>JANDEH010000009.1:17860002-20260002 GCA_024610705.1 Tetragnatha versicolor | reverse complement strand
TATTTTAATAAAATTTAATCTCAAAACGTGAAAATACCTCATTAGTAAAAAAATATCTCTTTTAAACCAGTTTTCAAAACCAAGGAATTGTGTTACAAAATAGGCGAAACGCTCTTAGAAAAATTGTAAAAAAATAAATATAAATTTTTAATATTTCATTATTAATTCAGCAATTAATGTGTTTTTAAGTTTAGGGAAATCAAAGCTGCTCTAGTAATTAATCGTTATTCATTATATGTTATAATTTTTAATAATTAATCATGGTTCTTTATAAATTATCATTTAGTAACTATTAAAGCTATCATTCTATTTGATAGGAATTGGTTGATAGGTAGGAAACAGAGGGTGCAAGTCAAGGGTAATTATTCTCAGTGGGCAGAGGTCATGAGTGGGGTGCCACAGGGGTCAGTATTGGGGTAAATTCTCTTTATTATTTTCATTAACGATATGAGTCAGGACATTGGGAACAAAATCAGCATCTTTGCTGACGACTTAAAAATTTAGGAGAGAGTAGATACTCAGGAGCATTTACAAAATTTACAAAGGGATCTCGATATTATATCACAATGGGCTGAAAAATGGGATAGGTCCTTTAACATAGGTAAATGTCAGGTACTTCATATGGGTCGGGGGAATGGTAGAGCAGAATTTTATCTGCAAGGGGACAAAGTAAAAGAAGGTAATATGATCAGAGATTTAGGGGTGATAGTTAATGAGGACTTTAAATGGGTTCATCAGTGTTTAGCTGCTAGTAAAAAGGCTAATAGGATATTGGGATACATTAAAAACTGTTTCTTCAAGGTCCGAGGATATTATTTTGCCACTATACAGAGGCTTGGTGAGACCTCATCTAGAGTATGCTGTTCAGTTTTGGTCTCCATACTTAAAAAAGATATTGATTCAATTGAAAGGGTTCAGCATAGGGCTACTAAAATGGTCAAGGGTATATCCAGTTTAAGTTATGAGGGAAGATTAAAGAAGCTAAATATGTTCACTCTAGAGTAAAGAAGGATTAGAGGGGATTTGATTCAACTTTTTAAAATGGTAAAGCAAGGGGGCACAGAGGGACTAGATTTCAATACAGGTAATAGAACAAGGGGTCACAATTTCAAATTGAATAAAGTCAAATTTAAGACGGATTGTAGAAAGCATTATTTTTTAATAGGGTAGTGGATAGATGGAATGCGTTGCCTGAAACAATTGTAAATTCAAGTGCGGTAAACGAGTTCAAGAGGAAAATTCACAGGGGATTCCGGTAGTTTGGGTTAAAAAGACTGGACCAACCTCGCTGGGCTTACGCCTGTAGTTGGTCGACTTGATTTGTATTTGTATTTGTATTTGTATTTGTATATAACATTCGCCTTAAGGACACTCCACTGAAATTTTTAATATGTAAGCCTTTGAAACTCTAATGAATCAAATTAATCTAATAAACAATAATGTAGCATATACTTCGTTGTGCAGAGTGATTCTCAACTTCCTATTCAAATATTTCATTGAGTTCGCCATACCTTTATCAACTAGCCTCCAATCGTACTCACTACTAGCCCCACTTGTTACAGTTTGCATGTTGCATGCAGGGTTCCAAGTAAAAGAAGGGGATTATAATTTTAATTCAACTTAACTTGTTCCAAGATGTGTAAAAAAAGTTTAAATTTGTGTTAAATATTTTTGTATTTTTGTGTATGTTCAGAATGAGATCACTCGCTTTAGTTTATAATCAGCCATATTAGGTACTGCCATTGTAAAGTTTTTTATTGTGAATACTTTAAGAGGAAGAACTGGTTTTTAAGATATCACTCTGGTTTCAAATTATATTTAGTCATGATCTCCTATTTAACCTTTTGCTAAATATTTATGAAACATATAAAGAAATGCATCGATCTTATTTATTGAACTTTTCACGATATAATTAGTGCTAGTTCTATAAAATTATTTAAAAGTGTACATCATAATATTTTTTTTTAATTTCTAATACAAACAATAATAGTTTATATAAAAATAAATATACTGATTTTATCATATATGAGTAATTTATAATAAAGAGGATCAAAGTTTAAATTGAAACTTCTACAAAAAAAATTAAGATTTTAATTATTTATGACCTATGTAAATGTATTCGTTCAAGCAACAAAACCCAATAACTCTTGTCACTCGTTCCTTTGAAAAGCAATGTTTTAAAATGAATAATCGTTCCATGTTTCCTCGTTTCATACATAAACTATTAATAAAATAACTTAATGCACCAATTCATTATTCGATTGTTTACGCGTTTGTTAAAGATTTGCACTATTCGTTCTAATTGGCAACAGATTGGGAACTAAAGGCCATCATTAGCAACAATGCATCATTACTTTATCAGGGTTTTGGAAACTAAACCGATAAGTACGCACAGGGTTAATGAGAAAACTCGGGTTATTTGTGGGTTGAAATTCGATAATATATTTGACACCTAAATGGTGTGATGTTGGATATTTTGTTTTATCAAAGAATTTTTAAGTTAAGTGAAACATAAAAAATACTATAATATCCTTAAAATCTAAGTAATAAAGCCGAATGCATTACAAAATTTTCATTCATCTCGTTGTAAGTGGGTATTTTAACCGAATAGAAAAACCTTAAGCCCAGAATGTTTTAAATTGACGAATTTTTAAGTTTTTGTATATTTGCTGTATAATTTATCCCCGTTATTAATATTTATCTTCAAATTATAATTCAATCCACAATAGCTCTTTTTTATTTTTTACAAAGTAAAAAAAGATATTTTTATATCACCTGGGATCGTATAAAGATTCATGTAGGTAAACTAATATGCTTTAAGTGAATTACAAATAAGTACCAATAAATAATTAACGGAAAATTTAAGCGTGAAGATTATAAAAATATATATGAAAACAATATAATTACAATATAATCATAAATTACCCATACTACGTGACCCGTTCAGGGGAGGGAGAGGGGTCTTCAAAATACCACGCTTGATCACAGGGGGGAGGGGTGGCTTAGGGTTTCGTCAAGTAGTCAATTTCCTCTAGTCATTACGATAAATTTAAGCTAATTTAATTAGTGAAATTAGCCAAATTAAGACAAATTATTAATTAAAATTATACAAATCAAGCCAAATTAAGTTTTTTAAACTTTCTGTTTGCAAAAAATGATTGAAAACCGTATTTATGATTTACTATGTGAAAACTAGAGGGGGAGGGAGTCTTGGCATATACTACGGATGGTCACCAAGGGTTGAGGGAGTCAAAAATAGTAAAAAATGGGTCACGTAGTATGAGTACGTTCCCTTAGTGGCAAATAAGGTGTCATATAAATTATGGGTTAAGTCTGATGTAAGGTTAGTAGAAGTGATAAAAAATAAGGATAGTTAATAATTACGGGATTTCTTAAGTGATTTCAAGTTATATTTTTGGAGTTGAATTTGATATTTTAATGCCATTATTTTCAAAACATACTTTTTAAGTGAAAACTGGATATTTCTTAATTTTAATGATTGAAGAGAAAATAAGAAAATTGAGTACCAGTAAATATTGTATAAAAATCCCTTTCTTGACTAAAATCTATTTGGAAAGTGAAAATAAAACAAACTAAAGGAGGTTAAAAAATTCTTACAAGTATTTGAACCTATATTTAATACGAACTACAAAGATAAAACTTCTGAAAACTTTTCTAATACTTTTGAAACCAGTCAAGCTGCCACAAAAGTTCTGAAATGTTGACAATTTAAAGGGGAAAAGTCTTTTCAACAAACATTTTAGAGAACAACTTGACAATTTTTTTCTATAGGTACTTTGTTCCTTTCACCAAGATATTTATACTTAAGTTTCAAAGCCTGTATTATTTTCGATTATTTTCATTTCCCAGAATATTGCTTATAATGGAAATATACGAAGGGTTAAAATGAAGTAATGTAAGTAATTTTTGGATATTTAAAAAGATTATCGACCCTTTAAAATTTTCTCCTCCAAATAGTATCACAATATTTGAATTTTCTATGAACAAAAGAAACACTTTTTTGTAAATCCTTATTATTTTGGGGGCATTTTTGTTTCGGAGACCCATTGTATGAAAATGGAAACATTAATAAAGAATTTTAGGAAAAAAGTTTTAATATTTACCTAATACTAGACCATTCACATACATCTTTAAAGTTAATCTAGCAATATGCATTCACCACATTATCCCGTCACTTTATGCTTCTTTGGGGATCGCGTATCTCTCGTTAAAGTAAAACTCGTAGGTTTGAAGATTTCTACCATGCAAAAATCTTAAGTATTGCACTTTTGGTAACTAGCATAAATATTAGCATAAATGTTACAACAATTTTTTATGAAATTGTTTCATTGAAAGTTTCTGACAATCAAACAGTTCAATGCAAGTGACAGAAAAAAAAACATTTTTGATAAAGTAATATTTTGTCCTATAACTTCCTCATGTTTAAAGCATAAATGTAGTAGCATTCTGCTTGTTAAAATCAATTTCTTGTTATTACGAAATTAATAATTGTAAATTTACGTTCAAATATTGTATTCTAGTTGTTAAATTAATGTTAATGCAATCGTTTCGTTCGTAGGAGTTACAAGGTTTTTATAGATGATATTTAATTTGTACCTCATTTTTCCATTACAACAGGAGAGAAATAGGAAAATTTTTTGTAAAAAAAGAAAAACAGAAATTTCATTTGAATTTATATTAGATAGATCAACACTCATATTTAAAAAAATTTAAATTCTCCACACTCTATTTTAAATTTTTTCAGTAAAATTTCTGGTTTTTTGTTTGCTCCTCCACTAAATGAAATTAATAACAAAGATGTACAGAGAGCTAATTAAATATACATTTTTACTTTTTTCTGAAACTCGTAGAGATTTGACTCCGGTGAATTGCTTTATACTCACCAACCTAATTTTCTTGTTCGAGCAGTTACTCATAAACACTCAATTTAAAGAAACTTTTTAATGGATAAAAAATATACCTTTTCTAAAATTAGAGTTTATATTTAACTGATAATCTGTATACTATAATACTTCTCCTAAACTGCATCAAAATATTTATGACTGCATAAATAAATTAAAATCCGAAGACAGATATGAAACAAACCGTAAAAAATCTTATTCTCACGGTTTTTATTCCGCATAGAACTGTATTCCTTAAAAGTGCGTGTGTACCAGTCATGATTTTCAGGAATGCTTTGATTACTGGGTTTATTAGGAATGAACAATTGAACTAATTGAACTGGACATAAAAGTGAACAACACGCCATACTGAGCTCTCAATATCTGCACGCAACCTCATCACAGCTAGGGCTACAAGTTTCAAAACATTCGCACACTAGTAGAACTTCTTGAACTATGATATTCGACGGATGAAAGTTTGCAGTCATATTCACATGAAATGAAGTGGGTCTAATTTCATAAAAATTGGCCACATAAGTAACTGAGAGTTTTTCGTTCATTTCTTTTAGTTTGAAATGCGTAGTTTTGTGGTCTAAGAAGTAGGATATCACATGTGAAAGAACTAAATGGCATAATTTATATTTTTCTTAGATTCCAATGTTATTTCAACTCTAGTTTGTTCTCGAGTTTTGCACTTTGTACTTATATAAAAAATTTTCTTCATTCGTTTTTCCCTCTCCCTCTCTCTCTCTGCTTTCGAATACCAAACAGCTTACTACTATCGGTTTTATATTTGTATAGGGTCACTTGGGGTAGGTGGGACCCCTTTTTGGCCCAGTACATTTTTGGAGCTTCATACAAAAAATTTGAAAGGGTTTATTTTGTACTTGTTGACTAATTTCGTTTAAGAGTCTATAGATAAACAAAAATTTATCAGTAGTTTCTAAATTAAAGCTTTATATTTTTCTTAACTGGTCTTTTCATCAAAAATGAGATGGGTGACCCACTTACCCCAAGAGATGGGGTAAGTGGGTCACCCCCTCTTTATTTATATTTAAATCAAGCAAAACTTAAAAGGAAGTAAGTGGGTATTACTTAATAAAGTACAGTAAATTTCAATATAAAATATTTTATTGTAACTGTGTCCATGAGTGAGAAATATACTCCTGTTCATAAAAAATGCAACACCATGAAGGACTTGTTAGATTTTGATGAAATTTACACAGAAAGTGATCTTTGTGAATGCAAATAAATGATATAATTTTCAGAACAAAGGAATAAAATTTAATATCGAAAATCGGTGTTTAATGTCTTCCATACGCGCTGCAATGAGAGCCTCTATACGACAGGTCATCGAATCAAACAGATTGAAATTTTGACTGAGGAGGTGATTTTCATCTAAGATTCATCCCAAACCCAAAGTTTGCCAATATTGGCAACATAACAAGCATTTTAAGCATGAGGACAAACCAACGAAATTTTAGTCGAGCTCCATAGGGGAAATTTTGGATGAAGAAATTTGTAGAGAAAGAAACTGTCTTTATTGGATCTAAAGTAAGTTTGAAACATTCCAAACAACCCGTGAACGGGATTTGTTCTGATGAATTACAGCTTCAGGATCGCTTCAAAGGTAGGGTATAACTTTTGGCTCCAAAAATTTTTAGAAATTTTTTTAAGAAATGAGATTGCCCTCATTTTTTATCTAATGAGGTTGCCCATGGTACCCAATAGTGCTCCAGGTCAAAACAATTCTCTTCTTCACCACAGACTCAAGATAAAACACTCCAAAAATTGCGATTTTCGGCATAGCGTCCAAACCCAATTTAGGTGTCATGTTAACCAAAATTGAAGGGGAATTTCTTTAAAAAGACCATTTGTTATCAGTACTCATGCGAAAATATTTTTTTGTGGATCCCATGGTTAGTTTTATGCACCGATGGAATTCCATCGATGGAGCGTTGTAAAAAAACGATACTTGGTGAATTTTGGTGCAATGACGACCGATTAACTGATGGAGCTGACAATGATAGACCTGTAGCAGTATTCTAACAATTTGAAAAATGTCGAAAAGTCACTCAATGATCAGGCACTGCCATGGGAATGAAGCCTCTTTCATCCCGTGCTGACGTGACTATAAGGGGTCCAGACCCCAATTTTCAACTCGCCTTACCCTTTTTGGACCTCTGTTTTCAAACCCATATCAATATTGTCCAGTTTCCCTTCATCTGACCAGCGGTAAAACAGTATGAAAAACACCCCGCCGGGAGGCCTAACATTAATCCTCTTTAAAACTCTGTTAAATGTTCATATGACATCTGTTAAGGTCTAAGGGGTATAATAACATCTAATGACATGATAATCAACGGTAGACACCTTCTTACAAGCCCTTAACGTACCGTTACAGGCCCCCAAATATACGAATAAATCAGTGGTTGAGAAGACACTTCTCAGCTCGCGCATGCGCTATAGCTCTGAATTTGATATAATTTGATAATCAAACCATAATGAACATACCCTGAAAATTTCAAGTTGATCGGACTATTCCTTCTTGGTGTTGCATTTTTTATGAACAGGAGTATATACTCACATCAAAATCAGTATGACAAGGTAAGAATAGAATGAAAAGCAAAATAAGTATTTTAAAGAATATTTTGAAAGGCCAAAGGGATATGTTTTACTTGAGCATATAAAATAGAGTTGAAAAAACATAATAAGGTTGATTAAGATTTATTTTGGCACTTTAATACACATTGTAAGATAAAAAAGAAATAGGACACACTAAATGAGAATGAACACTATTGATGAGATATTTCACTTTACTCACCATAACTTAAATTAAAACGCAAATTTCATATAAAATGTCGATCAAACTATTTATAAATTTTAATAAATTTTGAAGTGGTGAGTAAAAGGTCTTCTACGTGCTACTATAAATCGAAATTTTCTGAAAATATTGGGGTAAATTGTCCCTATAACCCCCCCAAAATCCGCCCATGTCTTCAGTTGTAGTTCTTATATCATATGGGACCCTCTAAAACCACTTATATCATAATAAAGGGTCCCACTTACCCCACACTGAGGGGTCCCACTTACCCCAACCATGCTAAAACTATGGGGTAAGTGAGACCCCCTGTTAAACACTTCAAAATTAAAAATTTTGAAAAATTTCAAATTGCCGTATGTAATAATTTAGGTCAAACTCTGCAAAACAGTTCAATAAACATTAAAATGTAATGAAAACTTACCTGGAAATACTTCTTTGAAAAATACGTCTTGAACTCTCCAAAAAATCCATTCTGGGAATCTATTTTAAATTAGTTCTATAATCTTAAAAATAAATTAAACAAATCTCAAATATATGCAAAACTCATCGGTGTGACAAGCTGTAACATAATCAATGCGAGTAAGTGTGAAACTTGCTGTACATATTATAGTTTTAGGGGGGTGACCCACTTACCCCAGTGACCCACTTACCCCAAGTAACCCTACGTACTGCATTATTTTCACTTACGAAGACGCTCTACTAATTGTTGGTTATTATTTTCATTTTATTTAGGATATTTTATCATTCATATTCTCACAGTTGATTTAAAATTATCAATGAAGATTCAGTATTCAGAGTTTCAGTAAATTTCATGCATTGCTATTTATATAGAGGAGAGGAGGGTATTATGGAATAGTCGGGTAATATTGAATATCGAGGTTTCAGCCATATCTCGGGCTGTCATCACAGGGGAACTTAAGGAAGACTCCCATGATGCAGTGCACAGAGAGTAAACTTCTGGTTGTTTTCATTACAATCGCTGCAAAACAAAATGTGTTTTGGGATTTCCGAAAGTTTTTGCCGGTAAATGTTTGAAGATTTTAACCTACCAGTAATTATGAGACTTTAACTTTGTTGTTAAGCATAATGTACACTAAAACAATAATAGTTTCTTATGCTTTAGTCGTTATTTTAGCTATCGATGTTTTATCCGCCAATAAAATGGTTCATAATCCACGATGGCGTGTCGGGTATTATGGAATACTAGGTCCATTCTGATGTATAATCTGGAATTTACTTCCTGCCATCAACTAAAGAAAGGGCCAAAAAACAAAGATGCTGAAGCATCTTAGACAAAGATATTTTGTAACCGAAAATTCTCCAAAGATCAACTAGGAGAAATTTGTATTCAATGCATTAGCTGTGCTTTATGGGATTCTGAATATTAATGAAAATTTGTCACATTTGAGTTTACTTTACTACAATTATTGAAAACATCATCATCTCACACTTTTTTAAATGAAATTATTTTTTAATTTACATTAAAACTTTCATAATCGTTTTGTATAATAATTCCTACAGTAAATTTAATGGTTAAAAAAGTTAGCATTTTAAAGTCTAAACTAATTTATAATTATTTTTAATGTTTTCCAGACCCCCTTAACTATTTTGTTCTTTTTACCTTATGCAAAACCAATATTTAACTAAATCTACTCCAAGTATAGCAAAGCTACTTCGAAAGGTTTGCTTTCTTTAAGTATCTTTCGCCTTAAGGTTATAACATCCTTAGCCAAAAATAAATTTCTCACCTGTCACACGTTCAATAAATATGCCAGTTATCACAGTCCATTAGCATCTAAAAAGGTCTCGAAAAGGCTTTTTTTCAAGCAGTCTCTTAATCTCTTATCTGAAGTGATATTTTTATATCATACTTTATTCTCACATCGAAATGTTAGATTTTTTTCGTTTTAATGCCTAATGCTGTGCATGATAGAAAAGAGAAAGTTTATACTAGCCGTTTGACTAGCATGGCAATCTCAAATAATTCCAATTAATAGGATAAACATAAGTCTTTGTATGTACGAAAGAATTTAAAAAAGAGATTCGCTTATTAATTTTTATCTTACGCAAAATTCAATAACCCAAAATTCCCTCTCAGTCAGTTTATCTAATTCAAAATAAATTAATTAGTAAACAGTAATTGTAGTATATTTTTTCGAAATATTGTATTTGTTTTGAAAATACGAAGACATACCTCTTGATTACATTAATTTACCTTCTACGCAAAACACATAATTATTATGATGAACATGTTTTTAAAAATTATGATAGCTATTTGAATGTAAAATGTATTTTTTACTTTGTACATATCATACTGCATGCGTCTGATAAGAATAAGCCGCGGTTGTGTTAGAATGATGAATTTACAACGTGTTTTAATGAATTCTTTCGCTTTTATGGGTGATCAGGATCAGAAATTACACTAATTACTATACTTTTGAGTTATTGTGTAGGATATGATTCACACTCAGATTAGTTTTTATGTTTTAATTAAAATTATAACGTTTTGTTCTCTCTAACATATACGTTAAAATTTACAACGAATGAAGGTCAGAAATCTTATTGGAATTTCTTCCTGACTGAATAGTATCCAAGAATTAGAAATTGGAAATTTTTGTTTAGTTCAGTATTTTATATGATTAATAGATTAATTACCATACATACAACAATTATAAATAGACGATATTAGTCATGACGTCACTTGCTTGTTTGGATACGTTGATTCCATTCGTGATTGGTTCCGTGATTGGAAGTAATTCTGTACGGAACCGTTCACGGATGGAATCAACGTATCCAAACAAGCAAGTGATGTCACACTAATATCGTCTATAAGTACCTGAAAAATATTATTTTATTGTATCAATTTAGCTTTTATCTCAGTTCATGGGATGATAATTTCTAGTGAAAAGAGGATTTGAATATCCCAAATGAATGATCAGTTGTCCTGTAATATAGTATACAAAAAATTTCCTAAAATAATATCGAAAATATTTATTTGTTTTTTGAAGCATTTTGAAGGTATTAACTACAGTGAAAATAAATAATAGAACTCATTTACTATACCTTCTTTATATTTGATTAATACATTTAAATGTGAAACCTTGGAATAAATTCCGGGAGGCTATTGAAAGGGTTAATACAAAAATATCCAATTTAAAATTATGAATTTGTTACTCGGATAATCCTTGAATAAGTGGCATTTTAAGTTTTATTAGACACTATGTATTATCATATTTATTATGTTACGGCAATACCTTAGTCATGAAAGTTCATGTCCTTAAAATGTTCTCATTCCAGCCAGAGACCTTTTTATATAAAAAACATCCATTTTACAAACTTCTCTTTTGGCATTCATAACCTTTTGACATGTCACCGAACAACTCAGTAACCCAGTTTTTGAATCCTTTTGTCCCCAGAGATCTATTTCAATGCTCCTCTGGATATGAGCCAGAAATCATCCAATAGCGAAACATTATTGTGCGGAAAGCTTGTATTTAGGTAGTTTCTTTTCTAGAACTTTCTGTCAAGAGTACAAAACGCTCCTTTTCAGTTTTTGTCATAGAGCCTGTCTGGAGCCTTATTATTAAGCATGGGCACGTTGTTTATTGCGATCGAAAACTGTCTAATTTAACGAGTGGCTCATTTATTTCACGGTGAAGGAAGGATAATCATTTTCTATGGAATGGATTGTCTGTTTGATGGAGATTTCAAAGTGCATCACAAAGTCTGGCAGGTTCCGTTTATATTCAAAGCGATTTGATTATATTTTTAATTGCTTCCTTAGTGTATGTACTACAAGTTTAGACGTATTTAATAGTATTTTAATGCTTTTTTAATGTGGAGCGTTGTGTTAAGTCATGCTTCTTCATGTGCCCTTTTAATGCTTAAAACATACTGTAAAATCTTCAAAATTGTTATTTTTGTCAATTTTTTAAAATAGAGATGGATATTTTTGGTAAATAAACCTTATTTTCATAGCAAAATCATGTTTTATATTACACTGTAAAAATATTCCTGCAAAAAAACAGAAAATTTCTGGCAGCAAAAGTTGCCAGAAAAATTTGTAAGTCGAAAAATCCTGTAAACAGAAAAAGCTGTAACCTACAGGTAAATGCTGTAAAAAGGAACTTTCTGTCAAGTGAGCTACAGATGTTTCTGTTGCCTCTCAGTAATTTTCTGCTTGTGCGCATGCGCTTATTTTAGTTGAGTTTTTTTTATAATTTTAATCAATTAATATCCGGGGATAGAACCCAGGACCTACCGCATGATAAGCCCGCACGCTACCACTGCTCCAAAGAAGATTCAGTATAATGTTGCCAATAGCTGTATTGGTTTTCGATGCAGTAAGTTTCTGTTTGTACAGATAAGCTAAAAAACTAAAAAAAGCTGTTTTTTTACATAAAATAAATAGAAGTGCGGTGGGAATGTTACATGACAGAATATCTCTGTAAACATAAAGTCATTGTTATTGAAAATTTCTGTTTTTCTACAGTTTTTTTTTACAGTGTAGTTACTTTTCTAAAATAAGGATTTTACTCTATAATTTGATATTTTTTTTATTTTCGAGGACACTTCCTATGAAGTCATCAAGCTTTTGTTTCCAAAAATTCATCAAATATCCTGTCGAAATATTTATTCAATTTTGCCTCCCAAACCCATAGAAACTTGGTGTCCAAATGTTTGAAAGATTTCACGTTCTTTGAAAGCAAATTTCCAAATTGGTCCATTCATCGATATGAATTTTCTGTGGAGATATTAATGAGGAGGTAACCAAACTTCCTCATGTCTTTTTACCATAGTCTGAATTTAATGATTACGATTGAACACCAAAACCTGCTTTAGTTATTAAATTTATAATTAATAATCTAAAATTTACTTTACTGTACACAATAGATTACTCTCATCAATCAATCACGTTCAATCATATATCTTGATATTTGTTTAATTTATATTATTATTATTATATATTATTATTTAAAAAGATCCTAATGAACTATGTATTCTTACAAATATTCCTGACTACCTTTAGAAATGTGAACTGAAGAACTTTTATTATCATAGACTCTATGACAAAGTGTAGTGTGATATCATACCACAAATATCACTTTTATTTCACATAGACTTATATTACCTTTTCTTGTCTTTAAACTTAGTAATAGAAAGTAATCGTTTCCAACAAATTATAGTTTAACAACTTCAGGTAAATTGAAGTAATAATATGCTAATGTAAATATAAAATACCTATTGAAAGAAAGTGGAAGACAAACGGAATCAACTTCAAATGAAAAACGTTGTCTGCGCAAAAGATGAAGTATAAAAAGTTAAAGGGGATCAATAGACCTTCCAAAAACATCTCAGAGGCGTGTCGAAACATTCTTGATAAGATGAGAGTTTTAGAAGGCAATTAGGTTGACTCAAATAAGATCGATGCAGTTGAAAATTAACGATCAGACTTGAAACATGAAAGATAGAGACGTTTTGAAGTAACTATCATGCATTCTTTATTTTTTCTCTGAACAGTTTTTACTATTGAATAAAACAATCTTGATAATTTAACTGATAATAATATTATTTTTCTTTTGTATTTAAGTTGCAATTTGAAATATAATTATACTCTTTAGTTAAAAACTTTTATATAAACATAGAATCTCAGACCACAGTCACTCTTACAGTAAGATCTTGATAGAAAAAACTTATTAAGATCTTAAATCTTGATTACAAATCCTTTATAATTATTATTTAATTAACTAACAATATAATTTTTGTAAAAATGTCCTCTAAAAGTTAATATGAAGTTCAGAAATGTATTAGTTACATCTTGATGAATAATATAAAACATTTATAGTCCACTAAAACTGTGTTAGAATCATTATACTAGTCCTGCTAACGACTAGCTTCGGCATTTGTAGTACATTATTTTCCATCACATCATTAAAATATAAATAAGTCTTAAACGCGTACAATCACGTGTAAATATTTATAAAATATTTATTATAGGTGTTTTATAATTTGAATTAAGTCGCAGCCATTTTTGTAATAAAAAAATTATTGATTTCTCTTTTGTAGTTTCACTCTGGCAAAAAACTAGGTTTGAAAATTGTGGTAAAATATTATTTTCTCAATAAATGCTTTTAATTTATGTATAAATCAAGGGAAAAATTAAAACACTAATTAAAACTACTTTTACGAAAATTCCTTTGGATTTTATATGAAAATTACATAAACACAATTAGTCCAAGCAACTAAATTTTGCATCTCGAATAGATTTTCGGTGTATATATTTGTATTGAATAAAATTGACAGAGTAATTGAATTTTTTAAGAAAATTTGAGAGTAAAACTACACTTACACTTACACACTAACTTACCTCTTACAGATTACCTGGAACGAAAGGCCTCTCTCATAAAATCATAAGAGAAGAAGTTTTTTTTTCAAATGAAAAATAAAGGCTGCATATCAGAAACCTTTTAGGAAAGAGAACTTTTGAGATGCCTACAGTTTCTGAATCGGAATAAAGTACCGAGGCATGCAATCTAAGAGTTTTATTTTTCATATTCAATGGGTGAACAAAAGCTCTTGGAGTAGAGCCAAACTCACATAGACAAAAGTATTAAAAAGTGATTTGTTCTCTACACCTACTACTAAAGCCAATACCAAGATTTAAGGTTAGAGACGGAAGTAACTTACTGGGGGAATGTAGTGTTCCTCAAGAATTAAAGTGTTTTCAAATCTAAATATTTTATACTTCTTCCAAAATAAATAATAAAAATTTTCAAACACTTGTAGTTATAAATTTAGCAAACTAAAAATTGCTTTAAAATTAGGTCTAAGAATTAGCTCTACTTTAGTTTTGAAATAAGATAGTTGCGGCTCTGCATAGGTGCTGTGGAACTGTAGCACACTAAAATCTTATATCCAATTTTTACTATTTTTAACATGATAATAAACTCTATTTTCTTTTTATAATTCTTTATTCTTTTACAATTCATAATCAATTATAGAACGATATTTTAAAAAAATATTCCCTAATTTTAATGCTAAAGCCATCTCCCAATTTGGAAAATTTTACTTGAAGTTCATAGAAGATCTTGGGAATACTAGAAGCAATTTAAATTCTCTTAAATATTGATATGTACTTAGTTGGACTTAAAATGTATCTTATTTAAGTTGACAAGTGCACTAAAGGTCGAATTATTTCGAACTCAGCACTAATACAAAATGCCTCATTTGTTTTGGAAGAAATAAATTTAAATTTTTCCGTACTGTATGCGCCGCCGCCGTATTTATGTTTGCTTTCCCGCATAGTATCAATCAGCAAGGAAAAGCGTGTTTGCAAGTGATCGTATTTGTAAGGCAGAAAAAAACAAGTTTAGTACATCGTCTACCAATGATTCAAAATTAGTTTGGTAATGAACTAAGATAAATAATTTATTTACTTCACACACACAACTTTTCTTCATTGTACACATACATAAATCTAATTAAAGAAATTTAGTTTACTGTGTTAATTTATTACTTATTGCTGTGCGAACTTATGTTATTTTTGTTATCTACTTAAACATTTTCTAACAGAAATCATATCCATTATGTAATTTAATTATACAATGGAGATAATTGGGGAACTTTCAGTTTATTGTACACAAAATAATTTCGTGTTATAATTTTAAACTTTGAATCACTTTTTTTATTGACTTAACATGTAATAAGATCAAAAAGTCATTCTATTTAATAGGAAATTGACCCATTTTTAAGGGTGTCTGACAGGAACCAAGGGGCAGCTGCAGGTGTTTATAGAAAATTTCATTTTGTTTCTACCTTTAGGAAGGAACAAATTCAACTCATTTTGGCAGGGCAACGAGAGTGTTTTGGTGATACATCAACAGCGCCATCTTTGCACTGGAATTCATAAAGAAAGGGGTTGTCCTTTCAAATTCGATTCTTACGAAAACATAAAAGAATAAATTTTTTGGATAAAAATTTTGCCTTTGTTCAACTAAAAAACACAAAACTACACAATACAACTGAAAAAATTGCAAATTTGCGAACTTTTTCTTTTTTGAGGTCTGAAAAAGTGCTATTTTCAACTGCTAATATCTCCGCGAATATTCAAGTTATTTTCATGAAACCTTTTTCTGTGAGTTCTTCATAACGTCGGCAACAATACTCTCAATGATGTTTTTGCTCTATCCTCCTTTAGTTTTTAAATTAATATAACTTTTTTATTTCGCCGCTCGGGGTGCTATAAATCATCTCAATGGATTCTCCAGGGTCACTTACCTAGGGGTAGACCTTACTTCCGTGACCCTAGAACACGTTGTTTCTAAATGTTTATTAAATCTATTATTTATTTATGTTTATTAAATCTATACACCTTTATCGTGCAATTTTTTTTTAAGTTTTTTATAGGTAATTCTATATTTAAAGTAAGAAATCTTTCTATTCCGATTAAAATAACTTGAAAACCTTATTATTTTCTATGTTTTATAGTAAAACTGTGGTATGTTTAGAAAATTGATAATATCAAGGTTTTAAATCTTCTTCCTTTTTCGACTTACCTTCTCCTTTCAGTCAAGTATATAAAAAATCTTAAAAACAAATATTTTCTATACGTACGAATGGAAAGTTCTCGAATACGAGTTCTATTAATACACAACTCTTATTTTTCCGTTGGTGAAGAACCGTAACGTTAGTTTTAAATGGCTGTACTTCTTCACTGGTGCTGAACGACTTCATGCCTGATTAAGCATAGTAATGCTAAAAAAACTTGGAATGGTAAAATTAATTGTTATCTCTCGTGTTTTAGATATTTTCCTGGATTTTTCAAAGAATAAAGATCGTATTTAAATATTTCATCTATGGAAAACTTGTGTGCTTTTTGAACTAGATATGAATTTTAAAATAAAATGTGTGGTTACCATACTAGGACAATGAAAACTGCATTAGACTTAACACTTATTTAAAAAAAGTTTCTTGAAATAACATTTTGTAAGTATTTGAAATACCAACACTTATTTTCCGCTGTACTTAGAAACGTTAAGTAATATTTGAGAAAGTGCTTTTTACTGTGTTAATAGAAAACCAGTACATTAGGGAATCATCATAACGAAGTTACGACAGAGTACTTTATTAAGTACTTGTATTAGTTTGAAACTGGTGTAATTTTTTATAATTCATTGAAATAGAAATAACTAACTAGAGCTTTTCAGTTGATATTCGATAGATAGACCATGGGTCCAGGATTGGGTCCAGGTGACCTTAGGAGGTCGAGATAATTTTGTTTACTTCTCAAGGAGTTGAAATTAACAGCTTGTTGTGTTGCAGGTGATGGGTTGCGGTGGTAGCCGAGCGAGTCGGCTGGTCTCCCCGCTCAGCAAGGCCGTGATCACTTGGAATGGCAACGCCACCCAGCCACCGCACCACAACCCCCTCCACATCAAAGAGCGGCTGCGTCTACACTCCACTAAGGATGCCTCGGTGCAGGTATGATCCGCTCCATTAATGCATCAGTGTCTACATCAGGGGTCTCCAAACTTTTCAGCCGCCGCATTAACTATAAAGCAGTAATTTAGGGGTCGACCTTAAGAAACAATTAAGTAACGACCTTACAATTAAATCCCGATTAGTATTGTTTACAAAAGAAGAAACATGCGTTTAAGAACCTTTCAAATTTAAAATATACGCACGTGTATCCTGGGAATCGTTGAAAATAAATCAGTTTTAAATGGTAATCACACACAAGAATAGTTTTTTTTACATATTTGATCAAAGTGACGCGTATGTAAAAATATGTATCGGGGGGGAGGGTCTATATATCCTCTAGGAAATTCTCCAGGTATCCTCTAGGAAAATTAAGTCATTATCAGGCCCAAGGCTATATTTTTGCACCGATGAGGAGACCTAAAATTTCCCCTCAGCCCTTCTTATGCATATTTAACAGGTTTAATGTACTTTTAAAATACTTTTACGTTGGATTCTCATTTTGGTGATCGTGCTATGAAAATTAATTAATTTATTTATTTTGTACCCCCTAGTCTTTGATCTTGTATTTAATTGAGTATACCACATATCTATAATTTTCTTGCGTAGATAGAAAGGTATCCGCGGGCTTAATTGCTGCATTTCCTCACCTCTCAAGTACATACTTTTAAATTGAAAGTAAATATAGTTTAGTAGGGTTTTATGCAATTATTGAAATCAAACAAACAGAGGCACTATCAAATATCCATGTTTGAAATCGTAAAGTGATATCTCCTATTTCGTTTATGATGTTTTAAAGTATGCTCGGTTCCAGGTTGGTCAAGCTCCTGCTCTTGCGGATAAAGTCACGCAGACGGATGCTGTGCACTTCACGGAAGATGACTTGGATACGCTCTTGGAAGAGGATGCGGAAGAGCCCGAAATCACTGACGTGGAGACGCAGACCAACCCAACATCCCATCACATAGGAGGAGACAATGTGAAAGTGAGTAACCTTATGCATCGTGTATATCTTTTAGTAGGGTCATGATAACGTTACCGCCATGACACAAACGCTATTTTTACAAAGTTATTTTACCTAAGTGCATTTTTATCTGTGTGATACTGCACACTAGGATGGTTCAAAGTTTCGGAATTTTGATGATGGAAGGTGTAGAAAAAGTGCCTTTGATGCACACATTTCACACAAAAAATCTTCTGTATAAAAATTCGTATAGACAAACCGCGAGGAGAGAGAAAAACTTTGACAAAAAAAATGATCAAGATATAATTATATCACCCCATCATTCTTTCTTTATCCTAACTTTATTTTCTTTATCTTTATGTGCCTCTCATGTCCAACTTTCTTCAAAAAAGATTCAAATTTTTCATACCGAAAAACATTCATTGGAATTTTGGCAGTTCTCTTAACACCTTTCCCCTAATGTGTGGTAAAAGGACAATTAACTTTTACAAAAGTAATGAAACCCGTTGTGTGTGAGAGTGTTCATAGTATTATTGAAAATTATGCGAAAAATTTCACCGAAGTTTAAGAAAATACAATTCTAAACTAACTTCCGTTCAAAACCTTATAAAGCTCTTATTTTAGGGATAATTGATCCAATATGACACAATTTCATCTTAATAATCCTTAAAGTTATGTTTATATTTCATTCTTTTACGTTCAAAGACCTTTTTTGCTTTGTTTAAAGTAAATAGGAAGGAATGTTAAGTGGAAATTTTTTTCATCATTACAGGAAGTTCAAAATATACAAATCAATAACATCTTACGTATTGTTATTAGAAGCGAGATAAATGCTATTCTACTAATGGAACGAATTTCAATATAAGTTGTTCTCTGCTGTACGTTACTCGCCTTCAAACGAATACCACAATTACACTAGCGGAAATAAAAATCACAACACCAAGAAAGAAAGGAGATATCAAAGTCAAATTTGTTTCTATGATTGCACATAGTATTAATGTGAATTGATTAAAAAATGAGCCTTCCTGGATGTTAGGGGGCCGAGAAAATCGGTGAGGAGTGTTGTCTCCATAGGTGTCCATTACCGCCGTCACACGTCATGGTTTTGAGTGACAGGGGATCTAAATGACTTTTGAGGGATTGGAGGACCATGTTGCCTCCTCAGGTAGTCCAAATTCATATGGTGCACCAGCAGACATTGCATACCGGGCTAGGTGATTTCTCCTCATTAACCGGACTTGTTTTGAGGGTGTTGGTCCTAGAGAACGGGAAAGACGGGGTAAAAATGCAACCTAGGGGGTTAAGAAGAAAGCTTGGACATTGCATACAACATGTGGTTGTGCATGTTTCTCTTGAAATTTGTCCCCAGGACAGGTCTGAAGGTAAGTACGATCTACCGGCTGCAGAATCTCAATGACGCAGCTCTGGTTGGAAAATGTACTGGTGAATCAAACTCAGGAGTTGCAGAAATGGAATCCAGTGCATCCCTACTCCGTTACCCTGCATCACCACTCCGTGGAACGATTAGAAAATCATCAGCTGAGTGCGCTCTCTCCATTGTGTCTTCAAACTCATACCCAACCGTCGTGGTGCTCCAAACCGAATCAGGATTCTCTCATAAACACTATGTAATGAAATTGGGATTTTCATTTCCTTATTTCGTGCACTATTGGAAACAGAAATGCCCATTTTCAGCCCCTTGTTTATTGACAAAGATGTAAGAAGCTATGCGGACCGTACGGACAATCCGCAGTACTGCAAACGACATCCATCCCACTGCCGCTTGTCCTCAGTATGATCTACTGGTATTTTGGCCAACCGGAGCTGCTTCATTGAGGTTTTTTAGCCGGTTTTCCGTCCTTACCTTCAGACCTGTCCTGGGGACAAATTTCAAGAGAAACATGCACAACCACATGTTGTATGCAATATCCAAGCTTTCTTCTTAACCCCCTAGGTTGCATTTTTACCCTGGTCTATCCGTTCGTAAGAACCAACGCTCACAAAACATGTCCGGAGAAAGAGGAGAAATCCCCTAGCCCGGTATGCAACGTCCGCTAGTGCACCATATGAATTTGGACTACCTGAGGAGTCAACATGGTCCTCCAATCCCTCAAAAGTCATTTAGAGCCCCTGTCACTCAATACCATGACGTGTGACGGCGGTAATGGACACCTATGGAGACAACACTCCTCACCGATTTTCTCAGCACCCTAAAATCCAAGAAGGCTCATTTTTTAAAGCAATTCACATTGATACTATGTGCAATCATAGAAATAAATTTGACTTTGATATCGCCTTTCCTTCTTGGTGTTGTGATTTTTATTTCCGCTAGTGTATATTTTCTTTAAATACAAAGGAAGATAAAATATATCTGCAAAATTATTCCGTAGATGATATCGAGGTTACTTATATTTTTTGGATGAGAAAGAGAGAGACTTATTAAAACAAATTGAATTTATTAGGGAATCGTTTAAAAATTGAAGGATTAAAGGTATTTAATAACGAATCAGTAAAAAATGATTCTTTACCATTGTAATTTTTTTCAAGATTTGTTTCAATATAACCTGTTTCGTAAGTTTCCATGCATTTATTACAGATAGGATAGTTACTAAATATTGAAAGCTTCATAATGCTTAAAAACAATACCTGAAGTTTTAAATACACGTTACGTGTTATTATCGTTTTAGAGCGTGCTGATGCAGACGGATACTGAGAAAAGTACCAACGGCAAATTCTATCAGAAACGGCAGATGCTGGATATACCGGAAACGATTAACATCATCACTATCGACATCGGCGTTCAAGCTGTCAAGGCCCTCAGTGATCACTGCACACAGGTAATTAGCTCAAATGGCTCGTTTATGCCGCTACAGGATATCAATGGGTCCCTTAATTTCACCTTTGAAATTTTAATGTCTTTCCAAGAGATTAATAGGGGCTTTCCTTTTTACATAATCGTTTAGAGAAGGGATGGCCGGTGAGATTATGATGGAACTTTCATCATTGAGGAGCTTTCAAAACTTTATAACTTAATTAAAAACTTAATTTAAAATGATACATGTAGTATTTCAATATGCATCGTCAAAACTTTAAAAAATTAGTTTTATGTATATTATTAAAAGTTTGCGCCTTTTTTCTGGCTCGAAAATATAACTTTAGTCAGGGCTAGATTTGAGACACAACGGCGTTCTGGTACCTCTCTTTAGGGAAAATATATTTATTTCTAAAAAAATTGTATTTATTCTAAGAGCGAGTGGAGTGAGTCTGGCTCACTACTATTGTTAATAAACAAATTTTCGTTCTCGCAAATAATTTTTAAGGAGCTATTCTAAGAAAATATACATTCAATAAAGATAGAATTCAGGCAACTGGCACCACTGCTTCTGGTCTGTTTCTAATAAACAATTTGATAATTAAGTACTATTCTATGAAGAAATACATCATGAAATCATGGAATGATTCGTTGTTTTATAATTTAAATGGTATTGTCTTATTTCATCCTTTCCAAAGAAAAAATTTAAACTTGAGTTATCCCAAAAATAATTTCATTATCGGTATTTTTTTGGGCAGTTTATACGTAATGTTAATACGACAGATAATTCGAAAGTTTCTGAGTGATTCATAACAAAAGGATCGAAAAGTGTAAAATTGTGTTACGCATGTAATGATTTTCCTTTTCAAATAGGTCCCATATCACTAAAAAAACCGTATCTTTATTTCATATTTGACGTATTTCGAAAAAAAGCAAAATTAAATTAAGAAAGACCTAAAGATAGTGTTTATATTCAGAAATGTTTAATATAGGGTCACTTGGGGTAAGTGGGACCCCTTTTTGGCCTAGTGCATTTTTGGAGCTCAATAGAAGAATTTTGAACGGGATATTAATTGTTTTTAAATTGTTTCTTAATTGGTCTTAATTTAAAAAATGAGATGGGTGTCCCACTTACACCAAGTGATGGGGTAAGTGGGACACCCCCTCTTCATTTATATGGGAAGTAAGCAAAACTTAAAAAGAATTAAGTAGGTCTTACTTGATAAAGTACAGAAATTTTCACCACAAAATATTTTATTGTAACTGTAACCATGAATGAGAAATCTACTCACATTAAAATCAATATGTCAAGGTAAGAATAGAATGAAATGCAAAATAAGTATTTTAAAGAATGTTTTAAAAGGCCAGTGGGATATATTTTACTTTAAAATATGATATAGTGTTGAAAAACATAATAAGGTTGATTAAGATTTATTTTGGCACTTTAATAAACATTGTAAGATAAAAAAGAAATCGGACACACTAAATGATAATGAACACTGTTGATGATATATTTCCCTTTACTCACCATAACTTAAATTAAAACGCAAATTTGATATAAATGTCGATCAAATTATTTATATATTTTAATGAATTTTGATATGGTGAGTAAAAGGTCTTGCTACTATAAATCAAAACTTTCTGAAAATATTGGGGGAAATTAACCCTATAACCCCCCTTAAATCCGCCTGTGTCTTCAGTAATACATCCTATATCATATGGGACCCCCTAGAACCACTTATTTCATAATAAGGAGTCTGACTTACTAAATAAATAGTGGTCCCACTTACCCCAACCATGCTAAAACTATGGGGTAAGGGACCCCCTTTTAAACACTTCAAAATTAAAAATTTTGAAAAATTTCAAATTGCCGTTTGTATTTTAGGTCAAACTCTGCAAAACAGTTCAAATAAGCATTAAAATGTAATGAAAACTTACCTGGAAATACTTCTTTGAAAAATGCGTCTTGAACTCTCCAAAAATTCCATTCTGGGAATCTATTTTAAATTAGTTCTATAATCTTAAAAATTAATTAAACAATTCCCAAATATATGCAAAACTCATTGGTGTGACAAGCTGTTACATAATGCGAGTAAGTGTGAAATTTCCTGTACATATTATAGTTAGTTTTAGGGGGGTGTCCCACTCACCCCAAGTAACCCTACTAGAATAGAGGGTACAACAGAAGGTTTTCTAATTTCAAAGTAGTTTGGAATGCCCTCCGTACATGCAAGGTTACCGTTCCGGTACCTCTTTTTTGAAATCCAGCCCTAAAGTAAAGTTATGAAATAAAAAGGAATTTTTTTTTCAGTTTTATGAACTAGTTATAAATTTTTCTTTTTAAACAGCCTATTAATCAAGAAATATTTCCGAAGTAATTTATCACTGTTTGGGTGGATCTAAAAATTTAAAAAAATCCAAATTTCAAATCCGTTGAAAAGTTGAGTCATGTAATTAATACAAGAAAAATAAGAGAAAATGCTAATGAAATTTTTTTTTGCTTTACGTACTAAATATAAACTTTTTAAACGCAAATTATAACTTAAATTTCGTAGGTCAGAGTTGTTTTCTTGTGTAATAAAATTAATTACTGCTTTAAAAAAAGAGAGGTACCTAGCTGGTAAAATTTTAAGCTTTTTATTGAGATCAATAAAAGGGAGCTGGTTACAATTGCTTAGAAATTTAATGATTTTATTTTGAATTTCAATTATTGGATTAATATTTTGTTAGTAATTCCTTCCCAAGACTAGAATACCGTAGCTTATTATTGAATTCACCCAGGAGTGATATAGTTGAAGCAAAAAGTTCTTATTTTGAGTTTATTTAATAAAACGAAGTTTGTGTAGAAAAAAGCGTAGTTTATTGGATAAGGTAATTTGCGTAGGATTTCAATTTTAGGTTTGAATCTACATTTAATCCCATATGTTTTATAGACGATACTTTTTGAAGGGGGGACAATTACATTTAGAATTGATACAGTCAATGACATGATTAATAAAGACAAAGATGCTCAAAAGGGCCGGGCTGTAAATACTAAAATTGAGGAATTTAGTTTTATTTAAATTTATTGCTAATTTGTTAGCAATGATCCAGTGAACATTTGCATAGGTTTGTTTGCAATTAAAGGCTCATTCAGACATCACTTTTGGTGTTCATTTTGGAGGAATCTTCCAAAGTTTAAAGTGTGAATTGGTGTATACTTCAACTCTCAAGCGTCACCTCCAGCCATGAACCAGTTTCGTCCTATTTCGCCATTAACGCTGGTCAGCGGACAATAAGTGTATACTCCAACTCTCAAGTGTCACCTCCAGCCATGGAGTGGTTTCGTCCTGTTTCACTATTAACGCTGGTTAGCGGACAATAAGCGTATATTCCAACTCTCAAGCGTCACCTCCAGCCATGGAGTGGTTTCGTCCTAATTTGTGAATGGTGTTTCACTCTTTAGTCCTTTACATTTCAATGTAAACTAGTGATTCACTTGAGTGAATCATTCTGAAAGAACAGTGAAATAGTGGAAATGAGCCTTAACACTTGTTATAAAGGGTGTCAAAAAATTATCGCAAGGTTTGAATTAAATAAAAAGCAGTTTTTAGTCTTTAGATTGTTATTTTTTCATTGTGTCATAAAGTACATAGGACAGGGTTATTTATGGAATAACACATCGGGCAAATGGCGGCCTCGGCTTTGCTGGCAAATACGCACTCTTTTGTCGAAATTTTTCGAAATTCATATTTTGCGTTAATTTTTTTTGAGACACCCTTTATTTTGCATGGTTCCACACCAAATATTGTTCTTTTTGTCAGTCCTGTAGGTAATATATTGCAATCAAACTTAACTTGATTGTTCTTTTAAATAGAGGATCATCAATCATCATACGTCTGATATGAAAACTAGCGTGTCATATTATTTTATTTTCTATTTTGTTAGCGGTGATCAGAATTTTTCTTAACTAAGTTTTCAATACAATACTCTTTTTCTTTTTCTGTCTTTCTATACTTCACAGCAACGTTTCCTGAACCTAGTACGTCACTACACGGAAGGAGAAAGAGAGTAAACACAAAGCCTGTTGGGTTGATAGGAGGAAATTGGATACGAGAATTGTGATAAAAAGACACTATTTATACATGGGTTAAACGAAATAATCATATTTTAAAATTGACGTTCTTTGTAACACTCGAAATTCCAACACCGTGATGGGAATGGTTCAACTTAAGTTGCTGTCCAGTAGGGTGGAGTGAAAAACAAAAATTTTCGAAATTGAAAAGACCTATAGTGGGAATAGTTGTCCACTATCATGCCTATTAATATCCCAAAATATTGGCAAAATCCATTAATATCTTCAGTTGCCTAATTCACTTTGAAATTTCGTAATTTCATCAAATTTTTCATAAAAATGACTTTAAAAATAATTCCACTCCACTTTACCTCTATTTTAAAACCATAACTGGGTGAACTCTTACTTATAGAGGGCCAAATAGACGTTTGAAACCTTTCATAGTTCTGGAATGGGTGAAATTATCAATTTATAGCGCGCATTGTAAGAGCGCGTATCACTGAAATAAGCTATGACGGGAAAATAAATTTTTTAATATCGAAACCAAATATGGTTCAAAAGTTGCGTACAGTCATGCTGATTCATGGAAAAATAATGAAAAAAATTCTTTACCTATAATTCAGTCAAGTATTTGCCCTTAAAGTAGAGAAAATTGACAAAACTGTCATCATAAAATGAAAAAAATAGTTTAAAATTTCTATATAGGTCAAAAATGTTTTAAAAGCTCATAATTACTTTAATAAAGTGCCTGTTAGATAGAAAAAATATTTAAAAATATTTAATGTGGTGATTTCAGTTAGCGCTTGTAGCCTAAATTTTCAAATTAAGGTGAAAAATATTTTGTTAGATAAATTTATAAATGAGTGTTCTTAAGTCCAAATATTTTACATTATTTTAAAAAAGATTCATAAAATTTTCCATTATACGTAGCCTACAGACCCAGGTCAATAGTCAATATTTAATTTAATAATTTTTATTTTAAAAGTTTGTAAGGATCCCAAATGCTTGGTTTCTTTAAAAAAGTAAATTTTCACATTACTAAATTTTATCTAGGTATGATTTTTAAGGAAATACAATAATGTTTTAACCTGAAGGCCAATTTTAAGGATTTCACACATTTAAATACTAAATTATATGTAAATTTAATGTCTCTCTGAAACAGAGAGGTAAATAAAGAAATATAATGTTTTTCTCTAATTTGGCAAATATGCGCTCTATGCACTAACTGAAATCAAATATTTTGTCTATCAAACAGGAACTTCATTAAATTAATTATAAGCTTTTGAGATATTTTTGACCTGAATAGAAATTGTTAACTATTTTTTCATTTTAATATGAAGACAATTTTGTCAATTTTCTCTACTTTAAGGGAAAATACTTGATTGAATTATTGGTAGATAATTTTTTAATTTTTTTTCCATGAATCAGCATGACTGTACGCACCTTTTGAGCCCTATTTGGTTTCGATATTAAAAATTTATTTTTCACGTCATAGCCTATTTCAGTGATACGCGCTCTTACAATGCGCGCTATTAAATGAAAATTTCACCCATTCTAGAACTATGAAAGGTTTCAAACTTCCATCTGGCCTTCTATAAGTAAGAATTCACCCAGTTATGGTTTTAAAATAGAGGTAAAGTGAAGTGGAATAATTTTAAAGCCATTTTTATGAAAAATGTAAGAAAATTTCGAAATTTCAAAGTGATTTAGGCAACTGAAGATATCAATGGATTTAGCTCATATTTTAGGATATTAATTGGCATAATAGTGGACAACTATTCCCATTATTTTTCTTTTCAATTTCGAAAATTTTTGTTTTTCACTCAACCCTACTGTCCAGTATAGCTGTCTATTTGAGGGGAATTGCAGCTTTTATTTCAGAAATAAGTCAAACATCACTTCATTTTCAAAACAATTTATTGGTATCATGATATTCTTTACGGGAAAATGTTAATGAAGAAATATTTATAAAGTCGTTTACACGTGTGTTATTCAGTATAAGTTTAAATTTCAGCTTTCGTGCAGAAACTAATCAAAGATTGTTTTTTGCCTGGTTTCCACACTAAACTGTGGTAATCGAATTCAAAATTGAAGAGTTTATTTCAGAATCCAGTCAAATGCCAAGTTTTGTTGTTTTAGGAAAATCTTTTTAGCAACTCATTACATTTTTATAAGGTGTGTATTAATGTTTTACTTAAAGTAGACCTTATTTGGATACTTTACAAACCAAAGAAAAAGTTCTTGAATTTTTCCTACTTTGCTAAAAAAATTGAAATTTTTGTACTAGTCTGGATTTTGCAATATGGTTTGGTAATTTCTGATCAAATTATGGCATTAGATTTATTGCAAACGTTTGAAAAAAACATGAAAGTGAGACTGCACAAACTATCTAAATTACTACTAGTAACTAGACTTTCTGAACACATACGGTTGAATATTTGTTGCTTCGTTAAGAATGCAAAAAATAGTTACAACTTCACAAAAATCTGTATATTAAAACGGATTTTGAATCTAGAGTCCTACGACTTGGATATGATTCTTAAAATTTTACCACCAAGCTCGGGTGTAGTGAGAGTTCCCTCATTTTGTAGTTACTTCTTTTTTCCTGTGAAGGGCAACATGATATGCCTACCGTGTATTTCAGTGTATATGTTACAGTTAAAGTCCGGAAATTAGTTAATTTACAGATAACCTAGGTAATTTGCAGATTAACGAGGGTGATCCGTTAAAGAGCGAATTTTTTTTCAATTTCTAAGATTACCTAGGTAATCTTGAAATTACCAAGGTATTCTGCACCCTACCGACTAGACACTCGTTAATCTGCATACTACCTGTAATCAGTTATTTTACATATTAACGAGGGTGATCCGTTAAAGTACAAAATTTTATTTTATTTTATAAAAAGTTTAAGGAGGTTGGGGGGGCTGCCGCCCCCCCAAACCCCCCTGCCCGAACTATAACCAAACTCGTTTTTGGGGTAAACAGTAACAATGACGAATCAAAAAAGGGGGATCGGTACTTTTTTCATATTACACAAAACACGCAAATCCCACAAAAATAGTAATGAAATAGCAATTTTAAAACTAGAATATAAAAACAATAATAATAGAATATTAAAGTACCAACTGAGATTTGTATCAATTGTGGTTTTCAATCTCGATTTGACAGCGTATTTCAATGAGCACTTAAACTAGCAAATCTTAATGAAAGCGCGGTGTAATCGGCTGGCAGCCTGCACTGAACTATTTGTAGGATTCGCGATCGATTACATATGTTAAACCCTTGCCCAGGTTCCAGCGATTGTTGAATTTAAAGCCCTGGATAGCAAAGCTTCAAAGTAACGTAGCTTCATTCAGGGCTTTAGTTGAATTAACGTTTGTTGAAAAGATATTTCAACAGCTGGGACATTTGCTTTCGTTAAAAGAAATCTCTGTCACTCTGAAGTCGGAGCTTCAACACAATTGTTTCAAAATACCCGTTTTAGTAGTAATATACTGTACTTAATCATGTAAATTTACAGTACTTACTTGCTTGTATTATTTTGTTTTAACATTCGACATGACAACTACCAGTGCTACGCTCTAAATTTGAAATCAAAACACCAAATATGACAACAAACTACGTATTGAAACCCAACTGCGCAGGGGTAAGCGCATGGCGCAGTAAGCACCTCAACATTTTAACAGAAAGTATTGAACGAAACAAAATATTTTGAACTTTAACGATCAAGAGGCCGTTATAGTGTAGATTCCCTAGGTAAAATGCGAAAAACTCAAAAATCCGCACATTAACGACAGAAATCAGTTAATCTTAAGTTTACCTAGGTATTCTTCAGATTAACTAATTATCAACTTTAGCGGTAACATATATAAGCCTAGAATTTTCGAAAAATTTCCGATGGCTTAAAGTCGACTTATACGCGGATCTCAAGAGTTTTTCTTTCTCCGCTGTTGTATTTCAATACAGCGATAACATTTCAAAAGGAAACCATCACTATGTACTCTGATAAGGGCCACCCGGACTTGCTCTATGGTTGCAAAAAGCACTTTGCCTGACAAACGGCTCACGAGGTTTGTAGCTGAATCGGCTTTTTGAGGCCACGATGTTGATACAATCATATAAACAATGGTGGAAAATAAACTCATAGGAAAAGAGTACCCTCCCTCGGCTCATACGCGAATGGGATTATACAGGCCCCGATTTACTATTAGACTCACTAGGCCCTACAATTTAGGGACCCCTAATTTCGAATAGTAAACTAAAAATTTACACAGTAGAAGTAACTTTTTATACTTCCTAGAATACTTTTTCATTACTTGTTGACCAAATAAAACCTAATGTAATGCAAACATGGGATTATACAGGGGGATTCGGAATTCATCATCAATATTTGGTGGGGAGGTAGAAGAGACTTAGTGAAGCATATATCGAACAAGAATGGGGGGGCGCATCCGCACCGTTAAAGAGCTAAGACCTAATGAAGTGCGAGATGGTTACAAATAGTTGTTTTGTCAAGGCCTGTGTAACGAAACATAATAGAATGAAAAACATTTATTCCATGAGGTAAAGCAGTATCCGTACTACATACACCATAAATTTGATAGAAATTGGACAACTTGCTAAACCGTGGGGTGAGTTTTAATACGTGCAATACTAATCTTTTATCCAAAGAATGGAGTTCCCTTAGTGTAATGGTATTTAGAAAAATGATGATCGGGGAAGGAATTTTCAATGATCATACAGTTCTTTGAACAAATAAGGGATCTTGCATGATCAGTGAAAATTCCTTCCCCGTTTATTATTTTTCTAAATACCATTACACTAAGGGAACTTCATTCTTTGGCAAAAAGATTAATATTGCACGTTTTAAAACTCACCCCATGGTTTAGAAAGTGGTCCAATTTCTATCAAATTTATGGTGTTAGAAGTACGGATACTGCTTTGCCTCATGCAATATATGTTTTGTTTCGTTACACGGGTCTTGGCAAAACAACCTTTTGTAACGCTCTCGCACTACATTAGGTCCTAGCTCTCTATCTGTGCAGATGAGCCCCCCCCCATTCCTATTCGATATATTCTTGTCTAGGTCCCCTCTACCTCCCCACCAAATCTTGATGATGAATTCTGAATCACCCTGCAGATCTACACACATTTAATGCATGTAAACTTTCATACTTTTACTTGTATTAATACAATCCAAAACATTAAACTACTTCCACATGGTTGCGGTAACACAGGTACTGCGTAACGTGGGGGCCTCTTCCAGCATGTTGGGCCTAGTGTTAGAAATTTCATAAATCGATCCCTGGGCTTATACACAGAAATATACTACATTTCTACCTGAAATCATACTTTCCTTTGTCCTTAGACGTACCGCATCTCCTTGGTGGAATTTGAGAGTACAGGCTGGCGCCTCGACTACACCTCCAAATCCGGGAAGAAGCTAGGCATCGTTGCCAACAAGCGCCTCTCCAAGATGGCCGATTTCGAGTCACAGACTGACCCTGTTACGAGAGCCCTGGCAGCCAACGCTGCGGGAATCGAACCAAACGTCTTTTCTTCAATGGACAGCATTTCCCCCATCGCTCACATTCATAAGGAGTTAGGAAATACCGGGTTCAAGTCTTCACAAGTAAGTGCTTTGATGATTTGCAGAAAAAATCTCGTTGATGAGGCCTCGTTGAAAGCATGCATTTCTTTACTCCACATCATAAGATATCCACCTTCACTTAAGAATCAGTTATAGCTTTTACTCATTTCATCACTTTCCCAGTAACCCCCCTCGTTCTGGCCTACCCCTCCAACCTTTCATTTCCTCTTGGCATTACAATAACAAGATTCAAAGAAAAAGAGACAGTTTACTCCTTTAAATATAAGTGTAGAAATAGTTTTTTACATAGAATGTATTTTAAAAGAAAGGAAAAAATCTGAATGTCAAACGATTAACGATATAAAAATGAAGAACCTTAAAACAAGTTAACGAATTGTAAGTAAAAGATCTAAATGTAAAAATATTTCACGTTAAAAGTGAATCCTCTTATGGAAAGGAAAATTGTAAAAATTTAGAAACCTTATGAACCACAAAAGAATATCCAATAAAGTCTAATTAACCTTTATATTCAATCAATATGTTTTTATACAAAAACAGCACCCATTCTTTAGTTTAAAATGACAACTGGGGTCAAGGCTTGACTTCATCAACCACTTAAATAATTAGAGGTATACCAGGTAAAAAAAACATGAACTCACTGATAAAAAGAGTAAACGACTTTATCATTTAAAAAACCTGGAAAACCTCTTAAATCATTCGAGAAGGTTCGATTTTAAAACGAATTGCGTTAAAAGTAACCAAACATTCAGTGAAAGAAATGACCTTCGCCTTGCATGGTTGGTCCTGCAATGACGTCACAAAGGCCAGTGATACTAAAGTTTTAATCATCTAGGAGCCATGTCCGATTTTTTTAGCATCTCCATTCAGCCCTTAGAAAGGATCGAAGTTCATTATGATTATTTTACTCTAGCTCTTGGTTTACAGCGAAGCTTTTAATTTTAGTTCACAAAAACCCTTTAGAACGACATGGATAGATAATTCAAACGTTTTTATTTGGAAGCCTTGGAATATTTGAAGTTTTTTATGGTCCCTTGAATTTCCTATCAAATCAATGTTAAATAATCGTGGATAGTTAGACGTTTAGCTTCTTTAATCCAAAGTTTTTTAGTAAAAAAATTATGATTTTTTATTTATTCATTTAAAAAAGAGCACCCGTATCACAAACAAAACCTAAATAAAAACTAAATTACTTTACTCCATAGAGCATGCGCAATGTGTGGGGGACTTTATATCTTAGTCTGCAAACATATCTAAACAACTAAGTTTGCGTTTCAAAATTCCCTTTTTAGTACAAACCAAATGAGACATCATAGCTTTTTTTGTCGTAATTTTTTCGGGAAAAAAATCTGCGGGTCGTGAAGGTGTTGTTCAATGGGCATTTTTTATGTACTCATCGTAAGGAATCTTTCAGTACAGAGTTTGGGTGTACTTTTTAAAACACTCTGCACTACATCAAAGAATTAATTTATACGCTGAATCCCACTAGAGGAGAAGGGGATAACACCAAGACCCTCTATACAGGGTGTTTCAAAAGTCCGTTTCACGGCTTTAATTGGAACCAACTTGTCCCAGGGTCACGGAAGTAAGGTCTACCTCTAGGTAAGTGACCCTGGAGAATCTATTGAGATTACTTACAGCGCCTCTAGCCGCGAAATAAAAAATTAATTTAAAAAGTAAAGGAGATAGAGCAAAAATCCCAGTAAGAGTATTGTTGCCAACGTTATGAAGAACTCACTGAAAAAAATTTCATGAAAATATCGTCAGCATTCACGGAGTTATTAACATGTGAAAATAGCACTTTTTCAGGCCACAAAAAAGAAAATTTTCTTAAAAATTTAATCAAAAAATCAAAAATAATTGAAAATTTGCGAACGTTTTCTTTTTTTGAGGCCTGAAAAAGTGCTATATTTTCTCATGCTAATATCTCCGCGAAAATTGACGATATTGTCATGAATTTTTTTTTCAGTGAGTTCCTCATTACGTTGAAAACAATACTCTCACTAGGGTTTTTGCTCTATCTCCTTTACTTTTAAAATTAATTTTTTTAATCTTTTTATTTCGCCGCTAGAGGCACTGCAAGTCATCTTAATGGATTCTCCAGGGTCACTTAAGTAAACCTTACTTCCGTGACCCTAGGACACGTTGGTTCCAAATAAAAGCCGCGAAACGGACTTTTGAAACACCCTGTATATCAAACACTACTATCTCCGTTCGGCAAACTTCGGGAATCCCGATCCTCGGCGATCGGATCGTTGGTAAAGATTATATGATTGGTTCGTACGTACGTACTGACATCATCGAGCTGGAACGATCGAAACCAATGATATGATACGATCCCGAACAACAAGAATTGGGATTCCCGAAGTGTGCCAAATGGAGATATAGTCATACCGCCAGGAGAAAAACTTTTGTACGTCTTACAATATTATGATCGTTATGGAAACTGTTATTTTTCCACTAAGTTTAAGGGCTACTACGGTAAGCTACGAAAGTACTATGAAAGTACGTTTTGTGCTAAATTCTGAGTGGCTATCATTTGGATGTCTACTTCTTTTCCGAGTTTTAGTTTTTCTGTCAAAGTTTTCTCCTGGTGGTATGACTATAGTAGTGTTTGATATTAAGGTGACGACATATGGTTTTATAACTCGGACGTATGACTTCAAACATAGGCCGAAATCAGTGAATATGCAATGTTAATAAACTCCGATGGATATTGAAAGATTTTCGGTATCTAGTATAGAAGTTTTGAAAGATACGTTATGCGAGGAGTTAAGAAAGTGCTACGTTAGAAAGTAGTTATATGGACTTAACATTCCAAAGTAGAAAGTGGATAGATACATGGACATCAAATTCTTCCTACGTTTAACGTCACAGGTCCTAGTTGTAATGTGTGGCCTGGCCATCTATTATATTATAGATAGTCTTGACTCCCAATCTCACTAAATCTCATCAAAACACCTCCCGTTGTTGTAGGTGTCGAAATCAGCCATCCATGAAAGCATCGCCCGGTTGCTGGAAGACGTCGAAGATTCGATGCGGAGTGACTCCGAGATCGACGGCCGCTTTCTGGGCTACGGAGAGCCGCTGGTGGTCAAGTGCGACGCCGGCATCCAGACGGACAATGACCCGATCACGGACGAGGCCCCCGAATTCGCCGCCCGCCCCCCGCCCTGCAAGAAGCGCGAGATGATTCCCTGCATGAGCGTCTTCAAGGAGGTCGACAAGCGGGCCCTGGAGGTAAGAAGCATTGCACTCTTGCCTTTTAGACCCAGAGATAAGCTTGATAAATCTGTGAGGGTAGTCCAAAGAATCTGGAAAAGTAGAAAAAATAATTGAAAAAGTTCTCTCCCCTTTAGACACATGGCCAAATTGTGGAGGAGCTGAGATATGTTGGTGTTATTTATCATGAGAGGCAACAGGCAGCCTCTCTTTCTTAGGGGCCTGCACCTCCTATTCCTTAAATTCAGGGAGGGTTCTCAAGTTTTGGAGCTTTGGTCTTTCAAATCATATGGATACAACTACCACAACCGTAGCTGAGTGGCTATCCAAAGGAGAAGACCTTTATACTAAAAAAAAACTCCATCTTCTACCACAGCATACATATTAAGAGCTAGCAGGCAACTTTTTGGCCCGCGGGCCTGCCTTAATCCATCATCACGATTCCATCAACTCATTGGTCAAAAAATAATGCATAATACTGACCTGGCATTATGTAGCAAGAGAATAGAACATCCTATCGTAGATTCATAAGCTTCACACAAAATTTCGGCCATAATTGAATCGACAGTTTAAAAAAGGGAACAAGTCCAAAAAGCGCGTTTTGAGAAAATTGAAAAAAAACTGTATAAATAATGGGATTTTCGTTGTATAACCACCAAATTTTTACTGGAAATTCAGGAACCTGTTTAGGAAAAAAAGGACAATCATCAAAACAAATACACTCATTGCCATAAAAAATAGCGCACCAAGAAGAAAAAGTGATATCAAAGCCAAATTTATTTCCATGATTACCCATAGTATGAATGTTGGTTGATAAACAATTCAGCCTTCCTCGATGTTAGGGGGCCGAGAAAATCGGTAAAAAGTGTTGACTCCATAGGTGTCCATAACCGCGGCCACAGGCCATGTTATTGGGGGAGAGGGGATCTAAATGGACTTTTAGGGATTGGAGGACCATGCTGCCTCCCCACGTAGTCAAATTTCATCTGGTGCACCCGCGGACGTTGCATACCAGACGTTGCATGCTTTTCCTCAAGACCGGACATCTTTTGTGAGCATTGGTTCTAGAGAACGGGAAGGCTGGGGTAAAAATGCTACATAGGGGGTAAGAAAAAAGCTTGGACATTGCATGCAACATGTGTTTGTTTATTTTTCTCTTTAAACTTGTCCGCAGGCCAGACCTGGAGGTAAGAACGGACAACCAGCTGCAAAACCTCAACTGTTCAGCTCTGGTTGGTCAAAGTACTGGTAAATCATACTCAGGAGTTGCAGAAATGGAATTCAATGCACCACCACTCCGTTACCTTGAATCACCTCTCCGTGTGATGATTAGAAAATCCCTAGCTGAGCGCACTCTCTCCATGTGTCTTCGAACTCATATCCAACCATCGTGGTGCTGCAGAACGAAGCAGGATTCTCTCATAAGCACAATTTCATAAAATTGAGGTGATAATTCCCTTATTTGGTGCACCATTTGAAACAGGAAGGCCTATGGTCAGTCCCATGTTTACAGACAAAGATATACGAAGCTCTGCGGACCAAACGCGCAATCCACAGTACTGCAAACGACATCCCTTCCACTGCCGCATCTCCGTAGTATGATTTACCGGTACTTTGACCAACCAGAGCTGAACAGTTGAAGTTTTGCAGCTGGTTGTCCGTTCTTACATTCAGGTTTGGCCTGCGGACAAGTTTAAAGAGAAAATAAACAAACACATGTTGCACGCAATGTCCAAGCTTTTTTCTTTCCCCCCTATGTAGCATTTTTACCCCAGCCTTCCCGTTCTCTAGAACCAATGCTCAGAAAAGAAGTCCGGTCTTGAGGAAAAGCATGCAACGTCTGGTATGCAACGTCCGCGGGTGCACCAGATGAAATTTGACAACGTGAGGAGGCAGCATGGTCCTCTAATCACCAAGAGTCCATTTAGATCCCCTCTCCCCCAATATCATGGCCTGTGGCCACGGTTATGGACACCTGTGGAGTCAACACTTTTTACCGATTTTCTCGGCCCCCTAACATCGAGGAAGGGTGAATTTTTTATCAACTAACCTTCATACTATGGGTAATCATGGAAATAAATTTGGCTTTGATATCTCTTTATCTTCCTTGTGCGCTATTTTTTATGGCAATGGGTGTATACAGGGTGTATCTGAAATGGTGCAACAAACTTTCAGGGATGAAAGTACTCATTAAGACGAACAAGAATCGGTACAGAAAGGGGGTCCCAGACCAAATCCCAGGGAGTTAAAAATGGAGCGACACTCCAAAAAAATCATTGAAAAATTCAATTTGTAGAAGAACTACTATTGGTAAAAACTTAACTATGGTCTCAAAATTTGTGGTTTAATATGATCTTTAAAATTACCTCAAAAGTCTTCGCTTTAAAATTTGTTTTATTATGAAAAAAGTTAAAAAACACAAAAAAAAAATGTGAAAAATCTGCCAAAACCTTATTTTATACTTCGAAATCCTTTCTTTTGATATGATAATCTGAAAGATCATAGTTGAAAACCCTTAAGTCCAAAGTTTTACGTAAATACAATCAATATTAAACGCTTGAGATCCTGTTAAAGTTTGTTTTTTGCGTGCGCTAACAGCTGTTTTGGAAACAGCTCTAGAAAACAGCTTGCGCACCCAAAAAACAAACTTTAACAGAATCTCAAGCGTTTAATATTGATTGTATTTACGTGAAACTTTGGACTTAAGGGTTTTCAACTATGATCTTTCAGATTATCAAATCAAAAGAAAGGATTTCGAAATACAAAATAAGGTTTTGGCAAAGTTTTCACATTTTTTGTGTTTTTTAACTTTTTTCATAATAAAACAAATTTTAAAGTGAATACTTTTGAGGTAATTTTAAAGATCATATTAAACCACAATTTTTGAGACCATAATTAAGTTTTTACCAATAGTAGTTCTTCTACAAATTGAATTTTTCAATGATTTTTTGGGGTGTCGCTCCATTTTTAACTCCCTGGGATTTGGTCTGGGACCCCCTTTCTATACCGATTCTTGTTCGTCTTGATGAGTACTATCATCCCTGAAAGTTTGTTGCACCATTTCAGATACACCCTGTATGTACATTCAAAAGTATTTTACAGCTGAAAAAAGTTGATGGACTCATTCCCTTTTTCAACCTTATAAAATTTTAAGTGAAGAAAAATCTTAAAAACCACTAAAAAAATTAACATTTAAATTATATATCTGCTTAGTTCAAAACACAAAAAAGAGAAATAGAAAAATTAAGACAAATAAATTTTAAAGTTATTATGAAACTGAGTCATTACAGCAGTATCAGTGGAGTAAGTGAATAGGAATGAAGTCAAACATTCCCCGGATAAAAAATTAAAAGCACTTATAAATTAAAAGCTTTTATTTAACTGTTATTCAATTAATTGAAAAAAATGGTTATAATTGGACATCGATTTCGCAACGTCATGGGGCTATATCTTCCTATAGGGGGTAGTTATTTTTCCACTCTTTCCACTCATGTGTAGAGAAAAGCTTGGAGATTGTTTTGAACACAAAAAGTCAATTTGTCATTTTTTTGGACTTATGTATGTGTAGGGAATTCCGATATCAATGGAGGGCCTCTGTACCTCCTTTAAACTAATGTTATGGTAATTCAATCCCGGATCACAAATTCCAAATCTCATAGTCTGTTCATTTAGAATTGATGCCTGAAACAGGATCAAAAACGCTCAATAATGCTTAATAAAGCTAATCACACAACTTCAGTGACCGATTTTTTTACGGTATTTTAACTACTTTTGTTTAGGCTACCTTGTCTTTGCGGAATAAATATTTTTCGATGATAATTACAATAGTAACTGCTTCTAATACATTACGTCTCAGGCGCCTATTCTAAATGAACAGAGTATAAAAAATCCCTTGGCATGAATTCAATTGATAAGGAACTAAGAATTGTGTTATTCATTATTCTACAAAAATAAAATTATTCATACCTTATTTTTTGACATGTGTGTACTTTTGCTTTTTGTTCCTCACTTTCTGGTTTTGATTTTTTCTCTAACCTTTTCTTCATTTTTTATATGACTAGAAAATTACTCGTAATATTCTTCCTTAAACTCGATATCTTTTTAGACCCCAGAGGCTGCTCTTGTAAACATGCGAAGCCTTGTTAAGTACCTTATCGCCGATTGTGAAAGCGACATCGGCATTGTTCGAGCTTTTTTCAGGTGGATTGCAGACAATATCACGTAAGTATTTTTATCAAAATAGTTAACCCAAAATAAAATTTAATTTAAGTAAAAAAACATTTTAAAAAATGAAATAAAGCTATATTTACTCTTGTTGGTTCAGTTAAAAATTAAAATGCTGAAAATGTTAAATGTTTTGCATTCAAACACTCCTCTCCTTTTAAACTTAGATTGAAGTTAATTAAAATTTTTGCACATGTTTTAAGCATATTTTAATACTATTTAAACTGTTTTTTAGGTATGATTGGAGGTATATGGATATCAAACTATCCGCAGAAGAGGTGTTTCAGAGAAGAGAAGGAGTGTGTAAAGATTATTGCAAGCTATTTTCTGAAATGTGCAGGTAAGAGATAGCCACTCAAGCAAGAAATCTAAGCGATCTAACTTGTTAGCTTTATCTAACTTTTTTTATTTAATTGTATAATGTTTCTTATCAGCATATGTGTTTGTCGTGTATTTGGATACTTTTGGAATTAGGTTTTATTTCCAGGATGTCTGGTATTCGCGTTAAAACGCTAATTGGATTTGCCAAAGGATACGATTACAGGCCGGGTCATCAGTTCGTTCCAGGAGAAGATGTGACTCATGCATGGAATGCTGTGTTTCTTCTTGGTTCTTGGAGATTCATTGACACAACTTGGGGCACAGGTAAACGGGAAATGTTTCTCTCATTCCAATGTATTTCTCTAAATATCTACATAATGTGGAGAAAAGTTTTCTTGCTTAGAAAAAAAGAAATTTACTGTTGAAATTTATATTTTCTCGAAACGTTTTAGTAGTTTAACTGATTTAAAGTTCTTAAATGAAAGAATATTATGGAAATACAGTCCAAGACCCCCCGAGATTTCCGTTAAATCCTGTAAGAAAAATGACGCGGCTAGGACTGAAAAGTTTAAATATTAATAGTGCTTACTTAAAATAGTTAAAACTAAGACAGCTGTGACTTACCTTCCTGCATCAGAGATTTTTTAATTTTAATAGGATAGCTTCTAAAGGAGAAAGTAGTATTTTTCACTGAATGGAAAGAATTATTTACGGGGGTCTGTCTTTTGCCTCCTGTACAACTTAATTTCAACATCATATTAAATTTTATGTTCTTTAATTCTCGTAAGAACACATTTTGGGTTTTAGCTCCAAATGCAAGCAAAATATGGTCCCTCTTAATTTTTCCCTTGTTCTTCAAAATATCATTTATCCGGATGATCCTCAAATCTGAATTACTCCCCACATGAATAAATAATCCACTTTCAAAACAGAAAGAATACCTCTTAGGAGTTTTATATAAAATAATGGTATAAAAAAGTATCACGTTAGTTGTTACTATTATTAATATTGTAGAGTTTTTAGATTAGATTAGATAATTTAGATTTTTTCGTTCAAGATATTCAGTAGACACGAATATGATAATGTAATTTCTCTCTGAGTACACAATCACCTTTTCCACCATTTATTTTCTTCACATGATCAATGTGTCTTATATGAAATTCACGATTCAAGTATGCAAGAGGTTTTCACGCCTAATATTTTGTATTAATAATGAAGAATAGTAACACCATAAGATCATTTATCAACATTTAATATTAAAAAGGAAAACTGAAATTTAATCAAATAAAAAAACCTATTCATTGATGTAAACCACGCGAGCTGTTAAGGTCAAAACACACGCGGTATGTCCCAACCGCAGTTTGAGGAATAACCCCCGACGAACAAAACACCTGACTCAACAGATCCGAAGAATGAAAAGACCCGGTTAATTAAGGGAACTCGTCTCATTTCCATATCCATTTACCAATGTTTTGGGAAGGAGAAATCTGCTAAGTGGCGCTGTGTCTTGCAATCGGCATGTGGTCAGCTGAATCAATGGTTCGGTGTTGTTACGGTCGTCATGACCACTCTGAAATCAATGTTCGACAATTGACCAGGCTCCTCTCCTTTCTTCCCGTAATCGATACTGACTGATTCCCCTGGGGTCGAAGAGATTTTAATCCAAATTTTTACTACACAAGGACGCTTTTATAGTCATGACACCTTTGACTAGGGTATAATGACTTCGACCTACAAAGAAGAGTTAATAGGGTAGGAGGTTGAAATTCAGTTTAATCCTCGTAGAATTTTTTGTATCGAAACTTATTCCTTCCTATACTTTCATTCATTTACTTTCCATATCAATTAAAATTTGGTTTTCAATTACATCTCAAAGATATCTTTGACGCAATTTTTGTATAAAATACGAAAAGCTCTAATGAAGATGTTTTTCACCATTCATCAATATATTCTATTCAATCTATTCATTGATCTCTTAAAAGAAAAAAATTCTGATAAAAAATTCAAAAACAAAAAGATGAATGATAAAAAGGCAAATTCCTGTATTATTGCGTCTTGTAAAAATGTTAAATCTTATAAATCTAATTTTGTATAACTTTTGTAAAGTAAGGAAACAAATTTTCAAAAGTACCCGCTTAACCCTTTCAGTTCTGGCAGCTCGAAATTTTTTGTAAGATTTGAAGATATCTGGTGGTCTAGGTCTCTGAAAGAGTAAAAATAGTTTCAAAAAATCATCAGGTAAAACTAATTTATGTAGGGTATTAGCATTGATTTTTATTTGAATTACAGAGTACGAAACGTTTAGTCATTAAAAACACCTCTCATCATCTAGAATTTTAAATTTCTTTTCAATATTAAAAATACAAATAAACAATATGTTTGGAAAAAATATCCCACCTTATAAAAACGTTCCCTCCATCTAATAATAATGCAAAATATATGCGAAAAAAGAAACAATATGTATTCCCAATAAACAAACCCAACATAAAATAAAATATTTGCCCATTATATTCGTCACTTATTCATTATTTGCCGTGCAGGCCACCCCCTGCCTATACACCATAAAAAAGCCCCTCAACGTCAAATCTCTATTGACAATATTAAGAGGTCTCTGCAGCCTTTTCATTCTACTAATTTCTCCCGGGGGATATATTTGTTTAACGCCCAGCCTTGCGTGATCTCGCAAGGGTTGGAGCCTTTAGTTGAGCTATTAAGGCTTTCAGCATTGCTCCTAATGAGCTGACTGCGATTCCCTGAACAGTATTGCCTTATAGTACTTATATTCCCTAAACACATGTCAGGATACGGATAATCAGAGAGATATAATTTTTTCTATCAGTCTACTATACTATATCTTGAAATATAAATGTATGGTATTATTTTTATGCTATTACTTGTTGTTTTTCGGCAATCTAGGTTATGGGATTGTATAGAAAAGATATGAAACTTATTCGATTAGAAATAAAAATGTATATATTTTTCCTTTCATACAACACGATAGGAATTTTTTAAGACCTAATCACACACACAAAAGTTTAAAGAGTTTTTAAATTCTGTTCAACAAATTTGACCTTTAAAATTTTTTCCTTGATGAAAATAAAAAAATAAAATTTTCATCAAGGAAATTTTTTCATTGTTGAACAGTGTTATGTATTAAAATTATGCTAATAGTTTTATTTCCACTTTACTGAGGATAAACTAAGATTTAAAATACATTTTACACTAGGACATAAGTTGTTACAAATTCTCTTTTTCCCAACACAAAATTTCTTTCCCCTCAAGGTAGCGTTTTTTGTGGATCAGGGGATTCGGAAACAATTAAAACAAATTACCTCCCCAAATTTTTTAATAAGATACCCTTTAACATTTAATCTGTAGGATGAGGTCAAAAGGGAAACATAATAATCTCCTTCTACTATAAACTACCAGTGCCCAAAATACTAGGACTGGATAAAATCTCTAAATAATAAATACCAAGTAGTTTGGGCCCTTATTTTATAGAGGCTGTAATAAATACATTAGGTAAAAGAGTAAAGTATCATTGCGACTGAAGTACAATCAATATTAATGAAACAAAATCCATATAAAAATAACAGTGTGGTTAATTTAAATGATTTGCAGGTTTCACAGACCATACGGGTAAGTTTCAACAAAAATTGAACGAACACTTCTTCCTAACCGATCCTGAGGTGATGATTTGGACTCACTACCCATATGATGAAATGGAAAACAACTACTGCAGGTAAGTTTATCTTTTGAGGGGATAATTTCATTATTTGTTACGATTATTAAACAAATCTTCTCTATTGAATAGACTTTAAAAAATCAAAAAGCAGCAATTTTAAAATTTCAAAGTTGTTTAGAAATCAAGGTATAGAATCATGAATCATAAATTTATATACTATTTATTATATTAGTCTTATTTTCATAGTATTCATTGAGCAAACATGTTTGATTTGGGTTTGATATTAGATGTGTAAGCTTATTAGTAATTTTATCTTTATTGAAAAGAAAGAAAAAGTTGATAAGAAATTTTTCTTCCAATATATCTGTAAATGAGATTGAGTAATAATGAGAAATAAAGAGTGAATTAAAAGTTAAATCTGGAGTAAATAAAATTTACAGCTAGCGGGGTTTTTTTTAATTGAGTCATTTTTATTTGAGCAGAATCAGAGAGGCTGTCGCGATAATTTTTTTAGTTGAATAGCTGCACAATGACTATAAATATAAATTTACTACCTAGCCCTAGTTAAAGCCACAAAGCCGAATACTTGACGAAAATTACTACTTTGATAATATTTGAAAACTAATCATGGACAAACGTACTTCTTAAAAGTCATGACTGAAATGAGATAGTTAGAATCAAAGTGGTAGAAGTCTACTGAACGTACTTTTGAGCAGGTGAAGGTTTTCTCTAACGGCGCCTGTATTGTTCCTATGGAGAAGGCGATTTTTAGGCTACCCCCACTAAAAAAATTCTGCAGTTTTTCTATAAAAAAAATCTGCAGGCCATCTGCAGTTATTTGGCCCCTTCATTCTGAAGAAAATCTTTAGATAACGTTCTTAAGAAAATCTTTAGATTATGGTTTCTAAAGAATTTCTTCAGAAAGAAGGGCCCAAATAACTGCAGATAGTCTGCAGATTTTTTTCTGAAGAAAATCTTAAGATTATTTAATCTTAACCCTAAGGCCTAAGCCTACTTGCCACTTTCTAACATGCTTGCACTTTGCAATTGTCTCGCATCTTTGGACAAATAAAATTTTTAACCACAATTTAAATAACGGATAAACTGTAAATTAAATATTACCATATTGTTAGGTAACCCCATAATTATCAGGAAAATTCATAATTCCAATCAGCATTCATTCATGCACGCAACAAGTGTTGAAATCAAAACATAAACAATGTTTTATCGATTAGATTCTGCAATCGATTCTCTGTTTGATTCGATTCGTTTGATCTCTGATGTCGATTCGGTTCCCGAAGATTTGATTAATTAATACTCTCGTATGTAGTCAGATTCGAATGAGAGAGTTGTTTTCCCCGTTATGAATTATTAAATTTTAAATTAACCATCATACAATAAGAAAACTTTGGAACGAATTCTAGGAATCGATTACTTAAAGATCTAATTCCTTGGTATCGATTCCAAGGCATTCGATATCAGTTTTAAAAATCTTCAGATTTCTTAAGAATTTCTGTAGAAAAAGAAATTATCTGAAGAAAATCTGCAGATTATTTTCAGTGGAGGATGTGTCGGTAAAGTGAAAAGATTTTGTAAAAAGCTGTTTAATGTATTTTGAAGACAATTTGAAGATTTCGCTCAATTTGAAATATTTATGCATAATCGTCTCCAAAATTTCTGAACATACATTTTGTCTTTAAAACATCTGTAAATGGTCTGCAAAAGTTCTGAAGAAAGTTTATCGGTAAGACTATGTCTGGAAAATGTCTGTTAGTTGTCTTAAAAAATTCTGAAGAAAATTTAAAAACAAAGCGAAATCTTCAAAATATCTTAAAATATCTGTAGAATTTCTGTAGAAAGTGGCTTTTTCTGAAGAAAATCTTCAGATTATTTTTAGTGGGGACTCCTTACAGACCCCTTATTGAACTTTTGACAAGGACGACGTTTACACTAGGCCAGGGGTGGCCAACCCAAATGTTGTTGAGGACCACTTTGGAAAACCACAATACTCTCGCGGGCCGCATATAAAATTTTAAGATATTAGGTGAACAGAATGACAGTGAAGTAAATTAAATAAATTAGGGAATATCTTAGATCCTTTGCTTAGTTTGACAGATTCCTAAATAAAATATTCATTTAAATTTACCTTAAGGAGCAACCCCAAGAATACCTTCTGTAGTATATCCATAGGAACTGCCGTTAAAAACACTTGGAATCACTCGAAACTATAAGGAGCCGGTGGCGCTTATAGAAATTTATTTCGGGAGGACCCAAATTTTCTCTAAAAATTGCAGCTAGATTTTTGCATCGGGAAAAGTACACCCAAATCTTCCTCTCATGCCCCCATGCATATTTAATTGGTTCAATGCATAAATTAAAATATATTTCTAGTTAGGATTTGCACCTGACTGAACTAATATCCTAAAAAAGTTGTGAGCAATAGAGTTCCTAGTACTAAAGGGGGATCTGGGGGTCCTCCCCGAGAAAAATTTTTGGAAATACGACTCTAATTAACAGACTTTAACGTATTTTGGTACCTTTTGTCCGAATTTGGGGGGCCTTAACTTACCCTAAATTTTTAACTTTTGACTAAAAAAATTCTTGCGGACCACAAAATTATTTCAAAACGGGCCGCATGCAGGCCGCGGGTTGGCAAAGCCTGATCTAAGAGATATATGGGGGGTAAGGGGTTGTCCCCCGAAAAAATTTTGAATTTTAGTGTGCTAAAAAGTGTTTTGAAGCTACTTTTTGGAGAGTTTTCAGAGAGCTTCGCGGGCCGCACAAAATGACCCGGAGGGCCGCATGCGGTCCGTGAGCCGCGGGTTGGCCATGCCTGCACTAGGTAAAGCATCTTAAAGGAAATCCAAACCTATGCTTTTCTTAATTTTTTTTGCTTGTACCCCTTTCATCCTGAGAAGCTCATAATGGATGACATCTTTAAACTAGACGCTTAAAATGAAGCTTTTAGCATTAGGTAGATGGGGTGTTTGTATCTTCATAACATAGTCTCTAGTTGGGGTAGTTTTATAGAGATGGATTTTTACTGTACCAGGTGAAAATAATGAAACTCTGTTGATGAAGACTTTGAAAATCCATTTTCCCTTTCAGATGGCAGCTTTTAGATGTAACAGTTAGCTTAGAGGAGTTTAATGCTCTGCCAAAAGTAACCCCGTATTTTTTCGATTACAATATGAAAATAAGGTCAAGGCCTCAGAACCCAGTGATTTTCAAGGTAAGGTTTAAATTATTTTTACATACCTATTATCTGTTTTGGAGTAATATCTAACTTGAATACCAATATTCCAGGTGCACAAAGAAGTGAAGATAGCTGCTCACGAGCCAATGAGGTGGAAGTACAAGCTGTATCCCGCAGACGAAGTAGAAAATGCTTCTCTAAACAACTATGTCTTTTGTCAACTCAAGGAAGACAGACTAGTTGGATCATTTGCTGTAACGCCTCCAGTTGAAGGACGTTATTATTTCAAAGTAGGTTATTAAAATCATATTAAAAAATAAACTAAATAATACCGTAAGCAGAAAGTAAAGCGCATAAAACTTTGAATGATAAGTGCTAAAATAATTCAAACTGGCGAACATGATCAAGAGTTAAGAAAACATGGTTCTTCTCAAATGTAAAGAATTGAGATCTTTAAAAATAACGAACTGCTATCAATATTATCTGAATGAGACTATCCGTTTTAGTGTATGTATTCCGTTTAGTGCAATGATTAGCACGTGAATATTAGATAAATGTGATTCAGGGGCTCTTCTTTAGCCTTGTTGCATTTTAAAAAGATGGGTTAAGTTTAAATTTAATTTTTAAAACTAATACCCTTTTCTCTTTACAAATCCTAGTCAAGGATCTTTTTTGTGATAATTCGTTTCCTTTTTAGGTGTATGCCAAACCGGAACGCGAGATGAAAGAAGAAACAAACCTGCACAATGTTATAATATTTTTACTTGACTGCCTTGTAGCAAAGAAGTACATTCAGCCATATCCACACAACGAGGTACCTTGGGGGCCAACACAGTGCTTCTATGACTACAGGATAAAAATGGTGAACCAAAGTGGACCCATGATAGTGACTTGGGGGGGAAAGCGCAAACTCATTCTCGAAGTCAAAGAAATCATGCTCATAACTTATCAACTGCTGGACGTCGAAAGCATTGAAATGGACTCCAAAGACATCATCAGGAGAGAGGACAAGGAAAATCGCGTCAATTTCATCTTCACCCCGCAGCGAGTCGGCATGTACAAGTTCCTGATCTTCGGCATGCCAAAACCCAAGCAGAAGGGCAAGTGGAGATTGCCCCTTCTGGCCTCATACCTCATTGACTGTAAATTCACTCGGCAACTGTACGACGAGGACTTCCCTCCACCTCAAGTCAAACAACCTGAAAAGGAGGAGGAACAAGAAGAGCAAAAGAAGAAGAAGGACAAACGAAAAATCAAAATAGCCTTCTTGAGGTGAAACCATGGCCTCTTGAGGATTTGGGCTTAATATTTACTAAGACGTCCAATTTTCAAGAGGTGCAGGCAAGGAGAGAATTGGATGTGCAACATTTTTAAGAAACAAGCATCTTAACAAAAGATCAGGAATGGTTCTTTTTGAAAACAAAGTTATATTTTTGTGATAAGTAGTCTTTCTGTGAAAATTGTCAGATATGATCCCCATTTTTAAATGCAATTCTTATTTTCGGCAGTTTTATCGTGCTTTTGGATGCTTAGAAACATTGGAATATTTTTCAAAGTGAGTATTTATAGAGAACGTAAGAGTTATTTATTAAATAAAACAGTGGTGCGTAGCAAGAAAAAAATTCGGGGGGGGATACTGGAATATTGAGGGTAGAGGGTATTTGGTAAATTTGATCTCGTTCTCTCTCTGTGGTAAAAAAAAGAAATTTCTAACTTTCAGAGGAGAGATATATCCCTCTAACACTCCCCTTGGCTACGCTTTTGTAGTAAAAGATAGCATAAAATTCCCATATACCAAGGTTATTACTTTTTAATCTTTTTTACATGCTATAAGAAGATTTCTTATATAGTTAAGTTTAATCAACAATGCATCGTTTGTATATTATTGCATAGCGTTACATATTTATAGAACTGAACTTGTAAAATGTGATTGTATTTTTGTTCTTTAATACAAAAGCAACGAACTCAGTCATTTCTTTTTTTTACATTTCTGTGCGTAAAATATTTGGTATTAATATAGTAGAGAATAAATGTGATTCACTACTTTTTCAACCTCCTTCAAAATTTTTACCATACATAAAATACCTAAATTTTTATAACATTCAAGCACAAATATTTATTTATTTTACAAAATTCTGGGTTTATTGGAAAGAAAATCCAAATTCGTTATTCAAGATTTCAACCATGAAGAAAAGGCTTAGATTTCGAAGTTATTATACCATTTAATCTGCTGAAGAGATAGGTAAACTTCAATAATAAAACTCAATTTTAATCCATTTTATCAACATAATAACCATTAGATTAAAATGCATAAATATAATTTATTTGTTTTCGTAGACTATAATGATGTTGGGTATCTACTTTTGGGAACGGATACTTAAGTATTAAGTTAACTGAGTTATTTTATATTTTGATTATTGAGAGTTATCACAGCTCAAAAGCTACTTAAAAGTTACTTACGCATTCGATACAAAAAAATACTTAATTCCTAAGAATTCCATTTTTAGTTTATTTTTCTTATTTTACTCAGATTAAAAGACAAGTAAAGAATGACTCGTAAATTATAGCTACCATTTATTTATTATTCGATTAATATTCATACAAAATAATAATTTATTCTTAATGTCTTAATCTGATGTAAAATGAATGGCAAAGTACGGAGACATACTATCTGTAAGAAAACCATTACTTAAATATTATTATAGTATAGTTATAAAAAACTATTACTTTATACTTCCCAATACTTTTTATTTATAATCAAATTATTTTATTAGTTCTTTTAGGTGGTAAAAAGATATTAAGCTTTGTAAGGCTTTTCAAAAAATAATAATGTAACTAGAAAACTAATAATGTAACAAAAGGGTATAAAGATATTTCTGATTTCTCAACTTTTTACAATAGATTCCAATGCTTATGAAAATGAAATAGTATTTTACATTGGGATAGTGCCAATGTACTCAAACATATTGCCTTAAAGTAGTTAACCTTTAAAAAATTTCTACACCCATTTAAAATTAGTAAATATTTAAGAATGTTTTTTCAAGTGCTAACTATAATGCGTGCTTTTTACCTATTAGTTGTCAATCCGTCCAATGATATTTTTTGTAGAACCTTAACTTAGGTGGTCTAAAAGTCACTTTATTTAATATCCTCATATAATAGTCTCGGTATCAAAGGAACCTTACTTTATAACAACTTTGTAAAAGTAATACAAACTAAACTAAGATCATTTTATTTATTTTGAAACAGGCAGATAATTTTGATCCTCGAATAGAAATTGAGTATTTAAAGTGGTTTTTCCTATAAAGACGTTTTAATAGAACCAGAATCGTGCTAATAATGGTTTTGTAATATTTTTTATAAAAGTAAAAAATTAAACTAGCTATAATTCCAGTTAATAATTGATAAAAAAATTATGTTGAATTATCGACCAAAATCAACGTTTTCAAAAAATTGGATGTAAAGGTTAATTATCATTAAACTACTCACATTTTGAAATTTCCAATCTCGAAATTACTATTCTTTCATGCTAAACTTTCTTAATCTGAAAGTTTCTATTTGAAGAAATTAGAAAGAAAAATGGTTTAGTCTGAGAAATTCATATAAGAGGTAAAAAATAATACCGTTTACCACCATGCCAAAAACACGAATCTGCATTCGTAATAAGGGAAAATCCTAGAAGTTAGTTCGGGTTGGCGCTTCTTGGCGAATTTTAGTCGCCAACTTCACTTTGATACTTAGGCGCATATGGCGCTACTACTTCACTTGGCGACTGAACCCACTTCTAGACTTCAGCTCTTAGCTAATATAAGATTCGTGTTTTTGGCGTGGTGGTAACGATATGATACTTTTGGCTACCTAACATAGTACAATATGTGACAATCACAAGAGGTAGAAAAATAAGAGCATTATTTACCTAGCTAACGTGCCTTTAGTGAGAGCCTTATTATATATTTGCTTAATTTCTGATCCATAACCTTAGAAAAGATTATATGGTACCTTTTTCATATTTTTGCATACACCGTGTTGTTCACACACACACTTAATTTTGTATAGCCTTTTTAAGATCAATTCATAGTCAATGGCTGAAGCTCAATAGCAAAATTTCAAATCTTTGTGAAATTTGCTATGCATAAACAATGGGAGTAACTAAATTAAATATTTCATCATACACTAGCGGAAATAAAAATCCCAACACCAAGAAGGAAAGGAGATATCTAAGTCAAATTTATTTCTATAATTGCACATAGTATCAATGTGAATTGATTGAAAAATCAGCCTTCCTGGATGTTAGGGGGCCGAGAAAACCAAGGAGGAGTGTTGTCTCCATAGGTGTCCATTACCGCCGTCACACGTCATGGTATTGGGTGACAGGAGCTCTAAATGACTTTTGAGGGATTGGAGGACCATGTTGCCTCCTCAGGTAGTCCAAATTCATATGGTGCACCAGCGGACGTTGCATACCGGGCTAGGTGATTTCTCCTCATTGACCGGACTTGTTTTGTGGGTGTTGGTTCTAGAGAACGGGAAAGGCGGGGTAAAAATGCAACCTAGGGAGTTAAGAAGAAAACTTGGACTTTGCATACAACATGTGGTTGTGCATCTTTCTCTTGAAATTTGTTCCCAGGACAGGTCTGAAGGTAAGGACGGTCTACCGGTTGCAAAACCTCAATGACGCAGCTCTGGTTGGAAAAAGTACTGGTGAATCATACTCAGGAGTTGCAGAAATGGAATCCAATGCATCCTCACTCCGTTACCCTGCATCACCACTCCGTGGAACGATTTGAAAATCATCAGCTGAGTGCGCTCTCTCCATTTTGTCTTCAAACTCATACCCAACCGTTGTGGTGCTCAAAACTGAAGCAGGATTCTCTCATAAACACAATGCCATGAAATTGGGATTTTCATTTCCTTATTTCGCGCACTATTGGAAACAGAAAGGCCCATTTTCAGCCCCTTGTTTATAGACAAAGATTTAAGAAGCTACGCGGACAAAACGGACAATCCGCAGTACTGCAAACGACATCCATCCCACTGCCGCTTGTCCTCAGTATGATCTACCGGTACTTAGGCCAACCAGAGCTGCTTCACTGAGGTTTTTTAGCCGGTTGTCCGCCCTTACCTTCAGACCTGTCCTGGGGACAAATTTCAAGAGAAAAATGCACAAACACATGTTTTATGCAATGTCCAAGCTTTCTTCTTAACCCCCTATGTTGCATTTTTATCCTGGCCTATCCGTTCGTAAGAACCAGCGTTCACAAAACATGTCCGGAGAAAGGAAAAATAACCTAGCCCGGTATGCAACGTCCGCTGGTGCACCATATGAATTTGGACTATCTGAGGAGGCAACATGGTCCTCCAATCCCTCAAAAGTCATTTAGATCCCCTGTCACTCAATACCATGACGTGTGACGGCGGTAATGGACACCTATGGAGACAACACTCCTCCTTGTTTTTCTCGGCCCCCTAACATCCAGGAAGGCTGATTTTTCAATCATTTCTCATTGATACTATGTGCAATCATAGAAATAAATTTGACTTTGATATCTCCTTTCCTTCTTGGTGTTGGGGCGCTAGTGTAGTTAGATTATTATTTCAAAATTCACTATTTTTATTAATTACAAAAGAAACAAATGTTCATAAATTTTCTATTTCTTCTCTTAAGTTCCTCACCAACACTAACCAGTAGGGTGGAGCGAAAAAACCTTTTTTTCGAAATCGGTCAACGGCTAGTGCTCAAAGTTTGTGGTTGGGGGTCCTTATAACCCACAAAAAATTTCAGTTCGATAGGACAATATCTTCAGTCTGCGCTTTTCGCTCAAAGTTTCAGGTTTTTACTAAAAAACATCAAAAATACGAAAATTCCCCAGAATGTTTCCAGATGCTCCAAAATAGTTTTTATGGTAAATAATTACGTATATTGCTAGTATGTAGCTTAATAATAGCGATTGAGGGTGTTTGATTGAAGCGAAATGGTTTTATAAAATCGGCAAAATTATCCAAAAATAGAGCATTGATACGGATTTTGGGACAAAAATAGCCCGCTGTGGTAACTCGATTACGACGACTTATATCACCGAAAACGATGACATAAAAGGAAAATAATTAACTTCCAGCTCTTAAACTCATCGAAAAATCCACAAGAAGGCGGCTGGATCGAGTGCCTCCCGCACGCTCGCCCCCTGACTTTACGCTCAGTGCAGTTCGGCGCGTTTTTAGGTTTTGAATTTCGTTTTTGTGTCAAATTTAGGCAGTATCTTTCTGTCTATCAATCCAGCCTTTCTGTATCCATTTTGGGAGTTGTAACCGCTTACAACAATAGATGCAGCTTGCAGCAGATACATCCAATAAACATTTTCCGGTCTGTTCTATGGTCTTTTAAGAACTCTTTTGCTCCCATTCCGTTTGCAGGTATGCTGTAGCTAATACACTTGCAGGAAGAAATATGAAAAGGGGTTCTTGATCTTTCGAGGAAAATATTCATTTGTACTTCGTATACCAGTGAGGTATTTTTTTTTTGAATTTATTGTACGATTTATTCAAATTTTTCACTAATACTCTCTGAGATGACAAGGTCTTTCAATATTTTTAGAGATACTGTTGGTATCGATCAAGGCTTTAGTAGAAATACTCTGTCCGGTTTGACACAATATTAGCAATGCCTTTTGAAGAAGGGTTTTTGACATTGAGAGAGCTAATTTTTTACGCTTGAAAATAATTTTTAAAAAACCAGATTAACACTCTCTCTTAAAAGAATAGGCAACTAACTTTCTTTTAAATTTTCAGACGCTCCCAAGATAACGAATGTTCCTGAATTCGCGGCAAATTGTTTTCCGGTAAAGGGGATCCGGTGTCGCTTGCGGTGAGGGAAATCGGCTATCGCCATTCAAAGGAGCGCAATCGCCGCGCCCCGAGGCATCCGAGGAGGGCCACCCACAAACAAGCCATGGCGGTGGTCCTGACCTAATGACCTTCTCCCCTTTCTCTTCCGGGGTGACGGGTGACAAAACTTTGATTCGGACATTATTTGTGTAACATGAATAGAAAATATCCTTCCCTCAAGCATGGCATATTATCCCAATATTAATGGATAAGAGAAAGCAACATGTTTTCGCATAATTGTTTTAATTTTAATTTCGAGGGTGCTAGTTAGATTATTATTTAATAAACCAAGAGCAAGAAGTTAATTTTTTCCTTTTATATCATTGTTTTCGGTGATTTAAGTCGTCGTGATCGAGTTACCACAGCGGGCTATTTTTCTCCCAAAATCCGTATCAATGCTCTATTTTTGGATAATTTTGCCGATTTTATAAAACCATTTAGCTTCAATTAAACACCCTCAATCTCTATTATTAAGCTACATACTAGCAATATACGTAATTATTTACCATAAAAACTATTTTGGAGCATCTAGAAACATTCTGGGAAATTTTCGTATTTTTGATGTTTTTTAGTAAAAACCTGAAACTTTGAGCGAAAAGCGCAGACTGAAGATATTGTCCTATCGAACTGAAATTTTTTGTGGGTTATAAGGACCCCCAACCACAAACTTTGAGCACTAGCCGTTGACCGATTTCGAAAAAAAGGTTTTTTCGCTCCACCCTACTAACCAGGGTTGGCAAAACCCCGTTGTTTTTTTAAACCCAAGTGAGTTGGGTTTTTTCAATAAAACCCTGAAAAAACCCATATAAAACTGTTTTTTCAAAATTAAGTGGTTTTCTCAAATATAGTAATGGGGTTTGTTCAAATTTTAGTATATATATTAAATGTGTTCTGTCAAAATTATGTCAGTTTTTCCATAGGTAAGTGGGTTTTCTCAAAGTTCGTCAGTTTTCTTAAAAATTATGTTTTTATTTTTATTTTAAGTGTTCATTTATCAATGCTATGAGAATGTAAAAATAAGCTTTGGAGTTATTTGTTTTCGAATTTTTCTCATGATGTAACTCATTTTCCCAACATTTTACTTTTATTAAAAATTCTCTATCTAGTTTAAACTTTAAACGTCCTAAATTTTGAAAAACCCATTCAATAGTGAAAAAACCCACTGAATCATGAAAGAACCTATTTAACTTTGAAAAAAACTCACTGAAATTGAAAAAATAACATTTACTTGTTGAAACCTAGTTTAAATTTTGAATAAAAAACTCATTGAAATTTTAAACATATCCTTAACTTTGAAAATACTCATTCCAATTTGGAAAGAAATCTATTTAACTTTGAAAAAAATACTGAAATTTAAAAATCCTCCTTAATTTGTTATAACTAGTTTCAACTTAAAACGTCTTAAATTTTGAAAAAAGAAAAACATTTAATAATGAAAAAACACTGAATTTTAAAAATATTCTAAGCTTTGAAAAAATATTCAATATTGAAATAAATCTATTAAACATTGAAAAAAAACACTGACATTTAAAAATATCCTCCTTAATTTTTTATAAAGTTTAAACTTTGAACTTTTAAAGTCCTAAATTTTGAAATTCAATAATGAAAAACCCTTATTTATTGAAACCTGGTTAAAATTTTTAAAAAACCCACTCATCTGCAGTTCTTGGTATGTTATTTCGTTAAATGTTTTTCTTCAATATTAAAACTGCCCAAATCTTGATTTTTCTTGAAAAAACACAAAATTTTCACATGGGTTTTTTGAAAAAACTCTGGGTCCAATTCAGCCAACCCTGAAACTAACACTAAACTTCAGACAAATATCATCTTTTTTTACTATTAAAAATGTTCGTAGTGTTGGACTAAATTCATTAATGTATGTCTACTATTAATTTTTTAACTATTGGTTTAAATTTCAATGAAAAAGTAAGAGGAAGTGCTTTACATGAATGTGTTATGTGCCTTTGTTTATATTTTGTGTACATAGTTTAATTTTTCTACTCAAGTGAAATGTCCCCTTCATCAAACATTTTAGTCTGTAGGATGTATTTTTTGATTTTTTAACCCTTTATAAGGCTGGTACTCTTTCATTGAACGGGGTCTAGTACCCTTTCGTTGAGAAAAAACTGTCGAAAATTGCTCTTTTTCGAAGAGACCACTCTCCAAAACTTAAAGATATATTTAAATGAAAATTTGCATGTGCATTGAACAATCCTTAGTCATTAATTTAACACTAAAATTTAAGTTGTGAATAGCATAGTTTTTTTATGTAAATTTTTAAATGCGTACCCTTAATTTTGTCGTACGGATTCCGTAGTTTACGGCGCACAGAATAACTCTTCAGAAAAGCTCACGAATAGCTTCAAATTTTTTCTATTAGCAAATTATTAATGAATCTCAAAATTAATGAAGCAATATACAATTTGGAGCCATATACAGGGTGTTTCAAAATTGCGTTGCACGGCTTTTATTCGGAACCAACGCCTCCTAGGGTCATAGAAGTAAGGTCTACCCCTAGGTAAGTGACCCTGGAGAATCCATTGAGGTGACTAACAGCACCCCTAGCGGCGAAACGAAATTAAAAAGTTAAAAAAATTAATTTAAAAACTAAAGGAGATAGAGCAAAAACCTCAATTAGAGTATTGTTGCCAACGTAAAGAAGAACCCACTGAAAAAAATTTGATCAAAATATCTTGAATATTCGCTGAGATATTAGCATATGAAAATAGCACTTTTTCAGGGGTCAAAAAAGAAAATGTTTGCATATTTCCAAACTCTTCAGTGTTATTGTGTAGTTTTGTGTTTGTTTAGTTGAAAGAACACAAAATTTTATCAAAAAATTTAAAAAATTGCAAATATGCGAACTTTTTGTTTTTTGACTCCTGAAAAAGTGCTATTTTCACATGCTAATATCTCCCCGAATATTCAAAATATTTTGATCAAATTTTTTTTCAGTGAGTTCTTCTTGACGTTAGCAACAATACTCTCATTGAAGTTTTTGCTCTATCTCCTTTAGTTTTTAAATTAATTTTTTAACTTTTTAATTTCACCGCTAGGGGCGCTGTAAGTCATCACAATGGATTCTCCAGGGTCATTTACCTAGGGGTAGACCTTACTTCTATGACCCTAGGAGGCGTTGGTTCCGAATAAAAGCCGTGCAACGCAATTTTGAAACACCCTGTATAAAAAAATGACAGCCTTAAAAAGGGAAAAGTGGTATTTTCAAAAATGTTTTTGGTATATTTTGGTCAAAATTTAGAAAAGTTCTCAAGCAATTAAAACTTTGCTTCATTAAATTAAGTATTGGCATCATATAAACATCTGTACAAAATTTGAAGCATTTGTGATCAACGGTTTCCAAGAAAAACTGCGCGCCGTAAACGTATACGACAAAATTAAGGGTACGCATTAAAAAATTTATATAAAAAAAACTATGCTATTCACAACTTAAATTTTGGTGTTAAATTAATGACTAAAGATTGTTCAATGCACATGCAAATTTTCATTCAAATATATATTTAAGTTGTGGAGAATGGTCTCTTCGAAAGAGAGCAATTTTGCACAGTTTTTTCTCAACGAAAGGGTTCTAGACCCCTTACTAAAAGTTTTGTAATTTAATAAAGATAGAACTATACCTATTTGCTTAGTATTAAAAAGGACGTTTCCGGTGACGTATGATGCTTTGCTTAGTTATTTATACAACTTTAACCCTTTTAGTCCTCCTAAACAGCCAAACTTTGCTATAGAATTCTATGGTAAATTTAGGGCGGCTAGGACTGAAAGGTTTAAATACAAAATAAGGTATTTCCAGCAACAACAGGCTAACTCGAGCAACTTTACATTGGAGTAAGTTCATTGTTGCTGCAATCACTTCGATTCCTAAATAGATCTGAAATCTAGTTTGCTGATAAATTATGCAAAAAAGATAGAAAGCAATATCTTTATTTTTACGCACCTCTCACCTTATTGTTTTAAATATGTGGGGTCTATGTTTCACAATTTTTATAGTACAAGGTGTTATTTAAAGATTTGCCCTGTATTCAAAGAAAGAGATGCTCCTAGTTTTATTTTCAGGTTAATTGACTTGCAAGGCCTTATGAAGGGTTTAAAGTGGCATTATTAGGATTCAACCCGGTACCTCGAACATCTTGTGGCCTTATTCCTTAATATTGAGTGTGCAAAGTATTCGCAGGATGAACACTGATATGTTGCCTGTTTGAGAGAGTTAACGTAATCATATAAAAAGTATGTACAAATTATCTTTTGTAGAAACCAAATCAATAAAAGTGTTGCATCATATTTTGTGTGTGATATTCCTTGGATATTCCTTTTGTGTAGAATTTTCAGCTTTCATATTTGGGGAAGCGATTAGAGTACACTGTTCATAAAACGTGCTGTGGCGATTCCTTGGTTAGATAAAGATAAAGTGTTTCTTACTAACAAGAATCTATAGTCAAAGTAAATTAAAGGACTTATTCCCTTCTTCCACCTTATGGGAAATTTTTCTGATTAAAAAATCATTTAAAAAAATTCTTAAATTCACATTTAAATTATATTTATCCTTAGTTTACACCCCAAAAAGGTGAAATAAAAAGAATAAGACAAATAAAATTCAAAATTGTAGTGAAACTGAGTTATTAAAGCAGTATCAATGGAGTGAGTGAATATGACATTTAAAAATAAGACAATCAAATATTCCCTACATAAAATTTTTTTTGAAAAAATTGAAATTAAGAGATATTTTTATTTTAACTTAGTTTACAGACCAAAGAATATGAAAAAAAGACAAATTAACTTTAATTTCAAATTAACTTAAAATCTACAATGAATGGACATCGATTTCACAAATTCAACGGGCGATATCTCCCTATAGGGGTTAGTTATTTTTCCCCACTCTTCACCCATGTGTAGAGCAAAGCTTGGAGATTGTTTTTTGGACTTATTCCCTTCTTCAAACTGACGATGCAATTTCAATTACAAAGTTGAATCGAATAAAATTTCCTACAAAATGCGCTACTCAACTACTTCTGAAAAGTGGTTTTGCCACAAGAGCGTGCTGAAAAACAACAGTTTTTTGGTCATTCCTCAAAAAAGATATTAAATTATGCGAGTGTTTTAATGAACGAATTTATAAGTTTTTTGCATCGTTTAATCCGGATTTCAAATTTATTTTCATTTTGAAAGTCATCTTCACATAAAAAATTGCAAAAAATCTCAAATTTTTGCGTTTTATTCCGTTTTTGGCCGATTTTCTTAAAAAATATTCATTTCTCGAAAAAAAAAAGCACTGCAACAAATTAAAGTACGTAAAATTTCCTATAAGTTGCACTCGTTCACTTTTATTTTGCAAGGAGCTGTGTACACTTTATAGCACTTTGAAGTGCAGCGATTTTATTTTGCCTTTATACAAAAAAGTAATGAACGCTCGTTTTTCCCCACTACAGCTCTGAATAAATACAAGTTACCGACAAATGACAAATAGTTTATACCACATGAAAGAACATTTAATTTCCTACAAAATGCTCTAGTTAACTTTGATTTTATAATGAGAGGTACAGGTATTGACCCTAGAGCGCGCTGAATTACACAAAAACATGAAAATTGCTTTTCTTCAAAACGCTCTAAATCAGGGTTTCCCAAACTTTTTCATGCATCGACTCCTTGGTAGTATTTTACCTACGCCATCGACCCCCTTTCAAAAGTCCGACTAAATTTTTAAGAAAAATTATTTATGAATGAAAATCTAACTAAAATTTTTCAACTGGTTCCACTCCAACGGCGGATCCAGGAGTTGGGTTTTTTTTTTGAGGGGGGGGGCGGCTAAGAATTTTCAATATCAAACAATATCAAAATAGTCTTCTAATATCCTAAAGGGGGAGTCAGGGAAATTTTTGGAAATTTAAGTCTAAAAAGCAGATTTTCAACTCATTTTTGTACACCTTATCCGGATATCGGACATACATTTTCAAGAATTTAATTTACATTTTGGTAGAATTTTGACGGATTTTTTACAAAAAATTTGTAAATAATAGAGTTCCAAGTTCTAAAGGGGGTCTGTAGGTCCTCCCCCAGAAAATTTCTGGAAGTTTAATCCTAAAAACAGGATTTCAACTCGTTTTGGAGTCGCTTTTCCCTTTTTTAACATCTCCTATTTCCCCTTCCCCTATTTCTCACTGTTAGTTCCTTTAGGGGGGCTAAAACCCCCTAGCCCCCCTGGATTCGCTAGTGTTCCACTCACTATATACTCTGTTCATTTTGAACTGGCACTTGAAAATATTTCCTTCCCCCACCACCGATCGGTAACCATAGCAACTATCCTCGTCAAAGTGACGAAGAAGGCTTACTATTGGCTGCTCAAAGAGCGTAACTATGGTTACGCTTCTAGCGTGGAGGAAAGCACTATTTCTCAAGCGCCAATTCTAAATGAATAGAGTATAGTAATGTACAGTTTAATCTGGATAATTTATAGGTGATCCAAATAAGCAATAGACCACCAAATGAAGCATTAATTTTTTAAACTTTGAAATTAAAAATTAGTATTTAAAGAAAGTTCAAGGGACCAAGAAAATTCTTTGAATCTTTGAAAATTCTTTGAACAGTAATAAGAAGCTGTTTTCATCAACATTTTATTTTTTAGGAGTGTTTAACTTTCATTGACCCCCTACCAACCCCTTAAGCTTCGTCGACCCCCAATCGACCTCTAGAGCTTCATCGACCCCCTTTAAACCTTCATCGACCACCAGGGAGTCGGTACCGACCCCTTTGGGAAACCCTGCTCTAAATCGTACACCGCTTTTAGCAAAATAAAAAGGAACCAGTGCATCTTATAGGACATTTTGCGTACTTTAATTTGGTGTAGTGCTATTTTTTCAGAATAAACATAGGCGCCGACTCCATAGGGTTTGAGGGGGCTTGAGCCCCCCCATGTTGGAAGAAGGGGGGCTAAGCCCCCCCAATATTTTTACTAAAAATCTACCTATTTTCATTCATGAACTAAAGAAGGCAATGTATTGGACGTCTTTCTTTTGGTCTCGTTCACTTGGTCTTCTCAAAGGGTCTCAAATGACTTAAAACACTACTTTCAAGGGTAAAAATTTCAAAAAAAAATTTGGGGGAGGACTCCCAAGCCCCCCCTCAAATTTTAAAATCTATTTTGTACCGTTTTCCTCTGAAACTTCCGTGATTTTTGAGGTGTGATCCTCCTTTTGTGTAAAATAAGAAGAAAGAGTCTACAAAATGAATTTAAACACTACTTTTAGGGACAAATTTCCAAAATTTTTCTGAAGTAGAACCCCTAAACCCCCTTCATAATTTTGCTGCTTATTCTACTATTTATTATTTTATTCTACTGCTTCTTTAAATGAGTCCTGCTCTGAGAGTGTAACCCAATAGGCTTCAAAAGGAAATAAAACGCTATTTTGTGGTGGAAATTTTTTGGGGGGAGGACCCTCAAATATCGCTTTGCTTGGAAATTTCAATGTTTATAAAATTTTGAAATTAATTTCAACAAAATATCAAATGTGAAAGTCATCTAACACTTGAAGTATATTTGAAAAATATTTAGTAAAAATCCCTCCCGAAACTAGTCCAGTTTACGGCTCTGTGCCTTTGATTTTAAAGGCGGTATAAATCCACTTTCATTCTTCGTGATAGGTATTTAATATTTTGTGTTCGATTAAATTTTTTTAAAAATATTGCGCTGCATTTTATTCGAATTTTTTATAGCAGTGGTCCGCTAACCTCCGAGGGTCCCCAGCACCTTCCTAGGGGGTCCACGAGTTACCTTTTGAGAGTTTCAAAATAAATAACACTAGTTTAAAGAGACAAATTTCTCTATTAAAATTATTTCTGGGGGAGGACCCCCAGCCCCCTCTCGAAATTTTGACGTCTCTAGTTGTAATATTTTCCTTAGAAATTCTATGTTTTCAAGGAACTGCTATGTTTTGGTGGAACCAAAAATTTCTCAAGATAAGCTGTAACACTACTTTTTGAGGCAAATTTTCAAATTTTTTCTGGGGGAACCCCCCAGACCCTCTATTATACTCAGAGTAATTGTAAAATTTTAACATAAAGAGAAATATAATTTGAGTAACTCCTTTAGGGGTACTTGAGGAATAAGCCTTTGGATGTTCAAAATCTTGGGGGGATGTCTAGCATTAGTGACGATCGAAAGTTTAAGGACCGCTGTTATATGCAACAGCTAATATCTTCATTGTCTAGTACTGGCCCCCCCAATATTTGATAAAAGTCGGCGCCTATGAGAATAAATGAATATTTTTTTTAAAAATCGGCGAAAACGGAACAAAAGAGCAAAGATTTGGGATTTTTTGCAACTTTTGTTGTGAAAATGTGACTTTCAAAATGAAAATAAACTTGAAATTCGGATTTAGCGATGCAAAAAACATATAAATTCGTTGATTAAAACACTCCCGTAGTTTAATATAAAATTTTTTTGTGGAAAGGCCAAAAAATCGTTGTTTCTCAGCGTCCTCTAGCGGCCAGTGCTAGCGGCAAAACCAATGCAGCAAACTTCATATTCGTAGTCCAGTAAATCTACCGAAAAAAGGGGTCAAACTGGTAAAAAATTGCAACATTTGGTTGTTCAACGATTTTCACTTGGAAATAAACTCAATAACAACATAATAAAAATCAGACAAAATCGGTCAGCGGGAAGTTTAATTTTTTAACTTAAAAAAATGGCAGAAAAAAATTCAAAAAATCCAATTTTAGGAATCAAAACTTTTGGTATGTTTACTGTCTATTTTTCAGTGATGAATACGAATATGCCATTTAAATTTCAAAAAAATGAAACATCAATTTTTAAAAATTAATTCGAAAGTTGGAAAGTCGAAAAAATTAAAACATCGCTCAAACAACAAAATAATTGCAAGAGAAGTAATTTAAACGGTTTTCAATTAAAAATGACATAAATAATAACATACTAAAATTAGAAGAAAATCGGACTGTAAAAAGTTTAATTTTTTAAAATTTTCAATTCTATTGGCTTCAAAAATCGACCTTTTTAAAATTCTTGTTAAATACATTTAGGGCATTCGCCCCCAACCAAAGCAAAGCGAAGTGTATATTTGGACGGCCAAAACGGCCAGTGGCGCATGCGCTGTAGGTCTCGTGATGACGTAGCAGTCTCGGCGCTTAGTGATGGAACCAATGGTACGCCTAGCCGTGGAAGTTATAGTAGAGTTTAGTTGAAAAATAGCCGTGCAAATATACAGTGCCAAGATCATTTTTCCATGGCTATTGAGTTATATACCTATTGAGGGCGCTGTCAGTGGGAGCTGTTCCTGTCGTAAATTCTGTTATTGAACTTAGGCTTTGTTAACAAGCTGGTTGATCAAGAAGTAGTGTTACAACTCTACTTTCAAAACCGCTATCGTAGCAAAACAAAAACATAGCTAAGTTTACGTCAGTTTTTGAAATTATGGTTTTGGTGTATAAAAGATAGCATGTGATATCCTATTATTTTTTCTGTACATATATTTAGAAGTTTAACAAATTTTGAAGAACTATGAAGATGCCTCAAATTCTTGATAAGCTTTGTTTAATCATAATTATAAATTTATTAGACTCGATATCAAGTTTGAATATTGAAGAACTTAAATCTTTGAACTATGAAGTTGACATTTCCCAAATTCCTGTTAAAAAGAGTGAAGTAAGTTTAGACTCCTCTCTTTACAACCGTTTTAGAGTTCTAATAATTGTACAATTTTTCTTTTCCACATTAATTTATGTAGCTTCAAGACATATTTTGTCAAAATGCCCTAAATATACAATTGGTTGTAGTCCAGAAAACGGGGCCGGGAAAAATTCTAGGAGAGCCCACACCCTTGGCGACAAACCAAAATAAAGCGCCAAAACAGAACAAGATGGCGCCAAACAAAATCTAGTGTATTAAAGTTGGGTTACCAAGATGGCAGAATTATCACCAACTTTGGCAAGGTGTGGGCTCTGCTAGGATCCAACCCGGGGCCGTCCTGACGCGTCTCTCCAAACTCGATTTTCGAGATAAAGCGATGGGTATGGCCTGCGGAATCAAAACTGCTTTGTCTTATTCATGGAACTAGGAAGATAAGGAACTGCCGTATTAACTTTGACAGGCGCCAATGTTAAGTGACTTAGGGGGCGCTACGTGCGCGGTTGGTTGGCTTGGTAGAACCGCGGCTTCGTCTTCTTGAAATAAAACAGCAGAAAAAGTGAAATCGCTATGTAGAAAATATGCTGAAACATGTAACTAACTTAGGAACGCGCGAGAGTTCGTTTCCTCCACTGAGCTGTGTCCTCCTCCGCTCCGCATGTAACTTATCAACCAAGCACCATGAAAAAAACTAAGACAAAGCGGCTTTTAGTGAGCAAGCATATGTCTCTACCCATCGATTTCTCTCCTCTGATCAACCAAATATGCACACGTAGCTCCCTCTATGTCACTTATATTTGGCGTCTGGGAAATCCATTGGAGAAATAGACCACGGCAGTTCCCTATATTCCTAGTTCCATGGTCTTATTAAACGGTAAAAATAAGAGAATTAAACTGAAAATTTATTACAATTATTTAAAACTATTTAGTAGCATATTAGTTTGGCACTTGCGTATTATCCTGTCGATCATTCAGCTGCATGGTCTGTGGAATAATACGTATATACTTGTTATACAGTTGAATCCACTTAATGTGATTGCATTTGTCTGATAATAATTTGATGGCATTATCCAATTGATAACAATAAGAAATTTCTTTTTTTAAAGTAGCAAACAGTGTAGCTAGAGTGTTTGCTTAAGCATTAAACTTATGTTTAACTACCATAATGGCATAATTAATGTTTTTAAAATAATTTTATACTATGTACCTACTTCACAACTTAAAATTTTTAGGGTAAAATATAAGTCCAATTAATAAAAATATCTTACTTTGTATTTTCAGATATGTTAGCACTACAGATATGCAATTACGCTCATAAATTTGTTTTCTTTCGACTTCCAGTCAAGATATTATCGGTATTTTTCAAAATTCTACATAGGAAAGGCTCAGAAACAGAAATTTATCTTAATACCACTAAACAAGAAAAAGAATCAAAAATATCTTATCAGAAACATCTGATAGTCTGCGATGGTGATATCCAATGACAAACACGGATTCGCCCCCCTTTAACCGTTTTCTTCCAATGTATGAGGTCGGAGAGCATATAATGTTTTATTTTTCTTACAATCAAAGCAAAGAAACAACAGTGCAACTGTGAACTTATATCGAGTTTCAGAAAAAGAAACTGACCTTCAAAACGAAACTTGAAAGTGGGTGTTTTTTTAGGGGATATGGAAAAATTTCGATAACATTAAACGACGTGTTGATTGATAGGTGATCACACTAAATGATGTATTTAAATTAAATTAAATAGGAATAATCTAGACCTGTTGATTTCGAAAACAGTATCCGATTGATAACATTAAGTGGACTCGACTGTACTTTGCTTTCCCCCGTGGTTTTCTCAGAAAAAGTAATGCTCAGTTATTAAATTTGTCTTCAGTTAGTAATCTAAATAAGATTTATGACCATTAACTTTAATTTATTCCAAATGTTAATTACTTTTACTTTATAATTTTTCTTTTTGACTGAAATAGGACCAAACTCATGCTGTTTACATGACTTCTAAATATGGCCAAAGCTATCAGTGCATACTGCCTAAAACTGAAGAAGATGATGATGTACATGAAAAAGAAAAAGCAAATGAAAGGAATTCAGATATACAAGAAATTCTAAAGCCTTTAAATTCTGGAAATTGTTTGATAAAAGTAAGTTTACAAGTCAATAGAATAAGTAGGCAAAATGAATACAAATTTATTTTATATTGTTCTTACAACATTTTGATACTTTGCATTAATCCTTCATTGGTTAGTTTCAAAAGTTCACAAGCTAAAATACATAGTTTATTTTATTACCTATTAGCTCAGACCATTCAGCAACTCTGAGATTCAGCAGTAAGCTATAGCACAGTTATAGTTGTCATTGCATCTCATTGATGTCTGATATAAAGAATAAACTAATAAAAAAATCAGACTTGATGGGTGTAAAATTTGTTCATTTAGCTCCTTGTCGTATAAATTTCAGAAAAAATAGCAGTTGTACTGGCCCAATCGCCTATGCTGCTTAATCCAATAACATCTCCAAAGCCTGGTAACTGTGCTGTTGAATCTGATGGATGCTGAACTGTTCATAGGCTAATACGAAAGTACCAAAGTTGCTTTTTATTCCTAAATTTCATTATCATTATATCAATACTGCGGTACAGATGCTGTCCCATCAGTAAATTTAAACATTAGCTTGTAATATCCTTGTTGTTGAAACGTGGTTATGGGATTGTTTATGTATCTCTTAGACTTTCAGACAGCAAAGTTTTTTCATTGTAATAATCACTTGGAAGATAAATAACTGTTTTTAGAAATGAAATGCACTAAACTGCTTTTCTTTACCTTGTTGAAAGGGTTAAGCCTGTAGTTGGCCATCGTTTTTGGCTTTTAGTTTAGTGAAAATATCCTTTAATGCAGAGGTAAGGGAAATACTCATGTGCTTGTGAGAATTTTGGAAATCAGCTGTCAAGTTTTGACCTTGCTGATTATGCAAATCACAGATTCTATGTTTTCTAATTAGCTTTAAAGTACCTAATTACTTATGCTCTGTTCTTGAAAATTCTTTATGAATTTTACTCTGACAAACCATTGTATTTTCATGAGAACTTTCATTTTTTCCCTCTTATAATAAATATAACTTTTGTTGCTTGCAAGTAGTATAAAAATTCCTTCAAAAATAATTAGAGGTAAGTAATAAATAGGTTATAATATTAAGTGTTGATGCAGTCTGATCCACCAGTTTAGTTACCTGGGTTTAGGTTAAATGATGCCACCGCAACTGGTTTTTTGAATCCTCGTGTTTTTCATCTTTCTGATTAAGAATATTTTATTTAATATATCTACCTTAAAACCAGTTAACTATTCTGGTGCGTTGCATACTGTATTAATACCAAACATAAATCAATAAATTGCTAATTTAAAAAACAATTTATTACAGAGTAAAGATTGGTGGACTTACGAACTTTGCTTTGGCCGTTATGTAAAGCAATTTCATATTGAAGGTGAGTAAGATTTTATTGTAGCGCTATTTAGCTAAAAAATAACATCCAAGTTATGTAGTTGCATTTATTAAAATTTAATAATAATAATTATGAGGTTTTTTAAGAAAAAAGGTTGTTTTTCTTACTTTGAGGCTTGGAAAAAAGGTTTAAATAATAGTAATCAAGCTTAAACTCAAAGGGCTGATTAAAATCTTTTCAACACCACACTATTTATTGTCTGTTTTAAAAGCGTAGTCCTTTTGATAATATTGTTCTTTTATTATCTGTAAAGGACAACTGGAATATACCAGACATAGTTGTGGTTGTTGGCCAATGTAATTAATGTTAAGTAATTAAAATAGATAAAAGTTAGTGCTGATAATTAGAAAAGATATCGGCAATATTTGAAATGTTATTCTGCAAAAACTTACACCTGTATGTATTGAACAAAATTAGGAACACTAAATAAGATGATTACTAAATAGCTGTATGAATAGTCGCAAAATGCCTTGCTCATTATTAATTATAGAGGAGAGTGTTGCATCTTCGGACAAAAATCACGTTTGGTTTTTTCTAAGACGGGTAAAATCACATTTTGACCATTTAAAGTGTCCAACCTATAGTCCTAATCTTTGTGAGTAGGGGATATTTTTCATTAGCTAAAATCTTGAAAATTGGATTTTTAATAACTTGAAAAAATTTATGTCCAAAGGAACAACAGGTTGTTGTATCTTTGGACAGATCCAATTGTACCTGTGAACAACCTTTAAGAGGGAAGTTTTAGTTGAAAAAAGCTAAAAATGAACATTTTTATTGATGCATTACCTTTTAATAAACTATTTCAACCATTTTCAAAATTGGAAATAGATTTTTTAAAGTAATGTAGATTTAGGTCGTAAATGATCATTAAAACAAAGTTGATTGATAAAAATCTTGATTTTTTTTACCAAAATTACATAAATAACATGGGATTTTCAGATCAAAATTTAAGTTAATACTGTTGAACCAACAATACTATACGGGTCACGTGATTTTTTGCTTCAGTATTTTTTATTTTATTTAAAATATACTGATTTTTTATGTATATAGAGGGTATAACTCTGCCGTCCTAAGCGAAATGTACGTTAACGAGTTTTCTTAAAACTTCATTTCCTTTCTCCCTTGGTGCGTTTTTAAATTGGCGAGAATGTATCTCGCTACTTCTATTAGAATGGTTGGGAAATTCACGCAGCTTAGTCGTTCATTCTGCTCGTTTTGTTGGTGGTTTTGGCGTTGTTAAAGGGTTGCTGCTATCCATTGTTAAACTTAAAAAGGGAAAAATTAAAACTTTAAATTTTAATAATTCTAAAACTAATTCGATTTTTTTAAAAAACAAAACGACAATATTTTTGTAAAAAATAATTCTATATGTGTTTAAAATACTGTACTTCTACCATGATTAGTTTTTCTTTTATAACAAAAAAAGGGCTCTAATTTTTCATTGGCTGCTGTGAAACGAGCTAGTTTCAATGCTAATCTTGGCGGTCTGATATCGTAAGCAGGTTGCCGCATAGAATTGAAAATCCGTCAAATGCTCTTTTGGCGAGATTTTTCTCAAAGTAAATCTGTGAGTAATTGCGTTAGTGTACACTTTCGCTTAGGACGGCAGAACTAAGGTTAGAGGGAGTATATGTATCTTCCTCTTTCGGTCAACTGCCCCTCAGCTTCTTCCTTTCTCCCCTCCGAGAATGTCAAAATCACGTGACCCTTTTAGTATCTTTGGTTTGACAGTAGTTTCATCAATCATACTTATTGTTCTGATCACTTCACTGATCCAAAAAACTATTTGATCGACACTTAGTTGTGCAAGCATTTCGTGGTAATAACTTTCGCAAATCTTCAGTGGAAATTTTAAGTTTTTTGTAATCATCATACTTAAAGGCGATAGGGTGCTTAAGATTTTATACCATATTTTACATTAAATGCAAAGTAGAATCAAAAATTTGAAGAAGTAGTTTAGAACACAAAATATTTGATTTTTCATCTAAAAATCGCTTGAAAATAATTGCTGACAAATAGATAACCATTTAGAATTAATTTAACATGCATTAAAATGTATTCTCTTTAATGAAACCTGATTCAAAAACTCCAATTAGCTACAGACACCCACAAGAACGTGTCCGTTAGGGTTATGATTGTTTTCAGATTTAAAAGCCTGTGGTGGCAAATGATGAGTATTGGTCCATAACTATCGAAAATAACTTTTATTTTTGAAAACTGTGAAAAAAGCTTGCGCGCCTAATAAGATTTTTATATGGCTGAAGCACTAAAAGGCAGTTAATAAAATCTTTTTTGAAGCTGATTGTTACATAAATCATAGATTTGTAAAAGAGCTTTTCCTATTCCTTTTGGTCCCAAAAGATAGTGTGTGAAGTTTCAGCCCCCTTAGTTGACTCTAGGGTTTGCCTATAGAGCCCCAAATTAAGATAAAATTGGAAAAATTACCAATTTTCAGAATTTTTAAAAAAAGTATATTTTGATATTTAAATTGATATAAAACTTGTTTAAATGTGTTATATAGGACATTTTAGATGGTTTATATTTATTTAAGGTTGTTAACTGTGCCTATAGTGTCTATAATTTAAGAGTAAAAGGTACTACTAAGGGACGTTGCACTCATCAAAGCTTATAATACACTACAGTGGTCAAAGTAATTAAATTCCAATTTTCTTCAAAAGAACTCCCTCAAATGATGCCATTTGGTGTTTTATTGATGTTTTAAAATATAAAGGCCAGTAAAGTAACAGTAATTAGGCCTTCGCTACTGAAGTTTTAATATAAAAAATTTTATTTCTTCGAAAATGCTTGTTTCTAGCTGATTAAATCCAAAATTTATTCTAAAAAAGAGGGTTATTGTATTTTTTTAGTTCAAAAACTTTCAAATACCATTAAAAGCTTCATTTTTACGTAGAACTTAATTTTAAATCAAACAGATCGGATTGACTTGGGTTATTTCTCTACCAGAAGAGAAATGGGATATCTTTATTAAAGAAAATTGTCTAATATTTGTAAATTTCTGTTCGTATTTTGATGAAAGAAGATTTCAATTAAACTTTCCCCCTAATACGTTAATAAGGGGTAATTTTCATAATTTCATACGATAAAATTTATTTTTATTTCTGGTATAGGAGAAATTCATGTCGTTTCCAATCTGTATGGTTTAAAGTTAAAATCTACTTATAAAAATAAAATCTATAAGGTTTAAAAAGGTATTTCAAGGTTTTTGATCTTAAAAAGTACTATAACCCTCTTTTTTTGAGAAAATTTTGGATTTGATCAGCTAGAAACAAGCATTTTTGCAGAAAAGCACTTTTTGCATTAAAAGTTCAATGGAAGGCCTAATAACTGATGTTATTTCACTGGTCTTTATAATTTAAAACATCAATTTAACAACAAATGGCATCATTTGAGGGAGTTCCTTCGAAGAAATTCGGATTTAATTCATTTCGTCTACCGGTAGTGCATTATAAGCTTTGGGGAGTGCAACATCCCTAGCACTTATTAAAATTATAGGGGCTATAGGGTACAGTTAATGCACATAAATAAATATGTTCTAAAGAACACATTTAAACCAGTTTTATAACAATATAAATATCAAAATATTTTTTTAATTCTGAAAATTGGTAGTTTTTTTCGCTTTTTTTCAAATTTGGGGCTCTATAGGCACACCCTAGAGTTAATTTATGGGGCTGAAACTTCACACACTATCTTTTGGGACCAAAAGGAATGGGAAAATCCCAGGGTAGCGAGGTTTTTTGGAAAAAAGTTTTTTTTCCCGAGACACACTAGTGATTGCTATATTAGAAAGTGAAATGAGGTTGGGCGCGCAAGGTTTTTTCTCAATAAAAAGAAAATAATGCTATAAAATTAACATATGGGCAAAAGTTCATCGTATGCAACATCAGGCTTTTAAATATTTTTAAAAAAGTCTCAGAATCATAACCCTAGTGTCCGTGGTTACAACACCTATGGTGTCTGTGGTTACAACACCTATGGTGTCCGAAGGTACAACATCAGGTGTTTTTGCATTCAAAATTCTATAAAAAAATAAAATAATTGAGATCTGACTATTTCTAATATCAAAACTAAAAAGTAAAAAAAAAAGTCAAACTAAAAAGTCAGTTTATTAATAAAAAAATGTTAAAACATAAGTATGCTTTTTTGTTCAAATGTTTGCGTGTTTTCCTCTCGCAACAAACTGGCTTCATAAATAACAAAACTTGGTCCCTTTCAACCCAATCTGCCATTACCAACTCTCTTCTACTATAATTATTGAAAGAAAGGAAGAACGATAGTGTCCAGCGTCATAAAAGCTTTTCTATTTTTACTTTTCCGACTCATTATGCATTTGTATCATCCCATTTATCACCACTCACCCAATGAATCTAACTGTTGTTTTTAATTATATTCTTTCTTGATTTTAATAGAGGGACGAATCATGGGACCAGTGTTAACATTAGGGCTTTTTGACTCAGATTTTGATTGGAACAATGAAACTGATCAGGTATTTCCAGGTTGAAAATGATTGTTTCAAAATGTTTATTCGTGTTGCTTGATGTTAACATCATTCATTTGTAGGAAAAATTCAAGAATTTGAAACAGCGCTACCATTCTCAATATTATGTTAATGGTACCAAATGTGATTTGACTGGACAGCCTCGTAATGCAGAAGTTAGAGTAAGGACTTTGTTTTAGTTTGTGCAATAGATAAAAAATTTAGTTATCATGCATAGTGTTTGTAATTTAAGTTTTTATTCCAAAACTCTGTAAAAGAAGCAATGGTCAGAATGACCTCATATTTCACCAGAGTATTTCTGATGCAATGGGATTTTTTTTAATTTTTGTATAAGGCAAAATAGTTTAAAAATTGGCCTCTTGATTTGGTAGTATTATTTGGTTTTATAACTAGTTAGTGTTCGGCAACTACTGGTCAAAAAGTAGTTAACTACCAACTACAAACTAGTCTGGGCAAAAGTAGTTGTAACTACTAGTTAACTACTTTTTCTTGGAAGTAGTTGTAACTAGTAGTTGATTATTTCCCAAAGTAGTTAACTTCTAGTTAACTAGTCTATTTAATTTCATCAGATATTTTTCCCCAAATTTTCGATTACTTTTTCTTACCTGTACCAAAAATACAGGGGTGTCATATAGGGGGGGGCAACCTCCCCAAGGTTTCTACTGTTATGTGAAAAATAGCTGCTAGTCCCTTGAAAAGTCTGTAACTTCCACAAGGAGCTTTGGGTGCAACTCAAAAAGTATCAAAAGGAGTTAAAACACTACCTTTAAGGGTTAAATTTCAAAAAAATTTCTGGGGAAGGATCCCCAGCCCCCCTCTAAAATTTTACGTCGTTGGTTATACAGATTTGTCCTCCTTAGAATTTCCTCCTTTCCCTTAACGAGTTCCGCAAAGAGTTTGAAAGAGATAAAGCACTAGTTTAAAGGGGAAATTTCAAAAAAATTTCTAGGGCATACCCCCAATTTTGACCTCTGTTAATCAGTGTTTTTCCCCTTGAAAATTCTGCCGCTTTCAAGAAGCTTTTCCTTTTTAGTGCTCCCCAAAGAGTTTGAAAAAGAGATAAAAAACGAGTTTAAAGTGGTAATTTCAAAAAAAAAATTTTGGGAGAATCCGCAGCTCCCCTCTAAAATTTTTACGTCGGTTACACAGTTTTTCCCTTTAAAATTTTGCCACTCTCAAGAAGTTTTTCCCTTTGGTGACATAAATAAATTAAGTGAGGTCAAAAAGGGGGGAAAAGGGTCAAAAGGGTTTGGAAAAATCTCACCTATGGGGTAGGGGGGGGGGGGTCGATTAAAATCTCACGTAAAATTTTTAACTTAGAAATTAAAGGATTTTCTTTTTTTTGAGTAGGAGAAAGTACTATATAAGAAGGAAGGAGAATAATTTTAAGGTTGTAGGTAAATCTCACGTGGGGGGGGAGGGGGTCCCGCAAAATTTCACTAAATCTCACCAAGGGGGGGTCCAGATTTTGGAAAAAACACCTCACATAATTTATGGATGTCCCCTTTAGGAGCTCCCCAAAGAGTTTGAAAAAGAGATAAAACACTAGTTTAAGGGGGAATTTTAAAAAAAAATTCTGGGAGAGGCACCTTGATACTTTGATGTTTATTTACAACTCTTATTTACAAGAAACTGTTCTCTTTGGATGCAGTCCATAGGGTCTCAAAATGAGCCAAAACACTACTTTAAAAGGCAAATTTTCAAAAATTTCCTGGAGGCGAACCCCCAGACCCACTTTTTCCTGGGAGTTCATGTCAAATTTTGACTATTTTGTAATATCATTCATATACTATTTTTCAGTGTTCTTACACTTAACCTATAAATGTACTCGTTAGGGGATACCTTAAAAATGAAGTTGAGGCAACCCCCCAAAAAAGTTAGTTACAGCGTGATTCAGACCCATTTAAAAAAATCCTTGCCCCCCCAACCAAAAACTGAAATGACGCCCCTGCAAAAATATCATGGCTAAAGATTCGCCAATTTTTGATAGGTATATACGCAGGTTTTTGGTGTCTTAAAGTTTTCCATGTTGTATTTATATTAGTCAGTACAATGTCGTATATAAGGGGGGTTAAGGGTTCTAAACCCCCTTAGCCTGAACAACAATATTTTTAGCACAATATTGGGCCGTTAACTTTAAGTATTGCCTTATTAAATTTTAATGCAGGAAAAGAATCTAGAATCTTCGTAAACCTAGCCTAAAATCGCTTTTCAAAGTGCTGGAATTTCCAGGAGAGAAAACCCTGAACCCCCTAATTTCTAGAGAGGATTTCAAAAAAGGGTTACATTTATATGTCAATTGCTGGGATGAAATATATTTCAAGGTTGCCAAATATGAAAATGTATCACGAAAATTGGCATTGTTAGTAGATGTAATTTTTTTTAAAATTTTGATCTTTCAATATTTTTTGAAGTAGTTGAACTTTTTTAAAGTAGTTGGAACTAGTAGTTGGTGAAAAAAGTAGTTAAACTACTAGTTCAACTACTCTAAACCAAAAGTAGTTGAACTACTAGTTAACTAGTAGTTGTAACTAGTAGTTAACTACTTTTCAACTACTTTTAGTTAACTAGTGCCAAACATTATAACTAGTGCAGTGCCCATATGGATAAATTTTGGAACTAGTTTTCTTTGACTAAAAAATTTACTTTTTGCTTTAGAAAACTTAAATCATAATCAGCCCTTACATTCTTGAAAAAGTAGCTTTGTTGAAAATAAAACTATTTATTCGTTATCATTTTAAGCTGTTATTTTCTATTAACTTCTACTTAATGTACAAAAAATGTGTTATTTTCTTCATTGTTATGAAACTTAAACGTCTTAATCTCCGTTTAAAATTTTTAGTTGCGAGAAATATACTATCCCTTTTCAGATGTTCTGTGAAGAAAATGCTGGGGACTACATCTACCGCGTAGATGAGCCTGGAACTTGCAGTTATGTAATAACTATTTATACATCTCGGCTGTGCTCACATCCTTTATTAAAACCTTTTCCTTCTAAAAAATCTCATAGTATTCCATGCCATCCTGTCTTAAATGAAGATCAATATGCTATGTATATGCAGAAATCCAATGGTGAGTTTAATTATTTTAATTTAAAATAAATCCTTTTACCTTAAAAACTTTCTTAAGTATTTATTACAAGAGAAATGCCTGGTAGTTGCAATGAGCTTCCTTTAAAAAAATTAAAGTAACATGAAACTTGACCAAAACTAGGCTTATCAGATTATAATTATATTTTTTCAAGTCAACTTTTTTTTTTCAGAAGAAAAAGAGCATGCAAATTTAAAGACTAGCCAACAGCTAAATAATCAGCAAGATCGTTTACAAACATTGAAAAAAGAAAGTTTAGATGGACTTGAAGCTGAAGATATTGCTACTTTAAGGAAAAATAATGAAGGTAATAGTATGTGTTTATACCCTAACTTGTTTCTCATTCTGAAAGTAAAGTTGATCAATTGATTTGTCTGACTTATAATTGTAAGTTAAGATGAATGAGTATATGTAAGTGTACCCAGTACCAAGTGTTTACTCCCACTGCAAACCAAATTTTGCCATCTGCAACAATTACCCAATTTGCATAGTGGGTTTACAAAAACTTAAGCAATAGTTCATATCACAGAAGTGTTGCAGTTTTGTAAAAATGCATTTACAATATGTATACTATTATGTAATTGAGCGCTTAGAGGCCAGAACCAGTTAACTCCACTTTTAAACCAAGTTAGAGTTCCCAGTAGCATATTTAGTGATTTGTCCTAAAATGCAAATCTTTAACTGTTGCCAGATATGGGTATTTAAACTACAAATCTGGCAAAATAGAAACCTTGTGCCTTATTTCAGCTTTCATGATGACTTAACTAAGTGAAAACAGTAGTGTAGTAATATATCTTTAAGGAAAAACATAATCAATAAGCAGATATATTTTTTCAAAAAAAATTCAAGGAGGTAGATATCATTGGGGCTGACAATACCTATTGGATCAAATAATATTTGTTGCTTGAAACTTATAAACAGAGTAACAAACTTAAACATTTTTATGCTCAGTACAAATACAAGGGTTGCTGGTGTGTGAAACAAATACTTACCCTAACCTACACAAAGTTTATACAGCAACCCTAAAGCACCTCATCATTTAAAACATCCAAACAAATCCTCAAATTTGAAACTAAAGTAGATATGCCTTGTTCTTGCATCAAAGGCCTCAATTCAAGATAGCTTATTTTGATACTAAATTCCAAACAGTGTGGAAGCCACTTAATATTAATCACATTAAGCCACTTAATATTGATTGTTTTTGTTGCAGGAGATGTATCTGAAGAAAGTGATGTCATTGAACAAGGAGATGTTGACAAAAAAAACTTATTAGTTGATGACAGTAGGTCATAAGAGTGAAACTCTATTTTAATTACAGACCTGCCAACTCTCTGACTTTGGCTTTATTAGAGTATTTTCTAGCTTTTTTTTACCGAACAGCATTAAAGCTTGCATTAGTGATGCAAACATTCCACTTTCTCCTTTTCGATCACGTCCTTCTAATGTTTTTTGATATTTGCACACAGGAAAAGAAAGAGAACGGTAATGTTTAAAGCGACTTATTAGATGTGTCATCTTAACAAGGGAAATGCATACTCTTTTAAATTATTTTGCTTGGTTTTTTTAAGAAATAGAAACTAAGGCTATGCAGGGACCAAATCTAAGTAATCTGAGAAAAGTTGCATCTACTTTCTTAAGTGACAATTAATGTTGTGCTTCAAGTGAATTAAATTTTTTTCCGTTAAATAGTATGAACTTGGAATAGTATGAAATTCTGTTAATAGTATGAAATATTGGAACGGTTTAGGGGTCATCCATAAATTACGTGAGGTCAAAAAGGGGGGAGGGGTTTGGAAAAATCTCACCAAGGGGGAGGGGGCTATGCAGGCTAAGGCTATGCAGGGACCAAATCTAAGTAATCTGAGAAAAGTTGCATCTACTTTCTTAAGTGACAATTAATGTTGTGCTTCAAGTGAATTAAATTTTTTTCCGTTAAATAGTATGAACTTGGAATAGTATGAAATTCTGTTAATAGTATGAAATATTGGAACGGTTTAGGGGTCATCCATAAATTACGTGAGGTCAAAAAGGGGGGAGGGGTTTGGAAAAATCTCACCAAGGGGGGAGGGGGGTCGATTAAAATCTCACGTCAACTTTTTTTTTACTTAATTATAACTTAATTAGGTGCTATGAAGCACAAAATGCAAATAATTTTTGGAAAATAATTTTTAATAGTTGTAGGTAAATCTCACGTCGAGGGGAGGGGGGTCAAGAAAAATCTCACCAAGGGGGAGGGGCGTCCAGATTTTGGAAAAAACACCTCACGTAATTTATGGATGTCCCCTTATTTAGTTTTATTTTGAGTGTTTTAAGTAATTGATCTTTAAAATTATCACTAAAATTAAGATGCAATTTTAATGTATTAGAATGTGATGGTAGTTAGAACATTTTCATTTATTTTATTATAAAATCAGTAGAATCATTAGCATAGCTGCCAATTCTTCCAATTTAGTAGGAATATTTACATCTTTTTATGAATTTTCCAAATAGTAACCAAGTAAAAAACTCTGAAATTTATAACGCTAAAATTGAACAATAATTGGAAAATTAAATAAAACACAAAAGCTAAACTATTTGTTTATAAACAAACTGAAATCTTAAATCAGAAGAATTGGCAGCTATGCATTAGTAATAATAGAATATTTATTGCTGTTTAGTTGAAACACATCATCTACTAACAGTGGCGTAACTAGAGTTGACTCATGGGGGGTTACATCAGATAACCACTCAACATATTTCACAATTATTATGTAGCTTTAAATTAAATTTATATTTTTTAAAGTTAGGTTTTAGTTTTTGGAGGTGGCTAAGAATTTTAATATCAAAATCGTCTTAATCGATAATGTCCTAAAGGGGGGTCTGGGGGTCCTCCCCCATAAAATTTTTGGAAACTCGTTTTGGTACACCAAATCTGGATTTCGGACATATTTTCAAGAATTAAGTTTCCATTTGGTTGTATTTTTGCATTTTGACGAACTGTTTACAAAAAAGTTGTATATAATAGAGTTCCAAAGGGGGATCTGGGGGTCCTCCCCCAGAAAATTTCTGGAAATTTGACCCTAAAAACAGGATTTTAACTTGTTTTGGAGTCACTTTTCTCTTTTTTTCGGCAACCGGAAGAGGACAACTCCTTATAAGTCCCAAAATTTCAAGGGGGTTGGGGGTTCTCCCCAAGAAAAATTTTGAACCTTAAAAGTAGGGGTTTTATGCATTTTAAGACTAATTTTTAAGGAAAAACAGTAAGTAAAAAATTAACGTTGAAATTTCAGTGGGAGTTTGAACCTCCAAACCCTCCTCCTTGGATACGGCCCTGGTCCCAAGATGAATTAAATTCAATTAAACCACAAATAAGTGTTTCCAAACCTGTTATGCCATTACTAAAAATTATCAAATAATTTATCATTTAAATAGAAATAAATAATCATAATCAAACCCACTCCAACGAAAAACTGAATGTTTAAGGTGATTTAAGTTATTGTATTGGTAACTAAAATACCTCTTACCATCCCTGTAGAAGCATTAATATCGCATCCATGACGTATTTTTGGATCAAGTGGTCCTTCACTTAAACTGATGTCACTTTCAGATTTAGTTTTAGAAAAGTATTCATTAATATTTCGTTTGCGATTGATTTTATAAGAACGCAGTTATATCTCAAGTCCATCGGACACTAAGAGAAGACGGAAAAATGCGACTACTAAGTTTAAATTGATCCTATCTGCTGACCCCTTCCAAAAATTGACCTTGAACAATTTGTGTTCCCCAGAAAGGAACCCCCTCTGGGTCCTAAGCCAATGAGCAAGGCTCACGTATCTGATCTCGGGAAGATAAGAAACTGGTCAACTCCGTGGGGGGAAGGATAGAAAGGAAACAGTATTTTGTTTAGAGAGGGAGTGTGGAATAACGGTATGCAGAAAGATAAGTTTTTGGGGTTGGATGTGCACGTACACATCTCAACAGCAAGATAAGGATCACATTCTTAAATTTGAAAAATATATACAGGGTGATTCTGAAATGGACCGCCAAACTTTGAGGGGTGATAGTACTCATCAAGACGAACAAGAATTGATGCGGAAAGGGGGGTCGCAGTTACACAGTTAAAGAGCTAGGTCCTAATGTAGTGCGAGAGCGTTACAAAAGGACGTTTTGCCAAGGCCCGTTTAACGAAAAAACACATAATGAAATGAAAAAATTTATTGCATGAGGTACATCAGTATCCGTACTACTTACATCATAAATTTGATATAAATTGAACCACTTTCTAAACCGCGGAGTTAGTTTCAAAAGTGCAATATTAATCTTTTAGTCAAAGAATCACATTCCTTAATGGTATTTAGAAAAATGATGATCAGGGAAGGAATTTTCAATGATCGTAACATGGATCATTGAAACTGTTTGATCATTGAAAATTCCTTCCCCGATCATCATTTTTCTAAATACCATTAATGGAACTCCATTGTTTGACTAAGAGCACGTTTTAAAACTCACCCCACGGTTTAGAAAGTGGTCCAATTTCTATCAAATTTATGATGTAAGTAATACGGATACTGCTGTACCTCATGCAATAAATTTTTTCATTTCATTATGTTTTTTTTCGTTAAACGGGCCTTGGCAAAACGTCCTTTTGTAACGCTCTCGCACTACATTAGGACCTAGCTCTTTAACGGTGTAACTGCGACCCCCCTTTCTATACCAATTCTTGTTCGTCTTGATGAGTACTATCACCCCTGAAAGTTTGGCGGTCCATTTCAGAATCACCCTGTATAATAAGGGAAAAATAGCATCGAAAAGCAATGGAGGGGTTACGTCCCCAATAACCCCCCTCGTTACGCCTATGTCTACTAAAGTGTTTCTCACAATCAGGTTGAACTTAAAAGGAGAGGAGGATAAAGCCTGCTTCATGCCTCCCTCAAAAGCTACTTTGAGGGGGGAAAGATACCTGAATGTTAAGAAATTAAGTTACTTTTATGATTAATCTATATATATAAAAATCAATGTATGTATGTCCTTTATTTTTTTAACTTTTTGAACCTACATTAACTATTAAACTTTACCACGTTGATTTACTTGCTCCAGGGAAGGTTTCTGTAGAAAAATAATTTAAAATTGAAGCATCCTTACAACTTTTTTTGGTCAATTTTATGCTTGAAAACCCACATTTCATGCCTAACTTCAAACCCTTAACATATTCATCTTAATTAACCTTAAGCGCCCCTTAAACATATTCATCTTAATTCCATTCGAAGGTATTGAAGAATCTACGATGTCCACTACTAGAATAATTTAAATGGCAAAGTACTAAAATAGTAATAAATTGTAAAAAAAGTTTGGGCACAAATTTGGCGCCCCTCTTGAATACCTGAATACGGCCCCCTGCCCCCCTCCTTAACATGGCCTTACAAAAAGTAACAGAACATGATAAACTAGAAATTCAAATATTTAACATAGATAGTGAAAAGTCACACATTTTAAAGTTGGCAGGTCTGTAGAGAGTGTATCAATAATAATTCTTATTTTTTGATACTTAAAAGTGTTTCTAAACAAACTATTAAGTTGGTAGCTAATATGTTAATTTTTATCTGCTTTGTTTACACATGTTCTTCATTCAATTTTGTGTTATTCCTTTTCTTCCTTACTATTAGGTCATCCCGAAAGTTTTTTCGCTTTGGGAGCATCTGTATACAATGTATTTTTTGGTACTTTTCCATTAAGGTAAACCAGTAAAGTACTTCTACTTCTATCTAAAGCCAATTTGGCGAATTTTGGCTCTTTTTTTGTTGGCTCACTTTTCCAGCTTTCCTAGTTTCTACGATTAATAAGATTTTGTTACCTTCAAGTTGCCATTAAATGAAAGCTTTCAAAATTAAAATTCAAAGAAATTTAACTCCAATTTTAAGTCATGTTAAGATTGTACGGAAGATCTTATTTATTTCATAAATAGAAACTCATTTAATACTACTTTTTTAGAGCGGCAGTAGAATTTTCAGCGATCTAGATTCCTGCAAATGATCATCAGGATCTTTCCTAAGAGAGGGTTAGGAGTAGCAATTTAGTATGGATGATTGTGATCAAACTCTCCGGATGCCTCAGAAAAAATTTAAATCTAAGTTAAATTTTCCACACTTGTTAAAAATACTTAAAACGTTAATTGTTTTAGGGAAGTAAGCCAGTTAATTTTAATTTAAAAATCTTAACTTTAGGAAAAATGCAAAAATTTGAGCAGAAAAGAAATGAAGTAACAGGTTATTATAGATTTAAGGAAAGCCCATTTGTAGATCAGTCCCCAAAATCAAGCCAAGATGCCAAGTTGACTGTAGATAAAGATACAGTTTATATTGGTATCACATATTGGTATCAAAAATATCTTAGAAACAGATGCTCCCAAGAGTGACAAAACTTTCGGGATGACCTAATAGTTTTTCAGGCATTAACTAATTTTGACTAGCCTTTTTTTCTACTTAAATACTTGAAGTCAAAGAATTATGTTAATTCTTTCGCTGAGGGTGGGTTAAGACTGTAGAATAAGATGAATTGGATCAACTTTAGGATAAGTTTTGTAAACCCTCCAAGGTCACTTACCTAAGATTAGAACTTACTTCCATGATCCTAACAGACATTGGTTCCAAATAAAAGCTGTGTAAAGGAGTTAAAGCACCCTGTATTATTCAATGATAAAGGAAATTTCCCAGAAGGTTCTAAATCTATACATATGTTGCAGCTCGAAATATCCCTTAAACACCTGAAAAATCTTGATAGGAAAAGGTTTTAAAACAGGGTTTTCATGGGTCAGGAAATACCTGAAATATTATGGGAAAATTAATCATTTTTGCTATAAAAAAAACCTGAAAAGTAATACAGAATATATGAAAATGATCAACTTTCAATGTTTGCCTCTATATTTTGACTCTAAATAAAAAAATACTATTTATTAAAGATATATATTCAAAAAAGCTAGAAATATTAAAATGCCTTGAATTGGTTATGGTTTTATACCGAAAGATCTTCAGAATTGACCTGGAAAAGTTGAGGAATTTATTTCTAAATTTGTGTGGGAACCCTGTTAAAATTGTTGCAAAGTTGGAAATTGCTACAATTCATCCTGCTTTAAAGTAATGAAGGAATTTTAAATTCATTGTGTGTTGACTTTCCACACATAATGAGTTCAAATTTTTATGGCGCGTTATGTATTTTCTTGGTTCAAAAGGAATCAATACTTTAAATTGGCATTAAAACTTAGTATTTGGAATTCGTATTGAATTCTTATCTAGTAAAAGAAATACTATACTCACATAAAAATTTATGCCTCCTTTTAAAGAGCCCTAGTTCTTTCAAACAAACCATTTACCTTTCATACAATCTCGTTATCTTAAAGTATTACTATGGAAATCTGTCTTCTTTACTTGGGTTCTAACTATCCAAAGTTTCTTTATAATCTATGCATCTTTCATCATTTTCTCATCTCTCACCCAACATACATGTACACAATATGAAAGAACACTGCTACTGTAGTGTAATTATAAGATAAAATGTCACAAAATAAAAATTAATTTTTTATGTATATAGATAATTTGACTGCTGAGAGTTACTTTTCTTCTTCACAAGAGTAAAACTAACTGATTTACCTGAAAATATGAATATTCAAATTTAATTTTTTTTAAATGTATTGATTACTTTTATAGTAGACCAAATATCTTATTTGAAAAAGTTGGTTGCAAACAAACGAAGGAAAAATCTTGAAAAGGCTGTGAAAGAAAAACTAGAGAAAGCTGGAATAGAAGGTATAAAATGATATCTTGAGTTTTTATTTTTTTATCAACCTTTCCACCTGTTTAAATACAAAGTTATTGTTAATTACTCTTTCTAGCAAAACAATTAGCTCTATGTAACAAGATTTACCTAAAACTGACTTATTTGAACTGATTGAAGTTTTAGTTTAGTCATGTTTAAGATTGGGAAGGAATTCTCTCAAAACTATTCAAAATTCAATTATTCTTCTATTTGTTTTTAACTGTAACACTTAATTTGATTTTTAGGGGAAGTGTGAACTTTTTAAAAAAAAAAAGCTTCTGCTTTTAGTTTCCAAACTTGTCTCTTGTAAAGTAATTTTAGCCTAATCAGTTCCCAAAAAAATTTCACAGCCAGAAAAAATTTTATTAAGAATTTTTGTTGGGAGAAAAGGGAAAATTTTAGTACTTTTTTCCTATGGTCAAAAAAGATATTTTTAACTTTTTGGACTGATATATCTACAAATTCCCCCCTTTGATACTCTCAAACATAATTGAGGGCTAAGTGTTATAAAAATGAAATATGCCTTTCCTAGAGTAATTCTTATGGTATTATTTAGAGTATTAATACTTAAGTTTACAAATTTTGTACTACTGTGTTGATTCGTACTGTTTTACTACTTTATTTTCAATTCTACTTACCAAACTAGTAGTGAATAAAGTAAGCACTTTCTTGTATAAATATTTATAGTCAAATGAATAAAATATAACAGTATTTTTGTCATTATTATTCAAATCTGTTTTTAACCTATACATTTTATATATACAAGAATGAGAGACAAGCATGGTTTATTCATAGTCTGAATTTTGTAGGATAAGGTGTAAATACTGAACAGTATTGATTTACTTGTCATTAATCCAAGCAATGAATTACTTGCTGTATTTTTCTCATGCCTGAGAAAAGTCAGTTTTAAAAGATTTTGTAAAAACCACTTTTTCTCAAGTCATATTAAATTTGTTATCTGTAGCTTTGAAGGTTTCTATCATGAAAAAAATGCTGTATTGTATACTTATCAGCACTTATGCTTAAAACCTGATATAGGGGGAAGAATTGAAGTAAAAATTATTGAAGCTGGATACTTTGACAATGATGGAAAAAATTTTCATTCTTTAACTGATGTGGAAAGTGATCAATTTCAAAATATGATTATGAGCTTATTGGTATGTAAATTTTCTTTTTTACCGTTCAATATACAGGGTGTTTCAAAAGTAAGTTTCGTGGCTTTTATTTGGAAACAACGTGTCCTTGGGTCACGGAAGTAAGGTTTACCCCTAGGTAAGTGACCTTGAAGAATCCATTGAGATGACTTACAGCACCCTTAGCAGCGAAATAAAAAAGTTGAAAAAATAATTTTAAAACCTATAGGAGATAGAGCAAAAACCTCAGTGAGAGTATTGTTGTCAAGGTTATAAAGAACTCACAGAAAAAATTTCAAGAAAATATTCTAGAATATTCGCGGAGGTATTAGCATGTGAAAATAGCACTTTTTCAGACCTCAAAAATGAAAAAGTTCGCAAATTTGCAAGTTTTTTGATTTTTTTATTAAATTTTGCCATTATTCAACTAAAAAGACACAAAACTACTAGAGGTCTGAAAAAGTGCTATTTTCACATGCTTATATCTCCGCGAAGATTCAAGATATTTTCACGAAACTTTCTTCTGTGAGTTTTTCATAACGTTGGCAACAATACTCTCACTGAGGTTTTTGCTCTATCTCCTATAGTGTTTAAATTAATTTTTTTAATTTGCCACTAGGGGCACTGTAAGTCATCTCAATGGATTCTCCTAGGGGTACTAGGATTACCTAGGGGTAGACCTTACTTCCGTGACCCTAGGACACGTTGGTTCCAAATAAAAGCAGTGAAACGGACTTTTGAAACACCCTGTATACTATTTTACTGAGTTTTGTACTTATGTTGAGAGTTTTAAGTAGTTATTATTTGATTTGGGGATTATGGATCAGGATATAATTCAGCAAACTAAATAATGATTTAATAAATAATAATGTGAATGACTTGGATCAAAATGGCCTATCACTTGTGATTGTGTATCCTGTTCATTGTATTAATTTTACTTTACTATTTTGAATTTATTTTTAAGTGTAAGAGTTTTGACAACCTTAAGTGTATTGTATCGCAAGTTTTCTTTTTATGCTCTCTAAAATTAGACGTTTTTTTCATTGAGTCTTCCTACTAATTTTTCTTAGACTGGACAACAAGAAGCTGTTCAAGAGGCAGAAAGACATAAAAAGTTGGAAGAAAATTATAAATTTTCATGGGAAAATGACAATGATAAAGATAGAAAATGATATTTTCTAGTTTGTGCATTTCTTTAGAAAAAATATATTTTGTATAAATTTACCCCCTAAACTTTGAAAACAGTTTGCTTCTCTCTCTCTCCTTTTCATCTTTTATAATTTAACCTCATAAGAGTTAAACCTTTATGTTGCTCAAAATTTTTATATGTTTCAAATAATTTCATGTAAAAAAGAAGGTTAAGTTAATCCATTTCATATGGAATTTGCTAAAATTGTACTGTTTGTTCCATTACACTATTACTTAGTTTACTTTAGTTTATGATAAATTAGCTGTAATGTTTGGAGAAAGGTGTTATGTCCAACATAAGGGCACCCAGATTTTTATTACCTATTACTCTGTTTTTAAGATTACTACCTGTCTTTTCCTTTTGTACCTTCCCTGTAACAAATCCAAACTTACTGTATGAAGTAATCATTAATAAACAAGCTAAATTATCTTGTTCTTATTTTTGATATAATGCTAAAGTAAAAGATCTAGCTTAAATTCTGCTAATTTATGGATTGGAATGACTGGGTGGAAAATTTTAATTAAGTTATCATTACAGAACCTGAGGTACACATTCTCTGAAAAAAATAGAGAACAATTACCATAATTAAGCAAACATCTATCAACTTTTGAATTAGTGCTTTATCATTTTTGGGAATTTTCAAAGTTATTCATATTTTTTAAAGGTTTGTACATAGGATCTGTATATATACTGATGCACATAATTATCTGGTTATGGACCAAAATTTCACATTTTTTGTTACTATTATTTTGTACTGTGTTCTGCCTTTGCATTTTGAATAAAAACTTGTTTAAATCAAATTCCTCTGTTATTATTCCATACTAATCTATGTTTGAGTTTAAAATTGGGGAGAACCTTGTAGTTAGGTGTTGTCATAAAGTATCCTGATGAGGAAAACGAAAATTCTAGTTAATTTTTTTATCGGAACATTCATAATTGGAAGTACACATTTAAAGAGAAACAAAGAGGATTATTAAAATTAAATTTATTTATAGGATAATGGTTAATAAGAAAGGGGGTATGCAGTATATGTGGCATAACTTAACCAAGAAATCTGGGGAAATAAATATTTTTGACTTATATAAGTTATTCATTAATTGTTTTTATCCTTATGCTTATATAAATTTTTAGGTTAGGTTTGCAGTTTGATGAACTTAATGTATAAAAAAGTTGGAAGTTCTACATACAAAAGGGGGATCTGGGGGCCCTACCCCGGAACATATTTGGAATTATGACCCTAAAAACAGCATTTTAACTTAATTTTTGGTACACTTAGTCCGAATTTTGGACATGCATTTTTAGGGAAGATTTTGATTTTGATGAACTTATTAAAAAAACCTGTAAATGTTCCAAGAACAAAAGAGGGTCTGTAAGTAATATTTAAAAAATGTATTACCCTAAAAAATCGGGTTTTAACTTGGTTTTGGTAAACTTGGTCAAAATTTTAGGGAGAGTAACCTCCCCTGCATAGTGTAATGGTATTTTTTAAACCAACTTCCATAAAAAATACCAATTGCACTCAGGGAACAAATTTTGCACTTTTTAAAACACCCCACGGTTTAACCCTTTATGTCCCAAATTATGTTTTTCAGAAAAATAAGGAACTTGCATGATTTTTTATATTTTTTTAATCTATTCTTCACGCAAAGATTAGCCACTACACAAAATTTGAGGCCGATTGAGAAATTTTTTGATTGCAACAAAAATTATCAAAAATCGTCTTTTCCGAAGCACCTGAAAACGCTTAATTGCATGCATAGTGACGTCACAATTTATTGACATTGCCTAAAATGTTTGCTTTGGATTTCTGACCGTCACCAGAAGTGTCTAGAAGGTAAATATTTATTAAAACATTCATATCGGACACTTCAGAAAAAAGAAATCATCAACTAAAACATAGAAATTAAATTTTGATTGCAATTTTGCCCAATGGAATTCTACGTCACCATACATGCAAACACGCTTCGCGTTTTCAGTCACGTGTTTTTTTCTCGACTTTTATATTAAAATATTTAATTACTTGTACACTTTTTTGAAAAATTGACAAAATATTTCATTTTGTTTTCCAAAAAACTATACGGAACACTTGAAAGTTTATGAAAATCTGACACATGCAAGTTCCTTATTGTGCGGTATATTTTTTATACGTTATCCCCATAAGTATATTAAGTATACAGGGTGTTTCAAAATTGCGTTGCATGGCTTTTATTTGGTGGAACTAACGCCTCCTAGGGTCACAGAAGTAAGGTCTACCCCTAGGTAAGTGAGCCTGGAGAATGCACTGAAATGACTTACAGCGCAACTAGCGGCGAAATTAAAAAGTTAAAAAAAAATAATTTATAAACTAAAAGAGATGGAGCAAAACCCTCCTGCGATTATTGTTGCCAACGTTATGAAGAACTCACTGAAAAAAATTTCATGAAAATATCTTGAATATTCGCGGAGATATTAGCATGTGAAAATAGCACGTCGCTTAAGGCGCAAAATGACATAACTGCATTTTCTCTGTTTTGCAGGAGATGAAAAAAACAGTTTGGCTATTAATTAAAGAAAATAATATTATAGTTTTAAACCTTCATTTTAGGCCTTTTTGACCGGGGATTGAAATGAAACGCTTCTCTGTGGCGGCGTCCCTAACAATATCAATGAAAGGCGTGCAATTCTGTCTTTTTGCCTTACGAATGCAGTTATGCTAAAATGACAAAATTGACGATTGCAGCTATTTGAGTCATTTTTTCGCAAAATCGTTGGTGCCAGGTGATCCGGGGCCGGGATTTGCATAAAGATTGATGCATAACTCAAAACAAAATGGCCAAAATGTCAGTTATGTCATTTTGCGCCTTAAGTGACGATGCACTTTTTCAGGTGTCAAAAAAGAAAAAGTTCGCATATTTGCAAATTTTCAGTGTTCTTTTGTAATTTTGTGTTTTTTTAGTTCAAAGAACACAAAATTTAATCAAAAAAATTTGCAAATATGCGAATTTTTTCTTTTTTGACCCCTGAAAAAATGCTTTTTTCACATGCTAATATCTCAGCGAATATTCAAGATATTTTCATGAATTTTTTTTCAGTGAGTTTTTCATGACGTTGGCAACAATACTCTCAGTGAGGTTTTTGCTCTATCTCTTTTAGTTTTTGAGTTAACTTTGTTTACTTTTTAATTTCGCCGCTAGGGGCGCTGTAAGTCATTTCAGTGCATTCCCCAAGCTCACTTACCTAGGGGTAGACCTTACTTCCATGACCCTAGGAGACGTTGGTTCCGAATAAAAGCCGTGCAACGCAATTTTGAAACACCCTGTATAAGCTTCATATTAACCCTAGTAGCACAGCTCGTCCCTCGTCCCAAATATTTCACGTTTACGTAACTGCACGAAATTTGGGCCGTATTCACGAACTTTAAGTCGAGAGAGACTCGAAACGCAAACGATGAAAAATTTCACGTTTCGTACTCGAAACGATTATTTTGGAAACGTTCGTCCCGGAGCTCCCGTCTCCTCAAAAACGTATTGTCCGCCATCTTGTTTTGAGATTCCGAAGCGCATTCCGATTGCTTTTACACTTTTTGTGGCCCGTTTTAATAGTTTTAAAAAATCTAAAGGCACTGTATATTTGCACGGCTATTTTTCAACTAAACTCTACTATAACTTCCACGGCTAGGCGTACCATTGGTTCCATCACTAAGCGCCGAGACTGCTACGTCATCACGAGACCTACAGCGCATGCGCCACTGGCCGTTTTGGCCGTCCAAATATACACTTCGAAATCTAAAACAGCTATTTATTACCAAAATAAGTCCTCAGACATTAATATATTACGAAAGTAATGGACATCTAGTGCCTTAGTGTACTACTTGTGTTACAAGTAATTACTTGTGGTATTTCTTAACAGATGGCAGCACAAAGGAAGCGATGTGGAAACGATTGATTGAGTTGGGTCCCGCTTGGTCCCGCATGGGCATTGGTTAACCGGGTTAACGGGTTTACCAAGTGGTCCGATTTTGTTCAAATTTATGGTGGAAGTAGTATGGGTACTGCTCTACCACATGCAATATTTTTTCCAAATTTCTATGCGAAATATGATTGTGGTCCCCTCTACCCCCCTCAAAGTTTGTCCACGCTGTTTCTGATCACCCTATTGAGGCATTGAGGTCGCTAGATGTCCGTAATAAAGTTGCTATTTTGCCTCCTGATCTGTGAAATTCCTTTTCGGACAACTCAACTCTTTGTTTAGAATTCTATTTTTATTTTTTTTCATACTCGCGCCATAGACTTAAGTTTCAAAGGTAAGACCGGTGAAAGTTTAGTCGATCACTAGTTGCAAAGTGTAATTATATTGTACCAAACTCACTTTACCCTTTTTTCAGGGCTTCCAAGTTACTTTTACCTCGTGTATTGATTTGAATCGTTTGCACTTCCGAAATCTAAGCCAAAGTACTAGGTATGGATCCTGTCCATAGAAACATTATACGAAATAAGAAGGAATATCTCGAAAGACATGTGGATTTAAATAAGCTGCTGAATAAATTGAGAAATACTAATATTTTCACTAGATCCATGCTTGGTGATATCGAAAACGGTTCTGTGAATTTGTTTGAAGAGTTGATTTCTCGAGGGCCCAAAGCATTTAGTGAATTCTTAAATGTCTTACGTGAGGCTGGCTATGATAATCTGATATCAGCCATCAAGCCTACAGATCCTAAAAATTGTCCATGTGAAAAAGGTCAATGTTTAGTAATCAACAATCGTTCGGATGTTGAAGCAGAGGCTCTAGAAGATGTTTTCTGTAGAAGATGGGAAAACAGTAGTGTAAAAATTTTTGATAACCAAAGTTTCAAATCAATGCCTAAAGAACTCTCGTCTTTTTCTGGAAAAGACTTTAGTGGATGTGATTTATGTGTTGTTATTATTTTAAGTCATGGCAAAAACTCTCCAAATGGTAAAGTTTTATATGATTGTAACAATCATTCCATTAGTGAAAATGAAATTTTTAACCTTTTCAATACAGGTTCTGCTTCAGGAATTCCAAAACTTTTTCTTTTGCCTTTTTGTGAAGAAGAAAGTGACACTCTTGAATTAGTTTGTCCAAATGGCTTCAATGATATGTATGTAATAAGGTGGCCTCCTGCTAAATTTTCTGATGATTCTCCTGATACATTTGGAGAAATTTTAGCTAGTATTTTTGAAATTGAACTTAAAGATAAAACTGAAATAAATTTGCCACACATTGCTAAAAGAGCGTATGATACATATAATTAGGCTTACCATATTTTCTCGGGGTCAACCCAAGACATATTTTTGAAATTTATTTATAAGTGCCATATCAAATTACTAAAGATTAAAAACTAAGAAAAAAATATTCAAACTAATAAACATTTTAAAAAATATAAATTTGTTTTTCATTTAACGTTACTTTTTCAAAAATTGTTTGACTTAATTTGTTTCCCAAAATTCTCTGAAAGTAAGTTTTCTGAAGTAATAGACGTTAGAAAATATAAAAAACGCAATTTTAAATAGTTTGGTCATGTTTTTTCTTAAAAATGTCCGGCAATTAAGTGTATGAAACCCCGGACTAGGGTAAGTCTACATATAATGGTAGTTACATATTAAGCCGTCGACCGTTCAGCAGCCGTTGAATTCATTCAGCGGTACAGCCATAGAAAAGTTAATAGGATTTGATAATGTTTTCGGATTCAGTGGCACGGTTAACGGCTTAATAGGTAAAAACCCATATAATTTATGAATTTTACTAGCTCAAAGAAATGAATTATAAGTTTTTGAGAAGTTCTTAAATGCCAATTTTTTCCTTACTGCTTTAAGAAGTCTGAGTTAAATAATGATACATTTTTATACTTTCTTATTATTTAAAGTTTATGACAGATATCGTGCCAATATTATTGTGATAACTATCATTAATGTTTAGGTATAAACAATGAATTTTATTTTTGTATTTATAATCAAATGTTAATTCATGGAATTTAGTCTCAATAATTTAGGATAGATGATACCTGGTTTACCTATAACTATCAAATGAGTTATCAAAATCTTAATGGAAATAAAAGCAATTTTTAAATTTAAGCTGTCATATATTTAAAGGAAAAATGGGCACAGCTGGGATAAGAGTCGACCATTTGGCAACCACTTCACGGTCGCCAACTAGTTGGCGCTGATCGCGGCCGATATAATATGTCTAACGCGGTGATATAACGTCAACTAGACTTCCATTTGGCGACCACATCTTCCATTTGGCATGGTCGACTCTTATCCCAGCTGTGCCGAAAAATGTACTTACATTCGTATTACAGAAGAACTTCTTTGTAACAATGACTGGTAGTTAAAATACAGAAATAATATATTCTATCTAGTAATAATATATATCTAGTTAATAATATATATTCTATTTTATCATAGAAATAATATATTCTTAATTTGTGACAGCGACCCCAATCTTCTTTCAGAATTTGTAAAAATAAGCTTATTAAGAGGCTAGCACAAAATAGAAAGGATATTGAGATAATATCTGTTAGCTAAATGATATTGTTTCAGAATGTTTGCATTGAATGTTTTTCATTTTGCACCTAATGTGAATGTGTTATTCGAGGCTTTTATCCATTTTTTCTTTGATGTTTTTTTCTTCCAAATTTGTTTTAAAGTCTCTTTGTCATAACGATCCTATTGGTCGTGGGAGGAATTGGGGAGAACAAGTGGTCGCTATGGGAGGAATTTTGTACAAGCTCTATCTACTTGGGTGCTGCTCTTCAGTCCTGAGGAGGGAATTCCATCTTCTTAAAAATTCTGTACATTGAATTGGGTCCTCGGGTTTAATTTTTGAAGCATAAAAGCAAGAGTGACACCCATTTCTATCTACATAGCTCTACCATTAACTTTCCCTGTGTATCACACGTTATACTTTGCTATGGGGATTTGCTTGTCAACATATGCCTAGAAATTAATTGATTAAATTAGTGATTAAAAAATAAGTATTGTCAGGAAATTTCTCTAAATTGTCAGCTACCATGAAATAATTCAATAACTGTGAATGATGGGTTTTGACTGCATAGGTATAAAATTTCAGATATTTACAAAGGAAAAGTGTTTTTTCTTCGTATGTATCTGTTAATTTTTTAACAACTGGGTTACTTCATCTCAAGTCAACAGGGAATTTAACCACACTATCTTGGATTTTAATGAAACTTTCAGTTTTATATTTCGATTATCTCTTTTATTCTATTTCCTCATAGCCTTCATCTAGTTTACTAGCATCCTCATTGCACAAAAGTATGTTAATTTTAATTTTTTTAAATGCTTTTGTCAAAAAAGTCAAATGTTGCAGGGTCAAATACCACAAGTGATTTAAAATTTTTTTTAATGTTATTTTTAATATGTCCGCATTTATTTTTTGCAATTAATTAAAGATTTTATTAATGAAAGGCTTTCACAAGGAACTAATGTGTCCTCTTATGCGCATTGAACCGAAATTTAATGCTGAAGTTTATTAGAATAACACAGATAATTCTTGTAAGGGTATTTTGTATTAGCATTGGTATCTGAAATGGAATACACACAATAGAGGGCTTTTGCCACCCATTTAGCCGTAGTTTGATATATCAAGCCTTATTAATACTAAACGCTTTTAATAATTCCATGGAGTTTCTTAGAAAATGTTGAATTTTTCATTTGCTTAGACATGAAACTTCCAACATTTTCAATGTCATTTAATTTTTACATGACCTCTTCATCATCCACTCCAGCTCGTGTTTTGTTTATTTCATTTCAATTTAAAAATTTCAAGTTGAGTTCCAGTTGCTAATATCATTTTTAAGTCAAATACATCTCTCAAAACTAATTCTAAAATTGGTGATATGAGTGAAAAAAAGAAATTTTCTCATTTTTGGAATAGAGAACAAATGTGGTTTTTTGCTTGTTTGTGTAAACTTTTACGCCTTATACATTTACCAATCCGTTAAAGAAATAATTTTGTATTTTATTTTATGATGGTATAGTAAATTAACAAGTATGTACAAAAAATATCCTTTGTTTCTCTGCTTTATACCCATGCAGTCAAAAACCATTATTTACATGTTATTGAACATTATTGTTATTTTACAGTAGCTGTGTAAGTTAAAAAACGCTCTTTAAAAATTTATATTGAGGAGGAGTAGTTATTGTGAAACCCCTTTTATCGTTTGATCTGTGATCTTTTTAAACAAGTTTCAAGTATTAAAGTTGAAGCTAAATAAATATTCTACAAACCGAGTGCCCATTTTGTACTTTTACAAATGAGGTGGGTTTTTTTTGTTGAAACCTTGACGTTCATGGGTGGAATTGTTATTTTTTACGCTGGAACTTTGAGGATATTAGCTTTTTATCAAATGTTGCCTTTGGGTGGCGTGAAAGATCCTTAGACATTTTATCATCTGGTAGTTACGACCACTCTAATGTAACTGCTTATTATTTATTATTATTGGGAAAATGAGGAATGGTTTGTTGTTAATGTTTAATAATTTATTATTGTTGTCAATATCGTGAATAAATAATATATATTATTGTTGTAGAAATGTTAAATATCTTGACTTGCATGTTTTTGCTGCCAAAATTTTATTTATTTTATGTTGATGTTTACAGTGAAACGTTTCGTGCGTATTAATTATCATCACTTAAATGTGTTTTTATTTTTATGTTGAAATAAAAGAAAATGTTTTTCTCAATGCGGACATTATTTCATGGAATTTTAAATTTTAGTTGTAACCTTTATCAGGGTTCCCACGGTCCTTGAATTTTTTAAGGCTAAATTTAGGTACTTGAAAGTCCTTGAAAAACGTTCTAGGTCCTTGAATTTTCACTCAGCCACTAATCGGGCTTAATTTTTTCAGTTCTTTCTTGATTTTTCTCTAGAAATTTTCTTTAAAACTACTCTTATGAACATAACTTGCGGCCAGTTTTACCAACTGACAGTGAAGAGCGACTTTTCCTCTCGTTCGGATTGTATGCGGGAAAAATTACTTTGAATTGTCTGAATTATTGAATTATTTTGAAATGTCTGCGAAAAGGGTCCTTGAAAAGTCCTTGATTTTCAATGTTTTCAAAGAGTGGGAACCATGTTTATACAGTGTGTCCCGTAAATGTTGGGTCACACTTTTAGGGGGTATAGTAGACGAGTCAGAATCACATATAGGATTTGGGGGTCCCAAACCAAATCCCATGGAGTTAAAACTGGAGCAACACCCCCAAAAAATATTGAAAAATTCAATTTGTAGAAGAACTACTATCAGTAAAAATTTGGTTATGGTCTCAAATTTTGTGGTTTAATATGATCTTTAAAGATATGTAAAAAGTTTTCACTTAATTTGTTTTATTACGAAAAAAGTCAAAAAATGGGAAAAATCTGCCAAAATTTTATTTTGTATTTCAAAATATTTTCTTTTGATTTGATAATATGAAATATCATAATTGAAAACCCTTTAGTCCAAAGTTTCACGTAAATACAATCAATATTAAACGCTTGAGATCCAATTAAAGTTTATTTTTTGCGTGCGAAATCAGTTTTCTATAGCTGTTTCCTGAACAGCTATTTTCGCACGCAAAAAACAAACTTTTCCTGGATCTCAAGCGTTTAATATTATTGATTGTATATACGTGAAACTTTGGACTTCAGGGTTTTCAACTATGATCTTTCAGATTATCAAATCAAGAAAGGATTTCGAAATACAAAATAAAGTTTTGGCAGTTTTCACATTTTTTGTGGTTTTTAAATTTTTTCGTAATAAAACAAATTTTAAAGTGAAAACCTATAAAACAATTTTAAAGATCATATTAAACCACAAAATTTGGGACCATACTTGATATTTTACCAATAGTAGTTCTACAAATTGAATTTTTCAATAATTTTTTTGGTGTGTCGCTTCATTTTTAACTCCCTGGGATTTGGTCTGGGACCCCCAAATCCTATGTGATTCTGACTCGTCTAAGTGTCTATATCCCCCCAGAAGTGTGACCCAACATTTATGGGACACCCTGTATAAAAAACCCTATTAGTTGTAGAAATGTTTTAAAAAGTGCTCTTCAAAGCTGGGTCATTCCACGTCAAATCAACCAAAAAAAGTTCAATTTTGGACCTTTGGGTCTTAGATTTTCGAAATTTTTTGTGAGCTTGTTGTACTCATCCATAGGAGTATAACAAGACCAATTTCAGATTTTTGGGGCCAGTAGTTTTTGAGAAATCCACTTTTAAAGAGGCAAAAATCGAGCGATTTAGAAAAAACATGACATTTTTAAACAGCTGATGCTCAAAACCTATTTGACCCAAAATTATGAACTAGATGTCGTTTTCTTCTGTTTTAAACAAGCTTTTAAATTATATAAAGCATGATAATTAAAAAAAATATTTTTATTATTTTTTTCTGTTTTGGAAAATATTTTTTTTTCTAGCAAAAATACATCCCCCTTCGATTTTTAAAAAAAAAATATATGTTATAAAGGAACTATCCAACTATATCTGTGCAAAATTTCAGAGTGGGACCGCCATGGGTTCTTAAGAAAAAAATTATTTTGTAAGACGGAAATTTGAAAAAAAATCGTTTTTCATGTTGAAACCCTATAAAAAATCAAAATTTTTCTGTTATTATATTAAGCTAACTGGTTGAGACGCTTTAAAACTGCTTATATATTTAATTTACAATAATTATGAAACAATATTGCCCTATCTATAACAATATTGGGTAGGAAATATCTACAGGGTGTTTCAAAGGTCCATTTCACTGCTTTTATTTGGAACCAATATCTCCTAGGACAGGGGTCGGCAACCTGCGGCTCCTTCGATGTAAAGTTGCGGCCCTCCAGTTCCATACGAAAAAAAAATTGATAATTTATTATGAAACCCTCAAAAAATAAGAAAATTTATTTTTAAGTACCTAATCAAATCAATGTAACTCACAAGGAGCGGTGTAACCCTAAGTTCTCAAGATGAGTCAAAACTCTACTTTTAAGGGTAAAAAATCCAAACAATTTCTGGGGAAGAACTCCCAACCAAACACTCCTCAAAATTTTGGAATATGTGCTTTTTTTCCTTGACAATTCTGTGACTTATCAGAAATGTTCCTCATTTGGTCATTATTGAAGTTCTAAAAAACGAATTAAAACACTTATTTTAGGGGCAAATTTCCAAAATTTTTCAGAAGTAGGACCCCCAGCCCCTCGAAATTTTGCTGTTTATTATAACTCTTCTATTTTTCTTTGAAAATTCTGCTCCTTAAAAAAATGAGAGGTTCTCTTAGGGTGCAATCTAAGAAGGCCTAAAAATGAGCTACAACGCAATTCGAAGAGGGAACTTCTGAGGGAGGACCCCCAAACCCTCCAATTTTATAGGAATTCACATTGTTCATGCAAAATTTTGAAATTAAATTCACAAAAATTAATGTACAATGTGTATGTAAATGTAAGTCATCTAAAACTTGATGTAAAAAGTACCCGAAAGGAGGAACCTCAGAAATGTTGTGTAAAAAATGCTACCCCAACTAAAATCACCCTCAATCTAAAATCAAATATATATAAGCTTATACTAAACTATTGAAGCAAAAAAATAGGGGCTCTTTAAAAACTCAGAAATTTTGTAAATTGTAACTTTTGGCTCTTTTGTTTAAATAGGTTGCCGACCCCTGTCCTAGGATCATGGAAGTAAGGTGTACTCCTAGGTAAATGACCGTGCTGAATCCATTGAAATGGATTACAGCGCCCCTAGCGGTGAAAAACCTAAGTTTGAAAAATTAATTAAAAAACTAATGGAGATAGAGAACAAACACTTCAATGAGAAATTAGTTGGCAATATCATAAAGAATGCACAGCCAAAAGTTTCATAAAGATATTTTATATATTCGAGGAGATGTTGAGCCGTATTTTGGAGGCAAGTGAATTAAAGAAAGAAGCCCCTTTCTTCTTAGGGCCTGAGGTTTTACTAATAGGATTCGGATAAACAAAACAAAAAAAAATAGTCTGTGGATCCTGGTATCTGATTGGTTGTCTGTTGGGTGTGGATGGGATTGTTTGTTTATATAAAGTGTGAGGGTCTCTCTACAGATTTCAACCCGATCCCCGAAGAACATCTTGAAAGTGATAGGGAAAGGGTCATGACCGCAATATAAAACGGCGAGACAGCTATTTTAAGGGGTGAGAAAACCCCTAATTTTTACTAGGGAAAACAAAAAACCCCTATAAATTTTTTATTAAACTGGGCTAAAATTTTCCAGCGATTCGGAATCCGTTTGAGATATCTCGCTATCTTAATTAGTTAAACTTTTGCATCTTTTGAACCCACAGGGTCTAGTACCGGTGGGGGAGAAGGAGTTTCTTATCTTGTGGTGGCGTGTGCCGGCCTCCTGTTTGGATTCATGGGTTGATGGTTTGTACTGAATCATCCAGAACTCGTGAACTATAAATGAGACCTGATTCTCACCAGACACTCCCAAAAATGGGATAGAATAGCGCCGAAAGCGAATTTTGAGGAGTAGGGAATCTAATGGAGAAAAAGGCATGCTAATAGCTCCTCGAATATTTAAAATATCTTTATGAAACTTTTGGCTGTGCATTCTTTATGATATTGCCAACTAATTTCTCATTGAAGTGATTGTTCTATCTCCTTTAGTTTTTTAATTAATTTTTCAAACTTAGGTTTTTCACCGCTAGGGGCGCTGTAATCCATTTCAATGGATTCGGCACGGTCATTTACCTAGGAGTACACCTTACTTCCATGATCCTAGGAGATATTGGTTCCAAATAAAAGCAGTGAAATGGACCTTTGAAACACCCTGTAGATATTTCCTACCCAATATTGTTATAGATAGGGCAATATTGTTTCATAATTATTGTAAATTAAATATATAAGCAGTTTTAAAGCGTCTCAACCAGTTAGCTTAATATAATAACAGAAAAATTTTGATTTTTTATAGGGTTTCAACATGAAAAACGATTTTTTTCAAATTTCCGTCTTACAAAATAATTTTTTTCTTAAGAACCCATGGCGGTCCCACTCTGAAATTTTGCACAGATATAGTTGGATAGTTCCTTTATAACATATATTTTTTTTTAAAAAATCGAAGGGGGATGTATTTTTGCTAGCAAAAAAAATATTTTTCAAAATAGAAAAAAATAATAAAAATATTTTTTTAATTATCATGCTTTATATAATTTAAAAGCTTGTTTAAAACAGAAGAAAACGACACCTAGTTCATAATTTTGGGTCAAATAGGTTTTGAGCATCAGCTGTTTAAAAATGTCATGTTTTTTCAAAATCGCTCGATTTTTGCCTCTTTAAAAGTGGATTTCTCAAAAACTACTGGCCCCAAAAATCTGAAATTGGTCTTGTTATACTCCTATGGATGAGTACAACAAGCTCAAAAAAAATTTCGAAAATCTAAGACCCAAAGGTCCGGACCATTGGTTGATTTGATATGGATTGACCCAGCTGTTAGTGCTCTTCACTGTTTTCAACATCAGATCACAAGCAGTGGCGTGGCCAGAAAAAAATTTCTGAGGGGGACATAGAGTAAATTTACTCCTTTTCTATGGCCATAAAAGGCAAATTCCTGAATTTCTTGGGGAAATATCCCCTCCCTCTGGCTACGCCCCTGGACAAGAATGGAACATTGATCATTTTGAACTTCACAGCTTTTTAAAGGACAATCAAGATGCTAATTTTAATGAACTTTAATTTTAATTAACTTTAATCAATTCTAAATATTTTAAAAGTTTCACATTACGAAAAAAATCCTTATATCATTAGAAACCTCAAGTAATGCGACTTTAAAAATTTATTTAAAATTATGTAACTGTCAGATTATAAAACTTTTACCACTAAAATTTACCAGCATGTTTTCTAATAATATAGTAAAAAACATGAACAGTTATTTTTATTATTTCATATAAATTTTCAGTGATAGGGGAGGGTGGGGTAGTAAAACACATTCCAAAATTTCACAGGTTTCTCCTTTGAGTTTATAAAGCTGATGTTTTACAAAATGTTTAACATCATTAATAGCTTTCTTTGAAAAAATAATGCACTTCCTAAGTAAAAGGGGAAGAGGATTTTTTGCTTTTTTTTATTACCCCAAGCGACTGAATCTTACTACCCCAAAAGGGGGTAATAAGAAACAAGCTAGTTATTTAACTAATTAAAACAATTAAAAATCAAATGAAGGTATTAATGTAATCTTCTAAGAGTATTTTATAACTAGTAATTTTCAAAAAAAAATCATTAAACATCTTTTGATATATCGCACCCTTGCTACAAAAGTGCCACAACTCAAAAATTGAAATTTTTGAGTTATGACCGCCATAAGGCGTAGTTTTCACATCTCTACCAATCTTCAAAAGAGCCAGAAGTTGCAATGAAAAATCAGCCGCCAGATGGCAGTCATGGCGTTATGTTGTTATCAAGATGGCTATGATTCCTTCCACTGAAATGCCACATCTTGAGTCATAACTTGAAAATTTTGAATTTTGAGTCGGAAAGTTGGGAAAACTAGAACAATGGCTAACGATCATAGTTTGAGATGTATCGTTCTTAGTATTGACAAATTAAAAAATACTAAATTCTGCCTAGTCAGCCCGGAAACAGTTTTTTGCAATTCCTGGAAAACATATTTTTTTGAGTTGTGGCCCTTTTGTAGCAAGGGTGCGATATGACCAGTTAAAAATTAGTCTAAAAAAAGTTACAAGTTGAAAGTTTTGAACAACCCTATATTTTTATGTAAAAAAAATTTGAAAATCATGACAAAATAAATCAAATATTGTTTCTCTTATTTCATTTTGTGAGACTAATAAGTTATTTCCCCCATAAATAAATTCAATGATTATTTAAATTGAGATTTTGTGTCTCATTAACCACCGTTTTCAATTGAATGAAGTAAAAATAAACTTAATTGCATTTAAATTATTAACTTGATAAATGAAATGAGAACAATAAAGTATTAAAATAATAAAGAGAAAAATTCTATAAAGATATTTTTATGTATAAAATCCTAGTGTTTCTTATTACCCCATAGTTTTGTTTAAATGGGATAATAAGAAACAGGACACTTTTAACAATGATCCCCAACCCTAAATTTAAGAACAAAATGTGAATTATATAGCTCTTTTAACCTCCTTTAAAGTTCACTATAACATTCCATATTCCATAATAATTTAATACTTAAAACAAGATAAATTGAAATAGTTGAAAAAGCATGACTAGGTGGATGATTTTGCAGGCCGCGTTATTACAAAGGGAATTTCACTGAAATAATCATTCTAAAACGATAAAATTTTAAACGCTTTTATTCTACTTGCTTTTGGCGGAGTTTTACGGGTGGAATTTTAAAACTCGATTTTCGGGCACTTCCCGATATGTTAGGACCCCGAAACTTTACACATCGGTGTAACCCTCATGACACTCAAATATCCAACCATTATCTAGTCAAACAACCAAAGGATTAAGTTAATTAACGAGTATTTTTAATTAACAGAAAAACCGGAATTAGAGACCTTTCCCAAGGCGCTATTCTCCTTAAACCGTGCACAATTGTGTATAAAGCATAACTTCATCATATTCAAAAGTCAAAACGAGAATTGCCCAGTAATTACGATAATTACAGACGATTAATCACTTTTTTATTTTACAAGTTCTTGTACATAAAATTTCAGGCACTTCCAAACGATTTAAAGTTCTGAAACTTTGCACCATGGTGTAAACCCGATGACAATGCAATATTCAATAATCAACTAGTCAAAACCTCCGTAATTAAGGTAATCAACGAGTGTTTTTAGTTATCCGTTTAATTCAAATTTGAGACACTTCCGTGAAGCCAATGGCTCCCAAAACCTGTAAGATAATATATTAGGTATATCACTACAATATTCAATCTTCAGAACGTGATTTCTTACCTTCCAATTGACAATTAAGATAATTAGCGATTTAAGATAATAACCGCGAGAAAGAAATCGCCAGAAGAGCGAGAAATCTTCGAAAATGGTGTCCTATCCCGAGGAATCACGAGAGAAGAAAAATGTGCTACTTTTATAATTTATGGACTACTGAAGAGACTGGATAATACTGTTTGCTCCTTGATACACTAATTCTGAGTTTTATATTTGTCTGGGCTTACGATTGGTTATTTTTATTTTATTGAATGCTTTTTCTTGTGAATCTTTTTGATACCGATGGATTTCATCGGTGAGTGAGCGGATGCGCGTTATGTGTCACCATCATATTGTAGAGTAGAAATTTAAAATTCCATCCTACATAAGATTAAATTTGGTTGAAATAAATACATTTTTTCTTGTGAGTTTTTGTTTAAAAAATACCATGACTAAAAAGTAGAAAATAAAATAAGTTAAAAAAAGATTTTTTAAAAAACGCTTTTATTGAAGTGTTCTAAAAGGTCAAAAATAATTTATTCGGTTTGACAAATAATTTATTGGGAAGTAGAAACAACTTTTTGGTTAGTAAAAAATAACCGATTTTCTAATCACTAAAAATAAAAGCGTGGGCGCTAGTAATTCTTTATTCACTATTTATTCTAACTTCTTTATTCTATGTTCTGTGAGGTTAAATTTACAAATTTCTCATTTATGAGGTTTGGGTGGGATGGATTCACTTTAAATTCTCTATTAGGTATTTTTATTTATGTAAAATTATACATAAATGCCGACGTAATGGCCTAGTGGTTAGAGCATGTGACTGCAAAGCCGTACGTCTGGGATTCGAATCCTCGTTCGACATAGAGCGTGTTACTTTCCTTGTGTGTGTTGAATTTACCTATACGGGTCCATACCTTCAGGTGAATTTGTACAAATTTTAAATAATAAGTAAAAACAATTTAAAAATATATATATATATAAATTACTAGCGCCCACGCTTTTATTTTTAGTGATTAGAAAATCAGTTATTTTTTACTAACCAAAAAGTTATTTTCTACTTCCCAATAAATTATTTGTCAAACCGAATAAATTGTTTTTGACCTTTTAGAACACTTCAATAAAAGCGTTTTTTAAAAAATCTTTTTTTATTAGATATAAAGTATGTCTTGAAGATATTTTGGGGTTTTTTTTCAGATTTTTACGCCTACACACAAAGCTGTAAATTAAATGCTTCTTATTACCCCACTCTCCCCTATATTTACTAAAAAAACAGCGTGAAAATGTCACACACGTAACGGTGGAATGACCCTTTAGTTATTTCCAGGGTAGAGGACCCCTGGCACAGAGTTCCAAAACAGAAGTCACGCAGTGGCGGATTTCCAAATGCGCCGCCTATAGGCTGAACCAAAATTTGCCGCCTACACAGAGCCGTGCCGTGGTAAAACGGCGCCCGGGGTGATGATGGCTCATTGGCGACCCCTTTATTTTTTAAACCACCCCTTTTATGTGGGGAAATTTTAGGGCTATAACCAGACTTTTGTTTCGGGGGGGGATTGACTCAACGTTTTTAACGTTAATGTACCCCTAACGAGTACCATTATTTATGCGTTAAACTTTTAATCACTTGAAAGAAGCTCTTGAATGTGTTGCACAAATTGTCGAAATTTTTTAATGTGAGCTTAAGTAAATCTGGGGGTCTCCCTCAGAAAAATTTTTGTCTCGGAAAAAAGTGTTTTAGTTCATTTTGAGACCTTAAAAATCACTGAATTTTAAAGGAAAATAGTCATAAATAGACGTAAAATTTTGGAGGGGAACTTGAAGTCTTCTTTATTTCGACACACTTTGGGGAAACACCTTCATTTAGGCATCAGAATTTTTAATGAGAAAAACACTACCTAAAACCAAGGCTAAATTTTGGGGATTGGGGGTTCTCTACCAGAATTTTTTTTTCCTTTTTTTAAAAATTTGATCCTCGAAATTAGTGTTTTAACTCAAGAAAGCAATTGAAATTATAAAACAGTATGTAAAATTGCATAAAATATAATTAAAAATCTGCAATAGTTTCTAAGAAATAAACAAATATTTCCTTCATCTATTTTCTAGTAAATGTTTTATAAATTATCACTCGTATCAACTATTACTAAGAGAAATAATATGAAACATTGATTGAAAACAAGTTTCATGCATCGAAGCATCTTTCAGGGTCTTATCTCGGTTAAGTTGTAAGATAAGCAAACTTACCCGGAGAATGCCCATGAAGACTCAGGAGACTTGCGAGCGAATCCAAGACTTAGAAAAAAGTCTAAAATTAATTTAATAAAAAGACCAAAATTGTGAAAATCAAATGGACAGGGATTAGCAGAGGAATCTGATTTTGAAGTGAAAATAAACCCAATAAATAACCGCAGAAATTTTCGATCCATCAGTAAGACCGTAAACTAAACGAAAATCCTAACATTTTACGGACAAACCTTAAAAGTTGGGAAGTACGAATATCCAATTATTTTATGAAATTTATTGATTAATACAGTAAAATACGAAAAAAAATAGGAACTTACCAGAAAACGATGTTTCAATTTGTATTTTTGACAAATTGAAATTACACAAATTACATTACACAAATTTAGAAGGTCTCTCTCTGTTCAGGGCTACTACCAATATAGAAGCAAAACAATGGAAGCGGTCTCGTGAACACATTCAATGAAAGGGGATGAAAACCAACCCCCGAATACACAGGATTGTTTTTTCGTAAAATGAACCGATAGCTGATGAAGAGCTAAAGAAGCGTTGGGAATTCTTTATCTTCGATTTGACCCCTTTGAGCAGGTGGCAATGGAACTAATTGAACGTTCTTTCCATCCCTGGGCACTCAAGATTTTCATGGAATTCTTTGGTAAAGAAACCTGAAATGTTTGTTATCACAACAGCACCCCCTTTGAAGTAAGCCCCAGGCAGAACAAAACCTTCCTAGTCCGTCTGGTCCATAAATCTTTCACACGTCCTACCCCATTCTCTGTCAATCGTCACCCCTACTGTGTCTTAAAACAACATTGCAACCGAAGACTGGACATCTGGTTTACCAAACAAAAAGCGTGCCGCGCTTCTTTCTCATCGCAACTGGAGACGCAAACAGGCGACCTCCATGGCGTCTCTCCCAAAATAAAACTTCAGTTTTGGTTTGGGGGAGGCAGTGGGGAATCCAGGATTTTTGTCTGTGGGGGCTGAGTTTCACGAATAACTTAATTGCTATTATGATTATGGGCTGTTCAAATATTAATGTTAGCAACTGAAAGGGGAGGGGGTTGCCAGTGCCGTAGCTAGACTTTTGTTTATGGGGGTTACTCAACATCTTTTCTGAGGTCTAATCTTAGGAATACTAAGTTGTAGGAGAGTTGACTTCGTAAGGTTTTAATTTTGGTGCACTAAATTTCAAATTGTGTAAATATGTCAACTCGAAGTAAAAGGGGGTCTGGGGGTTCTCCCCCAAAAAAATTTTGAAAATTTGCCCCTCAAAATAGTGTTTTAGCTTATTTTGAAACCTTTTAGATTCCACCCAAAGAGCACCACTCATTGTAAGCGGCAGAATTTTCAAGGAAAAAAGTTTATAGTATTATGAATTGGAAAATTTCTAAGGGGTTTAGAGGTTCCTATTCCAGAAAATTTTTTAAATTTTGCCCCTGAAAGTGGCATTTTAACTCATGTTGAGACACTTTAGGTTACATCAAAAAGGATCACTCCTTGTAAAACCCTTAAGTTTCAAGGGAAATTCCAGAAAATAGGGTGAATCGACCAGTAATTGACCAGTTAGTGGAAATTCCTCCAAGTTTTATTTTTCTTTCTTAGAAAAAAAAATTTTCTAAAAAAATTGACACTGGTTTAATATCAATGAAAGTATGAGGAATAATAACTAATAATCATTTTTCCTTTCATTTTTATAGAATTTTTTTTATTTATTTTAAAAGCAATTAATTGAGATTTTGCCAGTAGTTGACCACCTACATCCAGTATTTGAACACCATTATTCCAGTAATTGACCATTGCCATATTCACCATTTCCAGAATAAAAATCAAATATACAGCTCAAGCACAAATCAACCAACTGATCCACAACGCAACCTATCATTTGCAAAAGAGCTATTTATTCGAGTCCCACTTCTTTAAAACAGGGCTAAGGGTAAGTTGGCTGAAAAAAATACGCAACGGAGACGTTTGAAGAAAACGTTTCAGAAACACTTACACAAACTTTCATTCAATCTGATGATTATAAAATTCTCTCACAAAAATTAAGAATTGGCAAATTTTAGTAAATTTTTAAGTTTATAGTTTTTCTTGACAGTTTTAAGCGAAAAAATCAATTGTTTTATTGAATGGTATAAAAATTTTGAACTTAATATTCCATTCTTATTAACACCCGTGTCTTTTGGCAGAAAATCCTATGATCTGAAAACCAACTGTTCCAATCCTACTAAAATTTCTTCCATTTGTTGAATACGTCTTAGAAAATTCTTAAAAGCTTTATTCAATCAGCAATCAATAAATTAAACTCTGGAAGAGAACACGGAAAATTGTTCTTATTCTCATACTTTAATTCTCATACTTTATTAATATTAAATCACTGTCAATTTAAAATATATTTTGTTGGAAAAAATATATCTACTTTATTAGTAATTATAATGATTTTTAAGATGTATTGCAAAATCTTATATATTTTAAGCAAGAAGTAGAACAATTTTTTTATTGTTTAACCTTTTAAAACCAGACTGTAAACCAGCACGATTTGCCACCTAGGCCACCTAGCGAGCGCTTGCACCGCGAACCGTTCGATTCTACCGTTTACTACAGAAGGCTATCTAAAAAACTAAAAATGCGTATATGTCTGACAACCAACCAACCAACTACCCGTAGGTACGTATTTTAGGGCTTAGCGAGAGGAGCGACATATTTTAAAAGCGCAGGTGTTGGAAATTTGAAGAACCAATGAAAGAGGTATATTGAATAAAGAGTCCCTATTAACAATACTGGTTAATTACTGGAAATGTAACTTTTTTTACAGTAAATCTAAGCAAAAATTGTACTGCAGGTAAAAGTCTTTAAGATCGCTCTTAGTTTAAAAAGAAATCTTAAAAGCAAATAAAATCCAGTAGTTGACCACTTTGGTCAAATACTAGCACTTTTTCTATTCTAGACAGCCAGTGGTTGACCACCCCTCAAATATCAAATTAAATGGTTAATATACAAATAATGATAGTTTTATTTAATTCAACTAAACATATAGGACCTAAATACATCAATCAATAAAATATTGGAATAAAAACTAGCTGGATGATTTGAAATTGAACTAAATACTCCATACCATTATTGCTAGTAGTGAGAGCGCATGCTTTGAAGCTTTGTTGATAACTTTTTTTTAACTATTTATTGTGTCTTTTAAGAACAATACTAGAACTTTACACTATGCATGAGCTTTTAATAAAATGTCAGCTATGTTTTCAACGCAACAGATTCGAAATAAACACACAACAGTTCTTGTTTTTTTCAAAATTATGCTCAATTGGTCAACTACTGGTAGGTGGTCAACTACTGGTCGGTTCACCCTATTTTTGGAAATTCCCCCGAACTTGTGTTTATCTACTTTTCAAACTTTATAGACAGAGCACCAAACGGGAAAAGTTTCCTGTAGGCGGCGTACTTTTCAAGGGAAAAACACTGTAACAGATAAAAATTTGAGTTTGGAGGTTCTCCCCCGACATTTTTTTGGAAATTGCCCATTAAAGTAGTTTTGGCTCATTTTGAGACCCTTTGGGTAACAAAGAGAACAGTTTCTTGTAAACCACAGAATTGATTTTCTGAAAGGACGTTCTCCATCTTTCCAGAGGTTATGTTTAGTGTTTCCTTTCTCTTCTCTTTTTTTTAAGAAAGAAATTCTGCTGTCGAAAATTTGCCGCCTACTAAAATTTGCCGCCGTAGGCTATAGCCTAGCTAGCCTATTTAGAAATCCGCTACTGAAGTCACGAAAGGCGGAGGAAAAAAACTTGATAATCCAATAGCCCTCCGAAAGGACAGATTGAAAATGAAGACGTCACATTTAATCACAGCTGGTGTCCACCAAAATGTACTGCCTACCTCTATGTCAATTATTTAATTTCCATTTCCGCTACCTTCTACCTTACGAGAAGATCTGAAAATAGCGTTTTGGACCCTCGGTTAGGCTTTTTCTTTGTGGCCCCAGGTAGATAGATAAGATTCATCTCAAAAGTTTCAAGTAAAAAAAAACTTTTATAGCAGGGGTGCTACTTCTCCGGGGTACCCCCGGCAATTCGTTTTTTAACAGCATGAAATCCCGGAATTCCGGGTTTTTTCAATAATATCTGGATCCATAAATATTAAATAATAGATAATAATATCAAAATTATATGTCTTTACCCTTTATTTACCAACGGTACTTGTGAGTACCACTAGCTCAAGTTTAGAACTGCTGATGGTTGGCGAGTTTTGGCTATTTGGCGCCATATTTAAAAGCCACATAATTCACTTAACATTAGTTGGGGTAACTATAAAGTGATTTTTATCGCTAAAAACTTGGCGCATCACCAGTACTAAACTTGCGCCGAAAATAATTTGGTAAATAAAGGGTTAAGTAGTTCCTAGAATTCACTGTACTGTGTGACCGGGGCCAAGCCAAATCTCATTTATAACTTTTTCTTACCATTAAAGTTTCATTTCCCAATAACTGATCCAAATGGAGCTTTTTAATAAAAATTATGGTAAATCTGTCTAAAACAATTTTATTTTTAAAGCAATTTTAGTAAACCACAGTAAAAGCATACTGTTTTAATTTGTAAATTAATGATTGTAAAGAGTATATTGATCATTTAAAATAATATTGTTCTTAAAATGTTGGTTTTGGAATTTATTGAAAAATCAAGACAAGTCTTGGTTTCCTATGTAGAAAATATGTTTAAAAATATCATAAATCAAATATCAAACTATATTTCTGGTTAATCACTGCACATATTAATTTAATTGAACCATAGAAATGAAAAGAGCAGATAATTGCATTATAATACTCTCGATATATCAAAACTTGTAATCAAGAAAACTTCGTTATTTTTAAAAATATTTTACTCCATCATATCATAAAAATGTTATAGTAGATTTGAAAATTTAAGTAAACAAATTTTAAGTACGTTTAACCAGATAGAAAGTATTTAAAATAAATAATAATATAAATTTAAGGTAGATACCTTAAATTTATTTCAAAATTGAATCGTCAGTTTGAAGAAGGGAATAAGTCCAAAAAATGAAAAATTGACTGTTTTTGCTCTAAACAATCTCCCAGCTTTGCCCTACACATGGGTGAAAAGAGGGGGGAAATAACTAACCCCTATAGGGAGATATCGCCCCTTGTAGTTGTGAAATCGATGTCCATACAATGAAAATTCCATTACTTTTTTCGATTTTCTCAAAACTTGATTTTTGGACTTATTCCCTTCTTCAAACTGACGATTCAATTGTTCTCTAAGTTTTAATATAATTTCTTATTTTATTTCATACCAGGGTGAAGTGAAAATAATAGCCATTCTAATTAGAACAGAAATAGCCATTCAAGAAAAAAAGCCATTCTGCCAAAAACCTAACACTTTTACAGGAAGAATTCTTAAACCTCATTTTTTCGGTATTCATCATAGTCAATAAAGTTTATATTTTCAGAGGCCCTAACTGCAAAAAAGTTTCCTTGTGACCTCATTATGTAGAGCAAAAGTGACTTTTAAGGTCTTGTGGATTCCAATCCCCCATACCCCTAAATACTGGATTTAGGTCACTGAATTTTCAGCTCTAAAAGAGGATTTGGGGCTCTTTCAGGTGAAAATTTGGTCTCTTGTAAAAGCTCGAAACGTAACAAAAATATATATATAATGAAAGTAAAATATGCTATTTCTATTTATTCATTGTATATTTTTTTTGCCTCTATCAAATCTTTGTTCATGAAGATCGCAATTTAATGACACATAATTTTAAAAAAGTAATGAATTGAGGAATCTGCAAAAATACGTATTAAAATAAAAAGTGAAATGTTTGTGATTAAAGAAATTTTATTTGAAATTCCTCGTCCTTGGCTCCATCGATTTTGTATTTAGGCCAGGCAAGTACAATTGAACCTTTTAAATTTAACAGTGATTTATTATTCATATTTTGGTTTAAACCTGTACTTTTGAAACATGCCTTTTAAACTCCATTGAAAATAAGAGAAAACTCTACATGACAGTCAATGTTTTTGAACAATTAATTTCGGTAGTAGACTATAAATTCTAAATTTCAGAAAAAATGTGTGAAATTCTAGTATGAAATACTGACATGTATCTGTAAGTTTCTAGAATACTTTCATCAGTCTTTGAAAGATATTTAATTTGAAAAATATTTTATAGTAAAATTTTAAAACGCGAAAAAAATTTCTTTTATTTTAAAATATGGCGTCAATTGGTCGTTGGGATGGGATGGATAATAATTTCTTTGATAGTATCTCGCTCAATCTTGCTTTGTAGCTGCAACCTAATCCGTAATATAAAAAAATGGAAAAATTTAAAAATTGAGAACTCTTTTTAGAAATTCCAAAAGCTTACTCTCGGAATTCTCAAAAGAGTCCGAACACTACGATACCGAAAATGTGTAATACGGATCAGTAATTTAAATATTTTTCTCTAAAAATCGTTCACCAAAAACTTTTTTTAGAATAGACTGACTACTAAAATAAGTAAGCAACTTAATTACTAGATTAAATAATTCAAAGAGAAATACTCTGCTTCTATCCTTAAATTTATGATTCACGATTGAAGTTATTCCCTACCACACACTACTCGTTACGTATTTTTTACATGTCACACAAGCTGATTGTTATTCCGTTCTGACGCATACTTTCTAATGACATAAGTCACGATCACTTAAATCCTTCCATAATTTTTTTTTATCTGCAAGCGCAACTACAGACTTTAACCAACAGATTAAAACCTTCCTACCCCGCATGGGGTCTATTTCGACCCCAGACGCACTTTGACGCTTGATATCTCCCATGCATTTTTGTTTTGACAATTTCCAATGCTACTATTCTTTAATAACGCAAAGTTTTACAATGGGTAAAAATTTTGGAGTTATTATTCCATTTTTAAGTGTCTTGGGAGAAATAGTCACATATTCCCCCTCTGGGGTCTGCTGAGACCCCAGGCATGAATGGCGGTAAAATAATATAAAATAAAGTTTAGTATTTTATTTTTTGTCATATTATAGATAAAAAAAGGTTTTTATGTTTGTTTAGAACGTTTGGAGAAATATTAGAAAGACATTTTCGTAGAAATTGTCTTTTTTTTACAAAAAGAAGATTGCGGCTAAATACATTGAATCACTCGCTATTTCTTAAATTTTTTATCCACATTTTAAGAAAAATATGCTATTTATAGAAATCTGTTGAGTTTCTAACAGTTGCAGCAAAAAAAACTCAGACAACTGTCGCCATGACTTCCTTTTTGAACACATTCTTTACAAAAACAATTTAATTCATGGCTGCTTGTAATTACTTTTTTATATTCAGTCTTTTTTGAAAAATAAGAATGCTTTCAAATATTTATGAGTATTTACGGATGTCCAGAATGTGATTTCGAAGAATTATCAAGAAAAAAAATACCAATTTTGCGTTAAAACTTACATAAACAAGCGAGATACTGATTTCACTAAGAAATCTGAACCGATCATTTTTTGTATTATTTCAATTTTAAAAAGGAGAATCCACATTTTACATGTTTCATAATACTAAATAAATTAATCTGGGGTGGCAGGTAGCTGATAATGCAGAATAGAGAAGATATACAACCTAATAAATCGTTTAAAATAAACTACTAAATTATACCCGTGCAAGGCCGGGTATATCAAGTAGTATACTTTAAGCAGTGTGATTATAAATATTTTAAGTAAAACAACTTCATTGTGGTTCATTTCTGTAATTCAATTTTTGTTGGAAGGTCCAGGTGTTATAAAAACACGTGTATCAAAAGAAACCCAATTACGCCATAATAGGACAAAAAAATGAGAAAAATACCAAAAAAATAGATAAATTATTCTGAAGCATATTTTTAGAAATAAAAAATGATAATTCTTTTCCATTTAAGAAAAATTTTAACCTTTATTAGAGTCATAGGCACGTTTTACGCATGGGGTACTATTAGACCCCACGAGGGGAATATGTGACTATTTTTTCAAGAGGGTAGGAAGGTTAACAAACAACACCAAATATTTAAAGGTACTATTCGACTAAATATTTTCAAAGCCTTCGTTAAAAACGAACTAATTTAATGTTACTCCGGATATAAAATTTTGCCCATTTATTTCCTTTCATCTGTAAATCCCCGAATCAATACGCTACCTCTTAAAACTTCGTATACATATAAATTGTACCACTTTTTTATATTTTATTAGATAAAATAAAGATTTTTACGTAGTTTGAGTTATAGAGAGCATGTTCTATTTTTTCCCTTTTGGAGTTCATGTTTGAAATATGTCGTTTCTAATTAAAATAAGACCATTACAAAATAAGACACATTTACCAAGACATCTTTTTCACCTTCAAAAATTTTTCTCTTAAGTTATAAAAAACTATCGGCATCCGAAGAAAGTTTTCATCGTCTGCAGGCTGGGAAATCATATTAGGACCAGGCCTTAGAGACCCCATGATTTGAAGGGCCGTCGAGTTTCAAATGTATCTAAATAAATTTAAAACAAAATTCCTCTTTCATATTTTACAAAATGATTTTCATAGTCCTTTTTTTCAAACAGGAAAACAAAAAATCATAATTTTATTACCATGTAACCCAAGATGCAAATTATTGTTATAAAATTAGTTTCCTATTACGAACATTTAAATGAGAGGCCCTTTCTTGACTATTGTGCCTGCTAAACTGAATTTGCTGAATCCGATTGTATATGTTCAAGAGCGAATGACTTTCCCGCTTTCCCCTGTGTCTGCGTCATTTCATAGTAATTTTTCCGAAACTAGGTATCGCTGAGAAGTATCTTACACATAGGAGGAGAAAACGAAACAACTTTCCAGTTCTCTCAACTCATGACCTAGCAACCGTCGTCAGAACCTGGGTCATTGTGAAGAAGATCATAAATTTACTTATCTATAGAATCCGGAGAATTCGTCCATTTTTTACACTTGTTGTTAAAGTGGATCCTATTGAGACGATAAAGTAGTTTGGGTTAAGGGATTCAGTTTTATTAGTTTTTTTAATTAGCATTGAAAGATTTATTGTTTTATATTCTAAATATTGTATCATAGTTTAAATACCGTAAAATGGAATTCTAAATAGCTTCCTATTTATCCTTAAAATGACCCAAATATAGAGATTCGTGCAAGAATTCAATATCTATCATTGTTTATTGTTAAACCAGAAAATATAATAGGATTCAGTTAATTTCCTTTATTTTAAACCACTATAAAATATAATATTGATGCCAACTGGGGCAGAACAAAACAACTCATATAAAAATTTAGAGCAATACTGAAATGTTTTAATGTTCAAATAACTTTCCTGAAAGGTTTTCTTAATATTTAAGGTTATTACGGAGCAGTTGCTAAAAAATTCAATTAAATTTATAGATGATGTGGGTTTGGGTTTTATAAAAAATAAATGAGAAAACAGAGATATGGGTCATGAAAGTTTAAAAAACACATTTACAACTAAATAAAATTACAACAATTTATAATAGTTTTATATAGTAATAGTTTGTATTTTGATATGCCCTTATAAAAATATCATTGAAACAACATCAATTTTGTAAGGCTAGTTCGAACTCAGAGGTTTAGTTCTTTTTTACAGATTATAAACAGACAAATTTTTATTTATTTTATAAAATGTACTTTATATTTCTAACAAAACATTTGTTGTGTAAAAGAAGGAAATTCCGAGAAATTTTGGTTAAAATTATAAAGCAGAGGGAAAATAGAAAAATTTGATACTTCAAACATTTATAAACCACTTACAGGTTATGTTATTTTTAAACAAAACTTACAGAATGATCGAATATATTCTACCTAGTAAAATATCTTTTCTTATCCTTTATAAAATAGATGAGAAAATATAATTTTGCCAAATCTATATTTTGCATCAAGTGTAAATTTTTAACCATCTACTGCATTATGATTTTCTGCAATTTTTTTTTCGTGCAAATATTCCTTTTGAGTCACTAAATTGAAAATTAAGGTATATAGATAAATAAATAATCTTAATCATCTTTGGGAAATTTAATCTGCAAGAGCTAATCATTAAATTGATACTTTAGAGTACCGTCAGTACACTGAGAGCTAAAATATTCTCACATTGCAAAAAATATCTTTAAGTCTTAAAAAATACTACACTTTCTTTTTGACTCTAACTACTTTTGAGGTAGCAAAAATAACAATCATGGAAAGCCGATCAAAATGGCAACTGAAACTGAAAGCACAACTTGAGTTTAAAATCTATTCGCATTTCCCGCTAATATTCTCATCATAGAACCCGTGCTGTCTTTTATCCTGGAAGAGTAAAATAAAAAGAGTTTTCCTGTAAAATATCATCAGTATACAGGGTGTTTCAAAAATCCGTTTCCTTTCCTTTACTTTCTTTTATAAGCCTAAGCCCCCCCTCGAGTATTTCATGAATCAAATGTGAGCCTTAGCTGAAAAAATGTCCAAGTTTTATTTAAGATGCTCACCCTAAAAAGAACGGGGGTCCTCCCCCGAAAATTTTTTTAAAGTAGACCATAAAAAGTAGTCTTTTGACTAATTTTTGAACATAAGACAGGATCGGAGGATGGTACCTTAATTAAAGTGCTCTAATAGATTCGATGCCCTTAATAGGTTCAATGTAGCTTATAAAACCCAAATAAAACCTCTTTCAAGGGACCAAGAAAATAACTTTATATGCGGGAAAACGTTGAATACGGGTAGGATAGTACTCTAGTTCAAGGATTAGCGTATAGCCCGTAAAATTCCTGTAGGATACACAAACACATAGCAGTCATAAATTATTTTTACATACCTTTTATTTTTTTTAACATATTTATTCCTACACAATTTAAAATTCCTTTTTTAATCTGCAATTCATGCCCCCTTCTCACTTTTAAAACACTTTTTTTAGCGAAAATTCGCCGACTCATAATTCTTCCCAGGCTGACGAAATCATGTGAAAGGCTTCTGAAACGATTCTTGATTCTACGTTTACTGAGAACGAACAAGAACAATTTGAATTAGAACCATCGAGAATTTAGGGGCGTTATTATTAGAGTTATTATAGAGTTTTTATAGAGTTAATTAGAAAGAGAAAGTAATGCTCTAAATAACAAGGGGGGGGTCTGGGCGTCCTCTCCCAGAAAATTTTGGAAATTTGACCCAAAAAATAGAGTTTTTACTCGTTTTGTAATTGTAAACCTCACAAGTCTGAGCCCACGGGGAGGCAGTTGACCAGTTGCCCCCCTGATGGATCCGCGCTTGTATTGAACTGTAGTGTAAAGTTTAACTTAAAATACATTCAGAAATTTGAATTTTTACAGAATTTTTAAATTATAAGTGGTTAAGGGGGGGTACCACTTACCCCGTAATTTTAGCCTAATAGGGGTAAGTGGAACCCCTCATTCTTGGGTAAGTGGGACCCCACTTTATGGAGTAAAAAGACAACTTTAACTGACCACTTCAAAGTTTATTGAGAAATTTAATAATAGTTCGATCCAATTATCCGAATAATAAGGAGATGGAGAAGATAATCATAAGAACAACTTAACTCTCACAGTTACAGTGAAAAAAATCGTGACATTTTGAATTTTTTTCCTTGGAATGCGAATTCTGTTTTAAAAAGTTATAAACAGGGTTGGAACGGTACCTGCAGCACGTAAACCTGCCCTAAGACTAAATGAAAACTAGAAATATCTATTGGAGTGGAATGGAAGCACCGTCTTTAGAGCCTGTGATTTACGTGCTACAATAAAGCACTAGGGTGAGAGGGATTATATTAGGGACACATTAGAGCTGCCTAGTTTTTCCAAGGAAAGTGTCACGATTTTTTACAGTGTACCTCCCTTCCAAAATTTTTTTCTGGCATCGAAATTGCTTTTAAGCCCTCGTTGGACTTATTTGAACCAACAAAAACAGATTTTTGTCGTTTTGAAAAAAATTGCCCCTTTTTTTTATCCGAAATTTAACTGTCCAGTGTTGCCATCTATGACGTCACACTAGGAAGGGTTTCGCGGAAGCCCAAAGTGACCAAGCGCGCTTCTTTAGCGCAAACTAACCACTTTTTGAGTCATCCCCAGAGTGTGATTTCCCAACCAGAAGGGGAAAAATTGTAACAGGTCTGTATTAAAAAATCCCGCTATCTGCGGCCGAAATAGGCTGTTCCGAAGCTATTGGGACTCGTCTTAAAAACCGAATCGCTTTTATAATAAGCAATGGCCCTGCGGATAGAAACTTTTAGGTCACGGGCCGCTGTTTAAATGGTCGGAACCCTCCGACTAAAACAGTCGTGCTTCCAAATAACAGATGGATGTACCGGAACCGGTTTCTCTGAGACCTGGATTCGGATCGGAGTCTATCAGCCAAACCTTAAAGAGATCGGATAACAGAGAGAAATTAAAGAAAGAAAATTAGTTTTCAAATAAAGGAACCGTTACGAGGATCCACAGCTGCTTTAGGTTTCGGTTTGTGTGACATGCGTGCGAAAGTTCCCGCCCGGTCCGATGCAGGAGTAACTCTCAAGGCTCTCAAGAGTGCGGGAATCTGAAGAGAGACTCGGTAAGTTGCCTTCTGCTTGGCTCGCTCTTGGCCGAGTTTTCATTGTTGTCCAAGTTAATGACCGATGCTTTTAGGGGTTATTGCGGGTGCTCATTTAATTAGTCATGGAGGAAAATTTTAAGGAATTGTGTGTGCGTTTCATGATTTTTGATGATCGATGAGGATTTTGGAAACTTTTAGAAATTATTGTGAATTTATTAGTTTAAGCTTTTTATTTGGTTGTGTCATCAGGTTAAATAAGTTGTAATTAATTGTGTTCGACTGTACGTGTTTTTATAATTAAGTAATCGATGAGTATTCTTGAAGCATTTTTGTGTGCTCGTGATATAACAGTAAATAACAAAAATTTGAATCTGGTTTTTATAAAATTTACTGAAAACTATCAAGTGTATTGAATTGTGCTATAGATAAAAGTAATGTATTTTTGAGAACGAGCTCGTAATTTATCTATGAAGATTTTTGCAACTACTAAAAAATAGAAGTCTTCTTGTGTGCTTTTTCTCACATAATTTAACAATCGGAAACAATTTTTAAAATGCCAGAAACTTTAGGGAGTTGCTATAACACGCGCTCATTTATTTTAATATCAAACATGGGAATTTTCGAATCGGACGAAAACTTTAGATATTATTGTTTGTGTGTTCAAAGAGTTATCGACCCATGTTTGGAATATTGAAAATTTCAAAACAATAGCATTTTTTGTAAAACCTCTCAAATTTATCCAAGAACTAAGTCGCTATTATTTTTCTTTCTTTTATTCCGGTGTGAAATTCTATTTCAAAAACTCACACAACATGTGGGAAAACTTAATCTCTACATGAAAGTTCTCTACTTATAAGGTGTTTTTTTTCAAATTATTTCTCTATTCCAATTTTCGTCTATTTGTTATCCTCGGCTAAAAAGAATAGTTGGTTACTTTGGAATGAAAATTTTTCTACGGTTGTTAAATTAAATATGAAGAAGATATCTTTGTTTTTCTTTTCATTTTACTTTCTCTTAACTTTTATAACAGAGTCCTTCTTAAAGCATTACCATACATAAAAAGATTATCAATAAAAACACATTTTTGACAAATTATGGTTATTTATTTATTAAAATTATTAATTTAAAAAACATTACTATTTTCGTTTTTAACAAGGTTTTTAATTGAAACTCAATTTTCCGTTTATCAAGGTTTATAGGTGTATTTGCACGTCCTATAACTATAAATAAATGTACCGTAATTTTGGGTGGATAAGCTGCGGCTTATATGTGTTTTTATTTGAATCTTAATGGGTGCGGGTAATCTATAAGATGGGATTATCATTGTACTTGCTGTCATTTTGTCTCAATTGAGTTCTATGAAAAACAAATTTTCAACATCGAAAGCCAGACTAATATTAATTCATTCTTTGTGAAGTAAAAACTAACCCAAAATAAATTTTATTAAAATTTTTTAAAAATTTTATCTCTTTTTTAATCGAGGGAATGTTTGACTCCATTGATATTGCCTTAATGACCGAGTTTCATGATTTGTAATTTACTTCGTTTTAGACTCTCTATTTTTTCAATTTTGTGCTGTAAACTAACGCAGCAGAAATATAAAACTAGTGATTCAAATATAAAATTATGTTTAAAATTTTATAAAATGCTATAAATAATGGGTTAATAACTATTAAAAGGAGTCTAATTACTGTTTTCTATATTGTTTCATACTTGGGAGTTTTTCCTATACGGTAATGCGGCTTTTCTCACTTTTTCATGTATGAGACTCTGCTAATATGCTGGTTTAACTCATACATCTGTAATTATGGTAATTATTTTAAGGATGTGATAAAACATGATCATTTCATTATCTTGTTTCACTAACACTACCCCCAGGTTGGATCCAGTTATACATCAACTTTCTTTCTTTTTTAAAATTAACCTAAATAAAAATTGAATCGGCAGTTTGAAGAAGGGAATAAGTCCAAAAAATGACAAATTGACTTTTTTTGCTCAAAACAATCTCCAAGCTTTGCTCTACACATGGGTGAAAAGAGGGGAAAAATAACTAACCCCTATAGGGAGATATCGCCCCTTGAAGTTGTGAAATCGATGTCCATTCATTGTATTTTTTAGGTTAATTTGGAATTAAAGTTAATTTGTCTTTAATTTCATATTCTTTGTGCTGTAAACTCAGTTAAAATAACATTTCTCTTAATTTCAATTTTTTTCAAACTTTTTTTTATGTAGGAATGTTTGACTCCATTCATATTCACTCACTCCATTGATACTGCTTTAATAACTCAGTTTCACTATGATTTTGAATTTCATTTGTCTTATTCTTTTTATTTAACCCTTTTGTGGAGTAAACTAAGGAGAAATATAATTTAAATGTGATTTTAAAGGTTTTTAAAGATTTTTTCATCAGAAAAATTTCATAAGGTGAAAGAAGGGAATAAGTCCATCCACTTATTTTGACTGTAAAATATTTTTGAATGCAATTATATTTGTTTTGATGATTGCTCTGTTTTCTAAACAGGGTTCTGAACTTCCAGTAAAAATTTGGTGGTTATACAATGAAAATTCCATTACTTATACAGTTTTTTTCGATTTTCTCAAAACTTGATTTTTGGACTTATTCCCTTCTTCAAACTGACGATTCAATTAATGCTTCGTACTTATTTTAAACAATTATAGAAAACATTAAAATAAATGAAAGTTGAAATAGGATTATCTATTTTCTTTTAAGATTGGTTCTTTAAATTTTACCACTCGTTAAATATTTTAGAAAATTAATTTCAATATTTTAATCTAAAATTACTCACAAAAATGAATTTTTTATGTAGAAAAACAGAAATTTGATGAAATTCGAAATGATGAAAAAAGGAATTTTATTACTTATCATTATGTAATTTTAAAACTAATGATGGAAATACAAATTCTGTAGTTTACTATTTTTAACATATTTTACAAAAAGCAAACTATTGAAAGTTGAAAACCCAAACAATTATTATGTTTCCATCTTTTCACAATATTTAAAGTTTTGTTTTCAAGTTTTAATTTAGTTTAAATAATTGATATTCACAGTTGGACCACATTGTAATAAAGCTATCAAACTAAAACTTTTAAACGTATTTCGATATTTTCATAACTAATTTCAAGGTCAAGAACGAAATAGTAGATGTTAAGTAAATATATAGTTGTAATTTCACATAAGATCTTTTCTTTGATGAGCTATTCATTCGAAATCCAGATATTGAAAATTTTATAAAAATGTTTAGTTACGCATATAATAAAAACATATGCATGAGCGAAAATTTCAACGCACTTTGAAATACGGAAAGACGGCATTTTCACTTTTCTTGTTTCGCTTCTTTGAGTCTCTCGGCAACACATGACAGCTTACGTACTAACCAGACTGTTACAGTTCATTAGTTAAAAAGCGGAAAAAGAATGCGGAAACCAAGTGGTCAGTCCCCCAATGTTTGAAAAAAATAGGTTTACGATTCTAAACCTAACAACAAACTTTAACGTTAGTGGTCTCAAACGCATAGTTCTTTTCCCAACCAGTCATTAGCAATTAGCGATTCTAAAACTACACCACAGGTTAACTATAATTACTGCTCTTGCACAGCTTTTAAAGGTTTTGGAATAGTCAAACGTGAGCTGCTCAGTCTGAATCCGATTCAGCTTCATCTCAATGTCACGGATGAACCAGCTGAAGTACCACCTGAGGCTACTCTTGCCCAAGTGCCCTCAATTCGCTAAATTTTCGCTGCTTCACTAAGCAACTGATGGCTCAAAATATATAATAATACTTTCCGGGCTCAGCTAAGAGAATAAATACCCTCGAAAAGAAAGCCACAATTGAAAATAGCTGAAGGTACACCCCGAAAGAAACGCATAACTCCGCACAATGCGACGCTTTATCAAAGAAATTACATCCGCCAGTTAACTAAAAAACCCCAACGCATTAAGAAGCGTCTAAAAAGAATGGATTCTTCTGCCGAGACAGTTGTTATTGGATTTAGTAACCTCCTTCCGAGAGTGTTGCAGCAAGTCCCTGACCTTGCGATCTGTATGACTGACCCAAATCTGCTTCTTTTTTGATAGGTGTCTACGACAGATGAAGCTCCTGGTCTATTCAATCTGGACGGTTCTTACAGTTGTGTACTCAGTCGTACTAATTTCCTCAGGTGAGTTCTTTCTTAATGGGCTTCCTTTCCCTCTGAATCAGTTTCTTTTTACAAACTTTCCCAGGCGTTGACCCCTTTAAAGGGTTTATTTTAATAAGGACCAGTTTCCAACTAACTTAAGAAACTAATTTTTGACGGATAGGTTAGGTTTGGTGAAATTTAATGCAATATGGATTTTTATTATTTAACAGCTCATAAGATTATTAATCTAACTGCCATAAACAAGAGATTTCCCACGAGAAAAGGGAAAACCTCTGATTTTTACTTTTGTACTTAGGGGCTCCTTAAAAAACAATATTTTTTTGCAGAAGTCCTAAAAAGAACGTAGTTTTAATACGTACTTTGATCTATTTTTTTTCATTCCAAATTCCAAAATTTACCTTTTGAGTTTCGATAGTTTATCACATCCATTCGAAATACTTCAAACAAGAGTGAGAATCCACTATAGTTTAAAGATATAGTATCTATTTAACGTATTTGACGGAATTTCGCTTTTAGTTTTGAATAGGTACTTCCAGTGAACGTAATGGACTATATTCGCCACGCCCATATTAATCACGTGATCGGGGAAAACAAACTCTCACTATCAAATCATATCTCACTACAAACTATCTCTCTGGTAACCAAATACAAGTTAAGTAAGTCACATGATGGGGAAATGTGACGTCAGACGGATATAGTCCATTAGAACCCAAAAATAAATCCTTTTTTAAAAGGAACTTTTTCTGATTGCTTAAAGAGTGAGGACCCTGAATGATTTCTACGTCCACTTATCTAAATGTTTGGGAATTCTCATACTTCAACTCCCTCTACAAAATATTAATATATTTACAAACCATGCCACTAACTACCAATAAAAAAAATCCAAATTCATAAGTTTCAATTTCGAAGTACATATACTCTTAAAGCCATTTTAATACTGTTTTAATCTTTCTTTAATGGAAGGTTTTTAGTATGCCTACAAATATACAGGGTGATTTGAAACTGATTGGCAAAAATGGCAGAGGGTGTAGACTACCTTAAGACGATTCAAAATCATCCCACCCCGTGAAGAGGGATCCCTGAAGCAATCCAGAGGTGCTAGAGCGCGAACAAAAGTTGCCGAAAGCAACGAAGAAAAGCTATTGTATGCAAACGTTCGGAGGTAGAAAAAACTTACCATTGCCAATGTATAAAGTTTTAATTTACACATAACATTTCAAATACTAATTGAAATAAATTACCATGAGTAACTGTACTTTACCCATCTGCATTTAGAAAAAATGATTAAAATTATTTTTTATTATATTTTATGTATTCAGTTTCGTGTCGAGTGTTATGATCCACATAAATGTGTTTCTGATTTGTATTGTGTTTATAACCACTCGTAATTGAATTCTAATTCAGCCATAAGCAGGTTATTGATGAGAGAAATACCTCTTCCTAAAAAAAACTACCTTAGCTCTTAAGTAAAAGAAATACAAACGCATTTGAAAGTAATTGACTTGACTCAGTGGGTGTGTTTCTCACTTATATTAGTTCTTACATAACCTGATAGAGAAGCACCCAATTTAAGTCACGGATATATTAGATCCATTAACCTGAATAGCTTCCGTCTCCTATAATTAGTAGTAGCTTAACAACAGGTTTCAGAGGCCCATCTTTAGAAAACCTAAGAGGTGGGTCAGGTTTTCTTTTCGGAACTATTGCAACTTGGAAAGTAGGTAACTTTCTTCACTGAGATTATAATGGTCTTATATTCTGATCCCATTCCTTACTTGTACAGAAGCAATTTGCAGTTGCCGTTACCTGGAATTTGCCTCGAATAAATTTTCAACTAATTGACTAATATAACTTTGAAATCAAGAATACACTTTCATTTTGTATTTCAAAAGCATATTTATACTACTTTACTTATTTTAAATTCAAATCGAAAAATTAAATTCTGTGTAGAGTACTTGCTTCAGTTTTGAGAGGTTTTATGTTTATTTTAGCTGAAATTCAAAATAGAAATAGATCCTAGGATCATGTCCGTTTCAGTTCAAGGCTACCCATTGCTGAGAGTTTAAGACTATTTAAAAATTGACGTAATTAACATTGAATCAACATAGTATAATTGGAACACGTACTAATTCTCTCTAGCCTAGAGGCAAGATAAACCAGAAATATCATAGTTACGTTTTCTTAGGAAGAATCTTAGATCTTTGTCTCGTCGGTACGGATGAGGCAGGAAATGTTATTTGTATTGATTTAATCAACCCATCACATTTAGAGCTTGTTCCTTAAAACTCTTTGAACAAACTATTTTATTAAATCCTTTGTTAGTGCCGGTATTTCTCAGATTGACCATCATGGCAACCCGGAATTATCAGACATTAAGACACACAAAACATTATTATTACAACTTTGTCTACAGAAAATGTTAACGCATCTCTACCTATCTTACAGGCCTTCAAATACGCCCAACACCATGCCAGAACCTTTCTGGTCAACAAGGAACATGCATGTTTGTCTGGGACTGCATCAAAACTGAAGGAACGCATCTGGGCACTTGTGCTGACGGGTTTCTGATCGGAAGTTGCTGTGCTCACAACCCGTTAAGCAACACCTTAATCCCGTCCACCGACCGTCCTTTGGCGAATGACAGCAACACATTTGTCTCTGCGGTCGTCCATCTTGCAAAGCCAACAGAACCAAATCCCACGTTGCCGACCTCCCCACCTAAGCCAGTCACTTTCCGACCTCCGGAGTATGATGATTTGAAGAAGAATGTCACAGCAGAGAGACCAGGACAGATTACGACTTCAGCTGGCTTCCCTACGAGAAGAACTCCTGTGCCAAACAGACCGACTCAGAGGAATACGACACCATATAAGCAGAAAACCACCACTGCGATCCCTCGTACAACAAATAATGGATCAACTGAAAAATACGGTATGAATTATTTTATATTTGTTTTCAATTACTAAATTATAGAATAGAAAGAAACTAAATAATTTTATTTTTTGAATGTAAGCGCAATATTTATTTACCTATAATCAGGAAATTCAGATGAAAATCACCAAATTTTGTAACAACTTTTTAATTTAATCCCCATTATAAAAATTTACCTGATTTTCATACACAGGAAAGGTCCAGCTCTAAATGAAACATATTTAAATATGGGTACGAAGTTTCAAGTTATTTAGACCATTACTTTTTGAGTTATGCGATTCTGCGGTAGAATAAAATGATAAAAAGGAGATAGTGAGAAAAAACAAAACCAATTTACGGAATGCCAATCTTACCCTTAAAGTCTCAATCAACTTATCAACTCAATAGCCATATCTAAAGTTCTATAATACGTAGAAACAAAATTCAAACAGATTCTGAAAGCTAAGAAAAAATACTTTAATTTAACACCATATTTGGAAAATCGATATGTTTACCCAAAACTCTGACCATATAGGTTCATATGGAGTGCTGTTTGGACAAAGTTGATTAATTTGATTCTAGAACTTAATTCACTAATTAATATAATTCTTTCATTTTCCTAAATAACTTAAATAACTTGCTATTAACTTTTACTGAATATCGGAAAATCGATAAGCGAGAAAGAATTTAAATCAAGCTAATCAAGTGAAAGTAAATATGGTATCAAAATTTATCAAATCACACACATAAATATTTAATCACTTGGAAACTGATATGAAAAGAGGTGATACAAATCTCTCTATTCTAAAAAAAAGTTTTTAGTGAACGGTTTCCAGAGAAAGGCTTTTTCATTACTGAACCGAATGACACATATCTGGTATCAAAATGTTCGGATTCTTTCCGGATTTCCGAGTAGGTTATTGTATATTTTAAATACTCTAAAATATTTCCAATTTTTTAGATTTCGGATAAATTCGCAGTTACAAAGTAAGAAACTATGAATTTTAAAAAAATTGAAGACATATTTCACTGGTTTTTTAATATTCAAATAGATTAAATAATCATCTTTTTATTTATAACACGAATTTAAAAGAGATATTTTGGGTTATTTTTAACAATATTTATATTTTTGTTGTTCAAACGGTTTTAATTACATTTAAAACTTGTGTATAATTAATTTACCTTTTATTTTTTAAATAACAAATTAATATTTCTATATTTATCTTTGTCGTTGTGGCAACCTAATCATTACTGTATTTACAATGAAATATAAATACGCAGAATAATCGTGAGCATAGACCAGTCAAAAAAACCCTCCAACCAACCAACCAATATAAACACGCTTTCGGAAATTTTGAACTTTTGCATATATTTTTTACAATAATTATTATTTTTATATCCTTTTCCATGTATGTTTTTTAAGGTAGTAAAATGTAGTTATTTATTTCATAATGCCAAAACGCAAACAACTAGATAACACGGGTGAATGTGTTAGAAATAAAGATTAAAATCGAAAATCTTTGAAGTCTAAACTTTCCGTGTCATTGCTATGAAACTGACACAACTTCGACGTTTTTTCATGAAGATAAAATCCTAAATTTTTACGATGTTTACGATAATCACTTAATTTTTCACAGCCAATCATTACAAATTTTAAGAAAGTTAAATTTATTCCTGAGATGTTTCAGTGCTTCTTAATGGATCTGTGAAAAAAAATAACACCTTGGGGAAATGGGTAAAAGAATGTTTACATTGCTTTGTTGTTAATTTTCTTGGAATTATAAGGAGATCAGCCAATTCATGTTACCATAAAGGAACTTTTAAAATTCCGCCACTGAATAAATATCCACCATTTTCGAAAGAATACCCCGGAGAAGTACTACCCCTGTTTTAAGAATGTTTTATAAAGTGAGTAAGTGCAGGGAGCTGGGTTTTGTGAGGAATTGTGAAGCGGTCCAAAAGTTTCTGCGAAAGCAGTTAATGGGGGTTGGCGAGCGATAGCGAGCAGGGGCGGTAGCTCCCTAGTAGATAAAAAGGAAGCTAAAAAGGATTTTGTGTTCTGTCCATAGAGATCATTGATTTTGAGAAATCGTGTGTGTAAATGTAATTATTTATGTATTAGCACAGTTAGTAAGTAGAATTTGAAAGGGAAAGTGTAGATTTTTAGACTCTCATTCAGTTGATTTTTCAAACGTATAAGACTTAAGCCCTTGTACAAAATGTATAACCGTTAATGACCAGCATGAAACGGCAGTGAAAGAATTACCCATCTACTACTACTCCTCCCTTTACAATTCCTTTTCATGCAGCGATATGTATCACAGCACAATTTGTAGAAATCCCAATTTCACAGAACTCCATGCTTCTACAGCCGACGCAGTTCTATAAGACCGAGATTTTAAATACCTAAACGTGCAACCTAATTTATGATAGGCTCCTTATTCCTTATGTGGGAACTAAAATTACTCTTCAATGGGAACAATTAAAATTATCCTCAAACCTTTAATTTATTCTTGCCTTAATTAAGCTAACATTCCTCTGTATAACATAATATTAATTTCGATGAGAAAGAGTCCGATTAAATCATAATAAATTTAAAGTGATTACCTCAGTAAGTAACCAACTTAGGAAGGAATCAGTAAGTTTCAAACACTACGCGTTTTGTTTGAACTTAACGTATTTAATCATATTTCACAGTGAAACTGAAGGAAGTTTTTGAATACACAGGATTCAAACTATATTAACTCAATTTTTTTTTATTTTAGAACCAACATCCAACTCCTGGCTACACCCTACAAGGCAGCCGCCATATTCATCTTCCCAACAGTCATCCACAACATCTTCCACCACCAAATATCCCTACGTTAAACCATCTTGGAGGCCAAGACCTCCCAGTGGAGGAATATTTACAAGCTCCAGGCCTTACGCCTCAACTTTTTCAAATTACTACACCACCCCAGCGAGTACTACCCAAAAACCAACTCAAAAGCCTCCTCAATCAACAAAATGGTCTACAATGAGGCCCCTCACAATCTCTTCAATAGAAATTCTACAAACTCCTAATGTGACGAAACCTACATCAAAACCCCCGGCTGAAGTAGAAAAATCTACTTTAAAACCGCGGCCTTCGACTGAAACGAATTCTAAAAGACCCACTTACCGACCAAGTACTGTATCAAAACCTACTGTGGACAGCTTCCAGTTAGTAACGAAGCCTTCAGTTATATCTTTGAATTTGAATAAAACGACCACGGAAAATGTAGAGAAGTCGACAGTGAAGCCAAATATGACTTGGATTCCATTTTTAACTACCCCTCGACCAAGCATTCACCCTGTGACCAGTATGACTCAATTCAGTTGGTATCCTCCAAAACCATCGAAGAAACCGCCCATTGCTTGGTTCAACAATACTGCCCTTATTGAAAGTGTGCTTTCAACCAAGCCTCCAACTAAAGCTCCAGTAACCATTGGAGGATCAATAATAGTCAATAATAGCTCAACGTCAATTAAAAATACAACTGGATTAGGTCCCATTAAGCCTAACTCGCCCAGTGAGTATTAGTTTCTGTTTTACATTCAAGGTATGGTGGTAGAAAATTCAAACTTTGGGGATCTAAAATTTTTTATTGTTACGTACATAATTTTTTTTTCAAAGCTATCTCACGTTAAAATCGGAAATTATGAGAGGGGTATGCAAAAAGGGCGGTAAAAAGGGTATGTAGGGCATGGGCGGATTTAAGGGGGTTGGGGGTCATGGGGGCAATGACCCTCCAACTTTTTGAGAAAATCTCGTTTCTATAAGAAAAAAACATGTTTCTAAAGCCATCAGGGACAGCTTGCCCCCCAAAGGTTTCCAGTGTGCCCCCACGGTCCACAAATGATGTCTCTACCTTTGAGGATGATCTTTTCAAAAGGTAGAAAAAATGAAAGTGTTTAGCTGCTCTTAAAAGGAACACTGACGCATATAAAATTAATGTATTAGAATATTTGGCTATGGTACTTTCTTCCATTTTACTATTTTTAAATTTTTGTTGGTACTTAAAAAAGGACCCTCATATCCCATTCCGTAAACTTCCTCCATCTGCTACTTGGTGTTTACAAGTTTTTGTTTCAAGAGGTACCAGTAAAGCGAGTTATTTTGTAAAGAAAGCATTATTTTGAGGTGGCCATAATGTTTTGGTTCCTTAATGTGTTTTTATTATTCTCTAGTCTCAAACTAATCAATTTCTCAAAACTAAATCTTGACTGAAATTAAGTTTAACTCCTTGTATTATACATAATCAGATTTGTATGTAGAAAATTTTAAGCGCAAACTAACTTTATAAACAAAAAGTTTATGCAATATATGTAAATTAGGATTTTGTTTATAGTTACACCCTGTGGCATACCAAACCCTCACCCTCAAAAGAAAGTGGTAGGTGGAAAAAATTCAGCCTTTGGGTCGTGGCCATGGCAGGTAACATTTTAATAATAATTATACGTTTATGGATTTTATGTAACACTAACCAAGAAAAATATAAGCTTCAAATAATTATATAGAATTCACTGTAAAATGCATTTTTAGAATTTGTCTTTTTTTCAATCTTTTAAGGAAGTTAAAAAGGATCTTTTATATATAAAGATCCTTTTATTTTTTAAGGATATTTTGAGGAAGGAAGGTAAAAGATTTATTTCTAAAAATATGCTTAGTAATCCTAATAACCCGTAAGACATTCAACAAACATACCGTTTTTAATCTTATTTTCCCCTCTTTAAGGCTTTGTGCATTTAGGAACAATAAGCTAATAATTTATAAACAACTCATGGAAAAATCAAAACAATTGAAATGTATTCAATTTGGAACTCGGAAATAATGTATTTTTGTTAAATGAAAATTATAAAGAGGCTGGATAAAATAAAGATTTACCCTATTTCTCATAAAAGGAACTGATAAAACGTAACTGATTAGTTTGAAGAAATTTATTTAGAAAAAGTACACTTTCTGTACTATTTTTATTCATAACTTCCTATGTAAAAACTTAAAATCTTATTTGTAAATAACATAGTTTAGATAAATGTTTAAGTGCATTTTTCCAAAAGCGATAAACAACTGCTATCTCTTTGCCCTATTGATATGTAGATTTTTATGGTTAACTCGAATATGATATTATACTTCATTACTGGCATTTTTCAGTCACTGCTATCTTTTTTAACATTTACTTTGAGATGTAAAATTAGACTTAATTGCCTGATCCATAAGATGAACAAAGGAAATTCGCTGTACATAGTTACCTCTGAACTTAAATAAACTATGAATTTCTTACTCCTTTTTCTAAACTATGCAAAATATCTTTTCATTTTCAGGTATCTGTTAGACGAACTTCTTTTTTTGGATTTTCGAGTACACATCGCTGTGGAGGAGCCTTAATCAGCCGTCAGTGGGTGGCTACAGCTGGACATTGTGTAGATGAGTAAGTCATGATGAAAAAACCTGTTAACAGTATCATCAGATACTTACAATTATGGAACTGCATGTTTCTTTTTTCTTCTCACAATAACAATCTAATCAATCAGTTATGGAATCTAGTAGTTAATTCAGTGGCATTTTTCAATAGTAAGAGATTTTCCCATTCAATATTTGCAATAAAATTCACCGATTTTTCTAGGTGTTTAAGATAAAATTTTTAGAAAATTTCTGGTAAAAAAAATAGCCACTGGTGGTTGCTTAAAAATTACTATATCAAATATAAAACTGCGCCATTAACATTAAAATTAATCATTACTAGGTTCTCATAAAATGATCTCTCGTTTTAGCAAAGATAACTAATTCTCCTTTACTACTCCCTAACTTTCCTTGGTATTTTGACTAACTTTTTAGCCAAATTAAAATTATAGGTTTTACAAGATTTCCCTTGTACTATGAGATGACCCTGTTTATGCATCAGACAAAATATTTATCTAGATTTTACTATCCGGCAACATGGGCGGATTTAGGGAAAGCTCCAATTAAGGGCGGATTTTGGTGTAGCGTATGCCTAACTTCTATAAATCATGATTTCCCTTTCAATCCGCTCATTTCTAGAACCATAAATCACTTGGCATTCACCTATCTATCTTTACCTTTTCAGTCTGATACTATCCCAAATCAAGATTCGAGTTGGTGAATATGATTTCGCCAGCGTACAAGAGCCCCACGGCTATGTGGAGAGGGGTGCCAAAAAGAAAGTCGTTCATCCACGCTACAACTTCTTTACCTATGAAAACGACCTGGCATTGGTACAACTGGAAGAGCCCATAGACTCCGATGCCTACCCTCACATATCACCCATATGCCTCCCGCCTACGGAAGAGAGTCTAGTGGGAAGGAATGCCACAGTAACAGGATGGGGACGACTCAGCGAAGGTAAGAATAGCTCTAATATTATGAATGAAGACGGCCGAATTTTTAATAATGCAGCTGTAGTTAAAAAGAGATATTCCAATAACCGTAAAAAATAACACGGCAGCTGTCTCTATCTTCACGGCCTGCTGCTCTTCAGGTTATGTCCGACTGGCCTCGCCGTAGACGAACTTGACCAGCGATTTTTTTATTGTGAGAACTTAATTTATATCATTTATCCTAATGATTTTTTTGTGTTTTAATCTTTTTAAACTTCTTGGTTTTTTTAATATTTTATCTTAATGATTTTTGTTTTTTAAATTGTTCTTATAATACAGCCGATTATAGGTTTTAGTTAATTCACTTGTGCTGAAAAATGCTCTAAAAGGGGAAATTGGAGAAAATACCCCAGGCCCTCATAAATAACCAAACAAACTTGGTGGGAAACAGACCCACAATGTTGTTTTAAGTCAGGAGAAAGCATATCCCATGCGAAATGGGTTTTCAATTAAGTATTGATAGATGTTTCACTTTTTGGCTTAACTACACAAAATGTGTATTTTCCAATTTTGATCAAAAAAAGTAAAAATAAAATTTTTATTTTGATAACTGCATGGATTTAGCTTTGAAATGGCCCTAAGTTTAAGAAAAATGCTTTAACCACTGCAAATATTTTATTTGCTTGCCAATATGTACCAAAACTACCAATATCCTTAAATTGTTGTGAGCAGTGTATATGTTACAGTTAAAGTCCGGAAATCAGTTAATTTACAGAAAACCTAGGTAATTTGCAGATTAACGAGGGTGATCCGTTAAATAGCGAAATTTTTTTCAATTTCTAAGATTACCTAGGTAATCTTGAAATTACCTAGGTATTCTGCACCCTACCGACTAGACACTCGTTAATCTGCATACTACCTGTAATCAGTTATTTTACATATTAACGAGGGTGATCCGTTAAAGTACAAAAATTTATTTTATTTTATAAAAAGTTTAAGGTGGTTGGGGGGGCTGCCGCCCCCCCCCAAACCCCCCTGCCCTAACTATAACCAAACTCGTTTTGGGGGTAAACAGTAACAATGACGAATCAAAAAAGGGGGATCGGTACTTTTTTCATATTACACAAAACACGCAAATCCCACAAAAATAGTAATGAAATAGCAATTTTAATACTAGAATATAAAAGCAATAACAATAGAATATTAAAGTACCAACTGAGATTTGTATCAATTGTGGTTTTTCGATCTCGATTTGACAGTGTATTTCAATGAGCATTTATATAGCAAATCTTAGTGAAAGCGCGTTGTAATCGGCTGCCAGCCTACCCTGATCTATTGCTAGGATTCGCGATCGATTACATATGTTAAACCCTTGCCCAGGTTCCAGCGATTATTGAATTAACGTTTGTTGAAAAGATATTTCAACAGCTGGGATATTTGCTTTCGTTAAAAGAAATCTCTGTCACTCTGAAGTCGGAGCTTCAACACAATTGTTTTAAAATACCCGTTTTAGTAGTAATTTACTGAACTAAATCATGTAAATTTACTGTACTTACTTGCTTGTATTATTTTGTTTAACATTCAACATGACAACTAGCAGTGCTACGCACTAAATTTGAAATCAAAACACCAAATATGACAACAAACTACGTATTGAAACCCGACTGCGCGGGGGTAAGCGCATGGCGCAGTGAACACCTCAACATTTTAACAGAAAGGATTGAGCGAAACAAACTATTTTGAACTTTAACTATCAAGAGGCTGTTATAGTGTAGATTCCCTAGGTAAAATGCGAAAAACTCTAATATCCGCACATTAACGACAGAAATCAGTTAATCTAAAGTTTACCTAGGTATTCTTTAGAATAACTAATTTTCAACTTTAGCGGTAACATATATATCTCCGCGAATATTCACGATATTTTCATGAAATTTTTTTCTCTGAGTTCTTCATAACGTTGGCAACGATATTCTTCTTGAAGATTTTGCTCTATCTCCATACTTTTTTTTATTTCGCCACTAGGGGTGCTGTAAGTCATCTCAATGAATTCTCCAGGTTCTCTTACCTAGGGGTAAACTTTACTTACGTGACCATAGGACACGTAAGACCAAGTACAAGCTGCGATACGGACTTTTGAAACGCCCTGCTTATGACTAGAGTAATTTTTTGATTTGTAATTTTAAAGGTTCTTTTTTTATTCATTAGAACTTTTTCATCTTTTTTTAATCCGGAAGTGTCACTTCCTTGGAGTGAGCTGTTGTCTTTTTCCTGGTTGGGGAGCCCCACTCTCCCTGGCCCTCCCTATGACCCCCTAAACCGCAAGGTTGGGGGTTTGGTCCGGGTTGCCCAATTTTCATTACCCAATACCGTGAAAGGATTTTACGGTTGGAGATAAAAAGTTTTCGGGCAAAACTACCGTAGTCTCGTTGTAAACATTCATTACGAACTTGGAAAACATAGGGTAAGGGGAGAACGGGGCACATTCGCACAAAAAGTGCATTTCGGAATATTTCTCTGGATCTAGATGAGATATTGAAACAAACTCGGATTCAAATGAAAGTTAAAACCTTTCCCGATATTTTAGAACTATAATTGGTCGAATTCATCTAGAATTTCTAACCCATATCATCAACCTAAAAAACGAGAAATTTCGTGCGAATGTACCCCATGGATGGGGCAGTTTTGTACACGTGTGGGGCACATTCGTACACATGCAAAAAATTATACAATAATTATTTTTACGAACTAAAAAGTTTATGGCACTTTAAAGTAAGGATAATTAAACAAAATATTTGGCACTTATACATATTTTTCCTCTAAATTGAATATTTTTTTACAAAAAGAAAACAGCTTCAGATAATATTGAACATCTAAGTTTTTGATAAGGAAAACAATTGTAGTTTTGAAGATTATATTGTACATTGACATACTTAACATAATATAATTAGTTAGAAAAAGTTTAACCAATATTTTAACTGTCAGGTTTTATTCGAAAAGAAAAGTGATCCAACAGCTCGCTTATTAACACCTGAAACTGACGGTTGGGGAACTTGTAATACGATATTATCTTTTTGTATGAATGTTTAATCATTTCTAGCTGGGAAAATAAAAGTTTCGTCATTAATTTTAAAGTTTTTCATCATTAATTTTAAATAAGCACCATTCAACTCCAAATTTTCTATTTGACCAACATAACAAAATTTTATTTTTAGTAGCAAATTCTAGTGGAATAAAATCACCTAAGTCCAAGTCAATTGGTATTAAACAATTATCAAGGACATTATTTCTTCAATGTTTAAATCTGGGTCTAAATTCCTTAAAACTGAAGCTTTCTTTAAGATGTTATTTTCTATTATCACCAAATTTTGAAACAATTACAATAAAAAAACAATTAAACTTCAAGCTATTAAATATACTGCACTTATAAACATATAAATCACTTTCATAATCAAAAAATGGGAAAGATGAGGCACATTCTCACTGTCCGAATCTGTCCCATGTTTTGGTGTACGAATGTGCCCCATCTACGAGTTCAAGCTTACCACGTCCCAACAAGATATTTATAAATAAAACAGGGAAATAAAACCTTTCTAGAAACTTACTTTAGTAGTGCTTAACTGAATAAAATGCTGAATGTCAACTTGAGAGTTATTTTTGATTGATATTTTACGCCAACAAAATGACAAGAAAATTTACTTTGCTGCTTCTAACGCTAGCAAATTTCTAGTACGTATACAACAAAATGGATCAGGGCTTTGAAAATTCATGCAGGAGGTGGTAGTCATGCATCCATTTACTGGTATTTTTTTCAGATTTTTAAATTAATAATTACTAGGGGAAATGCCGTCTGTCCGAATGTGCCCATGTGCGAAATAGCCCCACTCTCCCCTACTATGCCTTGTACTCTTGAAACTCACACCTCCCTTATCACGTCACGAGAGGTGAAAAAAAATTATTCCAATCCTCTTACACCCCCTCCGAGAGTTACAGATTGAAGGAACACGTCACAGATAACCACAACCGTGACCAACAAATTATACTGCCTACTCCTCTGTCAATCACAGACATTAGCGGTGCTGTCCTGTACCTTGAGATTACATTTAAAATAGCGTTTAGGACTCTCTGTTGGGATTTTTCTCTGTGGAATATGTGACGCATAATTTAAGGAAAGAAAATATTGGAGTTTAACCCCAAACTTCTTTTTCAGGAGGAGTATTGCCATCGATTCTGCAGGAGGTTCAGGTTCCAATCATAAGCAATGAGAAGTGCAAAAACATGTTCCTAGCAGCTGGAAGACACGAATACATTCCGGAAATATTCATGTGTGCCGGATTTGAAGAAGGAGGTAGAGACTCCTGTCAGGTAACTCATTTCTCTGTATAAATGCGGCAGTTCGTGGTTTCTATCCCCAGTTATTATTTTATTAAAATTTCCAAAAAACAGCAAAAATCAAGTCCACACGCATGCGCATTGTTAAAAAAGTATAAAAACCTTGCGGGCTTTGTGAATATGCTTCGGTCGGTACAAGACCTCAAGGGCCTTTTACCGTTGGTGGATTTTTCACGGGCTTCGCGCCAGCAAAATAATTCCCATGCGCGTTTCCAAGAAAAAAACGCTTTCAACATTTCGGTTTAAGTTTTGAATCACCCTGCAGTCTTGATGTAGAACTTTAAAAACAGATGTATGTGAAAAACTAATTCATATATTGACTACCAATAATCGATCAATTGAATTTAAGGATGCATATTTCCAGATTCCACTCTGTTAGATTTCTATATCCTCTAAAGAACCAATCGGTATGTTTGCACTGAGACTGATAATCCCATATTTGGAAAGGCAATTCTCTGACAAACCACAGTTGGAGCTCTCCTTCACATCTTACGAAGTGGAATCGTGAAATACGCATTTAGAATGAATAAAAGTTTTAATCTTATTTTAAAAATAAATTTTGAATAAATATAGATTAAATTTTTAGGGCGATTCTGGAGGACCTCTTCAAATCCAAACTGAAGACGGATATTGGTTTCTGGCTGGCATTATCTCATGGGGCATAGGATGTGCAGAGCCTAATATGCCTGGTGTCTGCACACGTATATCAAAATTCAAAGACTGGATTGTGCAACAAGTTGTATAAAAACTAATCATTAGTATTTTTATGTAAAAAAAACTCGATTCATTGACATTGACAGACATTCATTCCACACATTCGTGTCTTCATATAAAAGTGTGTTTGTATTTAAGAATATTTTATGGCACCAATGGCAGAAGCCAAGGTTGCATAAAAGAGCTTTACTATTTTTATTTATGTTAAATTTGTGTTTGTGTGAACTTGTAGAGCTGGACTCTGAAATTGTTCCTCTGTAATTCACTGAATTAAAATATATAAAATAAAGTTTTAATTTAAACATTTTCATTCTAAATGTTTTTATATAAGTATAAATGGGTTAATTGAAGTAGATATTTACTATTTTCACATGAGTATATAAAACAACAAGGAAATTAATCTGATAAACATAACTTATAACGCTATAACCCAAAGTTTTCCGATATGTGGATCGCCAGTTCTCTGTTTGGTAAGTAGTTATAAGATCATGAAAGTATGTAAACAAAATGTCTCGATGCTAAGTTAATAAGGTCTAAAAACGGTAAAATAGTTCTTTTTTCTTTAAACCGTAAAGATGCTTTCTGTCATGGTTGGTTTGTTGGGTTTTTTTCGGGACATGGGCCAGATTAGGCCATTCTATCCCAAGAAAGTCTGCCATGGTTGGAATTAATACCTTGCGTCAAATCAATATTCTTATCAAGAAAAATTTCATCCAGGAAAAATTAAGTTTTGCACTCAAGAATCTCAGATTAGTTTAGAACACTGTACAGTTCAACACATTTATAAATTGAGAAAAAAGTAAATTTTTATTAAATTCAGTCTGGTAGTTTTAGAGTTTTGGAAATTAAAATTTTTAATTGTTTTTGTGAAGAGTTTGTATTAAAGAGTTTTTCCATAGCCGAATTGTTTTTATTTCTGTAGGTACCAGTTCAAAATATTATATCAACCCCCTTCAAAATTATATGAATAATGAAATTTAAAATTCATGGTTGAAAAAAAACTTTTAAAAATATTATCTGTGCATAAAGCAAAAATTTTCTAAATAGGGCACTCCATATTTCTTTTCCCAACTTCCAATTTTATTTAAAATATCTTTTATCTCCTATACAGACGTATCTTAAGGGCTACAAGAACAACAAATTCATGTTCCAAGAATGTATCCTAAAATTTGAAATATACAATAGGGTGGGTCAAAAATATTTTTTTTACATTTTTAGGTGCCAAATGGTCTCAAACTAACATGTTTGAAATATTATTCCATTTCAATAACTCTTTTTGCCTCCGGATTAACTTCAAAGTTTCGATTAATACAGTAATTTCAAGTAAAAATGGACGAACGAAAATCGGGCTTTTACCTCGATTGCACGAATCTGTCATGAATATAAATGTGCACAATGGTATAAAAATCATCATTGAAGAATATGAAAGTATTAAAAATGAAACCAGAGTTGAAGTACTTAAGTTGTATTACAACATATTTTGAAATATATCAATGTTAGAACTGGCAATCATAGATTTCTTGCTGGAATCGTAAAAATGTGCGAAACCCTTGGATTCGCATGTTAAAAAGGATGATATTGAATAAAAATTGTTAGTAGGATGTTAAAAACATTAAATTGAATAAAAATGGATGTGTCAGAAGGTGGACATCTTTTGCAGGTTATAAGGTTTCAACCCCCGTAGGACATTTGGATAATAATTAAAGGCTGGGGTTTCTTTGAAATTCCAGTCGCATATTAGGGATAGTCCATCCCAAGTATCCCCATACGGATCCCTAATGTCCAAAAATAAATTTAAAACACATTTTAAGAATCAAATTTTGAAATATTTCTTAAGAAGAGCGGTAGATCAGCGTTTTCAGCTCAAAGCTCAGTATTGTCCTCAAATTTTTTTAATTAGCCACATTAATTTTTAAAACTTGTGTTTATTTTAAACAGTTAAATTTGCTATATTTACAATTTATGAACTCGTAAGTGAATGCTAAGAAGCTATTTTGAGTCAATCCTCCATCTAAAGAAGTATAATTTATGGGCCTTGGTTTCAGTCTAATGCTGTAGAAAAAATTAGGTAAATCATTACTAAGGTGAATCTCATCATAATATTGCTATTGCCTATGAACAAACTATCCCTTTGATACTTCGTCACCTTAGAATCAAAAACTACTATCTCCATTCGGCAACCTTCGGGAATCCCAATCCTTGGCGATCAGATCGGTGGAGAAGCTCGTTTTTTGGTTTGTAAGAGCTGACATGATCGAGTAGAACAGATCAAACCAATCAAATTATTTTCTTCAACGATCTAAACGCCAAGAATCGGGATTCCCGAAGTTTGCCGAATGGAGATAGTAAATTTTGATTCTAAGGTGACGACTTGTTTCAACATATTTTATGTCATCACATTTGGATCCCAAGACCACCAAATGAAATAACTGTCCGCTGAATTTGGAAGTGGCATTAATTAAAAATACAACTATTTCTTCTTATAAAATTTTAAAATATCGATTTATTCTCACCAGAATTGAGGGAGAATGTATCCGATCTACCAATATTTAAAATCAACCACTGACAATCCACAGTTTGCTAAAAAGAGCCACCTATTCTACGCTTGTTTTGTTATATGATAATGTATTATATGGCCACTTTGAAAGTTGTGTTTTTGTATTATTAATGCATAAATGCGGCTAATATGATTGAAATTGCTTTCAAAGACCCTTATTTGCAAACTTTAAAAAATTACTAACAAAAAAATTTAATTTATAAAATTTTTAAAAATATGAAAAATTACATATTTTTGTTCCATTTGAGGCCAATCCGGAGGCAAAAAGAGTTATTATAATGGAATAATATTTCACACATTTTAGTTTGAGACCATTTGGCACCTTTTTCTTGCTGTGCCCGATAGAATTTGTAAATTTTTTTTTTCACCATAGGAAAATGACCCACCCTAATATACTATCTAGAAACAGTCTTATTTTTACACACTGAGTTAACATTTAATTTGTGATCTAAAAGCAAAAAAACTGTTTACAGAATCATCACCAGTATCCGTCCTTTTAGAATACGAGATAAAATTGTGCAATAGCTAATGAAAAATACGTTGATAATTCATATTACATTTAATATAAAAACAGGATGAGGGACATAAATTCATTCTCTATTCTTTAAGTTTTGAAACTAATTATTCCAGAAAACAATAAAATCCAAGATTTAAAACTTAATAAACAACTTATTTTTCGATCTTGTGCACAATAATACAAATATTTGAGTAAAAAATAAGAATATTTTCATGAAATATTTATTGAATGAATAAAAACATGGGAATAAAAACATTTGAAAAAAGTGTCAATTCCTAAAAGTACATTTTAAAACAGTCAAGTAATAGTAACTGTATAATTTTCCCAATTCAAGAGAAAACTATCACTTCATTTAAAAACTAGAATGGAAATTTAAAAAAAAGCTGCAATTTCTTCCAACATGTAAAATGATCATTAAGTTAACAGCAACATTTAATAGGGTAGCTGGTGAACTCTTAAACTTCTAGCATCGTTGATTGCTAATATGGACGCTAATTAGCATTTCATTTAGCGTGGGCAGCAATCCAGTCGAGATATGACGTGACCCTTGTGTACACCCCTGGATACGTTGGATCACCACATCGTCTTCCCCAAGACACAATTCCAATCACTTCCCAACGATTGTCAGAGTTTACAGTCATTAATGGACCTCCAGAATCACCCTGAAAAATACAATTGTGGAAAATTATGAGAAGTAATACATTTCTCCTCGATGTTAAGCAAGAGATATCCGATCCGATAATTTTTTCCGCAGCATATATTTAAATTATTACGAAAATTTAGAAAAGTAAAACTTTTTAAATTAGACAAGATACAAGATTAACACTTAAACATTCTCATTTAATGAAGTCATAATCGAGTCATTAGGTATCCGAAAGTCCCTTTGCTTTTCCGATTCTGTAAATAAATTTACTGTTAGTTTTAATAATATTCAGAAGAAGTTTCTAGGAATTCTATTAAACTTTAGCCGATAGATCGAAAGAGTATATACCGCCCTGCCAAAGCTTGAAATGTAAAATTTCATAAAATTATTTTGTGCCTTCAGGACTGATTGCTCAAATCATAGATTCGATGGAGTTCAAAATAAATTAAAATGTTTAACCAACTCGTAAATGTTTCATGATCATATGGCCTTTAAAATCTGTTCAAAACATTAACCTTTAAATTTTTAAACTTCCTAGAAAACCCCTCTAAAATAATCTATATTCGATGATAAAATTCTCAATATTATAATAAAATTCGATATAATAAATTTAGGTATTTTAGAAACTAAATGTGTCACTTTAGTTTCTACAATCCCTAAATTTATTATATCGAACGATTTAAAATATTTTTTACCCTTCCATAATTGTAATTTTTATTAAAGATATAAAATGCATTGAATTTATTGGCCAGCTGAATAACTGAAAATGTTAAATACCGATTACGAAAAGTATAAATAATAGAATTGGGTAATTGGGTTTGAAATTTAAATATGTCTCAAAGCTTTTTAAATGTTATTCAAATTACATTTATGGAAATGTAATGTATAAAATAAATTTTTATATGCTTACAAAATAGTTTTTAAAACTAATAAATGTGATTAAATAGCCAAGTACCCTAAACCCAAATGTAGTTTTCAGGTCATGAAATCAAGACCTTTTAAAATGGCAAGAATGAATTCAACAAATAGTACTTAATTTTGTTTCATTGTATCGCAGAGAAGCTATATTTCTTATATAAATCCTAGGGGGAAATTTTAATACAGTACCTGACAAGCATCTTCTCCATTTTCAGTATTACCCGCGCAAAGGAAGGAATCGTCGATGCGTTCCAAAAAGTAGGTTCTGTCACAATCCTCGTTGTCCCATACTGGTACAGTCACTTGACGTAGAATTGGACTCGCAGCACCACCTAAGAAACAATTAAAATTCTTACCATTTTTTGTATCACAGGCAAATAATAGAAATAGAGTGGTGAGTAACAGAATACGCATGAAATAGAAACTTAAAATGAAACCTGCACACTATGAATTCTCCAGGTTTCAAACCTTTGTCATTCACATGCAAAATAGTTATAATTTCACGAAATACATCTTTAATTCTTTGTTTTAAAGTCGTCTGATGTCCACTTCAAATTACTTGAAAGGCAAATTTATCCTACTCCTTGTTTTTGTTTGTTTATTATTTCAATGCATCCGAGTAGTTTTTAGGATAGACTAGGGGTTTTAGTTTAAACATTATTTCAGCTAACGTACTTCATTGTAGTAGTATACTTATCAGAGGTTTGACTTTAAGAACTGGTTTAAATCGTTAAGTATTTAGGGAAACGTTTGAAAATGAGGAAATCCATGTCCATCCAAAAGGATCTCAAGTACCAATTAAATAACTAATAATATTCCTTACTGCAGCTTAAATTGGTCCATATGATGTTAATGAATTTTTAAGTGGTAGTTATTCTATGTTAGAAAATTTCCCCTGGACCGTCAAGTTCTACAGGGTGATTCAGAAATAATCTTCAATAATTGGGAGGGAGGTAGAGGGGCTCTAGACAAGCATATTTCGAATAGGGATGGTGGGGTGCAGTCTTACCGTTAAAGAGCTAGGACCTAATGTAGTGCGAGCGCGTTTCAAAAAGCCGTTTTTAGAAGGCACGTGGGACGAAACAAAACATAATAAAAATGAAAAACATTATTGCATGAGGTACAGGAGTATCCGTACTACTTAAATCCTCAATGTGATAGAAATTGAACAACTTACTAAACCATGGGGTGAGTTTTAAAAAGTGCAATATTAATCTCTTAGTCAAACAATGGAGTTCCCTTAATGGTATTTAGAAAAATGATGATCGGGTAAGGAATTTTCAATGATCAAACAGTTTCAATGATCAATGTTAGGATCATTGAAAATTCCTTCCCCGATCATCATTTTTCTAAATACCATTAAGAGAACTCCATTCTTTGACTAAAAGATTAATATTGCACTTTTGAAACTCACTCCACGACTTAGAAAGTGGTTCAAATTCTATCGAATTTATGGTGTAAGTAGTAGGGATAGTTCTTTACCTCATGCAATAGATTTTTTAATTTTATTATGTTTTGTTTCGTCACACGGACCTTCTAAAAATGGCCTTTCGAAACAAGCTTGCACTACATTAGGTCCTAGCTCTTTAACGGTAAGGCTGCGCCCCACCATCCCTATTCGAAATATGCTTGTCTAGGGCCCCTCTACCTCCCCCAAAAATATTGATGATTATTTCTGAATCACCCTGTATACTCGAAACACAAGGTACCAAATTTTCCAATCATTCATCCCTAGTTATAACAAATTGAGACAAATTCTTCACTCGACAATCAATTTTTATGAAGGTAGCTTTTAATGCAGTCCAAAGACATCTCGAATTCCATATTAAATTATCAACCCCTAAACTTTTTAACGGCCCCATTAAGACCCCTAGAGCTTCCTCAACTTATGAAATCTAATGCAATGGACTTTTTGACATCGCTTAAGGCTCCCACACTGTTTCTCTTTCACTATTCATTCTGACTGAGAATAGCTCGTTTGCATAGAAAAGTTAAGGAATAGAGAGTAAATCCAAATCCACACTTTTTACTTTGTATGATTCTTCCAAAATGAACAGTGACAAAGTCTGAATAAGCCTTTAGCACAACAAAATGTTTCATGAATTTTATTACCAAACCTTCCTTAACCCTTTCAATACGACGCGGCGGGACATAAAATAATAAATAATCATAAACTACCATCAATAAATTTAAACATCAGCTTGTAACATCATTGTTGTTGTTGAAACGTTATGGGAACTTTTATGCGTCTCTTAGATCTTCAAACAGCAAAGTTATTTCATCGAAATAATCACTTTGAGGAGAAATAACTGGGAACAGCTTTAGAAAGTCTTTCAGTCCCATGTGCAAGCACAGCTCCCATAGCAACATGGTTAATGATTATCAGCAAAGAGATCTAATAGTACTATTAGATATCTAATAATTATCTACTTATTTAAGGATCTGTTTAATAATTAGATCTCTATGGTTGTCAGTCACACATGGCGGCGGAAGGACTTTCTGAAGCTATACCAATAACTGTTCCCGGTAATAAGACAAACATAACTAATTTTTTTGCCTATTGTGAAATGGTTAAAACAAGTTTTCAAACATACATACATTCACTCATTTTAACTGTTAGCTTATGTTAAATTACCTGTTCGGTTCTTACGTACTATTATACCGTCGACCGTACCGCTTAATCAAAAACGTTATCAAATCCCATTGACTTCTCTATTGTTGTGCCGCTGAATTAGACGGCCACTGAACGGTCAACGGGATAATACGTAAGTACCATCAGTTCTTACCAAATGACACTGTTCCCCATCCGACTACCGTAGCTTTGTCATCGGAATAACTTCTTGCGTTTGTCTCAGGCAAACAAATGCTACCAATGAACTTTGAATACTCGATCCTGCGCTTCAGCTTGAGCAGTGCGATGTCATGTTGGAAAGTGGCCGTAATAAACATGGCATGCCGCTTGATTTCAGCCACATTAATGTCATGTTGTTGATCAGTCTTCTCCATGAAGTTGTATTCACCCAGGCGTACTTTGAGGTCCTTCACGTTCACTCTAGACAGAAAAATGTGTTTCACAAGGTTAAAAACTGACCGGTATAACGGCAATTACAAACATACTTCGCTACAAGATTAGACCTCCAGTTCTTGGTAAACTGAAAACTTAATGATCTAAAGAATGTTTTAGGGGTGAAATTATTTAGATGCTAGATTTTTTTCTTCTCTACAAAACTATTTTTAACGCTTTTAGTCCTGGACGCACAAAATTTTCTGTATAATTTAATGTGAATTTCTGACGGTATAGGGTTAAAATTGTTAAATTTCAAACACTTTAATGATATTTATTGAAGTTTTTGTATTTGATTGAGAATTTAATAATTTTCAATTGATATAGTTGAAGTTTTATGATTTAGATTTGAAGTTTTACAAATCATTAAATCCGAACAGATTTTATACAGGTCCTTCACGGCGACTGCCAACTAGAGCAGTCGCCAGTGACCATTTTTCTGGGCTTCAGTTCTTGGCGATCATCGCCTTTTTCCTCGAGGAAGACTTGTATCAAATCCGTTCAAATAATTCTATTTCTAATCACTTTCCGCATAATTTCAAGTACTGAGTGAGTATCACTCATTAATAAAATTTGATCTGATGAGGAAAGGAATAAATCTTAATGGATAAATAAGTAATATAAAGTTGTTAAACTTACCCTAGAACGCAATGGGCAGCTGTAAGGACGTACCAGTTATTGATAATCACGCCACCGCAAAAAAACCTATTTCTTCTCATCAACGCAACCTTAAATAATTTGAAAATTTCACTTAAAGATATCCAAGAATGTAAGATTAAAAAGTTGGGTACTTCCGTATTAGCCCGTCAACCGCGCCGCTGTATCCCAAAATGTGTAAGCCAAATCCCATTAATTGTGCTGCTAAAACTGACGGTCGACACAAGACGCTAGTCCCAAGATGCAAATTTTAGCCGGGTCTGCTCTGATTGGTTGGTTGAAATTTCTCATGGAAAATATAAGTTTTTTTAATAAAATAATAACTGGGGAGATAGAACTAACAAACTGCTGCATGCTATGCAGGCACACTACCACTGCTCTAGCGGGGATTCAGTAACTTTAAAACTTATTATAACATCTTCCTTATTGGGTTAACTTTTGACGCAGGCACAGTGTTGCGAATTGCGAATACTGACACCCTGAGAATAGGGCTTATAACGGTCGACGGGCTAATACGTAAAAATTAAAATTGGACCTATAATTATTCAACAGACTATTCTCTTAGAAAAAACAAAAGTATTAACGGTTCTTGAGTATTATCCCGTCGACCGTACCGCTTAATCAAACACGTCATCAAAACCAGTTGACTTTTCTATTGATGTGCCGCTGAATTAAATGGCCTCTGAACGGTCGACGGTATAATACTTAAGTACCGTATTAACAATTGGTATTAATATAATTACCATCCATGTCCATTCGTGTGGCGCTGATATTGTGCCTCCTACTATTCTAGTTTTTTGTGTTAAACCACAACCTAGAAGAAAAATAATAATCAAAAGAATATAAATTTTACATTCTCACAATTAAATTGTGTAATTTATAGTACCTTCTGGGGGTTGCTGAATATCTAGGGAACTCTCTGTAGTGTTATCATCATCGGAGTCCGAGATTTCTACAACAGGATTATCAGGGCAACATACTCCTACAAATACTCCCCGTAAGCACATATATTGTAAAAATAAATTGTAATTGTTCATTATATTTCCTATTGGACACTCCGAGAAACTTTTGCATTGACCGCTTTCATTCATAGGAGTCGTGCACTCAACTGAGAAATTGGTCCTGGTGAAAAGATCCAAAAGTCTTCCAGATTTATTTCCTTCGACATTTTCTATAGTTTCCGATATGCAATCAGCTAAAATTGCGGCATCGGTCAAATTTTTCGAAAGATTTTCCTCACTTTGTATTGATTTAATGCATTTATGTATCATTTTGCCGTCTCCGTCTACAGATTTATTACTAGATTCATTACCTCCGTTTGATTCATTTGGTATACTTCTCTCTGGATCTGAACTTTCATCAGTTAAGTTATCTGAATTAAATAAATCGCCAGTTTTCTCACTTATATCATTTGCGTGGATTTTTTCACTACCATTCGATACGTCTTCATTTGATTCAAAAGTGATATCAGATTGCAATGGAACTTCAGGCTTATCACTTAAAACCTCGGATTCATCTTCATCATATTCAGAATCATCATCACCATCATCATAATACTCGGCATCTGAATACTCAGAGTTTTCACCACTAAAATTTTCATTTTCTTCACCTGAATCTGCGTTATTCAGCCCAGACCCTACAACAGCCTCTGGTTTATTACTATCTCGACCAAGATTTGGATTACCATGTTCACAATTAGGATCAACTTCATTATGATTTAGAGAATTTCCGTGATGACCACTTTCAGGATGAGAGCCTCTGTGATCAGGATGGGGACCTTGGTAATCATTATCGAGATGTGGACCTTGATAAAGATGAGGACCTTGGTAACCACGATAGGGATAAGGATCTTGGTTATTATCAAGATGAGGACCTTGGTAACCGCGATAGGGATAGGGACCCTGGTTATTATCGATAGGTGGACCTTGATAACCACGATACTGATGAGAACCTTGGTAACCACGATATGGATAGGGACCCTGGTTATTATCAATAGGTGGGCCTTGATAACCATAAGGGTAATGACCTTGGTGACCTCTATTATATTCTTGATTACCAGCATTGGGAAGATGTCCTTGGTATCTGTGGTCAGGATAATGCCCTTGGTTACCAGTGCTGGGATAATATCCTTGATAACCAGTATTTGTATGATACCCTCGGGAACGACGGTTATAATATTGGCTTTGGTAATCTTGGTTGGGATATAGACCTGGGTGACCAGGTTGGGGATAATGCCCCGAGAATCCTTGATTTTGGTTTGCTCTGTGGTGCGCACATACTCTGTTATCATGTCCAGGGTGCTGAACTTCATGGGTTGCGGAAAGTGCAGAATCAGTATCGGCGTATTCATCTTCAGGTTCATCAGCATATTCCGAGTCATCTTCATATTCGTATTCAGACTCATCTTCATCTGAATCATCATAATCAGACTCTGAATCAGACTTTTCATTCAATTGGGTAGATTTCTCTTGATCAACTTTAGTGGTTCCGTCTTCCTCCAAAGTAGAGGATTTCTGTTCTTGAATTAGAGGTTCTCCATCTTCAAATGTATCAACTTCCTCGGAAGGGGTGCGACTTTTTGTTTTATCCTCTTGGTGCCAATTGGAACTCAATTCCTTGTTTTCGGTATTTTCAAAATCATCTGCTGGAGCTTGTGTAGAGGATTCTTTTCCTGGGGGGTCTGTTACATAATAGATATAAACAGGCTTGTAACCTCTTGATAAATATCTACTTTTTGGCATATATATCTCAGTAACTCCAACGGCTTCTGATTTATTCGTTGTTGTTCTCCTATTTTTAAATCTATCATCCTTATCCCAATCCTTTGGAGGCTTTCTGTAAATTAAGCTATAAGGAAGAGGCCCTGAAGGCATTACTCTTCCCTTCGGCGGAAGAAGATTGGGTCTGTTGTGTGCAGATTCCAAATTTGTAGTATCTTCATTTGGATTCTTAAAACCTACAAAATATGCAAATTCCCAATTAGAGTAAGTTAGTTACATTCCGTAAAGTCTTTATTATTTAAAGTAGGGTCTACCATGGTGGGTCATCCAAAAAATCCAGGTCTGGCGCTAAAAAGGGCGATTAGATAGTGGATTCTGGCAGCCCAGTTCCATAGAAGTTTAATTGCTTACTTGCCAATCAACGGCATTGGCAACACCAAATTTCGTCAAAAATGTCACCCAGGCCCGGATTCTTTGGATTTATCAAAATGGTTTCAAATTTGCTTTCGCAGGTGTCCCACATTGTGTGTTCAAAAACCATTTTCAGTTTAAAGCTATCTTAAAACTAAAATTATTAGTGTTCGGTAACTAGTTTCCAGAATAGTTGGTAGTAGTTAACTGGTTTTGACCACTAGTAGCCGAACACTATTAAGGTTAGGAAAGCTTTAAACTGAAAGGAATTTTAGGAACACTGTGAGGCCTGGCTTTCGTTATGAAACCGAATTAGATTTGAAAAAATTTAAATTCAACCTTACCCAACGGAGATCCTAAAATGATGGGGAAAATACAGACTGCAAAGAAAACTTCTATTGGTACTCTCATTCTCGAAATTTGCCCTTGCTGAAAAATGAGAACTCTTGTATAAACCTTAATATATACCTACAAACAAATACCAGTGAAATAAGGCAACGACAAATTTATACAATCATTTCAATCCAAAAAGTTTAATATCAAAGATGTCCTCTTAAAAGTCAACTAAAACTAAGTATTCTTCTAGCAAATAGGAATTCAAAGTGTTACATACTATAACCCAAGCAAAGTTAAAACATTTATCAAATTTAAGCGCAACTCCAATTGCCTAGTTAAGATAAAAATGTCTTACTCAAAGATTTCTTTACTGCTATCAATCTCATATTAGGGTTTAGTTTTAATTGCTAAAATTTTAAACTTTGGTATATATGTTAATATAAGTATACTCGTATTAGCTCGGACATGATATATAAATTCACCTTAGTTTTGTTTTAATTGCAAAATAATACGATTATTGATAGGAACAAATATCAGCTTCCATTCAGAAGGATTTCTATGAATTTAAAAATTCCATACCCAATAAAGGAGTTTCAGTTATGAAGCATTAAAATGCTGCAAAAAAACTTTAAAATTGGTCAAAACAAACTTTTAGTGCCACTTAACACATGTTGTTAACATTATCTCGTGAACTCAGAAGGAAAACCTTGCACTGCCAACTTTAATGATGAAAAATCTTAAGCTTTTCTTAACGGTTTAGTTGTTCTAATAGACGAGATTAGTGTGACGTTTTTTGTTTTGTTTGGAAACATAAATTCAGTCTGTGATTGGTTCCGTGAACTGTACGGACAGTACGGATCCGTATGTAACCAATCACGGATCGAATAAACGTTTCCAAACAAAACAAAAACCGGAAGTGACGTTTTCACTAATCTCCTCTATTAGATGGTCAACAACCGGAAGGATGTAACTAATTTTTTTTTCATAAAATTCATCTCGGATCGTTTTTTCCACAGAGTAAAGATAATTCAGAGAGTCCAAAACGCGATTTTACTAAAATAGTTCTACAGTTATCGCATAGTGGCGTTGCGACCCTTCAGCTGTCAATCATTAGTGTGGGCGGGGACAAAAAGAAACGAGTGATTCTCATTGGACTTTGAACTTTGTATGGAGTAGGCTGCATTTGAATTTCTCAATCTCTGCTATTTTTCCCCTGATCAATGAAACTTTTCCCTTATGGTTGCAAACTTTCCCTGACAGTAACTAAACTTTCCCTATTATAAACATTGATATAGTTTGTTCTGTCGTTTAATATCTCTTATCAGTGATTGTGGTTGCAGAAACGATCATTAAAAGTGAAGTTATATGTTTAAATTGAATTAAATATGGAGTTGGAGTTGTGAGTTCGATTTCAGAGGAGCTCACGATCCATCGTCACTTTAAAGAAGATGCGAGATGTGACGTCACGGGCAGATCAGTATAAAAGCCGGCGAGAGATCTCCGCTGGCCGCCAGAACATTGGGTGAGTCCCTGGAGAGCGTGACATCAGAGAGACTTGTAATGTCTAAGAAATTATCCCCAGCGCATGCTCAAAAGAAAGATACACGCAACTGTTTTAATAACCGGGAAAATACATAAAATTTTTTTCCCTCTTTAGCGATTTGAAAAAGGGCGGGGTTAATTAAGAGAGTGTATGCGGCTGTAGCTCGATTGTAGATAGTCAACAACGTTACGTCATATTCCCTGGTTAGTTCCACCGTTATCACATAGAAACGCCACCGTCTATGGGAAAACCCATGTTAAAAAAGTTGCCATTAGCGTCTATGGAAATGGACTCTCTGAAGTATCTTTACTCTGTGGTTTTTTCACAGAGTAAAGATAATTCAGAGAGAGTGCAAAACGCGATTTTACTCTTTCGGAGAAAATAGTTCTACAGTTATCCCATAGTGGCGTTGCGGTACCCCAGCTGTCAATCAACAGGTTGGGCGAGAACTAAAGGAAACGAGTGGTTCTCATTGGGCTTGGAACTTTGTATGGAGGCTGCATTTTTATTTCTTAATCACTGCAATTTTTCCCCAGATCAAAGAAACTTTTCCCTTATGGTTGCAAACTTTCCCTGACAGTAGCTAAAATTTCCCTATTGTAAACATTAGATGTCGTCGTCATGTCATTTAATATCTCGTCAGTGATTGCGGTACAAGAAATTATTATTAAATGTAAAGTTGTATGTTGAAATTGTATTAAATTGGGAGTCGGAGTTCTGAGTTCAATTCCAGAGGAGCTCACGATCCAATCGTCGCTTTAAAGAAGATGCAAGATAGTGACGTCACGGGCAGATCAAGCATAAAAGCCGGCGAGAGATCTGTGGTGAGCTGGGCAGATCTGGGGCAAGAGCAGCCTCCGGCTGCTGCGTGCCCCGCAGTCCAGTCCAGTGTGCTGGGCCAGTACCCTCTATACTGCCGTCCTAAGCGAAATGTACTACATAAACGAGTTTTCTTAAAACTTTACTTTCTTTCTCCCTTGGCTCGTTTTTATATTGGCGAGAATGTATCTCACTACTTCCAAGCCACTAGAATGGTTGGCAAGATCATGAAAAAAAACTCCTTAAATATCAGAATTGAAAGCAAACTAATATTTTTGTAAGATTGAAATTAACATCAATTTAAATTGAAAATAATATTTAAACAAAAACGGAATAGTTTGTGTAAAATAATTGTATATGTGTTTAAAATATTGTACTTCTACCATGATTAGTTTTTCTTTTATAACGAAAAAAGAGTTCCAATTATGCCATTGGCTGCTGCAAAACGCACTTTTTTGGGCTTAGCTAATACTTGACGAAGTGTATATTTGGACGGCCAAAACGGCCAGTGGCGCATGCGCTGTAGGTCTCGTGATTACGTAGCAGTCTCGGCGCTTAGTGATGGAACCAATGGAACGCCGAGCCGTGGAAATTAGAGTAGAGTTTAGTTGAAGAAAGGCCGTCCAAATATACAGTGCCAATACTTGATCTTAAAAGGAGGGTCTACCGCATGGAATTAAAAATCCGCCAAATACTCTTTTAGCGAGATTTTTCTCAAAGTAAATCTGTGAGAAATTGCGTTAAGTACACTTTCGCTTAGGACGGCAGTATAGCTTAGAAAGCCTAAACACTGATTGCTGACGTCAGCAAGAGAATGCTGAAGCTCGCCCCGCCTTTCCAATCAGGGACCTTACCTTCTGTAGCTGAGCCTCTTAACTACAGAGGATAATGCTACTGATAGCTACTGAACCTCACAGCCTACCTCTGATTTGAGAGGTGGGGCGAGCTTCAGCCTTCGCTTGCTGACGTCAGCAATCAGTGTATGGGCTTTCTAAGCTATATTAGGTCATCCCGAAAGTTTTGTCGCTCTTGGGAGCATCTGTATGCAATGTATTTTTTGGTACTTTTCCATTAAGGTAAACCAGTAAAGTACTTCTACTTCTATCTAAAGCCAATTTGGCGAATTTCGGCTCTTTTTTTTGTTGGCTCACTTTTCCAGCTTTCCTAGTTTCTACGATTAATAAGATTTTGTTTACTTCAAGTTGACATTAATTGAAAACTTTCAAAATTAAAATTCAAAGTAATTTAATTTTAATTTTAAGTCATATTAAGATTGTAATAAATTGAAACTCATTTCATACTACTTTTGTAGAGCGGCGGTAGAATTTCCAGCGATCTAGATTCCTGTAAATGATCATTCGTATCTTTCCTAATAGAGGGTTAGGAGTAGCAATCCAGAAATTTAACATGGATGATTGTGATCAAACCCTCCGGATGCCTCAGAAAAAATTTAAATCTAAGTTAAACTTTCCACACTTGTTAAAAATACTTAAAACTTTAATTGTTTTTAGCGAAGTGTATATTTGGACGGCCAAAACGGCCAGTGGCGCATGCGCTGTAGGTCTCGTGATTACGTAGCAGTCTCGGCGCTTAGTGATTGAACCAATGAAACGCCGAGCTGTAGCCTAGCCGTGGAAATTAGAGTAGAGTTTAGTTGAAAAAAGCCGTCCAAATATACAGTGCCTTGTTTTAGGGAAGTAGCCAGTTAATTTTAGTTTAAAAATCTTAACTTTAGGAAATATGCAAAATTTTGAGCAGAAAAGAAATGAAGTAACATGTTATCATACATTTAAGGAAAGCCCAGTTGTCGATCAGTCCCCAAAATCAAGCCAAGATGCCAAGTTGACGGTAGATAAAGTTACAGTTTATATTGGTATCACATAATGGAAAAGTGTCAAAAATATCTTATATACACAGATACTCCCAAGAGCGACAAAACTTTCGGGATGACCTAATAGAGGGTACTGGCTGGGCAGAAGTTCCTGGAGAGCGTGACATCAGAGAGACTTGTAATGTCTAAGAAATTATTCAGATGCTGAAGTTGGAGATGTTTCCTCTTTCCCAAGTGCATGCTCAAAAGAAAAAGACACACGCAACTGTTTGAATAACCGGGAAAATATATAAAAATGTTTTCCCTCTCTAGCGATTTGAAATTGGGCGGGGTTAATGGACCATATCCGTCTGACGTCGCATTTTCCCCATCATGTGACCTACTCAGCTTTCAATTGGCTACCCCAGAGATGGCTTGTAGTGAGATATGATGATAGTGAGATATGATTTGATAGTGAGTTTGTTTTCCCCCTTCACGTGATTAAATGGGCGTGGCACGGATATCGTCCATTGAGAAAGAGAGGTTGCGGAAAGAGAGATTGTATGCGGATTGTAGAGAGTCAACAACGTTACGTCATATTCTCTGGTTAGTTCCGCCGTTATCACATAAAAACGACACTGTTTATAGGAAAACCTGTGTTAAAAAGTTGCCATTAGCGTCTATGGAGATGGACTCAGAAATATCTTTACTCTGTGGTTTTTTTTTTCAATGTCGGTTCTCACGGAAAATTTAGTTACCTCTACATAGTGATTAATGATAGTAACTACTTAAATATTTGTAAAGTGTTTAAAAATTTTAATTGGGGGTATGCATGGAAATATTATCAAATAAAAATCTCAATTTAAGGAGAATATGGAAAACAATGGAGGATTCAAAATTATTTATAGTATATTTGATTATTTTTAATTGATTGATGAACTGAATATTTTGGGTTCTCATAACTTAATCTCATTGGATTGGATTGTGGGTACAGTCGGCTGCAAAAAAATCGAAACAGAGACAATTGTGAGCGATTGGTTGGGGTTAGAAAGATACTGTAAACGCTAATTTCCATGATTTAATGTCTTCTTTAAAACAAGCTATAATTTAAGTCCTTAAGGGGCCGTCTACCCATTAAAAGAAGCACCAACTTTCGTTTTTCCTATGGGTGACATCAAATATTATTCCTGTTTCTGAAAGAGCACCCCCTAAAACTCCCAAAAACCAAGTTTTGTGGTGTTTGACCCACAAACAAAGCCAGGAGTGGGGGTTAAAGTTCGTCGAATTTACGTTGAAATATCGTTCTTTACGTTGAATTCTCGATTTTGATCCTTACAACCATCAATCCCGCGAAGTGTATATTTGGACGGCCAAAACGGCCAGTGGCGCATGCGCTGTAGGTCTCGTGATTACGTAGCAGTCTCGGCGCTTAGTGATGGAACCAATGGAACGCCTAGGCGTGGAAGTTAGAGTAGAGTTTAGTTGAAAAATAGCCGTCCAAATATACAGTGCCTCAATCCCGCGTGATCAAAATCGAGAATTCAACGTAAAAAAACGAGATTTCAACGTAAATATGACGAACTTCAACCCCAATGAGGTATTTGCATGAGTGAGGGATTTGCTTGATTTTATACTTTTTTGATACATTATGGTTTAAAACTCCCGAATTTCTGATTTTTAAGTTCGAAAATTTGTTTTAAATAATTTAAAATTCAATTTTATTTTTGTCAAAATGCCAGAAAAGTCATGTTATCAGAAAACGGGCTTCTATTGGATGTGACATCACAGCGCACGAAAACCATTGTATTTACTGTTTTCACGTGATCAGAAAACGGGCTTCTATTGGATGTGACGTCACAGCGCACGATTTGAGATTCCAAAGTGTTTTCGCACCCAAACAAAAATCGAAATTTCAAAAATTTATATCTCAGAAACTAAGCTACGAAAATACTTGATGTAAACGTCATACTTCATGGTTTTTATCTACTATTTTAATAAAATATAATCTCAAAACGTGAGAATACCTCATTGCCAATGTAATATCAAATAAAAAAAGGTTGGTAGTTTGTAGTAGATATTTTTCTTAGTAGATGGCACCACGGCAACTTAAACAAGTTTAAAGACTTGGGAGAGTTCGGGAAACTAGCTTAAGGTTAAATTAGTTTCTTTTCGCTAAACTAGATTATATCTAAGACAGTTCGTTCAGACATGTTCGACTTAACCCATTAACGCCCAAATTATTTTCGATCAAAGAAGAAAACTCGAACTTTAACCCATCCCTGTTACAAAATAAGTGAAGCAAACACAAAAAACACAGGGTATTAGAATTGAGGGATGTTTTCTCTTGCCATATATGCAGTTTCGTTACTGTTGGGTGAATTTAAGAGAGACTTTATGACCTTATATTCAGCCATCTAGAAATAGATCACTGGAGGCGCTAATAGGTTAAGATAGATTAGCACTTAAACTAGATTAACTTCTCATGTGTGAACGCAGTATAACAAAACCACAGTGTAGGTGTATGGAAACACCAGAAAAGTATATTCATTTTTCCGTTAGAATGATCTGTAAATTAGAAAAGGCACTGTCTATACTCTGTTCATTTTGAACTGGCGCTTGAAAATATTTCCTTCCCCCACCACCGATCGGTAACCATAGCAACTATCCACGTCAAAGTGACGAAGAAGGCTTACTATTGGCTACTCGAAGAGCGTAACTATGGTTACGCTTCTAGCGTGGGGGAAAGCACTATTTCTCAAGCGCCAATTCTAAATGAATAGAGTATAGTTCCTCGAAAGTAACAAATCAACTCTAACGCGAATTTTGGAAATACTTTAGCATGGGTCAGCTTTCGTGGATATAAATAAATACAGACACTTCGATTAGAAAAAGCGAGCAGTGCGGGTCCAAGCTCGATTCCTTGCGGGTAATGATTGGGTTATGAATATTCTAATCTTTATTGGAGGAATTATACAAACTCCCACATTCCCGCTTATAAAAAGAACCTAGGTCATTAAAGGTTCATTTTTATCCCCCTTTAATGCGTAATTTTTTTAGTGGGCTTCATGTAGCAGCCTTTACTCAGTAAAAAAACTTCGAAACAACCATGGTATATCACACATCTTTATTTTTTAACATATTATACTTACAGAAAACATGTTCAAAACAATGGTAGTAATACAACTAGTACAATAAACTCTAGTAAATATTAGTGTTTTTTTTATATTGCCTCAACAATACAGTCTCGGATAAAACAGTTTTCTTAATCGACAACACAATCGCTACAGGAAAGGGTTCCTCGAATCCTTCCTTTAATTAAAGATGTTTAAAAAACGTAAAGAAATGTCCACCATTTTGACAGTTAGGGGTTACTATTGTTTCAGCTAAGAATATCAATATTTTTAACAACATGAGGGGGAACAGGGGAAATTTAATTCCATAGATTTATACACTTTGGCAATGCCTTACAGAACATTTTTGATGTCTTCGCATCATCCCCCAAGTGTAGAATCGTCCCCCGCAAGGATAGCAGATGAAAACACTTTTTTCGTTGGGACCAATGGAGGAAGAAAAAAAGTCTTTTTGTACCTCAGTCCTCAAAGGATTCAGACAGTTATTTGTAGCTGAAATAAATGTATTAATTATTTAACTGTATTAGGAAATAAAAAGACAATGAATATAACTTATATGTACTTATGGTTTGGGTACATCTTTTGTCTATGTGTACTTTAACTATGTGTACAACTATGTACTTCCATCTCCTCTCCAGGGATTTTTGTAGAAATTTTCTTCTTCTGCGAGTATTTATTAGAAAAACAGGCTAGTTTTATGAGAATGTTTTTAGAGTTGAGTCTTTTGTGCTGCAGGAACAGGGCCGGACTGGGAAGAAATTTCGGCCCAGGCATTTTAAGTCTGAATCGGCCGACCGCAGAATTTTCATGGAAAATGTAACTTTAGAATTAAAAATTCCTGATCCCGTGTACGAACTATGTGATATTCTCTTTTTATTGATATTTGGTGTTATTTTTATATTTTTAACTAACCTTAAAAAAATGAAAAAAATTGGACCTTTTGTATGTATGTATTTTTTTGTATGTATAAAGTAATAATGTAAATGTGTAAACGGGCACACGCCCATTACAATAAAGTTTATTGAAGTTTGAAGTTGAATTAAAAATTCTCTGAGGGGGATCATGGTAGCTCCCAAAGAAATGTTTTTGAAATTGATCCCTAAGAAATAGTCTATAATCCACCTTTAAGCCCCCAATGCATACGTAATAAACTGAATATATTTTCATCTTGACGAACTTAATATTAAAAGAAATTGTGAATTGATGTAGCCCAAATTAGAATGGGGGGGATCTGTGGGTTCTCCCACAGAAAATTTTTTAAAATTTTACTCTTAAAAGTAGTTTTAACTCATTTGGGACCCTTTTGGGTGACATCCGAAAAGGTTCGCTTCTTATACGCTGTAGAATGAGAAATTTGCCCGATTTTTTATAATTCTTTTAACTGATACTCCATGCAAAAATACGACTATGTGTGAAATTCCAGCTTGATTTGACAATTTTTTCAATTATTAAAATCGTCTTTTTTTAATGGCGCGAAAACGAGTTGTGACGTCACAGGTTAGGATCTTCGTTTACCGCATAGAAGTATGGCCCTATTTAAATGATGATTGATTAAATAAGGGGCTAAGGTAAGAAAAAAACGAAAAAGTAAAAGCTGTGACACACACGCGATGAAATCACCATGGGTTTTTCATTTGGCGACCGCGTCTTCCATTTGGCATGGTCGACTCTTATCCCAGCTGTGCCCAAAATTTCGACCAGATTTTGAATTCAGCCCTTAAAAATCCTTTTGAAAATTCACAATTTATATAAAAACCTCGCACAGGCAAATTCCTTATTTTTGAAGATGAAACCAGAATAGAATGGTCATGGAAAATTCTTTCATAAAAAGATTTTAAATAATATAACATGTTTTTTGAATTCAGTTATTTATCCCTTCTATTGAAATCGAAAAAAAAATTTCAGACGTGACACAAAAAGTTGATAAGTAAGTGGGACCCCTCCTGTTAAACACTTCTAATTCAATGATTTTGTCAAAATTCAAATTGCTGTAATGCCCACTACAAGAAATTACTATGGAAAAAAATATTTGTTTGCCTTATTCATGTAGTTTGGGTCCAAATAAAGTAAAAATGCCAAAAAAATTTTGTGGATTTCTGGTTGGTAGCATATATGCTACCATGGGCAGAATAGGGTATAAAATGAAGGAGATCGGTATATTCCAATTTTTTTAATTCTTGTAAAATAAGTTATATTTTTGTGTTTAAAGAGTTAAAAAACCTTCTTTAGTTATTTATAATTAAAATTATTCCTCTTTTACAGCTTTTAACTGATTTTTTTTCTTTTCTTTTTCTTTTTTTCAACCAGTATTTGTTTGATTTTTATGCAATAAAAAACAAAAAAATATATTTTTTACTAATTGATTTTGCATACAATGCAATGCACACTGATAGTTTTATCTAGAAACAAATTAGAAATATTTTGATGCCTTTAAAAATAATATTAAGCCTGGAATTAGCCTATTTAGTAAATTCCTATAGTAAAAAAATGCAGCGGTAAAACTTTCAAAGTCGTAAAACAGATGTTTGAAATATAATTAAAATATTTTATTTATAAATCATTCATAGGAGTGTTATTTCAGTATTACATCATAGCGTTATAGTTAATTTTTAATAAAATTTTCTTGATATTTAATGAAAAATTTAAAAATTAATTAAATTTAAAAAAACGTACAATACTGGCAAAAAAAATCGACTCAGACCCTATATCTCCGGAACGGCTTGTGATATAAAGAAAAATAAGGTTTCATTTTTCATGATTTGAAGTATTCTATATACAGAAAATTTTTCAAGTTCTTAGGGGGTCGTCTTCATATTAAACGAAGCACCAACTTTCGTTTTTCCTATAGAAACCATCAAAGATTATTCCAGATTCTGAAAGAGCACCCTCTAAAACCCCCCAAAACCAGTTTTCATGCCATTTGGTCCCCAAATGAAGCCAGGAGTGGGGGTTGAAGTTCGTCGAATTTACGTTGAAATCTCGTTTTTTACGTTGAATTCTCGATTTTGATCCTTTCAACCATCAACCCCGCAGAATCAAAATCGAGAATTCAACGTAAAAAACGAGATTTCAACGTAAATTCGACGAACTTCAACCCCCACTCCTGGCTTCATTTGGGGACCAAATGGCATGAAAACTGGTTTTGGGGGGTTTTAGAGGGTGCTCTTTCAGAATCTGGAATAATCTTTGATGGTTTCTATAGGAAAAACGAAAGTTGGTGCTTCGTTTAATATGAAGACGACCCCCTAAGAACTTGAAAAATTTTCTGTATATAGAATACTTCAAATCATGAAAAATGATACCTTATTTGTTTTTATATCACAAGCCGTTCCGGAGATATAGGGTCTGAGTCGATTTTTTTTGCCAGTATTGTACTTTTTTTCTTGTAAAAATGAACAAACGAATAAATATAGTTAAAGACTTGCCTAATAACAAGTTAATTAAGTGATAAAGCTAATGAAATAAGTTTTAAAAAATTTTAATAAATTAATAAATTATTTAATTTTTAAAATTTTAATTAATAAATTAATCAATTTTTTATAGTTTGTCTAATTAAAATAGAAAAGTAACTTAAATAAACAGCTGACGCTAAGAAATAATCTTTTTCTATGAAAATATTTTATGATTGCCAATATGCCACCTAGACCCCATGCATGGATTTACTACCACTAATGCCCATGGTAGCATATATGCTACCATCATTTTAATTTAATTATTTCACAATTAAAAAATACTTTTACAAGGTAATTTTTTGTACAGATGATATAAGCAACTCTTCCTCTAAAAATATATCAAAAGAATTCAATTTAATTTCATTAACATATTTGTAAAAATTAGCCATAATTAACCCTTGTAGGACCCATTTTGGATTTTTAGTTAAAAGTGGTATTTCAAAATTTTTTTAAAAAAATTGGAAAGGAGGACTGAACTTAAACTTCATAAATGATAACACCTAAAGGTACAATTATTGCTGTAATAACTTAAAAATAAGTATTACTCATTAATTTCATGCTGAAAATTGAAGCTAAACTTATGGTAGCATATATGCTACCATGGGCAGTAGAGGGTTAAACTTTGCACAACAGTTCAATAAACATCAAAATATAATGAAAACTTAGCTGGAAATACTTCTTTGAAAAATGTATCTTGAACTATCCAAAAAATCAATTTTGGGAATCTATTTCATATTAGTTCTATAATCTTAAAAAGAAATTAAACAAAAACTAAATACATTCAAAACACATCAGTGGGACAAACTGTATCATAATCAATGTGAGTAAGTGTGAAATTTCCTGTACACATTTTAGTTTGAGGGGGTCGACCCACTCACCCCAACTAACCCTATTGATTTTAAAAATGTTATGAAAAATATTACAGAATTACGTGTAAAAATATAAATTAACATTTCTTTAATGAATTATTTAAAGCAATAGATGATGAGAATGTCTACTTTCAGATTTATCTTTCTTTTTATCTCATAAAAGGTGAATGTTTATTTATTTTTTTACACCATGTGTTCACTCAGTTAGAAAATCACTTCAATTTAAATTTATGTTACACTCTGTAGTAAAACAATAGTTCGACTTACCAACAGAATTTAAAACTTTCGTTAAATTCTGCACTGCGTAGTCATGGGGATGATCAAAAAATCTGTAGTTTTTTTCCGTCATTTTTTAAATTGACAGTAAACACAACAAGTTCAAGTTGGGTTTCTAGAGGCTTCTGCTTGCTTAAACACAACGAAGTTGTTTCAAATGTTGGTTCTGTTGATGTTTCGTTCTCTTCTTCGTCTTCTTCTTCCGGTTTTTTGAATTCAAAGTGTTTGTTGCCAACTGATAATGTATTGGTGTGTTTTTATTTGGAGTTTAACGTGTGATCACATTTTGAAAGTTCTGTGTGATTGTGATATACATTTTTAGCATGATGCGGTATAATAATTAATATAGTAAACTCCAAACCGAACCATTCCAAACCGAAAACGAAGTGTATATTTGGACGGCCCAAACGGCCCGTGGCGCATGCGCTGTAGGTCTCGTGGTTACGTAGCAGTCTCGGCGCTTAGTGATGGAACCAATGGAACGCCGGGCCGTGGAAATTAGAGTAGAGTTTAGTTGAAAAAAGGCCGTCCAAATATACAGTGCCAACCAAAAATTGCATGAAATTTTTCCATATTTTTTAATACAAAAATTTCGGATTGCAAATGCATGCAGGTTATCTGTAACTTGCTAATTTTGAGTTGCCGAAGTCTTATTTTGACTATGAGGTCCGATCTACGATCCGTTAAATCCTGTAATTCCGAGTGTGACGTCAGATACTTTGATAACAATGCGCATGCGTGTGGAAAATAATGCGTGGGTGGGGAAGAATGCGCATGCAATTTTGCTGTTTTTTGGAAATTTTAATCATATAATATTGAATGGGGATAGGACCCACGAACTGCTGCATGCTATGCAGGCACGCTACCAATTCTCCAGCTGGGATTCAATAACTTGAAAACTTATTATAACATGTTCTTTCTTTGCGACGTATTCGCTCTGACGTCACTATCGGAATTACAGTCTTTAACGGATTATGCCCGATCTCACCAATTTCCTGCTAATTGCGCCGGTTAGTTAAACGGCAGTTAAAAGTAACCAAAGATTTAAAATCAGCCGTATTCACCACTAGCTTAACCTAAGGTTAACCTGTAATTAAACTTCTGATTGGTTGTTGAAAAAGGGAAACAAGTTTTAAGCCAATCAGAGTTGTCAAAAAAGTTCCAAGTTAACCTTAGGTCAAGTTAGTGGTGAATGCAGCCGACAGCCGTCTCATCAACAAAATCTCTAGTTAATCTTTCGTCGTTTAACTAACTACAGATTAAAAAAGCTCATATAAACTATTTTGATACTTAGAATTTCATGAATGGTTAAAAAACAATTAAAAAGACACTCGTGTCCTTAAACGTCTGCTTTTATCTGTCAATATCAACACAAATATGCATTACAGCACACATAACTAAGATCTATTTTTTTCAAGACGTATGGAACAAAAAGGTGTAACGTGTCAAGCTTTTGGAGTTGAATACCGCAATCTTGGATGAAATATTGATTAATTATGAATACCATTCATTAGATAGTAATGATGGTAATAATGATATATATTCTGCCTAAACTGTTCAAATATACACTCCCAAAAGTTAAGCACGGAATTGTTTTTTCAACTTAACACTTAGTAGAATTGTTTTTCATACATGAAAATCATGCCACAAGATGTTCAACTAGTGGGAATACAGGGCCCGAGAACAAATTTTCCCTACCAATAATTTAAGGGGGTAAATGGGCCCTCCATTGATAATGGACTTCTATTACACATTTGGAGCAGTGATAGAACCATCAATGGGAGAGGTTTTTAACTAAAAACTTTATGTTTTTTCTAAAGAATATTGTTATTCCTAAACTCAACGCATGTTTTTAAATGTGTGTGCTAACTTTAAATGTTTTTTAAGGTTTTATTGGGATATATCGGTCTAATCATCATTTTAGGCAAGTTTTAGCCTCTGGGTAATTTTTGGAAAGTGGTATCAGACCGTCAACCATGTTATTTAGTAGCTCTCACATGTGCTTGAATGCGTTTAGGTCTGCGAACCCAGAAAGTACCCTAATTCTTTCAATATCGTTACTTATGAAAAACTTTAAGATAGCCAAATTATGATTTTTTGCATCTTTTTCACCCTTTAAGATAAATCCTCGACCCGATATGTGTTCTAAAAGAAGCAAATGAGGCATGAGAACACTTGTAAACGATTGCAGACATTAGTGCATATAGGGGGTGTTGAAACGGCACAAAAATTGTATAGTTTTACAGGACCGGCATCTGTTATTAACATTCAAAAAAGGAATATTTTTTAGTGTTTATGGACGTATACATGTCTGAAAAGAAAGAAATATCTCTAAAAATATCTCGATTCTTTTTTTTTAAATGAGTTTTTAAGAGATCGAATTTCTTGTCTGAAACTATTGCCGTTTCAACACCCCCTATATGCCGCAGAGCTTTTCACTGATGTCTGCAATAGTTTACAAGTGTTCTCATGTCTCATATGCTCCTTTTAGAACACATATCGGGTCGAGGATTTTTCTTTAAGTGTGAAAAAGATGCAAAAAATCACAATTTGGCCATCTTAAAGTTTTTCATAAGTAACGATATTCAGAGAATAAGGGTACTTTCTGGGTTCTCAAACCTAAACGCATTCAAGCACATGTGAGAGCTACTAAATAACATGGTTGACGGTCTGATACCACTTGCCAAAAATTACCCAGAGGCTAAAACTTGCCTAAAATGATGATTAGACCGATATATCCCAATAAAACCTTAAAAAAACATTAATAGTTAGCACACACAATTAAAAACATGCGTTGAGTTTAGGAATAACAATATTCTTTAGAAAAACATAAAGTTTTCAGTTAAAAACATCTCCCATTGATGGTTCTGTCACTGCTCCAAATGTGTAATGGAAGTCCATTATCAATGGAGGGCCCATTTACCCCCTTAAATTATTGGTAGGGAAAATTTGTTCTTGGGCCCTGTATTCCCACTAGTAGAACATGTTGTGGTATTATTTTTATGTATGAAAAATAATTCTACTAGGTGTTAGGTTCAAAAAACAGTTCCGTGCTTAACTTTTGGAAGTGAGTGTATTTTTCCCAAGAGTATAATAGAAGTTCATGCAGATAGAAAAACAAGAATTCCAATTAAAGTATAATGTATGTTATAGAATCCAGTTGTATTTCACTGTTTTGTTCATAGATGGCAGCCCGACTAAAACTATTCACTAACTGCTAGTTAAATGTCCTAATTGGCACATAAACTAAGGGTTAGTTTAACTGGAACTTTAATCTACGGATAACCCTAATTTGCGTTGGTGAGACGCAAATTTTCAGAGACCTACAGTCAAATACCATTTAACCGGCGTTTATCTCTAACTGAAGGTTGGTGAGTTCGGCCTTAAACCTTCGTCCGTAAGACAGTAAGACAGACGCAAACAGAACTTTAGCTGGCACTGAGAGAGAGAGAGAGAGAGAGAGAGAGAGAGAGAGAGAGAGAGAGAGAGAGAGAGAGAGAGAAATACACCCAGGGCCAGGCCTAGAATTGAATTTTATCATTCTATGGTCAATAAGTGACGACCAAGTTCATTATGTGAGTAAACTGGGGTCGTTCAGCGTTTTATCATGCCATTAAACCCGAAACCAATCCAATTCGTTCAGCGTTGGACTAGCCACTCGGATAGAGTTTAACAAGTCTAAAAGGCTGTTGAAACGGAGATGGGCACTACCTGAGGGCCCAGTTTGGTACTGGAAGAATTTGCATTGGTTTGACAGTTTCATCCCTTTATGCCCCAAATTATTTTCCTCATCCTCATCCAAAATATGTCAAGTTTACGTAATTGCAACTATAAAAGTAAACTAGATTTGGCCTTACATGACGAAAATTGGACGAATTTGGAACATTGGGAAGTGGGACTTCCAAGTCCCGTCGGGACATAAAGGGTTAAAAATCAAAATATAAATTTCAAAATTCCAAATCATCAATATTATACAAGGTGGTCCCGAATTCGTGGTACAAACTGGGGATTGTAGGTAGAGTACATCAAGACGAGCAAGAATTGTATGATTAGAGGGTCGCAAGTGGATTTTAAGGGGTGAAAATTAACAAAAACCTCACATATCTGGCCAGTGAGAACAAAAATTGTTCGATTCCGGCATTTAATACATTCAACCAATTGAAATTTTTCAAGTAAAAATGATATTTAAGTGTTTATTCTTATAAAAACAGACTAATAAATGAAACAGGCATGCGTTATAGGTATATAGACTGCAATAGAAAGTGTCACGAAGAAAACATCGTAACTCTAAAGTCTTGTTGGTTGGTTGCTTGGAGTTATAAAGTGCAAGGAAGTGTCCACAGAGTAAAGATACTTCAGAGAGTCCATTTCCATAGACGCTAATGGCAACTTTTTTAACATGGGTTTTCCCAAAGACGTTGGCGTTTCTATGTGATAACGGTGGAACTAACCAGAGAATATGACGTAACGTTGTTGACTCTCTACAATCGAGCTACCGCCGCACACACTCTCTCAATTAACCCCACCCACTTTCAAATCGCTAAAGAGGGGAAAAAAAATTATATATTTTCCCGGTTATTAAAACAGTTGCGTGTATCTTTCTTACGAGCATGCGCAGGGGATAATTTCTTAGACATTACAAGTCTCTCTGATGTCACGCTCTCCAGGGACTCACCCAATGTTCTGCCCAGGCTATGATCTCTCGCCGGCTTTTATACTGATCTGCCCGTGACGTCACTATCTCGCATCTGCTTTAAAGTGACGATGGACCGTGAGTTCCTCTGGAATCGAACTCACAACTCCAACTCCACATTTAATTCAATTTAAACATATAACTACACATTGAAAGTTTTCAACCATAAGGGAAAAGTTTCATTGATCAGGGGGAAAATAGCAGAGATTGAGAAATTCAATGCAGCCTCCATAAAAAGTTCTCAGTCCAATGAGAATCACTCGTTTCCTTTAGTCCCCGCCCACACTAATGATTGACAGCTGGAGGGTCGGAACGCCACTATGCGATAACTGTAGAACAATTTTAATAAAATTGCGTTTTGGACTCTCTGAATAATCTTTACTCTGTGGAAGTGTCTAACCAAGGGACAATTGTAACTTAAATCTAGCTTCAACGCATGCCTGATTCATTTATTTGTCTGATTTTGATTAGAATAAACACTTAAATCTCATTTTTACATGAAAAATTTGAATTGGTTGAATGTCATAAATGCCGGATTCGAACAATTGCTGCTCTTATTGGCCAGATATGCGAGGTTTTTTGCTAATTTTCACCCCTCAAAATTCCCTTGCGATCCCCTAATCATACCAATTCTTTCTTGTTCGTCTTGATGTACTCTACCTACCCTACCCAGTTTGTACCACGAATTCGGGACCACCTTGTATAGCATTCATTCTAGTCATATCTGTAAATACTAAAGGGGTTTAAAGCACGATTCCCTGCCTTGTAATGCATTCTTGATTTCTATGCTTTTTCAAAAGTTTTCATTGTGATTTTTGTTATATTTTATGGAAGGAATGCTTATTAACTAACTCATTGCGGATAAAAGGAGAAATTAATGTTTCTAAAAGAATACCAACTGTCAATCAAATAATATTACAGCCAACTATTGTGTTTTTTGTAGAAGAATATGAGTGGCTACACATGACTCTTCACTATAAGTAATAAATAAGCCGGCTTTTTGACTTATTTCAACGTTTCCAGCCAATCTGAAGTTGCACGTAGATGGAAAAGGTGAGTCTCTTGTGTTTTGAAGTTTAAGATTGAGTTTTTGTTGGAAATTTCCACCTCGAGAGCATTTAGCATTTTAAAATGTGGTCTTTTATTTAATAGTTATATTGTTTTGTTCTAGTTCAAAACAATGCTTTCCTTCTTTGTGCTAGTCTTGACAATCGCTCGAGTTAGTTCTTTTCCACCGAACTATGGTTATGAAGGTATGAATGAGATCTTAACGTAGTTTTAACTCAAAAGATCCTATTAATATAAATTTTTATAACATATCCTCTTTCAGGAAACTTTGGTTATGATCCTTTTGGAGGAACTTTTCCCCAGCATTTACCATTGAACCCTGAATATGTGCCACCTGTTGAATACCCAGCATTACCACCGCCTGCTGGGGCCAAATACGACTCTTATGTGCCAATGATAGATGGTAAACCAATTTATATACCAGAAGTCTACCACGATGGATTCGTGTTCAGGGACATGACACTGCCTGATCCTAATGGACCTGTTCAGCCATGGCAACAAGACCAAGAAGCTAACTTTAATCCACAATCAAACCTCAAAGCAGAGCTACCTGTAAAGAAAGTAAAGCCCCACCATTCAAAGAGGAAACAGCGACACTATCCGAAAGGAAACGTCGGAGCTCGAAGCTCGCATAAAAAGCCAGTTGCTCATAAAAATGAGTATGATGATCCTGTTGTGGTACAGTCTTTCTCTAAAATGGAAAATCCAGTCGCTCATAAGCCTACTTACGATTATGAATCCATTAAGAAATTCCTGGAGGAGGAACATGACTTTTCTAAAGATCCTGGTCTACCTGTAGAGATAATCTCTCCGGAAGACATCGAAAAAGAAGTTTCCATTGAAGTTTTAACGAAAAAAGAAAAGCCTGTTATCCATAAGAAACCAAACAAATCCATCAAACAAAAGCCCACTCCTGTGGCAAAGCCTTTATATCCGGAGTACGAAGAACACGGTTTGCTTGTTGATCCTTTGACCGAAAAGGAAAAGCCTGTTATCCATAAGAAACCAAACAAATCCATCAAACAAAAGCCCACTCCTGTGGCAAAGCCTTTATATCCGGAGTACGAAGAACACGGTTTGCTTGTTGACCCTTTCACAAAAAAGGAAAAGCCAGGTACCCATAAGAAACCCATCAAACAAAATCCTATTCCTGTGAAACCTGTATATTCAGAGTATGAAGGGCCTCTTGTAGTTAATCCTTTAACGAAAAAGCCAGTTACCCCTCAGAAGCCCATATTGCATGTTAAACCTGTTCCTGGGAAAAAGCCTGTACCTCAAGAGTACGCTGAACATGATATTAAGATTGTGGAGGCTTTCACGGAAACTGAAAATGCAGTTACTGATGTGATGCATGAAGATCCAGTTGACGAATCAGTAGACATTGATCAAGAAACCCCCATCATAGAGGCTTTTTCAAACAAGAAAACGCATGGTGACAAGCCTGTTCATGTGGTAGTGAAAGATGATAATTATGATGGTCCTCTAATCGTAGATGCTCTTTCTGAAAAGGAAAAGACAATTCTGAACGAAGATTATGAAGAATCGGCTGATAATCTTGAGGATGATTATGATGATCCAATTGTCGTTGAATCCCTTACTAAGAAGAAGCCTGTAACTCACGATAAGGTAAAACCTGTTCATGTAGCCGTAAAAGACGACGAGTATGACAAGAAAACTATAGTCAAAGTTCCCAAAGAGAAACAACAGTCTCCAATAAAAGACAAAAAGCCGAATCATGGAACTAAAGAATATGCGGGCGAAACTCCAATCATCGAAGCATTGACAAAGAAAGTGAAGCCTGTAGCTCATGTAAAGACCGAGCATCAGAAACCTTCGCATCCGGAAAAAGTAAAGGTACAAAAAGGGGAATATGAAGAACCCGTGAAAGTAATCGTTGAAAAGGGAAAACACCACCCACAGAAGAAAGATGGTCAGTATAAACACCCAGATCTTGTTCCTCTAGCGGATAAAGATGATGTGGAGGTTGATTATGAACCTGTTGATGAGAATATATCCGATGAAATGATTGTTGGTAAAAGTATAGATCACGATGACTCGGAGTACGATTATGATAAGCCTGAAGTGGTGGAAGTCTTGACAAAAAGGGATAAGCCGGTTTCAGAAGTGAAATACGACGATTATGATGTCCCGAATGTTGTCGAATCGTTGACAAAGAAAGAAAAGCATCCGGAAAAAGTAAAGGTACAAAAAGAGGAAGAGTATGATAAGCCTGTGAAAGTAATTGTTGAAAAGGAAAAGAACTACCCACATGAAAAAGATGGTCACAATAAGCACCCACATCCTGTTCATCCTTTGGATAAGGACGACGTAGAGGTTGATTATGATCCAGTTGATGAATGGGATGATGAGGATAAAGATTACGAGCTCGGTGGCGAATTGGAACCAAGAGATTTTGAAGGTTCTGATGGTGAAAGCTTGGGAAAAGACGTAGATACATTTGATGGTAGCGGCTCTGTTTCTGAAGGGTCAGACAAACCTGATGGAAGAAGTTTCCTACCAGTGGATCCAAATGTATGGTCCTTAGTGTCCAACCTTCATTCTCAAGAAAGACGCAAATTCAAGAGTTGTCTTACACCGAAGAATGAAAGTGGAAATTGTATGCCGATTCAGATGTGCGCTGTTCCTAACTTCGCAAGCAACATTGACGAACTCCTGAATAATGTATGCGTTATTGATGAAGTATTCATTGGCATTTGCTGTCCAGAGTTTCCTGTAGACTCGGTAAAAGTACAGTGGGATCAATTCGTAGAACAAAATAAAAGTGATAGCTTCAACGAAGAACCTGTTAAAGGTAAGAATTTAATTATAAATTTCTTATTAATTACTATGCTCAATAAAGGGAATTTTTACAAGAACATGATAGTTTTAAATTGTCCCCGATTCATTATTCACCTATGTAAACCAGGAAATTGCTTTTATTTCAGAATGTGGGAAGCTACCTGAGGTAGTTAACAAGACAGTCGCCTGGCCTTGGATGGTAAGTTGAAAACTATTGGATCTGGATGCTTATTAGTCTGAATTTGTAGAATTTGAGAATAACTTCCTATTCAAGTATTGGATTTTCCGAGACTATTATGTGAAATTTATATTACCTTATTACAACACAGGGCTTATAATATTACCAAGAGCTATTGCTCGTATAAATTATCGGAGAAATACTCAAGTCACCAGTAATGAGTCTACTCGCGTAATTTTTAGGCACTAGAATAGTGAAATTACTTCTGAAATTTTATTGGAGTATTAAAGTAGGCTAGTGCTGAATTTGTTTTGGGTTTTGTTTTGCGATCTTGTGAATAGATTCAAAAGGAATGTTAAATTAAGAGTTTTCATGCCGAGTCTTGAAGAAATGGGGGCTTTGCATTAAAATGAAATTTTTGTTCCAGGCTCCCCTTGTTGCCGCATCCACTGGTAAAGTCTTCTGTGGTGGTGCTCTTATAAATGAGCAGTACGTCCTGTCTGCTGCTCACTGTACTAAAAAGTTAGTATCGATTTATTTACACTGATCTAAAATATTTTTATACTTTAACGTTAACTCTGTATGCTATTCAATTAGGATTCCTCACAATCGTATACTTGTTCGCCTTGGTTCTCTCGATACTGATCAACCGTCGGATGAAGATTTTGAAGTGGTTGAAATCAAACGACATGCTCAATACAATCCGAGGAATATGGGCAACGACATTGCCCTTCTGAAGTTGTCTAGGCGCGTACCTCTAGGAGACTTTAGAGGATTAATCTGTCTTCCTGAAGACGATGACGATTATGTCGATGAAACGTCAATTTTACTTGGATGGAAGGGATTTTCAGGTAAATTTGTGCTTTAGTTCTTGCTTGTTGAATGAGTATTTATGGGTTCGTTTTGTAGTTTTCAATATTTTTCCTTTTGGTAGAAAAAATGGATGATATTGAAACGCTGAATGTAGTTTCCAAAGAGAATTGTCAAAAGAAGATGGGTGTGATTGTTTCGGATTCAGTGGTGTGCACTCAGCCCCGTACTGAGCAAATAAAGTGTAATGTAAGTAGAACTGTGGTTATGTGTAGGACGTTTGGTGTATTTTAAACAGTTATTTACTTGTTGGTCTTTAGCCTTTGTTCTTAGGGCCTTTTTCAATGCCTCTTAACCAGCGCCTAACCATTGGTTAAGGAAGGATTCCACCAATCAGTCGGCGAAAAGCTCACTTTCTCTCTTTAGCCGTAGTTTAGTTGCATTGAATAAGGCCACTAACCTCTTTAAGAATTCTCTGATGAAAAGGAGAAAAAGCTAATATCCTTCGTCTCAAAGTAGATACTGTAAATTGTTTTTTCACTCTCACATCGATTTCCTTTCGTGAAGAGATTCCCCGGTGAGAATTACTAAAGATGAAAATGAAACGGTGTAAATATAAATGAACCTTTTTAAGCTGGTCACTTTTTTATTTATTTTGGAGGACTCGTCCAAAGAGTGAAAAGTGTGAATTGGCGTTTCACTCATTACACCTTCACTTTTCTGTGAAAACTAGCGATTCACTGGAGTGAATCACGCCAGATGAACAGAACAGTGAAACAGTGTTAATGAGTTTAAACTGCACATTCTCCTGTGTGATATGAAAGCACACTGCACCTATGCATATGCACAATAAGCGGAGTATATTTGAATATATAAATTTTTGTTGAGCAATTAAAAAAAGATAAATTCAGAAATCCCAAGTTTGTGTACTATAAATGTGCCAACTTTATACCATCCTTAATTTCACGTATTTTTTTTCAGGATGATTCGGGAGCTCCCCTAGTTATTGGCAAGGATAAACAATTCAAGATCATTGGAGTGTTAACGTGGAATCGAAATGACTGCGATTCTAGATTACCTTCTATTTTCACCAGAGTATCTGAATATCGCAAGTGGATTCAAAGGCATGCTGTTTGAAATGTGCCTTCAACTTGGTTGGTGAACAAGTATAAGATAATCATCTGCGTTTCTGTAATGTGAACATTTTAGAGATTTTAACACTAAGTTCTTTTAATAAATTTTTAGTGTTTTAGTTTGTTGTTTTCTATTGAGTCGCATGAAAGCATTGTTTAAAATAGGGATTAGTAACATCAGATTAAATTGATGATTTTCCTTTATAGTAATCGAGGCATTTTATTCATAGTAAAGTTAGTTTAACAAGGGAAGCTATTGTTACAAAGTTAAGTGTATGATATTGTATTTGAAGTTGAATTCCTGAAACAGTCATAATCATTGAAAAAACAAAAGTTCTTGAAGCCAAATACTTGCTTGGGTTTAGTGCTTTAGTTAGGCTTGCTTTTCCTTTTTTAATGTGTAAAACATTGCTTGCAACACTAATTATATCATGGGGATCTATACATAATTTTGTACAATATGAGAAATAAATTATACCCCCGGATTAGGAACTATAGCTTTCTTTTATTACCCAAGCAGCACAGACTTTCAAAGATTAGTTCAATTTTTGTCGGGTATGGCTAAATTTCATTTACGTCTAGGGAGGGTACTAAAAATGGCTATTAATTCAAGATAATTGTCACGCATAGTTTTGTGTGATTTTCTGTGCGTAATTAAAAGATTCTAAGTGTTTGATTTTGGTGGTTTTCGAGTAGGAAATTTTAATATTTACTGTTGAATCGTTTTTACGGAGATAAGAGAAATAATTTTAAAATGAAAGTTCAAACAGTATAAGAGGAATCTTAAAATTTAGCTAGTGTATTTAATAGTATCCGTTAGACTTTATTACTTAAATTTCAACTTAAAATCTTGGATCTCATTTTTAAAATCTTAGTTGATGGAATGTTTGCTAATGATTTATGGGGTTTTTCTATCCTTTTTCATATAACTTTCAAGATTTCGTAACGTCACTTCATTACATAGGGATATTTTTCACGCCATATTTCTTGCCACAAAAAATTTTTTTGGAGTAAAATTTAATTACATTATATTTTAAATATATATAGATATATCTATAGGGTGATCCTAAATTCGTGGTACAAACTGGGTAGGGTAGGTAGAGGAGACCTAGACAAGCATATTTCGAATAGAAATGGGGGCGAAGTTACACCGTTAAAGAGCTAGGACCTAATGTAGTGCGAGAGCGTTACAAAAGGACGTTTTGCCAAGGCCCGTTTAACGAAAAAATAATGAAATGAAAAAAGTTATTGCAGGAGGTACAGCAGTATCCGTACTACTTACATCATAAATTTGATAGAAATTGGACCACTTACTAAACCGTGGGGTGAGTTTTAAAACATGCAATATTAATCTTTTAGCCAAAGAATGGAGTTCCTTAAATTAGTGTAATGGTATTTAGAAAAATGATGATTGGGGCTGGAATTTTCAATGATCATACAGTTTCAATGATCATTGAAAATTCCTTCCCCGATCATCATTTTTCTAAATACCATTAAGGGAACTCCATTCTTTGGCTAAAAGATTAATACTGCTCGTTTTAAAACTCGCCCCACGGTTTAGCAAGTGGTCCAATTTCTATCAAATTTATGAGGTAAGTAGTACAAATACTTCCGTACCTCATGCAATAAATTTTTTCATTTCATTGTGTTTTTTTTCGTTAAACGGGCCTTGGCAAAACGTCCTTTTGTAACGCTCTCGCACTACATTAGGTCCTAGCTCTTTAACGGTGTATCTCCGCCCCCTCTTCCTATTCGAAATATGCTTGTCTAGGTCTCCTCTACCCACAGACAATAAGAGACAGACCGGTCAATGGGCGGCCCACGACACGAACGCCCTCAACCCGCGGTACCTGCACTAAAACTGTGGTTACAGTTAAGCTTTTAGGTCTGGCAACCATGGAGACGTTTTGCGAAGACGTAATCCATCGACCATATGATCACCAGGATCGCGATCCTTCGCGATCACATAAGCCATTTTAATGCTTTTTAAAATTAAAAAATTTCTTTTCTTTCAACAAATTTTTAAAATTTGCTATTATAATAGAAAATTTAAATTAAATCATTAAGGTTTGTTCATCAACAAAATTTCGTGATCGCATATGATGAAAAACTCGATTGTAAAAATACAAGCTTAAATATAAAGTAATCAAGAATCACACAAGTAAATAATGAATCTAAATGATTTTATTAAATCTCATATTTCAATAACTGCAAATATTTGTTATAATCCCTTGGCCTTTTAAGAAAAACTTGATGTGTAAATGAAGTTGCAATCCTCGTGAATCTAAACTAAACGAACACATCTTTTGCAAATACGAATCCCAGGCACATTCGAAATGAATTCTTGACAATAAAAGTATATAATACTAGCATTCATTTTTATCTGAATTAAATATATGCGCCTATAATTAACGCAATTTATACCGAATTCTATCAGGCTTAGAAATCAAGTTCAAGAATGCAACACAGATTTTCCAATACATTGCAAAATAGAGAAGAAACGAGATAAAATGTGCCTTAATGCAATAACACACTGTTAAAATGATTTATAAATCTTGAAAACAATTGAAAAGAGTTCGATTAAAACGATTTACACAAACTTCATGTTTACTTTCAAAATCGAATATTGCAAGTTTCGTCAACAAAAAAATGTATAAAGATTTCGATTAAAAAATATTAAATTAATCGATTAATGCCGGTACCGCTTGTCAGAGGCGCCACTTGAGCTCTCTGGATAAGCCCCGCCTATTGACCGGTCTGTCTCTTCTTGTCTGTGCCTCTACCTACCCTACCCAGTTTGTACCACGAATTTAGGACCACCCTGTATATAATTTTTGTTTATGGCTTCATTCTTCAATAACTGAATAGAATGTTATTTTTAACATTGGTATCTGGTATCTATAATAAAACTCAACGTGTTAAATTTATTTAATGCTGTGTGTTCTAAAAGTATAATTTATGAAAACGGAAACTATTGCAAATAATTTATGATCTATTTCAAATGTATTCCGATTTCATTTTGTAAACTCATGTGGTTATTATTTTAGATCAACCTTCATACCATAAAAATGCAACCTATTAATTACGAAGCAGAAAATATTACAATTAATGTTCTTGGAAAGTTGTTAAATTCTCGAAACCAAAATTCTGATAAGCTGTAAAATTTATAATAAAATAAAGCATATACAGGGTGCTTCAGATAAGTGTTTCATAAATTCTAGGGGGATAGTACATAGACACCTAGACGAGTCAGAATCACATTGTATTTGGGGGTCCCAGACCAAATCCCAGGGAGTTAGAAACGGTGCGACATTCCAAAAAAATATTGAAAATTCAATTTGTAGAAGAACTACTGTTGGTAAAAATTTAATTATGGTCTCAAAAATTGTGGTTTAATATGATCTTTAAAATGATCTCAAGTCTTCAATTTAAAATTTGTTTTATTATGAAGAAAGTTAAAAAACCACAAAAAAGTGAAACTCTGCCAAAACCTTATTTTGTACTTCGAAATCCTTTCTTTTGATTTGATAATCTGAAATATCATAGTTGAAAACCCTTAATATCAAAGATTCAAGTAAATACAATCAATATTATACTCTGTTCATTTAGAATTGACGCCTGAGAAGTAATGTATTAGAAGCAGTTACTACTGTAATTATCATCTAAAAATTTTTCTTGTGCAATAAAAAGGCAGCCGAAAAAGAATTAGTTAAAATACTGTAAAAAAATCATCGGTTCTTGAAGTTGTGTGATGAGCGTTATTGGGCATTTTTGATCCTGTTTCAGGCGCCAATTCTAAATGAACAGACTATAAAAGCTTGAGATCAAGTTAAAGTTTGTTTTTTGCGTGCGCAAACAGCTGTTCGGGAAACAGCTCTAGAAAACTGTTTGCGTGCGCAAAAAACAAACTAGAAGGATCTCAAGTTTTTAATATTGATTGTATTTACGTGAAACTTTGGACTTCAACTTAGGGTTTTCAACTATGATCTTTCAGATAATCAAATCAAAAGAAAGGACTTCGAAATACAAAATAAGGTTTTAGCAGAGTTTTTACATTTTTTTTTTTGTGGTTTTTAACTTTTTTATAATAAAACAAATTTTCAAGTGAAGACTTTTGAGATAATTTTAAAGATAATATTAAACCACAATTTTTTACTTGATTTTATATAAATAGTTAATGGCGTTTAAGTTCTTGTAGAATTGGGAATGACATAAAATATATTTAAAAAAGTATGACCATTTACGCACTTTTTGTTGAAAATATCGAAAAAATTGTATAAATTTCATTTATTTTGACGGAAATTTTTTTTCACACAAGTCCTGCTAAACCAACGATAGTAAAAGGGTCACGTGATTTTGACAACGCTGGAACTAGCATTTTGGAGGGGAGACAGGTGGAAGTTGAGGGGCAGTTGATCGGAAGAGGAAGAGACATTTACTTGTATACTGGTATATAAGGCAAAGCTGACCCGTCACCTAAGAGGCATCACACGGTGAGTACAAACTTGGAGGGATGATAGTACTCATCAAGACGAACAAGAATTGGTATGGAAAGGGGGGTCGCAAATGAGTTTTAAGGGGTGAAACCCCGGGGTGAAAATCAGCAAAAAAAACTTGCATATTTGTGCAGAAACAGATTCAATTGTTCAATTCCGGAATTTATTACGTAAACTTGACATATTTTGGATGAGAAAAATAATTTGGGCCATAAAGGGTTAAAGAGACAAACTCGTTCCGAAACCTATAAAAATTTGTTTAATAGTACTGGACTCTTAGGAGAGAATATATAAAATTTTTCTTAAAGATTGAATTGGATTGGATTTGGTGGCAAATATTCTCCGGCTTGTGTGTTTGATCTCAAGGACCCGTTCATAAACCTTCGTCAAGTAAGACAGACACAAACAGAATTTTTACTGACACTGAGAGAGATAAAATACACCCAGGGCAAGGCCGGAATCGAACCGACGCGATGACAGGATTTTTCTTCAAGATTTACATTAAAGAATTAAAATTTCCAACTCAAAAAGTTAACTGTAGAAACCGTGAGTGTGATTATCGAGATACGTTTCTTCAACGTGTCACATTGCTGCTAAGAGTAAACCATTAATATTCAACTGATCAAATAATATCCAGACTGGATATTAAGGATCAGTGAATGAAACTGGTATGAGTTTTCAAACGAATATTTTTATTCAATTTTCTAAAGAAAAATTGTTTTTATGCAATAAAATTTTAAAATTGATATTTTTTAGGCAATCATGTTGATCAAGGCTTTCTTTTTAATTCACGTTTACACGGGCTATGTAACTGCTAAAGCTGTTAACCAAGAGTCGAATCATGAAAGCTTTCAAGGTACGTTTCGATTTCTTTATCAGACCGTAACATTGTTTTAGTACTATCTATCTTTTGTAAAGTAAACATATTAAATATAAGGAGAAATGTGTATTAATATTTTGGGTACTTACGTACTATCCCGTCGACCATTCAGTGGCCGTCTAGTTCAGCGGTACAGCAATAGAAAAGTGAATGGGCTTTGATAACGTTTTTGATTAAGTGGCACGATCGACGGGATAATACGCAAGAACTATATTTTGCTCAAACGATTTCTCTCATTTGTAATAGTTAATAGATACAGCTTTATAGTCCTTCAGCTGGCAGGTTTACCCAAAGCTCGAATTATAACTTACAACCATAAATATTTAACTATTAATATCATCATTCTTAGATCCTATGGCAATAATAGACTAAATATTATCTTGGAGGGTTAACTTTCCTTGATGCTCAATCAAACTAGAAAAAAATCAAACCTTTCCTAAATAACTTATTGAAGCAATGTCTGATTGTTGAATGAATAGTAAACATGCTTATACTAACTGAATATTTAATTGAGGTGTTTGCTGCAACAATGAGTTATCTCCTCATTCAGAAATACACATCTAACATTCACATCATAGAAATTTGTTTTGGGGTAAAGAATGGCAATATTAGTCACCAATCCTGTAATAAAAGGCCATAAAACAGCACTACCTTGGCGACCACCACTGGCTGACGCTAAGGGGACGCCTTTTGATGTGAATTCTGATTTTGCAGATAACCTTGTTGCAGCAAACACCTCAATTATTCTGATAGTTTAGAGTGCATTTTCTTAATGAAAGCCCACCTGTAATACTCCTATTCTTTTAGGTTATTATCATGATCCTCAAATACCAGTTATTCCGGAATGGTATACAGTCCCCAACCATGATGATCCGAAGGTAGTTCAGAAAATATACGATTCTGAGACTACTGTTGATAGAAAACCAGTGACAGCTCAGAGAAGGACAAATATACCACCAGTTTCATTCGACAGCTCAAAGCACTACAGCCAATATGACTTGTCATATCATGATAAGTTAGAATATGTGTTTACAACGAAGGGTCCAGATCTTATAAAGGATAAAGTGAAGGTCAAGAAGCCAAAACGATCAAAGCCTCGCAAGACAACGGAGACACCAAAGGCATCGACAAGCTCTCTTATTTTTGAAGAAGACGAAGTATTTGTGGAAAAGATTACCAAGCAACCTGTTCAGGCACAGAACATGAGAACCAAAAAGCCTAAGAGGAAGAATCCACCCAAACTCGCTACTGCGGCAAAGTCAAAGCATCCTAAACACACCATTCCGAAAAAAACTATCGTGATAGTGGATAAACCTCAATCTGATATGGATCCCAATCCAATATTAGTATCTTCATCTTCGAACGTCAACCAAAATAATATTCAAAAGGAACCGTCAATTGATACTTCTATAGCGAGAAAGATAGTGAAAGCCCCAATTGAACTACCGGATGAGGATGTCATTAAAGATTTTCAGATTCCTAGTGAGCTCATTGAAACGAGCGAGTTAAATAGTGATGAAATTCCTTCTTTAAACTTAGAAAAGGAATTGGAGAAATCTAAATCAAAGCCATCCATCCCTGAATCTGGAATGAATAAAAACGCTGAAAATGTTGGACTAGCTATGAATGCATTTACAGAAGAAGATAAACGTCTTATGAAAGACGAAGTCTCTAATTTGTTTGATATCAACTTAAGTTCCTTTGTATTTAATCCTCAAGCCCAGCCTCAAGAGAAGTTTCAAGAATGCCTCACTCGAAAGAATGAAACTGGAAATTGCAGATACGTCCAACATTGCATGTTGCCAAGTATTCTTAGTTCAATTCAGCAGTTCATGGATAACGTTTGTATTATACAAGAAAGATTTATTGGAGTATGTTGCCCAGAACTTCCAGCTGATACATTACAAGTCAAATGGAAGGATGAAATTAATTCCAGTTTTAGTGATGAGCCAGTAGAAACTCCCGAAGGTATCCAAACAGCTGTGTGTTTTCTAATTTTTAACTTAAGAGTTTTTAGTTATTTTTGTCGAAGTTTGATTGTATAAAAAAATTAATTATTTAGAATCTAATTAATAATTTAGAATCTAGCTAGAAAATTTAAAACTTATTTTCAGTAAAAAAAATCGGTGAAGTTTTTGAAAAGTGGATTTTTTAAAGTCATTTCAATCTTTACGTAAAACCATTTTCAGTTGAAGTTTTAAATTTTTAACATCTTAAATTAAAAATGTGTATACTCATAACCTAATCTTTTCTTTAGAATGTGGAGTTGGTACTAATAAAAGAATCGTAGGTGGCACAAATGCCGACAGAAAAGCCTGGCCCTGGATGGTAAGTTTTCAAAACTTACAAATACTCAGTTTTTATAAGCGTAAAAATTCAACTTATCAAGAGTTTGGTTAAAATTTCTCTCGACATGGGAATAAGCGTTACAACTCATGAACCAATTTTTCAGGTTGCATTATTGGACAGCAAGAAGAAATTTTTCTGTGGAGGCTCCTTGATCAACAACAGATATGTGCTAACAGCTTCTCACTGCACATTTGGGTAAAATCAATTTATTAAATAACATATTGGTTTTAGTACCTTAGCACAATTTTATTAGTCTGTTAATTTAACCCTTCCCTTTGAAATGCATTCTGCATTTGTGTCCTTGCCTTGCTTTACAATTTCTAAATTCAAATTTTTGAGGGGTTTGCTATCAAAACCAGCTCATTCCATTTTTGGAAATTTTACAGGAGAGACAAAAAACTTCTTACGTCCACAGTTCTAAAGCTAAATTTTTTTAAAATTTTTAATCGTAGGTATAACCGCCTAGAATTTGATTAGTTTTTCATTTTCACTTTTACCTTGGGCGTAATTACACTAATTAGGTTTGAATGAGCTGATTTTAATGCAAAAACACGATTTTTCATGCTTTTTCAGTTTTTTTGTTCAATTTAGTTGTATGAAATTGTTTTTTTTCCCATTTACCAGTTAATATTTGTCTTTACGAGATTTTAATAAATGACATCCACTTAACTTTTTCAAATGATCAGAAATTTCACAGTTGAGATCAGTTTCACTTGTTCATCTAATTTTGAGTTGGAATGAGCTGGATTTGAGCTGTATCCCTTCGTCAGGTTATGATGGACCCTCTAAACCTTCAAAATATGCAAAAAAGTGGATTTCAGAAAATATGGAATGAGCTGGTTTTGATAGCAAACACCTCATTTCATAGTTTCTCAAATTGTGGACTTAACGTACTTTATATACTTGCTATAACAATCTGTATAATTATCTATATAGCTGCAATAATAATTATACAGGGTGTTTCAGATAAGAGTTTCATAACTTCTAGGAGGGGTAGATCACACCTGAACGACTCGTAATCACCTTGGATTGGGGTCTTAGGGGTCGCAAATGCACCCCTAACCTAAGGAACTAGGGGGTTTTATAAGCGGACATGGGAGGTTGAATAATTCCAAGCGGATATTGACACGTAACCTTTTAAAATTTAATTAAAACCATCGATTCAGGCATTTATTCCATAAAACCAATTATTGATCTGAGATTTCAGTTCTGATTATAGACAGCTGAGATTTTTGTGTAATAAATACCGGAATCGAACGATTTTGCTGGTTTAATCGAATTTTAAAAGGTTTCGTGTCAATTGGAATGAGGTTTTCTCACGTTTTGAGATTAAATTTTATTAAAATAGTAGATAAAAAACCATGAAGAATGACGTTTACATCAATTATTTTCGTAGCCTAGTTTCTGAGATATAAATTTTTGAAATTTCGTTTTTCGTTTTGGCGCGAAAACACTTTCGAATCACAAATCATGCGCTGTGATGTCACATCCAATAGAAGCCCGTTTTCTGATAACGTGACTTTTCTGACGTTTTGGCAAAAATAAAATTGAATTTTAAGTTATTTGAAACATATTTTTGAACTTAAAAATCAAATTCGGGAGTTTTAAACCAAAATGTATCAAAAAAGTATCAAATAAAGCAAATCCCTCACTCATGCAAATACCTCATTATGCAACCTCCCAAGCCTGCTTATAAAAGCCCCTTGCCTTGATCGCTTGGGGTGCATTTCCGACCTCCCATTCCTAGGTTCTCAGTTTTCCTAGATTCTCAGTTTTCCAGGTGTGCTCTACCCCTCCTGAAAGTTATAAAACTGAAACACCCTGTATAGAAGTAGTAATATTAACGTCTTTTCCAATAATTATACGACCTATCATGAAACATGCCCAGTCCATTGGAACCTAAACTTTTATAAGTCCTTGTTAAATTCGCACACGCACACACAATGCAACTAACTATGCATTAGTTAGATGCTTTTTATGAATGTTATACATTTATACACTTTTGTGTTTTAGGCCTTCGGGTAGCAAGATCATAGCTCGACTAGGAGAGTACGATTTTAATGATTCTCGCGAACCCCACGACGATTATCATGTCACTGAAATCAAGCGTCATGGCCAATATACGAGAATAACTTTGAGGAATGATATAGCTCTTCTGAAGTTGGATAGACCAGTAGTGTTCAATGAGTTCGTGAAGACTGTTTGCCTTCCGAAGGTTGAGGAGACTTTCATGGACAAAACTGCTACATTGGTGGGGTGGGGGCAAATGGATGGAGGTAAGGAAATTCCGAATTTATTCAGAGAGGAAATTTGGTTTAATTTCTTTAAAAACATTAGTTTTTATGCTGTGTAACAATACTAATTTACTATAGTTAAGGTTTTAAACATTTCATGAAAATTAATCTCTATCCTATAAAATCTATCATCCTATTTAATCTATCCTATATGTAGTATGCTAGTTTTTTAACTTCATTCTTATTTAGGATCTCCTTTAACTGGTTTTTCAAGAAGCAGTCCCATTCTACAAATAGCAAGTTTCCCAGTGATAGACAACAAGGAATGCAGCAAAACGCATGGAATAGCGGTACCTCCTTCTCTAATATGCGCAGCAGCTCCCGAAAAAGATAAAGGCGCTTGTAATGTAAGTTAACCTTAAACACATAAACTTAAGTTATGTTAGTTGCTATGAAAAATCTCTTCTGAAAAACAGTTATTGCTATTTCCGTAAAATTTCTGGGTAAAGTCAGGCTTGTAATCTTTAACTTCCTATACTGCCGTCCTAAGCGAAAGTGCACATAAAGACAATTTCGTTCAGATTTACTTTGAGAAAAATATCCCCAAAAGAATATTTGGCAGACTTTTTATTCTGTGAGGTAAACCCTACTTTCAGGAAAAAAATTTAGTAATTGGCTGTGGCATTGGGTTGCATTAGAGTTCGGGATTAGGAAGGCAAATAGGGTTCGATTACAAATTTGCAGATAATGAAAAATACGCATTTCAGTTACAATTTCTAGCAACTCGCATATAAGTGTTTAAACTAATCTGTTTTAGTTTAAATATTATTTTCTACTTAAATTCATAGGAATTTCAATCTTACAAAGAAGGGTAAGTTTGCTTTCAATTTGGTTATTTAAGGGGTCTTTTCATGATTTTGAAAACCATTGTAGTGGCTTGGAAGTAGCATGATATAAGGTAAAAGTGGGTATAGTGGACACTGTACCAATAGTGGCCACATAGCTGATTAATTTGAAATAAAACGAGTTAGAGGCATCCAACAGCGTCAAAATTCATAGGCATAGTAGATTGTACAATTAGGTAAGCTGGTAAATTACCACCGATACCACAGATCAGCATGGGAAGGATATTTAAATATTTGAAAATAAAAACATCGGCCGAGTGACTGAAATTTGATTTTGCTTATTGAATCGCGTAAGGAAACGGGTATATCGGAACTGATTTTTTTGTATTTATAACCGTTTGATTGACTTTTAAATTTACATTCAGATAAAGAAGAGTGTATAAAATGATAATAAATAAAATTTATTTTAAAATTTTGACTTTACGAGGGATTTATGGGGGTGGCCACTATACCAACACAAAATCTTAGATTTTCCAATAGTGGCCACCGCAATGGCTTCTAATAGAAACTTAAATAACATTGAATTTGGATCAGTTTTTCTTCATAAACTGTTGACTATGCTTTAAAATGAGTGTTGTATGAATTTGGTTTCATTCTGACTTCGGGAACAAAGGTTTCCAAAACATTGAATTACATGTTTTAACTCCTCTCAAATCAGCTACAGCGTAGGCTTTGGGCCGGAAACTTTCAAGTATTTTTTTAATAAAGCTTATTTGATTTGATATAAAATACATTTCGTTGGGAAGGAAGATTTAATTAGAAATAAACGACTATACCTAAAAAACCCCATCAATTTCATGCATAAACCCCTCATATAGGCAGAAAAAGAGAGGTGTCCACTATAGATACAATAGCTACATCTATGTGGCCACTATAGATGCAATTTGGAGTATTTTTTAAAAATTAATTAAAAATACTTTACCCAATCTAATTAAAATTTTTAATGGTAAAATCGAAAGAAGATCCAATTAATCTAAAAATAGGATGATAACGGTTTCCAAGCAAATAGGTTGGTATTTATTTAGAATTTAAGCAAAAACTTTCCTTAAAGTGTCCACTATACCCACATTTACCTTATTATCGCCAATTAAGAAATGCGCCAATGGGGAAAGAAAGTGAAAGACTTCTTAAAACTCCTTTATGGGCAATTTCGCTTAGGACGGCAGTATAGTCTTCCAAAGTTTTCAAGAAACATTCCCTTTTATCATTTACACATATTTTAAGCAAATAATTAATATAGTTAACACGACTCGTGCACTTTAAAACTAAATCCCAACATAGGGTAGGTGGGGGCAAAGCCACGCAATTTTTAAACGCTTTATTTTACTTGCTTTTGGCGGCTTTTTACGGGTGGAATTTAAAGCTCGATTTTCGGGCACTTCCCGATATGTTAGGGCCCCGAAACTTTACACATCGGTGTAACCCTCATGACACTCCAATATCCAACCATTATCTAGTCAAACAAACAAAGGATTAAGTTAATTAACGAGTATTTTTAATTAACAGAAAAACCAGAATTTGAGACCTTTCTCAGGGGGCTATTCTCCCTAAACCGTGCACAATTGTGTATAAGGCATAACTTCATCATATTCAAAAGTCAAAACGAGAATTGCCCAGTAATTACGGTAATTATAGACGATTAATCACTTTTTTTAATGCAAGTTCTTGTACATAAAATTTCAGGCACATCCAAACGATATAAAGTTCTGAAACTTTGCACCATGGTGTAAACTCGATGACAATGCAATATTCAATAATCAACTAGTCAAAACCTCCGTAATTAAGGTAATTAACGAGTGTTTTTAGTTATCTTTTTAATTCAAATTTGAAACACTTCCGTGAAGCCAATGGCTCCCAAAACCTGTAAGATAATATATGAGGTATATCACTACAATATTTAATCTTCAAAACGTGATTTCTTACCTTCCAATTAACAATTAAGATAATAACCGCGAGAAAGAAATCGCCGAAAATTGGTGTCCCATCCCTAGGAATCGCGAGTGAAGAAAAATATGCTACTTTTATAATTTATGGACTACTAATGACTAAAAAGACTTGATAATACTGTTTGCTCCTTGATACACTAATTCTGAGTTTTATTTTTGTCTGGGCTGACGATTGGTTATTTTTATTTTATTGAATGCTTTTTCTTTTCCTTGGGTGAATCTTTTTCATATGGATGGATTTCATCAGCGAGTGAGTGGCATTTTGTGAAGATATTTTGGATATTATTGATATATGAGTACGGTGTATCGTCAGTTGCTGATTTTATGTAGAGGTTGTGTACGGCAGTGTATATAGTTTAATATGGATAGGAGTGTTGTGTTGATCTATCAAATACAAGCGAGCAAATCTGGAGAAAATTATTTATATTCAGTGAAGTAAAATGTAAGGAACACTAATGGAAGCAAAGCTAGAGATCGAAACGGTTACCCGACGACCACTTGATAGAATGGCGAAGAAAAAACAGAACTACCAGCAGAAAAAAGATTGAAGAAGGAAAATTATGTGAAAGCAATAGTTAATAATGAAACTGCTACGCAAAAGAAGCATAAACTGGCCAAGAAAAGAAAATATGATCAAGAGAAGAAACCATGACTAAAAAGAAGAAAATAAAATAAGTAAAAAAATATTTTTTAAAAAACGCTTTTATTGAAGTATTCTAAAAGGTCAAAAATAATTTATTTGGTTTGACAAATAATTTATTGGGAAGTAGAAAATAACTTTTTGGTAAGTAAAAAATAACTGATTTTCTAATCACTAAAAATAAAAGCGTGGGAGCTAGTAATTCTTCATTCACTATTTATTCTAACTTCTTTATTCCATGTTCTATGAGGTTAAATTTACAAATTTCTCATTTATGAGGTTTGGGTGGAATGGATTCACTTTAATTTCTCTATTAGGTATTTTTATTTATGTAAAATTATACATAAATGCCGACGTAATGGCCTAGTGGTTAGAGCATCTGAGTGCATGCCGTGCATCTGGGGTTCGAATCCTCGTTCGGCATGGATGATAGTGTTACTGTCCTTGTGTGTGTTGAATTTACCTATACGGGTCCATACCTTCAGAGGAAAAAATAAAAAAAAATTTTAAAAATTAAAATTTAAAAAAATATATAAATTACTAGCGCCCACGCTTTTATTTTTAGTGATTAGAAAATCAGTTATTTTTTACTTACCAAAAAGTTATTTTCTACTTCCCAATAAATTATTTGTCAAACCCAATAAATTATTTTTGACCTTTTAGAACACTTCAATAAAAGCGTTTTTTAAAAAATATTTTTTTTACTTATTTTTAGTGTTTTTAACATTGTCGTCGAAAGGGGGTAGATAATCCTGAAATTTCAATTGGAGGTGTTAGATTGAGATCCTACCTACTAAACCAATCCATGTTTAAACTCTTATCGATGGTATTTTAGGAGAAATTTACAATTTAGTAGAAAAATAATCGCGGGGCTTTGCCTCGCAAAATGGGGCAAAGACCCGCACTTGCAAATCTTGGTGCCCAAATGAAATAAACATGGATAAACAGAATTTTTCATTATAAAAACACTAGAAATAATCCTCTTAATGTTTTAATATTTCTAAGCCAACCAACAATATTATACAGGGTGTTTCAAAATTGCGCTGCAAGGCTTTTATTCGGAACCAGCGCCTCCTAGGGTCATGGAAGTAAGGTCTACCCCTAGGTAAGTGACCCTGGAGAATCCATTGAGATGACTTACAGCGCCCCTAGCGGCGAAATAAAAAAGTTAAAAAAATTAATTTAAAAACTGAAGGAGATAGAGCGAAAACCTCAGTAAGAGTATTGTTGCCAACGTCAAGAAGAACGCATTGAAAAAAATTTGATCAAAATATCTTGAATATTCGCGGAGATATTAGCATGTGCGAAAATAGCACTTTTTCGAGGGTCAAAAAGTAAAGTTCGCATATTTGCAAATTTTTCAGTGTTATTGTGTAGTTTTGTGTTTTTTAGTTGAAAGATCACAAAATTTGATCAAAAAATAAAAAAAAATTGCAAATATGCGAACTTTTTACTTTTTGACCCTCGAAAAAGTGCTATTTTCACATGCTAATATCTCCGCGAATATTCAAGATATTTTGATCAAATTTTTTTCAATGAGTTGTTCTTGACGTTGGCAACAATACTCTTATTGAGGTTTTTGCTCTATCTCCTTTAGTTTTCAAATTAATTTTTTTAACTTTTTTTATTTCGCCGCTAGGGGCGCTGTAAGTCATCTCAATGGATTCTCCAGGGTCATTTACCTAGGGGTAGACCTTACTTCCATGACCCTAGGAGGCGCTGGTTTCGAATAAAAGCCGTGCAACGCAATTTTGAAACACCCTGTATATAAATATGATCAGTTTTAATGAAAATTGTCTACCTGTTGTACCAATTCATTTCAGATTGCCCAGATATCTTCCAAAACGGAGAAAGGACGGTTTCAGGTAGAGGGTTGGCATCTCGGACACCTTTATTAATCTCTTTAGAGATCAAGCAGTCCCATTTTCATTTTGGGACGAATTTTTGAGCTTTTTAAGATGCGTGGATTTGCCCCAAAACACCTGCGTGGATTTGCCCCGTTTTTACTTTATTTTTGAAAAACAAGCCTTATTATTTTTAGAGACATGTTGGGGCAATTCTTTCAAAATGGAACTGAAGTTGAATTGCTGTCTTATCATTGGGCTATTTGTTTGTATTTCTCCTCAAGCCCTATTTTATGTAATGTTTAAGTAAAAGATCAGAAAAATTACATCTAAATAATGAAAAAACCAACTTTCAACATCTTTTAAACTCATTAGTGACTTGGGGTACGAACTTTCGTAGAACAATAGGTTACAATAAGACAAACCAACCACCTGGTTTTCAACTTTTGAATCGATCATTAACGATTAAAAATTACGGTGCGTGGTTTTGCCCCGTGCGGGTTTTTACCCCCGCCTACCCTATCAGCATTCAGTCGGTACAGTTCTCTATTCATAAGAAAATGTAAAACAAGTATATAAAAAGTTCTATACTTGATTTTCAATTTTTATCACGTTCAACCACTATTGTAATTAAGTATTTTACAATTTGCTTTTTTAAATATTGGGAATTTTTTCATAGAAAACTTGTGAATGACTTAATTTTACATGCCGTCGCTCAAAGTGATCTGATTTTTAATTCAAGTTACATTTCCAGGGTGATTCCGGTGGGCCTTTGATGCTTTTAGACGATGATGAGCACTGGAAGGTTATAGGAGTGGTATCATGGGGCCGAAGAGGCTGCAGTCCCTCTTTTCCAACAGTTTATACCAGGGTGACGCACTATCTCGACTGGATAAAGAAGCACGCTGTCTAACTGGAATTTTAAAACCATCGGGTGTAGTTTTAATTTTTGTCATAAATTTTCCCATTTTAAGTGCTTTTTAATCACGCAATTTAATTGCTGTTTTATAGGTTTTTATTTGCTGTCAATAAAGTTTTCACTGATTTTAATGATTGCTCTCTTATTAAGTAATGAATAAAAGGAAGTACACATAAATAAATCTTTAATAAAATCACTGCATGTTTTCATCTATCCAATCCAAGTATTCTGTCACTCTTGTATATACACCAGGATATCCAGGCTGGGCGCATTTGCTTCCAAAGGACACAACTCCGACGACGGTCCAATGTCTTGTCCGATCGGGAATGACCATGGGACTTCCAGAATCCCCCTGAAATAAAATTAAGGATGGGTAAATAACTGGAACATCTGAGATCGAGTTTTAATATTTGTCTAGTAGCCAATGTAGTACAGCTTCTACAAAAACCAATGTAAAAATTTTTAAAAGTCAAAGGAGAAGAGAACTCTGCAAAAAATGTGTTTATAAAAAAGGGGGCATAATTAGCTTTTCTTTCATAGTTTTTCCAAAATAAAACGTAACGTACTGAAGAATTTTTGAGCTCTGGAGTGAATTGGAATCTACATGGTGAACCAAAAGTCCGTTTCACGGCTTTTATTTGGAACCAATATATCCTAGGGTCATGGAAGTAAGGTTTTCACCCCCCAAATTCTCCCTAGGTAAATGACCGTAGAGAATGCATTGAGATGGCTTACAGGGCCCATATCCAAGACCCTTTATATACAAGGCCTGACAAATCTGCCCTGCAACGTCATCATTTTCCCTCATCTTTGAGGTCACAATCGTCACGACGCCATGTTTTTTCGTTTTAAAATATTTTTATTTTACTAGTGATTTTTTTATTTTCTAGATAAACTTAATATTGTGAGAAAAAACCTACATGACATTCATTATTTGCAAACATCCATGTTAGTCCTAAGGCTAAAAAACTGAATGAAAATACAAGAAATCTGTACAAAAGGTATAAAATTTTGATTCTAAACAAAAGATTTTTGAGTTTCTAGAACAGTGTTATCAGCCTTGAAGAGATACATAACGGGAGAAGTCAAGAAAGTTTTTATGCTCCATAGACACATGGCAAATTCATAGCTGCCATTTGAAAACTTGCATCACTAAAACTTTTGTGCGACATGAAAACCATAATTTTGATAACGACAAATAATGTGCGTAGAGTCAATACATAAATACTTAACTTAAACCTCTACTCTATTATTAGCATTAACAAATTTTTAAACCTTATCCATTTTAATTTAAATGAAATTAATAGGTCTAGATATTTCACCTAAGTTCTGACCATAGTAAAGTTGTTTTTTATGCATTGTATACTTAAAAGTTAAAGAAATTATTTCAAAATTAATTAAAAAACTAAAGAAGATATAGAGTAAAAACCTGTATCAGAGTATTGTTGCCACCGTTATGAAAAACTCACTGAAAAAAAATTATTAAAATACAAGTATATATTCGCGAAGATTTGGTACATGGGAAAATAGCCCTTTTTCAGGCCTCAAAAAAGAAAAAGTTCACAAATTTGTAAATTTGTATTAAGTAGTTTTAGTTTTAAATGAAGTCAAATTTTAATCAAAAATTTTAAAAACTTTTACATTTGTGAACTTTCTCTTTTCTCAGTGAGTTATTCATAACGATGGCAACAATACCAAGACCCTCTATATACATGGCCACCCAACTCCAGACGATGACGTCAAACGTGAGTGAAAATTGCCATGTTAAGTCTATGGAGTGACGTCAAAGATGAGTGAAAGTTATGACGTTGCACGGCCGAGTTGGGAATAGAATATATAGAGGGTCTTGACAATACTCTCGTAGATGTTTTTGCTCCATCTCCTTTAGTTTTTTAATTAATTTTTTAAACTAGATAAATTTTTTAAACGCTAGGGGCGCTGTAGGTCATCTCAATGGATTCTCCAAGGTAATTTACCTATGGATAGACCTTACTTCCATGACCCTAGGAGACTTTGTTTTCAAATAAAAGACGTGAAACGGACTTTTGAAACACCCTGTATTTATATTCTTACGGTATGAAAATTATACACATAGCCTGCCAATCAGCTAGTTTTAAAGATACATATTTAGTGAATGTGTTTCTTTAAGGAGCAATCTTATTTGAATCTGCTCAAAAATCTATTAAAATTTATCACCAATAAAAAAATACTTTAAATGTGGACTTACAAGTTGTAAAGAACCTTTACGTAAATATTTAGACTTGATTGACTTACTTGGCATGCATCCTTTCCTCCCTCGAAGAATCCTGCGCACATGAATCCTTCAGTTATTGGCTGAAAATATCTGCGATTGCAGTCTGCATTGTCCCAAATTGGCATAGTGACTTGTTGTAGAGACCCGCTCCCTTTGCCACCTAAACAAAGGTTTTAAAATACATCAATGCCCTTTTTTAAATCTTAACTAATCAATATTTACTTTAATTCAATAAAAAGCTGAGCTGGTTGAAACTGAGAGTGTAACTTCAACCAAGGCACTGATGTATATTCGGACGGCCTTTTTTCAACTAAACTCTACTCTAATTTCCACGGCCCGGCGTTCCATTGGTTCCATCACTAAGCGCCGAGACTGCTACGTAACCACGAGACCTACAGCGCATGCGCCACGGGCCGTTTGGGCCGTCCAAATATACACTTCGTTCAACCAATGGAAATAATCCCGCTTCAATTAAGTTCTAATTTTAATCTTCAGAGGACTTCATACCAGGTGCTTTTGAAGCCTAGTCGGGATTTGCCTAGGAATACGTGACCAAATACAACTTGCAATATATTTTTAGCAAGTTATTAGATTTAGTATTTATTTTTCTTTGTCTGGTTTTCCTTCAAAAGTAGCAACACAGAATTCAAACTTTGAAGCATCTGAAATTAAACTGTTTAGAGGTTAGATCGGCTATATAAAACCTTAAAAAGTTACTCCGAAATTCGGCCTTCGCCATTATATTTTTAACATCAAGAGAAAAAATAGCAAACAGCTTATAGCACTATGAGAACCCGATGAGTAAAACTTTCGTTACTCTCTCAATGGTTTCCCACAATCAAAGTTTCATCCACAAAAAGTTTTTCACAAGAGAATTCTGCAGACGCTCTCAAGCTTAGACTCACACGATCTGGATTTCACCTTCATATCAAACATCATTCTTGAGAGAATTCATACTTAGATTAGATGCTCAACAGACGAGGGATTTCTTTTCCTCTTTAATATTCTTAATGAACTATATTTTTTAATGAAATGGAGACCATTTTAAATACATAGCTTTATTAAAGAAAACGTGTGATAAGAGCTTGTGAAATATCCCCCCTTATTTGACCAAAACTATCTTCAGTTAAGTATTAATTTCACCTAAAAATGAGATCTAATAATTCACTTAATAGATTTTCAGTAGTATAAATTACTTTATGGAACCAGAGCTATTTTATACTAACTCAGTATGAGTATGTTAAAAAGTTAGCTAAGGTATATAGGCCAAATCATGCAAGCTACAAATGCCGCAGCCCCAGATCAATTATTACTGATACTCGTATTTTTAAGGTAAAAAAATTAAGGTATTGATTAGCAAATTAAATGTCCGTAAGTTAACATTCCAATTTATAGAGTTTTTGCGGTTAATGTTTCGGTAAACTGAAAACAAATCAAAATCGCCGAGGGTGGTGTCACAAATGCCCTTCGGATGAAAGTTGACCAAAAAGCAATGAAAGATGGATTGATGCGGTTATGGACAAACAGCTAGAGAATGGAAAAAATTCCCGAGCTAATTCTAAAATGATAAACTCAACTCTTAAAAGCTTTATGAAGATTATAATATTTATGAGAGAAATCAGACTAACAGAGGAAAATATATGTTACAGCTAAAATAAAATATTTTAAATTTCAAAAAGTGCTATTTTCTTTTACTTGAACGAGTAGCATTAGGAATTCATATAAAATGAGCTTTAATTGATATTTCAACTGGTCAAGATCAAATTTAAAGCTTTATCGACATCATGGGGCGAACAAAAGCATCAGATATGGAGATGCCTCTAAAATGATAATAAAAATTTTCCAATTTTTGCATGATTTCTGTTTGGCAGCAGCAGCAGCAGCAGGGTAAACACATAATGACCTCTGAAAATTATTATTTGAGTGTTAGTGTGACTTTTTCCTATTTGGCTAGAAAGTTAGATGGCGCTGAAACTGACTTCGGTATTTCAGTCATAAATCTAATATTTAAGACTTTAAATTAATTTAATTAATGCATAAATTTTGAACTTGTCAAACTTTCTTCAGCTTTAATAGATTAAAATCATGCAACATAAATTCATGACTAATTTATTAAATGCTTCTCAGGTAGATGATAGTTTACAAAGAAAAACTGGACTAATATTTGGTTTCATACCATGTACATTTTTGGCGACACTAAATCAATTCCTCTAGGTTATTAATATAGATGCCTATGATAAAATTATACAGAAAAGAAAACTAATAAAATTAGTAATATACAAAACGGAATCGAACATTCTTCTTAAGAACACAGGCAGTTACTCAACATAATTTTACACAACCCTTGCATCCAGTGGCGGATCTACGGGGGGGCTTTCGGGCTGAAGCCCCCCCCAAAACGTCTAATATTTTACTAAGTTTGTCAAAACGCAAAAAAATCTTTATCCGAAATTCGGATGAGGCGTACCAAAATGAGTTGAAAAAGTGGGGTTTTTGACTTAAATTTCCAAAAATTTTCGGGGGGAGGACCCCCAGACCCCCCTTTTAGAGGTTTGAGTAGGATAATTCACTACCTTTTCCGTATTAACATTAACAAGAAGATTCAATTGGATTATGAAAATTCTTAGCCCCCCCAAAACCAAATCCTGGATCCGCCACTGCTTGCATCAATACAATTAAACTTTAAATAAGAACCATATTACTCACCATACGACAGTGTTCCCCATCCTGTTACCGTTCCCATGTATCCAACTAGAGAATTGGCTTTGAGTCCTGGTGTTGGCATACAGACTGGACTAATGTATTCACTATATTCAATGGGATGACGCAGCTTCAGAAGAGCGATATCATTGTAAAAACCACTTCTGGAAAATTTCGGATGAGGAATGGTTTCAGCTACCTTGAACTCAATGGGTTGCATGAAATCATCAGTCCTAAACAAATGGTGATCGCCTAGGCGAACTGTGAGTTGCTCCTTACGGTACCTAAAGAAAAATAATGCACCTTTTGTTTCTAAGATTTCTCTAAAAAAATATGTTTATATTTTCTTAATATTTATGGAATATTTCTAGTTGTCCTTACAACAAAGAAATTCGGTGAAGGGTGAATTACCCACTAAACTAAAAATAATTCCGCCCGATTCCAAACTAGTGTATTTAATCTATAATAGATGGCAGCACCAAAATGTGCACCGCCAGTCCTTTTCTCTTCGGGTAGAGTTTTATTGTTTCCCAATTCACTTCTATAAATTACTCAAATAGAAAAGTTGCTAAATATTTCTTAAATGTAGCATAATTATTACGGTTTTTATGGAATATTTCAGTAAATATGCTTCTTCTAGATTCGAGAAAGTACTCATTTTACTTAGCAACCAAAATATCTCCTTAATTCTCTTCTGAATAGTTTAGAATAGACTACTATAAATTATTTTCTAAAAATTTAATGGAGTATTCCTTATTACTCCGAATTCCAAAATATCTTATCAGTAATTCCATTTAAAAAATTAATTATAATTTATGAAGATTAAAACTATTGGGGCAAGAGAACTTTGGTTTTGTTTAGAAAATTGCAGACGTTTCATGCGGAACTGTGATCGAAAGACTGTCGACGCCAGTCAGTTAAAGAATTTTACAGCGTGATGAGATGTCCGACACAGTTCCGGACAAAACATCCACAATTTTAAAAACAAAAACACGGCTCTCTTGCCCGAAAACTTTATTTATCTGACCTTGAAATCCTTTCAGTTTTATTCAATTAAAATTTATAGTATTTACAAGTAACAAATTTAGTTACTGTTTGTAATGCCTATTTAAAAGAAAGAACGTAGAGGGTAGTAAATTATAGAGGATTCTAAATTACTGTGATAAATATTCAGAATAAAATATTCCGAAAAAGTCGGGGATCCCTGTAAATCCCCTCATGGTTCAACGAAGATAATAGTAGTTTGATACCAAGCAGCTACATTTCACTTAACTCAACGAGGTAAATAAAATGTTTATATTTCTAAACGACATAATAAGACTCATTTTTTATTTAAAAAATGCACATTTCCTAGATCTACGACAAAACACAGAATTAAAAGATATGTACCTTCTCCCTCTTTGATCAGAAAGACAATGAGCTGCCGTCAGAATGTACCAAGAACTGACTACTGCACCCCCGCACCAGTACTCACGTCCTCTGTGACTGTCGAGGAAAATGGCGGCCTTAAAAAAGTAAGGTTTTTAAGTTATTTTTTAAACATTTTAATGAACTATAAACTTAAATAAGTTTGAAATATCAACTTGATATTTTAGGCATGTCTATATTTTTGTGTTTTTTATAAAGATTTAGCCTAATCATTTTCGGCGTTAAACATCAGTATCAGATAAAACTAACGTAAACTAAAGGGCTTTACGAGAGGCGCTTTAATTTCATTTTTCAAGTAATACAAATTTTGTGAGGATCCATCTAGTATATTCCAATAAACTAAATGATGCGGATCACGCTAGTCAATTTTATGATGAAATCAAAGTTAGGAGTAATTCATTTTCTCTCAATGCTTCTTTGAATTAGGCAAATTATGGAAATATTTACAGACAAAAATATTACAGACTATTAGGTTTTTAACAAATAAAAGATTCTGGGAATACGTTTTAAACCCAGGCGCTATAAATCGTACTCACCATCCAAGGCCATTGTCCTGGGTTTGATTCATAACCTCCAACAATTCTACCATCTCTTCCAGCTGTACCACATCCTTTAATAATAAATCGGTTCGTTATGATATCGCATATAAATGTAATTACAAGCATAAAAACATGTCAGTTAATTTAAAAAATTGTGTCTTAGGCAGTGTTATTCCTAGGATTTTCTTTGAGGTGTAAAAATAATCCTCGAATTTTTTGGGAGGAGTGAAATTCATTTATGATGCGTGAAATACGAAAATAGCATTAACTGTGACAAATTTTCCATAAAAAACGCTTTCTTTTTTAATGGACAAAATTAAATAGAAAACAACAATTATATCAATGTTAAGTATTAGTAGAAAATATTAGATATTGTCAATAAAATAATTTATTTCACATTAAACATTCTAAATTAAATATTTATTTAATATTAAAAATTTAATCTCCTTTTCCTCTGATTTTTCCACATAGTTACAACTCTTTCAAAATTAGAGTCCAAAAATGGGTTCGAAATCCATACTATCAATAAAATCCATACTATCATACTGCAATAAAAAAACTACCACTTTTGTGAAAATTCAAAGCATGGAAATACGCCTGACTAGTTTTTTAAAGCGTATTTCTTATTTTCACTGCGTGAAATACGTTCTCAGAGGCGTTAAAAATATATCTGGTATTAAGTGATATAAAGATACCGAAATGTTTACCTTTAAAAACCCAGATGTAAACACTGGACTTTTCACATTAGTATTTATGAAATTGAATGTTTGCCGTATATTACCCTCTACGATATTACTGCGTATAATCCGAGAATTTTTGGAAAGTTTTCCGATCCAAAAGGGGGTTGCCTTATAAGAGCATCTAAAGCGCTTGAAAATGAAAATTATTAACGAAATTCCTTCTTTAACTTCAATATGGCCTGAATACTGGATGCTGAGGGATGAATAATTGTGTGAGGCTTTGATGTAAAACCACCAAGAAATATCACCAGGTTGTATAATGAGCTTATTAGCGCTCTGTTTTCGTGGCTCAACAGGTTGGAAAGTTTTGTTAGGGTATGGATAAAGCACAAAATTTTGACGTTTTTAGAACGTTAAAAAACCCACAGGTTAGTAAATGCGATGATGGTAAATTTTCACTCGGCTTATACGCGGTAATATACGGTATTTTACATACTTCAAAGATGTTTAGAATTTTAGAGTGTGTTTATTTAATTTATTGCAAAGATTGAAAGCGTGTAGTATAAACAGTATTTCAATTCAATCAATAATGATCTTTTTTCCCCCAAAAGAGGTGGTGGTAGAATCTCATTTGTCTACTTATTTTAATATATTTTCAAATTTTAAAACAATTTGCAGTTCTCAGTCAAGGCAATCAAATAAAACTCACTGAAAGCTGATGTGTAAGTGTAGTTTTGTATCGCTTCTTCAGTGTCTAAATGATGATGGTAAGGCTGCTCGGTCACTTCTTCCGCTGATGTGAAAATTTCGATTCCTTTGATGGTAGTAGTTGTTGGTTTTGAAGTAGTTGCCTTTACTGTTGTTGTGGTAGTGAGCGGTTTCTTTGTTGCTTTATGGCTGAACCGCTTGATAGACTCAGTTGTAGCTTTTTCTGTGGTAGTACTCGCAAATGTAGTTGTTGTTGGCTCTTCCGTTGTAACCGTAGTAGAGACGGTAGTTGTGTCCGGAAGTAAAGTGGTATTTGGCGTTAAAGCTTCTGTGGTTGAAGACTTCCGACAACAAAAATGTAACACATTAGTCAATTAAAAGATTAAGAAATGGGAGACCAGAAAAGGTTTATCATTTTAACTTCAACAATCCTTTAATCTAAACTTTATCTTCTCAAACCCTTTTGTACAAGCTGAAAAATTTAATCAGGATTCATAGTTTTCCCTATATTTCTTTATTTTTGATCCCTGTACTATATTTCTTATTCCTTAATTTGCATTGTCAATTCGTATGTATTTATAAAAAAGAAAAATATGATCATTTTGAAACTTTTCTGGCATGTCCTATATTTAGCTCAAATGTTATATTCTTTCGCTATAACCCCTGTTTAATGCATCATAGAAAATGGATATGTTTTTTAAATTCACGTTTATTAAGCAGATTTTATAACACGTTCATATCTATTACATTTTTAGTTAAATTTTAAAATGTAAGAGATATTATGATTGTGTGTGATATAGTACACTTCTTTAGAAAATACAATATAATTTTATTTCACTATATTGCAAAAAATATATTCTTAATTTAAATCAAAATGCAGTAAGTAAAATTGAAAGAATTTAAATTTTTTGATTATTTCTGTATAAAAAACGGGCAAACTCGATTCTTATAGTATAGACGCATGTGACTCTTCATTGTGTCACGTGGGACTTCCATTAAAAAATTTTACTTTCTTATCTCAAATTTCCTCATCTTTTTTTCATAAATCACATCTGAAGTGCATAGTTTATATATGTGAAAATATTAAATTACGTTTAAAAAAACTTGAATTTTTCATCCACCTAACAGCTGCATTACCTAAAATAACAATGTGGACACTTCCTGTATTTAGAAAAACTTGAAAACATGAAACTTTAGAAAAACATGAAACTAGGTAATTATTTAGTAGTTTATACATAGAAAAATTAAACTTAATTCAAGATTTATAGAAATATTTTTATAATCAAATTTCATCTCACCTTTTTATTAATTTGCACATTTTAATATCCTTGTTCAACAAATTCTAAAAAAACACAATGCATCGATATCTTGAATAAAGGAAGTGTTTTGAGCAGGAGTAAGATTTTAATACGATTTCCACTCTATCTAAAATCAACGACTAAATCGTCAATAAACATTAGAGCAAGTTCCCAAAATTCTATGTGGTGGGGATTTTTTAAAAAAAATCTGACTTCTATTACACAATTTTTGATCCTTACCGTGTATCCTGGACAACAAATGCCCACCATAAATAAGTTTCTAAAGCAGACAGAGCGTCTCAGCCTAACAACATCAAACAGAAGGTAGAGACACCTGGAGATGTCCCCACACTCTCCTGGAAGTCCATCAGGTGTCCGGCAATGGTTGACTGTGGACAATGAGGTCAACCCCAATTCTCCGAATAGACCCACTGCAAAGAAAATTTAACATTCTATAAAACCAAATAATGCCAAAAAATAGCTTTGCTCAAAGGCTTAATATATCACTTATAATAAAATTATAAGTGACCAGGACTACTGACCAACTCTTTAGTTTCTGCAAACGGCCAATTATCAGCTTTTACTAAAGGTTAAAAGCTTCCCCAGAAAAGAGAAATAACCCCATTAAAACTAGTGTAGCATCCATTTGTAAGAAAATGGACCATTTTCCCTCGAAAATACAACCTTTGGAAATTCCTCTCTTACATAACTCTTATACTCTTATAATCTCATACTCTGAGAGTATACTTATACTCTTATACTCTCATATACTCTTACTTCTCTTCTCTCAGATTATAAGTACTCTTACTTATAATCTGTGTAATTTGAATCGGCAACTCACTACTTGTCATTTCTCATTGCATTTCTATTGCGTTGCCATGGTTACTAGCCGCATACTCTATTTATACGGAGTATAGTACTTATCAAAAATTAGAATCTTGTTTTCCTAACGTTCGGTAACTTACTTATTTTCACAAGTTCGTTCTAATAGAGTCTATCCCTATCCAAAAGAAAAACACTCGCTAATTTCTTTTTAAAATTTTTTCTTTGGTTTTTGCTTATTTTTTTTAGAACGTAAGGTGGTTATTCTTGAAAAGGTTTACTGTAAATGTAAAGGACTTTGATAAAACTGGATTAGAATAATTATTTGTTTTATGAGCTAGTTGGAGAATATTTTTAGAGAAACATTTAATAATAAGACAACATAACACACGAGGTATCTGTAAGTAAAAATTTGGAAGACAGCCTACTAAGAAATTAGATCTTATTAGAAAATAAATTTTAAAATAAATAATAAAAAAATAACTTCAATCAAATATCTCAACTGTTCCCTTGCGGGCTTAACGCTCAAGTATGTCTACAGGAAAGAGAATATTAAGTAGTAAAAGCTTTTCCCAGTGTAACTTTTTTTACACAATCTCATTCTAAGGAACTAAGCTGTTTAATTTAAGATAATTATGTACTTTGACCTATGTATTTACGTGTACTTCCGATTTCTCATTTCTTTTTTCCGGAAGAAAAGGTTTTACCCCAAATTCCTCTTATCCTTTGATAAAACTCTTCAATGCCTCATGTAAATTATGTGTCATTTAGATAAAAATATATCCGATCGTTTAAAACTACGTTAATACAAAAGTATGTTAAAATTTTCTTTTAATATATTTGATTCTTTGAAGTATACTTTTCAAAAGATAACAAATGAAATGTTTTATTCTTTAGAAACGAGAATGATAGTATAGATATGTATTTTTAAAGAGTGTAATTTTCCTTAAAAAATTGATGCAGAAAATATGTACTTGATTTAGAATAAATATATTCCCGATCAAAACAACAGAATGCGTCAGATAATAGAAACTTAACGTAATGAGACTTATTGGGTAATCTAGGAAGCTCTTGCACGTTAGTAATGCGGGTGATGATTTATCAAGCGTTAAGTTTAATGTTATCTGTAAATGGAAGTGATTATTATCTTGTAATTTATCTATTAAACTATTTTTCTGATTACAGAAAGAGATATTACCAAAATATCAGCAATGATTTTGAGGTTTCCAAACAAAAATTGAATTCAATACCTAGAATTAATTCCCATCAAACATTACTTGAATGTTTATGAGTATCAGAGCTTTCGTGAATAGCAAGCATAAAAGATAAAGTTTGAATGAAATACTATTTTTCATCCCTTTATATAATAAAGGTTAAGTTTTTATTGCTCTAATGAAACAAACTTGATATATTTTCATTCCTTAAATTTTACTTCTCTATTCACTCATTTCTTCGGGTTTTTTTAGCATTTGGAATTACAAAAGTCATACTTTTTTAGATTTAATTTTTTATTGGGGAATGTATTAGGACGTCAAATGAAGTTTTTATAAAATTTCTTGAATGACTAAGTATTTTAATTCCTAAAGAAACCCTGCTCGAAAGTATAACAAGAACACATCAAATTTATTGTTAATAAAACCGTTCTGGAGTGAGCTGAAATAAGTTCAACCATTCTCTCATTCGGAGACTGTCACCACACAAGAAAGAAACTTGGCTTTCGTAGAAAATGTCCACGCATTTCAATATTCTATTGCTAGGTTTTCAGTGAAGCGTGACTGAAACACAAGTAAAAGGAAGACTCATTAGAGAACAAGAAAATGAGATGATCCAAGCGGAAACTCTTACCCAGTTTTATTTTGAGAGAGGCGATCTATTTTTGTCTTAAAGCTGATTTAAAAGAGAATCGGAATTATTGGGTGAGACACTTGTTTCAAATTTTAATGAACCTCAGAAAGATCCCTAAGCTTAAATAGGATTTTATGATCCGGAAAACGTCTGCAACCAATTACCGTTACTGACAATGGAAATAAATCTCTTTTGAATTTAAGATTAAAAATACATAGGCTGTTTACGCTTCAACACTTTTTTCTAATTAATAAAGTTGTGAATGATTTTGAAATCATTACCGTGGTGAACCCCCTTTTAACCCAAGTGATGTGGAAGTACTAATTAGGGCAATAAATTACACAGGACATAGATCTTAAACTAAATGATCGTAACCTAGTTACATCTATTTATTTGATTGTTGATCTTGAAATAACTGGAATTAATTCAATACTTCCATTTGTAATAAGTAGAATATCACTAGGTGTCGGAATTATGAATGGGTGATACAACTTTACTTTATTTCTATCTACCAGTCTTCCTCATAAGTACGATTTTTTGTTAAAAGAATTGAGTTTTCCCTTGAATGGAAAGAGAACAATGTTGAAACAAATGTTCAAGATCTATTGAAGCAGAAAGAAAATTGTTCATTCAAATCCCTTTTAAAAGATATTTACATACTTATAACACATCCTTTTTCGTTGTGTCTGTGCGTGGTCTCCGTACTAAAATAATTTTAATCACGACAATTTTAATTTCACAATTACTGTCTACTTTTTACAGTTGCACAAAGATGCTTAACTACAAAAATTTTGTGACTTAGCCCTACAAAATAAACATTCATTAATCATACGCATGAGTCATTATTTTATTGCAAGAAAATTAACCTCATATACGAGGGCTGTCCTTAAAATAAAGTTCCCAAATAGCTGCAGACGCGAGGAACTCTGTTACGCGGGATTTGGCCACATTGTCGTGTATATTGGGTCCTTTCCTACAAATCCTACCCAGTGTTTTTTGCACACAAAATCGAATCACAGAGCGTAATTAGCACCTGGTGGGAGAAATGAGTGAAAGCTCCATCTTTAACAACTTCCAAGACTATTAAATTGTTTGAAACTGAGTATGTCTTGAGTTTCAAGATTGAAAGCATTGGGTCGTCATATTTGAACCAAAAAGTTTCATACCAAAATGAGAACATCGATTTACTCAAATTTGAAACTGTCATTTCTCTCAGTGTGTTCCCAGTTGAAAGTTTTCTTTAACGTTATTATATTCACACAGCTTACTTTCAAACCCATTTTTAATAAACTATCATATTAATGGCAATCATACCCTGCGATTCTAAGAGATGCTTCCTTATTCCCAGAAACACCGCAAGAAAAAGCGAAGGTTGAAGACCCAGTTCTCGCGAACATCACTCTCCTTAACTTTCCCTCTAGCGTGCTAACTGTGTCGAAAAACCAGTTGCTTATTATTTTCAACTCCTTTTGCAATAGAAAATGTTCTTGTATGTGTTACGCTGTTACGGGCAATGGGATGAATCGGGGCATTATCAATAATGCCTGCGTATTTCGGGTTAAGTAATAAAAACTCATTGACAAATGCAATTGAATATATCACATTGCCCGCCTCAATTAAGGCAATATCACTAATGCCCAGTTTATCACTTTGCCCGTGTAACATATACTTTTACATTCTTAATTTTACAATATCCTTTCAGTTCAAGCACATTTCATTAAACGATTCATACATTTGCCGTATAACTTTCAAAAGAGTTCCTTTCACAATACAGTGTAGATTGTTGTTATTGAATTCGCACTCAATTCCCAGATCCCAGATTAAATACCTGAATATCATCTCTATAGCAGGGGTTCCCAATAGGTGGTCCGTGGACCCCTGGGGGTCCGCTGGCTGTGTCCAAGGGATCCGCGAAATGGAAATGTCACCGAGAAATTAAGTATTTTTTTATTTTCCTTAATTTGAAGTAACCATTATCCTACTCAGCAGTTCATTCGTTACAATTGATATCGTAGAATTTTGGCTCACAGCTCGTAAAGACTGCAAAGAACTCGGTAATAAGCATTAAAAGTAATTCTTCTTTTTCCGACCATCTACCGATGTGAAGAGGCCTTTTCATTTATGTGTTTCATGAAAAACAACTATAGGAATAGACTTGACTTGGGATCGGATTTTAGAGTTAAGGTTTCAACTCTATGGAACAACTATGGTACCTAACATTTCAGAAATAATGAGCAAGAAGGAAAGATTCCACTTATCTCCCTAAAATTGTACAATTGTAAATTATAGGGGAGAGTGTTGTACCTACGGACGGTTGTACCTTCAGCCACCTCATTTTAAAATTTGGGAAAAAATGTAAATTTAAATTTGTGGTCGATTTTGAATGTAAACAGATGCTATCTAGTTGCTAACGTGAAATCAGCTCTTTAAAATAATATTTATATTTAATATAATAAATTTGCGGTTTTTAGGTGCTCAAAGTTTTTTTTAGTGCATCACTACATTAATATTTTTCTTCCCCTATGATTATGATATGATAAAATGGAATACATGGGGGGAATCCCCGAGATTTTGACTTTTTAGTTTTGATATTAAAAATCGTCAGATCTCAATTCTTTTATCTTTTATAGAACTTTGAATGAAATAACACCTGATATTGTACCTTCGGACACCATACGTGCTGTACCTACGGACACGTTCTTGTGGGTGTCTGGTAGCTAATAGGCGTTTTTGAATCAGGTTTCATTAAAGTGAATACATTTTAATGCATATTAAATTAATTCTAAATGGTTATCTATTTGTCGGCGTTTATTTTCAAAGGATTTTTTGATGAAAAATCAAATATTTTGTGATCTAAACTACTTTTTAAAATTATTGATTTTACTTTGCATTTAATGTAAGGTATGGTAAAAAATCTTAAGCACCCTATCGCATTTAAGTATGATGATTACAAAAAACTTAAAATTTCCACAGAAGTAGATTTACTACCAAATAACTATTGTTATTACCACCAAATGCTTGCACAACTAAGTGTTGATCGAATTGGTTTTTTTGGGGGGATCAGTGAATTTGTCAGATCAATCAGCATGATTGATGAAACTATTATCTTAAATTCTGATCTGAAAATACCATGTTATTTTCGTGTTTTTGGTAAAAAATCAAGACTTTTATCATTCAACTTCGTTTTAATGATCATTTACGATCTAAAACTACATTACTTTAAAAAATCTATTTTCAATTTTAAAAAGGCTTGAAATAGGTTATTAAAAGGTAATGCATCAATAAAAATGTTAATTCCTAGCTTTTTTCAACTAAAATTACCCTTTTTAAGGGTGTCCACAGGTACAACTGGGTCTGTCCATAGGTACAACAGGTTGTTGTACCTCTGGACACAAATTTTTCCATGTTATTATAAATGATTAAAATTCCAATTTTCAAGATTTTGGCTAGTAAAAAATATCTCTGTACTCACAAAGGTTAGGACTATAGGTTGGGCACTTTAAATGGTCAAAATGTCATTTTACCTGTCTTAGAAAAATCCAAACGTGATTTTTGTCCAGAGGTACAACACTCTCCCCTATTGATTCATTTGTATTTTTCATTTAACTTGTTTTGCATAAAATTTCCTTTGGATATAAACATTTTCCACATCATTCTTCAACATTATACTTACACCATAAATTAATTCATAATTTAACTCAAATTATAATGAGTGTAATATTCATGTAATGATTTGAATACATTTGTAATTTGTAGTAGATTCTATATAATCTACATTTTAAAAAAATTAAGCCTTTAAGTTCAAGGGGTCCTCGTCAGTAAATTAATTGTAAAGGGGGTCCTCGGCAAAATTTTACTGGGAACCCCTGCTCTATAGGAATAAAACAGAATTACTATGATTTTTATCTGCAAACCAGGTGAGAAATTGATATTAGATGTACTGCAATTCTCAGTTATTATGCACATAGAACTCTAGGTAGTTACAACAAATACTATTCAGTTAAATTGAATATAGTATCACACGTTATTATAAAACTTTTACTCTTTATAATCTTTTTATGAACTAAACTCTAAAAAACTTTTTAAAAATTTATACAAAGATTAAAAATTATTATGAAACTGAGTCATTAAAGCAGCTATCAATGGAATAAGTTAATATAAATGAAGTCAAATATTCACTGGATAAAAATATTTTTAAAAAATTTTGCATTATTTTGGCTCAGTTTACAGCACAAAGAATAAGAAAAGAAAGACAAATTAACTTTAATTCCAAATTAAATTTAAAAATACAGTGAATGGACATCGATTCAGCAAATTCAAGGGGCTATATCTGCCTATAGGTTGTAGCTATTTTCTTGCGTAGATTAAAGCTTAGATATTTTTGGGGGTACCGAAAAATTAATTTCCCAATTTTTGTACTAATTCCCGTTTTTAAACTGGAGATTTAAATTGGGGTGTTAAAAAAGCATTGATTTATGTAACAGTTAATATGAATAATTTGGTAATGTACGGATTACCTAGGTAAAGTAGGAAATATTGCATACTTTACCTTAGGTAATTCTTATTTTACCTTTAGTTAGTCTGCACATTACCGAATTACCAGCGTTAGAAATTGGGAAAAAAATCCACTGGTCCTGTGGACCAGTGCTTTACCATTCTTACTGGTCCACAACAAAAATTATTGGTCCGACAAATAAAAAAGGACAAGTTTAAATATTATTATAAATATAAATATAAAATTTATATAAAATAATTAATGAAATGAAATTATGAGAAATAAGCAATAGCTCTAATAATCAAATAATTTTGAAAATATCTTATTTATTAAATACTTTTCTTGATTAAATAATATTTCACTAACTGACAAAATCCATTCAAAATCCACTGACAAATTCAAAAAATGAATAAATGAGATTGCACATAAATTAATACATAACTTAACAGGAGGGAGGGATATTTTTTCACCACTGGTCCGGCCGACCAGTGAATTACTGATTCCACTGGTCCGAGCCGTTTTTTAGTTGTCCCAGCAATTTCAAACGCTGCGAATTACGCACATTAACTGTAACAGATACACAAATTTAAAAAAAACTTACATTGTCTCTGTTGCGCTTCGTCTTGCGGGTACCGCACTTGCCCCTGGACTAGATGAAGGATAAGAAGAGATATTACAGCGAGGCATTTCAACGAAGGCACAGGACTGTAAAGAGAACGCAAAACTTAGATGAACTGAAGAATACTACGAGAACTAAATAACATTTTTATCTTATTCATAATTCTCATAACTTGAGGAACGTTATATTAAAAATGTTTTCTAAAAGCATGTAAAGAAAAGATAAAGTACAATATAATTAGATGTTTCTTTATTTAAAGAAAGGTATAATTTTCTTGCTTTTCTTTAGAAATTGCTTTTGCATCACGTAATTTTAATGTAAATGGATGTAGGTACTATTATTTATTGTATTTCAATCAATCTTATTTTTTATTCAGAAAATAAAAGGATCAAGAAACTTGATACTTCTTTAGTTGACGGATGTATTGAGTTATTTATAATTTCATAACCTGGGTACAATATGATGAAATAAATTATAAATTTTAAAAAAATCCTTAGAATTTTTTAACCTTCAAGGATTAATCAAATAAAAAATATATAAATAATAATTTATGAAAATTTATAATATACAGTGGAAATATAAATTTAGTAATATATTCAATCAAATAAAGATTCATCTAAAACAGGGATCTCCAAACTTTTTGTACCTATGTATATTTGGTATATTAATTAAGAACTGTGGGCCAATACTTCGTAATCTCCTCATACAAACATTTTTTGAGGAGGTTTTTTAAATGATTAATTTAATATTTAAAAAAAATTACTATAAAGTTTCGTCAATTAGAATTTTCAAAATTTGTTGTCCACCATTAACTTCAGTGAATTACTGAGATTCCAGCTCGCAGATTCAAATAACTATAAACACCGATAGTATAGCTTTTAAGTATTTAGAAAATTTGGGAATAATTCTGTATATTTTAATTTTACACTGACCCTTGAGATTTTACTTTTATTTGTTACTCCTTCTACTCTTCAATGGTTTGATGTGTAAAACATACTCAAACAAACACAATTTATTTAAATGAAAAATCATTGATATCTACTTAAATTTTTCTTCTCGTCAAGTACTACTATCAGAATAATTAAAAGTTAAAAAAATAATAATCAAAAGGTCCAAACAGAGGGTAAAAAGAGAAAATAAGACGAATGAAGCGGGAAGAAACTGGGTAGAATTGAATTACTATTACGTAAATGAAGTAATGCACTGAAATTCAAAAAATTTTCAATTAAGAAGCACGCTAGAAGTTAACGTTCTGTAATGCTTGAGAAACTAAGTAAATCGGTAGGCTGAGAATAGCTTTGGTTCACTTTGGAGACCCCTGATCTATGTATAAGATTTACTATTATCTTTATATTCCGCATTTTAAAGCAAACATATTACATACATAGGTATATTCATCTGTTTCCTTAAATTTTGATTTAATATTTTAAATAATCCCTTTAAAAGTTATTATGAAGTTACGTTTTAAAACAATGGAATGGAATACAATAGCATACATTTTAAGTTATATTTATCTGAAGTTTGTAATAATAAAATAACTACGTAAAAACGTATTATAGCTGTAGAAGTCGTATATGATCCATACCTTTTCAACGTTTTAACCATTGAAATGGTCTCTCACAACCCATTTTCTTTTCATTTAGATAGCTTGTTTATTCCTAGACCACAACAATAATTTGGTGTACAATATAATTTTAAAGTTCCGGTTTTCCAGGATATTCGACCTCTGCTTTTTTTGCTTGTTGCATTTGAAAATTAACTCATTTCTCAACATACTTGTAAGAATTGTCTTATAATATCAAAAATCAATATAGTGTCTGCTATTAATATAATTATGAGAAAATACATTATTATTATCCCAGATAATACAATCCTACATTAGCAAAGATTTTCTTTTAATTTTGTGGAAATATAGGCCGGTTATGATTGTGAATGAGTTAGCAGCTGGTATAAAGGTCACGAGTCCGTCAGTGGACTTAAGCTAAATTGCTATTAGTTCTGCAAATATATACTTTATGCATGATCCTCCTTCTCTGTTTCTCCTCTTATTTTACACCAATTTTTCAAGTAAAATACTCTACATTCGGTTAGAACCATTTCCTTTGTTAGCAATGCGTAAGCGGAAGCTTCAAAAACACATCCGTATAACACAATCATATTGTTATTAATTCTTTCGTTTCGAGTGTTTCATGCATGACTCGCTTTGTGTCCCCCAAAAATAGATAATCAAGCGGCTTTCTCATTCAACGATAAACTCTTTTCATCGTTTCATTACTTATCAGGAGAGAGGTCTGCTTATTCAGAGTTGAAAAGAAATTACACTCTGCAGATAGCTGTTGATAGCGCTTTACGTCTGATTGTACACATGAATGATAAAATACCAAGCTATTTAAGACCTTAATAAAATGGGTAGACTCTTTAAGTCCGATTGTACTCACTATTGATTAACTACCTTACGATTTAAGGAGTCAATAAAATAAAAATATGGGTCAGGTGTTCAAAACCGTATTGCCGAATTTAACGGTCTCCAAAAGACGATGAGAAGCCTTGACACCCGTTCAGTCAGGCTGCTTGCTATAAATATTAATGTTAAGCCTATGAGTTTTGATCCTCCACTACATGGTACCCCATAAAAGTGTCCTCGTGTGTCATATATGTAGTTTTTTCTAAATTTATAACTACTTCACGTGTGAACGCTTGACCAAAATCTTCAACCACTGTGTCCAGAGTCAGTCTTCTCCTAAAAGAAGTCTACGAAAACTTTTCATTGCTAGGATAATAAATCTTGTGACTACCACTTTGTTTACATTTAACCTTTATTTTTTATTTAACAGGGGAAACCAAAAATTATGTGGCCTTCTTGTATGTGCACTAAAAAACATTTAATTTATTTTAATGTTAGATATAATTATATAAAATTTATGCAAGTGTGTGGATATAGACATTCAATTTCCAAAAATATTTCCTTGACTTTTTTGCCTTTTTGCTTTGTCCTTTTGATCATTCATATTTATATACTCTGAATACACTAGGTCAAAGTACAAAACTATTGAAGTTAATTTTAATCAAAAATTACACCAGTGGTCCAATAGTCAAAATTTATTGAATTCAATTTTAGAACCTAAATAAACTAAAATATGAATTTAAAAAAAATTAAAGCATTTCAACGGAAGTTTTTCAGAGCGTGTTTTCTTGAAGCTGTTTCCCTTTATTATTTCTAATATGTTTTCTCTCTTTTGTCAAAAAATATATAATTTATAATAAAAGCAAGGGAGATAAAATTGTGTACTTTATTTTAATTCACCTCTCGTTCTACAGTTTTTCGATGCTTTAAAGTTTAAAGCACACACACAATAAACACATCATGCATTTGCATAGAATTCCTTTTTAAATTTATATAAAATCAATAACACACAGTTATAAGACACTGCTTAGTGATATGTAAGAAGTATAACCTGTTCTTCTCTCTCACAATTATTCCTCATTCATTTATTTTATAAGAATAACGCAAAAACTTTACCATGGTTATTTTATTTATAATATCATCTTATTATTGGTAAGCTATTTAACCTATTAAAATTATTCAAGGAGGTAATCAGAATCTGTATTAGGGAAGTATCAATGCCCGATGTTCTTACCCTTAGTTACATTTATGTCACGGAATTTCCTTTAATGTACATAAATTTATCAATTTGAAAGGTACTACATTATGTATTAAGAGTGAAAACTAGTTCTTTTTTTCAGATAATTTCTAATTTTACTATTAGATAAACTTCTGCTCCCGATATCACAGCTGATAAGAAGAGTGATAAGTGCTGTATTTAAAAAGCGATGATGTAATGAATCAGTTCATGATGATGTAATCATGATATAAGGAAGTTTAGCGTCTGTTTCCACCGGTAGTGAGTGAATTAATTTAAAAATAATATTGGTTCTCTTTTACAACCTAGTATTTAGTTTGGTCATTTTGTATTTATTTATGAAGTATTTTTATAAGATGATTTTAACACTATTGTAAATCAAGTTTTTATTATTAATATTTGTAAAATTGAAATACGGAATCATAAAGAAGTATTTTGCTTTAATAAACTGTTGGATTGTTTTAATCCAACAGTTTAATCTTGCTTTTAAAATCTTCTAAAGTAGATAATTTTGTAGATAATGGGAAAGAAACAACTAATATGTTAGTTTATGTATCAATATTAAGTTGCACTTACATTACTTCTGCATCAGAAATTAAAGTTCGTCTCAATTATCTTTTATTTTACATTTTTAAAATAAAACTGGAACAGTATAGGAAAAATCCTATGCTCAAAGTTATTCATTGTCAATTAGATTATTGTTTTTTAAATTTATTTTTTATCCATTAGCAATTAATATTTTCGTGTTTTTTAAATCGGATATTTTAAATCTATAGCTATTTTTTATTATAACTGGTGTAAGATTTACAATTTGATTCCCCACAGTTCTTTCAATGATTCTACATAAAATTCCGTATGCCTTAAAATGATAAGATTGAAATAGAATTTCCACCTGATAAAATTTAAAATGTGTCGATGTATAACTATTTAAAAAGATTGTCATTAACGAGTAAACAAAATATTCACGTTTGCAATTCGATTACAATATTAATAAATGAAAATTACTCATACTAATATTCAAACAAAACGCACTTTTTTTTTATCTTTATCGATCTATTTTCAATATTTTTTCCTGAGCACTTATTCTTTATAACTCCCATTAAAACATTACTAATGGTCTTTACTTTTATTTTCTGCCTTATTTAATTAGAAAATGTAGTAAATCTCCAAAGAAAAATGTAAATCTAATATTAGATCAAAAGTTTCAAATTCCTGAGTTCAGTATTTTAGGAAGAGTTTTTTTTAAGAATTTTATTCAAAACATGTTATATCAGTAAAAAGAATACTTCATCTTACTTAAACAAATTTCGTTTTCTGATGCATTTGAAAGAATTACACTTGTTAGTGCAATAGCTTGTAATTAATAATTATACACAATAAACTATTTTAATTACATTATATATTTATGAAACTATGAAATACTAATTGAATACTAATGAAATACTATGATTTACTAAACTATTATATAAATGAATATGATATTATACTATGAAAATTGCCATGATAATCAACGATTTGAAATACATTAATTATTGATTAGTATTAAGTTTCTTTATAATCTATTTTTTTACGATCGTAACGATTTATATAATAACTAAATGAATTATATTATATCCCACATTTTATCACACATTATTCTTATTGAGTGTTTCTAAAAATGAGTGCATCTCTAGTGAACTTGTCCGTGAAATGCATCAAAGAACAGTGTCACCGGAAACGTCAGATGTTCTCATCGATTTACCTTATTTTTCATTCAACCCGCCTCTAATCTTATTCCTCAAGGTTTGAGAACAAAGAGTTAGATCCTGATTGAGAATAACTATAAGAGATAATCCAAATGTGATCAATGATGCGGTGACCGGACGGAATAGCAAGTTTCTGATAGACGATGACTCCTAGTCAAGCTCGATGGATAACACAGAAACAGACATGATTTTGAACAGTAGTTTGTGCTGGTTTTCGATAAATTCTATCTAATTCCAATTTATTATGATTTTTGCAAGTAAAACAAAGTAGTATATGTTTTTAAAATACAAGTATTATGTATAATAAAATACAAGTATTATGTATTATAAGTGGAATTTTTAAATCTGATAAATAAATAATTTGTTATCATAAAATAACTTTTTAACAATAACCAAAAACTATTTAGCTGAAAAATTTTACAATTTTTACAACATTTAATCAGAAGCATTTTAGATATTGGTGTCAAATTAAATTATGTTTGCTTTTATTTCATGTTTGAAGGCGATTTCTTTTAGTGAATGAGTTCGTAATAAATCAACACTGTTCAGGGAGTCTCCCCCTGACTCTTTTATTACTAAAACCCGGTTAATAACACTTTAATTCCAAAAGGTTTTTTTAGGTTTTATTTCACATCTTAGGAAAGTATTTATTTTTATCTGCTTTAGATTTTATGAAAACAGCGGGATGAAGGGGGAAATAAATATTAAGGCAATATAAATCGTTGTTTAATAATGTTCCTTTACCTTTATTTTGAAGAGAAGGTGGAAGAATTTGGCACAACTATACATTACCAATTGGAGAAATAGATGGAGTGAACAAAGGATATTGAAAAGAACAAAGATATAACACCTTGAAATAAGGGGGCTAAGATGGTCTCCTTCCAACTTTTTTCTAATTTGAAAATATCACTCTTAAAAATGAGGATTTCACACATTAATTCTAAACAGGTGGGTGGTGTTTTTAAAGTTTTTTATATCTTAAAGAAGTATAGCATCAAAGAAGAATCCTAGCGGGAAGGCAGTTGACCCTATTGCCCCTATATTGCCCCTAAATAACGCCCTGGAAAGGAATATAGTGAAGAAAATAATTTTTATTTATTTGAACACTCAGTTTGAAAAGCCTTTCCCCCCTCCCGATCAAAGACGGTATATATCAGCTAGTTTAGTATACACTGTTAAACAATGGGTGGTTATCATAAACTGACGAATCATTTTTATCTATTAATTAGTTTAAAATGGAAATAATTTATAAAACTTTTAAGAAATAAAACTGTTGCCTCTTCAATTTTAAAAAAATTAAATCATAAGTTTTTATTTCTTTTGTTTTTCATTTTATAAATTCTGAATCATTTTAAAATTTAATGGTAACCTCATTTTGCTAAAGATTGCGATACGTGGTACTTAAAACTTTGTATAAGACCACAAAATGAATAGATATAATAAATATTTCAATAGTTTTTATATGAAACTTTTATAACTTTTTTATTTGAAACATACACATTTTCATAACTTTTTTTAAAATATGACTCATAAAATTTCTAGCTTGGGAAATCCAAAAAATTTCATTTAACCCTCTATTTCCAACTAATAAATATACATTATTTAACTTTAACTGAGTTCCATTCAAATTACAATTTAAAATTCCTTGTTTAATAAAACTAACATACTAAGTATTACTATTCCTTTATATTTTAAGGAATCACAAAACTCTATACACTCTAACTTGTGTTTGTGCGGTCCGTTTTTGTGCGATTTTTTATTTGTGCAATTTTTCATTGTATTTGCGTTTTTTACATAAAATTCTAGTAATTTAGTTGATCCAGTTAAATTTCTATTGAGTGATCAGATTTGTGTTTTATGTTATTTTTAGATTGCATCAAATGCTTAAGGTGGATTAGTCATTTGATGGGGAGATAGGAAGTTATACAAGATAAGTAAAATAGTTGAGTTTATATAAGATTACGAAAGATTTACGGTCTTAAATGTTGTAATAACATTTTTTCACGTTTTCTTTTTACACAAAATTATAGTTTTTTAGTCGTTCCAGTTAACACCTGTTATTGAGTATTTTCTGTTTGAATTGAATATTTAAAAATTACATTATTAAGGTGATTACTAATTTATAATGAGATATAATAATTTGCATGCATTCTCAAAACTAGGAGGATTTTTTTAAAGTTTCAGTGCTTTTTTTCAAAGTTTAATAGATTTCTTTCAATATTGAATGGTTTTTTTCAAAGCTTAGGATATTTTTAAAATTTAAGTGGATTTTATTCAAAATTTTAACTAGTTTTCAATAATTAAGGTAGTGTTTTTCAAAGTTCAGTGGGGTTTTTCCGTTATCTTGAACGGGTTTTTCAAAATTTAAGATGTTTAAAGTTAAAACTAGAATTTTTTGAATTTCATTATTTATTTTCAAAGTTAATTAGATTTCTTTAAAAATTTAATGGGTTTTTTCCGAAATTAAGCTAGGTTTCAAAAATTAAATGGCGTTAAATGGCGTTCAGTGAGTTTTTTTTAAAGTTAGTTACATAGGTTCTTTCATAATTCAGTGGGGTTTTTTTTCAAAATTTAGGATGTTTAAAGTTTAAACTAGGTATAAAAATGTTGGAAAATGTTATGTTCATCATAAGAAAAATTCGAAAACAAATTACTCCAAAGCTTATTCTCAAAGCTTACACTCTATCTAATAGCATTGATAAATGATCACTTTAAAATTAAAATAAAAACATAATTTTTTAAGAAAACTGACGAACTTTGAAAAAACCCACTTGACTATGAAAAACCGACATTATTTTAATAGAACAGAAAACCACTTAATTTTGAATAAACCCACACTTTTTTCTTGAAAAAACCCAGTTTTATATGTTTTTTTTTCAGAATTTTATTGAACCCCCCCCCAAAAAAACCTAACCCACTATGTTTTTTTAAAAAAGGGGTTTTGCGAACCCTGCCTTAATGCCTCTATAAATTTACGAATTATATCAAATATCTACTGAGAATTTAAGTAGAACTCTTTTAAAAACAGTTTCTTTAATTAATTAAACTTTTATTAGAAAATGTGAAACATTGAAGAAAATAGAATTCGAACGCATTCCAAAAATACTGTCAAACGCAACATTGGATTGAAAAAAAAATCCTTATTCGGATCAAGACCCTTCAGAGAATCTTCCATAATTTCATGTTGATGTCATCCTTTATTCCGTCCAAAAAAGCAGAGAATGATACCAAACTATTGACAGTCAAACTTTAAACATAAGTTAGGTACCAAACTTTTGATATTTCTTTTCAAACACGTTCTTCTCAAAACAATTTTTTAGTTCACACTTTGCATTTAAGAAATATTTCATCAATTATTTAAATGCAATATTTATTAATCATTTCAATACATATAAATTAATGATGGTATTTGATCAACTCTCAATATAAACTGAACAGAATAGTGATATCCCTTTCTCTCTGAAACCCCTTTTTTTTAATTAAAAATGTAACGTTTAATATCCTACTATTTATAACTTTTAAAGAAGTGTTAAAAATTTCGTTCGAAAAATTATTTCAACTACTCATATATATTTAAACCAAACATTAAATCATAGAATCAAGGTGTTTATTACTAACAAATAATAACCTGAGGAGTGAAGACTAGGGAATATTTATGTGAATAGTGAAATATACACTCCTGAACACTCTCATGATAGTTTTTTCAGAAGAACTAAGTTCAAAATTTTTCTTTTCTTTGCACCGTTATTTAAATTAAATGTTTTTTATTAAAAATAAAGAAACAATGACAGAGTCAAGTAACGAGTCGAGTTGGATCAATTCTTTTGATGCACGTAATATAGACCACAACCGTAATTTTAAGACATACAAAGTATTATTATCAATTTTCCAGGAAGCACTTCAATCGTTAAGCAGTAAATAAATTTTAATAGAGCAAAACAATAATGACATAGGCCAGGATATGTAAACAAACTCATCGGTACGAATGTATACCCAATAACAATGAAAACCTTTTTAAGGTATTCTAATTAAGATATTTGATGAAAGACTTAAAAGTTGAATCAGCATTTCCTATTTCAGCTCATCCTATTGAGTCCCACATCCGTCTTGAAAGCTGGGAGTCACCTCAAAACTTTTACTCGGATTCCCGGGAGAAAATCGAAGAAGGTCAAAAGAGAAAACATGAGAAAACTCTCCAAAGGAGAACCCATTTTCGCCCAGATTCTAACCTCTTCGATGACTCAGAAGGAACAAGTCTGACCTCGAAAATTCGGCTTTCTCGAGGTTCGACCCTGTTGCAAGGCTCGTCGAACCTTTTCCTTTTCATTTTCGCAATAAAAAAAGGGATGATCCCCACACCGCTCCGGGCAACTGGCTTGACAAGTACAGAATTAGCCGAGCTCCCTTTCAAGTTGGGGCCCTTGAGTTTCCTAAGATTGATCGAATCTGATCCTTAAGTCAATCTTTTATCTTTCAAATACTGGAAGTCAGGTCAGGTATTATTGGAAGATGCTAGATTTTGACCATATTCCCAAATGCAACTGAAAATGTTTATAAACTGGAATTCCAATTACTTTAATATACAAATTTATACATTTTTATCCAGTATAACTTTGTAATTTTCAAACACATTTTCTATAAGCATGTAACAATCATTTTCCACTGATATATAAAATCCATAACAATTTGGCACTTTTAACTTCCGTAGTTACCACAGTTTTCAAAACAGTTCGTACAAAAAACCCCGTAAATTGAATATGAATATTTTTTATTTTACTTCAGAATGTCTAAATTTTTTTTGCACTAATTCTCTTAAACAAGCATTCTGAAAAATATATTAATTTGTAAAATACTTAAAAATGAGATAGAAAATATTAGTAATTATATGTGGTTTTAAGAACACCTTTTTAAACACGTATATTTTATGTCATCATAAAATCCCACTGGAATGCCTTCCGTATCCCCTCCATAAATTATCATTTCCTTTGACGATACCCATGAATAAAGTATTTTAAAATGCTACAAGGAAATTTAACAGCAATGTTAACCCGTAACAGGGGAGGTGAAAATGGGAACATACAAGGGGACGTAGGGTCTCAGAGACTCCGCAACTTTCTATATTTTTTAAAAATCGTCTAATTAAGATATGATTCTGATATTCAGTACATTGTTATTTGAACATTTATTTATCTCTTGATAGAAAAATATTTTCTTTAACTATGATAAAATAAAAAAAATTTTCTGACAATATTCCAATAGACTTAAAATTATCGATGTTATCGAATTATCGTTGCGGAGTCTGGGAGACCCCACGTCCCCTGCTACAGGTTAAAGAAGTAAGAAAAGATTAACTTAAAAGTATCGTTTATCTTTATGAAATTGAATCATCAAGCGCAAACATCTTAATGTTTAAAAAATACACGATGAGTAAATATTTCGTCTTTAGTGAAAATCCCTGCTGAGTTCAAGAGGGATAAGTTGGGAAAACTCGATCAAATGCCTTCAGCGTAATCGACCAGTTTTTCGTCTACTTTCCAACAGCCGCCCATCTTTCATACCTGTCATAACACCCGGTTTCTGATATCTCTTATAAGCACTCTTCATGTATTACTTTCCATTTCTAAAAAGTAAATCTCTCAATGAAAAGTGAATGAAATGAAATAGCAGACTACAATTCCCGCGTTTCGAAAAAAGTGATGTACATTATTTGTTCGGATGGGTGATCCTGAGAAACGCGAGCTAACTAGACCTTATCCCTTTCACACGAAATTTATGGACACTAAATTTATAAACGGGAAGGGAATCCTAAGCGACACTATAAACTAGTTTAGTTTCTAAGGAGAGTAAATACATATTGAACGACTTATTAACTTGACACCCTACCTTTTAACATACAATTTTATTTGTTTATGTTTATAGTGAATAACAAAATACTTATGATTCTTTAAATAAATTTTTATACTAAGGTAATGTATATTTCGATTTTATGTTTCACTGAAAATGAATGATTTTATTTTATATACCCTGGTATAATATTCATTTCAATACTCAATACACTATTTCTAGCAGAACAGAGAGCTCGTGAGTTACCCCGCTTATAAGTAAATAGCAGATTACTGTTTAACGGAAACTATGGAAAGTGTGCGAACTTGGATAAAAACATACACTCCACTGTGTTTAAAAAGTAAAATATTTCTACATACATTTTAAATTCTTTGATTTGAAAGTTACAGGAGGAAGTGAATGCAGAACTTCACTTAGTGAGTGTATTACTTTAATATAAACAACTATTATAAAACAAAATGCCCAAAGAACAACTAATAAACCTACTTGAAAACTAAAATAAAAAATCCATTTAGGATTTTTATCCATCCAAGTCATTAAGTCTCCAGAAAACTAAATTTCTTACCTTCTTTTCAAGCTCTTAAAACCTATCAAATCGTTATAATGTTCTCTACATTTATAAATTGAAAACAAGAAAGTAAAACTTACCTCGTACTCACACAACAAAAGTATGAGACTTTTAAATTTTCAAATAGAAACTTTAAGGTGCTCCAAATATAATACACTTTAAAAGCTTAAAGGAAAGGTAGGATCTCTCAGGGATGAAAAACTTATCAAGCATCACCCCATTTCTTGATTGACTTACAAAACTTAGTCATATTTCAAAATATCTCTTGTGAGGCAAATAAAATGGCATACAGGGAACAACTTAATCCTAATAGCGACAAAACTTCAAGTACTTTCATACCCAATGGAGTGTAAGCAAATGTTGAAAATGTCACTATAATTGGGGTCGAACATCCATCAACAGTGGATATTTCCTTTTTTCAAGAATCATAATCTAAATACTTTTAATTTTTTAAGAGGGAAAAACTATCAATATTTTGAACGCAAGCAAATACGAGTTTTGAGAAGCCTTCTACCAATCACTTACCTCGTTTTTTCATTCGACATAAACACTTAGAAATCCAATTAAAATAGAAAAACTAAGATCTTTTTATAAAAGACAGTAACATTTAAATAAGATTAATTTTAACAAGATTCTCTATGAAGGCAATAAATACAAATAAAGAGTCTTGAGATGCGATTGGTAGGAGACTTTCGATCATTTCCCTTGCCCAAGCAACACACAAAAAATAAAGGTATCCAAAGGGAGCGAAGGGATCAAGATTTTTCTACGTAGAAAAATAAGATTATTTAGAAGTTATGGGTAGTAGCTACCGGTCACTTCCTCTCTTCGTCCTCGCTACATAAACATTGAATTCCAAGAGTGAGGGTGAAAAATCCATAGGTATTTTTGAACGTAAACAAATATGAGTTTTTAGAAATTATCTATATTAGGCTACCGGTTACTCCCTCTCTTCGTCCCCCCTACATAAACATTGAATTCCAAGAGTGAGGGTGAAAAATCTACCGATATTTTTGGACATAAACAAATAAAGGTTTTTAAGATGCGAACGGAAGCATGGTCCAGAAGATCACTCACCTCATAGTCCGTTAATCATCCACACTTAATTGACGGAAACACAAAGAGTCGGCGAACTACCCCAAAGGAATGAATACGCTCATATCGCTCGGGAAAACATTCACTTCTTTTTGCTGGAGTTGAGGCAACCGGAGAGATCCAAAGGAAAAACCCTAACTTGACTTAAAGACGTATAAACGAGAACACATCCGTATGCAAGGAGACAAGAGCTAAAAACACTAGCGTAGGTTTTGACACGCTTTGTAATCTAGGTCGTCTTCGAACTTTTCCCTCCTACTGTAACCCACTTTCGACCCTCACTAAAACAGATATTTTGCCTCAACAGTCCGAAGAAATTTTTGAGGTGGAAATGATCTCTTCCTCCATTCACGATTTCCCCTGCTCCTGGACCGTGGAATTAGATATTGGTATGAGCAACTTTCTAGGCAGACCCATTTGGGGGCCTTTCTTTACTTGTAATAAATTTGATTTCTCCCTTTCCTTGCAATTGTCCCTGGAGCAATATAGCTTGTTCTGCCCGGATGCATAACGGACATTAAGTCTTGCGGTTTGGTTTTAGGTTAGTGTGATGGTAAAAGTTGTTATCACGTGTTCAGAGAAACCGGGGAAAATGCCACAGCTGAGGTACACCATTAGAGAAAGTTGCTGAGGAGAAAGTATCGTGACCGAACCGTTTTACTTCGAGAAATTTCAATACATTATCTCCACGCATAGCCATCATAATAACTAACATAGTTGGCCTAAAATGTAGTCTTTCTCACTCTCATCCTTATACCTTACATTTATCCCTCTTCTATTATCTTCTTCATTCTCCTTAATTATTCCTTACACTCACTTTCTTTTCTATGCTCTCTTCTTATCATCTTCATTCTTTTTCTCATTTTACTATCATGTTTAACTCTATTCTTCCATTCAAATACTTTTCCACTCTCTTTTTCTTCAACTTATTGACATAATAATATCTCTCCCTCTATCCTTTTTTTTCTCATGCTTTATCATCCCATTCCAGAATAGCTACCAGAATTAGCTGAAGATTTAAGCAGCAATCGGGGAAGGCCACTGAGTCTTTATCCCCCCCAAAAAATATAGTACTAAGATCGACAATATAGACAAGGGCACAAAAGGAGAAAGCGAGGAAAACAACTTATAGGGTTCTTTCCGGGGATAAAAAAACAAAGGAGATTCCTTACATAAAATTATCCTTTCTATTAAAATATTTTTAAGATTTGAAGATTCTCATTATATTTTCATTGCAATAGAAATTTAATTTTTTTTCATCTACAGCAGCGGTTCTTAAACTTTCTATCGTCACGGACCCCTTCAAGTGGTAGCCAGACATCGCGGACCCCCAACACTTTAAACACCAAAAGCAGTAGCCATACTTTTGTTTTGAGTTTTAGATTAATTAAAACTAGTTTACATAAATTATATTAAATTTTACAGTTATTACTCAAGAGGCGTATATAGAAATTTATTTCGGGAGGGGACAAAAATTATTCCTCAGCCCCATATGTATATTTCATAGGTCCAAGTAAATTTTTAGTACATTTTTAAGTAGAATTTGCGTCTTAGGGAACTTAACATAAAAAAGTTATGAGTAATTAAGTTCTAGCTACCAAAGGGGGGTCTGGGGGCCCCCCCAGAAAATTTTTGGAAATTTGACACGAAAAAACCGGATTTTAATTAGTTTTGGTACCCCTAGTCAGAATTTTTTGAATATAAATTTTTATGTAAGATTTGCATTTTGATAAACTTAATGCAAAAAACAGTTTATAATAATAGAGTTAAGGTATCTGGGGGATCATCCCCAAAAAGTTTTAGAAATTTAACCCTAAAATCACACAGGGGTTTTAACTTGGTTTTGATACACTTCGTCCGAATTTCAGACTATATTCTTAGGTAGGATTTCGATTTTGATGAAATTATTTTAAAAAAGTTACTAAGTACTAAAGGGGGGTTTGGGGGTCCTCCTCCAGAAAATTTTCGGACATTTGAATAAAAAAAAATAGAGTTTTAACTTCCTTTGATTCACCAAGTCCAAATTTCAGGGAGGGGACAGGGCCCCTTCACCCACCCTTATATATGCCCTGAATTACTGCAAGTCTGTGATGGTTTGGGGTCTCTCCCAGAAAAATTTAGAAAATTGGCCTCAAAAAGTAGTGCATGTACATTTCGAAAATTTTTTTTGGTTACACTTGAAGAGAACAGTTCCTTGTAAACCATGTAAATTTCAAGGAAAAAATTATGCATTGAAGTCGAAATTTCGATGGGGCTGGGGGTTCTCCCCCAGAAAATTTTTGAAATTTGCCTCTAAAAACTAGTGTTTCATCTCATTTTAAACCCTTTGGGGAATTCTAAAAGTAACTTGAGGAATTCCCCAAGGTGACTCGCGGACCCCCTAGGAAGGCGCCGCCGCGGACCACAGTTTAAAAACCGCTGATCTACAGCTTCTACTTTAAACTGTTTGACCACTGGCAAATTCAAGGGGGGGCTAGGGGACTTTTTCCCCCCGAAAAAGGAACAAGAACTAACAGGGAGAAATACGGGATATCGGAACTAAGGGGCGTATATAAGGCCGGGTTGGCTGAATTGGACCCAATGGTTTTTTTTTCAAAAAAACCTTGTGAAAAAATCCTCATTTAGGACCCATTTTTGGGGTTTTTTTCAAGAAAAATCAAGATTTTGGAAGTTTCAATACTGAAGAAAAACATTGAATGAAATAACATACCAAGAACTGCAGATGAGCGGGGTTTTTTTTTCAAAATTTTAACCAGGTTTCAATAATTAAGGGTTTTTTTTTTTCATTATTAAATGGGTATTTCAAAATTTAGGACGTTTAAAGTTTAAACTTTATAAAAAAATAAAGGAGAATTTTTTAAAATGTCAGTGTTTTTTTCAAAGTTAAATAGATTTATTTCAATATTGAATGGTTTTTTTCAAAACGTTGGATATTTTTAAAATTTAAGTGGGGTTTTTTTTAAATTTAAACCAGGTTTCAATAATTAAAAGGGATTTTTTTCAAATTTCTGTGGAGTTTTTTTTTCAAAATTTAAGACGTTTAAAGTTCAAACTAGTTATATAAATTAAGGAGGATTTTTAAATTTTAGTATTTTTTTCAAAGTTAAATAGATTTCTTTCAAAATTGAAATGAGTTTTTTCAAAGTTAAGGATATTTTAAAAATTTTAATGGTTTTTTCTTTCAAAGAGTTAAATAGGTTCATTAATAATTCAGTGGGTTTTTTTTCATTATTGATTGGGCTTTTTCAAAATTTAGGACGTTTAAAGTTCTAACTAGATAGAGAAATTTTAATAAAAGTAAGAAGTTGGGAAAATGTGTGTTACATCATGAAAAAAATTCGAAAACAAATTACTCCAAAGCTTATTTTTACACTCTACTTCATAGCATTGATAAATGAACACTGAAAATAAGAATAAACCATTATTTTTAAGAAAACTGACGAACTTTAAGAAAACCCACTTAACTATGGAAAAACTGACATTATTTTGACAAAACACATTTAATGTAGATGAACTCACTAAAATTTGAAAAAAAAACACTTAATATAGGAGAAAACCACTAATTTTGAGAAAAAAAAAAGTTTTATATTGCTTTTTTCATGGTTTTATTGAAAACAAATTGAAAACCCCGGGTTTTTGCCAACCCTGATATAAGGGGGAAGGCGACTGAGTGTACTAAAATTATAATTATATGTATTTTTTGAAGTTATGCTCACAGTTTTAAGTCAGTTTATATTTATATAATTGTCATATTAAGTTTTATATTTGTTTATATTTAAGTCAGTTTATACTTAACAGTTATTAGTTTTTTACCAATTCATCTATATTGAGATTATTTTATTTAAGCTTTTTAATAGCAAAATTAGGTGCATTGTGTGCATATCGGTTGATTTTGAATGATATTTAGGTTTTATTATATTTACAATAGAAATCGTTTATTTAATAACATAACATTTTTTAAAATGGATATTTAAAACTTTTTATTTTTCTATATTATTCTTTACATTTTAAATTTCCATTTTTTTATTTTATAATTCACTATTTATTTTGTTATTTTCAAAACTGTGTTTCTGTGTAAACAAGTTTCTAAATTTTTAAAAATAATTCCACACATGTTATTGCAGTTATCATTGGACAAATATTGCCGACTTGACAATGTTAATGGTTTTTAACCAAAATTTTTTAAAAATACAATTCCACACAGATTCATGCAGTTAAAATATGACTCATATTAACCCAACCTGACAATGTTTATTGTTTAATCATGTGAATGTTTTTAATAACATCCAATTATGAACAACATAATTATTATTGAATTTTTAAATGATATGTTTAAAAACAAGAAAATATTTACTTTACTCTTTGTACAGGGTGTATCTGAAATCGGGCAAAAAACTTTGAGGGATAATAGAAATCATCAAGAAGAACAATTATAGGTATATAAGGGGGTCACAAATGGAGTTAAGGGGTAAAATCACGAAATTAATTATACCAGTGAACCCCTCGCAAATACGTTCAGCAAAAGAAATTCCTTAAGGGTAAGGCTAATAAAACAAGGTGAAACGCTGTTCCAGCATTTACCGAATAAATACTAATGTACTAAAATGCCCCAAAACCTACTGAAATGATAAATTAAGTTTTTGTATAATCCGCATCAATGTACAGTTGGGGAAAAAAACTTCTCAGTTCCGATTTCTGGCGAACCACTTGGGTTAGGAAGACAAAGATAGGTGTCATTTTTCATTAATTAAAGTATTCTTTTACCGAAGTAATTTTCGAGTCCTTAAGGGGTCGTCTTCATATTAAACGAAACACTAACTTTTTTTCAATGGGGACTGCCAATTATTATGAGGTTTTCTGAAAGGCCATTCCTCCAAACCCTTAAATACCCAGTTTCATCTAGATTGATTCACAAATAAAAATTTTAAAAAATTTTTAATTTTTAAAATCGTGTAATATGTTTATGGTAATCGATTTTGGTAATAATTTTATGTAGAAAGCCGAAATTTCAATAGATTTTATCTAATAGTTTTTGATAAAAACGAACTTTAATCTTAAGGGGCGGCAGTGGCGTAGCTAGGGGGGGGCGGGGGGGGCGGTCCGCCCCGGGTGTCACCCCGTGTCACCCCGAAGGGGGTGACACCCAAACTAGTGAACTTGGCACTTTTTTCAAGTTGTATGCTTTCCTTGAAAAAAATTTTTGAATTCACTCTACCAATGAAATAAATTAGGGTTTAGAAAATCGGTTGTCACCCTCAAAATATCTGGGAGAGTGATACCGAAGTCTTCGAATTTTGCTATAAGTTGGTAAATATGCCTTCCTTGAACAAAAAAAATTATCATCCTGGAAAATACTCATTTAGCTGGCTACCTAAGAGGGGTGACACCCACCCAAGCTTAAAAATTTCGAACGTACTTTTAAATGTAAACGTATGAAATATAAGTGTAAGAATTGATTTAAATAGTTAACAGTTTTTAGGGTTATGAACTGGGGTGTCACCCATCGAGCTTTATTTAGATCAGCGGTTCTCAAACTGTGGTCCGCGGCGCCTTCCTAGGGGGTCCGCGAGTTAACTTGAGGAATTCCTAAAGTTACTTTTAGAATTCTCCAAAGTTTCAAAATTAGATAAAACACTAGTTTTAAGAGTAAAATTTCAAAAAATTTCTGGGGGAGAACCCCCAGCCCCCTCGAAATTTTTACTTCAATGCATCATTCTTTCCTTGAAATTTCCATACTCTCACCTCAGAGATTTGAAGTAATTCAGGGGCATATAAAAAGGTGGGTGAAGGGGTCCGCCGTATCAAATCTCCGAAAAATTTCTAGGGGAAGACCCCGGAACCCCCTTTAGACTTGGTATACTTTAATATTAAAAACTTTTTAAAAATAAGTTCATCAAAACTGAAATCCTACCTAAGATTATTGTCCGAAATTTGGACGAAGTGTATCAAAACCAAGTCAAATCCTGTGTGTTTTAGGGACTAATTTATCTAAAACTTCTCTGAGGATGACCCCCCAGATACCTTTTTGTTATTAAAACTCTATTATTGTTATTAAACTATTTTTTACATTAAGTTAATCAAAATGCAAATCTTACATAAACATTTATATTTAAAAAAAATTCTAATTAGGGTATCAAAACTAATTAAAAACCTGTTTTCCTAGTTGAATTTCCAAAAATTTTCTGGGGGAGGACCCCCAGACCCCCCTTTAGTATAGGTAGAACTTAATTACTTATAACCTTGTAAAACATTTGGTTAAAAATCCAAACATAAGTTTGTACATCACTATATTTAAAGATCACATTTCAAAAAATTTTCTAGGGGAAGGCCCCAGACCCCCTTCTTTGATTACTTGGAACTCTATTAAATGCAATTTTTTGTATTAAATTCCGCAAAATGCTAATTTTGGCTAGATTGAGCCTATTAAAAATGTTTTAGGAATAATATTTTAGCCCCTCTCGAAAGAAATTTTCTTATACGCCAATGGATTGAATTATCCGAATACGTTGACCAAGGGCCTACAAAAGGGGGGAGCCCGAAATTCGGACTACTTTATGCAAAAAAATTAAAATCCTGTTTTTAGGGTCAAATTTCCAAAAATTTCCTTGAAGAGGACCCCACACCCTCTTTTTGTACTTGGAACTTAGATAAAAATGCAAATCCCACCTAAAAATGTGTGTCCGAAATTCGAGCTAAAGGCCTCAAAACTAGTTAAAAATTTGATTTTAGAGTCCATTTTTCTAAAATTTTCTGGGGGAGAACCCCCAGACCCCCCTTTGCTAGTTCGAACTTTATTGCACACAGCTTTTCCTATAATTAGAACTTCTTCATGACGAAAATTCCGCCTAAAATGTATTAAGAAGTTACATTAAACCTATTAAATATGTATGAGAGATGCTGAGGAATAATTTTGGGCCCTTCCTGAAATAAATTTCTATATACGGTTTGGACTGAAGAATAACTTACATCATAACTCGTTGTTGCAAAGTTTGGAAATTAAAGGCAATGGTAAATTAAAACCTTCAATTTTGAAATTTTTATATGATAAATTAAATGCCATTAGAACACAGATATAAAATGGGGTTCCACCTGAGACCCTCAGTTCTAGACTGGTGTCGCAAATTTTTTTTGTAACCGAATTCCAAAAGGGGGTGACACCGAGAGCTTCCGCCCCGGGTGACACCCAGGCTAGCTACGCCACTGAGGGGCGGTATACCGTTGCCGAATGCATACCGCGAATGTTCTTTCTCGTTCGTTTTCTCGTTCGCTCCTTTGTCTTCCTAACCCAAGTGGTTCGCCAGAAATCGCAACTGAGTCGGGTTTTTTTCCCAACTGTACATGTATACAGCAAAACCACAGGGAGCAAAACCACCTAATATCACTGAAAAGTTCGGAAATATGCGAACCCTTTTTTTAGTCCTGAAAAGCACTCTTTTCACATGATTTAATATCTCCTCGAATATTCACGATATTTTTATGAAATTGTTTCAGTGAGTTGTTGAGAACATTGAGATTATTACCTTTGAGATATAATTTTTTATACCGTGTTTCACTTTTTTTGCACCGTAATAAATCGATTTGTAACTTAAAAGAAAACGTATCCCAAAGAAGGCCAAATGAATTGTACAAAATTCCTAGATTTTTTAAAGAAATTTTCCGTAAGCCTTTTTTCTACCTAGCACCCAAATTTTATAATAATTTGCCCCGAGATCTCCAAAATATTGAACAGTGTTCTACTTTTAAGCGCGAACTTTTTCTTCTTATTATATTAATTTAAACGACATTGACTTTTATTTTTAAATCATTATGAAGCGATAGTATATTTGCAGCAGCCAGACTTTGCCAATAGAAAACAAAAAATAATTAATTTCAATATATTTTGTTTTGTTTAATTATTTTATTTTATTATTATTGAATCACAATGTATTTTTAATTGATATTTAACTCTTCATGTATTTACTTCAATTTGTTCTAGAATTCTTTTTTTTTGTGTGTTTTTGTATTGTCTTTTTTTTTGTCTTCTCTTTTTTTGTTATTTTCCATTGTATTTTTACTGTATTAATTTCTATTACGCCCGTATGGGATCTTTTGTTTCCCCTGGGCGTGTCATATGTTTTATATTTGTATTTATTTTATGTGTTTCTTCCTATTATTTGTCAATAAAGATTATTATTAAAGTTGTTCATGATATTGGTAACAATATTCTCACTTAAGTTTTCGCTCTATCTCCTTTAGTTTTTTTATTAATTTTTATCTCTTTTTAGCCGCTAGGGGTGTTGTTAATCATCTCAATAAATTCTCTATGGTCACTTATCTATGGGTACACCTGACTTATATGATAATAGGAGAGGTAGCTTCCAAATAAAAGCAGTTAAACGGACATTTGAAACACCCTGTATATAGAGGATGGTAAAATTTTTAAACAAACTCTATTCATTTTAAATAATTTTCATATGTTCACAAAACAATTAATTGCTTAAAGGTGCTATATCTAGCCAAAATCGACTTTATAATATAATTTGGAACTTTAATTAAATGTTTAAAAATATAAATTCGTTATTTTTTAATTTGACAGTTTTAATCACTTTCCTCAGTCGTACTAGATTTAAACAATCCTACTTAACCAAAAAAATTGATTTTTTTCATTCTTGAAATTCTTTTTTTAGTTTCAAATGAGTATAGTTCAGTACGCACAACTTAAGCGCAAAAAAAGATTTAAAAAAAAGCTTCAATTTTTTCACACTTATTCTATGAAAAGTTGGCTTGATATTCGTAAACAGCACTAAAATATAGCCTATAGACCAGAGGTCGCGGCAAGTAATTTTACTTGGGGTCCAAATAGTTTTGAAAGTTTTCATCGAGATCAGGAGAAAAAAATGGGTTACTATTACTACTTTAAATTCTTATCTTCAAACACACATACATAGTATATGTTTACAAAGATGCAATTAGAGTACACTACCTACTTAATTATTTGCTAAATTTCACTTGTGTTATCTGTTTTAAGTTATGGTTCCCCTGTCTAGTCAATCTCTTTTATAAATCAATTAGAACATATTAAAAATTTGTTTATTCGAAAATTATTTAATTTATCAAGATATACTCCGGGATACATCAGATTAGAACTTGGTCAACCAAACCTCTCAATAAGAATAATTATCTTTAAAATGCCGGACCATAGGCTTACGAAAATTGCATACTTACAATATTATTACAACCAATCAGTTCCACTAAAATTTAATTGGTCCTTAAGTATCAAATTCGTAATTGATAATTCGGGTTATTTTTGTTTGACTTTCGCAAGACCCAGAAATTGCAGCGAAATATTTACCAAAAATTATTTTAAGTTATATTAATCAGTATACCCAGATGGATATAATTAGCATGACTAACAGTACACTTAATCCTCACTATAAATTTATAAAATTTAATTCTTTCATTGAAGATAATATTGTTTCTAGTTGATAACTCAATTAAGAAAATTTTATTCCAACTAAGATTATATCAAGAATCCATTTTTTAGAAGGTAAACTTTTTAAAATTCATCCAGACCTTATTTGTAAGTACTGCAATCTAAAAAAATTTGAAACTTGGGAGCAGATTATGGATGTCCATGTCCATGTACATTTGTACATGTATGCATAAATGAATATCTGGATCGGCCATGCTGTACTATGTAATGTATGTATAGTTTATTTTGATGGGTATATGTTGGTATGTTCTCCTCCTTTGTTATGTAAATGTACTTTTGATTCGTGTTGGTATATCTATGTTATGTATATTAGGGTGTATCGAAAAAAACTTTTTTTCGATTTTGATGAAGCCTTAGTGCGGAAAAGTTGTCTAAGGTGGCAGAGAGTACCTGTGAATTTTTTCAGAATTTTCGCATAATATCTTTAGGTGCCGCCAAGGCCCTGAAGGTCCCCATGTTAATCCAATGGAGCGCGCAAGCCAAGAAGGCCGAAAATTGGTTTTTCGCCCCTCATTTCTACCCTAATCACACGACGAATGTTTTCACTCGAGTTATGGACCCTATATGATCTAGGCTATCCGACAAAACTTGAATAATAGCCTAAATCTCAATATTATGTTGATTGTGGTCTCTGATTTGAACGAGGAAATAAGCGATTTTCGACGAAATTGGAGCATACAAAGAAACGTAATATAGAGATTTAGGCTATTATTCAAGTTTTGTCGGATAGCCTAGATCATATAGGGTCCATAACTCGAGTGAAGACATTCGTCGTGTGATTAGGGTAGAAATGAGGGGCGAAAAACCAATTTTCGGCCTTCTTGGCTTGCGCGCTCCATTGGATTAACATGGGGACCTTCAGGGCCTTGGCGGCACCTAAAGATATTATCCGAAAATTCTGAAAAAATTCACAGGTACTCTCTGTCACCTTAGACAACTTTTCCGCACTAAGGCATCATCAAAATCGAAAAAAAGTTTTTTTCGATACACCCTAATGTATATATGTATGTATATTAGGGTGTCCCTTATTTGGCCGTTTTTTCAAAAATTCAGAGAAACTTTTGCTCCACCCCCCAATTTTTTTCCATTTGGTACCCTAAGACTGTGTGCAAAATCTTAAATCGATCAGATAATATTAACACGTGCCCCAAACGGCCTAAAGTTAGAAAATTTTGACTTTTTTCTAATTTTTTTGAAAATTTTTAAAAATATGTTTAAAAAATCCGTTTCCGAGTAATAGGGCTCCAACACATTTAAACAATCATATTTGACCGTTTTTCATTACTAGTTAGGCCAAAATGCCCAGTTTGCAACCTAGTCATCAATCAGAAAATCATCAAATTTGTCCATTTTATACTAAGAATAGAAGAATCAAAAGGCAGTGGTAAACGACTTAAAACCGCAAAATTCCATATCTAAACACCATTTGTAGACCATATTGATGTGGATATAAATTTTCTGGAGCTCAAATTAATAATGGTTGCTTAATTACAGACGCCACATTGGATTGCATTAAAACTAAAAAAAAATATGGAAAAAAGGTATGGGCATGTTTGATATCGGGTAATGGGTGTTTGAGGTTTCTAAAATCAATTAAGACTAATAAAATTATCTTGGACAACTTTTTAAAGCTCTTTACGCAATTTAAGGGCCAGCATATCTCCTAATACAAGTGCAAACCATGTTTTCAGAACTATAGATATGGTAATAAATTCTAAACACATAAAACTGGCAAGAGAAATTCTGGAGAGAAACAAGTTAAAAAACAGACTCCAGTGTGTCTACGAGTATTTTATTCCATAAGTTAATTGAAAAGCTGAAGTTGATACAAAATTAACCCACTCTTCATAATAATTTAGTTATACTCTCAGAATGTAAGCAATTAACCATGTTTATAGAGATTGTTCTTCTATTTTATCATAATTTTATACATTAACATAAAAAATACCAGCCGCTCAATTTATTAGTGTCATTAAAACAGTTAAACACTGTTATTTTGTCCGTGGCTGTAAGAAAGTTTAAATATCAACTACAATTTTAATAAATCTTCTACTTTACCCTTAGTTTTTCTTCGCACTGTCAACCTTTCATCAGTAAACGCCCTCGAGGAAGTACTAACGTTTCGAGTAAATTTTTCGTAAAAATTGTTTGTGGAATTAAATTATTTTAAAGTGTCAGAGCCTTCTTTGTGAGAATGTAGAGGTAGGAAACTTACAGGGCGAAGAATAGCTGACTCACAAAAAGACTTTAAAGAAAGAATGATTTTAAGAAACTGTTGATTTTTTGATACTGAAATAGAAAATATAAGTGTCTTTGATTTTAATGACTAATTTGTTCAATTGCAGTATTTTTTACTTTGACGAATAAAGTTATAATAAAATAGAAGAACAGTCTCTATAAACCTGCGTTAATTGCTTACCGTCTGATAGGTTAACTCAATTATTATAGGCGGGTTAATCTTGTATTAACTTCAGCTTTTCAGCTAACTTACGAAATAAAATACTCGTGGACACACTGGAGTCTTTTTTTAACTTGTTTCCAGAATTTCTTTTGCCAGTTTTATGTGTTTAGAATTTATTACCATATCTATAGTTCTGAAAACATGGTTTGTACTTGCATTAGGAGATATGCTGGCCCTTACAATTGCGTAAAGAGCTTTAAAAAGTTGTCTAAGATAATTTTATTAGTCTTAATTGAGTTTAGAAACCTCAAAGACCTATTAACCGATATCAAACATGCCCATACCTTTTTTCCATATTTTTTTTAGTTTTAATGCAATCCAATATGGCGTCTGTAATTAAGCAACCAATAATTAATTTGAGCTCCAGAAAATTTATATCCACATCAATATGGTCTACAAATGGTGTTTACTATGGAATTTTGCGGTTTTAAGTCGTTTACCACTGCCTTTTGATTCTTCTATTCTTAGTATAAAATGAACAAATTTGATGATTTTCTGATTGATTACTAGGTAGCAAACTGGGCATTTTGGCCTAACTAGTAATGAAAAACGGAAAAAAATGATTGTTTAAATGTGTTAGAGCACTATTATTCGGAAACGGATTTTTTAAACATATTTTTAAAAATTTTCAAAAAAATTAGAAAAAAGTCAAATTTTTCAAACTTTAGGCCGTTAGGGGCACGTGTTAATATTATCTGATCGATTTAAGATTTTGCACAAAGTCTTAGGATACCAAAATGAAAAAATGGGGGGGTGGAGCAAAAGTTCCCCCGACCTTCGATTTTAAGGGACACCCTAATGTATATCTATGTATACAGAGGGTGTTTCAAAATTGCGTTGCACGGCTTTTATTCGGTTCGCATATTTGCAATTTTTTTTTATTTCTTGATTAAATTTTGTGTTCTTTAAACAAAACACAAAACTACAAAATAACACTGAAAAATTTGCAAATATGCGAACTTTTTCTTTTTTGACCCCTGAAAAAGTGCTATTTTCACATGCTAATATCTCCGCGAATATTCAAGATATTTTGATCAAATTTTTTCAGTGAGTTCTTCATGACGTTGGCAACAATACTCTCATTGAGGTTTTTGCTCTATCTCCTTTAGTTTTTAAACTATTTTTTTTAACTTTTTAATTTCGCCGCTAGGGGCACTGTAAGTCATCTCAATGGATTCTCCAGGCTCATTTACCTAGGGGTAGACCATACTTCCGTGACCCTAGGAGGCGTTTGTTCCAAATAAGAGCCGTGCAACGCAATTTTGAAACACCCTGTATAATTGTATACGATGCATGACGGATTTAAGGGGGTGCATGGGATGCACCGCACCCCCAACTTTTTGAGAAAATTATATTTTTATAGGGGAAAATCATGTTTTCAAAGCCATCAGGGACAGCTTGCACCCCCAAGTTTTCCAGTATACACCCCCCAGGGTTCACCATCTATGTGTATGTAATTTTTGCAGCTGGTTTCGGCCTGGGCGAAATAAAACTTCTTCCTCTTCTATATTTGGTCAATTCAATATTATTAGAAGATTTTAAATTAAAAATGGGGGTCTGGAGGTTCCCCAGGAAATTTTTAGAAAGTTGTTAAGTTGGAAAGTTGTTACTTAAAAGCAAGTCAAACTTATTTTTGTAGTGTAAAAATACAGAAAATGATTTTCAAAACGTTTTGGCGGTCAGGGAAATAACCTCACACGGTTCGCGGTCCGCCAGTTGCCAACCCCAGCTATAGACATGTATCACATGCATATAAACAAAATTTAAAAATCAACATTTTTGAATTAGTTTAAAATTTAAATTTTTTGTAAGATATTTTGTCTTCTTTCAATTTAATTACTTTTTAAATTATTTATTACCTAATATTGTAGAATATTTTCTGTGTTACTTGATTGAAAAATTTTACCTGTATTTTCAACGTTCATTTTTATAAAGTAATTAATTAATTAATAATTTAATCATCAATCGTGGGTTATTTTTTATGTTATTTAGGTATATGTAACTACAACATCCATGGAAAAATGACCTTGGCACATGCCTTAAACTTTTTTTAACGAGAATTTTAAAAAAGTCGATTTTTTGAGGCCAAAAAACTGAAAATTTGATAACAAAAATTATTAATCTTTATTATTCACAATTTTTTACAAATAACAAGTTCATCAAAATCAAATTTCTACTTTAAAATGTATGTCCTAATTTTGGTCTGCAAGTATCAAAAGCAATTTAAAACCCTGTTTTAGGGTCAAGTTTCCAAAAATTTTCTGGGGGACCTCCTACCCCCAGACCCCCGCCCCCCTTTGATACTTGTATCCCCCATTATTACAAAAACAGATGACGCGAATTAATAAAGTTATCCTAGACAAAAATCAACCCTTAAAATGTATAACAAACTACATTAAATCTATTAAATATGCATGGGAGGGGCTGACTAATATTTTTATGCCCCTACTGAAATAAACTTCTATATACCCTAGCACTCACTGAAAAGGGAGGTTAGGTTGACACCCTTTATAAAGTTCCTTGTATACTCTAACCCAAAGGATCTAAAAATGGGCTAAAACAGTACTTTAAGCTTCAAATTTCTAAAATTTAAAAAAGGAAAACTTAAGAAAACAGGAAAGGTATAACTAGAAAAATTTAGGACCTAACTCCTCCCGAAACAAAAGTCTTGTAACAGCTCCTTAGGCCTGAGGGTCTTATGGGTTTCGTCCCCAGTCAAACAGTTGAACCTACGCCTATGATACCCCCTGAAAACCCCTTTGCCCCCCCTGAAAAAGTGGGCGCCCCACCAAAGGGAAATTCCTAGCTACGGGCCTTCCCGTGGACCGATTTTTAGAATGTTATTATTGAAGTCAATCCCAAGTGAAATTTAGTCATTCCCAAATTACCCCCTACTTTATGAGGTAATATATGGAATCTATAGAGTAATTGTGAACGTGAAAAACTAGGCCTTTAAAAAATTCGAATTTTTCATTTGATACGTTGGGAAGTTGAATGAGATCTGAAATAAGTTTGTACAAAGAAAGAGTTTTTAAATGCTTTTATTTGGTCCCAGTGATATTAAAAATTTAATGTAGATAATTTTGTTCATAATTATCCCCCCTATAAAAAAAGGGGTGGATCCAGGATTTGGTTTTTCGGGGGCTAAGAATTTTCATAATCCAATTGAATCTTCTTGATGATCTTAATATGAAAAAGGTAGGGAATAATCCTGCTCCAATTACTAAAAGGGAGGTCCTCCCCCAGAAAAATTTTGGGAATTTAAATTTAAAAAAACACTTTTTCAACTCGTTTTGGTACGCCTGATCCGAATTTCGGATGTAGATTTTTGATAGAATTTTTGCGTTTTGACAAACTTAATATAAAATAGTTGTAATGATAGAGTTACAAGTACCAAGGAGTCCTCTCCCAGAAAATTTGACCTTAAAATAAGAGGGTTTTAACTCATTTAGGTGCATAAAATGCAATATTATATAGTGTTAAACTTTTCATTTGGGAGGCCTAAAGCCCCCTACCCCCCCTGGAAAAGAAAAACAACAGAAAAATAGAAATTCTCGAATATAAAATAGGATAAAATATAATTTTTAAAGTGTGACATTACACTTTCCCGACAAGCAGAGACGGAATTCGAACTTCTATAAAGTTGTCCTATGATTCCGCCTCTCTTGGTTTTCCTCTTTCCCAGACATTTTTTTTTTCAAAATGTAATATCAGGTGAATCCATGAGGAGGGGCTACGGTAAAATTATACCGTTTTCTAGATTTTAATAAAAATTACTTCATGAATGAATTTAATATATAGGGTGCTTCAAAAGTCCGTTTCGCGGCTTTTATTTGGAACCAACGTCTCCTAGGGTCATGGAAGTAAGGTCTACATCTAGGTAAGTGACCATGGATAATCTATTGATATGACTTACAGCGGCCGAGGTAGAGAAAAAAAATTCAATGAGAGTATTGTATGAAGAACTCATTGAAAAAAAATTCATGAAACTATCGTGAATATTCGCAGAGATTCGCATGTGAAAATAGCCCTTTTTCAGTCCTCAAAAAAGAAAAAAATTCGCAAGTTTTTTTTATTAAATTTTGACTTCATTCAACTAAAAAAACAATTGCAAATTGCAAATTTACGAACTTTTTCTTTTTTGAGGCCTGTGCTATTTTCACTTGCTAATATCTCTGCGAATATGCACGATACCTTTATGAATTTTTTTCAGGGGGTTCTTCATAGCGTGTTGACAACAATTCTCTCATTGAGGTTTTTGCTCTATCTCCTTTAGTTTTTAAATTAATTTTTAAAATTTTTTAAAGGTCACGATAAACAACCATCTTGGACCCTCAGCCCCTCCCTGTGTGTTTTTTTTCATTCGCTAATAGTGTGGTATAATTATTGATATAAGTGAAGATAGTTTCTTAAATTTAACAAGTTTTTTTATCATTATTTTCATCTTTTTCTCAAATTCCTAGATTTCAACTGTTGTTCTTAGAAGGAAAGTAAATGGGCATTTTACCCCAGATATTTACTACCTCAAAAGAAGTTTTGGTTTCAGTTTAATAACCTGTTTTAGGTGATGAAATGACCCTGGAGAATCCATTGAGATCATTTACAGCGCCCCTAGCGGCAAAATAATGAAGATTAAAAAATTAATTAAAAAAAATAAAGGAGAGGGAGTAAAAATTTTTATGAGAGTATTATTGCCAATGTTATGAATAACTCACTGAAAACATATCGCGAATATTCGCGGAGATATTAGAATAACTCGTGATTTATATTGCAACACATGATGTTTTAGCAGTCAAGAAGGAAAATTTTCATAAATGCATGACTTGACATGTGACATTAGCATTGCCTTTTTTGTGAACAGTCATAATTAGAATTAATAATAAAATTTAATAATTTCATTGGATTTTTTAAAAGAATACCTTTATTAAATTTTAGAAAAGGTTACATAAAATAAATAAAAACCAACATACATTCTTAATTTACATAACCAGTAATGGATAAAGAATCATACAAAACAAACTGGATTTTTAAAAACAAAATAAAATTGTAATAATCAACTTTAAAACCAAAAACACAAATTTAATAACTGGAATAACTTTAGAGTAGAGTACTTTAAAGTATGTTATACCAAATATAGTATAAAACATTACACGATTAAAACATTTCATAACATTAGTGATTTTTGTAAAAGATTCATAAAAATATAATTAAAAAAAGACAGTTCCAAAATACATTTGTTCCATCAAAAATAATGTACAGTCGTGGTAAAAAAAATCGACTCAGACCCTATATCTCCGGAACGGCTTGTGATATAAAGACAAATAAGGTATAATTTTTCATGATTCAAAGAATTCTATATACAGAAAATTTTCAAGTTCTTAGGGGGTCGTCTTCAAACGAAGCACCAACTTTCGATTTTTTATCCTGCGGGGTTGATGGTTGTAAGGATCAAAATCAAGAATTCAACGTAAGGAACGAGATTTCAACGTAAATTCTACGAACTTTAACCCCCACTCCTGGCTTTATTTGGGGACCAAATGACATGAAAATTGGTTTTGGGGGTTTTAGGGGGTGCTCTTTCAGAATTGGGAATAATCTTTGATGTCGCCCATAGGAAAAACGAAAGTTGGTGCTTCGTTTAATATGAAGACGACCCCTAAGAACTTGAAAATTTTTCTGTATATAGAATACTTCAAATTATGAAAAATGATACCTTATTTGTCTTTATATCACAAGCCGTTCCAGAGATATAGGGTCTGAGTCGATTTTTTTTCCAGTATTGTACAATAACAGTTGTGTACAAAGATTATTAATCTTAAAAATTTCACAGGGATTAAGAAACATTATTCATGCATGTCTTCAAACGAGGTAACAAACATAGTAAAAAATTTGACACCTGTTTTCACTTCCGAATAGGCATATTTTAAGTTCCAAACATGCATCAAAAAGTATTGCTCTTATATTTAAAACATTATTGAAGATCGAGATTCAAGAATATGGCATTTAAAATAGAGATATCATTAAACAAAATATGGATCACAGCATTTTTTTGCAAATGCAATTGGTGACCTTTTCCTTAAGATAGATGAATTTTAAAGATTGAGTGTTTATAACATGTTTTTATTACCAAGCATTAAATTAAACCAAGCTGATGAGATTACATATTGCAATACTCGCTTATGATGGTTGTAACATATTACCATAAGCACTTTTAAGTTCGTTAATTAAAAGAATACTCTCCTTCTGACTAGAAAAACTTTTGGGAAAGATCCCAGGTCAGCAAGTAATTTTAAGTGGGGTCTGAACACTTCTGAAATAATTTATTGAGGTCCAGAGAAAATAAAAATATAAATAAATATTTTTAAATTATCATTATACAAACAATACTTGTTATATAAATTAAGGAAATGTCGTGTGATTCTTTCTGAAAACTTTTTGGTGGTCAAGAATGACCAACATTACACAGTTTAGATGTGGACTTCGGTCTATCAGTTACTGATTGTTGAGATATATTTAAGTTCACAATAACAGGATTCAATATTTTTATTAATAAAGTGTTATAAAATGAGTTATAAAGTTATAAAATGAATTATAAAGTTATAAAATGAGTTCAGTTAAATTTCAAAAGTTATGTGCATTACTGATTCATAGTCAAATAATTTTTTTGATCTAATATAAAGAAAGAGTTTGTATGATTTCAAAACATAATTTCAAAAATGGATAAATTTATAGGTATTTCAATAATAAAATGCCACTGCAATTTAATAAGATTTCTTAAGTTACTCTAATTCTAATATTAACAATCATAATTCAATGCAGAAATGTACTATGTAAGGAATTCAAAATAGTATTTAAAAAAGTATGGAAATGATTTATACAAGAAATGCTGAGTTTAGAAGTTGAGAAAATTTGTACAATTTAAAATTAAATTTAGGTACAATTTTATGATTTGTAAGCTAACATAAATTTTGTATTAGTGGAATAGAAAACTTTACAATAAACAAAAGTTACATCTTAAAATCCTATAGACTGAACATTAGGGTGGAGTGAAACTAGCCAAATATGACCAACTTTGGAAATTTAAAACGCCTGATGTGGGAATTGGTGCCCTTTAAGATAAAACTTAAAAATTCAAAACTTGAGTTCGATCAATTAATATCTTCAGGTTCCACATTCACGTTTAAGTTTCCACGTTTCATCAAATTTTACGTGAAAATGGTTATAAATGATTCCCACACAATTTTAGCTCCATTTTCAAACCATAGCTGGTTTAGTTTATTCTTAGGATGTCAAACAACATTTCAAGACCTTCTGTGGACTGAAATGGGAGGGAATTTCCAATTTTTCAAGCCCGAAATAAGGGCTCATGCCATTAAAATAGGCTAGCAACCGAAAAACAAATTCTTGAATATTGGTGCAAAATAGAGCTCAAAAGTTGAGTTTTACCCTCCTTATTCATGGAAAAATATTTTAAAAATTTTTAAAAATTAATTTAGGTGTGTTTTGGTCCTAGAATTTGAAAATTTAGATATTTTGCATAGCGTATAATGGGAAAAGTCTTAATAAATCAAATTCAAGTTTTAAATGTTCTAAAAGCTTATAGTTACCTTACTTTGATGTCTTAATAGTCAATAATACTTTTGAGTTCATTATTAATTTTTTAAAATCAAGTTAACAGCCTAAAAATGCAAATTTGAATAAAAAACCTTAAAAATCCCAAAATTTATAAACTTTTAAGTTCAAATATTTTATTTAATCTGTAATGCGCATTCTTGTTTACATAAAATGCTTTTAAAACACTCAGGTTGATATTTTTTGCAGAAATAAGACGAAAAAACGTTATATTGCACTAAAGGCATTTTATTCCAAGCTTTAACCTGGACTATCACATTTTATAACAAGTCTTCAAATTTATAGCAACGAAATGTCAAATAAAAGGTTATGATTTGTGTTAGATATAATTAGGGAAAATTTAGGATATATTAAAAGTAATTTTAATACTCTTATCTGAAAAAGTAAATATAAATAAGTATAAAAATGAATTTTTCTCTCATTTGGCGATTATAAGCTGTATGCCTTAACTTATTAGCTCAAATCACAGTGCAATACCCTTGTAAATATTTTTTTGACTATTAAGACATCAAAGTAAGGTAACTATAAGCTTTTAGAACATTTAAAACTTGAATTTGATTTATTAAGACTTTTCCCATTATACTCTATGCAAAAGATCTATATTTTCAAATTCTAGGACCAAAACACACCTTAATTAATTTTTACAAATTTTTAAAATATTTTTCCATGAATAAGGAGGGTAAAACGCAACTTTTGAGCTCTATTTTGCACCGATATTTAAAAATTTGCTTTTCGGTCGCTAGCCTATTTTAATGGCATTCGCCCTTATTTCGGGCTTGTAAAATTGGAAATTCCCTTCCATTTCAGTCAACAGAAGGTCTTGAAATGTTGTTTGACATCCTAAGAATATAAACTAAACCAGCTATGGTTTGAAAATGGAGTTAAATTGTGTGGGAATCATTTATAACCATTCTCACGTAAAATTTGATGAAACATGGAAACTTAAACGTGAATGTGGAACCTGAAGATATTCATTGATCGAACTCAAGTTTTGAATTTTTAAGTTTTATCGTAAATGGCACCTATTCCCGCATCAGGCGTTTCAAATTTCCAAAAAAAGTTTTTTCGCTCCACCCTACTGAACATGTAGCATGCTTAGGCATCTAACCATTTCCATACGGCAAAAATAATCAGTTTAGTCCGCTTTACGTCATAACTTTTAATCCAACTACTAAGGCTGATATTTTTTAATTAAGGCACTTTAATTGATATTAAACAGTGAGTTTTCATTCATTTATTTTCTGAGTAATCATCAATTATGAAGAAACTTCAATCTTCCACTGTTTCAGTGGTGAATGTTGTCAATCACTTTTGATGTAATATATCCTTAGTCTCTTTCAATAAGTATATGAAGTAAATTTAATTTATATTTTAAAAAAATTCGTTGGTATTGTTAGTTGGGAAATTTTACAATATTTTTAAAAAATTGAAATCAGTCCAATCTGCTAAATTTCCCAGAAGGATAAAATTTCCTTAATCTTAGATCACAGGATCATATATATTCTATAGCTTTGCATTAAAGCTCCTTTTTAGATTATTAATCCAGTAAAATAGCTACTAATAACTTTTGCTGGTCTTAATATTTAATTGATTTAAATTTTAAAATTATGTAATTTTGTAAAGTACATATGAAAATATGGAAAATACTGAAATTTTAAGCAGTACATCTGGGAATGTCAAAGGCAAGATATGAGACAATGAAACAGGAATGCAGAATCAGTGAGTTTCATAATAAAAAACCGGAACCTGAAATTAAATTTCAAGATATATAATGTAAAACTTTTATAAATCTAGTAAATAAAAATAAAGAAGGAAGCATATCTTTCTTTTAAAACTCAAAATTTTTCAAAACAATTTAGTATTAGTAGGTGAAACAAGATTTTAAAAATAACAACTGTTATAATCTTTATCTCTTTCAACTAATAGTTAAGTTATAAGATTTATTAATTTTTGGTTATTTTAATTAAATTTGGTTAATTTCATTCAAATGTTACAAAATTACATTTTATCATATACAAAATCATGCTAATTAAACCATTGTGATGGCATTGTTAAATATAGAAATTTATACCTCAAGAGGCTGATGTAAGAACACAAATAGCCGATTAAATTTACAAAAACATTAACATCCCAAAACAATGTTAATAAATTTTGATTAGAGAATTAATTTTTCCTCTAACTCTTGAGCCAATATCGATATTTTTCTATCAATTCAAGAATGCATGAAATCTTTCAAGATCAATGAAGTACTGAACAAAAAGAAGTCTTATGTAAGAATACAAAATCCATTTTTACTCTCACCTCATTCTTTTCTTGCTTTTTCTGTTCTTCTATAGAAAGAAGAACATTGGTCATAGAATTTTCTAAAACTAGTCCACCAAGAATAATTTCATTCAATACATAATGAACCTATAAAAGTATATAAAGAATTAGAATATAATATCAAGTCTTTTTTCAAATTAAAGTAATGTATAATAGAAAACTATTCATAACATTGGTTATTTAAAAGACTACTTGGCTAAAAACTTGTTGTTAACATTTTTGGGCATTTTTTTTTGCTTACGTTTGAGGTAGGTCTTGTACCATCCACCTGGAATTATTGAGACTTAACTGCACCATTTAATGCTCAGAAAAGTATTCCTCATAAAAACACATCATAGGCAAGCTTTTTAATTAGATTTGTTTAATTGTATTAAGGTGTGGCTGTGAATTAATAAAGCTAGTCTGGAATTATAAGATTTTAAAGGACCCAAAGGTCAGTTCCAGGGTAAGGAAATATTTTTGAAACAAATAATAATAATAATGTTCTGCTTACATCAAGTAAACTTAACTTATTAAAATATTTATATAGTACTTTTATTTTTTAACTAAAAATGTTGAAAGAACTCCCATGATCATAAGCTTGTTTTTAATTTTCATACAAAATAAAAATCAATAGTTCCATTTTATTAAATATAAGATACAAAATAATCAGAATTTGTTAACAATGACAAGTAGGCAGAACATTTTCAAGAAGTTTTTAAAGATTTGGTCATCCTCCTTAACTCTCAGTTTCAGCAGCACAGTTAATGGGATTTGGCTAGACATTTTTGTTTTGATTAGCATGGTTGACATGATGAGAAGTACCAAACATTATTAATGAAGGAGATTAAACCTTTAAATTTAATATAAGCTTTACTTATCTTCTAATTTAGAAATTATCTTGTCTTATAATGATATTAGTATCTTACCTTGTCTACATGAAAAACTAGGTCCAGTTCACAAACATTTTTAAAGCATTTGTCAAGTACTTCAACGAAACTCTAGAAAAAAATCATAAATAAATGCATCATCTTATAAGGAAGGTATTCGTTTTTTGCATTTCTCTAAGAATTTTCAGCATTAATGTGTTAATTTGCACCATTTAGTCATTCCTAAAATTCATCCTAAATAGAGTAAATATAATAAATTATATAATAACATACAAAGCAAAATTTAACTTGTGTCATAAATAAAAAACAACTTAGCGACAGTTTTTGCTTTGACGTACGAGTTGAGAAATTTGACCTGTGACCATTAAATTTTCCTCAGAGACCAGAGTTTATGGGATGATAATATTTTAGAAATGGAGAAAAATAGAAAATTTGCTCAGTATAAACTTCTTACCTGTATTAAATCTAGTATGGCCAACTCACTTTCAGATTCATCAACACAAAACACAATGTATAATGTTGCATAGTGACGATATATAACTTTCAAACTTTTGTCATCCAAAATACTAAAACAAATAGATAGAAGATTCAGAGAACTGAATAGAATAGATTAAAGTAGCGAAAAAGAAAACTTAACTTAAATATTAACCTGGAACAAGTGACAAAGTGCAGTTAATTTATGAATACTAGGTGTTCCTTTAAGACATAATTGGTTCCTTTTACCATTAATTTTATACACATATGCTTACATAAGTTATACAAAAAAGCTTTAATTTTCTCAGGTAATATGGAAAAAGTAAAATCCTGATATGAATAAACTTTTAGTTCATAGTTTCTTACATTCATTAAGTACCCAACCATTTCACCAACATCAAACCTGTCACTAAAATAATTAATACAATCCTAGTTAATAATATAATCCCATGTTAGAATTAATATAATAGTATTTGACAATAAGAAGACAAAACTTACCTCCCTCCTTCAATAAAATTACAGACTGAATCACTCCTTTTAGACACAATTTTATACACTTGCTTGATGATTTCTTGTTGCTTTGGTTCAATCTATTAAACAACAGTTTATAAAGCAATTAGCTACAATTGAGTACTGCTAATCACATAAAAAATTGTGTCTATTTAGTCTAATGATTACTGCAAACAGTAAAAGTACATACAAATCTAGTTCATGCTAAAAAATATGTAAATTCATTTTCGAAATAATTTATTAGAAAAATTGGCACATATATATACATACCGTTGACCCTTCAGTGGCCGTCTAATTCAGCAGCACAGCTATAGAATTTTCAATAGGCTTTGATATCGGTTTTGAATTCAGCGGCACGGTTGGCGAGATACTACGAAAGTACCTTAACCCTTTGACTGCTACATTTTTGGACCGAAATTGCTTCAAAAAATGTGTATTTTTTATTACCCAGTGAATGAACACTTAGCATTTGGATTTGTAATTTTCTAATTTTTTCATGGCTTTTTTTAGGTAAATTTTAATAAATAAGGTATGTTCCCATACAGGCTTTTTCTTAGCAATATGATCAAAGTATTTCCAGATCTCGGATATTAATAATTTTAAATAAAAAAGCGGGAAGCGCTTCTCAATAAAGGAAGAAAAACATATGCACGCGGAAATCACGGGATGAGCAGATTTTGATACACTTGAGTTGGAAGCGGAAATCGCGGGATGATCAGTCAGAGGGTTAATTTCCAGCGCCGCAGTATCCATAGAGCATTAGGGGAGAGGAGGGAGGAATGGGACAATTTTCACTAAATATTTTTTTATTCATTATCCCCTGCTTATTCATAGATGCAAATGGTTGGATAATAAACTTTAATGTTTTAACTTAATTTTTTAAAAATGTACAGTTCTTAAATGTTGTTTAATTTTATCACTTTTGATCATTCAAATTAACAAGAATTTTGTCCCATTCCTCCCTCATGGGTGGGAGGAGTGGGACATGAGTATGGGAGGAATGGGACACTTTTGAAAAGTAAAGAAAATTAGTAAAATGTAATAATGAGAAAGGGCCTAGTATTTTACCTACTATTCTTTTAACCTTTGCCCACATTTTTAAACAGCTTTCAATTTTATATCTATTATAGAATAATTTTTAAAAAATATTTAGTACACTTGAACTCTTTCCCATGGTGTTAAGAATCAAAAATTGAAATACAATGTAATACTTGGAATTGTTTATTCAAGAAATGAAAAGCATTTCAAGTGAAGCGATAGAAAGCTATCAGAAATTAATATTTTCAAATTTTGTTTACATTTTTGCAGATTTTGTTTACATTTTTCAGAGTGTCCCATTCCTCCCTCCACACATTGTTTTTAAAATATAACTTGTCACATAAACTATGCTGGTGTTAGGCTTTATGAAATTGCAGATTAGCATAAATTATATCTTTTAGATTACAATGGCATTATATAATGTTTGTTCTACAAATTACATGAGAAATGAAATAAAACTCAAGATAGACTGGATATTAACTTTGGAAGTGGGAAAATCAAATTTTTACAACTATAAACAGAAACTTGCTGCTGGATAAACTAAATGAAGGAAATAACAAGAAGCTATAAGAAGGCCATCTAATGACCAAATTGGAAATAAAATAAACTGATTTATTTTTCCAAAATTTCAGCTGTCCCACTCCTCCCACTGTCCCATTCCTCCCTCCTCTCCCCTACCAAATCTCAAAGACTGTGATTCTGAATCTAACAGCCACTGTTGACCGGATATTACATAAGAACCACATCTTTTAATTATTAATTTTGAAATTAAATTTATAAGGCAAATATGAATAAAATTTTCCCCTTTTCACATAGTTGCAATACAAAGTCCCACTTTTGAAATAATAAGTGGAAGGGAAGTATTGGTTCAGACCCAAGAGGTGCTCTATGTGAAATTAATACCTGGACAAGAGGAATGAAAATCTCAGTGTAAGGCTATTCTACTTATCCAGGTTTAATATTACAATGTGTATTTGCAGACAGAATACATGCCACAGCTTCTGTAAGAGTCCTCCATGGTGACTGGCTGCCATTTCACCAAAGAATACTCAGTAAAATGGCAACTGGTTGCATTAAGGAATCTTACCAAAACTGGTTAAAAATACAGGTTAAGGTAATAACTACTAAATTAGAAAACTAGCACAAGCTGTGGATATTAGTATACAACATACCTGATATTAAAAACTGCAAACATTTAAGGAACAGGATATGACATAATTGATACATACATCTAAAAATTTCTATTTGTCAAAATAAGAAACACATTTGATGAACGTCCTCCATGGCGAAAAGCACGATAGTCGCCTAGAACTGTCAGCAACCTGCTCTAGTTGGCAGTTGCCAAGGAGGACTTTCATCAAATCTGTTCAAAAAGTAATGTAGAATTATTGGCAGAGCTTCGATAAGAGTCTACCAGCCGCCATGTTTACCCACAGCTCAAATGATAACTGACAACCATAGAGATTTAATTATTAATACCATCGATATTATATCCTAAAATAATAATCTACTAAATACTATTATCATAGGATCCAATAATAATGATATTAATGGTTAGAACTATATGGTCGAGTGTCATCGTTTGAGCTGGTAGACTCTTATCGAAGCTGTGCCGAATTCTTAAAGATCGTGTTTTTTGATAAATTAAATGATGAAAAGGTTAATGAAGCGAATCTGGCCCACCGATTTTCAGCACCAAATTTGGCAATAACAATTCAATACTTGGATGACATTGGTTTTCCACTTGGCAACAAAAAAAATCGCCAAATTCAGCTGCAGGCCGGATTTGCTTCATTTACTGATAAAAATACTAAAATGACAAAAGAAAAAATCTCGGAACAGCTTCAGAGAGAGTCCTCCAATTGCCATGTATAACAACAGCTCCTAAAGCAACATGATTAGGTGTCAGAATAGAGATCTTAAAGTACTATTAGATCCCTAAAAATAAATTAATTATTATTATTTTAGGATCTAATAGTTATAATATTAATATTTAGATCTCTATGGTTGTCAGTCATCATTTAAGCTGAGGTAAACATGGCATCTGGAGGACTCTTTTTAAAGCTGTACCCAATAATTTTATATATGAGAGATTTAAAATCATATAAACTGTAAGTCCAAGTTTGTTTATTATAATTGTTACTGAATTGGAATTTATGACGAAAAAAATTCCGAAAAACTCACATAATGCTTGTAAAATTTTGTGAATCGTGGTATACCATGAATATTGAATATTAATACTGCTTCGATCATATTTATTTTAAAATAAAAAATATCATAAATTGCTACAAAACAAAACCCATTAAGCGAAAAGGTAAACAGCGAACGCCTGGCGAAAGTTGATTGATTGTTTGAATCTTATTTTTGTATGACAGTTAGTAGACACAAACACAGAGTAGACACCATAGACAAGAACATGAATAAAAATATCGTTCTTTTAATCTTTGAGTTTAGCCATTTTAGCTTTCTAGAGACTTCTATGACAGTACAGAAAACTAATTTAAAAGCTTTAACTTAATGTAATACACTATACTAGTCGTTTTGTAAAAGATATTTTACTTTGTTTAGAGTTTAGGGAATTGAACCTAGTTCCTCTTAAAATCAATGATTTTACAGGTTCATTGATTATCTTATTTTTAAGATTGGTATAAACTTAGAAGACATTTCTTTATTCGTGGAATTTCAAAACGTGTCAATTTGACAATTGAAGTTCTATGAATCGGCGATTTTAAAAAATGTTCATTCACCTGTATCTGACGAGTCAACGCAATGTTGATCGATGACGTAATATAACCCGTGATTTGGTAAATAGCTTGGAAGACTCCAAATCGTCAAACGCCATTTTCTCTCTAGAAATCATCGTCTGTATCATACATACAACGTGAATTGTATGACTTCATTGTCACAAGAACGAAAAATCAGCTGTTTATTTTGACACCCATTCTTTATTAAGAAAACTTGAAGCGTCGAAGTCATTTTATTTAGTTCCTTTTAGAGGATTTTTAAGTTGAGGTAGGTGAAGACAAAGGAAACTAATATTTCGTTTTATTTACTATTACTAAATAAGGTTAAGTTTCTACAATCTATCGTAGAACAATGAATTACCATTATTAGATTTGGTTAAATGAGATTGCTAAATTTTTCTATTATGTTATGGTTCTGTAGTAGGCGTCAACGTCTGTTAATATGTTAGAAATGCTGCGTCAGAATCTCCCTTTTTATCTAAAACATGATCAATGTTTATCCTTATGCTTTCATGATAGTAATTATTATTGAAATTTGCCTAAATTTTATTCATAGAAACTATGGTTTTAGCCGCTAATTTAACCTTTTTCTTTATGGTAATATGTTTCATTATTAAGGTTTCACATAATTGTATATATCTAGTTTCTTATTGTCTTCGGCGTGTAGATTTTTAATAATTTTGTATTTAAAGCGTATTCTTTTGTAATTTTAATAATTTCGTAAACTTAACTAATTGAGTTTCATTGCGTTCTTCTAAGTCGTAATAATTTAATGCACATTTATCGACCAATGAATTAATAAATTATTTATTAGCAGTATTTCTTGAAAATAATTACTTTTGTGTGTGTCAACCTGCTTTTTTAAGAATAAGTTTAAACACCCTTTCATTAAGCATGGTATCTGAACTGTCATCTGAGATCATACCATTAATTGGAACTTCCTCAATAGTGCTATTTCCTATAGTTGGGTTAGAATGATTTTATTTAATACTATGTGTGAAGCTGGAGGAATGATTTCTCTTGAAATCCAGCAGTCATTAGTTTATTTTTTTTAATAACGGAAAAGATTTGGGGTAGGAAGGGTAATAGATGCCAAGAACTGAAAACTGGCCACTTTTATAGGGCAGTTATCTTGTCAGTGACTGCTTTAGATGGCAGTTTCCATGAAGGACCTACATCAAATTTGGTTCCAATAGTTTTTTTTAACCATCCAAAGAAATAAAAACTGCTCTCAGAATTCATTGCTTTTAGTGCTAAATTGTTTTTATTGCTAAGGTCTTGTCAAGTTTGATAAATTAGGATATTTTACAATTTTATAGGTATTAAGTTGTAATAACTAGGATAGGGGTGGCCAACCCAAATGATCTTGAGGACCACTTTGTAAAACCACAATACTCTCGTGGGCCGCATATAGAATTTTACAGTGAAGTAAGTTGAATAAACTAGGTATGAATTGGGGAGATTTTTAGATCTTTGATTTTTTTATTTGTGTAACAGTTTTTATTTGTGTAACGTATTCATTTAAATTGACCTTTAGAAGCTACCCTAAGCATACCTTTTCTAAAGGAACTAAGCAAGCGCTGTTAAAAAACACTAGAAATTACTCAAAACTAAGTTAGTCCCCGCCTGTGGCACATATATAAATTTATTTCATCAGGGGCCCAAATTTTCTCTTAAAATTGAAGCTAGATTTTTGCTCTGGGAAGGAGTATTCCAAAACTCCCTGACCTCCATGTATATTCAATAGGTTCAATGCATCATTCTAATAAATTTTTAATTAGAATTCGCTCCTGGATGAACTTAATATTCTACTAAGGGGCTCTGTGGACCCCCTAGAAAATTTTTGGAAATTAGTCTAATTAACAGGTTTTTAACTCGTTTTGGTACACTTAATCAGAATTTTGGAGGGTCTTAACTTAACTTAAAACTAACTTTTGAATTAAGAAATTCTCGCAGGCAGCAAAATTATTTCAAGTGGGCCGCATGCGGCCAGCAGGTTGGCCACTCCTGAACTAGGTTAAAACTTTTCAGAACTTAATTGACGTGTTAACAAATTACTCTAAATTTAATTTTGGGAGGTATTGGTTTTTAATAAATTATTTTTTACTAACAAGCCAACTAACTCTGTGTTCAATAATTGATGTTACTTTGACTAATTCTACAAAATGTTTCTTAACCAAATATATTGATACATCTGGGTGTGTTCCAAGTATTTGATGCAATCATTATTTCAAGCAGTTTTGTGTATGGTCAACTAACTTTATGGAAGTGTTTGGGGATTAAGAAATTAGAATTATCTCATTCCGTTTCTCCTGCTTTTACTTACACTGCCTCATTACTTGTCTTTTGCAGGTGATGGCTTCGAGAAAAAAGGTATTGCTTAAAGTCATTATTTTGGGTGATTCTGGGTAAGTATAACTTATTTCAATAGCAACATTATTTAATCCTGAATACTGATAAAAATGTTTAAAATAATAAGATTCTTCTTTATCTGAAAAATTTCAAAGTTTGACAAAAAAAACATAGTAGAAACACATACAAAAACTCAATATTACTACTTTGCTACTGCAGGGGTAGAAGTCGTCCTATATTTCCTATAAATCCTATATTTTCAAAAAACATGGAAAAACCGTCCTATAAATCCTATATATCCTATATTTCAAAAAATAATCCTATATTCCATCAAATGACCTTACTTTCAAGATCAAGTATTCAAAATTTAAATTTGATGTCTTGAATATCCTTGAAAAATATTTTTGATACTTACTAACTAAATGACTAAAATTTTAAATTTTAGATGGCTTTATAATTATTACAGGATGTTTAGAAGTCGTTAAAGTCATTCAGAAGTCCTTAAATCATATCACAGTCCCGATTTCTTCCGAAAGTTAATGAGTTTTCAATTATTCTTTGGGCTTTTGCCTATAAAGTTAGTTTTTCAGATTCGATGAGGGCAGAAAAACAACTTTATTCTCTCATGATCGCGATTTTCATGTTTCATGTCGATATTCGTTACTTATTTTAAAGGCATATTAAAAGATCTACCACTTAAACTGCTTGCTATTATGTAAGAAAACAAAGTAGTTTGATATTGTAAAATATTATTTGCTTTTTTAATCAGGAAAACAATCTCAAAACATCTTTTCTGGGTATTTTTTAAGCTTTTAAAATTATTGGAATTTGTTTTTTTAAACAAAAAAACACATTTATTTTTAGATTTTCCATTCATGCATTTATACTTTTTGCATTATACAATAGATTAATTTAAATAAAATTAAATACCTTAATTTTGTTTTCTAAGTTCATTTGTTTGAAAATTCATTTAGTTACAATATAGTTTGACTCTTATTCTAGCCAATTTTTGGTGCCAAGTACAAGTAAATTTGTGGTTCTAAGCCTTAATAATATACACTTAAAACTGATACAAAAGTGTCATTAGTCCTGTTACCAAACTATTAAAAATTTATTTTTGTCCTATATTTTTTTTGGAAAAATCCTATATATTTTTATTTGGTCACTTCTACCCCTGCTACTGTGCTACTTTGTGGGGTAGCCCTGTAAATCATAGGTGTCTAAACTATGACCGTTTGAGGGCCACATTACAACGAAAAAAAAATTTGCTGGGCCACACATACAATATTTTTTCAACAAATTGAAATACAAATTTACACTATGTAGTTTTATTAAAATAACTTAAATTCTTTTTATTATAATTTTTAACCCTCTCGGCACCAGAACATCAAAAAAGTGAAAAAAAACTTCTCTTCTTCTCACTACATCCAAAATGCCCCTATAATTTGTCTGGAAGAAATTTTTTTTCTTGTGTGCACTCCTTCCTAGTTATTTTTATGAGCCTCATTGAGGCCATATTTTTTTTATTTTAACAGAAAATACTTGGTTTAGAACTTATTAAAAGACATGATCATAATATTAGAAGGTTACGATATAAGAAAATATCTACCAATCTATAAAAAATGTTCTACAGAAGTTAGTATCTAGCTAGTATTTTCTCTTCACAAGCATCACAGCTTAAAATGTAGACATTGAGGTATAAATCATCTTGCTGCCCTTTAGGAAAGAATTCAGAAACCATGTAGAAGTCTCATATGTGATCTACATGAATCAGTGAAGTCACTGATGAAAAGAAAATAAATTTGCGTGTTTATATCATGCAAAAATTGAGCTCATAAGTAGGAGCCTCATATGAGGCCCAGGGTGGCGAGAGGGTTAAAAACTTTAATTAGATAAGTAGATACATATTTAATATAAATTTGTAAAAGTTTCGTTTTATTTAGTTTGATTTCCATAAAGATAGAAATAATTCAAATTAATGAGATGGATAAATATGATTTTGTTGAACAAGCAAATTAATGGAGGGTTCAATAGACTAGGTTGCAATTCTAAATGCATTTTCAAGACTGCCAAAAGCTGAAGACTTTAATAAAGCATGATGGTGAAAATTGGGATATTTATCGGGGGTAGGTAATCTTTATAAAACTCTAGTAAAGAAACATTCGCAAATTTTTCTTTCAGTTGAACGTCGCTTTGCAGTTCAATGCTATTTGAAGGTAATTTACCTTCTAAAGAAAATGGGGTAAAAATATGTTGAAATGATCTTCATTTTTTAGAAAATCTTGAAATCTACTTTAAAACTCTTGAATTAAATCACAAATTAATGCAGCATATATTTTGTGCAATTCACAGGCTTATTTGCAGCCAAAGTACTGAAATGTGTCAAATATTTTACTTTTATTTGATTGTGCCAAAATGTATACTTTCTTTCAAACACTGTTATTGTCTGGATTATGGAACATATCATTAATAAATAGATTTTTCCCCTTGAAGTCTCAAATTTAAACCATTCAAATGTTCTGTTAAGTCTACTGAAAAAGCTAAATCTTAAACCTAATTTTCGTCTTTAAATTCAGTCATAGGGAGGTTCCCCTTTTGTTTCCATAAATATTTTTATTTCAGTTCGAATCGATTTACATAAAAAATATTGCAAACTACTTTTTAAATATAAAAATGTGCAAATTTAAATATTTTCATAATTTGCGTTTGGGCCGCATTTTAAAGGCTTTTGGGCCGCACTTTAGACAAGCATGCTGTAAATCCATGGTTTTTTACATAGTGAATTCCTGGTTTTTACACATAAAACAGCGATTATTAAGTGTTCAAGACAAATATTTTAATTACCTTTGTTTTTTATTTAGTTTATACTAGTACTTACCTGTGCACATTTTTTTCAGTGTTGGAAAAACTAGCTTGATGAATCAGTACATCAATAAAAAATTTTCCAACCAGTATAAGAGCACTATAGGAGCAGACTTTCTCACCAAAGAAGTAATGGTGGATGACAAACTGGTTACTATGCAGATCTGGGATACAGCCGGTCAAGAAAGGTTTCAGTCCCTTGGTTCGGCATTCTTTCGGGGATCCGATGCTTGTGTCCTAGTGTTTGATGTAACTTCACCTACCAGCTTTAAATCATTGGAAAATTGGCGTGATGAATATCTTATTCAAGCAAGTCCACGGAATCCTGATACCTTTCCTTTTGTGGTTATAGGCAACAAAATTGATTTAGAAAATAGAGCGGTACGTATTTTTTTATAAACTATTTTAGAGGTTTGACACTTGTATTCTATACACAGAAAGCAACTTAACCCTTTATTTACTGACGGTACTTGTAAGTACCACTGGCGCAAGTTAAGAACTGCTGATGGTTGGCGAGGTTTGGCTATTTGGCTCCATATTTAGAAGCCACATAATTCACTTAACATTAGTTGGGGTAACTATATAGTAATTTTTATTGCTAAAAACTTGGTGGATCAGCAATTCTAAACTTGCGCCGAAAATAATTTGGTAAATAAAGGGTTAAATTCATGCAAACATAAATATTCATGAAGAAGGTAGCAAGGTGTTCCATAATGTTCATTCTGTTGATATAAAATGGCTTGAAAATTTTCAGGAATTAAAAAACATTTTTAGCGGTCCCCAAGTCATTGAATTTACATGTTAACTGCTAAAATAAAGTGAAAAGCATAATTTTAGTAAGCTCAAAGTTAGCTATTGGTGTTAAAGGGGGTCTTCCATTAAGGGATTCACAGGGGGTCTTTAAAGTGCTCTTCGAAGATGTAATAATAATTGAAATTTCTGTAGAATAAAAAGACTAAACATCCCTTTGCTGTTGAACATTATCCTCTTGCACAGTGGTCCCCAACCTTTTTACCGCCACGGACCGGTCAACGTTTGATAATTTTACCGCGGCCCGCTGGGGGGCATTGATTGTTTACATTCTAGATTATTTTGATTTATTAATTTTATTTAATTGTATTTAAACATGCTTTCAAAATAAAATGCAGTTGCACCAAAAAATAAATAGTATTAATTGATTTATAATTCATTTCATTCATTAATTTGGAGTATAAACCTAGGAATTTTAATTCATTTTCAATTAAATGGTCGGCCCGCGGCCCGGTACCATTTGATCCAAGGACCGGCACCGGACCGTGGGTTGGGGACCACTGCTCTAGCAGACAGTTTACATTTGCGGTCATGGGTTCCTTTGAAAATCTTATTTGTCATGGCACATAACAGGACCTGCGTGATAAGTTTGGCACCAACCTTTTAAGGGGACTCAGTACCTCCAAATCGGTCAAAATAACAAATTAAGGATTTTGCTCTCAAATCGATGTTTAACTCATAAATTGATTCTGCAAATTTCATAGTGAAGCGCGAATTCTAAGCTAACAAATTTACAATTTTGATAGAGCACAGTTACTACATATTTTTTTAAATAAATATTTTTCAAAACTACTTTTTTAGCAACCCTAAGGATTTTTTTCTACTGGACTATTTAACTTGAAACTCTGCATTACTATAGTGTTTTCGATAAAGTAATGCATTCCAATTAGGGATTCAGATTATAATATAAGGTCTTAAAGTGAAAATGTGTTTATTTTCATGATATTTTTGAGGTGTTTGGAGAAAATTTGTTTTTATTAAAAACTATTACAAGTATCACAAATATGAATGCATAGTTCCATGGACAATAACATAGATTACGTTGGGGTAAAAAATCATACCAAAATTATCATAATTGAAAAAGAAGTAGCGTTTTAAAACTTGGTTAAAATTCTTGAAAATTTCGAAATTTCTCAAACTGCTTTTTAAAAAATATATTTTTTGCTTGGATTATAATTAAATGGTTATTACAAGTGTTTTGACGTTAAAGGACTTCAAAAAATTTGTAAATTAAAGAAAATAAAAATTTGGGTACTGAGTCCCCTTAAAACACCCTGTATAGCTTCAAATTCCATATTATGTTTTGCTCTGAATAAGGAGAAACAAAGTATTTTTATGCATAATTACATTATACAAAATCCAGAATTCACAAAATCATTTTATCTTGATTTCAGTTCCATAGGTTGGCATCTCTACCTTTCTCATTACTTGTTACCCATTCATTTTTCTTATATCAACCCTAATTTTTTTTCAATGTATCCAATTGTGTAAATTGCACAAAATCAAATGTACTCAGTATCTCAATTTTTAAAAGCAAGTACCAGATCCATTTTAATTATTCAGAAGTAAAAAGATGAAAAAGTAAAACAAACAACTCATTGTAGTTTCAGCCTATTATTTTTTTGTACTTGTTTATTGAATTCACAATATTTTTTTGTTTTTGATGCAAACTATTTTGTCATACTTTAGATTTCAACAAAGCGGGGACAAGGTTGGTGTCAGAGTCGTAACACGATTCCGTACTTTGAAACGAGTGCCAAAGAGGCCATCAACGTTGAGCAAGCTTTCCAAACAGTTGCTAAGGGAGCCCTGTCACAAGAGTCAGAATGTGAGTTATATAACGACTTCCCAGATCAAATTAAATTGACAAATGAACAAAGACCCAGAAATGACAGCTGTGCTTGCTAATAATGACTTTTATTCAGTTTAAAGATATCAATAAAGAAAGGTTCCAAAATTTTGATAGATAAGTTAAGATGTGATTTTAACTCATTTTGGCCGAATATATGGAAGGACTCCTAAAACATTGAAAAAACTCACATGTATTTCTGAGATGTGTAAATTCGTGATCTTTAAATTTGCACCATTTTAGTGCTGTTTACGTATGCAAACTTAAATGTTATGAAAAGTTAAATCATGCAAATCATTTTAGCAACGAAAAATAATGCATTCGGCAGCTTAGTAAGAGAAGCTGCAATGTAAATTGTGTATAGTAGGGTTTGTTGTAAGTAATTATATACTTGTTTACATGATTAACATAAATGTAAGATATAGCTAGGATGGTAAAGTTGAGTTATGTATCTCATATTTCATTTTAGAGTTCTATCATATGTAAAGCTAATGTGTTTCTTCTAGTAATGACATAGCACTCTACATAATCTCAATGATATCATTTTCTGTTTTGTAGTTGTTTAAATAGCTTCTATCCAACTTGCTTTTTGTGTAATTGCATATGTGAAATCTTAAAACATATTTTCCAATATTTAAATGTATATTTTATAAAATAAAGTTTTGCAGTTATGTATTATTACATTGATATTGAGTATTTCATGTGAGCTCTCATTTATGCAAAGAATACTCCAAATTTGAAGTTTTTATCTAATCAATATTATACAAAAATGTGATAGCATCTAACCTTTAAATAGTGGTACGTAGGGTATAATGATCAAGCAATCATGTTGGATTAAAATTGAAAACATCTCTGGAATGCTCAAAATAGGTTTCAGTATGTTTTAAATTTGAATTACAATACATGTAAAGAGAAATGAAATTCTAAATAAACATATCAGGATAACTACTAACTAGACACAGGATTCTTAAATTTTAAAATCTAGGTTAATAGCTGCTAATTCATAACTAAAATGGGTTTTACACCCGTATTCTACTCAAATTGAGTTAATCGCGTGGTAAGTGAAACCCTATGAGATTGTGCTTCAGAGTGTGTTGAAAATCGGTATTCTACTGCCTAGGATGACCTTACACGGTTTTCCAAAACTCAATCTTGGTAGCCATTTTGTCCGTCCTAACAGAAATAACTAATCTGACTGTTATAAGGTAGTTTCAACAATTAAAATATATTTCATGGACCTAAAAACTCTTCAAACAATACAAAAAACTGATTTATATTTACCTACATTATTGGTTAAAAATGAAAATATCATTTACTTCGTTGTACTGCCATCTATAAATCAAAAAGCTAAATGAAATCACTTCAGGTTGTAACTCCAGCAGACTATTTTAAGTACATAAATGTAACCTTTCATCTTGTAAAAACACTTTTTTACAATGAAAGAAAAATATTCCATCATAACAAGTACCCAATGACGAATATATTAATGAATAAAATATTAATCCACAATCGTAGTAATAGATTTAAGATGGCGGCGAACTGTAGGCTGTGCGCCTGTTTGCAGTGCAGTTATACCTACGCACAGAAAACATAGTTCCTTCGCAAAATAAAGATGTTTCATCTAGATGTTGAATATTAATTTCTAAGAGCTCTTTTTGATGTACAAGAGCTATTGATCTGAAAATAATGTACTTATTTCATGAAAAGACATTGTAAACTTTGTCCGAGAACACTGTTATTCAACTAACCGGCCAAATTTACCGGATTACAATTAACCCCGAATAAACGTGGTTTTAGGAGGAGTAGAATACGAAAAAGTCCCAAAAACAGGGTAAATCGCATGAGAATGAGTTACGACGTTTGTGTAGAATACAGCCGTTAGTATTTGTTTCAAAATTTGAAATACTGTTTAGTGCAAAAATCAGGAGTACCCGATTAACATGGTATTTATTTGCATACCTGATTAAGTTGAGGTCATTTGATTTTGACTTGAGAATGTTGGTTTGTCTGGGTCAATAGCTCAGAGATTAATGGGAAAATGACAGTCATATTCTACTCAACCTTCATAACTCATTCAGGGATGTGATTTTTCCGCGTTTTGTGTATTTTTATATTATGTTCCGCTTTTTTTAACAATTTTCCTCAAACTAACTCTTCTCTGCAGAAGGAATTTCCACGGAGAAAAATAAAATTCCTCTTCACTTTTCTCCCCTTCGATATGGGCACAGGGATGTGATTCTTCCGGTTTCCATGAAAATCTGACTGAAAGACAGGAGTTCGAAAGCGGGCCGTTTTCCGAGAAACGTCGGCTATTGCAAGCGAAAGAGGTCCGCGTTTCTTTCATTCCGAAGTTCCCGTTTATGGCCCGTGAACTAATTTGGATTTTTCCAGATAATCCATAGTTTTTTTTTGCTTTGCCTATTATTTCCGAGAAAATGACGATTTGAAGCGGGAAAAAAGTTGGAAAAATCGCGATTTTTCACGCTAGTTTCGTGTTGCTTGCGGAGTGTTTTCTTGACTACTTTCTCGAACGGCCGCGGGTGCCAAGTTGAAGTTGGCTTCTTCTTACGTTATTAGTGCGATGTGGAAAAACAACTTTACAGTGGTTAGAAGCCATCAAGTGGTCAAGTCCGGTCTTAAGGTTAAGGTTCCGGTCTTAAGGTTAACATTCGGCGGGAGAAGTTGAAAATTAGCGATATTTTGCGTAAGAACCGCTTTTACGGCACCTAGTTGAAGCTGGCATCATTTCCCATTGTAGTTGTGATGCAGAAAAAACTTAAGCTCAGTCAAAGGAGCCTAATAAGTCTAGTGATACCTTTCAGATTGCATTTTTATCGATTTCAGTGAGTGTTTTCAACTAATTTTTCTTAAGGATTTCCTAAGTTGTAAATTTTTACTGATAGATCACTTTGAAGCTAGATAAGATAATATTCCAGTGTTCTCAAAAAATCTTGCTATCAAAATCAGTTTCAGATGTTTCGTCTGGTTTTTGGACTTTTCATATTCCACTCCTCCCAAGAAAACAGATGTCGTGAATCTACAGGGTAATTTTTCTCAATGAATTAGTACCCTAGCCTCGAGCTTGTGTGGTACTTTCTTTAGCAAGAGTGATGCTCATTGGTTGCCGCCATACTACCTGGTGCGCCTCTTGAACCACTATAGAGAAGAGAGTGATGCCCTTTGCAAAGGATCAAACCAGTCACGTGTGATTTTGCATGAAGATTGTTCGCCAAGGGAAGGCTCTGGGTAAGTAACTGCATGGTGTAGACTGTAGAATATGAACTTATGTGTATCAGATCAAACCCAAAATCATATGGTATAGTTAACCCTATGATAAACTTGAGTAGAATACAGGTGTTAAAGCAAATATAAAAACATGTTGTAAACAGACACATTAATTAAAAATTGTGAAAATTTATGTGCATAACTTGTGTTCAGGCAATGTGGATTGCACTTAAACCTAAAATAAAATGGAACCTTGTTTAATTTTAAAAAAAATTTAATATCAAGGTTAAAATTTATTTACAATTTCATTCTTGTATTCTGTGTAATTACACTTTCATTCATCTTCAATAAATACTTGTTTAAATCCAGAGTTCACAAACCTGTAAGATATTAAAGTTGTATTGATAATGAAGGATTTTTAGTAGATTTTACAGAAATTTTATCTCTCCCTTTTGGCGGATCCTGACCATTTAAGCAATGAGTTAAAAAGTGCACATGGTGATAAAGTTACAAGTTTCATTGCTAACAATAAGTCCTAAGTTAATCCCAACATCTCTGCTATACTCTTAAGAAATTTTGCATTTTGCCTGAAAGTAAAGTTTTCATTGAAAAAACTAAAATTGCCCTTATTCAAAATAGAGATGGAAAATTTTGGGGAGGCGGAAAAAACCGGGTTTTTCCGGAAAAGTCGGAAAAATTTACCTTTTTGCATAGAAAAGAGTGATTTTTGAATACATATTTTTTAGAAACTAAATAATCATTCGTTGTTTAAAAAAATCATTAGTCATTATATATTATAAGTTATTAAATGTTAAAAATTAATTAAAAATAATTCTTCCGAAATAAATATATGCAGCATTTTACGAGTAATTTTAAAACAAAAAAATACAGTTTTTATAACTATAATAATATATGCAATATAAATATAAAGCATGTGATTGTAATAAATAACATTAATTTAATATTTATTTACTAAACATAAAGTACTTATGATGAATTAATTTTGTATACAAAATGATCCAATAACAGATATTTGCTATAATACTTAGGATCAATTATGTATATTGATGTTAACCTTTTTCACATAATCATTGCAATCATGTTTTCTTAGAAAGGTTGAGAAGTTTTAATTACATTCTGCCAATTTTAAAAAAATGTTGGAGTCATATTATGAAAAAAAATTGAAAAATCGTTCATTGTTTTGTTTAAATATTTTTGGGACTTATTTTTTTATTCTTTAATTTTCATGATATTAGTGTGTTCATTGTTCAATAAATACTCATACACCATAAATATTTTTTAAGCAACCATGTAAAAAGAAGAAAGAAAGGCTTCCAGAATCGCGAAGGCTCTAGCGAGCTCAGGAATTAATATTGATGATTTTGAAAAGATTACAAATGACGTTTTTCTTATGTTTTGGTTCTATCCTAAGTAGAAACTCTTCAGTTCTTTAAAAACTGACCGGTTTTAGGGAGTGAGGATTCCATGTTTCAAGATGTTAATAGATGCACGGCTGTGGATAACAATTAGGGGGCATCCCCTTAAAAACTGAGGGTGAGGGAGGAAAATTGGTCATATATGAATTCAGCAGATCATTTTACACAAGAATCAGCTGAAATTCAGTTAGTGGCTTCAAATTTTTTTTTTTGTACAGCACTGTTTAACTCTACTTGCCGCATTCAACCCTTCCGTGGGTGCTTTGGGGGCACTCTCACCTCAACCGCTTTTAGTAAAAATCATTGCTGCATATTGCCATCAAATTTGGGTCCTTTGGGAAGGGTTAGGAACCTTCAAACGTGAAGTGCGTAAAAAATAAGGGGGGGAAATAGCGTATAGAAACCTCAAAAATTTTTAGCTATTTTTTTACATTTTTAGGGGGGGTAATTACCCCTTAAACCTATCCATTTGTTATAAATTTATCATATTTTATTAATTTCAACCTTTCTTGTCCCCTGGGGGGCAATTTGAAGACTAAAGCAATGCTTTTTGACCCTGAAAAACGTAAAACTGGGGGGCTAAGAATTTTCTTAATCCAATTGAATCCTTTTGATGATTTTAATGTGGGAAAGGTAGTGAATTAGCCTGCTCCAACTAAAAGGGGGGGGGGGTCTGGGGGTCCTCCCCCAGAAAATTTTTGGAAATTTAAGTAAAAAAACCCCATTTTTTCAACTCGTTTTAGTACGCCTCATCCGGATACAACAGGTTTTATGGTAAAATTTTTACATTTTGACAAATTTAATATAAAATATAGTTATAATAATAAAGTTACAATTACCGAGGGGGCCTGGGGGTCCTCCCCAAGAAAATTGAAACCTAAAAAACTTGTTTTAACTTGTTTTGGTGTACCTAATCCGAATTTCGGGAATAAAAGAAATTCTGAAGTATTTAATTTCACAAAGAAAAAAGTTTGGGGCTTCTTGGGGGGTGCAAAAGACCCGTGGCACCCCTTCTGTCTACGCCACTGGTCAGTACAGTAGTGTCGTATATAAGGGCAGTGGCGGATCTACGGGGGGGGCTTTCGGGCTGAAGCCCCCCCCAAAACGTCTAACATTTTTCTAAGTTTGTCAGAACGCGAAAAATCTATATCCGAAATTCGGATGAGGCGTACCAAAACGGGTTGAAAAAGTGGGTTTTTGGGCCAAAATTTCCAAAAATTTTCTGGGGGAGGACCCCCAGACCCCCCTTTTAATGGTTTTAGTTGGATAATTCCCTACTTTTTCCGTATTACCATTAACAAGAGAATTAAATTGGATTATGAAAATTCTTAGCCCCCCCCAAAATCGAATCCTGGATCCGCCACTGTATAAGGGGGATTAAGGGTTCTAAACCCCCTTAGCCTGAACAACAATTTTTAAGCACAAAATTGGGCCGTTAACTTTAAGTATTGTCTTACTAATTTTTAATGCAGGAAAAACATCTAGAATCCTCGTAAACCTAGCCTAAAATCGCTTTTCAAAGTGCTGGAATTTCCAGGAGAGAAAACCCTGAACTCCCTAATTTCTAGAGAGGATTTCAAAAAAGGGTTGCATTTTAAGAACAGTGGCGGCTCGTCCATAGGGGCTGCAGCACCCCAACCAAAATTCCAATTTTTATTTGCTTTACAATATTTAAAAAATATCTATTCCCCCTTTAATCTTTGTCCTTTATTATCCTTTTTCAATTAATAATTCTCTGCTATGCCGTCTCGCCAACAGATTTCTTTCCGGGTCGATCAGCCCCCGCAGATATACCAATCATGGTATAAAACCCTAGCTCTATCATATCAAATCAAAATATCAAGAATTTAGCATGCGAACTGTTACGAGAAAAGAGGCTGCTTTTCAGCAGCCCCGACCAAAAGAATGATATCTTTTTATCTTGAGAGAGCTGTGAGGAAGAAGAAAAATAAACAATTTCTACTACTAATAAATCACATTGGCTTTTTAGCTTTTTTCTCACTCCAACGCTGTTTTAATTCTTTATTTATAGCTTTTTTCTCTTTTCAACAGAGAGAACAAATATTTTCTGATGTTTCGGCAAGTTATGTTTATGATTTATGTTTACTTTTTTGTTTGTAGATTTGTTTACTTTTTTATTTCTTTTTATAATGAACAAATTTAATTCGAAATGTTGATTTTAGTTTCATTTGCTTTTGAGATACTAAATGAAATAGACTTCATCTTAGATTCTTCCTATTCGTAATAATCAGCTAAACATAGGTGAGTTTTTGAATGCTTATTAGTGTGAAATCGAAATTTTATGTTGTTCCCATCTTTTCTATTTGATTTTTTTTCCACGTTTTTGTTTAATAGAAATATAATTTGGCATTATATCGCTTAAAATACGTCGCTAACTAGGTACCACCGGAGAAGCACCCCTTATAATTTTTCCTTCGAGCCGCCACTGCGTAAGAATTTAATTTTGGCGCACTAAGTTCCATAATTGTGTAAAAATGTAAATCCCAAGTAAAAAGGGTGTCTGGGGAATCTCCCCCAAAAAAATTTTTGAAATTTGCCCCTCAAAGTAGTGTTTTAGCTCATTTAGAAACCCTTTAGATTGCACCCAAAGAGCACCACTCATTGTAAGCGGCAGAATTTTAAAGGAAAAAATTATACAGAATTGAATTGAAAAATTTCGAGGGGGTTTTAGGGTTCCTACTCCAGAAATTTTTTTTAAATTTTGCCCCTAAAAGCGGCATTTTAACTCATTTTGAGACCCTTTAGGTTACATTAAAGAGAACCACTTTTTGTAAATCCCTAAAGTTTCAAGGAAAAACCGTACTTATTAGATTCCAAAATTTCGAGGTGGTTGGGGGTCCGACCCCAGAAAAAATTTGGAATTTTTACCCTTAAAAGTATTGTTTTGACTCATTTTGAGACCCTTTGGGTAACACTCGAAGAGGACCGCTCCTTGTGACACAATTTTCATGGAAAATAACAGTATAAAAATTGATAAAAAAATTTCGGGGGGGGGGGGGGGGGAGTTGAACCCCTAACTCCCCCTTGGATACAGCGCGGAGTAAGGGGTTAAAGAAAGTACAACTGAATTTATTTCGGAATTTAATTAGATGGGGGATTGGGGGTTCTCCCCAAGAAAAATTTTGAATTTCGAACCTTAAAAGTAGGGGTTTTATGCATTTTAAGAAGAATTTTTAAGGGAAAACAGTAAGTAAAAGTTTGATGTCTAAATTTCGGGGGGTGTTTGAACCCCCAAACCCCCCTTGGATACGGCCCTGTATTTCAAGGTTGCCAAATATAAAAATGTATCACGAAAAAGGGCACTGTTAGTAGATTAAACATATTTTTTAAAATTCTGATCTTTCAATATTTTTTGAAGTAGTTGAACTTTTTGAAAGTAGTTGGAACTAGTAGTTGGTGAAAAAAGTAGTTAAACTACTAGTTCAACTACTCTAAACCAAAAGTAGTTGAACTACTAGTTAACTAGTAGTTGCAACTAGTAGTTAACTACTTTTCAACTACTTTTAGTTAACTAGTGCCGAACATTATTGAAATCTGATCTAAAGTTTTTTTAATTCAGATAAAGCAGAGAAACTTGAAGAAGTAGTAAGTCATTTCAAATGCTTATGATTGTTAGACAATCTGATTTAATGGTTAAAATATTTTTAAGGTCCTGCATTTTATTTATAATATATAAGAATATCAAATTTAAATTTCATCCAATCCAAATTGGTATTATTGATATTTATTTGCATTGCCTAATTATTTTTGTTTTTAGAGAGTAAAATAAATAACACTTGGATGTTAAAATAATTTATCTTGCAGCTTACTTTTTCCAAATTTGTGTTTTCAAATTAAATATTGAGTATAAAAAATATCAAATGAGAAAACATTAGAATGTGAATGTAGAAAATTTTTAAATGCATACAAACTTAAAAATTTTCAATTTTCCCCGAGTGGAATCCAACTTTTTTGGGGAAAAAATGCTTATTATATGGTTAAAACTTCATTCTATATAAGAATATCATCTAAATAATATTTTAATTGATATCGCTGTAAATGAAGTATTTTAAATTAACATTTTCAATTTTTCCGGAAAGAAATAAACCCTTCGGCAAAAAACTGGAAAAAACCGTTTTTTTTCCCAAAGTTTCCGGGTTTTTTCCGGCCATTCCCATCTCTAATTCAAAGCAAGCATTACTGGGGGCACTTTTTAAACTTGTATGAAAAAGTGATTTTAGGCTACTTATAAGGGATATTCTAACTAAAAAATAGGAATAAAGCAAATTTATTAATGCCCAATTTTCCGTAACTCATCACCACCCCTAGGCCCATGCTGGGAACCTTCAGAGGGCGGGGCGGTGGACAAAGGGTAAAAAGGCACTGCCATAATAATTATTAGTAAACCTAAAAAGTTATAAGATTCACGAAAAACTTTTCTCAAAATACCGCTATTCAAGATATTTTTATATTAGGTTTTTGTTTAAAATATAGTGTTTTAACTCATTTTGATAAATACACCAAAAGAGGACCACTACTGGTAAGTTGGAGAATATTCAAAAACGGAATACAGTGTTCCCTCGTTATTCGTGGTAGTTACGTTCCAAAATATCCCGCGAATAACGAACCCAGTTTTAAAACGTGCATCATATATGATATTATAACTGATATAATGGTTCGATACCGTCATTTATTACATAAAACTAATAAAACTGGTTCATGCAAAAAGTAGTTTTAACTGTAAATAATTTGTAGTAAATACCAAAAGGGTTACCAGTTAGAAAACTTGCTTAGTAGAAGTTAGATCTTTCAAAATAGTAGTTTTACATAATAAATACCGGAATCTAACAATTATACAGGGTGTCCACTTAATTCTAAGCTAAGAATTCCCTGAGTTTTCCAGGACAATTTTTTTGATTTTCCAGGTTCGGTCAAACTAAAGCTTTAAGGCGTTTTTTTTTATTTTTGGTGACAAGATGGAACTTTTATTTTCCTTCTATTCATACCATATATTAAATAAACTTAATAAAAAATAACTGAAAAAATATCTTCTATAGATTAGTATTAATTGGTTGAATGATACATTAATTTTAAAATTAGACCTTTAATTTACAGATTTTTTTACTCATTGAGAAAACTAAACCGTTTTCTTTTTTCTAGAAAAGCTTTGACCAATTCTGAGACTGAGCAAGAGCTCAAAAGGTAAAAGGAATACAAGATTTGAAAAATAAATACATAATACACTGGCTAGAATGGATGTTGATCCAGGTTAAATTTTTGGGGGTGCATTTTTGCGAAATGAAATTATTTTAATGAAAACTAAAGTCAGATTATATTTGATCTTCAAATTATTCTAAAAAACCAAAATTGAGAAATGTTTAATTGATAATCAGGAGCCTTCAGTAAAAATTAACTTTAAAAGGCTAATTATTCAGAAATTTAACTGAGAAAAATTAAAACTTCAATTTTAAGTAAAGGATCCTATTTGTGTATAAAGACTACCTTATACAGATATTTCAATATATATTTTCATAAATAAGCTGGAAATCTTATCAGGTTATATTTTTTGGAAGAAAAAACTACCTATCACTCACAACCATACTATAACTATGAAATTATTAAATTTAAATTAAGACTTAAGCAGAAATTCAAGTTTTCCGATAAAGTTTCTTTCAATTTTTCTACTCAAAATAATTTTAATTAGAGCACCAATAAAATAAGACTTAATAAGCAAGTCTTTGACTTAAGAATATCTCTCCATGAAAAAGCTCAAGTCCGTTTTCCACAATACACCAAATGCGAGAAGCCGACGATTACGCCCCTTAAAATAGGCTTCTCCTCATCTTTAGGCTGCATGGTAGGAACAGCATGAACACGGCTCTCTTCCAATAAAAGTCGTTTTTCCGTAATACAGTAAACGAACGAGGAGGCTGGAAAACGTTACTTATCGTACAAAATCACATTTTTCCAGAATATTTTCGTAATTCCCTGAGTATTCCAGGTTTTCCAGGGCATCTTCGAATTCCCTGAGTATTCTAGGTTTTCCCGGTTTCCAGGGTTAGCGGACACCCTGATTATATCTTTTCTGCCAAATATGCTAGTTTCATTGCTAAAAAACTTTGAGATCGAATATGTGGGGGTAACATTACTCAACCACGAATATGCGAGGGTCTACAGTACAGTCAAACCTGTTTTTGTGCGGGGGGATAGGGACCGCATAAAAAAATGTAAGAAACTTGGCGAGTAGCTATAAAAAAAGGTTTTCGCAACACAATAAAAAATTATTTTTTTAGGCGGTGGATAGGGACTGCCCTCTGCATAGCTGAATTGAAAAACTAAACCCCTGCCCTGTATAAGTCTCGGTAGACAGATATAAAAGATTTTTGTTCTATGTTCCAATTGGATTGGAATTTTATATACCTCACAAAAACAGGTTCAAGTGTAATAATGTACATATTTCGAAATTAGAAAAGTTTAAAGTCAAAGTTGCTAAAAGAAAGCTTGATTCCAGTTTAACCTTGTCAAGTTACTGAAGTCAAATTTGATATTAATTCTATGAAATGGATGAAATAGATTGTGAAAATTAATTGCATTTCTTACGGGGCCATTCAAATATTATGTAAGCACCAAAAAGGGGGCAGGGAGTTTTCTTTAATTATTTTTTCCTGTGAAGGGAGTATGAGTGATGCTTATGTTACAAACACTGCAGTTTTGAAAATATCTTGTTTCTTACACAAATAATTTCAAAATTCCTTGAAAAATAAATTTGGTTTTAAAATTTTTATTTTTGTTCAAAATCAACATAAGGGGTGGGGCAGTTTGCTTATCTTTGCTGACAAGGGGGAGGGGGTCAAAAATGACAGGAAATATGCTTACGTAATCTTTGAACAGCCCCCATCTCAGTGTTGCATTTAGGCAAGTGCCTATTACCTTACTTAAAAAATAAATTTGTAAAAGGAGGTCACACAAAATCAGATTCCCACCTGGTATATATTAACAGGCAAACGGTTATATGGGAAAAAATAAAATTGATATTCCCTTCAGTTAAATACCAGAGATAAATACTTACTGAATAAAAGTTCATCTCCTGGGTAATAGCCATTATCATCATATGGATCTGTCATACTCAACAACTGAATACCCTTGATAGTTTGACTACCAATTTCTTCATCAACAAAATCCTTATACAATAAAGGATTAATTTTCTTTATTTTCTAGGTACGAATAGACAAAAATAATTATCAGTTGATATTAGCATTATATTTAATGAATTAGTGAAGGGAACCACAATGAATTTATACCTAAGTAAATTTTAAAATTGTATATACATTTGGATATGGTTAAGACAAAGAAGTTGTGGGTCCTAGAAATTGTCAATGTTGAGTTAAGTGGTGTCTGCATCATTCTTTGTGGAGATTTTGTAGATTTTTGTATAGTTCCCAACCAGTAAACAGAAAAAGATTTCTTAATTTCAATTTTAAGATTGTGGATTTCTTGGGGACACCAAGATATAAAAAGAATATTTTTTAAAAAGTTGGTTTTAAGGGGATTCATTTATCATTAAGATCATATTTTGTAATGGAGTTGTGTATTTAAGATAAATTAGAACATGGGCATCACTTTAAAAGTTTCTCATAGAGCCCATTAAATCCATCTTCCTTGTTTCCACATACAAGGTTCCAAAATATTGTTCTTGAGAATGTTGGGCCATCTGAAATAATTTCTTTCATATAACTTTTCATATAGTGCCTCTGACTGAATAAGCAGCAATAGGAGTAAACCCGTTGGGACTTGCGGGGTCATTTTATAACCCCAAGCTCACACTAACATTCCATTTAACGGAAAACTAAACAACTGGGGATTCTTTACTTCTCAGTAGCTGGGTGTCTGACCCTTATCTACACTCACTTCCAAAAGTTAAGCAGGGAACTGTTTTTTCAACCTAACACCTAGTAGAATTACTTTTCATGCATGAAAATCATACCACAAGATGTTCAACTAGTGGGAACACAGGGCCCGAGAACAAATTTTCCCTGCCAATAATTTAAGGGGGTAAATGGGCCCTCCATTGATAATGGAGTTCCATTACACATTTTGAGCAGTGACAGAAACGTCCATGTGAGAGGTATTTAACTGAAAATTTTATGTTTTTTTCCAAAGAATATTGTTATTCCTAAACTCAAAGCATGTTTTCAAACGTGTGTGTTACCTTTAAATGGCATTTTTAAGGTTTTATTGAGAGATATCGGTCTAACCATCATTTTTGGCACGTTTTAGCCTCTGGGTCATTTTTGGTAAGTGGTATCAGACCGTCAACCATGTTATTTAGTAGCTTTTACATGTCCTTGAAGGCTTTTAGGTCTGGGGACCCAGAAAGTACCCTTATTCTTTCAATATCATAACTTATGAAAAACTTTAAGATATCCAAATTGTGATTTTTTGCAGCTTTTACACTCTTATAGATAAATTCTTGACCCAAAATGTCTTCTAAAATGAGCAAATAGGACATGGGAACACATGTATACAATTGTAGACATTAGTGAAAAGCTCTGTGGCATATAGGGAGTGTTGAAACGGCACAAAAAATTTTATAGTTTTACAGGAACGGCATCTGTTATTAAAGTTCAAAAAAGGAAATTTTTTTATTATTAACAACATGATTATGGACGTATACATGTCTGAAAAGAAAGAAATATCTCTAAAAGTATGTCGATTTTTTTTAAATCAGTTTTTAAGAGATCAAATTTCTTCTCTGAAACTATTGCCATTTCAACACCCCCTATATGCCGCAGAGCTTTTCACTAATGTCTACAATTGTATACATGTGTTCTCATGTCTCATTTTAGAAGACATTTTGGGTCAAGGATTTATCTATAAGAGTGAAAAACCTGCAAAAAATCACAATTTGGCTATCTTAAAGTTTTTTATAAGTAACGATACTGAAAGAATAAGGGTACTTTCTGGGTTCGCAGACCTAAACGCGTTCAAGCACATGTTAGAGCTACTAAATAACATGGTTGACGGTCTGATAGAGGCTATCACTTGACAGAGGCTATCACTTCCCAGAGGCTATCACTTGACAAAAATGATGACTAGACCGATATTTCTCAATAAAACCTTAAAAAATTCATTTAAAGTTAGCACACCCGTTTGAAAACATGCGTTGAGTTAAGAAATAACAATATTCTTTAGAAAAAACATAAAATTTTCCATTAAATACCTCTCACATAGACATTTCTGTCACTGCTCAAAATGTGTAATGGAACCCCATTATCAATGGAGGGCCCATTTACCCCCTTAAGTTATTGGGAGGGAAAATTTGTTCTCTGGCCCTGTATTCCCACTAATTGAACATATTGTGGTATGATTTTCATGTAAGAAAAATAATTCTACTAGGTGTTAGGTTGAAAAAACAGTTCCGTGCTTAACTTTTGGAAGTGAGGGTAGATGCCTGAGTAGTTTCGTGGAATTTGGTTTATTTTTCTGCCCCCAGACCATTTTTTAGCCTTTAGGGTAATGGAATGACCCCCGCTTTTCGTTAGTGCTGCGCATGTGTACTTTTGTACTTCACCTTCTATACAACCCACTGATAAGGGCCCAAAGCATTGGTAAACAAATTTCAAGAAATTATCAGGGGGTTCTATTGCATTTTAGTACAAAGAAAAGGAAGACCCAGGTGCAAGTACAAGTACTTTCAATACTGGTCCCCGTGACAGTTTTATGACTTGTAATTCACCAGACCACTGTATCCCGCCCCTTACATTCTTTGCTTTTGTAAAGGGGAAGGAGCTAGGAAAGTGAATTGAGATAACAAGTTTTCGATGAAAAAATACCCAAGTTTGAGTGTTAGGAGACAAAGGTTGGAAGTAGAGTTTTGGGGATAGAAAAACTACTTGTGTAATTTGTGTTAAAAAAATTTTTTGCCATCTGTCAGGGACTAATACAGGCCAATTTTAGTACCGTTTATCGGCACCTTCACAAAAAATATACGAACAAAAACGGCACCTTCACAAAAATTATTTTTAATTATATGTGGATTGCTTATAGTTAATTGAGTATTCAAATTGCTATAAAACTGAAGGAACAAGTAATGCTGATTTCATTATTTTTGCAGTTTCCGTTAAAAATATTTATAAAAATTTCACAAAAAATAAAAAGTTTCACAAAAATGGGGGTTAAGTTTATAATCCTGGATTAGTCCCTGTCTGTGATAATTTTCTTTACCAAAAGAAAGCTTAAAGAAATTTGGTATGTAGTATTTTGAAGTAATTAAATTCATTTTACATTGAAATGATTCGTGTTATTATGTTTCATATGTGTGTATTGTGTAATAAGAAAAACTAATATCAAACTCAAAGAAATATTTCTCAGCGTAGAAAATATTGCAGATTATAAGGTTTCTTAATCAGTTAACCCTTCACTGCACGGTGTGCCGAATTCAGCACATACCAATAAAACTCCTCAATTTTCCCACATGTGTTAAATGTAAGTTATCTGAGTTTTGTGCTACATCTTGAACATACATATATATAATATTAACTACTCAGTGTGGATCTAGATGGCAGCTTCTCACTGATTATTAGGTTTTTATGTCTCCAAAACAGTTGCATCCATTTTGTATGCAATCAAAGATTTTGATTGATCTTTTTTACCAGTAAATCTTGAAAATATCGCTTGGTAAATTAAGTGACATTTATACACAACATATACTTCTTATTTAAATTGATTTTTCGTAAAAACAATTATTACACCAGCTGTAAATCATGTTTTTAGGTTTGTGCCATACCATAAAAAAACCATATATCTTAATGAAAAATTAAGTCTGGAATTTTTTAAATATTTACTGTATTTGTGGCTGTTAGAAGATATTAAATTATTTTTTCAAAAGAAACAAAAAAGTGTGCAGTGAAGGGTTAAGTTCTAATGTCTAAAAATTTATGGTTCCGATTGAAAAAATATTTTTAACGATGTAGAAAAGAGCGAAAAAGGTTGGGGTTATTCCATAACCCCCACGAGTCTCAACGTTCGCCCGGGAGGCCCGAGTCCCACCGGGTAAACTAAGACTTCCCGTTATCATGTTTAGGTATCATAAAAAGTGCAGGGTTCTCACTCAATTTTCGAAATAAAATTTTAAGACTTTTCAGTCAAAAAAACCAGTTATCCACAGCATTTTTTCTAATATTTCTTGTTTTTTAAGCATGTTTTCAAAAAGGGAGTGTATTTTTGTTTATTCCAGAGCCAAAAATGAGATGCAGATATTAAAAATTAATTATTTTCTAGGTGTTCTGTATGATTTTCCAGGTTTTAGGTAAAAATAAGCAATTTTTAAGGTCAAATTAAAATTTCCTGATTTTTCAGGTATTCCCTGATCCAGGGGAACCCTAATAGTATGTACTTGAAAAATATTTCTTATATGTCTAAAGTCCTTGTAGCTTTAACATGGGTAAGAGAAGGAAGGTTGCAATGACTTAGAAAAGAATGATAGAGGTGGATGGATAGGAACCAGGTGGGTTGTTGCTTATTTCATGGAAGAACAGGAATTATTTTTTGGATAAAGTCTATAAGATTGACACTACTTTTTTATGGTTGTACTTTTATTTAAGGAGTGTTCAAGAGTATTTGCAGACCTGAAGATATGGGGTGATGAGGCTGTAAGGAAGATGGTGAGGACCTCCGATCAAATTTTTTTGAAGGGGCTCTATGTCGTTTTGGCACAGTAACCTTGTCCAGGAGAAACCTGTTTTGCTTTGAGTATTTGAGCTCCAAGCTCATTTATTTCAAGTCAATTATTTTTAGGCCAGACTGAAGTGTCCATTACCCAGTCTGCCTTATAGCGTTTAAATCACAAATATTGTGCTTATTGTGTCTTAATTATAGAGAAAATTACAAAGCCTTGTTAGTGTACTCTAAATTAATTTATACAGGCTGATTCAAAACTCATGGGTAAAAGTTCTACACTTGAATGATTGCTGAGCAAATACTAGGCAACTTACGACTAGATGCAAATTTAAACCAACCCTTTTTTTACTGAAATAATAATTCATAATTAATAAGAATTAAATAACAATTTCATATTGTACAAATATTTAATTGCTTCCGGTAGGAGTCCAGTAGTTACTGTTGAAAGAAATTGTGGTTTTTTTCATGATTGTACTTATATAAAAAATATGTCTTAATTTCTAAATAAAAGTTGTTTTCTTATTGCTTAAAATACTTTTTGAACGTTTAGGTATTTTTAAAAAATCTGAGAAATAATTTTATAGGCTGTAAGCTAAAATAAAAGCTAAAGAAATTCTAAAAATTCTTTGCCCCCTTCAGAAGGATGCAAAAGACCGCATACTTTTATATTTTTTAGTTTTCGAGTTATTGTTTTTTAAAATGTGTCAGTCTTTTTTGGACACCCTGTAAATAGAGTACATGAAAAGTATTTAACCCATTAAAGGCCAAGCATAGAAAATTTTTTAAATGTTGAATTTTTTTTATTGAAATATGCTTTAATTACGTTCATTAAGACATAAAATCAGTTTCGTGCAAAAAAAATAATATTTTATTTACGAAATAAAATGTTGCGTTTTCGCAACTTTGGCCGAATCAATGAAAAAATTTCAAAGATGAAAAATTTTTTTACAATTCATTTTTTACACGTTTTTATGAAAATTATCAAAGCACTTGGGGTGCAAATGGACTTGGCATTTAGCACACATAAACACAGTATTGTTTTTGCAGTGTCTGCATCGTCTACGTGTTTTTTCTTCTTGCCTAATTACGGTATGTCCTACTGAATCCCTCCTTATTTCTTTGGGTAAAGATCAAAGAGACCAGTCAGATCAAGTTGATAAGATAGAAGGGAACATTCTAGACACCCTACTGTTCGAGGGGGGTTGAGGTGTTTTTGTTCATACTGACCACATGTGGCTTGAAGAGCTTGTACTCGTCACTTGAGAACCATAAAACCGAACCCTTCAAAGAAGGGGCGTGGGAAACAGCGGTGAAGATTTGCAAGTCATAAAACTGCCATGGGCTATCTATTGAAACGTCGCCGCTTCATTAGTTTACCCCGTGAAATTCAATCACCCCGTTTGCAGTTCCAGGAAATTTTGTTGACACAGCAGTGACCACGGTACCTATGGTATTTCTGAGTAGAGGTCAATGAGGTGTATTGTAGGAAGAACTTCAGAACATACCGTGGAAGCACAAGCTATATTTAAATATTTAAATTTTCTTTTTTAAGGTAGAAAATTTTTTTGAACACCTCAGAGAGTCAAATAGATGATTTCATACGAAACCATTGCATTTATAAAGGAAACTATAGGAAAAAGTTTGATTTTAGGATGGTATATTGCGGAAAAAACTGGAGATAAGCAAGCGAAATAAAAAGTTTGAGGACTTATAAAAGGGTCGAAAATCAATCAGGGACGAATATTTTTGTACTTTTCTACATCAAATGTTACCGTACTTAAATTTTAGGTCGTAAAAAAAATTGATGTTTTTAGCCGATTTTACATGGATTCGGCCAAAGTTGCGAAAACGCAACATTAAATTTAGATGAAAATTTTAAAGTTTATTTAAAACAATTGTTTTACTTTTATTTTATTTATAGAACTAATAACCTTAGTCCATTATAAAAACGTAAGATTGATTTTAGTGGAATAATTATACATTTTTAAAAATGGGACTTAAAAATGGGACTTTTAAACTTTTCAAGTTAGAAAATCGGCGTATTTTGAAAATTTCTCAAAAAATAATGGTTACTTAAATTTAATTGCGAATATTTTTTTTATGTCTTCAGAAACCTTAAAAATAGCTGAAAAATAAAATTGGAGAAAAATATGCGTCACAGTATTAATAAAAAAATACTTATTGAAATGTTGCGTTTTCGCAACTTTGGCCGAAGATGGGTTAAGACTACCTTCAGTTACTTTACCTGTATAATTTTAATTTATAAATTTAAAATTAAAACTAATGTAATTAATTTTTGAATTAATTTTTAAAATTGAAATATAATTTTAATAAAATTTTTTAATGTTTGAATTAAAACTGATTGAGAGAATGATGTCTTTTCAACTGATGATGTCTGGAGAAAAGGTGGAAGCTACCGATGCTCCAAATTTTTGAATTTATCGACTACATAATAAGTTAATAATTTAAACCATAATATAAAAATAATTTAATTATTAATTGTTAAAAAAATTAATTTTTAAAAAGTTGCATTTAACTTTTAATTTAAGGTTGCTTAAATCCAATACATCCCAAGATTTTCAAAACGTTTAAATAAAAATACAGGTCCATGGGATGCAGTAACTCAAGCTCCAAAGGCCGCTTTTAACACTAATTTAAGAACATTAAAATGTATTACATGAGCTTAGGCTTATAAAATTCAGAGTAAATTTCTATGTCAAACCTTTAACTATGATGAATTACATTTAAAATCTAATTTTCATTGTTTTGAACATTATATTAAAGTTTTGTGTTATGTCCCAACCCTCATTGGAAAATCCTCCATTGGAATCCACTTATAATAATGCATTTTACCCTAAAATATGTGCAATAACCATAGTGTAGGAGGTTTTCAAGTTTATCATAAAATACATGAAGATACCGCCTTTGATAGTGCTCTTTTGAGAACGCCCGCGCAGCGTCCACCGTTGCGGCGGAAAGTACGCATTAAGCCGGCATTCCTCCCACAGTGTTACTTAGTTCTGCGAATCTACTGTACTCTAACTTCAATCGCGTTACGGCACGTGTTAATATTAAAATATTTGGTATACATTCATTTCCTACCCTAAGGAAAAAAGTTGGGGGGTGCGACCGAAGAAATTCCAAGTTTGAAAAATTAGGACCACCCTAAGTCTATACACATGTACTATCACATGCATATACTACAAAAATTTTAAAAACTTAAATTTAATTTAAATTTTAAAAAAGAGTATATGAGAGAGTGTATGAGAGTAGAAAGTTTTTAAAAATGGCTTTTAACCCTTTTAGGCAAGAATGGGAGAAGTTTTAAGTTACATGTCTTACAAATATCAAAACATGAAAATCAATTGTAATTATCTGGATAAAAATAAACATAAATTTTTAATCCCCACACTACTTTTTTTTTAAATAAATAAATAAACAATCTACCTCTTTTTGGGATATTATACTTCTAGCAGTTAAACAATAATCCAGGAAGCAGGATTTTCAGAGATTACAACAAAAAAGCGACTAGGACTGAAGGACACATCTTTTGCTAAAATTTGATCACCCCCTCCCTTTGGTCACGTTGAAGGTGGGGTGGGAAAACAAAAAACTACAGGTAACTAGTGGCCATAAAACAGTGTCTATCGGCTATTCCATCTCCTGCAATTCGACCCATGAGGCAGTCAAGGAAAGACAAGCTGCACGCTCCTGGACAAAAAGAGGCACTTTCAACCACCATCATCAAACCAGGGGGGCTATAAATATTCTTATAAAGGATTGTCAGTGCAGGGTATAGAGTTACCATTCCTCTGTTACCGTCTGCGTGTGGCTAAGGGGTCGAATCGGCCGCCAAGGTAGCTTTTTCCTTGGACTATGCAGAAAGCAGGAAAGTGTTTTGTTCTCCTCTCCTATGTTTGGGTGCGTTTTTTTTAATTCTGGGCTAAGAAAGTAACTGAAGTACAACATAGGTAATAAAGTCCAAAGATTTGAGTAACATTTAATTTTTTGTAGTTAAGTACCAGTTCGATACTAAAAAAGTAACGAATGTAACTAAATACTTTAAAAGTATTTCTGTTACTAAGTATTTAAATACTTAACAACCTTATGCATATTTAACATACCCAAAAAGAAAAAACCCTCAGGTAGATAATCTTAAAACTAATCAGGAGAAAAAGTATTTTACCCTTATACACTTAAATCTTATCTTGGCTATTGTTAAATGTGGATTGAAGCAATCTCTTGTATCAGTGCTAAAAATGTTCTCTTCTGCAAAATGTGTTTTGACACTTTCAACTAAAGTCTTTAGATGATCTAAGGAATTGTTTTCCTTAACTTTAGCAAAAAGCACCTGAAAAGTATTATAGCATATTAGTACAATAAAAAGCATTTCCTTTCAAATGCATATTAAAATTTATGCGGTAGCGCCCATTTGACAGAAATCCATCAGACTGAAGCGCCTCTTTCCTGATCGCCACCGGACTGAAAGACCGGCCCGAACCAGCTATTTGCCCAAACAAGATGTTTGACCAATTTTTAGCCACATAGAGCAATCTTAACCAGAGGTCAAGCAACATGAAACTTAAATAGAATGCCCATGTTAAAAATTAAAGACCAAAATGAGTTGTCAGGACCAAACGTTTGCTTCAGTCAAACATCCCATTTGGTCCAGTGTCCTGTTTGGTAAAAAGTGCTATTGGTCAAACATCCCATTCGGTCAAACGTCTGGTTCAGGTAAGTACCTCGTTTGGTCAAAAGTACTGTCCATCAAACATCCCATTTGGTCCAACGTCCCGTTCGGACAAATTATTTTTCGGTCTGGAGGGGATCGGGGAAGAGACGCTTAGGTCTGATGGATTTCGGTCAAATGAGTCACACCCAAATTTATGTACTGATAAATATTTTAAAACTATAGGTACTAATAAGTTGACACTCAATTTATAAGTAATGTAAATTCTGGGATGTACTTTTATCTACTTAAAAACATAAAACGATGTAAAAATTAGTGCTGGGCAAAATAAATACTTTTAGGTATTAAGTATTTTCAGGTATCAAATACTTTTTAACACTCGTTTAACATACTTTTTTTGAAATTAAGTACAAATATGGTTTAAAAAATTCAATTATTTTACTTGCAAACTGAAAGTACCTACAATTCTCAAAGGATATACATGAACCCCCTTTGTGTTAGGGGCAATCTATAAAAAACTAAAAATTAATGAAGGGGGAATTAAAAAAATACAAAAAACCCAAGGCTGATAAAAATTTTAAAAAAATAACCACAAACTGCCGCAAAAGCAGAAGTTTGAAGGTCCCTTTAATACCGAACGTAATGGTATAAGAATGGTATTTCACCATTATCTCCTAAAACCATCCTTACCTTACAGTAATCATTCTGCATTTGGATGATGGTCATAATTAAAGTCCAAGTGACCAACCTAGGGCTAAAAGTCATTTCCTCACAGCTACTTCTTTACCAGGGGTCGATCCAGGTTTTAATTTTTGGGGCCTGTTTTTTTAATTTTTGTGAAAATGAAATTATTTTTTGTGAAAATGAAATTATTTTTTGTGAAAAAGAAATTATTTTTTGTGAAAATTAAATGATTTTGTGAAAATGGAATTTTTTTTGTGAAAAATATATTTTTTACGTGAAACCTAGAATTTTTGATTCACTATTTTATCTTTACATTCTTTAAATCGATTTGATATAATACCAGAAAAATTTTTAGTACTCTACTCTAGTATACTTTACTCTAGAAAATCCTCATAAGTTGAAATACCGACTAATATCGCGATAACGCATGTGATTATTTCCAGTTACGTCGCGAATTAGGCGCCGAGGCCCGATGGAAGCAGTCGCGGAAAAAACGAGACTTCCAAGAAGAATTGCAACTTTTTAGCTTTCAAGATAGAGATTCTGCTGAACATCGGACATGTTGGCTTTTGACTATGTTAACGTTGGGGTTTTTCTTTCATTACAATACGGACACGAGAAAAGCCAACATCTCTTGACGCCCGTGGTTCTACAAGGAATGGGTTGCAGAAAAAACAGAACATTCCGCGAAAAAAAATGGAAACTTTAGCAAAAAATCAAGATTTTTTAGATTTGTAAACGTTTCTGAGAAGGATAAATGGGAAAAAACGTGGATTCCGTAAAAATTTAGAATTGATCCGTAAAACTTAGCTGAAATCCACAAATTTTACAGACAATCCAAGAGCATAGGGTTGCCGGATTGAAAACGCAAACTGCCGTTTTCGTCGATCTATGGATTGTATGGTTGCTTTCCATAGTTCTTTCTCAACTGAGAATCGCGTTCGCTTCGGAGAATTTGAAGAGTTTCGTTTGAAATTTGGAAGTGGTAATTTTTTGTCACTAGAAATTTTGTGAAAGGGCCGATTTTACGAAGTTTATTTTTGTGAAGGGGCCGTTCTTCCGAAGTTTATTTTTGTGAAGGGGCCGTTCTTCCGAAGTTTATTTTTGTGAAGGAGCCGTTTTATCGAAGCTAATTTTTGTGAAGGGGCCGCAAAACAGCCCCAATTTTCGCCTGGATCAACCCTTGTTTACACTTATTCAAATTGTACCACCACTTTGAAGTTCTCAAAGTTATCTTTTTAAAAAATAGACTATAACTAAAGAGTCACAATTTTTACTATATATAAGCTGAAACTTACCCGGCTGTTAAAGTGACCCAAGCCACTAAAGTTAAGAGTTACTGGGTCAGTACACATGGTTTCATTAAACTCTTTATGGACTTTACCTAGTGCTTTTAATGCTCTGCAAAGTAAAAACAATTGTGAAACATTTACATTTACTTTTTTTTAAAAAGGATGTTACAAAATCAACTATTTGCGGGTCCCTTGATAGGCCAAAGTTCAGAGGGGATATTATGAGGTAAATTTTGTCTTCTATAGTCAAAAAAGTAAAATTTCTCAAATTAGGGGATCTATCCTCCCCTCTGACTATGCTCCTGATGGGCCAGCCCTTTTTAAAAATAACAAACATTATATAATTAAACATAAAAGACCCAGAGATAGGTAGGCCTGAAACAGGGTGATGGCTGGAATAAAAGTGAACATACTTTGTATGAGTTTCTTTGTCTTTTATGTGCATAACCATTAGAGTAATATGCAATGTAGATGGATCAATCATAATATCTTCCAAGCGATTATCTTGTTGAAGCATGTGTTTTTGTAAGCTCTTTATTTTTTCATGTATCTGAAATTGAAATAATGACACATTACTTTTTACATTCACCGAGTTTACGTGGGTAGAGTGGACAAGATCCAGTGTTGGATACTTGGAACTTACAGCGTGATCAGAAACTTGAACTGCAACAAAGTAGTTAGGCCTGACTTTAGTTAGTATAGCATCATCTGTAGAATCTAAATTGAAACAATTCAAACACAATTTAAGATTAATAACAGAAATCAGAAACAAATATAAGATTGAACAAAGCTTAATAGTGAAATAAACATAAGCAATAACAAAAAGGGAAACGATGAGTTAACCAGTAAGGATGATTGATCAGTTTTCAATATTAGTGATTCTTGAGAAAAGTAGCAAACCATTTTTCTGTAACTTGCGCTTCAACCTTTTTTTCATCATAGGTTTACTTAGATCTTCAAAAGTTTCACAACTTTTACCTTTTGAGTTTTCGGCATTTAAGGGCGAACAGGAATTTTGCGGGTGATGATTTTTAAATTCTGCCATTTGAAATATTTTAATTCTTTGAGAACAAAAGTTAGATATCAGAGAGGAAAATATGCGTTTCTGCATTCAGAAATTACACCTGATACCTAAGTCCAAAAATTTATATCAATATTGATATAAAGTTGGAAAACGATAACACTTATCCTTATCCAGTAACGAAGCGTAAATTTCCGAGAAAGTAGACGCTAGACGCTGAAATTTAAAAAACCTCAAGTAGCAAGCACGTGCTAAAAAGTCAAACAAACAATACCATGTGACCCAAGACCCAAACAATAGTGGTAGTGGTAGTCTGCCAATGCCAGTCATTCGGCATGCTAGTTGAATATTCCAGTAAGTTCTAAATTTTAAGTGCACAATAGCACAATAATTAGCATGATGTTGTATTTTATTATTCTATAATTTATGATTTCTGTCTCTACTCAATATTTAAACATTTCTATTCACTGGTGTTCCACTACTCAAACGTTTAACTAGCATGCTGACCACACTGGTATTCCACTAGCTGGACTCAGTGGTTGCTGATTGCAATTCAACTCCATTCAGTTTACATGTGCCATGTGCTTTTTTGTGTCTGTCGGCTCTTTGTTTCTCAATTTTTAAAATTACTTTCTTAATTTTAAGATGCTAACTGTTTGTTCTATTCGTTATTTATTTTCATGTGAATTCTCCTTTATGTAAATTTAATATTCACAGAGACAGAGGAAACTCTGAAATTTTAAATCAAATCCCCTTTATTTCTCTTTAATGTATTGCACGGATGCTGAATATGTCCGATCCGGCGATCTAGGATCGGGGGAAATTTTGTGTTAAAGTACAATATTGAATTCAATTTCAGTTCAGTAATCAAAAATTACGGGGCGATTTTCTCCTTCACCGCAGATCTAAGGTTCCCTTTCGTTTTGCGTTTCCAATTGTTACTTGTAAACATGAATCGGGATTTTTTTTTAGATCTTTATCACTTTTTTAAATTTTGGGGAAAATTTGAATTGATTGGGGGAAATCTTGGACGTAAAAACATTTTCTGCATCCCTGATGTATTGTTCTTCACACAACGATCTAACTACACTGCTCAAAACAATAAAAGGTATTGGTAGTTTTGGTACATATTGGCAAGCGAATAAAAAATTTGCAGTGGTTCAAGCATTTTTCACAAACTTAGGAGCATTTAAAAGCTTAATTCATGTAGTTATCAAAATAAAAATTTTATTTTTATTTCGCTTGGGGTATAGTTTCTCCTGATTTAAATAACATTGTGGGTCTGTTTGCCACCAGGTTTGTTTGGCTATTTTTGAGGGGCTGAGGTATTTTCTCTATTTTCCCCTTTTAGAGCATTTTTCAGCACCTAAACTGTTCGGGAAGTATTGAAAGGGCAGCAATTCATTTTTCAAGCATGTCCTAGAATTGTTCTATTAGATTCATGTCGAGAGAATGTGCTGGTCGATGCCTTTCTACCGATTTCTTCATCCTGAAGAAAATCATTAACTAAGGTAGCACAATCTTTTCAGCAATTGCCATCACTTGAGGTAAAATTATCACAGATTTCTCCTGCATGAGGGGCAACCAGATGTGTAAGGATATTAACCTGAACCACCAGAAATGGTTCCTTAGGCTGTGGGGGTCTTTATTCCATAGATAGAGATGGTGCTCTATTCCTAGGCTTACCATTAGGGTGGTCCAAAAAAACTTTTTTCAAGCTAGCCCAAACGTCGCCCCCTAATTTTTTTACATTTACCAATAGTATCATCCTCCTTTAATTTTAGCTTTCTACTCCTATTTTTAGGGGGTGCTCAATGGCCCTTCTTTTTAACACTTTAAAAATTTTATGGATTTGCTTTTAGACTTCCCGTGCTTAAAAAAAAATTTTTTTTTCGTAAAGCCTGATGTTCCTAAGCGTCAATATGTCTTATTATATTGTATTTAGTTTAATTTTTATATTTTTCAAAATTTTTCTCCGGATCCGCAAAAATGCGTTAAAATCATCTGTGTTAAAATCCTGTTTTTCAGTGCGTTATAAGGGGCCATCCATAAATGATGTCACACTTTTTTTGCCCATTTTTGACCCCCTCCCCCCCCTTTGTCACACTTCCCCATACCCCCTCCCCCCCTCTGTCACATGTCACGGTCTGAAACCAACAATATGTCTAATAAACTAATTTGAAAGTGCCTCGTTGATTTTCAGCTGCAGGATGTGATGTCAATACTTTCAAACCCCCCTCCCTCCCCCTTGTCACAAATTGATTAACCCCCTCCCCCCCTCTGAGCGTGACGTCATTTATGGACGGCCCCTAACAGCAAAACTATTCTTTGAAAAATAAAAGTTGAATAGTGCATTTTGTAGGAAATTTTGTTTACTTAAACTTTGTAATTCAAGTAATTTTCGAGAAACTAATATTTTTTGAAATATACGAAAAAATCCGAAAATAAAGTGAAAATTTTGCAATTTTTTCACATATTTTTGCGTTTTTTGACATGAAGCTGACCTTCCACGTGAAAGTGAACTAGATATTCGGAATCAGCACCTCAAAAACATATAAAACCGTCGAAGAAAATAACTTTAAAAAAAATTTTTTTTGAAGCAACTGCTTGTCTTAAGACTATATTACTATTTTGAGCTTTTATTGAATTTTTGTTACTTTTTAAAACAAATTGCATATTTTTTAACCAGAACCATATTTTTTGACCCTTTAAGCATAATATTTGACCCCCAAAAATGTCTTTCTATTATTAAAAGAACCGAAAATAGGCCCGCTGGCAGCCATTTTGTTTTTGACCGGAAGTCCCAAACGGCACTTTCGCCAGGGGGATTCTGGTTGATTTTGGATTCAGCATGTTTTAAACTATATTTCCACCAATTTTGGTGCCTCTTGCACAATCTGAACAATTATTCCCTGATTAAAAAATGATGCTTTTAACTATTTTATTTTCAATTTATTATCATATATTAAGTGTATAAATAAAGTAGGTGTCAAAATAATATATCTCTTACTTATTTTTTAGCCAATTTAGCCAAATTTCGAAAAAAAACTAAAAAGTGCAGTTTTTTAGGGCCATTGAGCACCCTCCTAAAACTGAAGTAGGAAGTTGAAACTTTGCCAGAATAATACTATAGGTAGATGTAAAAAAAGAGGGGGCGACGTTGTGTCTAGGACAAAGTTTAGTTTTTCCCCATAGGAATGTGGACCACCCTACTTACCATACGTCCGGGGTTTTTAGAGCTGTCCTGGGTCCAAGGGCAGATTAAAGGGGGGCAACCCCCCCCCCCCCGAGAAAAGAGGTTAAGGTGGATAAAAATGTGTTAAAGTACTATGTTTTTAGGTTTCAAATTTCCAAACATTTTCTGGGGGTGTCCCCCCAGAAGTTAAAGGGGCTTGAGGGAACTTTTAAATGACCTGGTGTCCTCCCGTAATGGACACTAGCGCAAATAAGAATGGTTGCGGTGCTCAAGTTGTCAATTGGCTTGTCTTACCTTTCTTGAAATTGTGGGAATTCATCTAGTTCTAAAGCTTATTCTGTCCAAAAGCTTAAAATAGGCAAATATAAAACCTGATTTTTATAAGTAGAAGGTTCCTCCATATAGCGACAATCTCAACGTTTACGTCAGAGAAAACGTTTTCACTGAAGATGCCTGACAATTTCAGGCCAAACATCTGAGCTTTTACCAGCAGGACCTCGGCAATATCACCCGGAATATCTTAATTTGAAGTTTGCCTGCCGAGAAACCCTTTCTGTTCTGATTTTTTTGTTTACAACGTATTTTTCAGGGAGTATATAAGGGGGGACGAGGGTTACCTGTCCCCTTCAGACTAGATATACCAAAGCAAGTTAAAACCCAGTTTTTTAGGGTTAAATTTCCAAAAATTTTAAGGGGGATAAGACCCCCAGGGCCCTATTTTTACTTAATCCTTTATTCACAGTTTTTATATACTAATAAATTCATCATAAAATTAAAATCCTACCTAACAATGTATGTCCAAAATTTGGGCTACGTGTACCAAAAAACAGTTCAAAACCCCGTTTTTAGGGTAAATTTTCTGGGGGAGATCCCCAGACACCCCTTCATACTTTGACCTTCATTAGCAAAAACTTCTCTAATACTAACTTCTCTCGGATGCAAATTCTACCAAAAAATGAATTGAAATACTACATGAAATATATGCATGGAAGGGACTGAAATATTTTTGGGCCCCTTCTGAAAAAATTTTCTGAATACGCCACTGGTATCTTTAAACTTATTTTATATCTGTTTTAAGTCTCTAAAACCTTAACAGTGCTAGTTTTAAGGATATCATTTGAAAACATTTTATCTCCCAGGGAGGCCTTACTGTAAGTTGAATATTCCATCTATCCACCCTCTCCCACAAAATTGCATTAATCCGCTGCCGCTTGGGTCGCTAAAATGTCCGGGGTTTCATACATTTAAGATTTGCCAGACTTTTTTATGAAAAAATCATGACCAAACTATTTAAAATTGTTTTTAACGTTTTCTAACGTCTTTATTACTTCAGAAAACTTACATTCAGTGAATTATGTGATGAAAATTAAGTCAATCAAACAATTTTTGAAAAAGTAATGTTAGATGAAAAATAAAATTAGATATTTTTGTTTAATGTTTATTAGTTTGAATAGTTTTTTCTTAGTTTTTAATCTTAAGAAAATTTCAAAAATATGTCCTGGGTTGGCCCCAAGAAAAATGGTAAGCCTATCTATTCCATCACTCCACATCTTCAAATCTGACTTCCTCATGCAGAAAAATTGGGTTATTTTGTGTTCCTTGTACCCTTCAGACAAAAATCAGAAATTATCAGGATGAACTGAGAGTTTCCTTTTTTTTGATCGAAAGTTTAAGAACCCCTCTCATCCCAAATATATATGTTTTTCATTATTCTCAGATACTATAAATAGAGTAATGTTTTCAGACTATGAAAAATCCCATTAATCAGTTATGGTTCAAAGGTACTGACATTAAAAATGGAACCATACCAACATAGATTAAAAAATTATTAGTTCTCCCAAGTAACAAAGGTCACTGGTTCACGGGCACAAATGAATTTTAGAAAAAAGTTTGAGCACAAATTTGGCGCCCCTCTTGAATACTTACTTGAACACGGCTCTGACGCTATGGTACCGCATATGTGTTTGTCTCTGTCTCTGTGATAATTTCTCTGATTTTTTTATATCAGTCTCTTGTGATGTGTGGAAAAGCAGAGAAAGATAAAAACTATGAACTCTTAAAGGCTCTGATGTGCAAGATGTATGCATTGTACCACTCGTTTAATAAAAATGATTGTTCTCTTTTCTGCTGTTATGAAAATTATTATTGGACTTGAAAACAACAGGGTTGGGTTAATATGTTGATTAATAATTAAATTAGTTCTTAAATCATTGACTTAACTCAATATTTCAAATTTTATTCTGAGTTTTTGTACAATTCTGTATGCAATTTTTTTTTCTGGTGGATCAAAATATGAATCTCTTTATTATTTAATGCATTGTGTATTTTTCAATTTATATTACCTCCATATTTTAAATGTCTTATTATTTGCAGGATTTTTAGTACTTATCAACCAGAGTCATATTTACATTTATGTATGTGCTTTCTGTAGCACAGGGTAGCAAACCTTTTGGGGACTACAGATTAAAGGATTTTTTATACTGTAGAAATTCTGGTACAATGATTCCTGATATAGATATCTATGTTACAATGACTAGACTACTAAAAGTAATGTTTGTTTTATCAGAGTCATAAAAATGACCATATATTGTTCTATTGTTGTTCCCAGGGTGCTTTATTCATTTATAGGGTTTCAAATATCCTTATAATATAAGGTTTTCGAAAAAGTTCTTAGTTTTCTCAAAGTTTCGTGTTTGAATTTTTTTTAACTGATAATAGGTGGATATTTCAAAAAAAGGGGATTTCGATTTATGTGTATTTAAGAATATAATTATGGTTTTGGTAGTTCTGGTGGTATTATTTCTCTTCAAAATGGCGGTTAGAAAAGAAAACCACAAACGGCAAAAACTGGGAAGAATGCATGATTCATGGGTAATAAAAGTTTTGCTGTATATTCACAACTATGTATTATTACATTAAGATGTCAAAGTTCTAAGGTTAACCAATAAGTCTAAATTGGGAAATTTTGATCTCTAACACATAACATCTATTGCGAAAACATTCTTTTGGTATTTGTTAGTCATTTGAAAGAAATTTTTTCCAAAACATCAAAATCTTTGAATATATATCTAGAAACAAGTGCACTCGCTAAACTTACAGTGAAGCGAACAAAGTTATTCTTTTCACCATTTGAAAACACTGAAAAAGCAATACTTTTTGCTCAAAACTGGAAACTAATAAAATGATAATATGGAAAAAGACTCAATGCTTAACAATTGCTTTAGTTCCAAAAAACATCTGTCCTGATTTTATTTTGCACCAGCTGCTCAACGGAGCAAGGCAAAGAACTATGGAGAATTACCAGTTATGTGCTGTTTAAAGCCAAAATTTACTATCCAAAACTTGTTGAATCATCTCGAAATTTTGACATTTTAATGTAAGCATTGTTAATATACAGCAAAACTTTTATTATCGTGCATTCTTCCCAGTTTTTAAAGCGGACGAAAATCGTCATTTGCAGTCTTTTATAACCGCCTCTTTGAAAAAAAAATAATTACACCAGAACTACCAAAACCGTATATTATATTCTTATAAATACATTAATCAAAATCCCCTTTGTTTGACATCTCCACCTGTTACCAGTTTTTCCAAAAAAAAATTTCAAATACGAAACTCTATCAAAACTTTTTTGGACAACCTTAGCATCAAATAAAGATTGTCCTGATTAATCCTGTGGTGTTTTTTACATCTTTGAATAATAACTTTTTGAATTTGCGTCGTTATGTATTTTGATTTTTTGCATTTATTATATTTTCAATGATACATACTTTACTTCTTTTTCAGGTTCCGACAATAACATGTATTTAGCAATGGTGATAAAGGAAAAAGCCACCTCTATTGAAGTCCTATAGCTTCTATCTTCTTCGATTTAACCTGTTAACAATTTCCCTGGTTATTAAATTTGTGTTAGCAAAGGAAATAAAATCTTATTCACGATTTCAGATTTTTAACTGTGCTACCAAGTTTTATAACTAATAAACTACTAACTTTAATAAAATATATTTATTAACTTTTAATTATTTTAGGTACTCTTTTTAGTTAGACGGGGATTCTAAAATTTGGCAATGATATTGCACTTTATCTTCAAATCATCCAATGTTATGTAAATAAGTTATTTTTTGTTAGTTTATTTGGATGAGTTCTGAACTTCCATCTGTACACATATCGCTCACTCCTTTCAAGAACGTCATATCAAAAAAACCTAAATTTTCAGGAGAGGCATTTGAAAGTTTAGAATTGCATTGAAAATAAATAATAATAATCTGGTTAATTTCTTTACTATTCAGTTTAAAAATATGAGGGTTTCGCAGGGTTGTAGTACTCCTTCAGAGCTTTCCGAAAACAGTCATAACTAAATATCGTTGATTTTTGAGATATGACGTTCTTGAAAGGAGTGAGCGATATACTCATTTTGTATCATAATTGGCTATTACTAATGTATAATAAGAGATGGATGTTATAATATATATGTATTTAATTTGCATGAAATATTTATTGAGTTTATATCTTTTACAGGTTTCAAGGAATTGTGTGCATTTGTAAAAGACATAAGATATGAAGTTGCTCGCCATTCCATCATGTTAGAAAAAATACCCATTAAAGATTTTGAAAATAAAGACTTGCCTACTGAAGAGCAATTGAAAATGCTCCCTTTGAACACAATGAATGAATTTGATTACTTTGAAAAGTTTATCAATAGTTCTTCTAACTACAACAAAATGGTAAGCTGCTATAAAAGTTATGAATGGTTCAATTAATTGAATCAAAATTAGATTCTGCTGGAATTACAGTACACATATATAATGTGAGTTCATACAACAAACACACTAAGAAAATTGAGATGACTTATTTAAATAGCTCAACTTCTGTATTATGTCCTATAGTTTAAACTTCCAGCAAAAACTTGGGTGAACAAAACAGGAAGGTCAAGGGCGATTTTCTTATGCAGTTGTATTGCAGGAAAAATTTGAAAACAGTGGGGCATAATAATTTATTTAAATTTTCTTTTTAAAGCAGATAATTGTCTTAAATCAGTGGTCTGTCCAAGGCAATTTTACTACCGTTTTTCGGTACCTTCACAATTTCACCATTTTATAAATAGGTACTTTCACAAATTCAGTTTTAGTAAAAACTGTACCTTCACAAAATACATTAAAAAAAGTTCTCTATGAAGCTATGTTCTCTTAATAGTTAAATTTTTAGCCATTCTAGATTCTATACTAAATTTTCTTTTGTTTTTAATGTTTAAAAATTATTTACTTGTTATTATAACTTAAATGTTCACAAATTCTCAGAAATGTTTTCACAAATTAGCACTTAACTTTCACAAAATAGGTACCTCTTAAAAACCTAGACAGACCCCTGTAAATCTTTATGAGAGTCAAAATCATGATCTAATACAAGTTCATTAAATTTTATTTTAAAAAAAGCTGTGCAAAAAATACGAATTTTAGGAAGGTGCATTGCAGGCAAACTGGATATCAGTAAGCAAATTATCAAATGTTTGAACTTGTGTAAAATAGGCAAAATAGCTCGACATTAAAAAGGTTTGCTTTCCCAACCATATATTTACGCCGACGGTAGTTAAGGAGTTTAATAAAGTAATAAATCGTTATAAGAATATCTACTAAAACATTTTTAGCTAACATCCATATGTGATGTAATTATAAATACAGACCTTTAATCTAAAATTTTCAATTTTTCAAGGAAATAAACCCCTTTGGAAAAAACAAAAAAAATCCTTTTTTCCTAAGTTTCCAGTTTTCTATAAAAAAATAGGAAAAAGTACATTTTTTCAGTTAATTATACTGTTTTTATTTTAGAAAAAATACCTGTCCTTAAAAGGAGGTAAAGATTTAGTGGAAACAACTCGTCGTATTTTGAAAACCGTTCTGACATACAACATGGCTTCAGAGTTCAATTTTCGGGGAAGAGGAAATAAGAGAGGATTTAAATTTTCCAGAGTTTGTGACTTAATTATAGGTAAGTTTTCTAATTCAACATTCCTGTTTTGCATTTATGTCTTGCTTTTTTTATTAAAAAATTCACACACTCACACATGAAAATAAACTAAAACTGATATATTACATAGGTTGAAAAAAATTGTTTTTCCTGGTACCAAAGTCCAAATAACTGCTCAGACTTAGAATAGTCTAAGTTCTTTATTGAACTGTCAGTTTGACGAAGGGAATAAATGCAAAAAATGTCAAATTGACTTTTTTAGCTAAAAATCTCCAAGCCTAGCTCTAAACTTGACTATGAGTATAAAAAAGAGAAAAATAACTACCCCCTATTTTCAGATGTAGCCTCTTGACTTTGCAAGGGTCTGTTTAGAAGAAATTAAGGTCCTTTTTGGACTCTTCAAAAAATATTTTATAGTGAAACGAGCCCTTCACAAAATATTTTACCTTAAAAACAGAACAAACAAGTATATTAGCCTTTGAACAGACACTATTTTACACAATAGTACTACAAATATGGGACCCTATTTTCACAAATTTAAAAAACATAGGTCCCTGGCTGTAAAAGAAATTAATGCTAACTGCTAAAATAATTATGATTAGATATTCACAATACTTACAAAAAGTCAGGACAGTGCTCTGATTTTCTAAATCAATGTCTATTTATTGTATTTTTTCATTAAATTTGTCTCTTTTCTTATCCATTTTATAGTTAACTAAGCCGCTGACACGAATTTTGATTTTAAGAAAAAGCTATTTTTATCCTGTGAATGTTGTTTGACTATTGATATTCACTTACTCTATTAATACTGCCTTAATTACTAAGTTTCATAACAAATTTTCATTTTACTTGTCTTAATCTTCTTTTCATTATTATGTTTGTGAAATATAATTTAATTGTCAATTAAAGTGGTTTTTAAGAATTTTTCTTCTGAAATTTCATAAGGTTGGGAATTAGTCCATTTTTTTTCAACTGTAAAATATTTTTGAATGTACTTAAATTTTTTATGATTATTCTGTGCTCGAAATAGGGTCCTGAATATCTGGTACAAATTTTATGGAAATTCCATTAATTGTACAGTTTTTTGTTTTCCCAAAACCATTTTATTCCCTTGGTTTTTGGACTTATTCCCTTTTTCAAACTGATGATTCAATAAATAACAATAATTCTTCCTTTTCAGACTCTCTCCGGAAAAATCCTCATTTCCAAGAATCTAGGGAAAAAGATGTGGATGAAGTCATTATTTCATTCCTTAGGTATGCACCAAGCAGGATTAAGTATCGGCAATTGTCAAACTGTCCATTACCAGTTCCTGATGAAAATTTAGGCCCTACTATTAAATCTGAATTTCAGTGATATTCCATTTAATGATAACCATTCCTTAGGTTCAACTAATTAAACTTGAATCTTAAATCAGTGATGATTCTTTTAGAGGATGAATCAGTATGTGTCCTTTTTCCATATAATTGGCTTACAGGAAAAAATCACTGACAGTGGTATTTTGAGCCTCTGGCAACCTCTAACAAACATTGATTTGGTATTCTGAAGCACACTTGATTAACAAATATTTGTTTGTTAACTAATCGGCAAACAGATCAATAATTAAAGTTAAACAACCAATCGGAATCGAGTCTGACAAGAGCTTTTTTACAAAACAGGGATGGCATCCTCCAGCTCTCCTGAATACACATCACGTTAATAATCGAAACAAGATTATTACTATGTTGCAAATAAAATATTCTTGATTCTCAGTAAGTATTCTCGAGGTGTGTTTTGTCTAGTTTAGTGTTTATTTTAATAGGATTATTTCTAGTTTTCAAATATGTTGCTCATGAGTTTTATAATTTTCGAAAAATTCTAAAGCTTGAAATATGGTAATAATGTTTTAGTGATCTTTTCATGATTATTTATTTATTTAAAATTTTCGCAATATGGCCATTTTTCGAAGGCAGCTAATTATTAAATTTTGTATTATTTTAATAGATCAAATTATTTACAATCAAAATACAAAACTGACTGGTTGATTCATTATTTCTCAAGTTCCCAAGGTTTACTTAATTTTTTTATCTTTCCTAATCAAGGTTATAAAACTCCAGCATTGTGTTAATTAAAAGTAAAACCATATATTTTCATAGTAATTTTTATTAAAATGCAAAATAAAATCTCATCAGCAAACTATGGTACTATATTCATTTGTTATACAAAATCTAGATTTGATTCCATGAAGCAAATTTCGGAAACGTGAATTACAGTGAAATCCTGTTACAACGAATACCGATACTACAAAAAATCCCGTTATTACAAAAGTCCAGAAAGTCCCCAACCGTGTTTATTTGATTTAGCGATGGTACGGTTACAACGAAGAAATTTTACGGTCCCGTGAAGTTCGTTATAACGGGATTTTACTGTATTCTGATTACATGTCTTATGTTTATTTTCGTTCATTTGTATTATATTAAAACTTCGTTTCTTTTTCGTTAATTTATTTTTTTAACATTTTAGTTTTCTTTTTTTATTTCAAACTATTTAAAATGCTAAGTACTTTAATGAATTTTTTCAATTGTGGAAAGTGAATGAAGTAGATTATAATATTTAATTAAAATGGAAATTTGTTTCAATTCGGTTAAGTTTTATTAAAGAGTGTGAAATTATTTTAAGACATTTCCATATTGAGACAGTAAACAAATATATTTGACTTTTCTTTCCTGTGTAGATAGTTAAATATTTACTAATAAAAGAAATTACTCATTTAAGATATAAAAATATAGTAAAAGTAAGCTAAAATTAATTTTAATTTTTAAAAATTAAAAATATTGACTTTTAAGGTACAGTCGAAAATGTATTATTTTGTAATTTTTAGCAAATTTCTTTCCTATCCTATTCATCAATCTGAACGATCTCAACCAAACATACGATTGAGCTTTATTTATCGCCAGAGGTTTCGCTTGTTTGCCAACTCTGGTGGTGCTGATTAACTTTGTATTGTTGATCATAATGCTCAGAATACCAAATCTAACGAACATGTATTTAGCTAATTTTTGTGGATTAGTTAAACAGGTGGTTAATCAGAAAGTACAGAATACCGCAGTAAGTCACTTTTGGCAAATCTTTTGAAACCAGTAGAATAGTGCCAACACATGAATGAAACAGAGCACTTCTAAAAAAATTGTTGCATGCAAGCTAAACTAGAATGACATCACTAATGAAACAACCAAATTTGACATTGCCTTGACCAAATAGTTGAGACAGAAGTGATTTGGTGCTTTTCTCTTGTAAGCCCGTAATATGTAATCAATTTTGAATTGGTCAATTGCAAAATTATGGGTTTATACTTGCTCAACTTTAACTCTAAATTTTCACTAGCCATTAGTTTCCATCTTGGCCTGGAAATCCCATTCTGTATGTTTTTGAGAAAAAATATTTGATAATGTGTTCCAAATACAGTAAACTCCCGTTAGTACGACGTTCAAGGGGATTTGTGAAAACGCCGTTATAAGCGGTACGACGCTATATGCGGAATTCCATAAAACACCGTTTCGGCGATATACCTAAAACCCGTAATACCTAATCTTACCTAGAAACCTTTTTAAGCGGGATTTTATCACTAAAATAGAAACGAAAAAGAACTATAGTCTAAAAACAGAATAAACATTCTTACCTTTACATCTTTTATTGATATATAACTACAATCTTTACACTTTGTACACCGCAATCTCGTATTTTTAATTTTCTATCTGATTAAAAAATTTTCCATAAGAAGTTGCTTCAGTTTTTCTTTTCCATAATTCTGAATTAGGAAGGTTTCCATTCTTCCTAAGTTTGTTAGCATATCCTCTGCATTATCAATTACAGAGGGACTGCCTCAATACGGCTATCGAATCGCAGGCTATAATGCGGAAGTCGAATTGGAGTAGAGGGGAGAATTTCCAAGAAATTCAGGGTGTTCTGATTTGTCACAGGACAACCCACGTGCCCTGCAAGGCACTGGTCATCCTTGTTTATGAAGGCGCAACGGGGGGCTATTCAGGGAAAAAGGGGAGCGGTTGGGAAAAACCAGTTCTACCATGTTGTTCTACTCGCGTTTTCAACGGTTCTGGTAGCTCATACATTATTTGAAAGGAACTCGACGACGCAATAACCGGGATTTTTCTTCGGGGGACTGGAGAAAAGCGTCGATATATGCGGGAAGTCGTAATAAGCGGGGGCGCTATAAGCGGATAGTTTTTAATGATAAAAGGCCTATTGGTACCAGGGACCGGAGAAAAACGTCGTAATATGCGGGACGTCGCACTAAGCGGGGGCGTACTAACGAGAGTTTACTGTATGTGTTCATGATTTTACTATGCATTTTTCTATAGCAATATTTCATTGATGTTTTTATAATTTTAAAATCAAAATATTATACAAATCTCATGCAAGCTGTATCTTTAATTATTGTTTTTGAAAAATGTGCTATGCAATTCAATATTTTCAATTAGCAAATTAATAGACCCTTCTTCAGAATAACAAAAAATTGATCAGTTTTGTAAAATTCATTTTTTTACTTTTGAAATCAGTAGTTAAAAAATGAGAATACAAAATAATACCCGCTTTGTTTAGTTGAATGAATGAAATGTAATGAGGCAATTTTTTTCAGTAAATTTTATTTTGATCAGTACATTGCTTAAATAAAATGTGTTATGTTACTCAACAGTATATGACTATTAAATTTATATTTAATATTTTTTTAGAAAATTGTATTACTACTTCTAAATTTACATTCTAACAAGTATTAATGATTTATTTATAAGTTTAGAGGGGTCTACCCTTTGTCCTAGTAGTAAAATCTTCTAAAATAATCAACAAACATAAGATGAAAAAAATTTTATGCCTGTCACTGCTATTGAATCTCACACCTGAATTCTAATTACTGCCGTTATTGCAATAAATTAAATAATTTATAAACCCAACTGAATCCTCACTTATCAATTATTGATTAACCCTTTATTTACCACATTATTTTCAGTGCAAGTTTAGAACTGCTGATGCACCAAGTTTTTAGCGATAAAAATCACTATATAGTTACCCCAACTAATGTTAAGTGAATTATTTGGCTTTTAAATATGGCGCCAAATAGCCAAAACTCGCCAAATATCAGCAGTTCTAAACTTGCGCCAGTGGTACTTACAAGTACTGTTGGTAAATAAAGGTTAATGTATAAAGTTTTTCTGAAGTTCTGCTAAAGTTATGTTTCTCAAAGTTCTAGGCTATTAGTTTTAATGTAATAAAATTTTGCTGTTATGTTTTGATCATTTATAAACAGATAAAAAGAGCAGCTACAGTACTTGGTAGAGGCAAATATGAATAAACTTGCTCTCAAACTCAATTTATAGGTGTTATTTGGTTAAAAAAGTTTTGCATTTGGTTTATAATAACTTAACTTGTGAAGGCGCACACTAGCCCTGAAAGGCTCTTATACAGAAACAAATTTTCACAAAAATTCTCCCTTTACAGTCTGTAAATAAATTAGGCCGCTCGCTACTAGTCATTTCCCATTGCATTTCTATTGCACAGCCATGGTGGTGAACCGCCAATTTTAATTACACAGACTATAACTAAAGATGATCCAGCTGTGTTTTAAGAGGCTAGGAAAAGAAAAATATCCCATTCAATACACTCAACAAATTAGTTCCACCAATTGAAATACACTTTCTAAACATTTGTTTTTCCATAGAAAACCTCACCATTGCATAGCATTGAAAAGCTTGGTGAGGTTAGTTTATATGTGTTTCAGCTCATTGTAAGGCTACATGGGATTTTATTGCTCCCTCCAACAGGTCTGACAGTAAGATAAGTGAAAGTACTTGAAAGAATTTCCAAGTCCATTATTTTATCGAACAGTGAACTCAAGTGTGTATCCCAGGAGCTTGAAAGTGAGTTAAGTTAACATAACAGAAAAGGCGTTTCCCTGACCTGGGTCCAAGGAAGGAGAGCTTAGGCAGTATTGCCCATTGCTCTGTCGCCAGGTATTTCATTTAAAAAGCATTGTTTTAAATGGCAAGTCTAAAAATATTGGTGCTTTTAAGTGGATGGGGTCCCATACCGCCGCTAGCTGTTTGACATTAGTAGAGGGTCCCTTTCAACTGTAGGAGGTCGGTCATGTCAGTAGAGGGAGATTAGGGACCAGCCTGGATGGGTAAGCATGGATTCATTATCTGTCAATCATGAACCAAAACATAGGAAATAGTGTGTTTGTTTATTGAGGGAGTGTGGAATTACAGTATGCAGAAAGATAAGGGGTCATCCATAAACTACGTGAGGCGTTTTTTCCAAAATCTGGACCCCCCTCCCCCTTGGTGAGATTTTGCTGGACCCCCCCCTCCCAGTGGCGGATCTACGGGGGGGGCTTTCGGGCTGAAGCCCCCCCCAAAACGTCTGATATTTTACTAAGTTTGTCAAAACACAAAAATTAATATCCGAAATTCGGATGAGGCGTACCAAAATGAGTTGAAAAAGTGGGGTTTTTGACTTAAATTTCCAAAAATTTTCTGGGGGAGGACCCCCAGACCCCCCCTTTTAGTGGTTTGAGTAAGATAATTCACTACCTTTTCCGTATTACCATTAACAAGAAGACTCAATTGGATTATGAAAATTCTTAGCCCCCCCCAAAACCAAATCCTGGATCCGCCACTGCCCCCTCCCCCCAAGTGAAATTTACCTACAAATTTTTAAAAATAATTTGCAGTATCTTATCTGTATGTATTCCTTTTTCATACTTAAAAAAAAGAAAATCGTATAATTTCTAAATTAAAAAGTTGACGTGAGATTTTAATCGATCCCCCTCCCCCTTTTTGACCTCACGTAATTTATGGATGTCCCCCTAAGTTTTTGGGGTTAGATGTGCACATGCACTTCTCAGCAGCAAGATCAGAATCCCATTCTTAAATTTTAAAAATATATATATAAAAAGGGAAAAAATCGCATCATAAAGCAAAGGGGGGGTTACGTCCCCAATAACCCCCCCCTCGTTACGCCTATGAAAAAGAGAAAACACTAATTTAAAGGGGAAATTTCACAAAGTTTTCCGGGGGAGGACCCCACAGTCACCTGAAAAACTTTCTATATAAGCAGGGATGGCAAATGGAACGAAACTCTCCGGTTTCGCTCCTTCTTGACCGAAACTAATACTCATTTACATTTATATTTTTTCTCCGGGATGAAAAAGAAACTTCAATATGAGATTGCGCTTCCTCCGGATAAAAACCCAATTCATTTTCACTTTTGATTTTGTTCCTGGAAATAAAGTATCACGAATTGAAATTTCAGTTTCGTTCTTGATCAAAACTAAAGCGATCTCTATATTTTAATTTTGTCCTGGATCCAAATCCTTTCCCTTTGCAAAACTCTAGTTTCCTCCTGAACCAAATCGAACAATACTTCGACTTTTCAGTTTTTCTCCGGATCAAAAGTCAACGCAGCTTTGAAACCGAGATTTCCCCTCGGAACCGAACTAAACACGGTTTCGGCAGTTTTGCTCCGAGCAAAATTCAAGGCAGCTTTGGTGATTTAGTTTCGTTCCCGAACCTAATTACACACGGCGGCTACACTTAACTTTGGCTCCGTTTATAATTTTAGAGGGGTTTAATTAGTTGGAATCGCTCTGGAACAAAATTAAATGTGAATAGAATGTTTTCATTTTGTTCCTAAGGCAAAATTTTTTTTCTAATTAATACTATTTTTTACATTATTTGATAAATTTCAAAGTGAAGGTTAGAAAAATCAAATATTCAATATTTAAAAAAATTTGTGTCTTGTTTTTCACACAGCCAAAATCCCGACAGCCGATATTCAGACAGCCATTATCCAGACTGCCCAGAATACTAAAAACTGAAATCTCTACAAACGAAATGCCGTTGGTCCAAAATCCCAAGATACAAAATCCTGACAGCATGGAATCTTCTCAGTATAAAATCTCAACTAAAGAAATCCTGCTCCCCGAAATTCCAAGAATTTAAATCCCAACAACCCAAAATCCCGTCAAGTTGAAATTGAAATCCCAAGAAACAAATACCGATCAGTCATTATTAATTTATCACAAATTTTAGCTATTTATAGCAGCTTAAAACTATACAGGGTGTATCTGAAATGGTGCAACAAACTTTCAGGGATGATAGTACTCATCAAGACGAACAAGAATCGGTATAGAAAGGGGGTCCCAGACCAAATCCCAGGGAGTTAAAAATGGAGCGACACCCCAAAAAATTATTGAAAAATTCAATTTGTAGAAGAACTACTATTAGTAAAAACTTAATTATGGTCTCAAAAATTGTGGTTTAATATGATCTTTAAAATTATCTCAAAAGTCTTCACTTTAAAATTTGTTTTATTATGAAAAAAGTTAAAAAACACAAAAAATGTGAAAACTCTGCCAAAACCTTATTTTGTATTTCGAAATCCTTTCTTTTGATTTCATAATCTGAAAGATCATAGTTGAAAACCCATAAGTCCAAAGTTTGACGTAAATACAATCAATATTGAACGTTTGAGATCCTGTTAAAGTTTGTTTTTTGCGTGCGCTAGCAGTTTTCCAGAGTTGTTTCCAGAACAGCTGTTTTCGCACGCAAAAAACAAAAACTGTTTTCGCCTTTCGGTAATGCTTTACAGCAGTGGTCTCCAATCGCCGGTCGCGATATTCCACAATGACTAACTCCCCAGCGCTAGCGCCGCCAAGGGTGCCAAACGAGTCACTCGCCCGGTCGCTTTTGGTAACCTTCCCTCGCCCAATGCGGCAACCTGCATTCCACACGCAGCAAGTACATCACGTGCGCTGTTTTGTATTGTATTTGTTAGCTGGTCTTTGATCGTGAAGGATTTAAACAGTTTTAAAGAAAATTTTTGGGATGATTTCAGAAAGGATTATTGCCTTTTGCTAGATGATGAGAAGAGTAATAATGATGAAATTACACTCAGATGTGCATTAGAAACGGAGGAGGAGGCAAATAAATTCCTGGAAAAATTCGCCTCGCTAACAAACACATGCTGGATAATGTAAAATATTCATTTGAATTTATTTTTGATTAGGGCTGTGAGTCTATGCAATTAAAAAAAGAAAGTACTTATAATATGTACTTATTATAGGTATATATGCAATTAAACATTACAAAGTATGTACTTCAAATTAAGGAAAATAAGAAGATAATGTAATATTATTTTTTTTTATTTAATAAATTCTAAAAATATTAAAAATTCTATATTTTCAAGTTTTTATAGGAAGTTATTTGAGTAATATATTTGTGATTTCTCTCTATCAACTTTTCCCACTAACTGAAAAACACCTATTAGGTAAAAGTTCGACTGAAATGGGAAACGTGAAATGGAGCCTTTCCGATTGACATACCTGAATACACAACTTACTATAGCTAAATTTAGCATTGAGTTTTTAGATTTAAACAGCAAATTTAAATGTGCAACTTTATAATATATTACATTTTGGGCAAAATTTTTAATTATTCATAAAATACCCAAAAATAAGATAATATATAGAAAATGCATGTATATTTATAGCTTAAATATGTAAATAAATTGAAATGCAGGATTTGAGAGAACTCTGCAATATCAGGTTTCTTAAAAGACAATACATCTACTTCAAGAAATTTATCTGTGAATTAATACCCTTAGAATAAAATTTTAGTGATTCTACACAAAAATAGGGTATTGACGTAATATGCAGCCTACCACTTTTTAGTTACTTAAAGTTAATTGGCTATCTCAACTTTTTAGACAGCTAATTACCTAATGATTTTAAATTAAGAAGTATAGTACATAAATACCTAATAAGCATAAATATGGAAAGTCATCATGGTTAAATTATACAAGTTTCACTGCGAATGAAAATCTCATAATTTCTTTTATAAATATTCAATTTATAGTACTGCAGGTTAATCTTCAACATATCAGGTAAAAATATTAATTTACAGAGTTGCGTACAAAGTTGAAATTTTCCTCAATTCAATATATTTTTCTAAAAGATCCCTTTTGAACTGCTTATTCACATTTGGGAATGTATTTCGAATTGATAAAATTTTTTATATTAATACTACTGTTTAGAATTTCTAACAAAAGATATTTAAAATAACTTAAAAATCAATTATTAAGTCTCATTGAGGGAACTATTCTTCAACACTAAATTTTTCCATTCTAGCTATTCTTTCAGGCCCAAAAGGATTTTTTAAGGAATACCTGCGGTTAAAAATGTTGTAATTTCTTGGGAAGAAACATTCATCAGTTAAAGATATCATAGCGTACCTACACCTTAAATGAAAAGCTAACTGATATAAGTTGTGCGCAGAAAATGGAAAGTTAGCATAAATAATAATTTTTATGTTTTAAAAACTGAGCTTTATAGTTAGAATTTTTAATATATTATGAAATACTCTCTACCCAACCATTTATGAATGGTCAGTAAGAAGGAATCATTATATAGGCAGTTAATAAATTGATTATATATAAGATAATGCACAAAAAATGTAACTGCTAATACACGAAAATTTGTAAATAAAATTTAAAACACATGTATGCGACCATATTTACTTGGAATAATAACAATAATTATATTAGAAATTTGTTCAAAACGAAAATTAAGTACTGTTCTTCAAAAGGGGGTTAAAAACACTGAACCCAACACTCGCACTCCTTTAAACGCAACGCGGCGAAAAAAATATTACAGTAAATCTCGTTAAACGAGAGAAATCGCGAGAGCCGCAAGGTTTGGCGAAGTTGGAAAAGCGACTCGTTTGGCACCCTTGGCGGCGCTAGCGCTGGGGAGTTAGTCATTGTGGAATATCGCCCCCCGGTCCGCGGACCGGCACCGGTCCGTGGATCAAATGGTACCGGGCCGCGGACCAACCATTTCATTGAAAATGAATTTAAATTCCTAGGTTTATATTCCAAATTAAAGAATGAAATGAATTATAAATCAGTTTGTATTTATTTTTTGGAGTGACTGTATTTTATTTTAAAAGCATGTTTAATTACAATTAAATTAAAATTAATAAATCAAAATAATCTAGAATGTAAACAATCAACGCCCCCCCAGAGGGCCGCGGTAAAATTATCAAACTTTGACTGGTCCGTGGTGGTAAAAAGGTTGGGGACCACTGCTTTACAGGACCCTTTACCCTTTTTGAGCTCAAGTTATTTATGGGGCACTGTATATTTGGACGGCTTTTTTCAACTAAACTCTACTCTAATTTCCACGGCTAGGCTACAGCTCGGCGTTTCATTGGTTCAATCACTAAGCGCCGAGACTGCTACGTAATCACGAGACCTACAGTGCATGCGCCACTGGCCGTTTTGGCCGTCCAAATATACACTTCGTATTTATGGCAGTCATCAAACTTCAAACCACATCATCAATGTTAGCGCCATCTTTTTTTGTGTTTCCGAACTATTTTTTTTTAAATCCTTCAAACAGACGATGCTGGGACAAAAAACCATATTTTCCCTGTTTTTATGAATTCTCAAAAAGTATTCAGATTTTTTTTAAACTTTTCGAATGCACTGAATGACAAAAATTCGTTCACAAGCCAATAGAGGCGGGTTGAATCATTGATTTCTGCCCCTGGTGGACTCGTTTACTGTTCAGGTTCATTGTTGTATCATACTCTGTGATCGATGTCCCCCAAATGAAAACGAAACTTGTGTTGTTTAGAATTGTTTTAGAATATCCTTTGGCAACGGCATCATAACCAAATAGCAAAATCAAAATACGTTAAGTTTTCGTTTATATTAGGGGGTTGTGTCGTGTTGACACACAGATAAAAAGTGTTTTTATTTCATTAAAATTTCTGTTTCTACAATTATTTGATTTCTTTTGAAGATAATAATTATGGAGGAATATGAAACTGTCGTTCTTGTCAAACAAGAAGTATTCGTATTCCAAATACCACCTAGAACTACGAATCGGGGATACAGGTGAACTTCTTGCTTCCTGTATCTCTACAATTATAAATTTCAAAAATACATGGATTGTTATTTGTCTAATAGCAGAAAACTTCTTTTTGTAGAGTTTTCTTAAATTGCGAATTTTTTTAGTTGTGTAAATTTTAAGCCATATGCATTTATTTTTTTTGATAAAATTCAGGTTGTTTGTTTAAATCTATTTATACTACCTGTTCATTTACGTTCATTCTGTAAGTTAAGTATTATTTCAAGCATCTAGAGCAGAGTTTCTCAAACTGTGGGTCGCGACCCACAGGTGGGTCGCCAATAAGTTTTTGGTGGGTCGCGAGAAGATTTTTAATTTTTCTGAATATGAAGTATCTTTATAATTTTTACAAACGTTTTATTGACTTTTGAATTATAAAAACTATTATTTGAATTTTGAAATTCATCAAATTCCCATATAGTAAAAAGAATAAAAATTTAAATAAAAACTACCCTTCTTGGTGTCGAACGGAAAAAGCAATTATCCACTTTTACCGAGGTAATCTAAATCGAGAGATTCTGAACTTTCTTCATCAATTTCATCACACATTCTTCAGCCACTTCAATTGTTCATCATCACATTGAACATCATAAACTCCAATATCTTCTTAATTTTCACTAAATCAAAATCATCGGTAGAAACTCTCTCAAACAAAGAACGAAGCCGCCATACCGACCAATCGAACGGAATCCACAGCCAAAACTGACACCTCTACCGGCACGCGCGCGGGTATCTCATACCCAAAAGCCTCGATTCCCGGAAACCGCGTATTCCTGAATTCTTATCTAACCTTGAAACTTGAAGAATGTGACCTTGAACTCAGCTACACGAGACCCCACACATTTTGAAAAAAGGGGGGAACGCTATGAGAGTAAGAATGCGCGCCTGGGTATGAGATACCCAGTGCGAGTGCTCCCGGGTTAACTGAAGTCGGTGGGTCGCGTTAGATTTTGTTTCTCAAAAGTGGGTCGCGATGTTAAAAAGTTTGAGAACTCCTGATCTTGAGCAATTTTGTGGTAAATCATTCAATTTATACTAGTGGGGCATAGTTGAAACGAAGTTTGGGTACAAATATGAAACAGGTCCTCAATGGCCAAAAAGACGATGGGTTGGGAAAAATGGGAAACTGATTGATCGGCCGTTGCTGTAGAGCAGACGCCTATAACTTAACCAGCAACTGGTCATTCATTAGCTGTCTGTCGTCATGGAAAACCAGCTTTAAATGTGTTCTGAAATGCTATGAATATTTGAGGATGTACCCTACTTGACTATTAAACTGATACTTTGTTTTATAGATATCTAAAAAAAATTAAATACTTAAATATTACTTGTCTCTCAGGGCTGCTGATTGGAAGTTACACAATCCTGATTGGACTGGAAGAATGAGAGTTGTTACGAAAGGACAGAAGTGTTTTGTTAAGCTGGAAGATAAAAACACAGGTATCTTGTTGACTTCTTAAAAAAACTTTAGTTTGAGCTCATAAGCTTCAAAGTACTCGGGGGAATCCAAATAATTCTCCTTATGCCTACTTTTTGTTCTACTAATGCTCTTTATTGACAAGAAAACTACCGCCATAGACCTTGGAATAAAATGGACAAAAGGTTGTGCCATCAGGGCCAATTAAGTATCATCATTCTTGTAAACCTCTATGCAAAAATAGGGTCTAAGGGTACCCCAGAATTTGTTTTTAAAATTTGACTCTTTATAAACAGTATTTTAAATTAATAGAAACAATGAAGGCTTACACGGCCGTCATCTATAACTAAAGATGATTCTTCCTGCATACATGTGATTCTTCCGCCAATTTGCTCAGCAAAATCAAAATCCGACAATTCGATTTGCAATTCCACTTTCTTATTTTCCAATCATTTTATACTGAAAACTCTGACTGCTTGTGTGGCCTTGTACTGAATTTTAAGAAAAAAAATTATCAGGGGTGCATCTAGAAAGAAATTGGGGCCGAAAACGCCCCCTTCACAAAATTCCGACCCTCAAAAACGGCCCCTTCACAAAATTCCGATCCTCAAAAACAGCCCCTTCACAGAATTCTGGTTCCCAAAAACGGACTTTAATCAAGCTATATGCACTTGCTAAGTGTAATTTTATTTTTAAAAAATTATATATTTACAGAAATAGGACCTTATTTTAGAATGAAAAATTATTTTCACAAAATTCAATACCGTTTTTCACAAAATTCCCAAAAACGGCCCCTGGCAAAAAATCCTGGATGCACCCCTGAATATCGAAGTAATATGAAAATTAGGTAAGATTTAAGCTAAAAAATATATAAATCTAGCACAGGGGTTCCCAAACTTTTTTGGCCCGTGGACCCCTGACGATATTTCTCGTACCACGTGGACCCCCCTGTCTTAGGGACCGTTCAAAAAGTAGCTAAAAATCTTATGTTTATGATACTTTTTAAACCACACATAGATGTTATAATTTTTTTCAAGTGTTTTTTCGTGCATTGATAAGCATTTGATTTCACACTTTTACATATTTAAAAAAAATATTTTTTTATTATTAACATTTATATGGTTACACAATATCCTTAAGGAAATTATAACAAACAAACATTTTAAGGCTTGAAATATAAACAAATCTAAACTTTAAATATCACTGCAATTCAAGACACAAGCACTTTTAATTTTAACAAAAAAAATTTGGTTGCAAGCTTGTCAAATTAATGAGTGAGTTATTCATTCACCAAATCATAAAAGTTCAGAAATAACTAAAATTAGTAGGATGGTATGTTAAACAATATTTAATTGAGTTCAACTATGAAAAGAAATCAAATTGCCATTGATATTGTTGCACAACATTTTTAATGAAATTATAAAAATCAAACATTTTAAAAGTTTAAAACTGAAAACCAATCTAAACTTTTAATATCATTACATTTCAAAGCACAAAATATTTTAGCTTTAACAATAAAAATTTTGGTCGCAAACTTGTTAAAGTTAATGGCTTATGAGTGAGTTATTTATTCATCAAATCATAAAATTTCAGAAATAATTACAATTAATATATGTCATGTTAACAACAATATTTAATGAAGTTCAACTATGAAAAGAAGTCAATTTATACATTACGGAAATTTAGTTTTAATTTATGAAGGTCGGGGGATCTCCATCGAGATAAAAGAAATGATTCCATCGCCCCTGCTCGCGTTGCGAGGATTCAGTGATAACCAACTTTTCATATTAGGGGACATCCATAAATTACGTGAGGTCAAAAAGGGAGGGGGAGGGGTTTGGAAAAATCTCACCAAATCTCTCCAAGGGGGAGGGGGGTCGATTAAAATCTCACGTTAACTTTTTAAGTTAGAAATTAAACGATTTTTTTAAGTATAAAAAAGGAATAATACCCACAGATAAGATACTGTGGTGATTTTTAGGCGGAATAATGTCCTTTTCCCACACATCATTAATACAGTAGAGCCCCGATTATCCGCGGAATTGGGTGGCAAGGGTACCACGGATAGTGAAAATCGCGGATAATCAGAAAAATACTAAAAATGAGGTGAAAACACGAAAAAAATATTTTGGCATAAAAACTATGTTCTATTGTACAAAAAATATGTAAAACTTTTAAAATATGTACAGTACAGCAGAAACTTTTGCTCTACATCTAAAATCTCTCTAATCTCATCTAAAATTTGCTCTCATCATTAAATATTTTTTTTCTTGGCCCTCGCGGATCATCCGCTCGCGGATAATCGGGGTTCTACTGTAATAGAAAAAGTTTTAGGTGCTGTGAAGCACAAAATGCAAATTAATAGTAATAGGATAGAATATTATTTTTAAAGGTTGTAGGTAAATCTCACGTGGGGGGAGGGGGGTCCAGAAAAATTTCACTAAAACTCACCAAGGGGGGGAGGGGGGTCCAGATTTTGGAAAAATCACCTCACGTAATTTATGGATGTCCCCTTACTAAAATTTGATTACGAAAAAGACAACATTTTTGAAACTTATCAAAGTTTTCCATTTTAATGAAATTTTTCCCGTGAACCTCTGAAAGTCGCTGTGGACCCCCTAGAAGTTGCTGTGGATCCCCAATTTTCATTTTCATGCCCGTGGAACCCCTGGAAGTCGCTGTGGACCACTGGGGGTCCATATGGACCACTTTGGGAACCGCTGATCTAGCATATCGAATCCTAGATCTCGGGCTATACCCTGTCTTGGATGCGCCATAAAAACCCAACCAACCTAGATCTCAGGAAGTAGATGCCAATGGACCCCCTCTACTTAAAATGAAGAAAAATTTAGGTGCCATCGAATTTTTTAAAATATTTTCCGCCAATTTTTTGTCTGTGTAATCACATGTATGCTTCCTGGCTGTTTCGCCATGGTCATGGAAATTTTGTGAAGCATTTTAGTCTGATGATGATGAACCTCCAAAGCAGAGGTTGAAGCGTAGTCATTTAACATCTCCACAATAAAACGGAAGAAAGACTCGTCGGTAGAAGTCTAGAAGTGGGTTTGGGTTGGCTCCTCTTTGCAAATTTTTTGTTGCGAACTTCACTTAGATACTTTGGTGCAATACTTCGCTTGGCAATCGAACCCACTTGTTGGAATGAGCTGACTCGTCTTTAGTGTTTTAATTAATTTTTGTCTACCGTGCCAAAATTTAAGGGGGGATATAAAAAAAACCATCGGCGCAACAGCCCTAGTGGGCCAAGGCCTACGATGCCCATCTTTGTTTTCGTGACCATGGGGCCTGGGGTGCTATTCAAATGTCCCGGTTAGGTGGTAAGCACAGCGCGGGACCCCCAGTGTTTAGTTCCCAAGCATGCTTGGTCCTCAGTTTATCGACCCACTGAAGGGATGAAAGGCTGAGTAGACCCTGCCCAGCCCGGGATTTGAACCCCAGACCTGTGGCGTGGAAGCGCGATGCACTGCCACTGGGCTTCAAGGGGGATTTTACAGGGTGTTTTAAAGTCCGTTTTACTGCTTTTATTTTGAACCAACGTGTCCTAGGGTCGCAGAAGTAAGGTCTACCCCTAGGGAAGTGACCCAAGAAACTCAATTGAAAGGACTTACAGCGAAGTAAAAAATAGAAAAACTAATTTAAAAACTAAAGGAGGTAGGGCAAAAACCTCAGTGAGAGTATTGTTGCCAATGTTATGAAGAACTTACTGAAAAAAATTTCATGAAAATATTTGTGAATATTTGCAGAGATATTAGCATGCGAAAATAGCACTTTTTCAGACCTTAAAAAAGAAAAATTTCGTGAATTTACAAATTTTTCAGTGCTATTGTGTAGTTTTGTTTTTTTAGTTAAACTAGGGAGCTACCACCCCCTGCTCGCTATCGTTCGCCAACCCCCATTAACTGCTTACGCAGAAACTTTTGGACCGCTTTGCAATTCCACACAAAACCCAGCTCATTGCACTTAATTTTTAATTAATTTTTTATAAAACATTCTTAAAACAGGGGTAGTACTTCTCCGGGGTATTCTTTCAAAAATGGCGGATATTTATTCAGTGGCAGAATTTTAACAGTTCCTTTATGGTAACATGAATTGGCGGATCGCCTTATAATTCAAAGAAAATTAACAACAGAGCAATGTAAACATTCTTTTACCCATTTCCCCAAGGTAATGTTTTTTTTACAGACCCATTAAGGAAGCACTGAAACATCTCAGAAATAAATTTAACTTTCTTAAAATTTGTAATGATTGGCTGTGAAAAATGTAGTAATTATCGTAAACATCGCGAAAATTTAGAATTTTATCTTCATGAGGACAAACAAACGTCGAAGTTGTTTCATAGCAATGACACGAATGTCTAGACTTCCAACATTTTTGATTTTCATCTTTATTTCTAAAACATTCACCCGTGTTATCTAGTTGTTTACGTTTTGGCATTATGAAAGAAAGAGTTACATTTTACTACCTTAAAAAACATGCCTGCAAAAGGATATAAAATAATAATTATCGTAAAAAATAAATGCAAAAGTTCAAAACTTCCGAAGGCGAGTTTATATTTTGTACATGTCAGTGGCGGCTCGTGAGTTTTTCAAAAGGGTGTTCACACCCTTTGTATAAATTAAAATTTACACAAGAGCAGAAAGAGAAGGAATGTTGGACGAATACATAAAGAACACTTGTCTTAGAACAAATTTATTTCAGGGGAGTTATTGTAAGTTCCCTAAATTTTTCACTGCATACATTTTAATTTTTTTAAATATGCGTTTAATGGAAATAACCAAAACTTATGATAAAGAAGGCCTTTATTTTTTATAATACCCTAGTCCAGGGGTCCCCAACCCTATGCCCGCGGGCACCATGGCGCCCGTCGATCGATCTAGGTGCGCCCGCTGCTTGTGCCAACGATAAAATATTTCAGTTTTCCACTATCCCATAACATTCTAGAAATAAAATAGCAACATACATTTCAGAGTGTCTTCAAGTAAGGCGAGAATAGAAATTTTGGATCTTCAGAATGACATCCTCAAAACTATTATCAGATGATATGAGAAATTCTGGAGTATAGTTGATAGAAATAAATTTCTATTCTTAAAAAGAGCAGCATATAAAATAAAGTAGTTCTTTGGTTCCACACACTTATGTGAATCATTTTCGACAATGAACATAATAAAATAAAAAAAATATAGATCACGATGTACAGATGAACACCTTGACGATAGCTTGCGGGCAAGAATTTCATCATAATCTCCTAATTATGAAGCGCTGGCCAGTGAAATGCAATGTATTTTATATATTTTATAAATAATTTTTATACTTCGTATGTTTTGCAAGCAATTTAGTAGTAACTTATTTTACAAAAGAATATTAATACTTGTATACCTATTCATTATGTTAAATTACTTTTTAAAATTAAATTTTTTGAGCATTATATGTAGTGTGTATTATTAACATGTCCACACCAACTATAAATTTATCTTGAAAAAATAAATGGTGCCCGCCATTCGACCGATATTCTGGTATGTGCTCTTAGGTTCAAAAAGGTTGGGGACCCCTGCCCTAGTCTATAACATAATACCTCAAAAACAACTTTATGCATGATGTCCACTCGTCTAACCTTTTTTGAAGCAAACTTTTGACACTTTCATTAAAATCAGGCATAATACCTAATCATTTTTTTTAACTAGGAGGATGACAAGAGCACTGGGTCTGTCTACTCATAGTGCTTGTTATATATGCTTAATCGAACAATTGATTGTGAAAAATACAGGTGATGTGTAATGTTCAAGATCTGTAATTTTACTCCAACGCCACTTTAAAAAAAAATAACCAATAACAAAATAATTAATTATTTCAAGTTAGCTGACGTGAAAAGTTTAATGATACTTTTAAAAAGTTCTTAACTAGTTTTCCAATCCAGGAAAAAAATCCAGACCACAAAAAAGCAAGCTAAACCTCAAAACCGTAAACCTCGGCACACAAAATCTGTGCGGACGGGGATCTCCAATGTGTTGCCGTAAGCCCAAATGTTCTCCGGCGAGAAGTCGAGGTTTCCTCGGACTCAATCAGTTTCTTCGCTCACACGTGCGAATAAGGAAAGAAAAACAAGAGTGTGGTATTTTCTTTATTTGATGAACACAAAACTTTCGCGTTTCCGGTAATAATTTTTTTACTGACAGGTGAAAGGGGGGGGAGAAACAAGATTCTGAGCATGAAAAAGAAATTGAGAATGATTTTTGTATTGTTTTCTTTTGATTTTGTGTATCTTTATATTTGGGTTTATTTCTAATTTTTCACTGGGTGTTCACGTGCTCCTGTGCTCCTATGGACGAGCCGCCACTGGTACATGTAGTAATGAAAAGTGATGAAGTAGTAGTGATAAAGCAAAAACAAAACCACCAAAACAGCTGTCAGCTTTTATTGTCAATGTGCTATTGTGTACATTGATTTGTTTCCATTTTTATCATATTTTAGCCCATATTTTAATTCTTTAGTGTGGTATTGCTTGTTAAGTAGAAGTACTATTGATTTGTGATGTGAAGGGTTGAAATGTGTTTGATTGCTGCTGGAATTAGTTTTGCCCTTTCTCATCCTTATTGCTATCTAGAGAAGTAGGTTTTCCAACAAATTTCCGAAACCACAAATTAATAAAATAAAACTTTCTTTCACAAGAGGCAACAAGTTAATAAAACTAGGTTATTTTCTTTTAGTTTCCCCCTTCAATTAAAAGAAATTTAATAAGAACATTTAAATAATTGACAAAGCAAAATTAACACAATAATTTTAGTTCCCATTATTAAAAAAAAGCCGAATAAAACCATGTTTTTCAGATTTTGAATATGAATAGAACCCTAGTCCCTCTGTGTCACACAGAGGGACTAGATTTCAATACGGTAATAGAACGAGGGGTCACAGATTTAAATTGAACAAGGCAAATTTTAATCGGGATTGTAGGAAGTATTTTTTTAACAGGGTAGTGAACTGATGGAATGGGTTACCTGAACCGATTATCAACTCAAGTGGGGTAAACGAATTCAAGAATAAAATTGACAGATACTGGGAATCGGGTGGTTTGAGTTAAATGGACTGGACTAACCTTGTTGGGCGCTTGCCTGTAGTTGGTAGACTTAATTCAGGGATGTTGCGGCTGCGCCAATTGCGCCAAACTGCGCCAAATCCTAATTCATGTGCTAAACTGCTACAAAAACCGTATTTTGAGCAAAATTGCGCCAAAACTGCGCCAATTAACGATTTTCTTGAAATCGAATTATCAAACTCTCTTCTCACGCGAGAATACCTTCATCCTTAGGAAAAAAAACTCAAATCGTCTATGGAATCTTTTCCACATCTCTACCACTTGAATTCAAAACCGATGACGTCAGCTCAATTTGCTGCGTTAAGTTAGTTAAAAAGTCAAAAAATCGCGATTTTTCGCGAAAGTTTCGTTTTTTTGCGGAGTGTTCCGTTCTTCCCACGACTTTCGTGGATGGCCGCGGGTGCCGATTCAAGTTGGCTTCTTCTTGCGTCGTTATAGTGATGTAGAAAAAAACTTCACCGTGGTTCGAAACCCACTAGTCCGGTATTCCGGAAGTCGGGAAAAATATCAATTTTTTTCGGTTTTTTTTGCGGAGTGTTCCGTTCTTCCCGCGACTTTCGTGGACGGCCGCGGGTGCCGATTCAAGTTGGCTTCTTCTTGCCTCATTATTGCGATATAGAAAAACAATTTTACCGTGGTCAGAAGTTCACAAGTCTGGTGTTCCGGAAATTGGGAAAAAAGCGATTTTTCGCGACAGTTCCGCTTTTTCCGCGACTGCTTTTCCTACGGACGTCTGTTGAAGTTAGCTTCAACGGCGGTGCAGAAAAAACAACCTTACTTTGGTCAGAGCAGCCTGAGAAGTCTAACAAGATTATTTTTTTCTCTATTTAAGTCAGTATTTTCAACTTAAGAGGATTTTCTATGTTGTAAATTTTTACTGAAAGGTCGCTTTATAGCAACTTAGATGATTATAGTGTTTTTTTTATCTGATTTAAGATTCTAAAAATACCTTCAAAATTACTAATTTCTTACTTTTTTGCTCTAATTAACTAAAATTTATTGACAATATAGTTTTTGCAATTTAATATTATTACTCAAATAATTGAATCGTCAGTTTGGAGAAGGAAATAAGTCCAAAAAATGACAAATTGACTTTTTGTGCTCAAAAAATTCTCCAAGCTTTGCTTTACACATGGGTGAAAAGAGGGGGAAAATAAACTCTATACGGAGATATCGCCCCTTGAAGTTGTGAAATCGATGTCCATTCATTGTATTTTTTAAGTTAATTTGGAATTAAATTTAGTTTGTTTTTCTTTTCATACTATTTGTGCTGTAAACTAAGTTAAAATAAAATTTTCACTTAATTTCCATTTTTTTTTCAAACTTTTTTTATGCAGGGAATGTTTGACTCCATTCATATTTATTCACTCCATTGATACTGCTGTAATAACTCAGTTTCACTATAATTTTGAATTTTATTTGTCTTATTCTTTTTATTTCGCCCTTTTGTGGTGTAAACTAAGGAGAAATATAATTTAAATATTAATATAAGGGTTTTTTAAAGATTTTTTCATCAGAAAAATTTCACAAGGTGGAAGAAGGGAATAAGTCCATCAACTTATTTTGACTGTTAAATATTTTTAAATATACTTATATTTGTTTTGATGATTGCTATGTTTTCTAAATAGGGTTCTGAACTTCCAGTAAAAATTTGGTGGTTATACAATGAAAATTGCGTTACTTATACAGTTTTTTTCGATTTTCTCAAAACTTGGTTTTGGACTTATTCCCTTCTTCCAACTGACGATTCAATTATTCTGTTAACTAATTTCCTTTATTTTTATTTCATTTTAGTTACATTTTGACTTTTAAAGTGGTTTTAAAACCTGATTCAGGAATATAATTGGCATAGTGTGTGTTTGAAGCTGTGTAAAAATTTGTCTTTCTTAAGTTAAGTAAAAAAGTACTCCTTGGCTCATTCCATGCCAAATCGACCAAATAAAAATAATCGCCGTGCTCTTAGGTCATGGATTTTTTTCAAAATTTTTCTATAGATAGATACCTATGAGAATTACCATCACAATTTTTTTCAGAATTTTTACTCAAAAAGGAACCCCAGGAAAAATTTCTGAAAATTGGACATTTTCCACCGTTTTTTGATTGATGAGTTACAAAAAGTGACGTTTCTCAACTATTTATCAAGCAAATGAGCTGATGCTGGTGCCAAATTAAAGATTACACTCTACACTGTCTAGTAAAATATAAAAATCCATTATTATTTAATAATTTATTTTTAAAATTTTATCTAAGAATCATCTTGGCCTATACTTTCCATGGTATAAAAATTGGGATGGTGTTTTGGGTTAATGAAAAATAAATAATTGTTTTCTAAAATTCGTTAAGTGGTCAATACAGCTTTGTAATTTTCTTCCCAAAGTCATTAAAATGAAAAACGTAATTTTTTCACAAGAAAAATTTACCTTAGTAGGTATTTTCAACTGTATAAATATAAAAAAAGTGTTTTGGGTGTTGAAAAATAATTTCTTTCAACATTCAATAAGTGGTCTATGTATCTTTGTGACGGTTATTAAAAAAGACCATTATAATTTGAAACTTATATTTAAAACAAGAGTAAGTTGCCTCAATTCAGTTTTTATTTTGAATAGTAAAAGAGGGAAGTTATAGATGTTGAAAAATAAAAGAATTTGAAGTTTTTACTTTTCATTTACAAAAAATTAACTTCCTTTTTATTAATAACTTTTAAAAATAAATATTTAGCCCTTTAGACTTAGCCGTGATGATTTATATGTGTTATGATGATAATATTTTTAGCTATATGAAGATGGAGTAACTGAACTCTAATTTTGTACCAAAAGTACATACATAATTAAGTATACCAATAATATTAAGTTCATTAAATATGTATTTATGATTTATATATGAGTGGTTAAGTTTAAGTTTTGTATTATAAGGAAATTCTGTAGACTTTTCAAAGCTGCAATGACCACTTAACGAATTTTAGAAAAAAATTATTTATTTTTCATTAACCCAAAACACCATCCCAATTTTTATAGCATGGAAAGTATATGTCAAGATGATTCTTGGGTAAAATTTTGAAGTGTATGTTTTAAGATAACTCGGAGTTATTCAATATTTTCGAAAATAGCGATTTTGCGTGAAAAATATTAATATAATTAAATAATAGTGGATTTTTATACTTTACTAGAAAGTGTAGAGTGCAAGCTTTAATTTGGCACCAGAATCAGCTCATTTGCTTGAAAAATAGTTGAGAAACGTCACTTTTTGTAACTCATCAATCAAAAAACGGTGGAAAATGTCCAATTTTCATAAATTTTTCCTGGGGTCCCTTTTTGAGTAAAAATTCTGAAAAAAATTGTGGTGCTATTTATCATGGGTATCTATCTATAGAAAAATTTTGAAAAAAATCCATGACCTAAGAGCACATGCCATTTGTCGAGTTGGCGTGGATAGAGCCCCTTAAATTTTTTAAAACATTCTTTGAAAACTCCTTGATTTTGATTTCTGAAAATTTTTATGAACCCTGTATTTGGCGTTTTTGTTATTAAAATTAAAAATTGTATTAAAAACTATTATCATTAGCAATTACATTATTTTATAAACATCAAAAATTAATTAAAAGTTTGTTCAAAATTACCATTTAACTTTTAATTTAAGATAAAATGGCTTATCAGAGGTTTTTAGGTGAAGGTACTTTTTCTCTCTTTTTTGAATTTATAAATGTTCCTATTTTTAAAAAAATAAATTAAATTTTAAATTTTCTAAGGTACCTTTAAAAGGTTGCAATTTTGCTTAGACAGATCTCTAGCTGTTCAAACACCTGTGTTTTGCGTAATTTGTCTTATCAATTTTTAGTAGTTTACTTAATCATGCATAGTTTTAAGATTAATATGGGATAAATTATCAGTATATTTTAGTAACAAGAACTATTAACCCTGCTATGGGTTTTAATTTTGGTTGTTGCAAAAAATTGATTCGTCCTGTTCCTGCTACAAAATTAAGATAAGTTGCTACAAAATTTAAAATCGGCTGCTACAAAAAGGGTTTATTCTGCTACAAATTTAAAATTAAGCTGCTACAAATTTTAAATTAAGTTGCTACAAACTGCTACAACTTTTGAATTTAGCTGCTACAAACTGCTACAAATTATAAATTTTGCTGCTACAAAAACTGCTACAAAATGCTCAATGTGGTGCAACATCCCTGCTTAATTTGTATTTGTATTAGGACTGGTCAATTTTGATAACATTATCGATTATCCGATTGAGTGGTGGTGCTGAGAAGTGGAGTCCACTTTACTAGTTTTGTTTACTAGTAATCACTTAAAAGTAACAGCATTTTCTAGTTCAAATGGAAATATTACTAATATATTTATATACATCAAAGATATCTGATATTTTGATATTTATATAGATATCAAGATATTTTGAAACCCTGAACATTGTGCACTTTACTTAATAAAATAAAGTTGCAGTTTTGTTAATGTTTAGTCCATTTTTTACTTAAAGGTGAACTGTTTGCAAAGGCTCCAATTGATAAATATCCTGGTATTGCTGTTGAATCAGTCATGGATTCTAGTCGTTACTTTGTTCTAAGGATTGAAGATGACAATGGTAACTGAACTTTTAAAATCATAACTTGAATATCCTTTGTTTTTAATTTTATAAGTAATTTTTGTCAATTAAAACTATCTAGTAAAATTTTAACCTATTCTTGTGATTAAGTCTTATTATAACACATTCTCCAATTTTACTGATTTAGTTTCTCAATTGAATCTGATTTAATAGAAATTGAAATGAGGTTTAATGCAAGTGATTCGACTTTAAATCTAACAAAACAAAAAACTGTTTCACCCTCACATTCTGAACTAAAAGTAAATATAAAATATCACACCTTATCTTCTAAAACTAAAAACAACTGACAGTGTCACATTCTCCAATCTGTTAAAAACTTCAAATATTTAAGAAAGATTTCTTTTTGATTCAAACCTGAAATGAGAAAACTCGCATCAATGAAATTTAAATTTTACCAGCCCAAAAATAAGATATGTTTGTTATTTTTTAAAACTTTATACTTTGTCTAGTTCTATTCTTCATTAACTTATGGTGTCATCATTTGGGTGGTGAATAAGGATCCAATCTTTAACAAATAATTTTAATCCAAAACAAGTTATTTAAAATCCTAAATTCCTAAATTATCAACTTTGTCCACATAATTTTAAATTCCTTAGGTTATTGTCTTTTTGATATAATGCTTTTTCAAGTAACTTATCAAATCGCTAAGTTTTCTGTAACAATATTTTGTTAACATTTCTTTTATATTGGTGTTAAATTATACAACAGTTTACTTTTAAATCTAAATAGTATTAACAACTATACCATTTTCAAAAGAAATGTCTTTATTAAAATCAATAACTTGGCTCTATATTTCTCACTTCATTTGAAGCATATTATATCATTAATTTTATCCAGCTTTCAGTCAGTTATAATTTATACAGGGTGTTTCAAAAGTCCGTTTCGCGGCTTTTATTTGGAGCCAACGTGTCTTAGGGTCCTGGAAGTAAGGTTTACCCCTAAGTAATAACCCTGGAGAATCCATTGAGATGACTTACAGCACCCCTAGCAATGAAATAAAAAAGTTTAAAAAATTAATTTAAAAACTAAAAGAGAAAGAGCAAAAACCTTAGTGAGAATATTGTTACCAACGGTATGAAGAACTCTGAAAAAAATTTCATGAAAATATCGTAAATTTTCACGGAGATATTAGCATGTAAAAATAGCACTTTTTCAGGCTTCAAAAAGGAAAAAGTTCCTACATTTGCAAATTTTTCAGTGTTATTCTGTAGTTTTGTGTTTTTTATGAAAGCAAAATTTAATCAAAAAAATAAAAAACTTGAATTTACGTACTTTTTCTTTTTTTGAGGCTTGAAAAAGTGCTATTTTCACATGCTAATATCTCCACGAATTTTCCCAATATTTTTATTAAATTTTTCTCAGTAAGTTTTTCATAACGTTGGCAACAATACTCTCAATGAGGTTTTTGCTCTAGCTCCTTAAGTTTTTAAATTAATTTTTTAAACTTTTTTATTTAGCTGCTAGGGCCGATGTAAGTCATTATCAATGGATTATCCATGGTCCCTTACCTAGGGGTAAACCTTACTTCCATGACCCTAGGAGACATTGGGTCCAAATAAAAGCCGCCAAACAGACTTTTGAAACACTCTGTATATGTGTTTAGGTAGTTTCATTTATTTGTTTTTTGTATTTTATGTTATTTTCTTATTTTCATGTATTATCTTTTCATTTGAACAGTATTTTCTCATTACTGCTTGGCAAAACATGTTGTTAACTTAACTCTTGTAAACTTAAATATACAAAATATACATTATGCAGACCTGCCAACTCCTGATTTTGAACTGAGTTTTTTTTGCCTTTTTTCAAATTTCCTGCTTAATTTTTCGTTCTTTTGGTCGGGCGCAAGATAAAAAACAGCCTGATAAAGCTCCCAGTTAAAATAGAGACTGGCAATTCAAAATACAAGCCAGGAACTCTCTCTAAAAGCTGGAGAGCTGGCAGGTCTGATTATGTATTTCTTCTTGTTACTCAAAGTATATTAAAACTGGGGATTAAGGTGTTCTTTTCTTTTCAATAAAAATAAGTTTTATCTGTTCTTTGATCTTAACCTGTTTCTTAACTTGAACGTTTATTTATAAATAAATTCAAATTAAGTGATATTAAAATTTAATTTCCACCCAGTTCTGATTAACTCTTAAGGAAGTAGAAATTTATCTTCAAACCCAAAATTTGTACCATCTCAGTCCAATTGACAATTCAATTACAGACCTGCCAACTCTCTGGCTTTTGGCCGGAGCTTCTGGCTTTTATTTTGAATCGCCAGTCTCTATTTTGATTGGGAGTTTTATAAGGCTGTTTTTTGGAGTATTATCAGGCACTCGATCAAAAAATGGAAGCTGGAGATTTGAATTACAGGCAGAAAACTCAGTTCAAAAGCAGGGGAGTTGGCAGGTCTGCAATTACAACTTTTCCCCCTTCTATGAAATCTTCATGTAAACTGTAAAATTGTTTCCAAACTGTCAAATTTACCAGAGATATATGATTTGTCTAAAATTAATTATTGGTGCAATTTTATAAAGCAAATATATTATGTGTGTTTTAGTACATATAAATTGAATAATGTATGTACTAATTTACTTTTAACTTTTCAAGGGAGAGCTGCATTCATTGGGATTGGATTTGCTGATAGAGGAGATTCATTTGATTTAAATGTTGCTTTGCAAGAGCATTTTAAGTATGTATTTGAAAATCGTTTTTGGGATTAACAGTTAAAATCGGAAAATTTAAATATTGATCTGATAAGTGAAATAAAATCACCAATGTGCAGCTTGGTCAAATTTCCACTGGAAAGCTGCAATCTGATACTTTCCAACAAAAATGATAATACCAAGGATTATGCAAAGGTTAAAATTTATCAACTGTCTAGTTAAAAATTTTGGGTTCTTGCGTATTATCCTGTCGACCGTTCAGTGGCCACCTAATTCAGCGGTCCATCAATAGAAAAGTCAATGGGATATGATAACGTTTTTGATTAAGCGGCACGGTCAACGGTATAATACGTAAGAACCAAATTTTGTTTAGATTATAAACTAGTATTATTTGACATTCAACCATTTCTATATGGTTGGTTTGCTCTTTAGAAACTCCATAAGAAGTTCATAAAAAATATATTTAAGTTTTGAGGTACCCTTTACGCTTCTTATTGTGACATTCAACTCCTTTAAGCTTTTTTTTGTTTCAAAATATCACTAATGAAAAGTCTGTCCCAATTTGTATATTGAAAATAAGAAATATACTTTAAACTCATTTAAGACACTTCCTATTTGTGAAAACAGTATGAGGAAAAACTAATTCAATGGTTGGAGAACTTGAGTTTATCCCCAGCACAGTCCATCTTCACTGTGTAATAACCCTAAGGGAGAACTGATTTTCTCCATAAATGATTTGTCAATGCTTAGTAGTCGTAAAAATACAACAGATGGCAATCCAACCTCCATTTTGGGGGGAAATAGATATATTTAAGCCATTCTTCCCCCTTGATCTTAACATGTTTTTATTTTTATTACATAACATTAAAAGTTTAGAATTAATGGGCAATTCCACGGGTAACTGACTGACATTTTTTAAGAAAAACGCTTAGTATTTTGCAATTCTCTTCCCAAAAATAAATGATAAAAAATACTTTCCCCCCAGTTTATTGCTTTCTTGTTAGCTTAATCTAAAGGCACAGTTAAATTTTCAAAATATGTTTTTATTGATTTTTTAAAAATTTTAAACGACATGGTAACTTGACAGACATTTGTGAAACATTTATGTCAGTCAGTTACCTTGTTGTTTAAAATTAAAAAAAAAATCAATAAAAACATATTTTGAAAATTTAACTGTGCCATTAGATTAAGCTAACAAGAAAGCAATAAACTGGGGGGAAAGTATTTTTTTATCATTTATTTTTGGGAAGAAAATAACAAAATACTAAGTGTTTTTCTAAAAAAATGTCAGTCAGTTACCCGTGGAATTGCCCTAATACACCTTAAAAATCTTTATTTTAATAGATCTTAAATAAATTCTAATTGCTCCTTAATTTTAAAGTTGAAATTTCTGTAACATGTTATAATTTGTACTACTTATTAGATGGGTTCAAAAATCTGAAGAGCTTGAAAAAGAGGCTGATTCTGGAGAAAGTAAGAGTAGTTTGGATCTGGGATTTAAAGAAGGCCAGACCATCACTATCAACATGAATATTGGAGTAAGTGATTGTAATAATATGAATTGAATATGTTTAAATTTATTACTACCAATTAATTTTAACCTTTTAGTGTAGTAACTTTCAAGAAAGAATGTTTTTAATATAGCTTTTATTAATATCAGCATGGTGGTTTTGGACACTAGCGGATCCAGGGGGGGCTAGGGGGCTCAAGCCCCCTCCAAAATGAAAAGTTTTACTCTTTAATATGACATTTTATGCACCAAAATGAGTTAAAACCCTGTAATTTTAAGGTCAAACTTTAAATTTTTCTGGGGGAAGACCACCAGACCCCCTTGGCACTTGTAACTCTGTTATTACAACTACATTTCACTAAGTTTGTGTCAAAACGCAAAAAATCTGTATCCGAAATTTGGATGAAACGTACCAAAAGGAGTTAAAAAGTGGGGGTTTTGACTTAAATTTCCAAACATTTTCTGGGGGAGGACCCCCAATCCCCCCTTTTGTAAGTAGGAGCAGGATATTTCACTCCCTTTTCCGTATTAACATTAACAAGAAGATTCAATTGGATAAGGAAAATTCTTAGCCCCCCCCCAAACCGAATCCTGGATCCGCCACTGGTTTTGGAAATCAATGGGGTTCCTCCAGCTAACAAATGAAAGAAATTCTACTATACTATATTTACAATGTTTCTTGATGTAGCATCATGATGAGCAAAAAATTTTTTTATGGTAAGTGAGATTTTCTTAAATTACAAGAAGGGCTAGCTTTTGGATAATGAAATCAAATCAATCAATCAAATCAAAGTCTGCCCGGGCCTAGTGGCCCATCAGGCGGTGCCCATCTCCGTTTGGATAATGAAATGAATTATACCAAAATGCGCCCTGCACTTCAACTGAAACTCTTGATTAATTCCCATTTCTTCAATTTGTATAAAATAATATTCAAAATTCAGTGAGCGTAGTCCACTTGTGAAATTTAATACTTTCATAATTTCCCAGAATCATATTCGGTACCTGAAAAATTTGGATGATTTCTTGTGTTACAAATAAGATGTAGTGCATTTGCTTATTTTTTGTATTTTTTTAGGTATTTTAAAAATTTACTCCATTTTTTTTTTCATATTGCATGGTAACAAAAAAAACATGCAAAACTTGTTAAAACCTGTTTAAAAGAGTACTATTTTCAACAATCTTTATGGGTACCCTTAACCCATATTTTAAATGGGCTTTTTTTTAAACAAGCAAGTAATTTTCATCTTGTATCTAAAAAAGGAATTTTAGATAAAATTACTTTTCCCTGTCTGCTACACAAAGAAACACAGGGAAATAGATAGTCACATATTTAAAACTGTTTTCTTTTTGCTTAACAACACTGATACTGCATTGTAAAAAATACTATCAAATCAGTGGGTGCTGTGAGCGGTTATTAAATTACACAGGTCTGCAACGAAATAGATGTTTCAATAATTTTAGCCATTTCCTATGTATTTTGGTGTACTAATAATGAAAAAAATCCTATACGGATTTGACTAGAAAATACCAGGGAAGATGTAAAACTATTATATCAAACTATTTTTTAATCAAAAGTTGCTCTATTTACTTAGTGTTAAAAAATGAGGTGTCTTAAAATTAAAAAGAGGTCATTTTCACGGATTCAGCACACTGAAAAACATCAAAAATTATTTTCAGGTAAAGTTTAAAAATAATTATTTTAAATCTACTTTTCATTTTTCTTGAAAATATTTATACAGGGTGTCCCACAAAGAGCTCCCTAGTTTTAAAATTAAATATCTTTTGAACAAAAATAGATTAAAATATAAAACCAACGGCATCATTCTAGTTAAGGCTTGGAATTTTTTGTGTCAAAATTTTAAAAATATAGTTACTATATTTGTTAACAGATGGCAGCCTGATAAAAATGTCTCGAAGTTTTAAAACTGAGTGTAGCGAATCGATTCTCAAGATCGATTCATTGATTTAAGATTAAATTTTCAAAACGAAATATTTGACGATTGGTTCAAGTAAAATTGTTATGGAAAGGGGTTAAGTGTTTTATATTTCATTAGAAAGTTGTGTCTTTAGGTTGATGTTTAAGGTTGTTTTAGCGCTACACTCAGTTTTATAATCCTTTAGAGACATTTTTTTCGATGCCATCTGTTAACAAATGTAGTAACTATATTCCAAGCCTTAACTAGAAAGATACCGTTGTTATATATTTTCATCAATTTTTGTTCAAAAGATATTTAATTTTAAAATTAGGGAGCTCTTTGTGGGACACCCTGTATATTGTACATATTTTCCTTATCAAGGAAGGTGAAGTCATCTGATGATAAAACAGAGGTCAGTTTTAGATTTAGCACATCAAGAAATATTAGAATAACCCAAACAGCTTGGAAAAAGTGTTTTTTTGCAGATCTTAAGATTGTGTAAATTACGTTAAAACTACCAGAATGATAAAATTAAAGTACATAGTCTCTTCTGTATCTTCACCTTCTAACTTAAAAAAATTCTCAAGAAAATTTGCAAATAAAATTTGGTTTGTGTAAGTCTTCCAAGTAAATTTAAATATTGTCAATTTAAATTGCCAATTTAAATGAGTTGGCATGCCTGCTAAAGTAAGACCACTTATATGTATGATTTTAATGAAGTAAATAGCATGTCCTAGTTTTCTTATTATGAAAACAAATATAACTAATTTGAGGTGTCCTTAAAATTATAGGATTCTATAGATAGGCCAGTCAATAACGACAAAAAAAGGGCGATAATTGCAAAAAATAAGGTAGTTCCAATTTTTGTCTTATGTTGTTAGGACCCATCCCAGTAGTTAGTAATCAATTTTGCAACCCTGAAAGCCCTGTGCTAACTTCGCAATCCTCAAAAAACCTCAAAATTTTCCGACTTTTTTCAGTTTTTGGCTTATAACTCATACAAAATGCATCCGCACGAAAAAGTTTCAATTATATCTTTTAAAGTAGATAAAATTTGCAATAATTTAAGACCATCCCCAAGTTTATACGTCCCATAGATTCTGAGTTACATCTCTTCAAAAATGTGCAATTTTTTCCCAAAATTCAAAATTTCGAGTCTAAGTCGCTTTTATAGCAAAAAAAAGGCTATAATACTCGTTGTAAAAGGTAAATAAGGGCAAATAAGTTGTAGTACAGTTATTTAGCTTTAATTTAAGCCCTGAATGAAGTCTCTAGGCTCCATAGTTCTTACTTTATCTTAAAAAACAAACAATTTGGGAAAACCGAAATTTCGGAAAAATAGAGCATAACGTTGTATGGGCATAGTAAAGGAAAAATAAAGCTATAACACAATATGACGTTATAAAAGTTATTATTCATTTATTGAATACAAAGTTATTTGTCTTAATACTTGTTAATTAATGTTAATTTTTAAATTAAATTGAGATTAATTAGTATTAATTATATAATTAAGAAATTAAAAATATATATTAATTTATTGCTTTTTTAAGTATTAGTCTAAAATAAAACTTTAATAAGTCTTAGATTAGTTTTATAAGACCCATAGTTCTTACTTTACCTTAAAAATAAAAACACAGGAGAAAGATAATTTTTAACTCGGTTAGCTTCCAAGGGCGTGTCAGAACTCGCATCCCCAACAGTTTTAGATATTTGCTATACTTTAAAAATTATATTTTCTCGGAACTGTAAAGTTATAGAAATTAAACTAACACACTGATTTAAGAAGATCTGATTACCAGGACCAGCGAAAAGCTTCACGGGTTTGCCGCATAAGTAAGAAAAGTAATCAGAAGGTTCAAATAGATCCCCTCACAATTTTTCAAAGGCTGTGTATCACGAAGCAGACAGAGGGTGACTTGAAAGAGCACTTTAAGTTCGAGTTGGCTCCCTACCCAATGGCTTCGTTTTGTGAAGATGGGATGCGTAAAGGCAAAAAGTCCAGCTTTTACCCCTCTTTCTTAAAATATAACTATAGGAGCCACTACGTTTGTTGTTGTGGATGGCGGGTACTTACTTCATAAAATAAGGTGGCATCGGAATATCACAACCACTGCAATTGTAGCCACTTACATCAGCTACACAATTAGCCATTTTGGAAAAAATGTGTCAGTTGTATTTGATGGATATCCAGACAATGGGTCTGAAAGAAGCACTAAAACTGCAGAACGATTACGTCGATATGCAAATTCATTATGCAGTGATATATTATTTCAAGACCACACAGTTATAAAAGTGCCACAGGAGAAGTTTTTATCCAACGAAAACAACAAGCGGCAACTTATTAAATTCCTTTGTTTAGGATTGGATAACCAAGGAATTGAAACAAAGCAAGTTGCCGAGGACGCAGACTGTACATTCGTACGGACTGCTCTCGACAAAAGCAGCTCGCATGAAAATGTCATCGTGGTTGGAGAAGATGTGGACTTGTTGGTTCTTTTAAATGGATTGGGCTCGACGGTGTAAAATGTTTTCCTTCAAAAAGGTGTCAAGCGGGAATCAACTTGTTTGCAGTTTTCCTCCAAATCTTTCAATAGCGGAGAGCTGGCCTGTCCCCACGGATTTGAATTGTTTCTGCACGCTTTCTCTGGTTGTGACACCACCTCTGCAATTTTCAGGCAAGGGAAAATGAAGATGCTAAGCATGCTTGAAAAAAATCCCCATCTGGTTGGCGTGGCTTCCATTTTCCTGCAGCCTGATATTAGCCATGAAGAAATAGCCTCTGCTGGAAATAAGTGTCTCGTGGATCTGTATGGAGGAGGAGACTCCGACACTCTTCACGCCCTCCGTTACGAAATCTTTGTTCGGTCAGCAGCCAACACCAAGGTCCATATGGCTCTTCTGCCTCCAACCGAAGAGGCTGCAGCTCAACATGCATATCGCACATACCACCAGGTGCAGACATGGTTAGGTGCAGACAAAAAACCAACTGACTGGGGCTGGACGAGGAGTCAGCAAGGTCTGCTACCTATTACCTCTAAAAGATCCAGCATCAAAAACTCTCCTGAAATTCATCTCATGCAAATGCCAAAAAGGGTGTGCTGGAAGAGGCTGCTCATGTCAGAAAGCGGGACTTAAGTGTTCTGCACTATGTAAACCATGTCAAGGCAAGTCATGCCTCAACATTCCTACAATTGAGATAGACGAGTCTGACAACGAGGAAGACAGTCCTGAATCCTTGGAAGAGACATGATCTTTGGTACCTCAAAAAGTCGTATTTTATAAACTTATACTTAAAGAAGCAATAAATTAATATGCATTTTTTTATTTATTAATTATAATTCATACTAATTAATCTCAATTTAATTTAAAAATTAACATTAATTAACAAGTATTAAGACAAATAACTTTGTATTCAATAATTAAATAATAATTTTTATAATGTCATATTGTGTAATAGCTTTATTTTTCCTTTACTATGCCCATGCAACGTTATGCTCTATTTTTCCGGAATTTCGGTTTTCCCAAATTGTTTGTTTTTTAAGATAAAGTAAGAACTATGGAGCCTAGAGACTTCATTCAGGGCTTAAATTAAAGCTAAATAACTGTACTACAACTTATTTGCCCTTATTTACCTTTTACAACAGGTATTATAGCCTTTTTTTTGCTATAAAAGCGACTTAGACTCGAAATTTTGAATTTTGGGAAAAAATTGCACATTTTTGAAGAGATGTAACTCGGAGTCTATGGGACGTACGAACTTGGGGGTGGTCTTAAATTATTGCAAATTTTATCTACTTTAAAAAATATATGTAAAACATTTTCGTGCGGATGCATTTTGTATGAGTTATAAGCCTAAAACTGAAAAAAGTCGGAAAATTTTGAGGTTTTTTGAGGATTGCGAAGTTAGCACAGGGCTTTCAGGGTTGCAAAATTGATTACTAACTACTGGGATGGGTCCTAACAACATAAGACAAAAATTGGAACTACCTTATTTTTTGCAATTTTCGATGTCGTTATTGACTGGCCTAAGATAACATATTCTGATATTATGAATTGAAAATTGATAATTTGAAGATGAAATTTTCAGAAAAAATCAGGAAAACCACGTCCTAAAACTAGTTCTGCTGGCTACAGTGGAACTCCAGGACTTCTTCCACCTCCTCCTGGAGGAATTAAAATTCCTCCCCCTGTCAGCAAAAGTTCAAACCAGAGTTCTCCTCCTTTAAAGTTTGTTACTATACCTCCTAGTGACACCAAAGATGACTTGTTACTGGATTTAGGTTCACTAAGTATAGGCAATGATACTACTGAAGTTAAGCCCACCTCTGTATCACCTGTTTCAAGTTCTGAACTATGGGGTGAATTCACTACAGCAAGTGGGTATGTAAATTTTTCTACACTGCATTGATTAATATCTATTTTTACACTTCAAAATTATGCTGGGCAAGAGTGTTTGACGTTCATTTAAATTTAATGACGGTAGTCAATTCCTATTCAATTTGAAGTGCTTAATTTATGAATATCACCATAATAATTATGGTTTGGTTCTTGTTTCAGAAATACGGGAAGATCATCATATAAAAAGAATAAATATTAAAATGTATTCATAAAGGTTTTTGTGTTGAACGCTTAAATTTAAATCTTAATACATATCGATCGAATTCCCATGATTGTCATTTTTGTTCCCTCAAAAGTAGTTGAAGTCGAAAGGAAAGCATGTTATTTTTTAGGACTTAAAACTGCGATAAAAAGCTTTTTTTTGTATTGTAAGAATATTTTAGCCCTCAGTGTACTGACGGTACTCAAAAGTATCAATTTAATTAATTAAAGCTCTAGCAGATTAAATTTCCCAAAGATGATTATTTTGTTTGTGTATATCCTTTAATTTTCAATTTAGTGACTCAAAAATATATTTGCGCGAAAAAAATTGCAGAAAATCATAATGCAGTAGATAAAGGGTAAATGACTGAACAATTTGCAATAATAAATAAAAAATAGTTGCATTTTCCATATGGCAAGTAGTGGAAAAAGTGTTATCTAGACATTTTTAAAAAGAAATATTAGTTTCATTAAAACAGGTTCCAGTGATTTTAAAATTATGATTCCTAAAAGCTTATTGATGTGGATATTATTTTTAACAATATTAATTGATTTTGTTTTTAAAAATATATGTTTTAGGAATTCCAGTACTGTGCAACAGAAACCTACTACTGCTGGAAATTGGATAGATTTCTAACTGTTTTTTAGAAGTGTGATTATTGTATGTAGTAAAAACTTAATGTTTCCTATCGAGGCGACTTTGATTCACACATTTGCTGTCCATACCTTGTATAGATACTGTTTCTTGTATAATATGTATCTTGCTGTAAACAGATATAATCTTTGAAACTGTATTCATGTCTAGCATATGTGTGTGAAATACTACTAATAATCAAAGAAAAATATGTATAATAGTCTGAATCTAAGGTATGTTAAATTTTATTTTGCACTTTTTATACTTTCAAACAAATTTTAACTTCTACAAATACTATATTTCCTAATATTCTTTCTTGTTATCTCTAGATGATGTTTAAATTTTTATTTTGGTTTTGAACTATTTATAAACTAGCTAAGCAAAGATAGCCCATAGATTCATGTGTATAAAAGTGTTATCATTTAGGTTTTTTAATGTTTTGCATTTATTGACTTAACAGTTGTGTTTATTTTTACCAATTTTACACCTATTAAGTGTACTCTGAATTTACATATGAATATATTTTTGTACCTTTTACAGTAAATCCTTATTTTTCTCCATAATGACAGCAAGTTGAAGAGTTATACTTTGTAAAATGGGACTTAATAATTACATTTTATTTAAATGTCATCAAGTTCGTTCTAGTAGTTTCTATTTGTTAAATTTAAAATTTATATCCTGTTGGTAAAAAAATTAATGTTTTCATTTTGTTGATGATCCTTCTAATGCATGTTATACATTATTTTTAATTCATAAAGAAATGTGTTTTGTCATTGAATCAAGGTTGAGTTCAAAGATCTTGATTATATTGTGATGCTTTTTTTAGTCATAACAGATTTGGTTCAAATTGTACTTGGGAAAATGTTTATTTTTTCCTGTCTTCTCTAAATAAAATATGAGACAGCACCATGAATCAGTGTGTATAATTACGAGTGTAATTATTTTAATATTATTACAAATTTTATAATAGTAGCTTAAGAAAATAAATTCGTAATTTTTGTAAGAACTTATTCTTTGTGTGAGAACTACTTTGTATATTCCAAGCTCCATAGGGCATTCAGAGTAAAGCACATTATGGAGGATTGCAAATAGGTATTTTATTTAAATTAGTAACTATAAGTAAAATTATCTTAATTTTAATGGTGTACCTATTTATTACAAAAATATAAGTTTTTAAAAATCTGCATACTATAAAAAAGCTTTTGATAAGTTTCCTGAATATATCTGGTATTTTCAGAGATATTTGGGATTGATATTTAAGTTATTCCATTCCTTTTCAAAAGTGATTTCCACTAATTTACAAAGGTGTTCTCCACTCTTGACATTTGTTTTTTTAACCAATGACAAATTTAATAAAAAAAACCAAGGAAACTTCAGGAAAATAATAGTTTGTAAATTTGTAGGTGACTCCATTTTCAAGACATGAAATAGTTCCCACTAAGTAAATATAACTTGTAAATTTTTTTGTGCTTTCATCAATTGATATTGTGCACATTAAAAAAATTAACCATTTATTCAATTTTCTTTATTTGTTTAGAATTTATTTAACTTTTTTGTTTTCTCTCTATGAGCATTCTGTCTCAATGAATTCAGTTTAGTATGTAGATATACAATAAGTATAGATAATACAATTTATATATATACTTCCTTCAATGTTTAAGGTAATTCAAATCTAAAGACTTTGGACTTTTCATATAACCCTTCATGACAATTTTTTTTCTGAATTCATTTTTTCTCCAGTGCCTGTTAAAAAAAGAACCCCTCCCAAAATTGGTTATGTGCTTAAAACAGGTTGGTGGTCCCTACAATCTTTAAAGAAGTCCAACTCCATTGGATTATAACTATAAGCTGCACTTTTTATTACAGATTTAACGTATCAAGACACCACTTGCGCCGAAAAAATTATTTTTGGTAGTTTATTTGAAATGGCTTTGGGGGATAGGGTAGGTGGGGGCAAAGCCACGCAATTTTCAGTATTTTTCACATTGTCGTTGAAAGGGGGTAGATAATCCCGAAATTTCAATTGGAGATGTTAGATTGAGGTCCTACCTACAAAACCAATCCAAGTTTAAACTATTATCGATGGTATTTTAGGAGAAATTTACAATTTAGTAGAAAAAAAAATCGCGGGCCTTTGCCTCGTAAAATGGGGCAAAGGCCCGCACTTGCAAATCTTGGTGCCCAAGTGAAATAAACATGGATAAACAGAAAATTTCATTATAAAAACACTAGAAATAATCCTCTTAATGTTGTTTTAATATTTCTAAGCCAACCAACAATATTAAATATAAATATGATCAGTTTTAATGAAAATTGTCAACCTGTTGAAGCAATTCATTTCAGATTGCCCAGATATCTTCCAGAACGGAGAAAGGACGGTTTCAGGTAGAGGGTTGGCATCTCGGACACCTTTATTAACCTCTTTAGAGATCAAGTAGTCCCATTTTCCTTTTGGGACGAATTCCTGAGCTTTTTAAGCTGCGTGGATTTGCCCCGTTTTACTTTATTTTGAAAAACAAGCCTTATTATTTTTAGAGACATGTTGAGGCAATTCTTTCAAAACGAAACTGTAGTTGAATAGCTCTCTTATCATTGGGATATTTGTTTGTATTTCTCCTCAAGCTCTATTTTTTGTAATGGTTTAGTTAAAGATCAGAAAAATTACATCAAAATGATGAAAAACAAACTTACAGCATTTTTTAAACTCATGAGTGACTTAGAGGTACGAACTTTCGTAGAACAGAGAACAATAGGTCACAATAAGACAAACCAACCACCTGGTTTTCAACTTTTTAATCGATCATTAACGATTAAAAATCGCGGTGCGTGGTTTTGCCTCGTGCGGGTTTTTACCCCGATGAATTCCTACACTAAACCTCTTTTTTGACTTGGGACTCAGTAAGGACGCAGAATTGTTTCTTATGAAATTTATTTTGTAGGATGATTTACTTCCAAAGTGGGAATCAGGGTTCATAGTTGTCCTATATTTTTGACCCCTGTCCTATATTTTTTCTTCAGTTACTTACGATCCAACTCAGTTACTTGTGATTCATAGTCATTTCAACTGCTTGGGCAACCATCGAACGATATGAACATTGAACATGAACAATTTCTTTCTCTCCAACATGCTTTTTCTTTTTCTGTAAAGAATGTTCTTACCCTTTCCTCGGAAATCGGTGAATATGAACAACTTGCAGGTGCCGGCTTTTTGCTCTTGGTGGTATCATGACGACACCCACAGACAGTGCTGAGATTGGAGAAAAATATTTGGGGGGACTCTCCTTTTATAACAGAGTAGGTGGTTGATAGAGGGCAAAATATCACTAATTTCGGGTAGGGTGGGTTGGGGTAAAATGGGTCAATTTTAAGGTACTTACTTTCACGTTCTAAGTTTTATTTCATCAAAACTATTACTTTTTAATGATTTCTTTCAATTGGATCTTAACATCACAATCCTTCAGAACATTTTCATCTAATTTTATCAAATATTTTTTAGTTATAAGTTGGTAAACTTAGCATCAAAAGTAATGACCTATTTTACCCCAATGTGGGGTAAAATGGGTCTCATTGCAAAAAGATGTCAAAAATATATTTATTACTAAATATACATGAAAATAAGAAAAAAGGCAATCGGCTAAGCCGTTTTTATCTCAAAAAATTTGTTTTAAGTTGCACTTTAATGAAATTGTTAAAAGTCCAAAGTTAATGAACATTGTTCAAATGTAGCAATTAAAATACTTCGTTTGGATAAAAAAATAAACTTGTATGACAGTTCAATGTATATTTGAAGGAAATAAGTTAAAAACATTGTTTTACTTAATACAGAAGGCCTCCTAACTATGACCCATTTTAGCCCAAGTACAAAATATTGTTATAAAAGATAAAATATTTTATATTTTTCTAAGCTGATTGGCTTGAAATGTCTCTCAGACTTTCTTTTATGGAAAAATATTACAAAAGTCTGCTGTAATTTATTACAATATATAGATATTTTGGAAGTTAGTAAACCCTGTTTTTTCGATGACATCAATTACGGTTCAAATTAAATATTTTTTCAGTCCTCAAATTCATAAATCTTAATTTTTGACAGTCGAAAAATATTTCCAGCAGATTAAAGATTATAATACAAAAAAAAATGAGCGAAAATTATTCAATTTAAATTTGATTTATATCGAGTTAATTAAAACTGACCCATTTTACCCCAAGACCCACTTTACCCCAACCCACCCTACCTACCCAAATTGGGGCTCCAAGCACTTTTCCAGACAATCACTTTAACCTTTTGACAAAAAAATGTCAAATTATTGGTTATTTCCTAAAAAGTATCACGCAAAGTCCCTTTTGTGGACCGCTGGGGGGGATATGGGGGTTCTCCCCCAGAAATTTTTTTAAATTTGACTAGTAAAAGTAGGGTTTTAACTCCTTTTGAGAACTTTTCTGAGTCCAAGAGGGGAAATTTTCAGACCATCACTTTACCTTTTGACAATAAAAATGTCAAATTAATGGCTATTTCCTAAAAAGTATCGCGCAAAGTCCCTTTACCACCGCTGGGGGTATGGGGGTTTTCCCCCAGAAATATTTTTGAAATTTGACTCCTAAAAGCAGGGTTTAACTCATTTTGAGAAACTTTTTGAGTCCAAGGGGAACACTGTTCCAGACCATCACTTTAACCTTTTGACAAAAAATGTCAAAATGTCCGGGATTTTCTAAAATTTATTACGCTTGATCCCCTTGTGCTACCACTGGGAGAAGTATAGGGGTCCTTCCCCAAAAAGTACTTTGAAATTTGACTTGTAAAGGTTGTTTTAACTCATTTTGAAAAAAAAATTTGTTGTCCAAGCGGAGGGTACTTATCCAGAGACAGAGTGCTCTCCTTGAATGTTCCAAGTCATCTTCGTTCACACTTTAACATTAATGAACTCGTTTCGTTTAATAATAAGAGTTTAATCTCATAAGCACTTCCCCTGAATAAGTTAACCGACCACCAGCTAAACTGCTCTGTTATGAAAACGGCCACTAGCGTGTTCCGACAAGGTTCTTCATTATAGAAATTAAAGAAATTTTAAAATATTTTTATTTTAAAGATATTTTAGAAATTTTAAAAATTTAATTAAAAATTTTCGTTGAAACAAATATTTTGGGGGGACGGTAAAAATATTTCGGGGGACGGTCCAAACATTTCGGGGGACGGCGTCCCCCCGCGTCCCCCTCCAATCTCAGCCCTGCCCACAGATCAATGGTGCATGTAGGGGGCAAAGGCAATGACCCCCCGAATTTTATTTAAAAATGAGAAAAATCTGACTGTTTTGAATTTTTTTTTCTGACGGATGTCCTGTATTTTTGAAGCTTATGTCCTATATTTTTTAAAACTGTCGCTCTGAACCCTGGGGAATACTTCGAGCCCTCCTCTACTAAGCCCATTCGACTAATAAGATTGATGAAAACAACAATTTTGTTTCTAGAGAAAGTACCCTAACAGCACAAAAGTCACATTGACGTCACTGGAACGTCACACATGCCACAGTGTGACTAAAATGCGACATCACGGGGAGATCACATTGTGACCACCATCCAACAGTACCTGCATGAGTAATGAGTACTACTCAGTGATGTCACAGTGACTCTTCGAGTCTTCGATTTGATATATCACACCGTGACGTCTCAAGGATATCACCATGTGATGGGGTCATCACAACACAATGTGACTTCACAGTGATGTCAATAATTATTAATCACAAATTCCGGACAAGGAGAATCACAACGGTATCACAGTGATATCATCTGTGCCTCCTATGTGATTGTCACAAAATTATCACATTTCTATCACATAGCTGTTAGGGTATTTTGGAAATGTCGAGTTTTGATGCTGCAATCCCATAGAGTGGTTGAGTTTTAGAAAATTTCACAAAAAACTTTTAAAATTTTTGGTAACAGAAAAAGAAATTATACAAGAGTAAAAAACCACATGTTCAATCCAAATAAATTAGCCTATCATGTCCGAAGACCCAGAAGGGAGGATTTTGGGATGGGATATATCTCCCTCGAAAGTATGATATTTTTATGACCATAGAAACGGATTAAGTTGAACCAACCTTCCTTGAAATTCCAATACCCCCTATCAAATATATTTTTCTTCCTACACCACACCACTGACTGCAAAAACCACCGGTAGAGAGAGAACCACTGAAGTCTGAGAGGTAATTTCCTGGAAAAATGTTTTTAAATTAAGCATAAAAAAGATTCTAACAGTTTTTTAAGGAGGTTGGTTGGCCCCTCTGGACACCATTGTTCCTTGTCCTAAAAAAGCGTTTGACACTTTCTCTGCTGCATCTATGCCTGTTTTTGGTATCAAAATTTCAATTTTTATTAATTTTTACAGCGTTTTTAGCGTCATTCTGCAGTCAATTTCTTCTTATAATGTAGGGCAGTGGTCCCCAACCTTTTTACCACCACGGACCGGTCAGCGTCTGATAATTTTACCGCGGCCCGCTGGGGGGGGGCGTTGGTTGTTTACATTCTAGATTATTTTGATTTATTAATTTTAATTTAATTGTATTTAAACATGCTTTCAAAATAAAATACAGTTACACCAAAAAAATAAATATAAAGTGAATTGGAATTTATTTCATTCATTAATTTGGAGAATAAAACTAGGAATTTATATTAATTTTCAATGAAATAGTCGACCCACGGACCGGTACCATTTGATCCACGGACCGGCGGTTGGAGACCACTGCCCTAGAGTCTAAATGATGTTTTTAATCAATTTATGTATTTGTATTATCTACATTCAATAACAATGGAAAGTAGATTTTGTGGACAGTTGAGCTAAGTGTGATGCCTTCAAAAGAACACTTAAGTGAATTAAATTAATCACATAAAAAGACATTTTTAGAGCTGGTTTGACTATCAAAACATGCGGTAGATTCCCAAAGAATTACAAATCGATTCTGTATAATTTTCATCTTGAATGCCCAAAATTGATTTTCGAACGATCATTTTTGAATGTTGCATTAGCATGATCACAAAACTATATTAGTATATAAGCCTTTGAAATATAATTCTAACTAGTCTGTAATAATTAGTTTCAGAGCTGCGAAAACCTATTTTGTGTCAAAAGAAAACGCAATGGGGGGAGTCTGATTTTAAGTATGAAATAAAAAATGCTTGATTTAAATTTTAAAAGCACTCTAGTTGGTTATTGCATTGAGTTGAGTGCCCCTGAACTAAAAATATTGGAAAGAAAAGAGAAAATGGGGAAAAAAGAAAGAAAAAGTACGTTTTGAATGAACCAAAAAGTTAGGAGAATCTGGGGAAAGTAAAAATGGGCAAAAAAGGGTCCAAGGAGGGAAAAGGCAGAGAAAAAAGAGTAAAAATAGAAAAATGAATTTTTTGAGTGAATGAAAAATTTTTCGGTCTCAGAATATTTCTTTCTCTTTTTAGACTTTTTCTCTAGACTTTTCTTTTTCACACCCTTTTTTAGTCCAATGAGGGAGCACTTTACTGAGTACTCCCTCTTGAATCCTCGGTTAAAATACTTATAAGCACTATACACTAAATTTAAGAACGTTTCTAAAACTAATAAAATTTTTACTAAAAATTTTTAGAAATAGTACTAAAAATCATCTTACAAAGTCGCAAAACAAGCCTTTATTATAATATTAAATTTTCTTAAATTTTAAATTTGATAAATTGAATTTTTAAAAATTGATTCTTGATTAAAGAATTGTATTGCAAATTTGGTTCTATTTTTTGCAATTTATTCCAGGTTCGATATCTAGTAAATGACTCCATTGTGTTCGGTGTTCAGGAGTTTTTTTTACCGAGTGTAAAAGGGATTATTATAATATTTAAGGCCGTACAAAATTTAATTTTCTGGACTCACACATGGACTTTTTTCCTAAAAATTAAGCTGAATCAAGTGAGAAACCAAACATAAAGGAAGGGAAAGTAGCTATTAAGATAGAAAGCATAAGGAAATGAAGAGGCAATACCAAGGAAAATGAAATTTGGCTTGATAGTTAATTATTGTTGAGTTACATCTTACAAAGAGACCAATTTCATACGTTCACAAGATAAAAAACAGCGACATGATTTCTGAGGTAAAAAACCCTTATTGTAAGGAGTAATAACTCTCTTTCTCCGTATCACTTTAGCGGTTCCTGGGAAATCGGAACTTCCTGAAACTGGTGAATAATATACTGATTGACAGTATGCACCAGGGCTCGATTTCAGCCGGAACGGTCCGGAACGTCGTTCCGGAACCTCTTTTTCGGAAAAAAAATTAATATTCTATTTCAGAGGTCTCCTAACTACTGCTCGCGAGACCCTTTCATCAGGCCCACGGATATACCTTTCTATGTACGAAAAAAATCCTAAAATGAATTAAAACCATGTTTTTATTGTCAAATTTCCAAAATTTTTCTGGGGGAGGACCCAGAGAACCCCCTTTTTGTACTTAGAATTCAACTAATCACATTTTTTTTTTCAGATTAAGTTTAAAAAAGTGAGAATTCTACCAAAAAATATTAAAAAAGGCATATTTCATAATAAAAAAAATTTAAATGCATTTTTATCTTTTTGCAAATAACAATAATTATGATTTAATTGTAAGGTTTCTACTTAATTGTTCTTTTAAAACATAATTATGAACCTCCATTTGAACTACCCACAATCCGCTCCTGTTGTTATTCTTTTTTATTTGAACCAGATTTGCCAGATTGCTGGTCGAATTTGCAAAGAAAATTTGCAACATCTTAAATTCTACCATTTAAGAACTTAACAAAACTACGCATTCTATTCCAAAAATTAGTAGAACATATACAACTCTTATGGTTCATTGATTATAATCCATCCCGCCTCCTACAAGAGGCCCCCTTACAAAAAAATTGTATAAATAGTTCATCGTCTTATGCCTCTTTTACAATAATTAAGTTAGAATACTCCTAATCTAGTACAACACATTTGAATTTATTTTTTAAATTTAAATTTGAAAATTAAATGCTAAAGTTTTTGTATTAAAAAGTATTCGCTTTTTCAGTTTTGAGACCAATAATTTTACCGTTCCGGTAATCGAGCCCTGGTATGCACTATTACTTATTGACTAACTACATATTGACAGTCATGCCCAGAGAATAGAGCTCTATTCTCTGTATTTGTATAAGAAAAATTTAGTTTAAAACATGACTAAATTTAAAAAAAATAAGCTTTCGATCAAAATCAAATCCCTATTAAAATTTTCAATTGACTCAGGATTTTCGGGGAACGGCCCCTCCCCCTTTTTACGTTTTCGACAACTTTATAACTTTAAACTCGATTTTCAGGGTCAGAAAGCATTGTTTTAGTCTTCAAATTACCTCCCAGGTAACAAGAAATGTTCAAATTAATAATATATGATAAATTTATAACAAATGGATAGGTTTAAGGGGTAATTACCCCCCTAAAAATACAAAAAAATAGCTAAAATTATAGAGGTTTCTATACGCTGTTTTTTCCTCTTATTTTTTACGGAATGCCCGTTTGAAGGGTTCTAACCCTTCCCCAAGGACCCAAATTTGATGTCAATATGCAGCAATAATTTTTACTAAAAGCGGCTGAGGTGTTAGCCTCCCAGAAGCCCCCGCGGAAGAGTTCGGAAGACTTCCAGAATCGCGAAGGCGCTCGCGAGCTCAGGAATTAATATTGAGGATTTTGAAAAGATTACAAATGATGTTTTTCTTATATTTTGGGTCTATCCTAAGTAGAAACTCTTCAGTTCTTTAAAACTGACCAGTTTTAGGGAGTGAGGATTCCATGTTTCAAGATGTTAATATACTCCTGTTCATAAAAAATGCAACACTATGAAGGACCTGCTAGATTTTGATGAAATTTACACAGCAAGTGATATTTGTAGATACAAATAAATGATATAATTTTCAGAACAAAGGAATAAAATTTAATTTCGAAAATCGATGCTTAATGTCTTCTAAACGCGCTGCAATGAGATCCTCTATACGACAGGTCATCGAATCAAACAGATTGAAATTTTGACTGAGGAGGTGATTTTCATCTAAGATTCATCCCAAACCCAAAGTTTGCCAATATTGGCAACATAACAAGCATTTTAAGCATGAGGACAAACCAACGAAATTTTAGTAGAACTCCATAGGTGAAATTTTGGATGAAGAAATTTTGTCGAGAAAGAAACTGTCTTTATTGGATGTAGAGTAAGTTTGGAACATTCCAAAAAACATGTGTACGGGATTTGTTCTGATGAATTACAGCTTCAGGATCGTTTCAAAGGTAGGGTATAACTTTTGGCTCCAAAAATTTTTAGAAATTGTTTTCAGAAATGAGATAGCCCTCATTTTTTATCTAATGAGGTTGCCCATGGTACCCAATAGTGCTCCAGGTCAAAACACTTCTCTTCTTCACCACAGACTTAAGATAAAAAACTCCAAAAATTGCGATTTTCGGCATAGGGTCCAAACCCAATTTAGGTGTCATGTTAACCAAAATTGAAGTGGGATTTCTTTAACACTAGAACCGCCGGCAAGTACCGCATACCTAGAACCGCCGGATGCAGTCATTTTGACTGTTAATCTATTCTCCCGGGAAAAATAATCTTTTGAGCTCGAAACTGCTTCTAATACTTGAAAAAAAGATAAATAACACTCATTCTATTATAAAAAACACATCTATTAAATTTTACATCTTAAATTTCGTTGTAAATAATAAGAAATGGGTTACTTATCATACAACGTTCTTGAGCCAAAAAATAAAAATTATCAACAAAATATTTCTTGAATAATTATGTATTTCTTTCATAAAACCATTTCTCACAACAGTAAAAACTAAATAATGAAGTCATAACTCCTTTTAGCGCGTTTCAATAAATCAATTGTCTGCATTGCTATGTAAAGCAGTATTTTGCCTGAATCATTGCATAAACACACTTTTTCCGCATAAAAAGTGAGAACAGCTCAGTAAAATGAACTTTGTTTCTTTTATCATGAAGGAAATAATAAATCCGTCATAGAAAATTGTAAAAAAGGCGTGGGAAATCAAAAAATTCAAGCATGTGTATATACATGAATTTCTGGGATTTATAATGATATATTGACCATTTGCAGCTGTCAAAACCGTAAAATATAATAAATTTGTTTGAATAACCCTTAGATATTTCTTAGAAAGCATTAACTGTTGGAATTTAAGTGTTAATACAAGAAATAAATGTGATAAACATCCACCAGTCAAATTGACTGTTTTGGCGGTTTTAGGTAGACCAATAAATATCTCCGGAACGGCTTTTCAAAAATAAATGAAATTTGGATGACGTATATAGAAGCATAAATTAGGAAAAGTCATGAAATCACAAGTGTGTAACTCAAATATCTTTGAAAATATTTAGAATCAAAAACGCAAAACAGTCAAAATGACTGCTCCGGCGGTTCTAGTGTTAAAAGGACCATTTGTTATCAGTAATCATGCGAAAATATTTTTTTGTGTATCCCATGGTAGCTTTATGCAACGATGGAATTCCATCGATGGAGCGCTGTAAAAAAACGATACTTGGTGAATTTTGGTGCAATGACGACCGATTAACTGATTGATCAGACAATGATAGACTTGTAACTGTATTCTAACAATTTGAAACATGTCGAAAAGTCACTCAATGATCCGGCACTGCCATGCGAATGAAGCCTCTTTCATCCCGTGATGACGTGACTATTAGGGGTCCAGACCCCAACTTTCAACTCGCCTTACCCTTTTTGGACCTCTGCTTTCAAATCCATATAAAATATTGTCCAGTTTCCCTTCATCTGACCAGCGGTAAAACAGTGTAAAAAACACCCCTCCGGGAGGCCTAACATTAATCCTCTTTAAACTCTGGTAAATGTTCATATAACATCCGTTAAGGTCTAAAGGGTATAATAACATCTAATGACCAGATAATAAACGGTGGACAACCTTCTTACAAGCCCTTAACGTCCCGTTACAGCCCCCCTAATATGCAAATAAATCAGTGGTTGAGAAGACACTGCTCAGCTCGCGCATGCGCTATAGCTCTGAATTTAATATCATTTGATAATCTAACCATAATGAACATACCCTGAAAATTTCAAGTTGATCGGACAATTCCTTCTTGGTGTTGCATTTTTTATGAACAGGAGTATAGATGCACGGCTGTGGATAACAATTAGGGGGCATCCCCTTAAAAACTGAGGGTGATGGAGGAAAATGGGTGTCATATTTGAATTCAGCAGATCATTTTACACAAGAATCAGCTGAAATTCAGTTAGTGGCTTCAAATTTTTTTTTGTACAGCACAGTTTAACTCTAAGTGCGTCATTGAACCCTTCTGTGGGTGCTTTGGGGGATCTCTCACCTCAACCGCTTTTAGTAAAAACCATTGCTGCATATTGCCATCAAATTTGGGTCCTTGGGGAAGGGTTAGGACCCTTGAAACGTGAATTGCGTAAAAAATAAGAGGCAAAAATAGCGTATTAAATCCTCTATAATTTTTAGCTAATTTTTTGCATTTTTAGGGGGTAATTACCCCTTAAACCTATCCATTTGTTATAAATTTATCATATTTTATTAATTTGAACCTTTCTTGTCCCCTGGGGGGCAATTTGAAGATTAAAGCAATGCTTTTTGACCCTGAAAATCGAGTTTAAAGTTATAAAGTCCTCAAAAAACGTAAAAAGGGGGAGGGGCTGTTCCCCGAAAATCCTGAGTCAATCGAGAATTTTAATGGTGATTTTCGTATTCAGCGACTCAAACTCTATAAGAAATGACTATTTTCATCAAGGAAATTTTTTCATTGTTGAACAGTGTTATTGTTGTTAAATCAATTTCACCTAAATTACAAGAATCGAAACCATTGAATAAAGTTTTGTCTTCAAGTGCTTGTAAATTATTTTCAATAGCTTTATATTAAAAAAGGAGGTCTGGGGGTATTCCCTAGGAAATATTCGGAAATTTGATCCTAGACAAAAAAAGGTCAAACTAATTTTTTAGGTTTAAAAGTACAAATTATTGATTTTCAAAATACTTAAGCGTAGGGGTCCAGGAAATCGACAGATCTAGTTGCCGACCCTTGATAAGGATTGACTTGACGAGGACTACAAAAACTTTTATATGTTATACATTTGCCTCTCTTATAAATTTCTACAAACGAGATTGGGTAGCCCCTTCGTAACTTAATACTCGGGACCCGGCTTGGTTCGGGGCGGCGCTGGTTGTAGGGGGCCTCACCCCCAAAAGAAAATCGTCTAACACTATTATGTACTTTGTACCGTAAAACAATAACTCATACTGCCGTATGCAGTCGGTAATAGCAAAAATAGAAAAAAATTCAGAGGGGGATATTGAAATTTGAGAAGGAATATGAGGAGGTAAATTTAGTCGTTTTCCTGTGGTCAAAACAAAGGAAAATTTCTGACCTTCGGGATCTGAATATCCTGTGTGGCTACGCTCCTGCCCCACCAGTCTTTCTTTTAATTTAATACAAATACTACTCAATACTATCTATACGGCTCAAAATACTATCGATTTTTCAAGCACTAAAATTATTAATATTCCTGGTTTAAAAAGTATTAATACTTTGGAAAAATAATCATCATTTTTGATCGATCAACATATGTTTCTTCTCTTGTGATAAAAGAATAATTTGCTTTTGATGAAAATAATCAAATAAAGACAATTTGATAGAATTTTATGCTTTCTTTGCTTAAAAATTAATTATTCATTGAAAATCATCCCATTAAAAATAAAAGGTTTAATAATTTATAAATGTTTAGTTTCAATTTTTGCAGAGAAAAACATTTGAAATCTTCTAAAATTTCCTGAGACCCCGTTTGGAAAACAGTCCGATCCGAGCTAGCTGCAAGATGCGTCCCCCGAAAAAGCAATGGCCCACAAAGCGTCGCGCCAATGGCGCCCTTTGGCGTTCTTGGCGGGGGCTCCTATCCCTAGAGTAGAACACAGGACGCAAACCGGCTTGGCTTCGCGTTGCTTTCATTGGAAATGGAAGTACTTCTCTAGAGGTAAGTAGCTTTTATTCACTTACATGTGCTTCTATTTGTTTATGAACTTGTTTTAAAGATCAATCACATCTCTACCGATCTCATTTTCTCGTGTTCGAGATTTTTATGAGCGAGAACTTACCGGATGACTCCTCTTTTTGCAATCATTCAATTAACTGTCGGAATTCCTAGGCATGGTTTGCGTTCCTTTTTACTTTGTTTTGCCCGCTAGTTTTGAATGTTTCTCAGCGATGGCGGGGCTTAATATTTATAGTTGAAATCTATAATTTGATCTCTTTACAAATATCTTTTGGCGTTGTGATGATATGTGATATGATCCCGTGATATTTTTGAGGTTCAGTCATATGATAATGAATCTATCATCATCATAATAATATTGATATATTGCTTCTAGAAATTTGAACCTCTAATTCTGTTAGCAATTTAAAATGATGGTTCATAGAAAATTTCAAGCGGCAGTTTTATTGGGTTTGATCGAACCTTTTCCAAAACATAATTTTCCTTTACATTTACGTCAATACTTTAAAGTATAGCATACTGACGTTTAATGATTTTTCTTTTATTTGAATAGGTTTTCTGCAAAATATTATTTTTTTTGCAAATTTTTTCCCTACATGCATACAGTTTTAATTTTTACAAAAATATCTATAAAAATTAACTTTTTCTTGGATCTCAAGGGTTTTATATTGAATGATTGTAAATAATCGTATTGGTGTGTTTGATATTTTATATCAGACCCCCGAATTTTAATTCGGTATTTTAAAAATATATTTAAGTTTTATTTATTTAAATATAAATGCTCTTAAAAAGTATAGATGTATTACTAAGACAAAAAATTTCCATTGTGTATTAAAATAGTGCTTTTGCCTAATGCTTCATTCCATCATTCCGCCCTTTCATATCGCTAACTTTCACAATTTTTTAATCGATTTCTTCAAATCTCCCCCAAACCCCAATAAATGTGTTAATCTGAGTGAATTTACTTAAACTGCTCTATTGTTGTTACAGTGTTTTCAATTGAGGTATACTTACTCTAGATGTAATTTCTTAATAAACTACGAACATTTATTGAATGCTCTTCTTTTTCATTTTAAATAAACGTTTCACTGGTTTAAACAAAAATAATAAATAAATAAACCAGTGAAAAATATAATAATTCCCTAGTTAAATAAAATAATAAAATAACCAGATGGTTATAAAATACTATACCTACTTTAAAATTCTTTGCAGAGGAAACTACTGGGGGGGAAAATGTGAAATTTTGAAAGAGGCTTTTTGAGAGGAGGGGAATTGTTTTCAAATAAGAAAAAAATCGTTAATTAATTAATATAATGATCTAAATTTTTGCCTTAGTTTTCGGACCGTAACCAGAAGTCTAAAAGGTAAATATTTTAATGTTTATTCAAACTATCAAATCAGACACTTATACTACATTCACACATGAAAAGTTAATCTAGTTTAAGTGCTAATCTAGATTAAATATAGCATTGTGGCAATGCTATATTTGATCTAGATTAGCACTTAAACTAGATTAACTTTTCATGTGTGAATGTAGTAAAAAAATAATTTAGTTCTAAAAAACACGCAATTTTGTTGAGCAAAGGGGATAATTGAATCGTCAGTTGGAAGAAGGGAATAAGTCCAAAAACAAAGTTTTGAGAAAATTGAAAAAAACTGCATAAGTAATAGAATTTTCACTGTATGACCACCAAATTTTTACTGAAAGTTCAGAACCCTATTTAGAAAACCGAGCCATCATCAAAACAAATATAAGTATATTCAAAAATATTTTATAGTCAAAATAAATTGATGGACTTATTCCCTTCTTCCACCTTATGAAATTTTTCTGATGAAAAAACCTTTAAAAACCCTTAAATTCACATTTAAATTATATTTCTCCTTAGGTTACACCACAAAAAGGTGAAATAAAAAGAATAAGACAAATAAAATTCAAAATTATATTGAAACTGAGTTATTAAAGCAGTATCAATGGAGTGAGTGAATACAAATGGAGTCAAACATTCCCTGCATAAAAAAAAAGTTTGAAAAACATTGACAGTTAAGAGAAATTTTTTTAACGGAGTTTACAGCACAAAGAATATGAAAAGAAAGACAAATTAACTTTAATTCCATATTAACTTAAACAATAAAATGAATGGACATCGATTTCACAACTTCAAGGGGCGATATCTTCCTATAGGGGTTAGTTATTTTCCCCCTCTTTTCACCCATGTGTAAAACAAAGCTTGGAGATCGTTTTAAGCACAAAAAGTCAATTTGTCATTTTTTGGACTTATTCCCTTCTTCAAACTGACGATTCAATTATAATTTCTTTTTTTCTTAAGTGTCTGTATGATAATTTTAATAAACATTTACCCTTTCTAGACTTCTGGTGCGGTTCGAAATCCAAAGTAAAACCTTACTAAAATTAATTTACTAATGTTTTTGTTTCAAAAAAATTCCCATTCCTTCAATATATACCCTTTTAAAATTTCAGATTTTTTCGATCAGTAGTGTCGTCTGTAGATAATTTTAAAGTAGGTATGTTATTTTATAACCACCCTGTATTCGTAGATTCACTTCAAAATGAATTGATTTTTGACTTGATTTGAAAAAGCTATAAGTTTACTATTTAAAAATAACATGTGTTAAAATCCGTAAAACAGAAATAGCAGGGATAGTTTTAACACAAGGAAATCCAAGCAATAGTGATAAGAATGACTCAGCTGAGTATTGACAAGTTTTTGGAAAATCCGCGAGTAAGCATTTGATGTGTGTGATTAAATTCCATTTCATGAATCATCATTTCCATGAATCCATAAGTAGATCGAAAGATTTATTAATTTAAATTTTCTCCGACTCATGTTTAATTCATGTAATAAAAAGCTTATTCCAACTAAACTCTTCATTGTGATTTTAATCTTCTGTGGCTTTAAGAATTTAGAGTGCTTTACAAGAGTGTTTTATAACATCCGATAATGAAGTGAACCCGCATCTTTGCAGTTGCACATTATTCCAATGATGTCAACTGCTTACATCGACTCTGAAGCACGAATCGTAAACTATGAATGGTGTGCAGGTATACAAGTAAAAAAAGAGGGATAGAAAAATTTAAAAAATGACGTAGGAAAATTTTAGTAGCAAAATATTTCTGTCACTTTTTAAGCAAAGAATCTATATAGGGACGTGAAAATTAATTCACAGAAGGCCGGTTCCGGTACTTTTTTCGGTGATCGCGATCAGAACCAAATCCCTTCCAGAACGATTGTATGAAAAGATCTGTAATTTTAAAAATAGGTTTGTTCAAATTAGAATAGGTCGACGCAAAATAAATTTACCCCTCCCAATTTTGCCGAACAGAAAAAGTTACATTGATTAGTTTTGTCACCAAAAATACTGGTATTTATTAGCCATTTATTTTAAAGTTCACGTGAAATACCATGAGGGGCTTCTTCAAAAATAAAATCTCTCTCGAAACAAAGAGGGGCAATATGAGCAGGAACTTTTTTTTGAATTTCTGGAACTCTTAATACTTTCGTTCTCAACATTGATATGTTAATTTTGTAGGCTAATTTAAACAATTGGAGAGTTAATTTATGATTAAATACTATATCAAAATTCACATTAAGTGGTGAAAAGTAAAGTGACTATCATATAATTTTTTTTAAAGACACCAATATTAATTTATTGCAAAATGGTAGAGATTCAGTATTTTTGTTAAAAGTTAGCCCTGAATATCAGCCACTTCCAAGAATGGTATAGAGAAGTGTAATTAAAAGTATTCAAAGTATATGTATAAATAAATCTCTAGTTTTGCGATATTTCTGTTTTTCTTAATTCCTATAGCAAAATTTACGCTATGTAAAATTCAACCGAAAAAATTTATGAATTTACACTCGACAAACGGATAAAAAGGAAACAGTCCGAAGATTAGTAGAAATTACACCTATTAATTATTTGAAGGTAGTTTAAAAATTTACACCAAAATAAATTATAGCAGTGAAGACTTGAATCGTCAGTTAGAAGAAGGGTATAAGTCCAAAAAAATGACAAATTGACTTTTTGTGCTTAAAACAATCTCCAAGCTTTGTTCTACACATGGGTGAAAAGAGGGGAAAGATAACTAACCCCTACAGGGAGATATCGCCCCTTGAAGTTGTGAAATCGATGTCCATTCATTGTTTTTTTTTAAGTTAATTTGGAATTAAAGTTAATAAATCTTTCTTTTTATATTCTTTGTGCTCTCAACTAAGTTAAAATAAAATTTTCTCTTAATTTCAATTTTTTCAAACTTTTTTTATGCAGGGAATGTTTGACTCCATTCATATTCACTCCCTCCATTGATACTGCTTTAAAACTCAGTTTCTCTATAATTTTGAATTTTATTTGTCTTATTATTTTCATTTCACCCTTTGCTGGAATTAACTAAGGAGAAATATAATTTAAATGTGAATTTAAGGGTTTTTTAGAGATTTTTTCACCAGAAAAATTTCATAACGTGGAAGAAGGGAATAAGTCCATCGACTTACTTTGACTGTAAAATATTTTTGAATATACTTATATTTGTTTTGATGATTGCCCTGTTTTCTAAATAGGGTTTTGAACTTTCAGTAAAAATTTGGTGGTTATACAATTAAAATTCCATTACTTATACAGTTTTTTTCGATTTTCTCAAAACTTGGTTTATTCCCTTTTTCCAACTGACCATTCAATTCCACTGACCGATTGGGGCCGTAAGTTAAAATCATCAGTTGACTTAAATGCTGTCTTTATGCCTCTAATCGTAAATAGTAAAAAAGTGATTATAAAATTTAAAAATTTTGTTTCCATATTACTTACATATTGGTTCCATATTACTGTTTAAACTGTTGTGATTGAATATTTTTTGCGTAATTTAACAAATTTTAGCACTATATATATAAATGGAGTCCCAAAAAAGACTGACACATTTTAAAAATCAATAACTAATAACTCGAAAACTAATAAAGATAAACATACGTAGTTTGTTGCATCCTACACCTAAGACTTCCAGAAGTAGGATGTAACAAACAGCGTATTTTTATATTTTTTAGATTTTGAATTATTAGTTGTTGAATTTTAAAATGTATCGGTCTTTTTTGGGACACCCTGCATTATGCAGTCGAACCGCGTTTGTCGTGTTAACTGAACAGTTATTTAACTAATGTTCCCTTTATTCAAATATTGTCCCAGTGTTTCGAAAGAAATTAAAGAACCCGAAAAATATATTTACCTGAATCTTTTTAACACCCCTAGCTTTGTAAAGAAGTCTGTTTAGAGTGTGGCTCACTTCTCTTTAATTAACTACATCTCATTCCTCATTCTCCTAACTTTTCTCAAGGAAAGCACTGAACCAAAAGATTTGTTAACCATTAGAACCAGACCAGTAACTAACTGGAGGGATATGTGGGTTGGTTCCATATTACATCTAAAAAATTTGTAAGAAGATTTGAATCTCGATAAACTTACAGTCATATTCACAGCCGGCAGCGTTGGTGTTAAATCATTGGGCAAAGAAGGATTTGACCAATCAGATTCAGCGAAAAACTAATTTTTCTTTCTTTAGCTGCTGGTTAACTACTACTCTGATGGCTGTGAATATGGCTGTTAGTGTTATAATATTAATTCCAAAGTAAAGATAAGGTCTGAGGTTATTCTCCATTACATTTTTTTATATTTGATCCTTAAAAATTGAGAAACTTATGTTTGGACACTTGAGAACCTTTGGACCGTTCATTGTAAGTCACAGAATTTTCATAAAAAATGGTTATGAAATTTCAGGCAAGGTTGAACCCTCTAACTATCTTTCTTGGGGTTAGCTCCCGGATCAGCCCTGATTCCCATTTATCTCAATAGATACACTCGAACCTGTTTTTGTACGGACCTTTTTTGTGCGATTTTTTATATATGTGCGACTTTTTTTGTGCGGTGATGAAATCCTGTATACAGGGTGGTCCTAAATTCGTGGTACAAACTGGGTAGGGTTGGTAGAGTACATCAAGACGAACAAGAATTGGTATAGAAAGGGGGGTCGCAGTTACACTGTTAAAGAGCTAGGACCTAATGTAGTGCGAGAGCGTTACAAAAGGACGTTTTGCCAAGGCCCGTTTAAAGAAAAAAAACATAATGAAATGAAAAAAATTATTGCATGAGGTACAGCAGTATCCGTACTACTTACATCATAAATTTGATAGAAATTGGACCACTTGCTAAACCGTGGGGTGAGTTTTAAAACATGCAATATTAATCTTTTAGCCAAAGAATGGAGTTCCTTTAAATTAGTGTAATGGTATTTAGAAAAATGATGATCGGGGAAGGAATTTTCAATGATCATACAGCTTCAATGATCAATGTATGATCATTGAAAATTCCTTCCCTGATCATCATTTTTCTAAATACCATTAAGGGAACGTTAAAATTATCTCTGGGGACGACGTTTATTTACAAATTGTGAAGGTACTAAACTGTATTTTCAAAAATTTCAGAGGAGATATATAAATTTTTACCCTAACTTTTACACCAAAAGTGGGAGGTCTTGCTCAAGAAAATGCTTGTAAATTTCCCTAAAAAATAGTAGTGTTTCACCTAACTTTTGGATGCTCTGTTTTGTCCCTTCTCTTGATAAAGGTTGAAAACGTTCATAAACCCTTACTACGCTCAGGGGGAATTTCAAGGTATAGGGGGAAAAGGTAGGGGAAATAGGGGAAAAGAGTTTCTTGGGGGAAAAAGTTAAAATCCTAAATATCACTCAAATAACTTTAAAAATACGAAGTAAGTCAAATAAATTTTTAAAGCTTTCAGAATTCATTAAATATTTATTATTTACATAATATCTTCATATTTTACCTATTTTTAAGTACATATTTTGCACTTTTTATCACCTGTTTTCTTCAAATAAATACATATTTTGAATTTTTAATTAGTGCATGGAAATTTCAGCCCTAATAATATTACATGGGGCACATTTTAGCCAGTTGACCATCAGTTAACTGACAGTTAATGTGCTTTGACTATGCATTTTCGGTTTCAGAAGCACGGGCTAATCGGAAGTACCGAGGGTTTTAAAGAAGTTAACTATTTGTTTCTTAAATATCATGATAAATTATTTATCGGTTCCTTTTTTGTAAAATTTGGCGTTAAGGTTCAAATTCCCTCCAAAATAAAAAAATGTTTTTGTATTGAGAAAACAGTTTTACTAACTTCCCGTTATTTGATTTTGGAAATTGTTATTAACATCTCTTCTACATTTCTCGCTTACTGATTTTCTGTAATTAAAATGTGAATGGGAGTCAAATTTCTCAGACTCTATGTTTTGAAAGGAAGTAAAAATAATTTTTTTGACAAAAACATTTTGCATAACCGTTTCAAATAGAAAGCCATTATTATTATAACATCACATTACATAGGTAAACCACGAGAGAATGTGCCGAGGTATAACTTTTCGGTTTCTTTGTCATGCTTTAATTTAACCGAAATAATTTTTTTCATAACGCTAGAATACCTCGGAAGTGCGGGCTTCTGTGGTATTCTCATTTTTCGAAATGGATAACACGCAATGAAGTGGACGTTTCCCCAGAGGGATTAACTCAAAAGCTAGAGGATTGATATTGGCCCGAATCCAAAAGAAGAAATGGGAGAAGAGTCTTGGTTCAAAAATCTGTAGGTCATACATCAATATTTTTTCCTTCCAATACTTTTCACCTATTATTGCCATTCTGATTAAAATCTACGCCATTAAATTTAAATTTTATCAATCGAAGCTTAAACTATATTAGGAATTTAGAGCAATTAAATACAAGCAACGTGTGCGGATTAGGCAGCAACCTAGAAAAGATGGACTTAAGGGAACCTCAATAAGAAAAGCAAGCCACAAGAAGCGTGTTCTAAGTATGAAAAACAAATATGGAGCTTTTAAAATATTCAGTAAACATGTTTTGGGTTATTTTTGACTTCATTCCCCTTGTTGGTAAAAATAAGCAGATCTTTAACTTCCCCCTTTAGCATCTGCCAACCATCCCACCTATTTTGGACAATACCAGTACTGATATAATTTAGAATAATAGTTTCATTTCAAAAAGAATCAGATTTGGAACTAAAAATGTATTTTAAATTTTCACATTACTAATGAAATGCTTAAATAGGGAATACAACACTTGTGGAAATTCAAGATTTCGACTATTGGAAATCATTGGGGTTATAAAACGCATTTCTTCAAATTTTTAGATTTTTTTTCATCATTAGTTTTTGAAATTAATTTTCAAAAGTTACGTTCGCTAGAATTGAAGGTGTGGCTTACGTGACGTCACTTCTGCTACTCCCTAATCTTCAACCAATCATGATACTTTCAAAGGAAACGATTTAACCATTGCCGAATACGCTTTCATTCAAGTGTGTCGTACCGAAGACAGAAGTGACGTCATGCATCAAACCCTGAACCCTTCAGCGCATTGTAGTTTTTAATTTTCTTTTAAATAACTAATGAACAGATTTCGAAAAATAAATTAAAAAAAATTTTTTTAAGAAGCTCTATCGAAAAAAACTAAATTTGAAAAATCGTTGTATTCCCTGAACACTTTTGTAAAATTAATTTAAAATTTTGTAATCTCGGTCAGTGTGCGTGTTGTGCTCTGCCATTAGAACAAAAAATATTAAAATTTTGTATTTATTGAACATTTAAAAAAATAAGTTTATTTTGTCAATATCAAGAAATTTTTCGGAAATAGGGTTCAAGGTTAAATATGGAAATAGTAAAAATAAGTAAATATAGGAATGACTTTTTCCCCTTAGGTGCATACACAGTCCCATTTAAACTGTCTCTTTTCTTTTGACTTACTCTTTTACTAAAAACATCTTATTGAAGAGAGAAATTTGATATTTCTTTGCAAAATCATATTTGTCAATGAAAATCTTCTGCGTGAAGTTTTGTGTAGTAGCCCTAAAGTGAATGTTGTAAAGGCGGTGAAGGAAAAGCTAAGTATTAAGAAAAGAAAACACGAGGTCCGGCATAGTTAAAAACAGCGTTTCCCAACCTTTTCACTTTAGGACACCCTGATGCTATTAAGTCATTTTTAAAGGACAAACAACAAGTGCAATTAGTGTCCCAACTCCCAACTCTAGTAATCTTTCTACAATCCCGAAAATTGGCCGTGACTTTAATTACTCTCCCAAAATTGAACGAATAGACATGCCTCTAAAGTGACTACTTGCTTCATCACTTCTTTCTAAGTCCCCAAGTTTATTTCTTTTCAAAAGATCCTCACAATTTCGCGCAGAACTAAAGTAGACCCTCACCAGGTCACGTGTAGCAATTGAAATGTAAAAAAATTGAGATACAGTCGGATTTCCTGCAAATTGTCAGGTGTCCGGTCCATTATTGTTGGGTAGTGAAAAACAATGCTCACCGGAAACCGTTGTATTTTACTTCGAAACCAATCACGCGATTCCACATAATTCTTGCGTGACTCACAGAAAATTGGTGTTTGGGAATGTGATTCATATGAATGATATACGTTCGGATAGATTCGAACTACTAGGCTGACTACGATGATTCAACGTAGGAATATTTTTATCACGAACAACTGTTAAATATACCCGCTGTAAATTGCCTTGCTGTCCCGCTGACCGCATGTCCCGCCTAAATGTCCCGTTTTTTCATCCAAGTCCCGCTTTTATGACTAAGTTTACTCAAACTAGAAAAATGTAAAGAAAACCGTTTTTATCAATTTTGGGGGGTTAAGTTTCGAAAGTTTCTAAGTTACTACTTATTTATTTGTTGTCATATATAAAAATTTTAATAATGGATTTAATTAAATATCATTACAGAAGGGTTTGCTGTGCGTTCAGGGTGCTCTTTTATAAGGTTCAACCCCTTCTCGAAGTTTGTTGAGGTGATTAGTTTTTACAGTTTTTTCCCTTCAAAAATTCTGTTGCGTAGCAAAAAGTCAGTCGATCCCAATAGGGTTGTTTCCTTCAACTGAAATTGATCATTTTAACACCAAAAACACTAAGAGAAATGCAAAAGAATAATTTACCCACGCTCAAAAAATTTTTAGACCAAATAGTTAATTAGTTAAAAGCATTTAAAATTTGGAGCCGCAAAAAAAGAGGCGTGGCCAGCTGTGACGTCATTTGGTATGAACCGGCGAAAAGTACCGATCCTTTGCCTTGCCTCTTGCCTGCATTTGTGTTTTGTTTTCGAACTGAGTATTTACGCTTTGCTTATCATAAATATTTTAAACTAAGCTTTCGTTTATTGTTCTTTTACATCATTACTGTACACAAAACAGGATTAGTTTTCAAATTGAGCTTGGTTTTATTCGAGCAGATTCGAATAATTCGCCGAAAATTTCGGTTTTAACTTCGGTTGATTTCCTTAGAAACGATACACGGTTCAATAAACCAGAAATAGAGGAGTTAAACAAGCAAGATGAGTACTATTTCGTATTCTGTTTTTAAAGTTTTAAAAATCTATTATATTTATTAATAAAGAGCATTTTTAGTTCGAGTACACTCCAGCATTGTGGTAGGGTAGTTTTATTTTCAACTCCCATTTTGATCCTGAAAAAAGTAGTAGGAATTTTGAAATAATTTTACTATTGGTAACTAGTTACATCTTTGAGAATTAGTTAACATGTTTTCTGGAAAAAATCAGACATTTTTTAACTATTAGATATCGAGTTTACAAGAGCGCACCTCGGTCTTATTTCCCGCCAACCCATAGAGAAATCTTCTTTTTCGACATATTCCCCTTTTTGATGGTTTAAAAAATAAAAAAAACTAATGAATATTTAAAAATAAGATAATTATCGAAGGTTACAAACATATTTAGTTACATTTCAACGTAATCACCTTGAAATGAACTATTTATTGCACCTTTTTCACAAGTTTTTCTATCCCTCATCTTGAAAAGTTAGATTTTTCGTTGATTCGCAGGCTGTAGCTCCATGAATCACCAATGCCTGGAACTTGGCTGATGCACAGCATATGGTTTTAAACCTGCACAATTGCATACTGCAAAAATCACCTGCCTGCCCATTGTTTTTTGTTAATGCGAAAAAGAGTTTGAAAGAATAGAAATTACACAGGTTTGCAATGAAAAAGCTGTTTGAACAATTATTACGATTTCCTATGTATTTTGGTGTGCTGATAACGAAAAAAATATTGAAAAAATCCTGTACGTCAGGATTTTTCACAAATTGCAACATAATATTCTAATTTTCCCATTTTTTTATAGTTTTTGAACATTTCTAGCTCCTCCCTTTTTAAAAATTAGGAGCTGTGAATGATGCACATAGTAAACTATCTCATCAGGATATTTAGAGATAATTATAGAGATTGAAATAAAATATTAAGCAAGACTTAATCGTGCAATAATGAAGGATTTTTGTTGTATAGTTCAAAGAAACGTTCTTGTTGATAATCACAAGGGTAAATTTACCAAGAAGAGCTTCATAAGGTGGAAAAATTGGCTGAAGAGTGTGTAAATGAGTTTATTTTAGTTATATAAGGATTTTTATGAAGAATATGTAATAAAAAATTTATTTTATAAGCATATTTTTATTAAAATTGAAATATTAACTTATTTTACAATCATACCTAAATTGTCGGGAAACATGCCATTCTAGGGCAAAACAGAGATCATTTTTGAGTTTAGGGATCCAAAAAACATTAAAACTAATCACCTCATTAATAAATTTGGATTAAAAAATCTACTTCTTAAGTGTATTTACATTTTTTTAAAGAAATGTTGCTATATTTGCTCAATTTGTTACAAAATGCGATGTTTTAAAAATAAAAAGAGGTCATATTTGGATTCAGCACACCAAAACACATGAAAATGATATTCAGATAAAGTTTGAGTCGAAAAATAATTTTTTTAAAAGATACTTTCATTTTCTTAAAAAAATTGGCATTTTTGTTAAATTGTGAAGAAAGGTGAAGTCTTATGATAAAATGGAGGGCAATTTTAGATTCAGCACATCAAAAACAATAAAAGGTTTTATGGAAATATTTCTCTCTATATTAAAAAAAAGTAACAGTGACCGCCGCCGCCGCCGCTGTCGCCGCCGCCGCCGCTGATTTTGAAAATTTTATTTTTGAACATTTTGAACTCTAACTACGCAAAAACTATTCAAAGGAATATTATGAAATTTTGACCATTGGTAGACAAATGCATGATAATCATTTTCGTTCCAAAACATAATTAATTAGATAATTAGTTCTGGAGTTAATTAATGTCAAAGTCGAAAATTATTTTTTTCTGCTGCGAGTTCGCCTCCAGCAAAATCTATTTACAGCAGAAACGTGATTTTTTGCATACACATACTCTTAGGCATGAAGTTTTGCACCTCATCGCTCTTTTTTCGAATTTCGAATTAGTTTTTGAGTAATTCAATTTTAAAGTTTCGAAATTTTTTACAATTTTTCGATTTTTTCGTTATAAAATAAAAACTAATCATGATAGAGGTACAATATTTTAGACACATATACAGTTATTTTTTATAAAAATATTGGCGTTTCGTTTTTTAAAAAATTCGAATCAGTTTTAGAATTATTGAGATTCAAAGTTTCAATTTTTTCTTCTCTTTCACTAGGGAAACAGCTTATTTTTAAACGCTTTTATTCTACTTGCTTTTGGCGGCGTTTTACGCGTGGAATTTTAAAACTCGATTTTCGGGCACTTCCCGATATGTCAGGGCCCCGAAACTTTACACATCGGTGTAACCCTCATGACACTCCAATATCCAACCATTATCTAGTCAAACAACCAAAGGATTAAGTTAATTAACGAGTATTTTTAATTAACAGAAAAACCAGAATTTGATACCTTTCCCAAGGGGCTATTCTCCCTAAACCGTGCACAATTGTTTATAAGGCATAACTTCATCATATTCAAAAGTCAAAACGAGAATTGTCCAGTAATTACGATAATTATAGACGAATAATCACTTTTTTCTTTCTGGATGCTTGTACATAATATTTCAGGCACTTCCAAACGATATAAAGTTCTGAAACTTTGCACCGTGGTGGAAACTCGATGACAATGCAATATTCAATCATCAACTAGTCAAAACCTCCGTAATTTAGGTAATTAACGAGTGTTTTTAGTTATCCTTTTAATTCATATTTGAGACATTCCGTGAAGCCAATGGCTCCCAAAACCTGTAAGATAATATACTAAGTATATAACTACAATATTTAATCTTCAAAACGTGATTTTTTACCTTCCAATTAACAATTAAGATAATTAGCGATTTAAGATAATAACCGCGAGAAAGAAATCGCCAGAAGAGCGAGAAATCGCCGAAAATATCGCCGAAAATCGCCGAGAAGAAAAATATGTTCTTTTATAATTTATTGACTACTGAAAAGACTGGATGGTACTGTTTGCTCCTTGATACACACACACTAATTCTGAGTTTCTTACGATTGTTTTTTTTATTTTATTGAATGCTTTCTTTTTATTGTGAATATTTTTGATATCGATGGATTTCATCGGTGATTGAGCGGATGCTAGGAATATATTCTTTGTGCGAGGTATTTTTCTTGCTCAGCTCTGTTATTATAACGTACCCAGCAAAAGTAAATAGATTTTACGAGTAAAATTAACTTTGGAGTTGATTGTCCTGCTGAGTTGTCAGAGGATTGTTCTACCTTGTCAGATATGTGAAAATTTTTTGTTATACATGAAACTAAAATTCCATCCTAACATAACATTAAATATGGTTGAAATAAATACATTTTTTCTGGTGAGTTTTTGTTAAAAAGTACCATGACTAAAAAGTAGAAAATAAAATAAGTAAAAAAAAGATTTTTTAAAAAACGCTTTTATTGAAGTGTTCTAAAAGGTCAAAAATAATTTTTTCGGTTTGACAAATAATTTATTGGGAAGTAGAAAATAACTTTTTGGTAAGTAAAAAAAACTGATTTTCTAATCACTAAAAATAAAAGCGTGGGCGCTAGTCATTCTTAATTCACTATATATTCTAACTTCTTTATTCTATGTTCTATGACGTTAGATTTACAAATTTCTCATTCATGAGCTTTGAGTGGGATGGATTCACTTTAAATTCTCTGTTAGGTATTTTTATTTATATAAAATTATACATAAATGCCGACGTAATGGCCTGGTCGTTAGAGCATCTGACTGATGCAAAGCCGTACGTCTGGGGTTCGAATCCCCGTTTGGCAAGGATGTTAGTGTCACTGTCCTGTAAAAAAAAATTAAATTTAAAAAATATTAAAAATTACTAGCGCCCACGCTTTTATTTTTAGTGATTAGAAAATCAGTTTTTTTTACTTACCAAAAAGTTATATTCTACTTCCCAATAAATTATTTGTCAAACCGAAAAAATTATTTTTGACCTTTTAGAACACTTCAATAAAAGCGTTTTTTAAAAAATCTTTTTTTTACTTATTTTTATGAGTCTTATTTCTTTAATTTCCGACGATTCACTAGATGTTTACGTGCATATTAAAAATTTAAAGTTTATTAAAGGCTTGTTTTTACTCTAAGTTGGTTGATGATAATTGGTAGACTTGCTTGATATTTTTTTAAAAACATTTCTATTCAATAATTGAAGAAAGAAGAATTGAAGTTAAGAGATGAATATTTTAGAAACAGTTTTATTTTGATATCTTCGAGGGAATGAATGATTCGAATTAAATCATTGATAAACTAGAGAGATAAGTAGCTTCGGTATCAAAGGAGCATTAACTAAGCCGACGAGCCTGGATTGTTGAGATGAAACAAGCGAGCTCTGCTCGCGAAGATCGCGAAGCGATCTTCATAGAACTGCGAAGCAGTTCCGGGGGTTGGTGAGCGATAGCGAGCAGGGGGCAGAGCCCCCTAGTGAATAAAAAAAATAGTGTTAAGAGTCAATTTTTCAAAATTTTAAGGCATTTCCAAAAAAACCTAAAGACCTGAATTGTCAAAAAACGTGACGTCCCTGGGCAAAATGGAGGTCATTTTTGGATTCAGCGCACCAAAAATCATAAGGTTTAGGTGAAATAGTCCAAACAGCTCGGAAAATTTTTTTTTGCGGACCTGTGTTATCATATTGGCCGGGGGAAATAAGTTCGGGAAGCGCACTTGTAAACTCGATATGCTCGATTGCTGTATATTAATAATGTTTAAATTAATACGTTAAAGTTTTGAGATGATTCGATAAGTTTAAGATAGTAATTTTGGCTCTAAAACTGTACAAACTAGTAATTGCCCATAGTTCTTTAGTACTTCCCTCGTTCCGTTGAGCAGCTGGCATGAAATAAAATCAAGACAGATGTTTCTCTGAACATTGAGAGCTGAGAGTCTTTTCCATAATATCAATGTTTTATTTGTTTCCAACTTCGAACAATAAGTGTTGCATTTTTAGTTTATTCAAAAATATTCATTCGCGCTTTACCGTAATTTAGCGAGTGCAATTCTCACAAGCTAAAATAATGCGTGCTTAAATATCGCACTGATTTCTGGATCTATAATTTAACTTAAGATAATTTAATTTAAGACATATTACTAAATAGCTGTGTCTATGTGTAAGCTTTCTTGTGTTGATTTTGATATAGTTTACAGAAAATTTTCTTCAAATGACTAACAAATACCGAGAGAAGTTTTTCCCAATAGAAGTTTTGTTTGAGATAAAAATTTCTCCTCTTAAACTTATTATTATCATCTCAAAACTTTGACATCTTAATAACATTGAAAATATACAACTTAACTTTCAGTAGCCATTTTAATCATGCATTCCCAGATCTTAAAGCGGCCAAATAAATTTTACGAAAAGCGTCGTTTGCGGTCTTCTTTTGTAGCCGCAATTTTGAAAAGAAATAATACCCCTACCAAAACCATACATTGTATTCTTAAATATACGTTAACCACAATCCCCTTTGTTTGAAATCTCCACCTATTACCAGTTTTTCAAAAAAAATTCAAAACCAAAACTTAGTAAAAACTGTCAGAACTTTTCGGACAACTTAATATCTTTCGTGAGCAATTTGTGTTATCAAAAGAACTATAAATTATGAAACAAATAAGAAGCACTACATGTTTACTACACTATGTTTTTTAATAGTGCCAAATGGATACTTTAAAAGGGTCTTCACAACAGTAGAGTTTGGAAGTAGCGGAGCCCATTTTATCCTTCATACAGGCTTTGAACCATTTCTTCCTCAATTTTTTGTTTCTTGGAACGATTAAGAACCTTTTACTATGTGTTTTTGCAGTCGATGAAGTGCATCCTGGCACAATGCAGTATTCATAAGCTTTTTTTACTTCGGAATCCATTCTTTTTTAAACGCTTTTATTCTACTTGCTTTTGGCGGCGTTTTACGGGTGGAATTTTAAAACTCGATTTTCGGGCACTTCCCGATATGTCAGGGCCCCGAAACTTTACACATCGGTGGAACCCTCATGACACTCCAATATCCAACCATTATCTAGTCAAACAACCAAAGGATTAAGTTAATTAACGAGTATTTTTAATTAACAGAAAAAACAGAATTTGAGACCTTTCCCAAGGGGCTATTCTCCCTAAACCGTGCACAACTGTTTATAAGACATAACTTCATCATATTCAAAAGTCAAAACGAGAATTGCCCAGTAATTACGATAATTATAGACTATTAATCACTTTTTTTTCTTTCTGGATTCTTGTACATAATATTTCAGGCACTTCCAAACGATATAAAGTTCTGAAACTTTGCACCGTGGTGGAAACTCGATGACAATGCAATATTCAATCATCAACTAGTCAAAACCTCCGTAATTTAGGTAATTAACGAGTGTTTTTAGTTATCCTTTTAATTCATATTTGAGACACTTCCGTGAAGCCAATGGCTCCCAAAACCTGTAAGATAATATACTAGGTATATAACTACAATATTTAATCTTCAAAATGTGATTTCCTACCTTCCAATTAAGATAATTAGCGAGAAAGAAATCAATCGCCAGAAAAGCGAGAAATCGCCGAAAATTTATCCCATCCCGACGAAGCGAGAGAGAACTTTTATAATTTATGGACTACTGAAAAGAGTGGATAATACTGTTTGCTCCTTGATACACTAATTCTGAGTTTTATTTTTGTCTGGGCTTACGATTGGTTATTATTTTATCGAATGCATTTTCTTTTTCTTGTGAATATTTTTGATATGGATGGATTTCATCGGTGAAAGAGCGGATGCGCGCTTAATCGCTCCGCTCTGTAATTATAAGGATACCCCTAGCAATATTAAATATATTTTAATTAACTTTGCTGTTTCTCGTGTGTCACCCCTCCCACAAAATTGGGAAATAGGCTCAGAATGAGTCGCGGGACCATTTTTTTCGTCGTCGCCAGCGCTGAACTGTTGCTCGCGAACCCATCATATAGTAGAAAACTAAAATTATAAGATTGAACATAAGATTAAATATGGTTGAAATAAATATTTTTTTTAGTTTTTGTTTAAAAAATACGATGACTAAAAAGTAAAAAATAAAATAAGTAAAAAAAAAGATTTTTTAAAAAACGCTTTTATTGAAGTGTTCTAAAAGGTCAAAAATAATTTATTCGGTTTGACAAATAATTTATTGGGAAATAGAAAATAACTTTTTGGTAAGTAAAAAATAACTGATTTTCTAATCACTAAAAATAAAAGCGTGGGCGCTAGTAATTCTTCATTCACTATTTATTCCAAATTCCTTATTCTATGTTCCATGGGGTAAAATTTACAAATTTCTCATTTGTGAGGTTTGGGTGGGATGGATTCACTTTAAATTCTCTATTAGGTATTTTTTATGTAAAATTACACATAAATACCGATGTAATGGCCTAGTGGTTAGAGCATCTGACTGCAAAGCCGTACGTCTGGGGTTCGATTCCTCGTTCGGCATAGATTTTAGTGTTACTGTACTTGAATTTACCTATACGGGTCCATACCGTCAGGTGAATTTGTACAAATTTAAAAAAATAAATAAAAAAGTTTTAATTAAAAAAAATATATAAATTACTAGCGCCCACGCTTTTATTTTTAGTGATTAGAAAATCAGTTATTTTTTACTTACCAAAAAGTTATTTTCTATTTCCCAATAAATTATTTGTCAAACCGAATAAATTATTTTTGACCTTTTAGAACACTTCAATAAAAGCGTTTTTTAAAAAATCTTTTTTTTTACTTATTTTATTACTGATGCACGTGCTTTCTATTGGGAAAAATAAGAGCGCGCGATCGGCGAAACCTCGGATACTACCAAATGACGTATCTGCGCAGTGGCGCGTTTTTAAGCACTGTGACTGCGCATCCTCTTTAAAAATTAATAAAAAATTAAATTAAAGTCGTAGCGACCTCGGGATTTTTGATAACAACTTTTTTCACTATATTCTACCAGGAAAAAAATAAAACAGAAAATGGGAAACTACCCTATTGTTTGAAAATTAGACGAAACACCATTTCAAAGAGTCAAATTTACAAAATTTTCTTCTGGAGGAACCCAAGGCCCCCTTATTTGACAGGTTAAAGGTAATAATCTGCAATTATTAAACTAAATACGAAGCTTAAATAATATTATCCCATCCACAATAATCTTAAAAGCGACCTTTTATAAAGGATATTGGTTTACATTCCATTTCGAAACAAAAAAAAATTTACGAGTGTGTTTCTTTCAAAATTTATTCCCAAGTGAGAATTAAAATCTTCCGTTTCATTAAAAAATTGAACATCTGAAAAAATTATACCCTAGTCAGTGAAATGTCCCGCTTTTTAGATGGACAAATCTAACTAAACTAAACCATCGGCGTAACAGCCCTAGTGGGCCAAGGCCTACGATGCCCATCTTCGTTTTCGTGACCGTGGGGCCTGGGGTGCTAGGCAAATGTCCAGGTTAGGTGGTCAGCACAACGCGAGGTCACATTAAATATACTAAATGGTTGAAGTGTATTACTCCTTTTATAAATTTTTAGCGCTAGTATCTTCGTTAAAATGTATTTTTCTTGGAAAAAGAACCAAATATTGTAAATAAACGACTAGCATAACCGCTCAATTTATTAAAATAAATATCGCATATTAATTTTATAAGTCAAAATATTTTTCTTCTTTTCTAATGTTGGGTGATGGGTAGTTCTCGCTATATGTATAGATATAATAACCATTTTTGTCCAGTTCGGAAACTTGATCAAGAAAAGTACTTTTGGTGCTTGTAAAAAAAATCTCACTAAAAAACATCTTGTATATTTTGTGGACTTTCTATTGGGATGCGAGATACTTGACTAGATTACACAGAGAATCTGAAATCTTATGAATAGAATCGTGCTAAAGCATGGGTAATAAAATTTCCGTGTAGGTAATTTCCGTTTAGACGTGGCCTTGGATGTTTTCAATGGAAAATTTCCTTTATTCAGGTTTCATAAGGAAATCAGTGGATAAGATTTATCCTACCCTACTTTAAGGCGTATCTCGAAAACCTCTTTAAAGAGAAATTCAAAGATGAATAATTCACACTATAGTTATGTTTGTTAAATTTAGAAATAAATAAATCGAATCAAGTTTTAGTTAAGTTTTTTTGGGGAAATATAACTTTTAATTCAATTCTAATTATTATTAATCTTCTCACTAATGGAACTCTAATAAATAGAATTATGTACGAAAGTTTCAATTTCATTCATAATTTTCTCACCATTTATTTCCAAGGTGTATATTTATAATGTTTCTTAAAATTTTTCCTACATTTTTTATGCTTTTTCTAACTTAAGATCGATATAAGACAAATTACAAGTCTGGATAAAGTTGTACAGTTTTTGTGTTTTACCCGATAGTAAAAAAGAACAAAGTTCATTTAATTATTTTTAAATATTTTTTTCGAAAACTGTTTTAACTTAAAAAACGATTTCTTGAACTAGAACAGGGGTGGCCAACCCAAATGTTGTTGAGGGCCACTTTGGAAAACCACAATACTCTCGAATATAAAATTTTAGGATATTAGGTGCACAGAATGACAGTGAAATAAATTGAATAAATTAGGTATATAAATTAGGGAGTTCCTTAGATCCTTTGCTTAGTTTGTGTTTGACAGATTCCTAAATAAAATATTCATTTAAATTGACCTTAAGGAGCAACCCCAAGAATACCTTCTGTAGTATATCCAAAGGAACTAAACAGGTGCCGTTAAAAACACTTGGAATCACTCGAAACTATAAGGAGCCGGTGGCGCTTATAGAAATTTATTTCGGGAGGACCCAAATTTTCTCTAAAAATTGCAGCTAGATTTTTGCATCGGGAAAAAGTACACCCAAATCTTCCTCTCATGCCCCCATGCATATTTAATTGGTTCAATTCATAAATTAAAATATATTTCTAGTTAGGATTTGCACCTGACTGAACTAATATCCTAAAAAAGTTGTGAGCAATAGAGTTCCTAGTACTAAAGGGGGATCTGGGGGTCCTCCCCCAGAAAAATTTTTGGAAATACGACTCTAATTAACAGACTTTAACGTATTTTGGTACCTTTTGTCCGAATTTGGGGGGCCTTAACTTACCCTAAATTTTTAACTTTTGACTAAAAAAATTCTTGCGGACCACAAAATTATTTCAAAACGGGCCACATGCAGGCCGCGGGTTGGCAAAGCCTGATCTAAGAGATATATGGGGGGTCGGGGGTTCTCCCCCAAAAAAGTTTTGAATTTTAGTGTGCTAAAAAGTGTTTTGAAGCTACTTTTTGGAGAGTTTTCAGAGAGCTTCGCGGGCCGCACAGAATGACCCGGAGGGCCGCGGGTTGGCCATGCCTGAACTAGAACTTCTGGTAAATGGTAAGGGGAGTCGGAACCCTTGTCACGACAACGTGCTGTGCCACATATTAAATGTACCCTTTCTCAGGATCTATTATAGATACCAGCTTGAAATTTTTAACATACTTCAGTTACATCTATTTTATCACACTGAAGTGAAAGTTTGGCAAAAAAATAATAATTTTTTTATTTTTAATTTTTTTACACTCTTTCTAAAACCATAAAAGGCCGTTTTTTCGATGTACCTTTTCTCAGAATCTACTGCACCTATTGATCTAATTTTTTTAATGGTAGTTCATTATGTTCCCTAGTTTATACTGAGGTTAAAAATTTTCTAAAAAACACTCATATTTTTATAAATTTCAATATTTTGTGCGGAAAATGAACAAAATTTAAAATTTTTTACGTAATTAACTGAAAATTTTTAAAAATTAACAAATTTTACAAATGGTTAACCTCAGTATAATATCACATCTATAATTAACTTATATTTAAAATTTCAAATCTATATTTGTTACAGATTCTGAGAAAAGGTACATCGAAAAAACGGTCTTTTATGGTTTTGACAAAGTGTAAAAATATTTAAAATAAAAAAAGTAAAGATTTTTTTTGCCAAATTTTCACTTCAGTATAATGAAATAGATGTAACTGAGGTATGTTAAAAATTTCAAGCTGGTATCTATAATAGATCCTGAGAAAAGGTACATTTAGTATGTACCATGCCATATTGCCGTGATCAGGGTTCCAACACCCCTTAGACTTTCAGTAGCGAATCCAGGGGGGGAGGGCACGTTGGTCACCTCCTGAAGGGTAAATGTTTATTGGATAAAATAAAATCTGAAGATAATTTCTAAATAAAAACGTAATTTTGAAGCTTTGAAATAGTTAAATGTGTAGGTTTATGGTTAAAAATATACCAGATGGATGTTTCGAGGACTTCTACACTGTAAAAAAATCCCGTAAAATTTACGGTTTTATACTGGCAGCTGGGTAGGTTGAGCAAAACCGTAAAAATTACAAAGTAAACCCGTAACCACAACGGTTTTTTACCATTTTCATCCACTTTTTGTACAAAAAAACAGTGTAGTTACGAATTTACTTTGTAATTTTTACGGTTTTGCACAACCAACCCAGCTGCCAGTTTAAAACCGTAAATTTCACGGAATATTTTTAACAGTGTAGGGGAGGTTGGGTACATCAAGACAAACAAGAATTGGTGTAGGTGTAGGTGAGGGTGTCGCAATAAGGGTTCAAGGGGTTAAAATCACGAGGAAAAATTAACAAATGATTTTTTGAAATGAAATTTGCGTGTGATTTTTTGCATAAACCATTTGAATTGATGTAATTGCCGGAATCGAAAAATTGTCTGAAACATTTATCTGAAACATCCTGTATATTATCATTCAATATTCTTATAAAATATCGCAGCTTTTACTGCGGAAGATGTTTTAAAAGTCTTGATGCCCCCCACAAAACTCAAATCTGGATCCATTCCTGAAGACTTTAAAATATCTAAAGCCATATTTCAAATCGTGTGTTATTTCTGGATTTACGATACGTATGTACTTGTTTGTTTTAATTGAACGAAGTGTACTTTTTTGCTTATTTTATGTCTATTCTGAATTTTTTCTCAGATACTGTGCGTTGTGCTGTATGGTTTTTCAAAGTATAAATCGAGTATTTTCTCGAGCTTTTCAATTCAATTCTTATAGCCTCTTAACACATGCATAAAAAGTAATTATTTTCTTACATTTGTATTAATATGGGCCTGGTGCCATAAAACAACAAAATCCTACATTGCTATATAATGCATAGCCATTTATCTTGTTCCTAGCCTTTTGATTTTCAATCGATCTTTTGATAAGTTTTTATTTTTTCTATAAATGTATTAATTTATCGTCATTGCCACTTGTTTCTAGACCTCTATACCAGGGGTCGGCAACCTTTTGAAACGGAAGAGCCAAAAGTTACAATTTAAAAAATTTCCCAGTTTTTAAAGAGCCACTAAATTGTTTTGCTTCAATGTTATAGTATATGCTTATTATATTTGACTTTAGTTGGGGAGCATTTTTTACACTTTTTTTTCTGAGGTACCTCCTTTCGGGTTCGGGTACTTTTTACAACAAGTCATGACTTTACATACACATTGTAAATTAATTTTAGTGAATTAATTTCAAAATTTTGTAAAGAAAGTAAATTCCTAGAAAAATTGGAGGATCTGGGGGTCCTCCCCCAGAAAATGTTTGGAAATTTCTTCTTCAAAATAGCTTTGTAGAACATTTTTAGTCCTTTTTGGATTGCCCCAAAGAGCACCTCTCATTTTTTAAGTGGCAGAATTTTAAAGGAAAAATAGTATAGTTAAAATAAACAGCAAACTTAGGAGAGGTTGTGGGGATCCCACTTCAGAAAAATTTTGGAAATTTTCTCTTTAAAGTAGTTTATGACCAAATTAGGATCACTCCTTATAATTCACAGAATTTTCAAGGGAAAACAGCACATATCCCAAAATTTTGAGTATTTGGGAGTTCTCCCCCGAAATTTTGGAATTTTTACCCTTAAAAGTATAGTTTTGACTCACATCTTGAGAACTTTGGGTTACACCGCTTCTTGTGAGTATCATTGATTTGATTAGGTACTTCAAAATATATTACTGATTTATTAAGGGTTTGATAATAAATTATTAATTTTTTCGTATGGCACTGGAGAGCCGCAACTTTACACCAAAAGAGCCGCATGCGGCTCGCGAGCCGCAGGTTGCCGACCCCTGCTCTATACACTACCGAAGTTTTTTAGACCCATATAAACGTTTCAGGACATTCCAAGTATAACAAATGTGTGTGGGTATTTTTTAGTATTTTCCCCACACAGAATAAATAGAAGAGTAACATCTTCGAATTGTTTTATCTTCGTTTTCCTCAAAAATTTGGATTTCATTGGGATTTTTTATCTTTCTTCATTAAATCCATTTTTAATTTTTCATGTTTTTAAATTCTTTTAACAACAATGCTTCTTACTAACTTCAAATTTGATATATTTTTTCCTCAATTTAATTTTTTGCTTTAAAAAATATTAAAAAAATAAATTAATATCATTGGGAATCTATATATCTTGAGAGGACAACAGTGTCAGTTGGAATTCCCTTGTTAAAAATTATAGCATTACGGTCTATGGAAGTGCTTGCTCTTTGTCTTCTATTCTGAGGTTTTCCCCTCGACGTCCCTTTCGCGTTGCTCTAATTGTTGCATGTAAACCAGGGTTTGGCTAAACGTTTTAACGGTTTAAAAAGGCTAAAACGGTTTAAACGGCTTTTCCGGTACTTAAATATTAACCTGTCGACCGTACTACTCAATCCGAAGAGCATTACCAAATCTCATATAATGGCCAATGTCTCTACGGTAGCTGAACGATTGACGGAATAATACGTAAGAACCAAAATTTCTTTAGCAATAAAGTTAAAATGGAGAAAAAAAATCTTCAACGAAATCCTAAAATAAAAATTATGGATAGGGATACGTCAATTTTTTTAACTGGAAAAAATTGATTAAAACTACACAAAGAACATACTTAATGCTTTACATTTCTTTAAAAACTTTTTGTTTTCTTAAAAACTACAAGTAGTTACAGCGTTCCTATTTTTTAAAATAGAAATTTGCAAAAATAGTCTAAAAGCTAAAGTATTTCAGCACTCTGATGGTTTTTCCCCCTGCAATTTTCGAAAAAAATCCAACAAAGAGGAATCCCAAGTGATTAGGGAATCAAAGAGGAAAAAATCAAAAGTGAATGAAAGCCTGAATGAGCCTTTATTCAGACTTTTCAACTTCATTTTGGGGGAAGAAGTTTTCAAAGTGAAAAGTGTGAATTTGTGTTTCACTCTTTATTCCCTCACTTTTCTGTGCAAAGTGATGAACAGTGAAAGAGAAACAGTTTTTAAACAACCAGTCCCTTCCCTTCCAGGATGCGTAACAGGCGCTGCGCCGCCCTAATCGGGGGCGCCCTGCTGGCTGGGGCGCTGATGATGCTGCTGACGCCCTCCGAGCCCCCCGCCGAGGACTTTGAAGAGATCCGGCGGCCGCCCCTGCTGGACACGGCCGGCTGCCGCATCCCCGCCCTCAACCCCTGGCATCGCTCGGTGCAGCCCCTCTTTAGCGAGCTGCCGCCCTACCGCTGCCCTGGGCCGCCCCAGTTCCTGCGCCCCGTCGCGGGGGGCAGCGTGGCTCTCGAGGATGCTGTGCTGCGGTATTACTTCGAGGTGGTCCCCGATAATGTTTCTTGCCTCTTTCGCCCTGTGCTCCGGTAAGTAGATTATGTATGGGGGACTTAAACGGCCGTCAAATTTTTGTAAGAAATTAACAGATTAGAATTTCCCCCAGGGCAGGGATGGCGAACATTTTTCGATAAGTGTACCATTTGTATTACGGTTTATGATTTTCAGGTGTCAAGTACAATTTGAACCCTTGGAAAATGAAATCCTCCTTTGATGGTTGATAGTCCAGAAAAGGGGTTACCAACTTACCCAACTCACAAGTATTCAAAGGCCACAACCGAAAGCACAAGTCTAGTGGCGGGTCATAAAGTAATCAGGCTCCTTTTGCATCCATGATTTTGTTTTCTAACGGCCTAATGTCAGTTTCTTACATAATTATGAGGGGGTTGTGATTTGCTTATCTTTGCTGATAAAAGGGGAGGAGAGGGTCAAAAATGACCAAGAAAATGGTTACGTAATATTTGAACGGCCCCTTACAAGGTGTGAGGATACAATAGTTTCAATTTCAAAAAAATGTAGAGGATATATAGATTTTTGCCCATACCTCTTTTAATAGTTAATTTTACGTTAAAGGTTAAAGGGTCTTCCTCCAGAAATTTTTCATAAATTTCCCTAAAACATAATAGTTAACCTCACTTTTGGTTGCTCTCCAGCCAAAGATGATGTCCGGGCAGTCCAAGTCAGTCATCTCCCATTATACTAACATAGATTTTAACCGCTTTTTGAGTGCACAGGCGCCTGTGCTCAAGATTTGAAAATATGGGTATTCAGCTTCAAAAAAATTAATGCTTTAGGCCAGGGGCGTCATTTAGGGGGGGCAGGGGGGGCAACCGCCCCCCCAAGGTTTCCACTGTAATATGAAAAATAGCTGCAAGTCCCTTGAAAATTCTGTAACTTCCACAAGGAGCTTTTGGTGCAACTCAAAATGTCTCAAAAGGAGTTAAAACATTACTTTTGAGGGTTCAATTTCAAAAAACGTCTGGGGGAGGACTCCCAGCCCCCCTCTAAAATTTCCACGTCTCTTATTTAGTGTTTTCCCCCTTGAAAAATATTCCTCTTACAAGAAGCTTTTCTCTTTAGAAGCTCCCTAAAGAGTTTGAAAAAGAGATAAAACACTAGTTTAAAAAGTAATTAAAATTCCTGGGGGAGGACCCCTGGCCCCCCTTAAAACTTTGATGTTTATTTACAACTCTTTTCCATAGAAAATTATGTGGTTTACAAGAAACTGTTCTCTTTGGGTGCAGCCGAAAGGGTCTCAAAACTAGCTAAAACACTACTTTAAGAGCCAAATTTTCTAAATTTTCCTGGGGGTGAACCCCCAGACCCCCCATCTTTCCTTGGAGTTCACCTTGTCAAATATTGACATGATATTACCTTAAGAATGAAGTTGAGGCAACCCCCGCCAAAAAATACCCTAGTTACAGCAAGGTCCAGACACATTTAAAAAAAATTCCTTGCCCCCCCCAACGAAAAACTGAAATGACGCCCCTGCTTTAGGCTAAGGGAGGGGGTCCGCTAACCCCCCTCATATACGTCCATGATTTGGTATCAGCTGTACTATTAGAGTTTTCTCTGCAGCTTTTTTACTCGGGTGAAGAGTCAAATACGAAATACCCATTGCATTACTGAAGATAGGTTTGGAATATGTGTCATCTCAGTGGTTCCTTTCCGAGACGCTGCGTGCGATGCTCGCTTTTTATTATTAAGAGGCCCTTTTATTGTTTTCACTTATCCGATCTATTGTGATCTATTGAACGAATCGCAGAATGACAAATTGCCATTCTTTTGAGCTCTTTGTCCCTTGCCGATATAGTTTTAGATAACCTTGGGTCTGGCGCAGTCCGCATGAAGACTTAGCGGCATAGCACGCATATGGGTCATTCATTCCATGTCAAATCAACAAAAGGCACTCAACCTGACCCTTTCGGATTTCAATGATACTATCAGGAATTGTTCTCTTCTATATAAAATATGCGAAAATGATTTTATTCTTCAATTTTATCAGTAATTTTTTTATATATTTTTTGAAAATTGAAAAAAAATCCAACTTTCGTTTGGGTCTTTAATCTTACATAACTCCAACACTATTTGATCGAGAAAATGTATCCCCCTCGCTTTAATGAGAATTTTACAAAGTTTAATTTGATATGAAGGTGAACTATATATGTCCTCGAAAAAATTTGTTTTCATTATTTTATGAAACCTCTTAAAAACAATGTTGGTGTCTTTGAATTATTTTGAAAATTATACACGATTTTTGGAGTGTATAAATTCTGAAAATTATAGAATGAGACATACATAAATATATTATTTTTTATTCATTTTCTTAGATATTAAAGTAGAATGTGTTTTTTTTCTTTATTTTGACAGTACCATCCATTTTGTATCTTTACATTAATAATTTCAAATATTCAAATTTTTGTGCATGATTATGAAGTTTTAAATATAAATATTGTTTCATTTCATAACAACTGATATAGTCTTAGTTCAGGATGGTTGCGCTTAAAATATATTGAAGAACACGATTCTGATTTTGGCTGGAAAGTCGTTTCTAACTTATGTTAGTTTTCAAGTTGGATATTTCTGGCAAACTGCCTGTTTTTCGGGGTTACTCACACAACCAGCTTAGACTGTGACGAAATACTCTCCCAATATAGAGCAATTAAGTTCACAAATTTAAAAATTTGATGGGTATAAAAGTAACCTACTGTATAGTAGTGTACTTAATTTTCATTTGCAGTAACTGGGTCATTGAAAATCGTGTTTTTATGTTTGCTATGCTTTGAATGTATGACGCTTGTTATTGTTTACAAATAATGATAAGATTCATTTCTAGAAATTCTGTCTCGTTTTCAGTAAATAAGGCAACATATGTAAAATATTTTGTAGACAAACAATAAGGTATCCCAGTTTCAAAACAGCTTACTATTTTTAAGCCATGTAAATTCATTGAAAACTATTCTTATTGATCCCCCTTGCTATCGCTTTAAGTAAAATTACTGAGCAAACCCTGAATTCTGTAAAAAATATTTTGCGTTAAAACAGTCTACTTTTATCACTTAATTTGTAAAAAATGTGTTGTCTTTTTAGTTTTCAATCATTATGTCCTAGACAGTGGCGGCTCCATGCTAAAACCATAAGGGGTGCTGCTCCGGCGGTACCAAGTTGGCAATGTATTTTAAGCGTTATAAGGGGACATCCATTAATTACGTGAGGTCAAAAAGGGGGGGAGGGGTTTGGAAAAATCTCACCAAGGGGGGAGGGGGGTCGATTAAAATCTCACGTCAACTTTTTAAGTTAGAAATTAAACGATTTTTTAAGTATGAGAAAGGAATAATACCCACAGATAAGATACTGTGGTGATTTTTCGGCGGAATAATGTCCTTTTCACCCCACATCATTAATAATGGAAAAGTTTTAGGTGCTGTGAAGCACAAAATGCAAACGAATAGGATATAAAATTATTTTTACAGGTTGTTGATCAATCTCACGTGGGAGGGGGGGGGTCCAGCAAAATCTCACTAAACCTCACCAAGGGGGAGGGGGGTCCAGATTTTGGAAAAAAACACTTCACGTAATTTATGAATGTCCCCTAATGCCAAATAAATCACTAAAAAAACTTGGAAAGTGTTTAAAGATGCCTTCAATCAGATTTGATGAGTACAAAGTATTAATAAATCTGATTCTGTCTTTAAATTTTAAAATTGTGTAAAATAATACTAACAAGAAAATAAAAAGATCATAGAGCAAACTCATACATTTACTTAATTCGTATTTTTACAATAAAATCACTATATCAAATTAAAATTGCAATAAGACAAGTAAATAACATTATGGTAGAAAAACAAAATCACATTTGCAAAACAAAAACGTCGAAAAAATCAAATAGAAAAGATGGGAACAATATAAAATTTCGATTTCACAATTAATATTCCAAAACCTGTCACTCACCTATATTTAGCTGATTATTACATCTTACAAAGATGAAGTTCATTTCATTACTATCTCCTAGCAAATGAAACTAAAATGTACACTGTACAGTGCGAATTCAAATTGTTTGGTATAAAAAGAAATAAAAACGTGACTACAAAAAGTAAACAAACTTTATTGACTAGCCGAAACAGGCGAAAAGATTTTTTCTCTCTATTGAAAAGAAAAAAGCTATAAATAACAAATTAAAACATTGTGTAAGTGAGAAAAGCTAAAAAGCAAATGTGATTTATTATTAGTAGAAATCGTATATTTTTCTTCTTCCCTCAGTTTGTTTTTCGCAGTTCTCGCAAGAGAAAAAGCTATTATTCTTTTGGTCAGGGCTGCTGAGATAGCAGCCCCTTTTCTCCTAACAGATTCGTATGCTAAATTTTTGATATTTTGATTTGATATGATAGAGGTATTGTTTTACACATCGTTTGGTATATTTGCGGGTGCTGATCGACCCGGAAAGAAATCTGTAGGCGAGACGGCGGAGTGTTTTGGCTGCTGTACTTAAGGGGAGGGAAGGATTTTTAGCATTATGATTAATAGCAGATAATTATAAATTGAAAAAGGATTATAACAAAGAATAAAGGAGGGAAATATATCATTTTAGAAATATTTTATAGCCAATAAAAATTGGAATTTTGGGATTTTTTAGTTGGGGGTGCTGCAGCCCCGCAGCCCCTATGGACGAGCCGCCACTGGTCCTAGATACGCTTTTTATTCAGTTTTATTTACACTAAGAGTGAAGGTATGTTCAAAGACTAATTTTACCATTACTTATGATTTATACAGGATGTCTCAATGAAGATTTAAATTTTATATTAAAAGCAAAAACAGTGCGGCCCACAACTTAGGACTGGTCTAATGACAACATACTTATACTTTCAGATCTAACATAAAGAATGAAGATATAGACAGTCGATTCGAGTTTGGGCCGACGAAGCCTCTTCCCTTCGACAAGTCCTTGGGACTGGACTTCCTCCAAGCCAACTGCACTCTGGGCCAAAGGGAAGACGAGTTCTCGGTTTTTCTGCCCCTCACTCCCCTCAAGGCCCCCGTCGAAGAAAAATGCGTCCGCCGCAACACCCGCATCCGAGTGGAGAAGCCCCTCAACGTGATTTTCCTGGGACTGGACTCCATCTCGCGTCTCAACTTCGTCCGCCACTTCCCGAAATGCCAGCGCTTCTTGGGCGAGCGGCCCATCACCCTGGAAGGCTACACCAAAGTGGGCGACAACACCTTTCCCAACATCGTGCCCCTCTTGACCGGCCACTTCTATCAGTACTATTACGACGAGGCCCATAACGCCAGCATGTTCTTTGATGACCTTCCCTTCTCGTGGAAGGCCTTTGCGGACATGGGGTACCGCACCCTGCTGGCTGAAGACGCGCCCAACATCGCCACCTTCAACTATTTCCGCAATGGGTTCCGGCAGGAACCGACTGACTACTACTACCGGCCTTTGGCACTGGCCATTGAGAACTCGGACGTCAGGAAGAGGCAGTGCTTCGGGAGCAAGATGGAGATGGAGGTGATATACGACTACCTGAAGAGCTTTACTGACACAATGGGCGAGAAGCGACCTTTCTTCGCGTTCCTGTTCTTGGCCCGCCTGACGCACGACGTCTTCAACTTCGCGGGCTATGCGGACGAGCCCACTTATCAGTTGCTGAAGTACTTGGATGACACTCGGGTGCTGAACAACTCTTTGTTGGTCTTCTACAGCGACCACGGCATTAGGTACGGGCCGATCCGCCAGACTCGAATCGGGCAGTTCGAGGAACGCATGCCGTTCATGCACCTGGTCTTCCCCAAGTGGTTTTTGGACGAACACCAGGAGTTTCGACAGAGTCTTGACATCAACCGCAAGCGCTTGACCACGCCGTTCGACGTCCACGCCACCATCCTGCACCTGGCTGGTTTGACCACTGGGGTGGATATTCGGCCCAGTCCTTCAGTGGAAACACCAGGGATCAGCCTATTTAAAGAGGTGCCTCCTAACCGGACATGTGCCGATGCTGGTATCTCTCCCCATTGGTGTCCGTGCCAAGAGTCCCGGCCAGTGTCCAAAGAGCTACCCGTTGTCCGACAGGCATCTGAGGCCGTCATCCAAACTCTGAATGAGCGAATAGGTCCTTATCGGGATCGCTGCTCCGAACTGCGGTTGGACACTGTGTTGGACGCTCGTGTGGCGAACTGGACAGCAGGTGAGTACTTCTTGGTTGTGCTGTCCACGCAGCCCGGAGATGGTCAGTTTGAAGCGACAGTCCATTGTGCTGGACGCTGCACGGTCTCCGATGATATCAGCAGGATTAACGCTTATGGCCACCAGTCTGATTGCATTTTGGACACGGTGGTCAAGAAATTTTGTTTTTGCCAGTAATCTAATTATTTGTATAGATGTATGACTGATGAGCCTCATTTTAACGGGTAGGTAAAAACTAAACGCTGCTTTACAAAAAATGATTGTTTCAAAGATTGGTATATGTGGGTAAAAGATACACTTATTTAAAACGCAATATGCCTCAAAAAATGATCACACTATAAACCCTTCATACTGTAGTCAAAGTACTACAATGGTCTAAGAATTCTCGAAACTGCCATTTACATTCAGACAGGTGTCCAAAGAAGAGGATATTTCTTATGAGGTTAGTAGAAGTACTAAAATATGCAGTAAGAGACATGATTTATTCAGTTAATTGGCAGCCGGTCTATTTACCAGTCGTCAGTCGTTAAACCATTGCGGGTTATTTTATTTTTTGGATTTTGAAACTTCCTCTATTATATTCCTCTATAACTAACTTCCTCTATAACTATTAAAGAGCTAAAAAATAACAGCGTGTAAAAGATTCTCTATGGGTCGAACTAGCATGGAAGATTATTTGTGTATTTAACTCAAAATAAAAAATCAGTGAAAATAATAGATTGTATACGCTACTCGTATAAGAAAAGGGAGAAATTGTGCATCCGTCGAACACACTAAAAAACTAATATATTTAAAATAAAATTCTGCCATGTGTTTCACAGCTTATTGAAATTGGGTAAAGAAGAGTTCAATTTTGCCGTGTTTCATTTATTCAAACCGAGTTTATTGGTAAAATCCATTTAAACAATGCAATTTATAAATAAATATCTCGTATTAATTCTGTGTGCAAGTATTTCAAATCCTCTATTTTTAAGGGGTCCGTTAAGATAGTATTCTTTAGTATAAAAACAATACTAATAATTAACTTTTCAAAATAGGTATGATGGTGACAATACTTAAAATGCAGAGTAAACTCTTAATGCTAGCTTATTAAGTACTTTTTTTATCCGAAATATTTATTTTTGAAAAAGACGGTTAACTTTAAATGAATATAAGGGTCAACAACTATTAAAACCTTTTTAAGACGAATGCAGGGGAAAGTATAAAACAGTTACACCTATACTCTTTGCATATACAGGGTGTTTCAAAATTGCGTTGCACGGCTTTTATTCGGAACCAACGCCTCCTAGGGTCATGGAAGTAAGGTCTACTCCTAGGTAAGTGACCCTAGAGAATCCATTGAGAGGACTTACAGCGCCCCTAGCGGTGAAATTAAAAAGTTAAAAAAATAATTTAAAAACTAAAGGAGATAGAGCAAAAACTTCAATAAGAGTATTCTTGCCAACGTCATGAAGAACTCACTGAAAAAAATTGGATCAAAATATCTTGAATATTCGCGGAGATATTAGCATGTGAAAATAGCACTTTTTCAAGGGTCAAAAAAGAAAAAGTTCGCATATTTACACATTTTTGTGTTCTTTCAACTAAAAAAACACAAAACTACACAATAACACTGAAAAATTTGGAAATATGTGAACTTTTTCTTTTTTGACCCCTGAAAAAGTGCTATTTTCACATGCTAATATCTCCGCGAATATTCAAGATATTTTCATCAAATTTTTTCAGTGAGTACTTAATGACGTTGGCAACAATACTCTCATTGAGGTTTTTGCTCTATCTCCTTTAGTTTTTAAATTAATGTTTTTAACTTTTTAATTTAAGTTTTAAGTCCTCTCAATGGATTCTCCAGGCTCACTTACCTCGGGGTAGACCTTACTTCCGTGACCCTAGGAGGCGTTGTTTCCAAATAAAAGCCGTGCAACGTAATTTTGAAACACCCTGTATAATTTCCATGTTTAAAATAGGCGTATCAGAGTCAAAATTTTTAATTCGTCGCCTAACAGCCATAGTCACCGGTAACTTGACCGGCGGTTAACTGGGAGTTAAAACTGTGATTGGTGGAAAACTAGTTTTCCTTCTTCAACTGCCAATCAGAAGTTTGACTGCCGATTAACCGATGACTACGGCCGTTTGTGACATTAAAGTGAAGTTCTTAAGATTATAATGTGTGTGTGGAAATGTAGAAGAGTGAGAGTAGTAAAATTGGAGAACTCGTTTCCTTGTAACGCCTATTTAATTACAAGGAGTAGCCTTTGGATTTAAAAAGTTAAATTAATCCTTCCGGGACTAATGAATATTTTCATACATTTCTACGACCCCCAATCAATGTTTGTAGAATTTTTACCTTGATTTTACTCATTAACAGCATTCAAAAAGGGCTAAAATGACCAGGACTCTGATATTTTAGTTTTCAAGGATATATGTGGACCAAGACAGTTATAAGAATACGCACGAGTACGAATATCAGTTCTTTTTTATTTATTCTCCGGCTACTATTACGTCAAAAGGAAAAGAGACTATTAATGATTTCTAGTTTGAAGCAAACTATAGAATGTTTTCACAGATATTGAGTATATGTTTCTTAGAAACTAGACATCAAGGAATTTACTTTTCTAGTAATGAGAAATGAGTTGATTTACTTTAAGGAAAATGACTCTTTGTTTTTCTGATGTGATAAATCAAGATGACAAAGAGTCTATAACTCTAAAAATGATCTATAGTGCTATTTGGTATATTTTGGACATTTTAGAAACGTTTGATCGGTCATCAAATAATACTACAACGGACCCACGACATCTGAATAGTACTTTTTTTATGGACTCGGTCATGATAATATTTCTCATTACTAACTTTCATAATCGTTTGATGCTATACGACTTTTCTCCAAATGTTTGACTATATATTTTAGTCTAAGATTTCCTAGAAGTTAACATAATTTAACAATTCAATATTTTTATTCAATATTTTTTATGTTTCAAGTAAAAACTACCAATAATAGCATTTTTAATAATTCTAATTACGCTAAAGTTGCAATGAACTTTTTCATCGTTCCTTTACGGAAGGAGTAAACTATTAATTTTACCTCGTAAAATGGGTAAAATACTTAGGGACATTTGGAATAAATAATTTAAATAATTTGGAATAAAATAGTTAGGGAATGAACTACTTTATTAAGCTAAAAATAATTTTAGGGTCCTCTTCATTAACTTACAAGTGAGTGGTTATTTTTTATTGTATGTTATAACCATACACAATTAAAACGACCTTGAGGCGAGTTACTGATAGACAGCTTTAGTTTAACTAGTCTTTTTAAAACCAAATCTGTATTTATGCCAGTGTGTTTGTTTGTTTAAAGAATTTGTTATTTCTTTATGTTGATATTGTTTCCCAATGATGCGTTTTTTAAACAGTGTTTCCTATTTTCCATTGTTTTAGTTTATTTTTTGCAACTTGTTAAGTATTATAGGTTATTAATATGCCCTTGAATTTTAATTTATTCAATTGCCAGTAGGAAGTATTCAGTAAAAAATATATTTCAGTAAAGGTGTTATAGGGTTTGAATGAAATGTCGAGAAAGATAACTATAAACTTGATATTTCATAACTAAAATTATTTATTCAGTATGTTTGAAAAAAAAATAATCTTTTTTTTAGCAGTTTTCTGTTTCTTAAAGTGTCAAATGTCTGTCCTCGTGAATCTTGCTTTTAGGTGATTCCTTAAGGAAATGTTTAATGTGATATCATTAAGAGCTTATGTCTCAAGCTTTACCTTACTCTCCTAATAGTAAAAAATAAGTAGTACCTAACTTAGAAGGGCTTCGTAAGTAAAAAAATGCGTTTTCTCTCTTAAAAATAGTTCTCTTTAACTAAATGTTCTTTTTATGTTAAAGATAATGTTATGAATCCTTCGTATCTCTAGTATTGAAATTATGATTCTGCCGCATTTTTAGGCATTAGTCCACTTTATAAAAACTCAATTAACTCGTTACAGTTTCAAACAAAGTAGAACTAAAAACTTAAGACTTAGTAAACTTACGTTACGAAATTGCTTTATAAAATAATTACAATGAATCGGGATTAGTTACAAATTTTCAATTTGATAAGTGCCTCAATGCTGCAATTTTTAAATGAATCAAAAATATTTTAACTTTTAAGTGTATGATGACGTAATGATTCTTCTCCTATAAAGCTACATTTCTAAATAGTTGTTTACTAATATATGAATCTCAATTTTTCTTTTTTTATGGATACTGATGTCTCTTTTTCTCTCGAAGTACTATTGCGATTCTATAAACGCGTAGTTTATTTATTTTCCTATCTTGTGCCGTATTTTGAAAACATGCGTACGTTTTTGTACTATATTTGTAACAATGTGATTGAATGTACCAAATAAAAGTATTTTTTGTACCTTGAGTGTCGTTCCCTTGCAACGGAAGTGGCCTCGCTGCTGATGGGGAATTCAGATAATAGCTCAATGAAATCCAATTTTGACGTTGTAGAAAAATGTTAAATGGCAAGTGATGTAACTAATTAAAGAATTATATTAGTAGTGCTTCAAAGAAAAATTTATAATACCAGATATTCGATGATTTTACAGCCAAACTTTAATTAAAATGACGGCATATTGCCAAGACCCTCTATTTTAATGGCCTGACAACTACATCACGATGACGTCGTACGGGAAAATCAGTGAAATTAATTCACCGATTTTCCCGTACGTTTGACGTCATCGTGACGCAGTTGTGAGGATTTATATGGCTTTTTATAAGAGGATGTTGATATGCAATAAAATTTCTCAAAGGTTTTTAATTAGGAATGATGCCAATTATAACCATAATACTAAAAATCGGACAAAATCGGGGTTCATAGCAACTTAAATCTTGCGTCATAAAAACCCTAATAAAACTAAACCAAATTAATCTTTTTTAATTTTTAAAAATGACAAAACATAAAAAAAGAACGAATATAATGATACAGGCATATGATACATGTCTGTACGTTATTTTTTAGATTTAAAACCCAATATTTAATTTCGTTTAAAAGTAAAATTGAAATTTCAATGTTAAAATTAATTTGAGTTATAAGCTATACGAAATTTTTTTTTAAAAAACTCACAAGAACATCAAGAACGTTTTATATTTAGAAAACAACTAAATAATAGCACATAAAAATTTGGAAAAAAAAACGATTTAACTTCTTACTGCTCAATTTGTGGACCGAAACAAGACCCTCTATATAAAGGCCTCCCAACTCGGCCGTGCAACGTCATAACTTTCACTCATCTTTGACGTCACTCCATAGACTTAACATGGCAATTTTCACTCACGTTTGACGTCATCGTCCGGAGTTGGGTGGCCATGTATATAGAGGGTCTTGATCGAAATCGCTTCGAAAATTGTGTATTAATTTTTTTTGCATATTTTAAATCTATATAATTGGAGGATTGAAAAATGCATTTTTCTTTCTAGAAATTTTTTTACGTAGATTTTTATCATGAGAAACTAAGTTGCAAGAAAAACCAATTTCAGATGTTACCCCCGCAAAAAAATTTTAAAAATAAATTTGAATTAGATTACAGTTAATTTCTATTTATTGCATATTATAAAAAAGTAAAATGTATAAAATTTAAGAAAATATAAAGCACTGAAAAAAAAACCTTAGAAATGTATTTTAGAAGTTCGAACAGGGTTCAAGGCAAAGTCCAACTTCACAGTCTTTGCACCAGATTCGTGTTTATTCGAGAATTTTTTCCCTACAGCCCTTTCTGATAAGAAAAAAGCGGCAAAAAGTGAAGTTTGTGCGGAAACGGGATGCGTTCCGTTCCTCAATAAACGAGGAAAAGCACATGCCCGCGGAAATCGCGGGATGATCAGTGTCAGGGTTAAAGGAGTTCAATTTATTTTTTAAAATTCTTTTATGTGTAAAAAATAGTTTCCACACCTGGAAAAAATTGCAATAAAAGCTTTTTCAACAGTTTTCACTTAGAAATGGCTTAAATTACAATCGCTACTAAAAATCGGACAAAATTAGCCTATGGAAAAAGTTTAATCTTTTAAATAAAAAAACAGGATTGAGACGAAAAAAACATATAGTTTTTTTGAAGAGGCATGAAATGTTTGATAGATTAATTTACGATTGTGATGCACAGAAAAATTGAAAATTTTTAGCATTTTAAATAAACATAAGCTGAAAATTAAAAAAAAATCATTTTTTGTGTAAAACTATTCATTACACCTGGAACAAATTGCAATAAAAGCTTTTTCAATGAATTTTCCTTTAGAAATGGACTTGATAACAAAAATAATCACTCAATTTAGGGGAATTCAATTTTGTTTAATTTTAAAAGTTTTGTGTAAAATTACTATTGTAATTTTTACAAAAAAAATATTAAATTTTTCTGCTACAATTGAAAATTAACCTATAAACATGAATAGAATGCCTGTTAATGAATAGAATTGCCCTACTAAATTTATTTAGTAGGGTGTTGAGTTTTTTTATTTCAAAATGGTAAAATTTTACTAATTAAATTGAAAAAGGTTTTTGTGATCCATTTTTAACTATAGTTTATTTAATTTTAATATTAACTTCCCTTATACATATAGATTTCCTTATTTGAAATAAAATTATTAACTAACCAACTAAATATAATTGACTGTTGATTAAGCATTCGATTTTTCTACTACAGTTATGAGAGAAAAAAAAGTAAAAGAAATTATAACTAATACCTATTTTGTTACTTTCTCAAACTACCCCAAGCAAATTATTTGTATTGATAAAAATAAGCTTCCAATTCAGATTTTATCCAAGTTTTTATTAATTTCCATACCAGGCTATTCTCGAAAAAGAAAAAAAAACACTTGTTTACTGGTGAAAGGGGAAGACATGTGCCTGAGCGGACGTTCGTGGTATTTTCCTGCATGGCCTAGTCGCCAATGGCGGAGCTGTCAGTGTCTTTCTGGTTTGAGCTGAATAACTGAATGAGACACGTGGGTAGGTTCAATTTAGATTTAATGGGGTAATTTTCTTTGTTTAAGTGTTTAAGAAGTGTTCTTTTTTGCGTCATAAAGTGAATGAACTTTATATATTTTTTTCTTGCTACTTTTGGTTCCTGCTTACCTGAATGGCATATTCGCTGTTATAGTCTGTTTCTTTTTAAAATATGATGGCTATGTGATGAAAAATTTCTGCAGTAAAATCGTAATTTTAAAACATACCAGTGAAAAGTATTAATGATTAATGAAATTGGAGCAATCATTTTAGAACAAAATATTTTGTGTTTTTATATCATAGCAGTTAGAAAGTACTGTAGCGTCGGTGGTATAACGGTTAGCATAGCTGCCTTCCAAGCAGTTGACCCGGGTTCGACTCCCGGCCGACGCAGCAATTTTTGCATCTCTTACATTAAAAAGAAAACTGTACTAAAATGTTTTTCAACTTTTTTTACTTCCTCTTCATGACAAAATCAAATTAAAAAATTGGGAGTTTTATTGATTAGCGAAATCTTTATGAACCAGGATTCTATCTTATATTTCAAAGCAGTCACGCCATCTATTAGTTTAAATTTCAACTAAAAATATATATTGCACTCACGTTTAAATAATTTTTTATGTAGGTTTTAAAAACTCGTAAGAAATGTAATCATTTGGAAGAAAAAATACAACAAGTATTGATTTTTCATTTAAAGTTTTGGAGCTGTATATAGTTTTAATATTTTCCATTGCATTTCTGTTTCCTTAAAAATAAAATTTTCTTCTTTTTTTATACTAAATTATAAAAGTATAATTTTATTTTTCTGTCATTCCTGGTGAAAAAAAAACATCCTGTTCTTGTATTTGAAATGACGTCAAGTGGAAAAAATAAATGAAAATTTAGGAAAATGATCATGTTGAATTTTTTGAAACCTTTTTAAGAAAGCCTAACTGGAAAATAAGAAAGTTTAAAGTTTAATATATTTTAAAAAAGTTGAAGAGAAAAGTTAAGGACCAAAAAGTTCAGTTAGAAAAACGTGAGTAATATCATAAAAAGTATGAAAAAACCCCATGCAAATTATCTACATTACTTTTACTTGCGGTATTTATGATATATAAATTTTAACAAAATGTGTGGAAGTGTGTTATGACAGCAACCCTGACAACATGTGAGGTAAATTTGTGATCTCTTTTTCAATGTCTAAAAGTTTCGTTTCATCCACGAATATCTCCGTGAATACTGCATATTATTTCATGAAAGGTTTTTGTCCTTTTATCATAAATGTTCGCAGATTTTTCTTTCTGAACTTGTTACCTATGATAGCGTTTCTTCCTTTTGTTTTCGTCTGCTTAAGTAACATTCCGATACATTTTATTCGGGAATTTTTTAAAAATCGGAACTTGATGTTCTCTGAAATGGTTCTGGTAGAATATTCTGAAAAGTAGTTCATCTGAAAAAAAAATAGTCAAGAAACTGTTTCGAACCGCTATTTATAAAGGTGAAAGTATTTTTCTGACAATACCTGTCATTTGATATTATCTGATACTTTAGTTCAGTTTAGTTAGGTGATAGCTTTCACTATATACTACTGGTTTACTTCCCCATTTAGGGTAAGGTAATTAATTGTATGTGTTGATATTTCTTGCTATTTGAATAGAATTCTGGTTAATAATCTTAAATTGACGATTGATAGGGTCAGGTGGGGGTAAAATGGTTATAGTGGGGTAAAATGGATATAGCTTTTTAACAGATTATGAATTTTAATGCTTTTTTGGCATGCTGATTTTTATTGAGGGTCAAGAATAATCTTCATGTCAAAAACATTAAATTTCCTTTTCTGTTAAAATCCCTGTATCCATTTCCCTGTATCCAATCATTTTACCATACCTGTGTTTGTGGCTTCATTTTTATAGTTAGGTGGATAGTTTTTGTGAATGTTTGTGGCTTTACTCTTTTTTATTGGTCTTACTGTACAGAACCACATCAAGAAGGGGTTTAGTGGTTTAGGGGGATCATCCAGATAGGAGCTAGATATTCTAATAGTTATTTAAATTTTATACTGTTTTTTCCATTGAGAATTCGGAAGACATTAAGGAGCGATTCTCCTGCCACCTTAAGGAAACCAAAACCAGAGTTCGAGATATCGATAATCATGGAAATGGGGAATAAAAATCGAAATTCAGAATTTTATTTTTATTTTTAAAACTTTGGTGATGTTTTTTAAAAAACGAATTATCGTTTCCCGATCACAATAGAAAAATCTCATTTTAATCATGGTTATGAACAAAATTTTTTTCAGATGATTTGCAATATAATTTTGAGTGAGAATTTTTGAATCAGAAATTATAAATAATTTTAGCCTCGTGAACGAACGATCTTCTATAATTCTGAAAACCACTAAAGAAAACGCTTATGCTTGTGAAAAATTAAATTGGCGGTTTTGGCGACATGAGAATGATTTGATTTGATACTATTTGATTTTTAATTTTTGATAAAAACCCTTTTCATCGTGAATAGTTTAATTTTATTATCTGCATAAAACTAATTTAAGATAGGTTTTATTAGCTACTTTTTTTTAAAGGAAAAGCTTATGATAGAAAGACAAATAATATATTTAACCTGCATTAACGAATTCTTATTCGAAATATTTTTAGATCCTTCTCCGAAACTCTTATTCCTAGATCTATGCACTCGGCTCTATCTTTATCAAAAGCTGTTCTACATTAGAGGGATTGAGTCTATGCTTCAGGAACTGTACATTCGTACAGAAAAAACAAAATCATAACTGTTAGCATTTCAGTCCTTTTAGGGTAGTAAATGCTGGAACCGAGGCGTATTAACATTCCCAGCACTGATATGGCAATGTTAACTTAGGAGCATTCTGGTTGGGCCATCCGGCTATCAGTCATTCGTTTTTTCTTCCTTTTTTTCTTCTGAGTTTCGCGGAAGCGCCAGTAGTCCTTTTTTAATAAGTTGAGTCCGCTTAATGTGATCACGGTTAATGTTATCAATCGGATAATGTTATCGAAATGGACAAGTCCCGATCATTCCTATTTAATTTAATGTAAAATACATCGTTTAATGTGATCAACTATGAATCATCACTCCGCTTAATATTATCAAAATTTGTCCAAATCCCCTTTAAAACGACCGCTTTTGGGGTCGAGTTTCATTTTGAAGGTCAATTTTTACAAGTAAACATCTGCTTCACGAGAATATCTGGCGCTTCTCTTTTCTGAAACTCAGTATGAGTAAGAAAATCATTCCGCATATTATATTGAAAAAAATGGGGGGGTCCGAATCCATACTTGTGATTGGTTAAAGAAACACTAAGATCCACGCTTTGCAGATAAGATATTTTGATTTTCCCTTGTTTACTGGAATTCAGATTATGTAATAAGTAAGTGGTTTATTGGGATGAAAGGATATAATGGAGCGGGAAAAAGAGAGACCTTACTGTAAAAATACAAAGTATGCGATTATTTTAATTTTATTAACGCAACTACTCATATTTTCCCCTTAAAGTTTTACCTTGTGTAAAAATACAGTTTTGAGTACATTTATTTCGATTACATGATTTTATTTTAAATCAAGCAATCTATAAGTTACACTGTTTGCTGTTTTTTTATATGAGATCGCTTATTGTTATCGATCGGATAATGTTATCAGTTTAGTCTCGGACAGTTGCGATCACATTAAGCGGACTCGACTGTATTTTGTTAGCGATGCGCGGGAGAATGGAAAAATATGTTATTACTGAAAATGAAAGGGTTTTTATTTTTTTTCGAAGGGTGTTTTTTTCGAATGGAATTATTTTCATTCGAATCGAAATGGTGATAATAGAAAGCTCCCATCTTCCACCTTCGTTTATAAACGAAGTTGTGGAAAATGGAGATTCCATTTTAATTAGAAGTAATCTAGTCTAGGTACTGTACAAAAAATAATTATTGCAATCAAAATGTAAATAATTAACTGAAATAGTTCTGATTTATGTGTAAATGTTAATTTTGTCAAAACAATTAGTTTTAGCGAAATTCCACATTTCGACCTTTAATTATTTTTAGTTTAAGAATATAGTTCATGTTTTTTAATTAATTTTATTATTAGTTAAAGTTCAATTGTTTTTTTAATAAAATGTGATTTTTAAAATGATTGTAGAATTTCTTTGATTCTCATTTTTATTAACAATATTTAATACTACTTTGAAATATTTGGAGGGTTCAGAATAGAAGTGAACCATGTCCACTTTAGCTACTTTTGAGCTACAGACGTTTAAAGGTAAAGCTTCATAGCAAAATTACATGTTAACGCAACAGAACTTGCTGCTGCCTAGCGGATATTATCAGAACTAGGACTTGGTTCATTATTGCACTGAAATTTTACATAGTTGGTGCATGTTATAGCGTTGCTAACTCAAAAATGACAAAAAGTGGACTTGGTCCACTTTTATTCTGAGCCCTCCTTTTTTTTGGTTTCTGTCCTTCCACAGCAAAACCAATATGTATTATTACAAATCGCTATTAGTCAATTAAATTTTTTTGTTATTTAAGGCACTGTATATTTGGACGGCTAATTTCAACTAAACTCTACTCTAATTTCCACGGCTAGGCTACAGCTCGGCGTTTCATTGGTTCAATCCCTAAGCGCCGAGACTGCTACGTAATCACGAGACCTACAGCGCATGCGCCACTGGCCGTTTTGGCCGTCCAAATATACACTTCGGTTATTTAATTTGAATTTACAGCGATTGAAAAATTAGATTCTAATTTAGCATTTTTTATTTAAAACTTCACCTTTTCATATTTCTTGTCGTTTAATGCAGAATCAAAATTTAACCATTTACTCATTTACAAATCACAATCGCAACATTTGTAAATGGTTAAAAATATAAAATATGTTTTAATGAATAAAAATATAAAACAGTGATAAGCTATCTATCATCTAGGAGGCTTTGTGAGGTTATTATAATTTTCCATCATGAGTTTAAGTTTTTTGAATCAACCAATGATTACAGAAAATAATTATTCATTAGTAAGTTGGTCTTCTTTCAGTAAACAGTTATTCATAATTTAATAGTTCGAGTTAAATTTCATAAATTACTTAATATTGTTGCTGACATTTACGTCCTATAGGAAGTTAAAAAAGTTTATTTAAACAACCATTGTAAAACTAATTGCAATTAATTATTTCTGAATATTTAAAACAAGTTTACTAAAAATTTTAAAGCAAGATTAACTTTAAGTATAAATGTTTTTGGCAGACAAGAAAAACTTTCGGTGATATTCAAATAGCAAAGTAAAAACGCCACTACCTATTCTCTCATCTGCCGAAAACCATAAAGCCGAAAACTGAATATAATAATATAATAATTTCCTTTTGCTAAACAAATATACACGAGCACGTGTCTCAGTGAAACACCGCATTGAGAAGGCGTAAATAAAAAAAATACATCTGTCGCTTCAGCGAAGAAGCAGAAGGAGAAAAAAACAAATGACTGACAGCCGGCTGGCCCAATCAGAACGCTCAAAAGTTAACATTGCCATATCAGTGCTGGGAATGTTAATACGCGGAACCGAGCGTTTTACCTTGTTTTTTTCAGCCTTAACTTAAAGAAATTATTTTTCTGAAGCTTTAATTATTTTCGTGATTTTCACCCCATAAACCCCAATTGCGACCCCTTGTTCTACATCAATTCCTGTTCGTCTTGATGAGTCCTATCATCGCCCTAAGTTTGTTGCACGATTTTAACCCGCTTTTAAAGCGGCTCTGATAAACAGCCTTTACGTTTGTTGAAGTTTTACTGATGGAATTTTTCCTAAGAAGTAATCCCACCAACGGATTTCGTGTAACTGCCAGGAAGTTTGCTAATCTCATTAACATATTTCCTACCAAGTTTGTTTGGTCATCTGCGTCAACTGTCTGGGTTTTTAGATTTAAACCTTTTCTGCTTGTTACCTTGAATGCGATTTTCATCATCATCAAGTTGACAAATGTTTGACGAGCAGTATATTTCTCGATTTCACGAAGAAAACGTTATTAAAATGTATAGAAAAAAATACCTCATTATTAGGGAATCATGTTGAAGTGTAAATTGGTATAGCGTTGTTAGTAGCAAAACTGACTATGTCCTCAATTTCAGGAATCACGTTCAGTTTATTGGGTTCTGGAATAAAGAAGACACAGGAAAAATTTTATAAAAGTATCTGTTTTTCAAGCGTTTGAAATTATAATCTCGGCGTATTTTTTTACCCCAAAGGTTTAACTAAGCATCAAACAAATTATCTCTAAGTATTACAGAAAAATAGTTATATAGTACGTCAAAAAAAATCTATGCGAACTAACCACAGCCTCCCCTACTTCTTTCTTTAATTTTCATCGTGTTCAGATAATAGTATGTTTTGGGTGGAGGGCACTCACTTTTTGCATTGGAAATAGCGCACTTTAAAATGAGCTTGAAAAACAGAAATACATTTTATAGGGATGAAAAGATGAGTTAATTAACTTTAACCACACAAAATGAGCAATAAGTTATTTCGTGAAGTTTCACCAGTGATTGGAAGTCGTTGCATTTAGGTGTGTAAAGTGTTTGTGTGTTTTTTCTTTCCTTTATCATTTGAAAAGTGAGGAGTTTCCCATTCGTCAGTTAAGCTTTAAAATATGTAAAAGGTTAAAGAGTTGAAAGTTATCTCTGTTCTTTACCCTTGAGAGAACAAGGACACTGGTGAGGTCTAAAACCAAAGCAAGTATAAAACTTTTTATCCGTTTGTTTTTTTGGAATAATAGATATCAAAAACTTATATTACATTTTGATTAGTTCTAATTACTAAAAAAAGAAAGTTATGAAATTAATTGATGCTGATTTATTAAATGATGGAATTTCGAGGAACTATAATTCGAGGAAAAGAAGTGCCAGACAGATTTGTAGGTTTAGCACTTTTTTTTAAGAAAATACAAAATCTGTTTTACGAAGCAAACATTTTTGATGAAAACATAATTTTTGATTATTTACTATAAAAATAAAATAATCTATCATCATATAACCATCGACCATCCATAACCATCATATAATCGACCATCAGTGGTTCCCAACGTGGGGGCAACTTTTAAAAATTGGGAAAAACTGTCCCTAATGAGTTACATCTCAACTTATCTTGTTTATAATAAGTCTTACCAACATAATCATTTTTCAACACTTAATAAATATTTTATATGCATTATTCTAAAAAGCAATTAAAATTTTTTATGTACATAAATTTATTACTTGCATATTCATGATGATGCCATAGTATATGTCGAAGACAAATTTAGGTTCTTGCGTATTATCCTGACGCTGAATCCGAAAACGATATTAAAGCCCATTGACTGTATAGCTGTGCCGCTGAATTTAAAGGTCACAGAACGGTCAACAGGATAATACGTGAATATCCAAATTTCTTGTAGTTAATATCAATGACGAATTTTGAAAACAACGAATGAACCATGCCCCAAACGTCTCTTTTAGTAGTAAAATCATGTTTTTCAACCGAGACCACCTGAAACCTGTTGCGAATACCCGAGCTTACAGTGAAACCAGCTTAGGGAGCTCGATATGTATAAGCGATCTAAACTCAGCATCAACAATGAGAATAAGCTTGTGTTGGAGCCAAGATTGAGAAATGAACTTTTAGCGTTTCCTTCGGCAGTTGATGCCATTTCTGAGCGTCAGCTGTGGGCCTCAAATACTTCCGAACTGACAGACTTCTCGTTTCAGAAGGGATCCCGTTTAGGATGCAACTCTGAAAGGATGGGTTTCGTGTCGAAGATAGCTCGTCTGCGCAAAGTGTAAGTAGTTTGTAGTAAATTTGATAATTATTTTTGTCCTATACGTGCATTTGAATTGCAGATTAAACATTAGAAAACGGTTTTAAGTGCAAAAGGTTATTCGTTGACCTTGATGAACTAAGGAAAGTCGAGTGACCGAGTTTTCCTCCCCGGTGGAAAAATCTTTTATGGGATGATATTTCTATAGAAAATTGTTAAGCCATCTAATGCCCACTACCAGAAATAACAATGGGAAAATAATTTTTTGTCTTATTCATGTAGTTCATATAAAATAAAAATGGCAATTTTTTTTAATTCTTGAAATTTTGATTCAAAATTTAAAAAATATAAACTGGGGACTGAAGCTTACCTTTATAAATTATAGCATCTGAAGGTGCAATGATTTCAGCAATAACTTAAAAATATGCTGAAAATTGCTGCTTATTGAAGCTAAACTTATGGTAGCATATTTGCTACCATGGGCAGTTAGGGGTTAAAGAAAAAGAGTAACAAACAATTAGTTTTTTCTTCATTAATTCTGTTAGATTTGAGAAATCACATCCTTTGATGGGTTAAGTGTTTCATGTCATCTACTAACCCCTATAAAATTTTCATCAATTTCTGTGAGTTAAGCCTGAGAACGTTTCCTGTAAACGCGACTACATAGTAGCTCATTGTAAGATTTGTGATAAAAAAAATACCTTCAGAACAAAATTTTTATTTAAATCTGTTGACTTTCCGGATTTTGGAGCATTCCGGAATTCGGCATTTCGTATAAAGGGTTCATTACTTTAAAAGTTTTCCGGGATTTTGTTTTGAAGTCAGTAGCACCCCTGAATGTAATGGTTTCTTCTACGTATGTGGTGAAGTAAAGCAATTATAAAAAATAAATCTGTTTTATTTTAAAGCTATACCTTTACACTAAATTTATTATATAAGTATAATACATATTTAATTAAGATATACTTATAAATTATTAAATATTTGCTAAGTGAAAAAACCCTGAGAGATCCTACAAATTAAAAAATCTGTAAACATGGATCTGAAGCTCTTGTACGAGTGAACTGTTGGAAAAAAACCTTTTTCAATACAAACCAAATGGCTTGTCACAGTCAGGAAAGCGTTAGTAGTTAGCGTGATGATTTAAACCATTACATTGTTAACTGAAGACTCCCAAACCTGTTTACAAAATAAACAAGTGTCGAATCCATTAAGAAGGCAGTTTGTTTAGTGCAATCGAAGTACCCTACAGATCTTCGGTATCCTAGAAATCCTTGTCTTGAAGCTTGGTCTTGAACTTTCTCTGACCTCCTGCTCGACTGGGAATGAAATAGAACTCTTCTAATGAGTTGTTTGATTCGATTTCCGGCTTTCACCGGTCCTCTGAAATTCCGCTGGACCTTCCCTGGGGCTTCTAGGGAGGAGTGTCTAGCGGTCAATGGCTTTTAGAAGGCTTCGATTTTGCCCCATGTCCTTGGAATTCGGCATTTCCATACAGGATGTGTGGGAAAATTCGCTACTGGATCAATTTATTTTTGCAGGTGGTGTTTTTGGGGTTGGTAACTTATTAAGATGATGCTAGGTGAGGGTAAACAGTTTCGGTATTTATCAACATTCGTTCAGCGAGGCTATCAAAATATTTATCGTAGTAAATTAGGGGTTAATAATAATGACAGTTTTGGGTGTGTATTTTTAATGGAAAAAGTGATTTGTTATTTCTTTTGAGAAATTAATGATTTGAAGAGAGATTATGGTGTTATAGGTATGGTATTAAGGTCTTTGAAAAATATTTGTTTCAGAATAAGTTGTCAGAGGGACGAAAGATGAAACGATTTCCAACAAATTGAGAAAGATTGATCTGATCTTCACCGATAAAGAATGGATATTTTTTTACTTTTATGTGCGTTACATAATCATTAATAATGCCTTGAGAAGTTACACTATGAGTGTGTAACTGAGTTTAGCTCAAGAAAATGTTAAGTTTTACCTGGTAATTTGATGACAACGAAAACATTCTTCCTAATAAACAGAAGGGTAACATTTAAGCTGCAAGTTCATATATTTCCCCCATAATATTGGGAAATTTGTGCATTAGCTTCGTAAACTTATTGGATTTTGTTAATTTCTTCAAAAGTTCTTGACGAAATATTGAATGTTTCGTGTTTCAAAATTACTAAGTGATGAAAATAATGTAATTAATTAAAAAAAACTCCGAAAAATATTTATATTAGTTTGAACTACATTTTATTCGAATGAATTTTTCTCTTGACGAGAAAAAGTTGCAATTGATTCTTACATTTAATTTCAACCCTTTTTAAACAACGTCACAATTCGTCATCTGCTTTTCAAAACATGACATTCAATCAAAAGTTAGTATACCCAATATTAGTTGAATCGGATCAAAATAAAATATTGTCTAAAGTTTGTGTAGTGAAAGTTTTGTTTTCGCATCTCTGTGCGTACGAGATACCTGAAAAATAAAACACTTAATAAAATTTTAAGACCACTTTTACTTATTTATCCCTCTAACGTCATGCTTTCTGTTTTCTCTCAACCTTAAACTACTTTTATTGTAACATTACATTTTATGGACCACTTCGACAAAGTAAATAAACAAACCGAAGAAAAACCGGAAGTTGTCCTGCCAGTTTCCGGTGTATGTTATTCAATTGGCGAATGTGGTGATTTCAAGTTGTTTGGTTTCTAGTTTATCATCCTATAAATAATCAAACTTGTGAAGTATAATTTTATAAGGATTATATAATTAAATTGAGAGGTTTTTAACACCTTATTTTTCGTTAAATAATTAGCTTTGTATAAGTAAAATTTCGATATGGGCGCCAAAAATCCTGTGTTTTCGCTCTTTTTGGCGACATTATGAAGGATATTTTTTTTCAGTGTTTTCAGGTTCGTCCATTAGGTTTAGCAAACAAGCGAGTTGTGCAGCGAAATAAGATATAAGTAGTACGCAATTTTTAAGTATTGATAACTGTTTTATAGCAATAAAAACTATTATTTTGCATATTAAGAGGTATGTTGATCGTTTAAAAAAAGAAAGTGTTTGTTTTTGTGCTTCATTTTTTTAAGATTTAGAGATAGAAAACATTCAGTCCATTCATAACAGATGAGTTTGAAGATTTTTGATAACTATTTACTATGATTTCAAGGAAATTTACCGCAAAGTAATATGCATAAGTAAATGCTTGTTTTTATCAAGATATCGGCTTCAAAATTATAATTTCCTTTATGCTTGTTGACAATGAAATGAAACACTGGGTATGAACAAACAAAAGTGTCTAATGTAACAGATCATTTAAGAATTTTCTTTGCATAGTAATTATTGCTTTAAAGGATTTTTAAAAGGGCAATATAGGTAAAAGTTATTTGTATTAGGATATGAAATGTTTGTTTTTCAACTTCATATTTTGTATATTTACTCAAATCGCACTTAATTCATCAGAGAGCAAGAGCCTGTTTACTCTACACTTTGAAGCTTTTGATTTGTGTACCTGTTTTTATAATAAATAAAGAAACAGCAGAAAAAGTGGAAGTCTGGTAAGCTTCAATTGGCAAATGAGGTGAATAAAAGTTTTTAATAAGAGAATATAGCTTCTTAGCTATATTTTTTAGTTTGATTACGTTCTCGCTAAATATTGCCTGTATCTTTTGGACGCCTAATATTCAAATATTGACACATTTTTCTGATTTTATTAATGAACTGAATAGCTTTAACTTTTAATGAACTGAGTAGTTTTGTTTATTTAATATTAATATCTAATTAAGCATTTTAATCCAGGAATTTGAATTTATTTATTAATATTTCAACTTTTTGCTGTCCAAAAGAGAACAAATGGTGAATTTGTGATAATACAAAGTAAAATTGCCCTTCACAGACCTGGTAACTACGTACACACTAAATTCTTGCATTATATTTAAATTTTGTTTAATGTGAGTTATACTAATCTTTAAGAAATATTATTTATGAGCTCAATTTAAGATTTTAAACCTGATCCTCCATAATTTAATTAGTTTCCTTAAAATATTTTCATTTCCCTCCAGATAATGACAAGTGAATATTATTCTCAGCTGGACAGCATTTCCATGCAACGATATCTAGAAAAGTTAACCTATAAAGGAGAAATACTTCCTGACCCCCTTGATAAAGCCATACGACCTTATGTCTTTCAGGCACATAGCATAACGATGTGGCCTAATATGTTTTTTGGGGACATTTATGTGTACCTTGTGGATACAGAATGCAAGTATACTAAAGAGCGAATGCGCAACTACAAGGCCTTGGATTCGTACAATTATGTATTGAGTGGAAAAGTGCATAATGTACTATCGTATGTCAACAAGGCCTTGCAAGTATGTGTTATGACTTGTGAAGTGCAAGCAAGTCAGACCCTCCAAAAAATTCACTACCCATGGGTAGTTTTGTCAACTGATGGAATGATTCACAGTGGTCATTGTACTTGCATGGCTGGGTATAACTTTTTTAAATTACAGAATGTTCACATTTACTATTTTTAGAATTTTTTATCCTCTGGAATAATTTAAACAACATTGTAATATAGTTATCTTTGCTTAGATTAATATTTAATTATTAATGCCATTTCAAAATCATAAATACCTACTTACTAATGACTTCTATTTTCTTGTTTCTTAAAAATGTTAGTGTGGTATTTAATATTATAAATTAAAATTGTTCTGAAATAATAATCATTAAATGTACCTAGACTTTAATGCAAAAAGATTAAATTTTATTATGAGACTTGTATTTAACTGTTTTACTAAATTTTTTTTTCAAGACTTGGGGAGGTATGTTCACATGTAGCAGCTTTACTGTTCGCCTTGGAAATAGCAACCAAGGAAGGAGTTCAGGGACCATCACCTACGTCGTTGGCATGTTTATGGAATAAGCCATCGAAAAGAGTTTGTACTCCCTAATCTTTACTTAATTTTCAATTTATTTTTGCTATGGTTTTGATTTCTAAGTATAATGTGTTAAATGGAAAAAGCTTTATTAATAATCTTAGTGCTAAATTTTAATTCTTTCTGATGTCTATCACCCAGCTTACAGATATTGCCTGATAGATTATTATAATATTCTTTACTTAAGGGCCATGCATAAATGATGTCGCTTTTTTTACCCCTTCCCCTCACGTCACAAACTGTTACACTTCCCCACACCTCCTCCCCTGTATTACTTGTTAGGCTTTTACGCGAACATTATATCTAGTACGAGGTTTGAAAGTGTCTTAATCTCTTTTATTTGAGCTTAATTTCATCGTACTTTACAGTTCCGTTTCTACCATTTGGTGTTGTAAAACAGTTTTAGTTCTGAAGTTAGTAATTCTTACTAAATATTGAATGATAACTTCTTTCATATTAGCTTTGTTTAAATTTCTAAAAAAAATTTTTTTTTTAATTTTTAGCTGCAAGATGTGATGTCACTAATTTTAAAACCCCCTATGTCATAAATTGATTCACACCTTCCCTCATCCAAGCATGTCATTCATGGATGTCCCCTTCTTATATTGATTTTAAAATAATCAATACACATGAAACAAAATCAGTTTAATGGAAATGGTTTTTGTACTAGGTTCCCCCGGCTAAAGTAGTTGACATCCAGTTTTCTCATAAAAGGAAACCTCAAGCCAAGAGGGATTTGAAAATCTCTAAAATGCCGTCTGAAGATTCGATCAAAACTTTCATTGGATTCATCAAGGTAAATCTTGTTGCTAATCTTTTCTAAACAATGTTTCCTTCTTTATCTGGTTTTATTTTATCGGAAAATGATACATTTTAAAAGGTAAATCTTATTTTTCATTCTTCAAGAGTTAAAATAATGTAAAATACAAAGTGTTTTACATCTTGAGTCATTTTTGTATGCTGGGTATGACACAGAAATTGTTAAATGAAGATATTCAGACCACATAGTATCATCCACACTGTGCAAAATATTATTGGTGAAAAAAGAGAACAAAAGTAAATAAAATATTTAAAAAAAATATACTGTTTTGTGTCAAAAGCCATATTTACATTCTCTTTATTTCACCAATTTAGGTACTTTATCCTTATACACATATGTATGCTTATTTTTAATGGATTATTGAGAATTTTAAGATACCTTTTGGTTAAAAAACACTTTTAATTATAAGTTTTTATATAATTTTGGTCTCCTTAAAGCATCTCCAATATAGCAACAAACTAGATAATTCACACAATCAGGGGCTAGACAACATTTGGTTTTGAAAGTAAGAAATTTCCCCTTAAGAAATGTTGCTATTACATAGTTGTTTACAGTATGTATACCTTCTAGGCACACAATCCTACTGCTCCTTTTCTGACGGTGTTGTCAGATGAGGAAACATCTTCAGCTAGTGATGCTGAAGCAGATATGAATGAAAATGCCCATGATAAGGTAAGCAATTAATCCTTTAAACTATTGCATTTTGTTGTGCATATTTTTACTGTTGCAAGTTTATACAGTAGTGTGTTAAAAATCATGGTCTTGCATATTATTCTGTTGAACATCAGTTTCAGTGGCATGGTCAATGATATTGTGCACAAGTACCAGTATAGTAGTTATTTTGTCTAAAGAAATGTGTTAATAATCGTGTTATAATTAACTTAAGGGGATCTGGGGGTCCTCTTCCCTAGAAGATTTTAAGAAAATTTGGCTAAAAAGCAGAATTTTAACTTGTTTTGGTACGGTCAATGCTAATTTCATACATACATCTTCAAAATTGTATATAAATATATTTATTTTTGTTTAAATTCTTTAGGAACATGATCCGCAGGCAACAAACCTCAAAACTGTAAGTTCAGAGGGAACTGCATCTGCAAGTGAAGGAGAAGGAAACGGGAAGGACAGAGCGAATGGAAGCGAGCCTTGTGAGTTCCTGAGATTTATTCTTCAGGAAAATGGAAAAATTCCTGAAGACATAAATGGGACTACCAGACTGGACTTACTGGTTAGCAGTCTTAAGTTGCCTTACGAAAAACGAAAGTTTATAGAAAATAACACAAGACTGCAGGCTAAATCCCCACTCTGGAAAGCAGAACGTCTCTGCCGGATGACCGCTTCCATTTTTGGGAGGATTCTGCGTTGTACCACTAGAGGGAGACCCAAGTTAATGAAACAAATCATAGAGGGTGCAAAACCCTTCACCTCGGCTCACACCAACTATGGTGTGGAGACTGAAAAGGATGCAATTGAAAAATTCAAGCAATATTTGTGCAATAACCATAGGAATGGACAAGTTTTAGACTGTGGACTGTTCATTGACAGTGAATGTGGTTTTTTGGGGGCCACCCCCGATGGTATAGTTATTTGTGACTGTTGCGAGCCCTCAGTACTTGAGGTAAAATGCCCTTCAAGAGGAAGAGGAAAAATGATCCGAGATATAAATATTAAGGATTTCCTTGATGAAGAGATGCAGCTAAAAAGAAAACACCATTACTTTGATCAAGTTCAAGGACAAATGAACATTTGTGAACTGAACTATTGTTTTTTTGTTGTTTATACAGACAAAGACATACTGATTAGAAGAATTGATTATCAGCCAGAGTTTTGGATGGAACGTAGACAAAGACTCATTAATTTTTACAAAAACCATGTGCTGCCTCAAATAATTTTTTCTTAAGCAATTGCTAACAAATGATTGTGTAAGCTTTTAAATAAGATATTTTAACATTGAATGTATATCAGGCTACCTTTTTTTATTTTACTTATAATAAAATTTTTCTCATGAATAATGCTACTAGATTAATGCTATTAAAATTCATAACAATAATTTGTTTTCAAATATATTCTTGTTACAAAGATTCTTAAGCAATGATCAAACTTGTATTAATTAAAATATTCACAATGTTATTCATCCATTTCATTAGATTTTTAAGAAACTTTTATTTATCATGCTTTCAGTGAAATTTTTTTTCATATGAGATTCATTAACTTTGTTAACAGCTGTACATAATATGGTATTAGGTTTATTAATATTTTTACTGTAAATTTGTTTGCATTCTTGATGTCTCAAAAAATAATGTGGTGTGCTTTCTCTACCATATTAAATAATGAAATAAGTACTAATATTTTTCATAATTGTTTATTTCCTGTGTGTTGAACATCCATTCTGATCATTCTCTCCTTTTCTATAATAAATTCAATGTGTATATGAGAATGTTGGTCTTAGTTTTCTTCCAATTGCCACTAAAGTTTGCTTACACAAGTTTCTGATTAATTTGATAATTCTTTACAATTTATATACACATTTACATCCCAAAACAGGTTTTATTAAATCATTAAAAATTAATTAAAAATAATTCTTTCAAAATAAAAATATGCAGCATTTTACGAGTAATTTTAAAACAAAAAAACTACAGTTTTTATAACTATAAAATAATATATGCAATATAAATATAAAGCATATGATTGTAATAAATAACATTAATTTAATATATATTTATTAAACATAATGTACTTTTGATGAATTAATTTTGTATACAACATGATCCAATAACAAATAACAGATGTTTGCTTTAATATTTAACATCAATATACATTAATGATCTTTTCCCCATAATCATTGCAATCATGTTTTCTTAGAAAGGTAAAGAAGTTTTAATTATATTCTGCCAATTTAAAAAAAAATGATGAAGACATAAAAAAAATTAAAAATAAAATTTTTAAATGCATACAAACTTAAAAATTTTTGAATTTTCCCTAGTGGAATCCAACTTTTTTGGGAAAAAATGCTTTTATTATATGGTTAAAACTTAATTTTTAAGTACTTTATTGTATAAGAATATCATCTAAATAATATTTGAATTGATATCGGTTAATATATAAATTCTAAATAAAGTATTTTAAATTAAAATTTTCAATTTTTCCGGAAAGAAATAAACCCTTCGGAAAACCTTTTTCCGGCCATTCCCATCTCTACTTCTTAGCCAAAATAGGTACCACAAACGCAAAGTAAACTGATTCCTTATTTATCCATGAAAATAACTGCTCTTAACTTTTCTTATATTAAGTACTTTAATCAACGCAAATTTTACCAAAAATTTTATTAGAAAGCTAATTCTTGGATACTTCATTTGCCCCTCCTTCTGGCATAAATTGACCTATGCCTTTATATCCCCTAGCTTCACTTAGGGAGAATTTCATGGTATACAACCTTCCTTTCGAAGCACCATACTTTTAATTATCACGATTGAAAACGAGGAAAGCTACTCCCCAATTTAAGAGGTAAAAAGGAGGTTCAGGGGTCAGATTGGCATTTGGCTTCCAATTCTTTCTACCAACAGCAGGTCATGTTTTTATCACTTGTAAATGTCTGTAAAGCTACATCTGTCACACGCTTCAAACATAAAGGAGACATCAAACAAATTACGTAAAATATACTTTTAACATAACTAGTCTCAGTACCTCCTTAAAATAAGTTTCTTTTCATTCCTAAGAATTTGTGTCTATTATGCGGATTTGCGGAATAAACAGGAGTTCCTGAAAAGCAGGATCAAGTGTATGATTGAAAAAAATTTCCATTATTTTATTACATTAGATTTTAATAACAACTATGCTTTATATTCAGAGCAATAAAGTTTAAGAATTTAGGCATTTTATAGCTTAGGCATTCAAGAGCTCAAGGAAAATATCTTTTAAAGTAGTAACAACAAACAATTGTTAACAATTATGCATACACATACCTGTAATGAAATGCTTGTTGCATAGAACAGAAGAATCGTTTGGCTTCCAATTCTTTCTACCAACAGCAGCTTCCCATTGCAGTCGACGCTCTTTGTCACGGGGAAATTTAAACATTTTAACAGTGGATAACAAATTTGTACCTTTTTTAACAGTGCATCCAAAAGCAGAACATGTGGATCCATAGCCTTTCATAGGCATGATGAAATTTAAATAACAAAGAATATACTAGGCAAACAAAGAAGGTTATAAAATGAAAAATTTAATTAAATATTAATGAATTAGCAAAATGCTCGTAAATCCCATAGAATAAATAAACAACAGACGCAAGCCAAGATAGCCAATGCTATGACGATAGCCAAATACAACGCCAAGGAAGTAACCCGGAAGTAGTCAAAACACCCTGATACTAGCGCCACCTATTTCCGGTCGAAGTGGTCCATACTCTAAAGCCTGAAATAGAAACTAGTACTATAAAGAAGTACTTGTTTGTCGGAGAGAGTTATTGTCAAGTTTTTAAATTTCTAAAGATAGTTTATGAAAAGTAATAGAGTAGGGAAAAGGAGGGTAAGAGTGGGCAATCGGGTAAAAGTACAAAGCGGTTTTATTTTATCCCAGTTGGAAATAGTAGTATAAGGGGGAACGAGTATGATCACATGTGTTATACAGGGTGTCCCAGTAAAAGTGGCCACCTCTTTTAACTTTTGAACCTCTACAGATATAGTCATGAAAGTGGGGTCTAGGTATAGAAAAATGACGATGTCCTATCTGATGAGACAACTTTCAACGCCCTCTATCGGAAACTTTAAGAGTTATTTTTTTTATTTTAAAAACTATTAGATATTTGCTAAATTAGCCAGTTACTAAGTTGTAGAGAAGCATCGATTTAGTAGGAAAAGACACCTTAAGCAGAAAAATATCTTGAATAAAACGCACACTCAATTAGGTTGAATTTACGTCTTGAAACTCTCCTCACTAGGCGAAAATGAGAAATTTTCAATTCAATGAACCAAGAATACTTAGTCATTTACTTAAGTCATAAAAATGAAAATTTCTCATTTTCCTTGTGAGGAGCGTTTTAAGATGTAAAATCTACATAAATTCAACCTAGTTGAGCGCGTGTTTTAGGGGTTTTATTCAAAATATTTTTCTATTTATTTTCAAGAGGAATCTTATCCTACTAAATCGATGCTGCTCAACAACTTAGTCATTGACTTTTTCACATACCTCAAATAGTTTTTAAAATAAAATTTATAACTCCTAAAGTTTCCGCTAGTGGGCGTTGAAAGTTGTCTCATCGGATAGGGCATGGTTACTTTATCTAGACCCCATTTTCATGACTATATCTGTTGTGTAGAGATTCAAAAGTTGAAGGGTGTGGCCCCTCCTCCTGGGACACCCTGTATACTAAACTATCTTAAAAAACTTTTATAATATTCATATGTACTGTGTTTTATTTTATCAGGTAAAATATGGTTTCTTTGAGTAAGCATATATAATTTTTCTAAAAGAGAATCTTATTTTTTTGTAAAAGAACAAATGATTACTTCCTAAATAATATCGTAATCTGTGGTTCCCTTTCCTATATTTTACTTTACTGCAGTGAATTCAATTAGTATACAGCAGGGGTCGGCAACTGGCGGACCGCGGTCCGCATCCGGACCGCGTGAGGTTATTTCCCGGACCGCCAAAGCGTTTTGAAAATCATAAGTATGTATTTTTACACTACAAAAATTGGTTCAACCCGCTTTTAAGGGTCAAATTTCCAAAAATTTCCTGGGGGAAACCCCCAGACCCCCATTTTTCATGTAAAAACTTCTAATAATATTAAATATTACAACATAATAAAACAAATGCGTACTCAAATTACATCTTTGTAAAAATATATGTGTATTTGAAGAAAATAAATTAAAGTAGTAATAGTAACCAATTTTTTTCTACGGACCTCGATGAAAATTTTCTAAATTATTTGGACCCCAAGTAAAATTACTTGCCGACCCCTGGTATACAGGTTGTCCCATAAATAATGGGTCACACTTCTAGGGGGATAGTAGACACCTAGACGAGTCAGAATCACATAGGATTTGGGGGTCCCAGACCAAATCCCAGGGTGCTAAAAATGGAGCGACACCCCAAAAAAATTATTGAAAAATTCAATTTGTAAAAGAACTACTATTGGTAAAAATTTAATTATGGTCTCAAAAATTGTGGTTTAATATGATCTTTAAAATTATCTCAAAAGTTTTCACTTTAAAATTTGTTTTATTATGAAAAACCACAAAAAAATGTGAAAATTCTGCCAAAACCTCATTTTGTATTTTGAAATCCTTTCTTTTGATTTAATAATCTAAAAAATCATAGTTGTAAACCCTTAAATCCAAAGTTTAACGTAAAAACCATCAATATTAAACGCTTGAGATCCTGTTAAAGTTCGTTTTTTGCGTAAGCAAACTGGTTTCCTATAACCGTTTCATAGGCGCCGACTTTTATAAAATATTGGGGGGCCATTACTAAACAATAAATATATTAGTTATTCCATATAACAGCGGCCCTTTAAACTTTCGATCGTTGCTAGTGCTACACCTCGCCCTCCATCCTAGATTTTGAGCATCCAAAGTCTTACTCCTAAAGTACCCCCTAACGAATACATTTACACGTGAAGTTTTAGATTTCCTTAAAGTATTACTCAAATTATATTTCACATTATGTTAAAATTTTACAATTACATAAGTATAATAAGGGGTCGGGGAAAAATGTTTTAAAATTTGCCTCAAAAAGTAGTGTTATAGCTTATTTTGAGACATGTTTATTTTGACCAAAAGAGAACAGATTCTTGTAAAACATAGAATTTTTTCAAGGAAAAATATTATAACTAGGAGTCAAAATTTCGTGGGGTGCTGGGGGTCCTCCCCCAGAATTTTTTTTAAATTTGTCTCTTTAAACTAGTGTTTTTTTATTTTGAAATTTTTGGAGCCCTCGAAGGTCCGCGGACCCTGATCTCGAAGAAATGAAAGTGGATTTATATCGCTTTTAAAATCAACGGCACAGTTGGTTCGGGAGGGATTCGACTAAACATTTTTTCTAAGGTACCTATACTCACGAGTACTTTATTACTTCAAGTGTTAGATGATTTGCACATTTTATATTAATTTTGTGAAATTAATTTCAAAATTTTATTAACATTGAAAATTCATAGCTAAGCGATATTTGGAGGATCCTCCCAAAGAAAAGTTTTGGAAATTTCCCCCACAAAATAGCGTTTTAGGTCTTTTTGAATCCTTTTTGGGGTACACCCTTAAAGCATAGCTCATTTTAAGCGGCAGAATTTTCAAATAAAACCAGTTCATCAACATAAAAATTTTAAGGGGGTTTAGGAGTCCTACTTAAGAAAAAGTTTGGAAATTTGGCTCTAAAAATAGTGTTTTAATTCATTTTATAGACTTTCTTTATACAGGGTGCTTCAAAATTGCGTTGCATGGCTTTTATTCGGAACCAACACCTCCTAGGGTTATGGAAGTAAGGTCTACACCTAGGTAAGTGAGCCTGGAGAATGCACTGAAATTACTTACAGCGCCCCTAGCGGCGAAATTAAAGAGTTGAAATAATTAATTTAAAAACTAAAAAAGATAGAGCAAAAACCTCAGTGAGAGTATTGTTGCCAACGTCATGAAGAACTCACTGAAAAAAATTCATGAAAATATCTTGAATATTCGCCGAGATATTAGCATGTGAAAATAGCACTTTTTCAGGGGTCAAAAAAGAATAAGTTCGCATATTTGCAAATTTTTTTGATTTTTTGATTAAATTTTGTGTTCTTTGAACTAAAACTACAAAATAACACTGAAAATTTGCCAAATATGCGAATTTTTTTCTTTTTTGACCCCTGAAAAAGTGCTATTTTCACATGCTAATATCTCCGCGAATATTCAAGATATTTTGATCAAATTTTTTTCAGTGAGTTCGTCATGACGTTGGTAACAATACTCTCATTGAGGTGTTTGCTCCATCTCCTTTAGTTTTTAAATTAATTTTTTTAAACTTTTTAATTTCACCACTAGGGGTGCTGTAAGTCCTCTCAATGGATTCTCCAGGCTCACTTACCTAGAAGTAGACCTTACTTCCGTGACCTTAGGAGGCGTTGGTTCTAAATAAAAGCCTTGCAATTTTGAAACACCCTGTCCCTGTATGTTACACAAAAGAAGGATCGCACCTCAGAAGTAACGGAAATTTCAGGGAAAACTGTTACATAAAATAAAAGATTTAAAAATTTGAGTGGGGCTTGGGGGTCCTCCCCAGAATTTTTTTGAAATTTTTACCCTTGAAAGTAGTATTTTAACTAATTTTGAAACCGATTTTGGGAAGTTTTTCCGAAAACAAACGAACGACGTCTAATACATTGCCTTCTTTCGTTCATGAAAGAAAAAATAGCAGTTAATTTTTTTCAAAATTATTGGGGGGCTTAGCCCCCTTCTTCCAACATTGGGGGGTTCTCAAGCCCCCTCAAACCCTATGGAGTCGGCGCCTATGAACCGTTTCCAAAACGGCAGTTAGCGGATGCAAAAACGGACTTAAACCATACTTTAACAGGCTCTCAAGCATTTAATATTTATGGGTTTTACTTGACACTTTGGACTTAAGGGTTAAGGGTTTTCAACTATGATATTTCAGATTATTAAATCAAAAGAAAGGATTTCGAAATACAAAATTAAGTTTTGGCAAATTTTTTAAATTTTTTCGTGGTTTTTAAACTTTTTTGTAATAAAAAAATTTTAAACTGAAAACTTTTAAGATGATTTTAAAGATCATATTAAACCACAATTTTTGAGACCATAATGAAATTTTTACCAATAGTAGTTCTTCTACAAATTGAATTTTTCAATATTTTTTTTGGAGTGTCGCTCCATTTTTAACTCCCTGGGATTTGGTCTGGGACCCCCAAATCCTATGTGATTCTGACTCGTCTAGGTGTCTACTAACCTAACCTAGACTAAAAAAAGCCCTAGAAGTGTGACCCAACATTTATGGGACACCCTGTTTACAGTTTGTATACTTCGAAATAAAGAACATATATATTTTTCTCTTTATTAAATTTTCCTTTTGGTCACATGTGACACTGTCCAGGTAGAGAAATGTCAAGGAAAAGTGTAATTATGGTTGGCATTCGGTTTGTTAGCAACTTAAACATCTGAGTGTAATGAACTATAGGTGTATAGGTACGGTTGAAATAGTTATAAAAATATCGTTTTTTAACAAAAACTAGATATGTAAATGAAACCTTGTTTTTAATTATAAAAATTGATTACTGATAATGTTAGATTTATATACAGGGTGTTTCAAAAGTCCGTTTCGCGGCTTTTATTTGGAACCAATAGGGATGTAAGGTCTACCTCTAGGTAAGTGACCCTGGAGAATCCATTTAGATGACTTTCAGCAATCCTGGCGGCGAAATAAAAAAGTTAAAAATATTAATTTAAAAACTGAAGATACAGAGCAAAAACATCAGTGAGAGTATTGCTGCCTACGTTATGAAAAACTCACTGCAAAAAATTTCATTAAAATATCGCGAATATTCGCGGAGATATTAATGTAAAACTAGCACTTTTTCAGGCCTCAAAAAAGAAAAAAATTTTTAGTGTTATAATGTAGTTTTTTTCATAGTTGAATAAAGGCAAAATTTAATCAAAAAATAAAAAAAACTTGCAAATTTGCGAACTTTTTCTTTTTTGAGTCCTGAAAAAGTGCTATTTTCACATGCTTGCTAGAATAGCTTTTTTAATATTATTTTGACATATTTAAACTATTTATCTAATGCTATGTACGCAGTTATTAAACCAAGGCCTAATGGACTAAGCTACAACTTACAGGTCTGAGCTTAATTAAGTTAATTCCATGAAGCCTCTCTCTCTCTCTCTTCTCTACTGTTATCGACCTAGAAGGGGTGACCTTATATAATTTCTTCAATAAACAACTGTGACACTTCAAGGTTCTTTATAACGCTAAAAAGCTGTACTATATCAATCAATTAATTTCTTAGGTTCTCTTATTGATTTCACCCACCAGGAAAATATGTTAGCTGAAATGAAATATCGAGGGTTCAATTAATTTGACATAAATAATTTAATTTAATACACTCTGGTCGCATGAATACAATAGGTGTATCTTAAGTTAAAATCTTAACCATAGGTCTGTCCAGACTTTTTATAAAGGGTCCGGTTTTTGAAAAATTGTGAAATCTACTGAAAGTTTTGTGAATTTCCAGTTAGCGTTAACCCTTTATTTACCGACGGTACTTGTAAGTACCACTTCCCAATGTTCCAAATTCGTCCAATTTTTGTCATGTAAGGCCAAATTTAGTTTACTTATAGTTGCAGTTACGTAAACTTCACATATTTTGGATGAGGATGAGGAAAATAATTTGGTAAATAAAGGGTTAAATTAGTTTTTTTCAGCCAGGAGCCTGCCTGTTTTTGTGAAAATAAGGATCCCATATTTATAGTATTGTGAAAATTAGTGTCCGTGTAAAGGTTAAAATACTTTTTTGAAAGGGTCCGTTTTTACAATGAAACATTTTGTGAAGGGTCCGAAAACGGACCCAAATTTCTTTTTAACTGAAAAAAAATTTATTTTGTACTAATACTGTATTACCAAACTGTAATACATTTTAATTTTAATAAAATTAAGTTTTATACGAATCTAATAATGCTACATTTTTATAAAATCAAGATATTTGAATAGTGTGTTTGTTTTATTCTGATAAAATTATTAGTTCAGGAAATTTTTTATGATCTTTTTAAATTCGATGGTATGGAAATAAAATTCGTTTGGAACATCTTAGAAAGTTTAATTTGTTTTTTTTAATTAATTTAAAAATTACTTAGTAATGTTTTATTATAATTTTTTCCTTTTGAAATCCTCAATCAATTGTTGATGATAAAGAATAATTTCAAAAATGTTTGTTTAAATTTAAAGAAGTGTTTTACAAACCCATAGAAAATAGGTACTCTGAAAAAAAATTGAGATAAAACCACTTTTAAAAATTCAAGATAACTAGAAGGTAATTGTAATGATAGATAATAAATACTAAATTGAAATTTATCTAAAAAATCTTTTTACAAACACCAGAAAACAAATGTATATACATCACAAAAAAGGAACAAAAGAGAAGTAATAGTAGCTGAATAGTATGAAATGAATGTCAACAAAAATACCTGCTGTTTTTTATGTCATCCAATTTGCAAGTTATAATGTAATTAAATGAAATTGGACACTGCTGTCAACAAGATCAATAGTAAAGTAATAATATGCATTAAAATCGAGATATAAAATTGACCTATATCTAAATGTAATTTCATTTGAAACTTTAAAGAAACTTAACTTCTTAAACACTTAAATACCATCTATATTTTTAAAATAAAAATTACTGAGTTTGTCAAAGAAGTTTAAAAATCCAATATAAGCTCCATAACCAAAAAATCCAATATATCTAAATAAGCAGGGGTCGATCCAGGTTTTAATTTTTGGGGCCTGTTTTTTTATTTTTGTGAAAATGAAATTATTTTCGTGAAAATGGCATTTTTTTCGTAAAAAATATATTTTTTACGTAAAACCTAGAATTTTTGATTTGCTATTTTATCTTTACATTCTTTAAATCGATTTGATATAATACCAGAAAAATTTTTAGTACTCTAATAGTACTTTACTCCAGAAAATCCTCATAAGTTAAAATACCGACTAATATCGCAATAACGCATGTGATTAGTTCCAGTTTTTAGCTTTCAAGATCGAGATTCTGAACATCGGACATATTGGCTTTTGACCATGTTAACGTTGGTTTTTTTATTACAATACGGACACGAGAAAAGCCTACACATCTCTTGACGTCCGTGGTTGTACAAGGAATGGGTTGCGGAAAAAACAGAACATTCCGCGAAAAAAAAATAAACTTTCGCAAAAAATCACGATTTTTTAGATTTGTTAAAGTTTCTGAGAAGGATAAATGGGAAAAAAACGTGTATTCCGTAAAAATTTAGAATTGATCTGTAAAACTTAGCGGAAATCCCCACAATAATTTTGTGAAAGGGCCGATTTTCCGAAGTTTATTTTTGTGAAGGGGCCGTTCTTCAGAAGTTTATTTTTGTGAAGGGGCCGTTCTTCAGAAGTTTATTTTTGTGAAGGGGCCGTTTTATCGAAGCTAATTTTTGTGAAGGGGCCGCAAAACGGCCCCAATTTTCGCCTGGATCGACCCCTGATAAGCAATAATATTACAACGACAACGACAACGACAACAACAACAACAAAATTACCCGATAAATCTTTCTCTAGTATTAAAAATTAAGGGTTTAATGAAATATTTTCTGACTTTGTTTTTAACCTTCATATAAAGATATGTTATTCTTTCATGAAACTAACGTAAGGTTTTCCAAATAATAGTTCCAAGAGAAACAAAGTATTGAAACAGGGTTGGGATCTAAAACGTTCGTGTGGAAAACAGTCCATGAAAGATCACAAAAACACCTGTGGCGTCATAAAGCTAACGTCACAAATGGGTCATATGGGCATGTGTTTTTTTTAACTATATTTTACTTTCCTATAATATGGCAGATTGTTTACCTATCCAAACAGCTCTTCAGTTACATTCATTGCATTGCATCATGCAAAATGTTAACCGGTTTTTTTTTCAAATTTTAATTTAAATTCTTTCTAACTAAATTTTTTTCGGGCCAAGATATTTAAGAATGAAATTATTTTTATTAAATTTTTTCATGTTATCTAAAAAATATTTTTTCATTGGTAATGGCTACTTTTTAATATAATGTAAAATTACCTCAAAGTAAAATAAAAAAAAGTGATTTAATATTTTTGATGCATTTTTCACACTTTTGTTATAGATTTATGTGGAAATAATTATAAGCACGTTAATTTAAGTAACTAATGTTTTAAATTTTCACTTTGGACCATTCCCAATTGTATGACAAGTTGACACGATCAAATTAAAACATATCAAGTATTAGTAGGGGGAAATTGAGAGTTCTGGCACAGTGGATTCGTGGATTCAGATAAGAAAATGTTGTAATACGGTTATGCGTTGATAAGGGATGGATGAGTTGATGCACCTGATAATGATTGCAGTTGAGATAAGGACTAGAGTTGAGATGTTTTTGCATTATAGGGGGCGCTGTTGATTATGGTAACAGTTAAGCTATTTAACCGCCAAAATGACTCGTACGACCATCTAGCTGGGATAGTTATACTTATTTGTAGGAATATATTTAAATAGTTTTAAAGAGAATATTTAAAAGAATTTTTTTTTAATTGGATTTGAATCTGCGATCTATCAAAAGCAACCGCAGCCGGTGGATATAAACATTCGACACGGCTATAAATATCACCCTAATTCAAAGTTGAAATATTTTTTATTAAAAACTTGATTTCGACTTTAATTCTGTAAGGGGGAGGGACCTGGGTATGCTTTCAGCATACCCAGGGATCCAAATTTTTTCAAATTAATATCCCGCAAATACAAAGTTTAAAGAAATTTTATTAAAAACTTTGAAATCTCACACCCCTTTAAAATACTCTTCACACTTCTTTTAAAAGCTAATTCAGTGGAACATGTTTGAAAATGGAAGGCATATTCTCTGAGTTTGTTGAGTGGAATAGCTAATTTTGTGAGAATTTCTTGATTTTGACTCTAATTCTGTAAGGGGGAGGGGCGGCCTGGTATGGTAAAAACTGGGTATGCTTTTCTATTAAAACTGCTTCAATTTTTTCCACATGCCTGATTTTTTCAAAACTTTATGTTAATTTTTTTCATTAACTTTTTGAAATTTTGTTTTACACCCTATGAGGAATTCAACAAAATACATGATTTTTCTAAACTAATTCTACAAGATATTTTTTAAAAAAAAGTATTCAACTGGCAAGGTTTTTTGTTAGAAATTTCTAATTAAAGCTTGATAGAAAAAAAGGAAAAGTTATTTGCTATTAATATATATTTTCTAACTATTCGTAGTTCAAAGTGCTAATTGGTAAATTTAAAAATTCTCTCTCATAGTAAAATTCTCAGTGTAGAAACATTAAAATGATTTAACTTCTACAATACATTCCTCGTTAGAAATCCCTTTTATCTAATCTGTTAATCTCAGACATTCAGCAATTCATGTATTTCGAGCAAGTAGTGTTTTTGAAAGATTTTACCCCCATTTCATGCATTTAAAGAAATTTTAAAATATGTTGAAAAGTAATATTTATGATTTATGGACTTAGGCTTTATAATTTTTTTTTTCAAATTAATATACCGCAAATACAAAGTTTAAGGAATTTTATTAAAAATTCTGAAATCTCGCACCTTTAAAATGCTCTTCACACTTCTTTTAAAAGGTAATTCAGTGTAACATGTTTGAAAATGGGAGGAATATTCTCGGACTTTGTTGAGTAGAATAGCTAATTTTGTGAGAATTCCTTGATTTCGACTCTAATTCTGTAAGGGGGAGGGCCTGGGTGGAGCAACGTATTGACTTCAGTGATATAATTAAATGAAACAATGCTTTCACAAATATTCGTGTGATGTAGTTTATCTTTGGAATTTTGTTTAACTTAAGTGATTCCATTTTACGATTGATTTTCTGGAAAGTTTTAAAGGTTGGTCTTGTTTTGATATTACAATTGGTAATTCTCTCACGTTTTTATTTTTAATATAATATTGAGGAACGTTCATAAAAGCTAATGCTTTTAAAAATTCATCTTTACCAACGAGTTCCATGAAATTTTTTTCTGTTTTCGATATTAAATTGAATAGATCTGCAAGGTTGGAATTTGATAAAGTTCGACCTTTAACGGATATTTCTCCTTTTTCATTCCAGTTAAAGTAATTAGGATCCTTTTTATTAAAATATAAAAGAAAAACTTGCTGGAATCGGAAAAAACCTGCAAATTCTGAACTGTAAAAGGATTTAAAATGATAACAGTTTAACCAGAAATATTTTTTATTTTACACGAAAATAATACAAAATTAATTTATAGTGTTAACTTTGTTTTAACTTTTAACTTTAACTTTGAATTAGTATTAACTTTGAAATCATATTTATTTTAACTATAACCATTTTGTGGATGTTTTCCTGCTACGTTTTGGGGGAGGATTTTGATCTTTAATTACAGCTGGTAACTGTCTAATATTTTTATTTTTAATAATGAGGAATATTTATAATTACTATTGCTTTTTAAAAAATTCACCCATGCCTTTGAGTTCAAAAAATTTTTTAGATTTGTGAAAATCAAATTAAATAAATCGGCTAGGCTAAAATTAGGTAAAGATTGCTCTTAATTGATACTTCTCCCTTTTTCATTCGAATTAAAGTTATTAGGATATTTTTTAATTGGTTGTAATAAGAAGCTAACCTGCTTTTTCAATGAAGTTGGAACTGCATTTAAAACTACATCATTATAATCGAACAATTTCCTTTTTTCCTCCTTTTTGATAGGAATTTCTTCGCAAATGGAAGATATCACCCCAAAATACCCAGAAATGTGGGATGTAGAAAAACGCCTCGAGACTTTGTTAAAATGGCCTAAAGAAAACCCAAATATTAAGAATATGGCGGATTCTGGATTATATTATATTGGTGTTGAAGATATTGTAGCTTGTTTTACTTGTGGTGGATTATTGGGAAATTGGAATAGAATTTTCAAAAAATAAGAGTGAATTACGAAAGGAAAATTCATTTTTATGTAAGATTTGCATGGATCGAGAAATGTGTATTGTATTTCAACCATGTGGTCATCTTATTGCATGTAAAGAATGTGTGAAAGAATTATGTAACTGCCCTCTTTGTCGCAGGGTAATTTCTTCCAAGATAATAACTTTTATAAGTTAAAATAATTTTTTTTTCGAAAAACATGAATTACAGCTATTTAAGTGTAAAAATCATTAAGTGTCTCATTTTCAACTCTTTCGGAGTGAACTTACTCCCCATTGTAATTTTTATATGTTCTTGTAATTTTCCCCCTTCATGAAAAAAGGCTAAGATCTTATTTTCATCAATAAATGAAATAGGAAGTTCTTTAGGAAGATTGTAGAAGCTTAATCATCACGTATTTGATAAGAACAGTTATAGTATGATTAATAAAATTATTAACTATTTGCTTAGTAAACAATTTCTCCATGCTTCTTAGTTATTTCAAATGAGCTGACTTACCACATGCTAAGTGATAACTTTTACTTTAACTCTACTTGGACACTAGATGTTGCTATTTTTAACCCTTTTGCCGACTTTTTGGATCTCATTTGGCGATATTTGGTGGTTTTTTTAGCTACATTTGATGACTTTAAACTATAAAACGAAAAACTTTACAAGAAATAAAATCTAGAAAGTAAAAAAACTTAAAAATAAATGAAACTTTTACACTAAAAAACAAAAATCTTTGTTAAATATAAAAACTTTGAAACTATAAAACTAAAATTTTTCTAAAAATTCAGATAGACGCATAAATAAAACTAAAAACTTTGTTCGAAATGAAGTAGAAAACGAAAAACTTTACAAGAAATGAAAACTTATTCACTGAAAAACTAAAATCTTTGTTAAATATAAAAACTTATTCACTATGAAACTAAAATCTTTGTTAAAAATGAAAACTAGAAAACGAAAAACTTTACAAGAAATGAAAACTTATGCTTTAAAAACTAAAATCTTTGTTAAATATAAAAACTTAGAAACTATAAAACTAAAATTTTTTTAAAAATAAAGACAAATGCAGAAAAATAACTTAATATTTTGTTAAATATAAAAACTTATAAACCATAAAACGAAAAAACTTTAAAAATAAACACTAATTGTATAACAAAATTACAATATAAAAAACTTATTCACTACAAAACTAAAATATTTGTTAAAAATAAAAACTATAACAAGAAAAAAATTTACGAGAAATGAAAACTTATACTTAAAAAACTAAAATCTTGGTTAAATAAAAAAAAACTTTGAAACTATAAAACTAAAAACTTTGTTAGAAAACAAATGCAGAAAAAAAACTTAATACTTTGTTAAATATAAAAACTTAGGAACTATAAAACAAAAAACTTTACAAGAAATAACACCTTATACACTACAAAACTAAAATATTTGTTTAAAATAAAAACTAGAAAGTGAAAAACTTAACAAGAAAGAAAAAATTATACACTGAAAACTTAGTTAAAAATAAAAACTTTGAAACTATTAAACTGAAAACTTGGATTAAAATAAAAAGGAATACAGAAAAAAATATCCCTAGAAATAAGAAGTTACACTATGAAACTAAAAACTAAGATGAACACAAAAAATATCTGAAAACTTTATAAAATAAAGACTAAAGCCTACAACAAAATTACAATATAAAAACTTAAACACACTACAAAATTAAAATCTTTGTTTGAAATGAAGAAGAAAACGAAAAACATTGAAAGGGATGAAAACTTATTCAATACCAAACTAAAATCTTTGTTACAAATAAAAACTGAGAAACTATAAAACTGAAAACGTTGTTAAAAATAAAAACGAATACAGAAAAATTTTAAAACTAAATAAAAACTTGGGGAAAATATTACAAGAAATACTATACTACTTTACTACCTAAACTTTTAAAAACTTTTTAAAAAAGCTTTAACAAAAAGAAACACATAGAAAATTATAAAAACTAAAAACTTGTTAAAATAAAATAAAAATCTTTAAAAAAAACAAGAAACAAAAAGTTGCACTAAAAACTTTATCAAAAAGAAATAATTACTGAGAACTTTAACAAAAAGAAAAACTTAAAAACTATATAACTAAAAACTTTGTTAAAGAGAAAATATTACAAGAAATAAAAAAAGAAATACTTGAAAAATCATAAAACTAAAACCTTATAAAAATAAAAACTTTGAAAAAATATTACAAAATATGAAAAGTTACACTAACAAACTAAAAACCTTATAAATAAAAAAGATATACTTCTTGTGAAAAATAAATAAAAACTTTGAAAAATTTTATAAGAAATAAAAAGTTACACTAAAAACTGTATCAAAAAGAAATAATTACTAAAAACTTTAACAAAAAGAAAAACTTAAAAACTATATAACTAAAAACTTTGTTAAAGAGAAAATATTACAAGAAATAAAAAAAGAAATACTTGAAAAATCATAAAACTAAAACCTTATAAAAATAAAAACTTTGAAAAAATATTACAAAATATGAAAAGTTACACTAACAAACTAAAAACCTTATAAATAAAAAAGATATACTTCTTGTTAAAAATAAATAAAAACTTTGAAAAATTTTATAAGAAATAAAAAGTTACACTAAAAACTGTATCAAAAAGAAATAATTACTAAAAACTTTAACAAAAAGAAAAATTTAAAAACTATAAGAAATAAAAAGTTAGACTAAAAGCTTTATCAAAAAGAAATACTTACAAACTTTAAAAAAACTTTGTTAAAAATAAAATAAAAATATTACAAGAAATGAAAAGTTACACTAAAATATCTAAAAATTCTATCAAAAAGAAATAATTCTTGTTAAAAATAAATAAAAACTTTGAAAAAAATTACAAGAAATAAAAACTTAACATTCTGCACAGAAATCACCTATATCTAATCTATTTATCACACGGTCAGCAGGCCCCTAATATTTTTCTTTGCAACAAGGGCCTGCTGACCGTGTGATAAATAGATTAGATATAGGTGATTTCTGTGCAGAATGTTAAGTTTTTATTTCTTGTAATTTTTTTCAAAGTTTTTATTTATTTTTAACAAGAATTATTTCTTTTTGATAGAATTTTTAGATATTTTAGTGTAACTTTTCATTTCTTGTAATATTTTTATTTTATTTTTAACAAAGTTTTTTTAAAGTTTGTAAGTATTTCTTTTTGATAAAGCTTTTAGTCTAACTTTTTATTTCTTATAGTTTTTAAATTTTTCTTTTTGTTAAAGTTTTTAGTAATTATTTCTTTTTGATACAGTTTTTAGTGTAACTTTTTATTTCTTATAAAATTTTTCAAAGTTTTTATTTATTTTTAACAAGAAGTATATCTTTTTTATTTATAAGGTTTTTAGTTTGTTAGTGTAACTTTTCATATTTTGTAATATTTTTTCAAAGTTTTTATTTTTATAAGGTTTTAGTTTTGATTTTTCAAGTATTTCTTTTTTTATTTCTTGTAATATTTTCTCTTTAACAAAGTTTTTAGTTATATAGTTTTTAAGTTTTTCTTTTTGTTAAAGTTTTTAGTAATTATTTCTTTTTGATACAGTTTTTAGTGTAACTTTTTATTTCTTATAAAATTTTTCAAAGTTTTTATTTATTTTTCACAAGAAGTATATCTTTTTTATTTATAAGGTTTTTAGTTTGTTAGTGTAACTTTTCATATTTTGTAATATTTTTTCAAAGTTTTTATTTTTATAAGGTTTTAGTTTTATGATTTTTCAAGTATTTCTTTTTTTATTTCTTGTAATATTTTCTCTTTAACAAAGTTTTTAGTTATATAGTTTTTAAGTTTTTCTTTTTGTTAAAGTTCTCAGTAATTATTTCTTTTTGATAAAGTTTTTAGTGCAACTTTTTGTTTCTTGTTTTTTTTAAAGATTTTTATTTTATTTTAACAAGTTTTTAGTTTTTATAATTTTCTATGTGTTTCTTTTTGTTAAAGCTTTTTTAAAAAGTTTTTAAAAGTTTAGGTAGTAAAGTAGTATAGTATTTCTTGTAATATTTTCCCCAAGTTTTTATTTAGTTTTAAAATTTTTCTGTATTCGTTTTTATTTTTAACAACGTTTTCAGTTTTATAGTTTCTCAGTTTTTATTTGTAACAAAGATTTTAGTTTGGTATTGAATAAGTTTTCATCCCTTTCAATGTTTTTCGTTTTCTTCTTCATTTCAAACAAAGATTTTAATTTTGTAGTGTGTTTAAGTTTTTATATTGTAATTTTGTTGTAGGCTTTAGTCTTTATTTTATAAAGTTTTCAGATATTTTTTGTGTTCATCTTAGTTTTTAGTTTCATAGTGTAACTTCTTATTTCTAGGGATATTTTTTTCTGTATTCCTTTTTATTTTAATCCAAGTTTTCAGTTTAATAGTTTCAAAGTTTTTATTTTTAACTAAGTTTTCAGTGTATAATTTTTTCTTTCTTGTTAAGTTTTTCACTTTCTAGTTTTTATTTTAAACAAATATTTTAGTTTTGTAGTGTATAAGGTGTTATTTCTTGTAAAGTTTTTTGTTTTATAGTTCCTAAGTTTTTATATTTAACAAAGTATTAAGTTTTTTTTCTGCATTTGTTTTCTAACAAAGTTTTTAGTTTTATAGTTTCAAAGTTTTTTTTTATTTAACCAAGATTTTAGTTTTTTAAGTATAAGTTTTCATTTCTCGTAAATTTTTTTCTTGTTATAGTTTTTATTTTTAACAAATATTTTAGTTTTGTAGTGAATAAGTTTTTTATATTGTAATTTTGTTATACAATTAGTGTTTATTTTTAAAGTTTTTTCGTTTTATGGTTTATAAGTTTTTATATTTAACAAAATATTAAGTTATTTTTCTGCATTTGTCTTTATTTTTAAAAAAATTTTAGTTTTATAGTTTCTAAGTTTTTATATTTAACAAAGATTTTAGTTTTTAAAGCATAAGTTTTCATTTCTTGTAAAGTTTTTCGTTTTCTAGTTTTCATTTTTAACAAAGATTTTAGTTTCATAGTGAATAAGTTTTTATATTTAACAAAGATTTTAGTTTTTCAGTGAATAAGTTTTCATTTCTTGTAAAGTTTTTCGTTTTCTACTTCATTTCGAACAAAGTTTTTAGTTTTATTTATGCGTCTATCTGAATTTTTAGAAAAATTTTAGTTTTATAGTTTCAAAGTTTTTATATTTAACAAAGATTTTTGTTTTTTAGTGTAAAAGTTTCATTTATTTTTAAGTTTTTTTACTTTCTAGATTTTATTTCTTGTAAAGTTTTTCGTTTTATAGTTTAAAGTCATCAAATGTAGCTAAAAAAACCACCAAATATCGCCAAATGAGATCCAAAAAGTCGGCAAAAGGGTTAAAAATAGCAACATCTAGTGTCCAAGTAGAGTTAAAGTAAAAGTTATCACTTAGCATGTGGTAAGTCAGCTCATTTGAAATAACTAAGAAGCATGGAGAAATTGTTTACTAAGCAAATAGTTAATAATTTTATTAATCATACTATAACTGTTCTTATCAAATACGTGATGATTAAGCTTCTACAATCTTCCTAAAGAACTTCCTATTTCATTTATTGATGAAAATAAGATCTTAGCCTTTTTTCATGAAGGGGGAAAATTACAAGAACATATAAAAATTACAATGGGGAGTAAGTTCACTCCGAAAGAGTTGAAAATGAGACACTTAATGATTTTTACACTTAAATAGCTGTAATTCATGTTTTTCGAAAAAAAAATTATTTTAACTTATAAAAGTTATTATCTTGGAAGAAATTACCCTGCGACAAAGAGGGCAGTTACATAATTCTTTCACACATTCTTTACATGCAATAAGATGACCACATGGTTGAAATACAATACACATTTCTCGATCCATGCAAATCTTACATAAAAATGAATTTTCCTTTCGTAATTCACTCTTATTTTTTGAAAATTCTATTCCAATTTCCCAATAATCCACCACAAGTAAAACAAGCTACAATATCTTCAACACCAATATAATATAATCCAGAATCCGCCATATTCTTAATATTTGGGTTTTCTTTAGGCCATTTTAACAAAGTCTCGAGGCGTTTTTCTACATCCCACATTTCTGGGTATTTTGGGGTGATATCTTCCATTTGCGAAGAAATTCCTATCAAAAAGGAGGAAAAAAGGAAATTGTTCGATTATAATGATGTAGTTTTAAATGCAGTTCCAACTTCATTGAAAAAGCAGGTTAGCTTCTTATTACAACCAATTAAAAAATATCCTAATAACTTTAATTCGAATGAAAAAGGGAGAAGTATCAATTAAGAGCAATCTTTACCTAATTTTAGCCTAGCCGATTTATTTAATTTGATTTTCACAAATCTAAAAAATTTTTTGAACTCAAAGGCATGGGTGAATTTTTTAAAAAGCAATAGTAATTATAAATATTCCTCATTATTAAAAATAAAAATATTAGACAGTTACCAGCTGTAATTAAAGATCAAAATCCTCCCCCAAAACGTAGCAGGAAAACATCCACAAAATGGTTATAGTTAAAATAAATATGATTTCAAAGTTAATACTAATTCAAAGTTAAAGTTAAAAGTTAAAACAAAGTTAACACTATAAATTAATTTTGTATTATTTTCGTGTAAAATAAAAAATATTTCTGGTTAAACTGTTATCATTTTAAATCCTTTTACAGTTCAGAATTTGCAGGTTTTTTCCGATTCCAGCAAGTTTTTCTTTTATATTTTAATAAAAAGGATCCTAATTACTTTAACTGGAATGAAAAAGGAGAAATATCCGTTAAAGGTCGAACTTTATCAAATTCCAACCTTGCAGATCTATTCAATTTAATATCGAAAACAGAAAAAAATTTCATGGAACTCGTTGGTAAAGATGAATTTTTAAAAGCATTAGCTTTTATGAACGTTCCTCAATATTATATTAAAAATAAAAACGTGAGAGAATTACCAATTGTAATATCAAAACAAGACCAACCTTTAAAACTTTCCAGAAAATCAATCGTAAAATGGAATCACTTAAGTTAAACAAAATTCCAAAGATAAACTACATCACACGAATATTTGTGAAAGCATTGTTTCATTTAATTATATCACTGAAGTCAATACGTTGCTCCACCCAGGCCCTCCCCCTTACAGAATTAGAGTCGAAATCAAGGAATTCTCACAAAATTAGCTATTCTACTCAACAAAGTCCGAGAATATTCCTCCCATTTTCAAACATGTTACACTGAATTACCTTTTAAAAGAAGTGTGAAGAGCATTTTAAAGGTGCGAGATTTCAGAATTTTTAATAAAATTCCTTAAACTTTGTATTTGCGGTATATTAATTTGAAAAAAAAAATTATAAAGCCTAAGTCCATAAATCATAAATATTACTTTTCAACATATTTTAAAATTTCTTTAAATGCATGAAATGGGGGTAAAATCTTTCAAAAACACTACTTGCTCGAAATACATGAATTGCTGAATGTCTGAGATTAACAGATTAGATAAAAGGGATTTCTAACGAGGAATGTATTGTAGAAGTTAAATCATTTTAATGTTTCTACACTGAGAATTTTACTATGAGAGAGAATTTTTAAATTTACCAATTAGCACTTTGAACTACGAATAGTTAGAAAATATATATTAATAGCAAATAACTTTTCCTTTTTTTCTATCAAGCTTTAATTAGAAATTTCTAACAAAAAACCTTGCCAGTTGAATACTTTTTTTTAAAAAATATCTTGTAGAATTAGTTTAGAAAAATCATGTATTTTGTTGAATTCCTCATAGGGTGTAAAACAAAATTTCAAAAAGTTAATGAAAAAAATTAACATAAAGTTTTGAAAAAATCAGGCATGTGGAAAAAATTGAAGCAGTTTTAATAGAAAAGCATACCCAGTTTTTACCATACCAGGCCGCCCCTCCCCCTTACAGAATTAGAGTCAAAATCAAGAAATTCTCACAAAATTAGCTATTCCACTCAACAAACTCAGAGAATATGCCTTCCATTTTCAAACATGTTCCACTGAATTAGCTTTTAAAAGAAGTGTGAAGAGTATTTTAAAGGGGTGTGAGATTTCAAAGTTTTTAATAAAATTTCTTTAAACTTTGTATTTGCGGGATATTAATTTGAAAAAATTTGGATCCCTGGGTATGCTGAAAGCATACCCAGGTCCCTCCCCCTTACAGAATTAAAGTCGAAATCAAGTTTTTAATAAAAAATATTTCAACTTTGAATTAGGGTGATATTTATAGCCGTGTCGAATGTTTATATCCACCGGCTGCGGTTGCTTTTGATAGATCGCAGATTCAAATCCAATTAAAAAAAAATTCTTTTAAATATTCTCTTTAAAACTATTTAAATATATTCCTACAAATAAGTATAACTATCCCAGCTAGATGGTCGTACGAGTCATTTTGGCGGTTAAATAGCTTAACTGTTACCATAATCAACAGCGCCCCCTATAATGCAAAAACATCTCAACTCTAGTCCTTATCTCAACTGCAATCATTATCAGGTGCATCAACTCATCCATCCCTTATCAACGCATAACCGTATTACAACATTTTCTTATCTGAATCCACGAATCCACTGTGCCAGAACTCTCAATTTCCCCCTACTAGTATTTTAATTTATTTTCCAATGGTCAGTTGGTAGCTGAAATGACATTCTCGTATTAAAATATAAAATCAGTCATCGAGATGCTAGAGTTTATTTCATTACTTTCATTCATTAAAATGAATTTTTTGAGGGAAAAAATGTAAGCTTAAATCTTTTATTGATTGTAAACTATTTGTTATAGAAAAAAACGACCCAATTTTTTGTTTATTTGAGACAAAAATTTTTTTTTGAGGAAACATGTTAGATTTTCGCTTCTATATTAATGGACTTAATAACGATCCTTTTTCCTTGTACATTTGTATTCCATGTAATTATGTAATTTATTCCATGTAATTTCCACATAATTAGATACTAATTACTTTATTTTTTAACTTGGACTTCCATAAAAAAATGTCAGCTACTTAAGTTCGTAAGTAGTAAATTGTTTCATTACTAGACATAATTTGTATTTTATTTCTACAATCCCCATTTTATACTAAAGATTCTTCAGAAGTAAAAAAAATTCTAGCTCTTTTTAGAAGAGATTCACATACAGGGTGATTCAGAAATGATCATCAATAATTGGGGGGAGGTAGAGGGGCCCTAGACAAGCATATTTCGAACAGGGATGGTGGGGCGCAGCCTTTCCGTTAAAGAGCTAGGACCTAATGTAGTGCGAGCATGTTTCAAAAGGCCGTTTTTAGAAGGCCCGTGTGACAAAACAAAACATAATAAAATGAAAAAATTTATTGTATGAGGTAAGGAAGTATCCCTACTACTTACACCATGAATTCGATAGAATATGAACCACTTTCTAAACCGTGGAGTGAGTTTCAAAAGTGCAATATCAATCTTTTAGTCAAAGAATGGAGTTTCCTTAATGGTATTTATAAAAAATATGATCGGGGAAGGAATTTTCAATGATCGTAACATTGATCATTGGAACTGTTTGATCATTGAAAATTCCTTCCCCGATCATCATTTTTCTAAATACCATTAAAGGAACTCCATTGTTTGACTAAGAGATATTGCACGTTTTAAAACTCACCCCACGATTTAGCAAATGGTCCAATTTCTATTACATTGAGGATTTAAGTAGTACGGATACTCCTGTACCTCATGCAATGTTTTTCATTTTATTGTGTTTTGTTTCGTCACACGGGCCTTCTAAAAACGGCCTTTTGGAAAGCGCTCGCACTTCATTTGGTCCTAGCTCTTTAACGGTAAGGCTGTGCCCCACCATCCCTATTCGAAATATGCTTGTCTAGGGCCCCTCTACCTCCCCCCAATTATTGATGATTATTTCTGTATCACCCTGTATAATATGTGTGCGTAATTATATTTATTACTTTTTAAAACTCGACAAAGTCCACAACATTTTATCAGTAAACAAAATACATGATAAAGAACACATTAGAATAGTGACGAGAAAAATATTGAATCAGAACTAACTAAATTGTTTTGTGATTGATAAACATTTTGATGTAATTTGTACAGAAAAAAACCTTACACTAAAATGAAGCTTTTATACCTGTTTGTTTAATTTTGGGTTTGTACATAATACTGATTTCTGGTGTTTACGTATCATCTTCATATATAATACCAATTTAAATATACAATCTAATTCCGTTTTCTCGAAAACCTAATATTATCATCTTCTTGAAAATCAATCGCCAGTTTGAAAAAGGGAATACATTCAAAAAATGACCAATTGACTTTTTGTGCTCGGTAATATCTACAAGCTTTCCCCTACACAAGGGTGGAAAGGGGGGAAAATAACTACCTCCTAGATATAGCCCATTGAAGTTGCGAAATCAATGTCCCTTCATTGTATTTTTTATTTAATTTGAAATTTAAGTTAATTTGTCTTTCAATTTCAATTTATTGTTATACATACACATATATAGTCCACTGAAAATAGCGAAAAATAGGGCCGAACCTCAAACAAATTGCAATAGAAGGTTTCTCAACGGTTTTCACTTAGAAATGACCTCAATAATAACATACTAAAAATCGGCCAAAATCGGCTGGGGGGAAGTTTAATTTTTTTCAAATTTTTAAAAAATGGCCGAAAAAAAATTAAAAAAAAAACCAAAACAATAACATAGACATGTGATACATGTTTATAGGTTATTTTTGAGTGCTGAAACCGAATATTGCATTTAGTTTGGAAATGGGATATTATCCACAGATAGTTATATAATGGAAAACCGGTGGTATTGACCCTCAATGAATTAGTTAATTATTTTAAATTCTGATGTAAATATGCCAAAGTATTACCTTTTTTTCACTTTTTACTACATTTTACCAATTTCAAAATTTTAAATAAAATAATTAACTAATTCATTGAGGGTCAATTCCACCGGTTTTCCATTATATAACTATCTGTGGACAATATCCACCGAAAAATGACCTTTTCAAAAGCCTCTAAAGTTTTTTGCACAAATTTGAAAAAAAAATGCATTTTTCGCAAAAAAAAATGGAAATTTGAAAAAAAATTTAACTTCTTTAACTCGTAAAAATTTTAAATTTTAGTATGTTAATATTTAGGTCATTTCTAAATGAAAACCGTTGGATTTATCTCTTTGGATGTTTTTGTTAGGTTTTTAGGGGTGTTTTAATTTTTTCATATAGCTAATTATTCAAATTAATTTTAAAATTTGAAATTTCAATTTTTTTTCCAAACTAAATGCAATATTCGGTTTCAGCACTCAAAAATAACCTATAAACATGTATCACATGTCTATGTTATTGTTTTGGTTTTTTTTTAATTTTTTTTCGGCCAGTTTTTAAAAATTTGAAAAAAATTAAACTTCCCCCCAGCCGATTTTTGCCGATTTTTAGTATGTTATTATTGAGGTCATTTCTAAGTGAAAACCGTTGAGAAACCTTCTATTGCAATTTGTTTGAGGTTCAACTCTATTTTCAGTGGACTATATATTACACAAACAAAGAATGAGAAAAACAAATTATGATTCGCCTGAAGGAAACAAAGACCTGTATAGGCGAAAGAAAAATTACAATTTTTACAGAAAAAATAAAAACATAATATGAAGATAAATAATTAAGTAAGTTTAGTAGGGAAAAACATTATGTATAATAACAGAATTAGAATAACTACAATATATACACTTCAATTGAATTAAGTAATGAAAATAAAGGCACAGCAAGGCTTAAAAATTTTATGCTTCTGGATTTAGATGGAAAAAAACATCCAAATTATCAATATTACAAATAAAATTAAATAATGATCGCTTGAAAATATTAGGAGATGGAAAACTCTGAAATTCTATAGGCAAAAAGTTATATAATTTAGGAGCAAGATAAAAAAAATGTTTTTTGAAAATTTCTTTATGAAAACGGGGAATATTAAATATTATTGTGGGTCTTCTATTTGAGGTATAAATTTTTAAGTCGCAAATATTTTTATGGTGATGTAAAAAAAGTAACATTCGATAAAATGCAAAATGGCGAATAAGTAAAATTTGTAAATTTATTATTAAGTTACAGGGATGATCAAATTTATAGTTTAATAATTTGAAAATTTTGTTTTGAATTGATATTAAAGGAGACAAATTAGATTTATATTCACCTCCCCAAACTATAATGCCATAATTTATTAAATTATACTAATAGTATTACTTTCGCTTCTTATTATTTATGCTGTAAACTAAGCTAAAGTAAAATTTGCTTTTAATTTAAAAGTGTTGTCACCTTTTTTATCCAATGAATATTTGACACCATTGATAGTCACTTACTCCATTGATAGTGCCTTAATGACCCAGTTTCATAATGGTTTTTAATTTGATTCGTCTCGGTGGTCTTTCTGTTTTTCACTTTAGTGCAGTGAACTAAGCAGAAATATATTTTGGTTGTTGATTAAAGTGATTTTTAAGATGTTTTCATTTGAAATTTCATAAGGTTGAAAAAGGGAATTAGTCCATCAACTTTTTTTCAACTGTAAAATATTTTTGATCGCTCTTATATTTTTCCGATGATTATTCTGTACTCTAAATAGGGTGCTGAATTTCCAGTAAAAATTTTGTGGTTTTACAATGAAAATTTCATTACTTATAACAGTTTTTTCGATTTTCTCAAAACTTGCTTTTGGACTTATTCCCTTTATCAAACTGATAGTTCAATTAAAAATTCCTCTATTTTTCCTTGTTGTCACGAACACCCGCTATCAAGAAATTTTTTTCGTGTCCCTTCGATTTCTAGATTATACTGTACCACTTCTCAGTAAAGACTCACATAATTCCTCGCAATAAAGATTATACATTCGTAACTTTCTTCATCGAAACTATAACCTCGATTGCATACACATACACCCATCATATTAATTTGCTTATTATTGCAAATACTGCAGAATCATGATCGTCTCGGTGCTATCAACGTAAATGAAGCGAGTTCTGAGTGTCGACACATCGTCACCTTGAGCAATCATTAGAAGCTGTGTGTGAGTTGTCACAGAACTAGGCCACCGGAATTCGGCCTCTTAAGTCTCTTATTTACTAGTTGACTGCTGCTGTTCTTGGATAATCCGGTTAAGATTGAAAGTGTCTTTTGAGAGCTATAGTAGATTACTTTTTTGTAGTAATCAAATTTCCAGAAATTTGACTAAAAAGATTTTGTACAGATATAGAATTCAAACCCCTTTTTTAGTTTTTAAGTAGCTGTGTAAATTTTATATCATATCGTTATTAGTTTATAGTAGTCTGTTTATAATTTTTACAGAAATTTTTGTTGGGGTGATTTTTTTTGCTGTTACTTATGTATTTCGGTATAGAAGTTTCGTTAAAAAATGTTGCAAATGCGTGGGGGGGGTTCTAAGGAAAACACGGTATTGTTAAACTTTATCAGTCATATTTATATTAGTGTATTGTATTCCATTATCTTAACATGAATTCCCAATAAAACTAATAATTTTTAGTGAAAAAACTTGACACTGACTTTTACCTTAACAGAACTTTTTATTGTTGCATTTTGTCTCAGTCGTTTATTATCATTAATAAATGAAATCCATTCTAACAAATATGAAAACCTTTTTACATTTTCGTAGCCTTTAGAAGCTAACTGAAAAAAAGGACAGTAACTAAACTTTAGTTATAAGAGGGGTGGCAAAAAATTATATTTTAGTTTATTATGGTGAATTTATGTTAAGAGATTTTGCTCATAATGCCGACTTCCAGGCACAAATGGGGGGAGTTCTCCCACCCCTTGTACCACATAGATTTTTAAATGAAAAAAAAAACCCAGCGAGACTTGAAGATTTCGGGGGGAGGGTGATACGGTATGGATCGTGGGTTATTTCCGGGCATTGTTTTAAAAAGTGCTTCTTAAATTTTGTAAGAAGCCCTGCTGTGAATCGTAAAGAATTTGCTTTTTCAATTGTATTTTTCAGTGCAGTACAATTATCTCACAATCAATGCTTCAGAGATACTCTATGAGAGATACTCTACTCTAAGATTCCATACATTCTGAAATTCCCCGATAGTTTGAGCTATGGAGTGGAGATAGATTCGCTGTTCTCTCCGGGAGATAGCATGTCCTCACTCCACTCATTCGAAGCCGTCTGCTAAGGAAAACGAAAGACAATTGCGTAAAGCGCGTAACGTTTTCACCGCCCTTGGTTACATCCAGCCTTGCCAAAGTTACGTCACCCGAGACATGTGAGCAGTGAATGAGAGAGTGGTAGCTGTAGGGTGCAGTAGTAAGACACGGCGCTCTCTCGAAATAGATACAAACAGACCTCTTTTTTCCGCAGCTGTCGCGTGCTCCGCAGGTGTCATTCGCGCCATGCGAGCGATTCCAAGCTGATCGAATTCTAGTCAATTTGTGTGTAAAATGTGTTCTTGTGTGGTGGTGCTCAGCAGGCTACTTTCACCTAAAAACGGCTTTTTGGAGCTGAAAGCCGCTTTTCATGGAACTAAGCAGGTCTGGAGAGCCGTCAAACTGAAACCGTAAGTTTGTTTTGATTTGAATATCGTTTGGAAGTGAAGAGAGATAAGATTCTTAATGTGGAATGTGTAGTAAATATTTCGGGACCAATTTTGCAGAATAATTTGACATGTTTGGTCGAATGCTTTAGCTCCATCCTACAACTAACCCCTTCTTGTATGAGGTATACCAAAAGATTAGGGTTTAAAAAATACAATTAAAAATTTAGTACAACTTTTTGGACATAATTAGATATCCTATAAAACTGTAACTCTTAGAAAAGGGACTAAAATGCAAAATGTTCTCCTGAGGTCGTGAACTTAATATATATGTTTTTAATAATTTTTGTCTGATGCGTTTCATAGGTCAAAAAGGCATTTTTTCAATTTAATAAAACACTCAAGAGAAGTATCTATAAAATAAGTTCTTTATAATGAAAAATATTTCATAATTTTTTGATACGGTTGAAATTTCACCTTTCTTAGATTTTAATATTTTTTCATGGTAGAAAACCGTATATTAAAGTTTGACTTTACCCATGTTAATTTTATGAGCCTCTTTATGCAAGTATTTATAATGGTTTATTATATATTTTAGTCTTAATTAAAAAATGTAAATCAAATCTATTTTTTACAATATTTTCAACATTGTCTTTCTCTCCAAAAGAAATAAAATATATCAAAACATTCTTGAAGGTTTATCTTGACGTATTCATTTAAATTGCAAAAATTGCTTTTGATACACATTCGGGGGAAACTTAAATTGCATAAAATTAATTACGTCTTTTATAATTTATTTTGAAAGGAATATATACCTATAAATGTTATGGCTATTTTTAAATTTAATAGCTGTGTGGAAGGTTTTACAGAATTGTTTGTATGATTCTAGTAATTGGAATATTATCCAAATTAATGTTAAAATCAGCCGATATGTTTTCAAAATGAGATGGTATATTCTTTGAAACATTAAAAGAATAAGTTATAGATACTTGTATTCATCTTTTAAGTTTCAGCTAATTATATAATTTTTTGTAATCATGTCCAGTTCCTTCTAGCTCTCAGGCACGCCCACTTTTGTCAAGACCCTCTATATCAGTGGTTCCCAACTCAAATATGCCTGCGGACCACTTCACTTATATTTGAACCTCCGCGGACCACCTTTGTCCCTAACTGTATCTTCAAAATTTTAACTTTTTTCAATGCATTCATTCCTCATGGAGGGTCTAAAGTTTTGACTTTTTTTCTGAAGTAAGGGAAACCGAGTCTTACAATGTTTCTAAATAGAACTTGGAAAATCAATTAATCTATAAAACTTAAAGAAAAATTAACATTACATTAATTTTATATCTAATTACTTAAAAATATAGCTTTTATAAAAGATATTTAACCTTTTTTATCAAGTCTTTTTATCTATTAAGTGTTCACACCTACACAAAAGTTACAGGTTTAAAAAAACAACAGTATAAAATAGATATTTTTCTTCTTTTTCATAACCAACAAATAAGGTAATACATATTATTAGTAGATTTAAATTTGAAAGAAAGTACTTAGCTTTAAATTAAACTGCAGTATGAATGAGATAACCAGGAATTCTGTTGATCACAAAAAAGCAAACTGGACATGCACGGACAGTGAGTTGTGGCTGAGGAAATTCTATAGGCGAGGCTGATGTTCTCCCGAAAGAAACCACGTCAAAAGTCAATAATTATTTCAAAGGAGTGATTAAAATAGAAAATAATTTATGTGTTCAAACACTTGCGCATTTTCAAACTTGCACATCAAAAACTTGCGCAATAAATTTTTCTCATGTCTTCGAACAAACCTATTTCACGTGTATCTCAGAAATTTCCTCTTTTCATACCACGATTTCTCGAAGACCCTCTATCTGACCATACCATCCCGGTTTGAAGCATCTTTCAACACTACCACGTTTCACTTCGTGTCAAACCAAGTATAAGTCCGATCATTCGATTCTTTATTAGCCCGACCCCGACGCCTCTCAGTTTTAATTAATCTGATGCAATAATCACACACATTCATCACATTTCGTTTCTACTCTGTAATAAACCACTGTTGAATAAAACAGTGCAAAATAATAGAAATGAACAAATGATTCAAAGGAGAGAAAGTGAACATAACATTTTTTTATTAATGAGACGCATGATTTTTTACTTATGTTTTTGTATCTGTAGTGTTTTTACTATTTCCTGGAATGTGTGATTAGGAAAACTATTTTTTAAAATTTTCCACACATTTTTTGGATAAGGTATTTAAAAATCTTCTCACGGACCACCTCTTAAGGCCTCACGGACCACCTGTTGGGAACCACTGCTCTATATAAAGGCCTCCCAACTCGGCCGTGCAACGTCATAACTTTCACTCATCTTTGACGTCACTCCATAGACTTAACATGGCAATTTTCACTCACGTTTGACGTCATCGTCCGGAGTTGGGTGGCCATGTATATAGAGGGTCTTGCTTTTATCCAATTCAATTATTTTAGGAAACTATAATTATTGTTCCGTCTTCAAAAATATCTAAAGCTCTAAACTTAAACATTTTACTTCTGCTTATTGAATACATTAGAATCCAAATTTATTTTCAAATTATTTAAGTTTTTAATGAATACTTTCTATTCTCATTAACATTTAAAAGTACTCCGGTTTAGGGATAAACTTTTATTAGGTCATAATTCGTATTGCCAAACCAGAACTTCTAAAATTAGAACCCGATTATTAAATTCCAACGAAGAAGCACGATTTCCATAAAATTCTTAGAATTTTTTATGCACAAAACATATAAATCATTGTTATTTGGACCTTCTTTATTGAAAGATAGGTGTGTTTTAGATATTGATAAAAAAGTTCTCAGCTTTTTTTTAAGACGAAGTATAACTAAAGAACTTGAGATTGAAAGATTTTATTGCTTAAATTCCCAAATTATTCTATTTATATTTAATTCTACTACATACTCAATTCCCAAAGAGCTTCATGCACTCTCCATCTTCATTCAACTCTAAATTTTCGCAGACCATCTTCTAAAACTAGATCTCAAAACAAAGTTCATATATCTATTGTTAGGAGAATATGGGCTAAAGGCAAGCCAAGCCAACATAATTTCATGGTTAAAATATTGTATAATTTTAAAGCAAAGCAAGAAGTTCAACAATAACCTAAACCAGTGGATCCTCAACCTTACAGGGCAGGATAATTCAGAATAGTCTGGATAATTAAGTCTCAGTTTAAAATATTCTTAAGTAATTTTTACTTTGGTTTAAAATCAGATTTAATTTCTTAAAAATAGTATTTTGCATGAAAAAATGTGAATATTTGTAGTAAAAGATTAAATTTTTGATGCATCTAATGTAGGGGAGAGTGGGGCACCTTCGCACAAAAAGTGCATTTCGGCATATTTCTCTGGATCTAGATGAGATATTGAAACAAACTCGGATTCAAATGAAAGTTAAACCATTCCCGATATTTAGAACGATAACTGGACGCATTAATCTAGAATTTCTAACCTATATTATCAATCTAAAAAACTATAAATTTCGTGCGAATGTGCCCCATGGGTGGGGCACATTCGTACACACGCAAAAAGTTACACAATAATTATTTTTACAAACTAAAAAGTTTATACCACTTTAAAGTAAGGATAATTAAACGAAATATTTGTCACTTTTATATATTTTCCCTCTAAATTGAAGATTTTTTACAAAAAGAAAACAGCTTCAGAAAATATTGAACATCTAAGTTTTTGATGAGGAAAACAATTGTAGTAATTAAGAGTATATTGCTTATTGACATACTTCACATAATATAAGTAGTTAGAAAAAGTTCAACCAATATTTTAACTGTCAGGTTTTATTCCAAAGGAAAGTGAACCAACAGCTCGCTTATTAACACCTGAAACTGACGGTTGGGGTACTTTTAATACGATATTATCTTTTTGTATGAATGATGAATCATTACTTACTGGGAAAATACAAATTTCGTCATTAATTTTAAAGTTTTAAAAGTTTTTCATCATTAATTTTAAATAAGCACCATTCAATTCCAAATTTTGTATTTAACCAACATAACAAAATTTTCTTTTTAGTAGCAAATTCTACTAGAATAAAATCACTTAAGTTCAAGTCAATTGGCATTAAACAATTATCAGGGCCATTTATTTCTTCAATGTTTAAATCTGGGTCTAAATTCCTTAAAACTGAAGCTTTCTGTTATTTTCTATTAACACCAAAATTTGAAACAATTACAATAAAAACAATTAAACTTCAAGTTATTAAATATACTGCACTTATAAACATATAAATCACTTTCATAATCAAAAATGGAAAAGATGAGGCACATTCGCACTGTCCGAATCTGCCCCATCTTTTGGTGTACGAATGTGCCCCATCTACCAGTTCAAGCTTATCACGTCCCAACACGATATTTATAATTAAAGCAGGGAAATAAAACCTTTCTAGAAACTTACTTTAGTAGTGCCTCTACTGAATAAAATGCTGAATGTCCACTTGAGAGTTATTTTTGATTGATATTTTACGCCAACAAAATGACAAGAAAATTTACTTTGCTGCTTCTAACGCTAGCAAATTTCTAGTACGTATATAAAATGGCTCAGGGCTTTGAAAAATTCATGCTGGAGGTGGTAGTCATGCTTCCATCTACTGGTATTTTTTCAGATTTTTAAATTAATAATTACTAGGGGAAATGCCGTCTGTCCGAATGTGCCCCATGTGCGAAATAGCCCCACTCTCCCCTATTTCAAAAATATCCGATACTTTGATATTTGTTTAAATACCAAGATATTATTCTCAACCCTACCTACCAAAAATTTTCCATCGACACAAAGTTTGGGAACTACTGTCAAAAAGAAATTATATTAAGGTTTTTCTTGTTCATTTGAAAATTTATGTTATGAAACAATCTCGAATCTAGGGTAGCCCTAAAGTTCTGGTTGCACCTATTAAGAATAAAAATGAACTATTGTATTATCCCCCTTAAAATTAGAAAACGAATACCAACCTATCGCAAAAAACAAAGAGTAGAAGGAAAACTTTAAGGCATGTGGAAAGAGCATCAATGAGTAATTTTAATGAAAACGTTATATTCTTTTGTGTTATCTGGATTTGGCAAGATTTTCTTAAAGCAGTACCTCTTATCTATTTAGTCGTGTATTCAGAAACCTTTTTTGATTCTTTCTCTCTTTCTCAGCACTTTCAAAATAAACATAGATCTATTTCTGCCTTGTTTACTTTTGGATGTGTGTTTCGAAGGTCGTTGCACTGTCCGTGATAAGGTGCGTCTTTCAAAGTCCGAAAGAGTTATTATTATCAGCTTTAGAGCTCTTTATGATAAACCCTTTGAGTGTGCTGTTTAGGATCCAAAGTGCATTGGTTTTTTTTTATCACCAAATAAAGAAATATTTTCCGTCATGGAAAGAAAGCGTGTTTTTCCTAGAGTAGGGGTACAATATCCATACGTTAAGAACTTAACTGCACATTTACTTAAGAGGTTATATATACAAAATCATGCATATATTGTATTTATTTGGAGGGAGCGAAAAAACCTTCCTTACGAAATTGATCTGCGGTTAGTGCACAAAGTTTACGGGTGTTAGTCCTTATAAGCCATTAAAATATCAACTTGATCGGATTATTCTCGTTTATCTGGATTAACCAAGGGCAATCCCAGATAATCCGGGTAATATGAAAAACAGCACTTTTATAGACAGACTTACCGTTTATTACGATAAAAAACTAGGTACGTTTTTAACAAAATTACGTAGAATTGTTTATGCATAAAAAACTGGTCCATTTCTTAACAAAGAATTGGTTCATTGTCTTGTTTCACGTTGTCACATGTGTTTCGTGTAGAGAAATGTGTCAAATAAATTAGATAAATTAATGTCTACAAATCTCTAATGTGGATAAAAATTTCCGGAGAAGCGAAGTTTTTTACTGTATATACTTAAAAATAAGGGGTTTTGTGATGGTTGCATTTAATTTTTTCATTAACTATTTATCAATAACAATTATACTTATTGTTGTTGCATAATTTGCTTAGGAGAATTTAAGTCTAATAAACTTTAAAATATTGAACACTATGATATGACTGATGCTATATCATAATATAGCATTTGGATATATTTTTTTAGACTTCCCTATGAAATTTGTTTCGTACTATTTTAGAAAATTGGGCTTTCAGATGTAGTTTTAATGGTGTATATGTGATAAAAAGAGAGAAATGGCGTTTAAATTAAATGACAAAATTTTCGATTACATTTTTTCTTTTGAGAAATAGATATAGAACTTAAATAAGTAATAAATTTCACTCACATTTTGAAAAGTCAATGCTAAACTTGAATTTCTAATGGAAATATCATTTTGTATTGATCAAATTATTTTATTTGAATTTGGAATTCTTGATCGAGGATCCACATTTGAGTAATAAAACGCAATTTCAATTATTTCAAATAATGTTTACATTTTCATCTCTAGCCCACTTTAAATGATACGTAATGTTAATTTTGCAGTTCGTGACCAAATAATACAAAATAGAGGCACAGATCTATTTACACTATCATTTCAAATTGCCTTAACGTTTGGACCCAGTTTCCAGTGTCTCTTGTTTTAAGGACGGTTTTCCTGTTTGTTAGTACATAATCCATAATTTCTTATCTCATTTCCTCTTCCTCTTTGTATCCAAATGGATATTCATGATAATCAAATGAACCCCTAGTTTTTGATAGTACTCATTCCGGAACTCCCTGGGTGGTGATCCCTTATTGATAATATCTTATCTAAATGATCAAATTGTATACGGATTTGTAAAGTTATAGAAAGTAATTGGTATATTTAAGCCGAGTTTGATGCAAACAAAAAAATAGAAGGATTTTGTGCAAAACATTTAATTTCATTTGCATACAGGTGTATGCAAATGCATTTGAATGTTTCATCATTTTAACTATTTGGTTGAGCAAATTAATGCAACAGAAGCGGAAAACATGACATGAAATTTTAAGAAATTCCATTTTAGGAGATTCCTCTTAAGAAACCGAAAAACACAGTTAGCAAATTCAGACTTAGTGACAAAAAAATTATCACGCGAACATACATAAAAGAGCACGCATTTCTAAAATTCAATTAGGTTTCAAAACTTTTCGAAAATTACAATGCTTTTCATAACAATTTAGTTCTGGAAAAGCTACAATTATACTCGAAAATGCAAAGCATACAAGTCTTAGTTAAACAGACACATTATTAAAAAAGAAAATAATAATTAAGACACATATTATCTTTTCCGATTGTTCCCGTACCAGGGCAGGGGGGATACCACCATTTACGAAACATTTTTCGAAATAAATTTAAAAGTAGTGAAAGAATAAACTTTTTCAATGATAAACTACATTAACCAGCTTTAAGAATCTGATATAAAGGAAATGGAATTTGGAATTTACCCAATGCTTGTTTACCCTTCAAGGTTACTGAAAGTCCCCCTACTTCGCCCCTAGAACTAGAAAGTCCGGAAGTTACTGTTGAATAGTACCAGTAGAGGGCATTGTTTCTTTATCTACTCTATAGCTAGAATATTGGCCTATCAGGTCCATTTAGACCCCCCATTTTAATTGGCACTTAAGAAGTTCACTTATCATTTCTATGTATGATTAGGGATCGCTTCTTGCAGTTAGTTTAGATCAGTGGTTTCCAACAGGTGGTCCGCGGACCACTGGTGGTCCATGAGGCCTTTGGAGGTGGTCCGTGAGAAGATTTTTAAACTTATCAAAAAAATTTGTGTCGAAATTTTTAAAAATAGTTTTCTTTTTTCACCTTTCAGGTAGTTGTAAAAAACCATGCATGCAAAAAACATATAAATAAAAAATCATACGTGTCATAAATAAAAAAAAATCTTCTCTTTTTATCCTATGAATCATATTTGTTCGTTTCACTTACTTTATTCAAAAGTAGTTATGAAAAAGGGAATTTCTGATAATAAGTGAAATCAGTTTGTTTGAAGAAATAAAAAAAGCCGGAAATGCGAAAGTTTTTCAGCACATAAATTATTTTCTTTTTTAATCGCTCCTTTTAAATAAATACTTACTTTCCACGCGGTTTCTTTCGGGAGAACATCAGTTAGCTTCGCCTGTAGAATTTCCTTTAGTCAGTGCATGTCAAGTTTACTTTTTTGTGATCTCATCAGACATCTCATCTGTCCTGCAGTTTAATTTCAAGCTAAGTACTTTCTTTCAAGTTTAAATCTACTAATTTTATACGTAATATTACTTGTTGGTTATGAAAAAGAAATAATAACTAAAACCATCACCATTTCCACTCAACTGAACAATTACATAAAAAATAAGTAACCAAGATAAAGTTACATGGTTAAGCCTCTCATTTGAAATAAATTGAAATTTTTATTTGTAAATTGCTTTAATATTACTTTGGAAATTTATATATTGTTAAAAAAAATTGAATTATCTTATAAAATTTCTAATTTAGTTTTACTGAATAAAATAAACAATCGCGTAGTTAATAATGAATTTTATTTTTATTTGAACTTCGTGAGAGCTTGATAAGAATAGTTAAATGTTTTTTTATATAATGTATATTTATAAATGATTTGATATAACATTAATGTTAATTTTCCTTTGAAGTTTAATAGATTATTTTTGATTTTCAGTCCCAATTTAGAAACATATTTAAAACTAGGTTTCTCTTACTTAAAAAAAGGCAAAACTTAAGACCTTCTGTGAGAAATGAATGCATTGAAAATAGGTTAAATTTAAGATAAAGGTAAGGATAGGGGTGGTCCGCGGAGGTTCAAATTTACGTGAAGTGGTCCGCGGACATATTTGAGTTGGGAACCACTGGTTTAGATGGATAGCGATATGTATATAACAAGGCCTATGCCCATGTGCTTCATGATGTAAGTTTAATTTTTTCTCTACTTAATACCGTTATTAATGCATATTTTTTTTTGAAAAACCTTTTGTTAAACCGTGGTATGTTATGAAAGAGAAGTAAGAATTTAATGAGAGTAAATGATTACGATGATCTTTTTTACATTTATAATGACTGAAATAATGTTTAACTATTTTAATTAATTCATGTTATTGCACACACATTCTGGGCTTTAGCTTTTTTCTACAATTTACATATTTTCACATTGCCGCTAGTTTCCTCTTGCTCGAAATTAATATCATCACCATCTTTTATATTACGGAAATAAAACCTCATCTTTCTACTCATCATATTTATTTATAATTGTAAAATTAATTTTTAAGAAGAATTTGTCATTTTGATGGATGTGAACGGTATAAGCACAGCCATCAAAGGTAGTCATAACAGTATCTAGAGTTACCCTTGGTTCATTTACAATTACTATTGGGAGTTGAATTACTATCTTTTGTAAAACGATACTTGTGTTTTGTATGCTGAACTTAGATAAGTAGTTTTTGAATTGCTAACTAATAACTCTTTTCTTAAGAAAATTATACATTAGTATGATTGACGATATTTATTCAGTAATTTTTAATTTAGTAGAAAACTAAATTTAATTTGAATAATCTAGATGTATTTTTTTAATAAAACGACTGTAAAATGTATTATTAGTTTTTCCCAAGAGTCTACTATAGGTCATTTGCCATAAAATAAGAGAATATTTTTTTCAAATTAAAAATGTGGAGAAGTAGACTTAAGGGAACAATAATGTATAGTCTTAGAAATTTGAGAGAAACGCTAAATTTTCAATGGATCTCGGACCTTTAAAATGTGTTTTTTTAAACCTCGAAAATAAAAACGGTCCGTAGTTCATCAAAATCTTGTATCCTTTTTACTTACTCCCAAAAAAGTGTAGTGAATTTTTTATGTAACTGGCATATTTTACAACCTCACTTTTCTATGAAAAAAACTCCTACAACTCATGAGCATTCTTGTTGGCCGTGTTAGTTTGTGAGTTATCTGCTGTTATCTAAGTCAAGGATGCACCTTGTTTTAAATAGGGCACCATACGCACGCTTAGTTTTTTCTCTTGCATTTTTTATATGATTCGGATGTTCCTTTTAGAGGATATCTTTAGCTTTCTCGAGATATTGAACTTTGTCTCTCAAAATGATGACGTTCCCTACAAATTTTAATTTTTAATGTGTTTGTTGTCTTCTTTTCTTTGAAGAAGAAAAGAATACCAGAATAAGCAGCTTTTAAAATTAGGTCTTTCAATATCATATTTTTAACTATTTAAATTATTATTAAATACAATTTATATCAAGTAAATTTATTGATGTTTATTTCGGAGCTCAAGCAAATTTTTAAAGTGCAAACAAAATAACTCTGGAAGAAACTTGTGTTCTAAGTTTTTATGATGTTTTGAAAACAAGAAATAGTTTTCAAATGAGTTCCAAAGTAATGAACAATGTATCGGTTTTAGTTTAGTTTAATTTTGGAAGTAAATTTAATTAGTTTAAGGAGTCTCAGGACCCTTAAATATGCAAAGAATACCTCGATCTTGAACTAGTATTACACAAAAACCAAATTCTGTAGTAACTTGAAATTGGTACAGCATAATAACTAAATACCAATGCACAAATACCCAAAATTTCAGAAAGCTTTGATGGTTTTTATAGTAGTTATCAAAAATAGGAAAAACTTCAAATTTTTTCACTCTGCGCATGATTTTTCAAAAACTATTAAATTTACAAACATAAAATTGTGTACTAATACTCGTCTTAAGGTACTTAATAAGTTATACCTATTAAATTTGTCAAAAATAACTGTTTAATGCTTTTTTATTACAGTTTTTATAAAAATTAAAAAAAAAGTGATTTTAACTCGTAGAAACAAGTTCTGGTTAATATAAGGTTTCAATGTGAAGTATAACTTATTAAGTATCATAAGACGAGTATTTTTACACAATTTCATGTTTATAACTGGAATAGTTGTTGAAAAATCTTTCGCAGAGTGAAAAGATTTGAATTTTTTTTCCATTTTTGATTACTCCATGTGAAATCAACCGGCACTCAACCTGACCATCTCAGATTTTAATGAAACTTTCAGGAATTGTTCCCTATTATAATATAAATGAGAAAATGTTTTTATTATTCAACTTTATCAATAATTTTTTTTATTAAAATTTTTTGAAAAAAGGAAGAAAATGCAATTTTTCGCACTTAATGTATTATAACTCCAGTTATATTTATCCGAGGAAAATCTATCACCCCTCGTTTTAAAGATAATTTTGAAAGCTTTAATTTTATATAAAGTTTAACTATGTCCGTGAAAAGCATTTACTTTCATGATTTTTTAAATTAAAAAGCTTTTAAAAAACAATGTTGGTATCCTTCAATTTCTTTAAAAATTATACATATATTTAGCAACACTATAAATTATGATATCTAAAATTTACAGAGTGGGACCGCCACGGGATCAGGAGTTATAGTAAAAAGAGTTGTTTTGAAGTACTATTTCAGAGGTTAGAGTGACCAAACATGGCGCAGAACCCAGTTTTTGGCCACTTTAACTTAAATAGTGGTGAGTAAAAGTGATAAAAACAACTATTTTTGCTATAACTCCTGATCCCGTGGTGGTCCCTTTCTAAAAATTTCAAATATCATACTTCATAAAGTTGTTAAATATAAGTATAATTTTCAAAGAAATTGAAGGATACCAACATCATTTTTTAAAAACGTTTTTATTTAAAAAACCATGACAGTAAATTTATTTCGTGGACATAGTCAAACTTTATATCAAATTAAAGCTTGTAAAATTATCTTTAAAACGAGGGGTAATAGATTTTTCTCGAACAATTATAACTGGAGTTATAATACGTTAAAGAGCGAAAAATTGCATTTTCTTCCATTTTTCAAAGATTTTTAATAAAAAAAATTACTGATAAAATTGAATAATGAAAACATTTCTCATTTATATCATAGAAGAGAACAATTCCTGAAATTTTTGTTCAAATCCGAGGGGGTCAGGTTGAATTTTGCCATTTTTTGGTTGATTTCACATGGAATGACCCCTATATAAACCATCAAAACTTTCTGAAATTTTAGGAATGTGTGTATTGTTATTTAGTTATCATGCGGTATAAATTTCAGGTTACTACAGAATTTAGTTTTTGTGTAATACTAGTTCAAAAATCGAGGTACCCTTTGCATATTTAAGGGTCCTGAGACCCCTTAAACGATTAAGTTTAATTTTCCCTTTAAATTGGAGGAAAGTTTATAAGTATTTTTCAGATTATTTACAAAGACGTTTTAAATCTGGCGTTGTTGTAAATCAGTGCAAAATGATAGATTTAAAAAAATAATGGCCGAATGATGTATAATAAAAACAGATGAATTTGTTTTCTGAATGTGTAAGTTGCATGCAACGGTTCAAAGATGTTATTATGTGGCATCCTAGATTTAAGTTTTCAAATTAAAACTTCATTAAGACTTGATGCGGAAAATTTATTCTGATTTCTCGGCCTTTCCTTCATCTTATATGAGAAGTAATTTCCGAGAATGCATTGAATCTGAAAAATACTTTGTAATAGTTTTTTTAATCCATTAAAATCCGTCTCGAGTAAGTTACCTGAACTCCTTCTAAAACATAGAATGCAATACATAGGGGATTAGTTTTATTATTTGCAGTAATTTACTGTCGAGAAAACTTTTTATACGAGTTCGAAATGCAAAACTAGGTGCTTAGGTAAACTATTTTTGCATGAAGTATATTTACTCATTATGTGAGCCCAACCTTTTTTCTTTTTACAAGAAGGGTTTTTATATCATGAATTACTTAAAACGTTACGCCGTAGGCAAGAAACATTCGTACTTTACGTGGAATTTTGTATTAAATCGAATGTGCCTTGTCTTTTGATTCAGGGGATGTCTGACTGAATTTAATAGCTTTTTTACTTTTTACTGTTGACATTAGGTTCTTGTAAGTGGGTGGGTAAAACTTTTAACTTCCTTGTAGTTGGCATTGTTCACCTTCAACACGCTTTTCATTTTAGGATCATCGGGGAAGCTATAAATTGTTTCCATTCACTATGTTGATCTCTTATTCGTGTCAAGGATCGTGTTAATGACCCGGAAAGAGGGAAAAGTAACTAGTACCACTTAACTGAAGGAAGCCAGTTTAGCCATAACAAAAGCGATCTAAACGCGACTTCTCTTTAGATTTCTTCGGCTTCAGTTGCTCATGTGTAAAGCTTATTTTAAAAGATCGGCGCCTTTTCTACTGATTTTAAAGCTTTTTATTTTATATTCATCTTACACTGTTTGACATAGCCAATTGGAGCCTGCTTCCTCTTCTATAATTAATGGAAATCTTAGCTTATTATGATTTTTAATTTTGGTTAATAAATTGTTAATCGTAATTTTAAATTTTGTGTTTTTGTTAAGTTGAAATGGAAAAAAGTTAGAAGATCATTAAAATTATTTTTGTAATAAAGGAGTATGTTCATTTAACATCTTTTAAAATAATTTCAAGGGAATAAATGATTTTATTACTTTAAATAGAAATTTATTATGATTAAGAGCTGGATTTGAGGCGGAACGAGCCGGAACGGCGTTACGGTACCTCTCTCCAGGAAAAAAATTACAATATTTAAACATATTAATTTAATTTAATACGAATAAGTTCTAAGTGAGTCAGAGTTGCTACTATTTTTACACAAATCTTCTTTCCTGCATATTATGTATTCTTAGAAATTGTACAATACTTCCGATCTATTTCTAAGAAATTATTTGAGAATAACAATCACCATAAATAAATGAATCATAAGTTCATAATGCATCATAATTTAATGTTGTCTTGTCCAACAAGCAGTGCAATTTGATCAAATTGATCCAAAAGTGTCCAAGACAGCCCTGGCCACATCAGAATTTAATGAAACGTTTTTTTAATTTTCAACTTAATTGCTGTAGTTTTTCCAACATTTCAAAGAAAAAGTTTATAAATTTAGTTTTATTAAAATTACTTACTTATTTCTTTTTACACAGTTTTCTAAAAAAAACTTTGTGAAATGTTATGGAAAATGCATGTGGTTAACAGAACGTTAAGTCTAAAATTGTGTTATACAGGTCTTAATATTTTATCTCACTAATAAACAGTAATAAACCATATTGTTACCTTGCATTGAATTTTTTACAACATGAATAAAAAAGGTTGAATTTTATGTATTAATAAATACTAAATGTTGGGTTCATATTTAGAGATGAGAATTTTTTATGACTTTAAAATCAATAATTTTGAATACAATCCAGACCATAGGAAATTAACTTTGTGGTATCTTTCTGCATAGAAATCACGCCCTGAAATTTTACCCAGAAATAAGGTGAATTAAAAGTAAATAAACCATCTTTAAAGTGTGTGCATTACAAGCATTTTTATTGGATTTGTATTTTCAAAAATTTAATTGTAAATCATTTAAATTAAATCATTAAAATAAAATTACTATTTCACTATAAATTTGATATTTTACACCCAGAATGAATTTTTTTGATCGCGTTAGGAATTTTAAGTTTATAATAATATACAGGGTGTCCCATAAATAGTGGGTCACACCTTCTAGGGGGTATAGTAGACACCTAGACGAGTCAGAATCACATAGGATTCGGGGGTCCCAAACCAAATCCCAGGGAGTTAAAAATGGAGCGACACCCCAAAAAAATTATTGAAATATTCAATTTGTAGAAGAACTGCTATTGGTAAAAATTTAATTATGGTCTCAAAAATTGTGGTTCAATATGATCTTTAAAATTATCTCAAAAGACCTCACCTTAAATTTTTTTTATTATGAAAAAAGTTAAAAAACCACAAAAACATGTGAAAATTCTGCCCAAACCTCATTTTGTATTCCGAAATCATTTCTTTTGATTTTATAATCTGAAAGATCATAGTTGTAAACCATTAAGTCCAAAGTGTCACGTAAAAACCATCAATATTATATGCTTGAGATCCTGTTAAAGCACGGTATAAGTCCGTTTTTTTCGTCCGCAGACTGTCGTTTTGGAAACGGCTATAGGAAACCACTTTGCGCACGCAAAAAACGAACTTTAACAGGATCTCAAACGTTTAATATTGATGGTTTTTACGTGAAACTTTGGACTTAAGGGTTTACAACTATGATTTTTCAGATTATAAAATCAAAAGAGAGGATTTCGAAATGCAAAATGAGGTTTGGGCAGAATTTTCACATTTTTTGTGGTTTTTTAACTTTTTTCATAATAAAAAAAATTTTAAGGTGAAGACTTTTGAGATAATTTTAAAGATCATATTAAACCACAATTTTTGAGACCATTATTAAATTTCTACCAATAGCAGTTCTTCTACAAATTGAATTTTTCAATAATTTTTTTGGGGTGTCGCTCCATTTTTAACTCCCTGGGATTTGGTCTGGGACCCCCGAATCCTATGTGAATCTGACTCGTCTAGGTGTCTTCTATCCCCCTAGAAGTGGGACCCATTATTTATATGACACCCTGTGTTTGTTTTTTTGAAACGCTTCATTTTTTGTTTCAGTACATTTTTACTACAAATTAATCTCATAATCTAAACTTTTTTAATACTGCATTATCGTTGTCGCTACGCGCCTCTGTCACTTTTTGGCGACGGAAAACTCTGCCAAAACCCGAAACATTTAACGATCGCCGGGACTTCGAATCTGGATGAAACTGACATTTTGCTACACTGGTCCTCAGGAATTTAGCGTGGATGGAAAAATCCATCATATAAAATGAATAATCTCAGAAAATCTTTTGTTAACCCTTAATAACAAGTGAAAATATGATAAGAAGGAAATGAATTGGTGGCTGAAAATGTTATATTTACAGTTCGTGATTGCAGTATTTTTTACTTACAATTGCCCTTATAAATGTTTAAAATTTTTAAGTGCATAATTCCTTCTGTGCCAAAATAATGTATGAATTTGAAGGTAAGATGTTTAGTACTTAATATTCTCATTCATAAACAGTAAGATTTATAAATTAAAAGTTATTTGTATTATTTTGGAAAATTTCCAGTAAATGAAGTAATGTTTAAATTTAAGAATAGTTAAGTGGTTAAAATATTAGTTGAATAATCATAAAAATGATTTTTCGTTCTTTTTATGTCGATATAGGATTTTCATAAGTCAATAGAATAAACACAGATAGTGTTATAGTTTTTAATTCAAGTTATTTGATTACTATGCAATGCTTCGACAGTATTTATCCAAAATGCCACATTGTTTTATTTAATTTTCTTATAGTTAAAACGCAATCTTTGATTGCTTATTTTACTTTTGCATGGGATATATGTCAAGTCTGCGATGTGAATATTAAGATGCAGTTTATTATCCTTTTCAGCAAGTTGTAAAAATAGCTGTTAAGCTTCTAACTTCTACGAATTCTGATTGAAATGATGAAATAAAAGTAATTTTTAATTATATCCTGAAGAATAAGAGAGAAGTAACCAGAAATAATTTGGAATGAGTAAAAATGCTTCTCACTATCTGGCGCCATCTATTGAAAATATCTGTTATTCAGCGAATGAGAAACTTCTGATGAAAAGCAAATATGACGTTATAGAATTTGCGTCATGGAATAGTATTATGCCCTTAAAAAACTTGCGTTACGTCATATTCCTAGATTCCTGCTCCTTTATTATTGCTTCTAAATATTTATTCCATCACTTGCAAGCATACCGAATTTTGAGCTTTCACATATCTCGTTTACAAGAGTTGTTTTACTGTTTAACTGATGTTTAATTTTATAAAAGGCTTTTTACAGTAAGTTAAATAATTTATATTTAATAAAATTTATGTAAATTTAGTTTATATTCATTTGGATGGATTGATGCCATCCATGTTCGTGAGAAATGTAAAATATTTACTGAATTTAATTTAATTTAAAGAGAGTTGTAGGTATTCTTAACTTGTAAACTTGTTACTTAATTTTAATGTTGTAATTACAGCATGAATATTTTAAAGTGTCCATATTCTAAAATTTTAATGTATTATTAACCTTTTAAAGTGTACCTTTTTGCTTTCTTGGAAACAAATTCCAGTTATTACATTTTTATAGTTTGGATACACACTTACCTGTTAAAATATTATTAAATTGCATAAGCAAAATAAATATAATGCACGTGTTGCCGACAAGTTTATATAGATGAATTAAATACCATTTTATTATTTAGCAAAAGTAAATTTGGTATTTTTAATTCTAGGTATTTAATATTTCCATTTTACCAACTTTACAATGTCTCTCAAATTACTAGTTATAAAATGCATTTATGTATTCTTTAATAATTCATAATATAAAAAAATTTGGTTTTAAAATTTTGTTCAGTTATTTTCAATCAAGTTTTAAAACTTTTATTACCCCATTTATCCTAAGTAAAGAGATTTCTTGTAAATATTACAAGAAAGGATAGCTCTTGCAAATTAGGTTAAAATTTTATGTATAAATCTCTCTGCAACACAAGTAGGATCTTAATTTTGAACATAATTACCGAAATACTTGTTTTGATTGCTTCACTTAAAATATAATTTTGAAAGTTATTATCACGTTCGCGGAGATATTAGCATGTGAAAATAGCCCTTTTTCAGGGGTCAAAAAATAAAAAGTTCACATATTTGCCAATTTTTTTGATTTTTTTATTAAATTTTGTGTTCTTTCAACTAAAAAAACACAAAACTACACAATAACACTGAAGAATTTGCAAATATGCGAACTTTTTACTTTTTGACCCCCGAAAAAGTGCTATTTTCACATGCTAATATCTCCGCGAATATTCAAGATATTTTGATCAAATTTTTTTCAATGAGTTCTTCTTGACGTTGGCAACAACACTCTCACTGAGGTTTTTGCTCTATCTACTTTAGTTTTTAAATTATTTTTTTTAACTTTTTAATTTCGCCGCTAGGGGCGCTGTAAGTCATATTAATGGATTCTCCAGGGTCACTTACCTAGGGGTAGACCTTACTTCCATGACCCTAGGAGGCGTAGGTTTCGAATAAAACCCGTGCAACCCTATTTTGAAACACCCTGTATAGAGATTGCTGCTTAGAATTCATGTTGTATCAGTATAAAACTATAAGCTTTATTTAGTCTTTTTAAATTTATTTTAAAAAAATTTAAAAAATAAATCAGTTTAAAATACCCTTATTTGAGAATTACAGCTTTGTATATTTATTTTTGAATGACCATTCTAATTAACCTTCCTGTTGGTATAGAGAGTGTAATTAAATATCAAAAAGTAATTATTTCCTTTCACTAAATTTATATATAAGAATTTTTATTATAATCCACACTAATACAAAGCAAATAAAAATACTACTTCCAGAGTTAACTACAATTTTTTTGGAAATTTTTAAATTGAATAATACTGTAATATACTTTTAAGAAATAACAAGTGCTTATGTTCTGTGATTATCATGAATTGTTTTTTGAAATATTATTGAAGGTGTAGGATACATTATGTTCTAAAGAATTGTTTTTTTTCTGAATAATTTGAATGAATAGCTAACTATGTAAAAATAAAAAAACATTGTTATGCGTATTTTGGTAAAATAATTATTGGGGGTGCGTTGAGAGTTTTAATTTTGTACACAAAAATACTTTTAAAAATAATGTGAAAATGGTTGAAGTGTTGCAATAAAACATATTACTTATATTGTCATGTTATAAGAATATAACCGCATTTTAAAGGGATTTCTGTTTAAAAACGAGCTTTTGTAAACTTATTAATTAAGAAAATCGATGCTTTTACTTTACAAGTTACTACTTTGTAGAGTATTATTCAATAAACTTATTGGGAACATTTATCCAGAGTTTACTTTAAACAGAGTTCTTTTCAGCGATTTTAATACTGATTTTCAAATTGATAATAAAAACAAAAAAGTGATGGTTTAGTATAAGCTGTATCTATTCAAGCGTTATAAATATTCGTCAACATGCCTTTTTTTATTCAAGACGCAATTAATAAAGGTTAAACACTGTTCAAATTTCAATATCTCTAGTCTAATAAAAGAACCTGCAACTGTGCAATCTATATTGTGATTTTAAACTTTGATAACATTAACGATTTGATAATATTCAACCTAATGCATTAAGCTCGCCATTCAGTTATTAAGAATAAGTAATCTGTGACCTATGAGTATACTCTGCACACTTGAGAAGAAAATGGACCAAATGACCCTGGTTGACCATGTTGCGAAAGGGAGGAAAGACTTTACGTCATTATTTAGACGGATTTAATTTTGGGATGAAAAGTTATTACTAAATGAAAAGTTCTGGCCTCTATCGGCTGATATCAGTTATAAAATTTGAAATTACCGAGGCTAGATACCTTTTAAGAAAATCGACTACACTATAAAAAATCGTTTTTTACGCAGTCAGTTTTTCACGGATTAGTTCCGTAAGTTGGAAAACTAAATTTTACCTTTCAATTTTTCACGAAATCATCCAGTATATTCTTACACCTAACACACTAAATGTAAACTTTTTATATTGATTCTATAGAAGTTTGTTTCAGGGTTAAAGTGTGTTTACCGAAGAAAAAGAAAATTTTTTTTCAGTAGTTTAAAAGTGAATAAACATTTTAAATGTTCTTAAATCACAACAATAAAAATACACAGAACAGCTTTTCTTTACGAGATAAAAAAAACCTATTTAATAATTAAAATAAAAAAAACATTCACCAAAAAGTATTTTGAAAATCTATATTAAGAAGCAAGTAAACAGTTTTAGAGTATCTTATATAAAAAACCATAAACTCTCTTACTTTTATCACTACTTTTTCTTCATTTACTTGAAGTTTTTTTGTAAAATATGTTTTACAGATATCTGGCCTGGTGGTCAAGAAGCGGAAGTTCAAATCGAAATGTCGGGCTATTGGGTACAACAAAGAGAAATAATTATTATTAGCTTTTAATTTTTTGAGCGCATTGATATCATATGACGGTAAACGAACGGACGTTTCCTCAAATGATAGAAATAATCCGGCAGCAACACTGCCAGGCAATTTCCGTTTTTAAAGAAAAATGTTTTTACGGTGTGTCTTATACCTCGTGCAGTTACTCCGCGGCTGTTTCAGATTCTTTACCGTGGCTGTTGAATTATTTGACGTTCAGTTGTTCGAAAGGTCACGCAACCCGCAACCATCTTTAATACAACCACAAAGTGTCATCAGGTGGAAACTTCCGAATTTCTTATTTGTTGGTAATACTTTCTCCGAAAGTTAGACCTTGGGGTTAAATGTATTAGAAGTGGTCTGGGAATTTTCTTTTTGGTACTGTTTGACGTTTGCTGTTTGGCAGCTTCTTGCTTTTATTAATGACTCATTCTTATTATAATTTATGTTTATTTGTTTTAGTTATTTATGGGTCAGTATACAATGATTTATGCTTCGAGGGCATTATAACCATTTCAATGTATTTCAATGATTGTTTAAAACTTTTATACGTATATTTTAGATAGAAAGATTCTTTCAGATTTTTTTGTTCAATTAATTACAGTCAGTCAGTCACAGTTAGTTCTAATGAAGCAAAATTTTTTTATCGTATTTATTTCTTTGCTGTATCTCTTTTGGATGAAGATTTTCAATATCTTCTGGAGAGAAGACTATGATTATATTAGGATTATGGATATTATGTTAAAAATATATATTTTCAGAAGATCAGGTATTTTTAAAAAATACAGATAGGGTTAACTTAAATTTATAAACTATAGGGTATTCTCTCTGTAATTTAATAATTAGAGAGAGTACATTTTGTCAACAAAATTACTCCTTTTAGTAGTGATATCACAATATTATTTTAATGAAATCTTTATAAAAGTTCATTTTTAAGTTAGGATATAAACTTATTTGAATATGATGCAAATTACTCATTCTATGTGGTTTTTAAATGTCAAAAAGAACAAATTGAATTGAATTCAAAACTACACAGTGTTTCATATTGATAACTGATCAATATGAAACACTCAATCAATATGAAAATATATAAAAAAATATATCAAACAATAAATATAATATAAATAAATATATCAAATCAATATGATCAATATGAAACCTACCCTTTCTCGTATATCTACATTTCATAGATACATTTACGAAACGTGATATTGAATCATTTTTATTTAAATTGAAGGGTTGCCATTATTTTCAGTTTGGATCGATATCATTATTACAAATCTGACAATGGGATACATCATATAGGTCCTATATTATATGTACCCCATTTTATTTCTAAATAACACCACGAGAATTGTTTCAACATTTTACTCTTTTTATTTTAACCATGATTAAATTTGCACTTGAACTTCTCTTTCCGATAAAACCTTGTGGCAACTAAATAGGGTGTGTCGGAAAAATTCGACCTTAATGTCAACTGAAGTCATGATTTCCGTTATTTAAGTAAAGAAAATCACTCCCTCGTATTGAAAGGTCAAAAATGATATCTTATCGAGGTAATTGGGTAGTTATTCATTTGTAAATAGGAAACCTCCCCCACTCTGATTTCTTCTGTGTTATTCTGAAGTAGATTGCTTTTGTTTTGCTTGGCGTATCTTTTCTATATTTAAAAAATGATTTTGTTTTGAGGGTCCTTTTAACATTTTACAAAATATAATGAATCGAAATGAGGGAAATTCTGAATACTATAAAGGAAAAAATGCAATTGATAATTTCTTGTTGTTTAAATTACCTACCGGTTTTTTAGGATCTAACAAACTTTCATAACCACTATTTTAGAGTGGAGGACTACTTAAAATAAGCAATTGTGAAGGCTTCCCAGAGGTTACATTTTAACTGTTTGGTTTAAAAAATGTAAAATAATAATTAAAAGATATTTCATCAAATATATATACTAAAAAAATTTTATTTTCTTAACTTTAATGAAGGACATGTTTTTTATTTGAAATACTTAGATCCATTTAGGGCCAAGCAGATATGTTATAAAACTAAAGATTTTTCTAAAATGTTACAAAACTACATAAAAGAATAAAATCTTATCCTTTTCTTGATAAACTCTTGAACCAAATGTACAGGATTAACTAAGTTTACCTTAAAGGAGTTTGGTGTTCTAAAAGTTAATATTTATCAAAGAAACCTTTTCACACCAAATAATATCAGCCTTTCTTATTTATTTTTTGATACTTATTATCTACGAATATATAAATAACTTTTTATCTTGTTTTTTCTTTTTTAGAGATTTTCCTTGTTAATTTAGTTGCTTTATACAACAAATCTACATTTATTCAACTGAAAAACAATTTCCTGATTTAAGAAAATACGCCTTTTTCGCTAAGGAGTATATTTGGGATATTTTCAGATGCTTTTTATCTATTGGGTGAGGTCAACATTAATCTTTCCCGTAAGAAAATGTTGAAGTATAGAAATTTGAGTAAAAGTTAAAAACAATAAATAACTAATATGAGCAAAGAAATTCTACAGTTACCAGTAATGTTAATGCTAAATTTAAACAAATTATTTTGACCGTGATAATCAAAGCTGTGAGAAATTAGATCTAAATACTTTTACTAAGATCTTTCGCTTCTTTATCTAAGTTGTCTATAATCAATTATTTTTGTGTGGTTATTCATTCAGTAAAATTCAATAATAAGTTATTTTCTGTATATTGATTGAAAGAACATATTTCATGGCACCACTTAAAGTATTTCAAGCACATTACCCAAGCACATTACCCTCCATGCATGGTAACGGAAAGATATAGGGATGAATGTAAGAAAACATATCCTAAACTCCCACGGACTATACCTAACTATTACATTTACAGCTACAATAATATATTGGAGTGTTGTTTCGCAATTTACAACATCACAATAAATAGAAAGAAATTTGTATAACAGCAACTTTCATAAAAAATCTCTAAACTTTGAAACGAAGATATTTTATCTGTACTGGTTCCATATAGTGTGTCATGTGTCAAAAGAATATTTTTGCACGGGGAAACGAAGAGTGCAGCTTTTCTAATGATAGACAAAAGGTTGGGGTGGATTAAAGGGTTAGACTGATATTAGTGACTTGACTCAATAACATAACGGGACGTTTTTTTTCTAAATTACGTTAACTGTTGATTTTTACAGCTGTTAACAGTTCCCCATAAATTTCTTTTGAATTTATGTATCTAAATTTATCTTGATGTTAAAAACAGTAAAGAAAGAGGACAAGGTGATTCTGCTCTTTGCTCTTGGGAGAGATTAAGTGGGATAAAACCTTAGAGTTTGCCAAGAAACTAAGTGTGTAGTGTAGCGCTGTTTTCACTTTTTACTGTTTTTTAATGTTTTCAGTTTAAAAAATGTCTCTTAAGAAAAAACAATCGAAAACGTTTTAACAACTACTGCTCTTTCTTGAATACTTAGGAAACAAATAGTTTACATTTAAATTTTTGAAAGTAATCAGATAATATATGAATGACTTTAGTACAACGAATGATGACTGCTAATATAGAATTTAAAAATTAAAAACTATTTGTGTCATTTTTTTAGAAGTAAGCGATTTTTACAGTGAACAGTGGTGCTTATTTCCCGTCTTTTAAAGTACTTTTTGTATCGTAGTTTTTCAATTAAAAAAATTATCTACATTTTTGTGTTATTTTTGAAATGGTATATGTTTAATTTGCATAATCCAGTAATATCAAGATTAGCATGTTTAATTACCTTAGGTACATGCATAGCAAATATGATTCTATATGAATGTAATACCTCAAAATTTTCTACTATTCCATTTGCGAAAATAAAAAAAATCTTACAATTGTGTTTGTCTCGAGAGTCACTAAACATTCTACGAGAATATCTTTCCTAGTTCTAAATATTTTCTATGCTATACAATGTATTCAAATTTAAACTCTAGGGGAACAATGTTTAAATCATAATTGAGAAAGTTTTATTAGGTGTTTTCCCGTTCATTATAAAGGATCATCCACTCTCAAAGGGTTGATAAAAAGGAGAAACAATTTGGATCATAAGGGAAAACGAATTACCTACTTATATCATTAAAAGTTCATAATGACTATGAATTCAGGAAATAGTTATATTGTCATAGTTTTGTAATACTATGTTGCTTTTAGATTCTTAGACGTATTCATACTTTGTCCCACTTATTTCTCCCGTCAGTGTTTAATAAGATAATGCTTATTATTGTTGACTGAGTTTATTATAATTTAACTGAAAAGATAGTTTAAATATACACTGTTAAAAAAAGTTCAACCTTTCGCCACAAACTGGTTCAAATTTAGCTGCAACCAAAGTTCGGTAACAGATTTGACCAAGTTTTCGGTGCTTTCACTAGCGAAAGCACTGGATTTCACTATTGAAAGCACCGAAAACTTAGTGAAACCTTTTACTGAACTTTAGGTTGCAGCTAAATTTGAACCAAGTTTGTGGTGAAACAGCCCAACCTTTCAACACAAATTGGTTAAAGGATGAACTGTTTTTAACAGTGTAGCATTTGCTTATAATTGTTGGTATCTATTACCCAATCCTGCTAAGACGAAAAAAATTATAGGCTTGTCTGAGATAAATTACCACCTTAACATAACCAACTCAATTATAAACCCAATCGGAATCATAAATTCGAAATCTAATTTCCGAAGCCAGGGATCAACGAACGCCACCGAGCGTCACGAAAGCAACGAACAGATCTCCCAGGACACTCGTCCTCGCCCTGTCCTATCTGGATCGCGACGGTGTTTTCCCGAATTCCCCCTCAGTGTAAATGCGAGTTATGGCGTAATCCACTTTCTCGAAATAAAACACACTATCTCGACAGGACTGGCAACGCTCCCTTTGTAGTGATCCGTCTGTGGCTATGGGGCCGCTATTTTTAGTGCGGGCAGTTTTTTGCGAGCCACCCATGAATGAACCGCGCCTGTTTTGAAAACCTTGAGAGCCCATTGCCACGCCATTGGTCAGCCGGGGTCCATAAAGCTGTCGGCCATGGGAGAGGAAAACACTTTCGATCCCGAAGAGAGAGAGGAGTGACACACGGTTTCTTGAGGATTTGACAGTCCCTTCCACGATGGAAGAAGCTAGCAATTTAGAGATGAGATCCAGAAAAGCTCTGCTTCAGTACCTTGTCAGGTAGGAATCGGTATAGGCAAACATCACCATCGTTATCTCGAACTTAAATAACTCGAAAAACTTTAAATCTCGAAAGAATATTTTCTCCTTTGAAATAAAGTACTAAATAGTTTTATATTTAGAGACTGTTATCTCGAAAATTCCATATCTCGAATTTATTTTCGGGCCTCTTCGATTTCGAATCTTCTTTTGTTCCCTGCTTTTAAAAACTAGATGATCTTCTTTTCTTCACTTGTTTAGAAGAGCTGTCATTGCCCTACTTAGTTTCTCGTAAAATTTGGTTCTAAGTTTAAAATATTGCTTTGGAGGGTTTTAATGAACACGAGAGGATTTACCAAAATTTTCATAATTAGCGTTTTATCGTTGTTTTTATAGTAAAATACATTCTTTAAGATTAAACATTCATAGTTTAGAGAAAATTTCAAATATTTTATTTTTGCCCCCTTATTTTTAAATAAATCATACCCTAGAGATATTCTTAGTTTATTCAAGTAAGTTCCAAATCATTTGTTAAATTTTATGTTAAAATTCAAATTACTGTTATTGATGTTCGCATTATAGAACTTAACCCCCACGTTAATATAAAGTATTTTTGTTCTTTAGATGATATATTTTCTCTACGCTTCTAGAAAGGTCATCCTTAATGTATTAAACAAAATTAAGAGTTTCTTATGAAAATAATCTTAACATTAGAATTTTTGCTTTCGATGATCTGAATAAACTATTTTAACGTTATTTATGAAAACATACACCGTAAATTTACACTTATATTTTCCATTTTAATTTTTCGTGGTAAAAAAGTAGTTTCTCGATACCTTGTAAGATTTAAAATGTTTGGCGAGGTGAGAGAAATTGATATAAAAATTTAGGTGTTAAAGATACTCTCTAGTTTCCCTTGCTTTTCAAAATTTTACAAAATAAGTAAAGATTCTTTCTATGTTCCTTAGAGATTAGGGATCCCTCCTTTTTTATAGGGTAATCTTTAGTGAAAATTAAGAATTAGTTTAAAAAAAGTAAAAAAGTTAAATATTTATGGCTGTTAAATATTTTTAAAAGAAATATATTTTAAGTTACAAATAAAATATACTTCAGTAAAATTTCCTATTTTTATTTTAAAGTTTATGTGGTTAGAGTTGAAAACTTAAAATGTTGTATTTTTCGTTTCTCTCATTGTAAAAACAAAAAAGCGGTAAGTTTTTTAGTTTCATAAATGTTATTTGCATTTTAAGCCACACGGGTTTGTCATAGAGGTTTGTCAATGTTATTTATGAAATCTTACCTAGCGTCTTTAATCTTGCGTTTTTCTTCAAATTAATGGTTTTGCCGGTCTTTTCCAAACGTGACGATAAGTGGAACGTTCATACTATTACTCTATTCACCAAAAAGACTAACACATTTTTTGAAGTTGGAGTAATAAAATGCATTCAATGCATTCAATGCCAAAATGTTTCATTACAAAAACAGTTTGGTACTTCTGAAAGTCAACAAAAAATTCGGCGCTTCAATAAGAATTTTTTATATCATTTCATATTTTCTAAAATATGTATTCACCCATTATGACTAAAAAAATATTTAAAGTATATTCTATTTAAATAAATTTTTGTACCCCCACTCTAAATACACTACTTCCTACTATATAATTATATGTAACTAACAATGTGATAAATCTGAGCATTATTAATGATGCCCCTGGTATTTCGGGTAAAGTGATAAATACTCATTGATAAATGCCTTTGAATTTATCACATTGCCCGCCTAACTTCGGGCATCATTAATAATCCCCGGATTTATCACTTAGCTCGCAACATAACATCGCTGCTGTGACATAAATAATTATAATTTATATATTTTTCCAAAAAACTTGAGGACTTCCAAGTTAGTTTGTTGTTTTTTTTGTTGAATAACTTAAAAGGTTATTCACTGGCCCTAGGTGGATTCCTACTAAACTCCGAAATTCAAATACACAATTTCAAATCATCCGATAAATTGGGAGTATCTGTAGATCATTACGCCTAAATTTCCAGTTATCTACAATTACTTATTTTTATTCGAAAATTTTTTCACCATGATTTGATTTTTTCAACGATGATGCATTTTTAAATTTACCCATTAAGAGATGTAATATCCAAAATTGCTGAAAAATATTTTACTTAAAAGGATTGCAAATGTTCTCCATTGTCCTTTTTAATACTCTATTTTATGAAAAACAGTCGTATTGGATCGTTCTTGATGGAAGTAATTGTGAAATGGGGTGACAATTGTCGGAAGTAATTCTTTTTAAATGGGACAGTGTGTTTGTCTGTCTGATTGCAAAGTTATTCAAAACTATCAGAAGGACGAATCTTCTAGAGTTTAGTCTCTTAAAAAGGATGTAGTCAAATTGAAAGCATGGGTTCCCAAACCTATTGACATTTACTATGTAGTGTGAATGATAATAAGTATCTACTGCGCGCTGTACATTTAAGACATTTCAAAGATTTTAGATTCAGTAAAAACAAAATATTTTGTTACATAGGTGGTTTTAAGTTCATATTAGAGGACCCTTTTATAGCTTTTAAGTTCTATTTAACAAATTAAATTCAGATAGTTAATGTAAACTAGGTATTTTTAGTAGGTTCTCTTTACATTCAACAGTAGTGTTTTTAGTGGTTCGGCCCTAAACTTTATATTTTCTTATCTGTTTAATGATTGGTATAAGCTTAATTTTCATGGTAAAATAATAAGTTTTTTTTCTGATGACCTTGTCTTATTTCATTTTGTTGATTGAATCAAAGATTTTGAATTAGTAGGCAAAACGGATCTTACAAAAAAACTCGCAACTTTTTTTATAAAGTTTAAGTTAACTGTTTTATAATTTTTCCAAAGTTTTAAAACAAATTCCCTAAATCAGCTATTTCTAAAATAATACTGTAATAATTGTAACGAATCTTCCCAATCCCTATTAATAGTGTCTTCAATAAAATATCTTAGAATTTACATTGTTTAGAACTCATTAAACCCCTGGTTTGAAGCGGGGAATATAGACAACTTTGCACCTAAAAATATACAATCCTCGCTCTACCCATGAGTGGTAAGAGGGAAAAAATAGCTAACCCTATAGGCATATAACGATACGTTTACCCCCTGAGGCATATATTGAGCCAACAAGGTTGAAGAAGGGAATAACTCTTAAACTTATTTACGTCTCCAAACTTGCGAGAATTATTTGACAAGGGGCGGGATGTTTATTGACATCGATAATACGAAATTACCAATGAACTGAAAATAGTTTGAAAAATCCGAATACAGTAATACACTACATTCTAGATACATCTACCCCAAAACCAATTTCCAACGTTTTGTTGACTTTCCCCACAACTTCTAATGACGAAGGATAGTTATTTTTACTCCCTTAAATTCGTTGAATTGAACATGATAATTCATTCTATTTTTTATATAATTGGTGTAGTATAACTTCATTTACATTGTTTTCATCTTATCTGTTTAGTGAACTAAGCAAACTAATATTTTAATTTCAATACTTTTTATACTTTTACACTATGGGTGTTTGACTCCATTGATATATTTATTAGACTGCCTTATTTATCTTTTTTTCTCATAGTTTTCACCTTGCTACTGAAAACCGGTTAAAATTTTTATTTGTCAATTTCAATAGTTTTTACTACTTTATTGAGATTAAGCATCGTAAACTTAAAGAAGGTAATAAATCAGTCAGCCCCTTTTTTAACTCTACAAAGTTTTTACATATTTTTTGATAGCTATTTGTTTTAAATCGGGTTTTGGAAGTTCTTCCCCATTAATTATTTTTTAGTTACAAGAGATACTTTAAAAATTATTATTAGATTTCATTTCTCAAAATTTTGTTTTGAATTTATTCCCTTCTTAAAACTGACTATTCGATTCACTAATTTTATCATGATGAAAAACTACTGTAGTTCTGTTCTTCTTACTACTAAAACTACTGTTCTTAGGTTCATTCTTACATAAATTATGGTTTAGTTATACAAAGATAAATATTTTGTCTTAGAATTTATCTTGATAAATTCCAGAGTAAAGTTTTTTAACTGTTTGTTGTATCATATTCATTCGATTAACATAAATAAAGTCACTAAATCTTCCTTCTTTTCATGATATATTTTACTAAAGCATTTGTCTTTACTTTGACAAGCGCAATATCATAAATTCATAAAAAGTCAAAAAGTTTAAAAGGTAGTTACGAAACAAAGAGCAGGTTTAAAAAAATAGCTACCTTTTGTATTTTTTTATATTTGTTTTCTTTTGACGCTTGTCATGAGATAAATACAAAAAGAGAAATCAATCAATTCTGTGTCTTAAGGGGCCATCCATAAATTACGTGAGTTGTTTTTTCCAAAATCTGGATCCCCCTCCCCCCTTGGTGAGATTTAGTGAGAATTTTCCTGACCCCCCCTCCCCCCACGTGAGATTTACCTACAACTTTTAAAAATTATTTTCTAAAAATTATTTGCATTTTGTGCTTCATAGCACCTAATTAAGTTATAATTAAGTTAAAAAAAGTTGACGTGAGATTTTAATCGACCCCCCTCCCCCCTTGGTGAGATTTGGTGAGATTTTTCCAAACCCCTCCCCCCCTTTTTGACCTCACGTAATTTATGGATGACCCCTAAGTTGTTCCAAAATTATTTTTTATTGAACATGGAGTCAAATTCGTTATCAATGGAATATTTGGCATTATGTCTTTCTTTTACTAGAAACACCCGATTCAAAGTTCTTGATCTTCATTTCTTCCACCACTATTCTAGCGGTTTTCAAACTTTTTAGACCGCTCCTCCCTATTTACTCATCCTTGATACAGTCAAGTCCCCCAATTTAAATGTTCATTAAATAATTTCCAATTTACTGTTTTGAATGTTTATCTTTGGATGGATTTAACGATTTGGGTGAAAAGTATTTTAAGGAACACAATGTCTTGGTACAGTAAACTCTCTAGTATTGGAGCGTAGGGTTGTGAAAATCACGGATTACTCCGGATGTGAAATCACGGCACGAGGACTAAAAATGAGCAGAAAACAAGATAACAATAACTGTTTTAGATTGAAAATTTGACTGTTGTATATATCTTTAATCCGTATTTTGTTAAACGTTGTTATTTTTAATGACTAATTCTGGATTGTAAAATTTCATATGAAAACCAAAAATATTATTTCCACTGTAATAGGGTATGTGGGGGTAAAAACCCGCACGAGGCAAAACCACGCACCGCGATTTTTAATTGTTAATGATCGATTCAAAAGTTGAAAACCAGGTGGTTGGTTTGTCTTACTGTGACCTATTGTTCTGCGAAAGTTCGTACCCCTAAGTCACTCATGAGTTAAAAAATGCTGTAAGTTTGTTTTTCATAATTTTGTAGTAATTTTTCTGATCTTTTACTTAAAAATTACATAAAATAGGGCTTGAGGAGAAATACAAACAAATAGCCCAATGATAAGATAGCAATTCAACTTCAGTTTCATTTTGAAAGAATTGCCTCAACATGTCTCTAATTATAACAAGGCTTGTTTTTCAAAATAAAGTAAAACAGGGCAAATCCACGCAGGTGTTTTGGGACAAATCTACGCAGCTTAAAAAGCTCAGGAATTCGTCCCAAAAAGAAAATGGGACTACTTGATCTCTAAAGAGGTAAATAAAGGTGTCCGAGGTGCCAACCCTCTACCTGAAACCATCCTTTCTCCCTTTTGAAAGTTATCTGGTCTATCTGAAATTAATTGCTACAACTGATTGACAATTTTCATTAGAACTGATCATATTTATATTTAATATTGTTGGTTGGCTTAGAAATATTAAAACAACATTAAGAGCATTATTTTTAGTGTTTTTATAATGAAAAATTCTGTTTATCACTGTTTATTTCATTTGGGCACCAAGATTTACAAGTACGGGTCTTTGCCCCATTTTGCGAGGCAAAGCCCCGCGAATTTTTTTTCTACTAAATTGTAAATTTCTCCTAAAATACCATCGATAAGAGTTTAAACTTGGATTGGTTTTGTAGGTAGGATCTCAATCTAACATCTCCAATTGAAATTTCGGGATTATCTACCCCCTTTCGACGACAATGTTAAAAATACTGAAAATTGCGTGGCTCTGCCCCCACCTACCCTATACTATTAAAAAATTCATAGAGGCCTATACTGTCTCTTTGTACTTTAATCGAACTGTTTTTAATCTTTATTTTTCTAATAAAAATGAATATTTGAAATTATTCTTGCAATAGCAAGAACAAATCAAAATAGGTTTTTAAATTCCGAAATCACAAACAATATATAGTCTCTTTTTAAAATTCTCCTAGTCCTAATCAAGTAATTTTTAGACAGAGTTTTGAATTTTATCTACAAATGTGTGTGCCTAAAAGCTTATTAAGTTAACAAAATCTATAATTTGCTTGCTTTGTTCTGGGTTTCTAAAAATTTAAATTCATTATAACTGGTTCTGTTTGAGATTTTTTGGTTTTCCAACTAGACAAACGTGTGTCTCGTGTTTCATAAACTTGATTTTCACAATCGGGTTGAATATTTTTGCTTATAAGAGCCATTGAGCCAACTATTGATAATTTTGATTACATCATTAAAATTTATTTTTATTAGTTTCATTCGTATGCAATTATTTTATTAAATAACTGTTTCTTGAGAAGATGGATCTATATCTTCATGTAACTATTGAGAAATCATCTCTTCATTTGCTTAATGGTCATTTAATGCCCACTAAAATTGATACTAGCAGACTGTTTACTTATTTACATATTTCAAACGGTTCTTAAAGACTGAACTTTCCCCAAGGTCGATTTGACACTAAACGCTTATTGTCCCACGTGTGAGTTCCGCGTGTAGATTTCATTCATTCTTTGTATCAAACGCGGTCGTTTATTCTTATACTTTCCTTTAGACTGTGCGAAAACTTTCAATTTAGTCCCCTAAGGAGGCCTTTATCCATTTAGTAATCGTTAGGATCTAGTATAACTACTATATTATTCATCACAAGTTAAGGGATTGGATCTTTACGGAAAAAAATTTCGCTTTGTCGATTAATCCTATTAAATTTAAATAAATGACGGAATTTACGCACTGGTGTCTATGAGCATAACAAAACGGAAACTTTTCTCATTTACAAATTATTTAGAGAAGTTTTTAGAAGCGTCTTACAGGGGAATGTTTTTCTAGCTCATATTTCGCCACCTCTATGGTAAAAGACAACAGATACCAGTGTTGTGTTATTGAAAGAACATTCTTTTAGTGCTAGGTCTTACTTATCTAACTGAACTTGTATATCGGGGGTTGCGAAAGAGTTCTAAATTTTCTTTGCTATCTTTTATTTTCCCACGAAGGAAAAGTCTAATAGCTCGCTTCAATCTTGATGTTGCCGATGATCATTAGCTCCTAATGTTAAAGGGACTGAATCTCGTGTCGTGGTCCGTTCTTGTTGAATCTTTTGAACTTTCGCGTTTCTACAACTTCCAACAAATAGAATATAATGTTTTTAGTGTATTTTTACTTAAGATATTAGAAAAAATCGCAAATATTAATAGTGTGTAAATATGTGAGAAAAACTCTCACATATCTCACATATTCCTCTAACCAGAGGTAGTGGTAAAGTACTCCCTTTTCATAGTGTGTAAATAGCTTTTCATTGAAATTTGAAAAGAAAATAACGAATTTATAAATCTTATAACATGGAAATATTGACCTAATTGTAAAAGAATGAAGACTTTAAAACTGAAAGAAAACTCACAATACGATACGCAAATTTAGCAATCCTATATAAAATCTGTAATAATGAAAACAAACGTGTTTATATGCATAAATCAAACATAAGAATCCATTAAAGAATGCATGAATAATAATATTTTGTTAAAAATGAATTTTACCAAAGGAAAATACGCAATTGAATCAATGAAATATATACTTTTATCTTAATTTATATTTCTAAAGTTAGTTTTTAATGTTTATAGTAGAAAAAAAGCATTACAGATTTGCGTTGAAATAATCCCAAATTTAATGCAACTGCTTGCAACTTATCACTCTCGCTGCCTTTAACAAAATGATTCTGCTGTATTTAGGATTCTACTAGCCTAGTTTTCTTCAAAATTTCGTATTTCCTTTATTTTTCAAAGGTAAGTTGCTTAAAAGCAAAGCCGGTAATTAAAAATCTTACGCCAAAACAATTGAAATGTTAACGAATGCTAGGAGCGGAATATATTACTGATCTGTTTGAGGTAGAGTGAAGTTGAACTTGAATATGGTTCATCGACCTGTAAAGAAAATCCTCCGTAAAGATAAAATTAGTTTCGTCTGCTTTCTATTCGACAAATTAACGATCGCAGTTTTAGGAACCGAAAAGAAATATAGTTTTAAATTAGTACCTCTTTAAAAATGAATAAAGCTTTTATAAAACTAATTCTCACAGTAATTTCCTGACATTAACAGGTTTATCGATACTGCTTTCATTAAAGAGCGGATCTTTGTGTAGTTATTATTTCATCTTGTAACCTTTTCTTGTTCTATGACACCATGTTTATTAATTCTGAAAGGAATGTTGAAGAAAAGCGTATTCAATACTTCTTTTCAAGGTTTTGAAAGGATTTTTACATTAAAGAGCAGTTACGAATATTTTAAAGGTTAAAATGTTTTGAGTTAACGTTAAGAAAAGTGTGCTGTGATTTTTTTTCATACTGTTACTAAACAAATGTTAGCAGATTTTCATTATTATTATACAGTGTTATTTTTATACTATAATGTAGAATTGATATCATTTTCAGGCACCCCTTAAAAATTTAATTCCCTCGAATTTCATTTCACACTTTTATGAAATTTAAATTTGACCGTACTGTGAAAAACATCGAAGTAAAAAAGTCGACAGGTCTTTATATTCTTTTTCAACATTTAAATTTGATTTTATATAATTATTTAATTTTATTTTTAAATTTGAAAATAATTAGGTTTGGGGAGACTGGAGAGGTTTTCACCTTAAAAGTAATGTTGACTTAAGTGTTTTTAATTCTTGTTTTATTCGCTGTTTAATTATGGAGCTAACATTTGTGGGGTAGAGATTATAAATCCAATCTATCTTCAACCTTTAATTTTAATACAAAATAATCGCTTTAAACTCCCAAATCACCTATCAAATCCCCAGTTTTAGGTTTCTCAAATTGTTACCATCACGGCATAATGTTTGACTTTGCATTTCTTCGAAATAAATATCTTCGTAGTTTGGGGAACAGGCAATATAAAACTAGATCATTCGAAACCTTTGAAGTTTCAACCTTTTCCTATGACATGTTTTGTGAAAACCTCTTTTACCTAATTCCTAAATTGTACAATAGTTACCTATTTGTATAATTCATACCAATAATTACACTTTCTATACCAATAACTACATTTTTTTCAAAGAAATCTTTTTGAATTTTTAATAAGCATCAGCGACCTAGATCTGTATTCCTCACACCATTGATGCTTGTTTTTGCCCAACTTTTTCCAGCCTATTTATGCGTGTTTATGTTGTTATTGTAGTTTTTTCTTTTGATATTAGTTTCATATAATTAATGTGTTTATTTCCACTACGGTTAACCCGGACGGTTTTGTATTTCCCCTTGACGTATCATATGTTTTCTGTAATTATAATAATATTTAAATTAATATTAATAAAGATAATATTATTAGTATTTTACTACTACGAAACCATATTGGTGCAGGGGATTAATAGGTTCTTACTCAAAAGCTTACAAAACAATCGGAGTTTAAAAATGCAAATAAAGAAAACATACGCATGAATCACCTTTGACGCCTTATATTCTTGAATAAGATATTACCACCATCCCATTTCTCCCTATCCTACGCACGCCCCTGCTAACAGTGGGAGTTTTCAAAACAATCAGGGAAGGTTGGTAACCCTAGAGAGGCACTTTCTTGGCAGTCACTCAAGTAAATGGGGACGAGTCGGCAATCGCTCCAGTCTCTGCCATGATGCGACGAAGTGAGCACCCCAACTATGGATCTTGCAACTACGACATTAACTTTCAAACGCATAAGAGTGAGAAGTGAGTACGATAGGCCTATGTCGCGATATATCCGTTTGAACTATATTTTGAACATTTTTATAGTTTCTGTTTAATAAATATTTAAACGACAACTTTTTTAGTTACTTTAATTGAAAAAAGTTCCCAATCATTTCAATTGCTTTTTTAAGGTAAGTTCAATGACCAATAAAGTGCTGCGATTTTAGTTTTTGAAATGATTGAGACGAATAATGATTTAGAAACTTGTAGTAACCTTTTTATCGTAAGTAACTAAAAAAGTTCACAATGATTTTAATTGGTTTTCAGTTAAGTTTAGTGACGAATAAAGTGCTACAGTATTAGTTTTTTAAATGATTGAAACAAATAATGATTTAGTAACCTATAGTTTTTAATATAAACTATAAAGTAAGCAATATTTATTTTTGTAGTGAATAGTGTTTAATTCAGTATCAAATTTACACCTAAATAATATGAAAATCAAAAAGTATTTAGGAAATCCCCCCTTGTGTTTACAACGATACTGTAAACATAAGGAAATACTTTGACTAGTTACCGTCACACAAGCTACGTTACCATTTATAAATTTTACTAAATTCAATAACAAAAATATAATAATTTACAGTATCGTTAAACACACGTTAATTGTACTATTCATTTCATAATATCTCAAAAGTTGCTAACACTTTTCATACAAATCATAATAAGTGTTTTTGTGTTCTGTTGCCAATTATTTAATGATACAAACTTGTAAACCATGTAAAAGCATTTTTCTCAAAACTCTTAAAAGGACTCATCTTAATATGAAATCAATAGTATAATTATTTTTTCAAAAATATGTTTGAAAATTTAAATAAAATTAATTTAATGGAGTTTATTTTAGAACTTACAGGTGTTTTAACAATCATCAGACACATGACACTTCCATAAAAACTTGACGGTCTTTCTGTTTCTAACTCCAACATGTTTCATATCAACGCATATAAAATTTCACAAATGGACTTTCTAATAAGTATTTAATAATCTTCATCAATACTTAATTTTTTAAGTCTTAATTAATATGTCTTTCACTTGAAAATTGTGCTTGAGCATCGAAACTTAAACCTGTAGTTTTAAAATTTACCCGAATTAAATTGTTTTTAAATACTGAAAAGTTATTATTCTTTTTTCCAAAAGACATAAGATATTTTAATTCATCCAAGTCATTAAGAGATTATAAGTATATTTTCGCATGTTTTTCTTTTGAATGTTTTTAATTGGAGAAATGCCATAAGATGAGATCGTGTTTTTAATTCGTGGGAACTACGCAGTGGATGTTTTTCGATGGCTGGTTTCCGTCTCTCACCCTAAACTCTATTTAAAGAATCAGTAATTTGATATAGTATTAAGAAGTTACGTTTCATTTCGTTAATTAATCACTATAAACGATCTCTATCATTGACATCGGTTTTAAATTACGTGGGAGCTGTTTGGGATATATTTTCAAGTGATTACCAAACATAATTAGAATATTAGTTCAGTTCTGATTTTTAATGGTTTTTAATGGAAATTTGGGATTAAGAATGTATTTCTTCAAATTATCTAACAATGAAGAATTGTCTTATAATGAATATTTATCTCGGAATTTTTTAAATGAATAAATATAATATTTTCAATCAAAAGGTTAATAAAAAATATATTCAAAGCTTTCAAATTTGTGATAGAATTTTTTAAAGCGTGTTTATTAATATTTAAAATACTTCCTTTCTATTTTGGTTACTTAAATACTTGGTTTTTCTTAATTTTTACGGATTAATGTGATGCTTAATTTATCTATGCAAACAGTTCTGAATCAATTATTTAAAAAATATTGGTATCTAATTATAGAAATTTTTTAGCACGATCATACTCTATAGGATGTTTTACTTTCCGTCAACTTTCAAAGGCGGTTTAGAAGCAGTGAGGAATCAGCATAGTTGACTTTCCGCTCAAAAGGAATCATTCAAATTTTACGTTAGCACCACCTAAGGGAGAAGGGTATTTGCTCTTTGCCACCTAGACTCATAAGGTCATAGAAGCTGGAAAATGTGTCGTGTAGTAGTCCTGACGTTACTTTTATTCGCTCTGTGGAAACAACTCAACTTCACTCTGATTTAAATTAAATTACAGAAATTAATTTCGATGAAGCTTTCGAGGCATTTCAAATAATATTAACTGTGGTATTTCTAAATAAATTGTTAAGTAAACAATATCAATTAAAGTAACCTTTATTTTTGCTTTGCTTTTCTTAAAAATCACCCTGATTATATAATTTGAAATATGCCTCGAAAGTTGTACCTTGCAAGCAAAAGGTCGTATCGCTGAGTTTCTCCAGGAGAGAAAAAAAAACTAGATTTTAATTCGAATTTTTTGAAGTAATCATCTAACGAACAACTTAATTTGCTTTAAGTAATTTCAAACTTTATAATTTTAAAAATTCGATTAAAATGAAATTTTATTTATTTCCTGGAGATATGATTATAGAGGAGAGATAGTGGTGGATTGGGAGCAATGGTAACTCTAAAGAGTGATTAAGACTGCAGTCACGTGATGACAACATTAGTGATGTCACTGTCTGTTCCTAAAAAATTAATGATAATTTTGAAAGTTCGTGTTGATAACTGAGTACTAACCAAGCTTTTGAAACTTGATAAACTAAACAAATTCCTATCTTTATGCAGATTTTTCGACCTACTCCTGTGTTGTATACTAGGTGTGGCTATTAAATAACGAGACAGATGCTGTAAATCATATTTTTTTAATTTATACATATTTAATTATGATCAACTTAAATATACATCCGTCCTCTCTATCCCTAGACCACTTTTTGTGAATTTTCTGCTACTTGAAAAATAATCTGGAATTCTTCGTCTATGAGCTCCTTTCTGACATTTGCCGCATTTCCTTTTTACTTCTTCAACATTTTAAAATCACGTTTTAAAAATTTATAATTCACCTCGGGAGTTAGATAAATTTCCTTGGGGCAAGTTCAGATGAATAATGTAGATGGATTAAACTCTGGGATGTGGTATTTGGCAAGAAATCTCTTGAAAGACACTGCAAATTGAGCCTGCCGTTAAGTCTTTATGAATACTCCATACCTTGCGAGTCAAAATTTCTATGCTGAATTTGTCTTACACATTACTTGTCAATTTAAACAGTTTCAGCAATTGCAAAAATATATTATAAACTCTAAAATTGAATGTTTCCAATAATTTCAACCATTTTTTGACGAGAAAAGTATTTTTGCGTTGTAAATCTTTTTCTATATCTTCACGGCCATCTTGTCGCTCTATTACTATGCACTTACCATTTTCAGGAAAAATGGAAGAATAAGCTTTTATATAAACACTAGCGATAAAGCGATAGACCCGGCTTTGCCCGGGCGCAGTAGCGCTGACGCGCTAGACCTGGGCTTCGCCCGGGTTTTATTTTTTTACAAATATCCTCTGGTGCGTTACAGATGGGCTTCGCCAGTCCATTTTTAAAGAAGATTATTCTGGTGTGTTACAGATGGGCTTCGCCAGTCCATTTAAAAAAATTCATCTGGTGTGTTAGAGATGGGCTTCGCCAGTCCAAATGTGGAAATAGTTAAATAAAGAAGCCACTTTTATGTTTATGTTACAACAATGGATTTTAAACTGCAACAATCGAGAATATGCCTACAACAATTAAAGTTACATCTTCTCTTATGATATTTACAACAATGGGGGTTTTCCATAAAGTTAGGTTTGAAATGTTGGTTTTTAAGCATAAAATTGACCAAAAAAGTTATTAGAATGCATCGATTTTAAATTATTTTCATTCAGAAACCTTCCCTGGAGCGAGTAGATCAACGTGGTATAGTTTAATAGTTAATGTAGGTTCGAAAAGTTTAAAACTATAAAGGACATACGTACAGACATACATACAGACATTCATTTTTATATATATAGATACACTACGGGCAGACGAATTTTTTTACAAACACAGGAGTTGTTGCAATTAAAACAGAAGGTTCCATACTAAACAAAACTGTCTAATGTTCGAATTTGGCACATGTTTAGTTCTTCTGTAGAAGCTTTCAGCCTCATTATTTTCTAGCCACGCTTTGTATGTGTCTCTTTGGAGCGTTTGGGGAGGTACATGCTTTGCATGCTATCTTATTTGTTTTGCAGAAAAACACACATACAGCAATTTTAGTAGCCTGTAAATTTTTTATTTTACCCTTTTATGACAAAAGAATGTTTCTTTGATTTTTATCCTTATACTTAGAATCTTTATAATTTTTTGCTCTATCGTCCTATTGTCACTGAACAATAGCTTTATTTTCTTTAACTAAATTCAATAGATTTAGTTATTTATTAGTTTTTCTTCGATTTTTCTCCCTTGACCTGTTTTTGAAAGTAAATTCTTTGACCGGAAGAATATTTCAAGTGTCAAATTGTTAATAGTTTCTATTTTAAAAATGAAACATCTATATAATTATGCTCTATTTAACTATCCCGTTATTCTCTTCTCCCATACAGCCAAATCAAAGTAAAAAATTTGAGGTATTGGAATCGCGGTTAATACACTAGCGGAAATAAAAATCCCAACACCAAGAAGGAAAGGAGATATCAAATAAAATTTATTTCTATGATTGCACATAGTATTAATGTGCATTGATTAAAAAATCAGCCTTTCTGGATGTTAGGGGGCCAAGAAAATCGGTGAGGAGTGTTGTCTCCATAGGTGTCCATTACCGCCGTCACACGTCATGGTATTGAGTGACAGGGGATCTAAACAACTTTTGAGGGATTGGAGGTTCATGTTGCCTCCTCAGGTAGTCCAAATTCATATGGTGCACCAATGGACGTTGCATACCGGGCTAGGTGATTTCTCCTCATTGACCGGACTTGTTTTGTGGGTGTTGGTTCTAGAGAACGGGAAAGACGGGGTAAAAATGCAAACAAGGGAGTTAAGAAGAAAGCTTGGACATTGCATACAATATCTGGTTGTGCATGTTTCTCTTGAAATTTGTCCCCAGGACAGGTCTGAAGGTAAGGACGGTCTATCGGCTGCAAAATCTCAATGACGCAGCTCTGGTTGGAAAAAGTACTGGTGAATCATACTCAGGAGTTGCAGAAATGGAATCCAATGCATCCCCACTCCGTTACTCTGCATCAACACTCCGTGGAACGATTAGAAAATCACTAGCTGAGTGCGCTCTCTCCATTGTGTCTTCAAACCGTCGTGGTGCTCCAAACCGAATCAGGATTCTCTCATAAACACAATATCATGAAATTGGGATTTTCATTTCCTTATTTCGTGCACTATTGGAAACAGAAATGCCCATTTTCAGCCCCTTGTTTATAGACAAAGATGTAAGAAGCTATGCGGACCGAACGGACGATCCGCAGTACTGCAAACGACATCCATCCCACTGTCGCTTGTCCTCAGTATGATCTACCGGTATTTTGGTAAACCAGAGCTGCTTCATTGAGGTTTTTTAACCGGTTGTTGGTCCTTACCTTCAGACCTGTCCTAGGGACAAATTTCAAGAGACAAATTCACAAACACATGTTTCATGCAATGTCCAAGCTTTCTTCTTAACCCCCTATGTTGCATTTTTACCCTGGCCAATCCGTTCGTAAGAACCAACACTCACAAAACATGTCCGGAGAAAGAGGAGAAATCACCTAGCCCGGTATGCAACGTCCGCTGGTGCACCATATGAATTTGGACTACCTGAGGAGGCAACATGGTCCTCCAATCCCTCAAAAGTCATTTAGAGCCCCTGTCACTCAATACCATGACGTGTGACGGTGGTAATGGACACCTATGGAGACAACACTTCTCACCGATTTTCTCGGCCCCCTAACATCCAGGAAGGCTGATTTTTTAAGCAGTTTACATTGATACTATGTGCAATCATAGAAATAAATTTGACTTTGATATCTCCTTTCCTTCTTGGTGTTGGGATTTTTATTTCCGCTAGTGTATAATGATTGGCACCTGAAATTTAATATTGAGCAACTTGGGCATGATTTTTTGGAAAATATTTGTATCCGATTCCCCACGAAGAGTAAGGCTGATATGCATAATTTCAGGTTGATTAAGGTATCCGCCTACCTTTGAGACCATTTTTTTGAAATACTAGATTTACAAATTTTATTTTTTAATTTTTAGTTTAAATGCACATCAAAACCTTGATCAATGCTAAAAAACAAAATTAATTATGTTACTTTCTAAAATATGGGGTAATTAGTGTAAAATTTAAGTGAATTTTTATAAAACCCCTCTCACTCTTGCCCAAAAACTATTACCCCTAAATAAATTTCCTTTGGACACAAGTATCCTATAACACTTATCTTCAGAATGGACCATTTTCTAAAACATATTTTAAAAAGTAATTGTTTTACAGCATAAAATGTAAAGGTAAATGAAAAATTTCAAAATTTCTACTACCATTTAACAAAAAAACATCAATAAAAACAAAAATAATAAACTTACATAAAAATCTGAGGTCCATCTGGTTAATAACAGTATGATTAATATACTGTTAAAATTTGGAGTGAATATCTTGGATAGTTTTTGAGTAATCATGTAAATAGTGGAGGGTTTTTATGCAAAATTTAGTTCCGAGAAAATTAGCTTCAAAGTTTATATTTGTATACGATCACACACGACTATCTGTTTTAAAAAATGCTGTAATTTCTTTTCTAATTCACCTATAAGTAAAATGAAAACAGTTTTGGAAAGATAAAAGTCTAAACTACTCGAAAAAGTAAGAAAAACATTTTCGACGAAAAAGTCGAAAATCGTCATTTTAGGGGTAGGCGGATACCTTAAGTAATTTGTTAGATTTAAAAATATTTTTAAAAGACGCCTTTAAAAAATGCTCGAAAACAATTAAATCGAGCCTGTATGCACTGCACAGTGACGTCACTGTCTATTTATTAAAAAAACAAATTAGTGTACTGCAGGTTTTGTGTCTCATTATTTCAGATGGCATTTGAAGTTGTTTTTTTAAACACTAGTACAACAAAAGTATGTAAAAAGAGAAAAAAAAACACTTTATGGAAATTCTGTTTGGTTCTTTTATATAGAAGAAACTTAATTTATTGAAATATTATGTTTACCATCAAAATATTGGAAGTCATTTAATTCTTTTCAAGTTCTGATATTTTTATTTTACTAGTGTTTTAAAAAATCTATTTAAGCGATCATGAAATAGTAGTGGATACAAAACATGCAATACACAAAGTTTTTACGATAAAACAGCCATATTAGTCTTAAATCCATAAAATCTGAAAACCAAGAAGGCTGCTTTAATGTATGAAATTTCGATACTAAATTAATGGTTTTTGAATTAGCAACTTTTATATCTTTCCTGAAAAGTTATTTGAGCTGCGAAGTTTTTAAGGGCATTTTTTGTACCTCTTCCCATAAACTTTACATTAGTGAATCCACCTACCAATGCAGAGTGACGTCAGATTGTATCTAACCAATAATTACCCGTTTACAGTTCATATTGGTTTTCTTTGATTTTTAAATTAAAATGTAAAATTAATGGAAGTGTAAGTTTTTGACTCGATTTTTGGCTTTAGCGTGATCAGTTTTACAAGAAGCAATCCCGATTTTTATCCATACCCGACACATGCAGGTTCCTTATTTATTTGTGTAAAAGAATAGACAGAGAATGCGTTTTGAATTTTTTATTCTGATTTTTTAATAACACGCCTTTTCTATATTTTCTAAAAGTCAAAATTCGATATTTTTAAAATGTCTAAAACTAATGAAGAGTTTTCCTTAAAGACCTATCTATGTCATTTCTTCATAATTACTTTTAAAGAGTTTTACTATAACCCTTGAACAAATTTATAAGCAAAGCTTCTTAAAAACGGAAAATTAAAATATTTTAGTGACTTGTTAAGATTATGTTATGTTAATATCGATAACTAGGAATCTAAGTAACTTTTCGACCCCATTCAATTTTTTTTAATTTCATTTTACTTTCTAATATTACTTCTGTAATAGCAAGGTTTTAATTTAATAAACATATTTTCACCCAAATCTCATGTTGTTGATTTAATTTTATTGATAACTTCAAAAAAGCGCCTAGTTTGTGCATAAAAGTTATATTCGATCTTGAGTTTTATTAATTTGATTTAATTCAAGTATTATTTGAGGCATTTGGGTTTTCTCAAATGATAATAGTTGATTTACATATGATGAATGTTTAGGTTTAGATGAATAAATATTGCATCAAACAATCAAAACGTATAGTTTCCACCCTGCCAAATCCCCGTCAATCTTCTTTTTTCTTCAGAAAAACGTATTCAAACGTATGCAAGTTTGCAAGTTTCCCGTCAATCTTCTTTTTTCTTCAGAAAAACGTATTCAAACGTATGCAAGTTTGAAAAACGTATGCAAGTTTGTTACATTTCCAAGACAACTGAGATATCTCCCTATTGGCGAACTTTCAAGTTAACACTAGGTTTAAAATGATTCATGCCCTTGATTTTAAAAAATATTACTAAAAATATAATAATCAAATTTATCAAAAAAATTAGTTCAAGGAATTATCAAAATTTGACTTTAATATATTACCTTTAAAATAATATCCTGTTTCTGATATTAAATTATCAACATACTATCTATTAAAAATACCAAGTATAAATCGTATTTGAGTACTTTTTAGAGTTTCCATAATTATGTATTTCAAATCCTGCTATTAAGTGCTCTACTTAATCCTAGTCTCAACACTCTTTTTACTGTTGCTCTTTTGAAAGGGCACAAATAGTATCATTCCTATTTTGATTTTTTACTAAGCTGAGTCATAAGTGTTTGGACGAGTTTTTGGGCCGGCCTTGAAGAGTGCGGAAGGGCGAGTGGTGTTGAAGGACACATTGCCCTATTTTAAAATTTAAAAATGCACTCAAATGAAAACAATGAGTGAACCATCATGCTAATAAGTTTCCCAAAAGTAAAACACTCAGGCAAGAACAAGAATTGATGCGGATAAAATTGCGCTCGTTTTACTTTTTTTGTAGCAAAATATTTTTAATCATAAAATTTTTTTTGCCAAGTTTAGGGATAAATAACACAATTGCATCTTCACCAACAAATGTTGAGTTTTAAAATAATTTATTTTTGCTTCAAAAGAGTTCTTAGTTTCACGCTTAAAAAATTAATATGTTTTAATGTTTGGCAAGTTTGAAAAATCACTATAAAATATCAGTTTCTAAGAATATACAAAAGCAATGTTGAAAATTTTGTAAAGCGTACGTGTGTAAAATATTTCAATAAATAAATATTTTTAAAAATTCAGGTAATATTAGAATCCCTCTTAAAATGTTTTTTACACATCTAACTCTTAAACCTACAATACTTTCAACCATGCTTTCAATGCATACACCAGCATTTTTCAACTACCTAGGTCCGGTAAGTTAGTAAGAAGTTCTGTTGACCACATCGACAAAAAAAACTAAAATTTCCAACTTTTGAAAAACTCCAATTGTTTTTTTCTCAGGGGAGATTAGAAAGGTCAATGTTTTCTCTTTTGAGTGTATCCTTATCAATGAATGTTGTAGCTGTTTGTTTGAAAAGTGATTAACTTCGTCAATCAGATAAGAAACTAGGTGAAAATAAAATTCTAACAGGTGTACAATTGCGTTCCGGATAGCGATAATCTATTTAAAGCCTAATTTGTTTAAAAGCTTTAGAAATACTGAACAAGCGGTCCTTTTTTATCGGTAAAAACAAGTACCCTTTTTGAATTGTTTCTAAAGATTTTTTATTGCATCTAAAGGTACTTTTATTTGTTATTATTTATTTTTTAAATTACAAACAAAGTAAAGAAGATACCAACTTCCTTTGCATTGTTATTCATTTCACTGCATATTTATTTTTAGTTGATTAGCAGCATTTGTTTAGATTCTAAATTGAATTCAGTTAGTATATTAAATTAGGCATCATCATTATTAGTATGTCAGGTACAATTTCTATTATTTGTTTCATTTTAATTTTTTTGTGGTTGGTTATGACGTGTGCCTTTACGTATACACTTAAACGTCATTTTTTGTATTAGGATTCAATTAATGAACCCTCAGAACTCTAGCTTTTTCCGAGAAGAAAAATACACTTTACATCAAATCCAATCAAGAGGGAATATGTCCTCGATGTAGGAAAAACATGAAACCTAATCGTTCCGCTAGTCAGCTAAAAATAATCTGCGGGGATTATTTCAACCAACAAAAAGGACACAATAAAAAGTTTGCTTCTAATAAGATAGAATCAGTGCATTCGACTTTTAACATTTAACCCTTCCCTTGTTTTTTTTCCCTCAAAACTCGAGTACGGCATAATTCTTCTTGATTTAAGGACAATTGGATTCTCCTGCATGTCATCGGCACATTGATCAATGAACTTCATTGACAAGGTTGTTTTTTCGTCGTTACAGTGGAACTTTCACGGCCAATCGTATTTTTTTATTGTATCGTTGATTATTTTACTTCTGTTTTTGACATTTCTCAACTAGTAGTAGTATTCTCCTCAGTTACAATTTGGCTCATGGGAGTAATAAAGCATTTCTCCCGTATTTGTTTCGAAAGTATTGGGTGTTTTTGGAGTTATCGGAATTTTTAGTGTCTAGTGAGCCTCGATTTTCCATCGACTAATAAACACTTTCTAGTCTGATTTTAGTTGCGTTTTCCTATTGTATCTGAAATACAAATCAAATGATTTATTGTACTGCACCCAGTAATTTAAGTAAATATAGCAGATAGTGCAGTGCAACCTGGATAACTCGAACATATTAAATTCAAAATTTTGAATACTTAGAACTATTTTTCGTGTTCCCCTCAGCTTCGAACTATCCTGCGTATACATTGATTTATTTCTCTAGCATCTTGAGTAATATCAAATCAGTTTTCCTTTGATTACTATGGCTAATTAAATTAAGTTCCAGTTTTTTCGTAGTTCTTTCTTTTATAGGTAACTTGGATTGTTAGTGATGTCACTATTAATAAAATGAATATATTTCTCAGCTTTTTAGAATAGCTAAAACTCAATTAATAAAAATTTAATAAACTTCATAAAAACATGCTGTACTTTACTGCTCTTAACTATTTCATAAGATCACTTTAATTTAATAAACGGAATAACTCTTATTGATGGTGTATTAATTTAAGATTTGGAGTTTATTCGGATTTCGCGTCTATACCCCCCAAAAAACCATCTCCATTACTCCATAAATCACCTGTTCACTATTAAGTAATGCCAAAAAATTCAAATTTGATAGACATAAATAGCTGAAAATGGTCAAATAAATAAAAAATGTTTTAATTTAATCTCTTTTTTTAAATGATAACGAAATTTAAATTACTCTAATTTTCAACATTTCGTTATAAAATATATACAGAATTTCGAAATGTATCGAGGTAATTTTCAATAACTTCTAAAATAATAATGTATTATTTAAATAAATGTATCAGAGTTAAAATTATTGTTTCATCTATTTTACCTCTAACAGTTACTACTAAGGTCTGAAAATCTCGATTCGAAACTATCTTTGTTAGGACTTGCTTAGTAACACAGCTCATACCAAACATGTAACATTTACGTAACTGCTAGAAGTAAACGAAATTTTGCCAAACATAACGGAAGTTGGACGAATCTTGGACTTATGTGCTTCTTGGATATGTCCGTGAACCACATCCTTGATTAAAGGAAACTCGAAATAGGGACACCATTTAATAATGCAAAGGCATCTATTAGTCTTATAATTCTGGTTATTGGGGAGGAATTGGGTATGGTGGGTTTGGTGGATGACACATTGCTTAAGAGGGCAGGGTGGCGGATGTACTTTAAAATAATGACCTGAAAACCGAAAATTGGTTTTACGTAGGTGGGGGAAACCATCAGAGTTTTGTGGTGTAACTATTTCTAGGTCTATTGTCTATTTTAAGGTCTATGTTTCGGACTATATTTGGTATTTTAGAGAAATTTTCATCACATAGTAAGTAAATTCAGGATATGAGTTATTTAATGCTAAAAACCATTTAAATAAATATTTAATTAAATATTTTATGAAAAATAAATTCCTTTCAATGAAAAAAAATTGTGAAATATTTATTTATTCTTTTTCTATACAGTAGGGTGTTTTTTTGTTGTTAAAGTAAGCGTAATATTTATGGCAGCGTAAGATGAAAAATAAGGGAAGAAAAGAAATTTCAAAAAATATTAAAAACCGTTGAAATTAATAACCCTATATTATGAGTTTTTTAAATTTTTTGTTTTAATCCCTGTCAGATTTCCCACAACATTAAAAAATACCTTGAGAAATTCCATAATGGACAATTCCCGCATTTATTATTATTTTTTTATTCGATTAGAAAGATCGATGAAAAAGGAATTTTGGCGCAAAAATGTTTTAATTCCCATGTTTAGTTATTTTTTAATTTAATTTCAAAGTTTGTTTTTCTAAAAAGGCACGAAAACGGCTGCTTCGTCACAAACAGTTGTGTGACGTCAGTGGGCATGAATAACAGTACGATCATCCAATCAGGTATATCTTTTCGGCAATTCTTGATGTTAGTTTGTGCCCAGTTACGTCACGCCTGTTTCGACGGCAACTCAAATTTAGCTATTTTTATTTTCAAATATCAGATTAAAGAATTTTTTTTGAAACTTTTAAAGCTGATTTTTGAAAGTAAAACCATTTGTTTTCATGGAAATATTGCTTTTTATCCAATTTTTAAAAATACGGGAATTGTCCATTCATTTATCTAACACCTTCAGTATCAATAATAATAAAACACACTTCCAGAAGAGGTAGTGTACATCTAGACAGCTCAGCGGGTAGAGAATGCACCCTACACTGTTAAAAGAAATAGCTCAACCTTTCACCACAAACTGGTTCAAATTTAGCTGCAACCTAAGTTTGGTAAAAGGTTTCACCAAGTTTTCGTGCTTTCTCTAGTGAAAGTACCGGATTTCACTAGTGAAAGTTCCGAAAACTTGGTGAAACCTGTTACCAAACCTAGGTTGCAGCTAAATTTGAACCAGTTTGTGGTGAAACACTACAACCTTTCACCACAAACTGGTGAAAGGTTGAACTGTTTTTTTTAAAAGTGTAATGACCCAAGGGGTTTTATAAGCGGGCCTTCGAAGGTGTTAAATCCCCAGTGAAAATTGACTCGTAACCTTATAAGATTGGATTAAAACCAGCAAAATTCCTTCGATACCGGCATTTATCACATAAAAACCAATTTAAGAGCTGAAATTTCAGTAAATGTTTTACCAGAACAATCGCAATTTTTATATCTTAAAAGTTTGTAGTAAGTTATAACTTATTTAACCCTTATATTTAAGCCTTATTCTAAGCTTGTTCTTAATTTGGTATCATGTAACTCATACTTGAATCAAACGATTCTGTTAGGATTATACAACCTTCCATGCCAGCTTACAAAACCCCCTGGTCATTAGGGGTGCATTAACGACCCCTCATTCTATTATTGCTGTACCCAAATCCTTGTTCAATCATTATTGATACACCTTGTATAAGTGGACTACATAAGCAAAACGATGCGATTCGCAGGTTATTATAAGAGAACTTTTTTCCAGGATGGGCAGCTTCACGTCTGCGCCCAAGATTCTGAACGACGACACAGCAGACAACGATCTCCAGCTGCCCTCGCCACTGACCTGGGATGACCTGCGAGTTCGATGCCGGGAGGAGTTGTCCGGTCTTCCCCCCAAGATCACCCGCAGTTTCCAGCGGGCGACCCACAAGTCCGAAGCAAAGATACGGGTGATGCAGTGGAATGTTCTCTCACAAGGTATGTATTCTTGATAAGAGAATAAAGCAAGATTTTCCCCCTTAAAGTAATAATGCTTAAAGTTAAATTTTTTAATGGTTCGGTTTAAGTCAGGGATCAGAGAAATTTTTGGATCAGGAGCCACATTTGAATCCAGATTGAAACTTGAATATGAAATCAGGGGGCCTAAACCTTATCGCATGAAAATGTTTAGTTATAAAATAAAGGAAACTTAGCTTAACAGTTTGGATTTTTAATGTGCTCTTTTTAACCCTCTCGGCACCAGAACATCAAAAAAGTGAAAAAACTTTTTTCTTCTCAATGCATCAAAAATGCCCCTATAATTTGTCTGGAAAAAACTTTTTTACTTGTGTGCACTCCTTCCAAGTTATTTTTATGAGCCATATGAGGCCATATTTTTTTTATTTTAACAAAAAATACTTGGTTTAGAACTTATTAAAATACATGGTCATAATATTAGAAGGTTACGAAATAAGAAAATATCTACCAACCTATAAAAAATGTTCTACAGAAGCTATTATCTAGCTAGTATTTTCTCTTCACAAGCATCACAGCTTAAAATGTAAACATTGAGGTATAAATCATCTTGCTGCCATTTAGGAACGAATTTAGAAACCATGTAGAAGTCTCATATGTGATCTAGTCTCATATGTGATCTCATGTGTGATTAAGGTGAGTATCCCCAGAAATTTTTTGAAAATATGCCCCTAAAAGACTGAATTTACTTATTTTTGGCTTCCAGGTGAACATATTAGTTTCCAAAATATTCAAAATGATATTTCTGTAAGTTCTCAATTTAAAAATCTATGGCTCCAGGGCCAATTTCGGTCCCGGGCCCGGAGATCGTACCCCCTGCCCCCTCTCGTTAGGCCTGCCTGCATCTATCATCTGAATATACTACTGTTTAAGTTGTAAGCTACGGTTATGATGATCACAATAATTTCAGAAATGAATATGAAAGTAAACGGTATACCAATTGTTATACTGGAACTTTTGTTCATGGTGCTGGCTGTTCTCTTCTTATAGTTCCAAACGAAATTCCAAAACAAAGTTTTTTGAGAGAATCATGGTTTTTTATCTCACTCAAGAAAGATTCATAAAAATTGACCTATATTATGGTTTTGATTATAGTCTAATTCATACGATATTTAACATAATGCTGATAAAAAATAAATAACAGGTACTGTCGAACCAACGATAGTAAAAGGGTCACGTGATTTTGACATACCCGAAGGGGAGAAAGGAAGAAGCTGAGAGGCAGTTGATCGAAAGAGGAAGATACATTTACTCCCTAAACCTTTGTTATACCATCTATATACATAAAAAATCAGTATATTTTAAATAAAATAAAAAATACTGAAGCAAAAAATCACGTGACTCTTTTACTATCGTTGGTTCAACAGTAAACTACGTATAGAATTTGTTCCCATATGTTTTTTTAAATATTAAATTAGCTTGATGTTCCCATCTTTTTACTGAAAACGCACCTTTTTTGTATTTCAGCACTTGCAGTGAACAGTGACAAGTTTGTTGCTTGTCCGTTAGATGCTTTGTCTTGGTGCACTCGAAGATGGCGTCTACTGGAGGAAATGGTCAACACCGAACCAGACATCCTGTGCTTCCAAGAGGTGGACCACTACCAGTTCTTCAAGTGTACTCTTGGATCTCTCGGGTTTCGGGGAGTGTTTTTCCCCAAACCAGACTCGCCTTGCTTTTACATAGCCGAGAACAATGGACCTGACGGTTGTGCCATATTTATTAACGAGTCCAAGTTTGATCTCTTAGACACGAAAACAAGATGTTTGGAGGTGTGGGGCTATCAGTCCAATCAAGTTGTGATATTATGTAAATTAAGGTAAAATATTAGATTTTGTTTCGGTTAGGCGTTCTTATACTACCGGGACCGGGTGTTGTATCATATCTGTGCTTTATGATGAATGGATTTTTATTGGAGAGGAGAGGTATATTTAAAGTTCACATGGAAAATAAGGCATGTTAGACTTGTTAAAAATGTTTCTATGTGCGAAATTTCAAATTTGATACACTTTATCCATTTATCTGGTGCATTGAAAATATTTAGTTTTAAAAGTGCAAACCTTTTTGAGAGAAATTTAGTCGTATTTACAACATTGTGTATAATCAATTTACTATCCTAAAACACCACTTTTAAGGTCATAATTAATGAATGGTGTTTTCAATTTAAAAAGAGGGTAAAATAGGGGAAACCTTCTACACTCACTATTCAGGTCAAAATTATTTTTTAAATGTATGTAAAAGGTAGCATGGCAGCTTTTTCTGTCTTGCAACGCGGCAACGTCTTTTTTCACTCCCGCTAAAAAGATGGCCTCCGGATCAACCGTCGACGGATACTCTCGTTGTCAGTGTAGCATGCAGCTCTAAAATGTTATTATAGATATAAGATTTTTTCAAATCTAAGAGAGCCCTAAAGCTCGTTGACCTTTGTAAGTGTGTAATTAAAAATATTCTGTTTTAATATGGTTCTAAAATATTTTCAGGAGGAAGAAGGACAACGCAGTTTTCTGGACTGCTACCACTCATCTGAAGGCTCGGCAAGGTCCTCTGCTGGCAACCATGCGCCGGGAGCAAGGCAAGGATCTCGTGGATTTCATAAAAGTATTCAGTGGCAGTTCCCCTGTGATCGTCACAGGCGACTTCAATGCAAACCCCAGCGAACCCGTCTACCAATCACTAACAAAAGACGAATCCTTTCCATTAGATAGTGCCTACACATGTCTGAGCAATAAAAGAACTGAGCCCCCTTACACCACTTGGAAAATTCGAGAGGATGGAGAATACTGCCAAACTTTGGATTACATCTTCTTCAGCAAGAACTCCTTTGAAGTAGAAAACCTGCTCCAGCTTCCTTCTGCTGAAGATATTGGTGAAGGCAGAGTACCTTCTTATAGGTACCCATCTGATCATTTTGCATTGGTTGCTGATTTGCACCTTAATGCACTATGATTGAGTTGGATAGAGCTGATCACCAAAGAATTCATGTGCTAACAGTTCAGAACATCATTCAGATTTGAATATTTTTAGTGTTTTCATCAGAAAATCACACATTCCTGTTATTCATCTCATAAGCATTTCTATTCATATAAAGTTCCATGTTTTTGTTCTTGTTAACTTGACAGCACAATCAAAAATTTGACGACGTGGGAAAGAGTTTGTGATAGTTGTATTTATTTTTAATAAGATGTGTTACATTTGAAACGTATTTTAAAGCTCTAACACCAGACAAGTTTCTTTTTATGCTAAATGTCTAATTCATATCTACTTATGTATATTTGTGTGAATGTCTCTCAAAATATTTAAGCTATCTATCTGTATAGTTTTGAATTGTAAAAAGTATATTTTTCTCATGTTACCCTTTTATATGAAACACTAAGAAATACAAAATGTATCTTCTGTTTCTGGAATTAATTTATGCTTGGTAGTTTTAGAATACTAAATAAACTCAAAACCACATATTGTATTCATTATTTATTGATGTTTTACACGAAGATACTATTAAATTATGAATCTTTTCCTCCTAAATCTTATAAATAAAATCCATGTAAAGCTATAAAATTGATTGAATTTGAGAAAATTGTTTTAAGCAGAGGGATGGATCGATTTTTAACTTAACGATTTGGTTGTCGAGGTGATTATCGCTATCTTTATACTAAATACATTTATCTCTTAACATAATTTCTAGGGGTTTACAAGTACGATAAATGACTAGGTGATAAAAACATGTGTGCTAGGAACCGATTAAAATATATAAAAACATTGGTTTGACCCTATATGGTCCTCAAATAAAGATTTTTAATTTTATTTACTCTTAAGGTTACAAAAGGCATTTATAAGTGGGGTTTGTAATGTAATATCCTATAAAGATTATAAATATTAAAATAAAATCAATGAATTGTTGTAAAATAGACCTGTGTAAAATAGGGTACGCGGGTCGTATGTGGCCTGACAGCTCTTTCTATGTCATAAGTCTGTAAAGGTTCTAAAAATTAAAAGGATTATTGAAATTAAATTAAAAACTGCACTTGTTTAAGATCCTTAGGATTAGAGAAGAATTCACTTATTTGAAACTTGGAATTATATACTACACACCATCACTATGTATGCATTAGAAATTGGGAAAAAATTCCACTGGTCCTGGGGACCACTACTTTGCAAACCTTACTGGTCCTCAACCAAAATGACTGGTTCGCCAAATTAAAAGGGAAATGCTTTAAATTTTTAAAATAACTATATTGCATATAAAGTGAATACAAAAAATAATAAATTTTAAAAATCAAACTGAACAACAAACTTATATACTAAATAAACAAATAAATTAGAAATGTCCTGTTTATTAAGTACTTAACTTAATTAAATATTAATATTGCACTAATTGGCATAAAACTTCTAATTAGTTTCTCAGCAAAAAAAGAACGTGGCTAGAACTGGAGAGTGGGATATTTTTTTGCCACTGGTCCGGTGGACCAGTAATTTTATGACCATAGTGGTCCGAGCAGTTTTTTAGTGGTCTCGGACCAGCGGACTACCGCAATTTCGCACGCTGATGTAAAGTAATGAAACTTACAAAATATTACACATCTTTTTCTCAATTGAATCACTTATTTCTGAAACATGTCAAAATATGAACCCTGGGATAATTTTATGGGTTAGTATTTTTTAATAAGGAAATGTTATTTTCAACTAATATTCCCACTTTTATTACCAAATCCTTAAAAAAGCTATGAAATAGGTTTAGCTATGAAAATAGGCTTGAATACTCTGTTTATTTCAGAAACCTGTCAAATGCAAAAATTTCAACAATTTTTTATGCAAATAATAAAAATACCGTAAAACGGGGTGAATCCATAGAGTTAGTACAAATCAAAGCGGTAGCGAGAAGCGACGTCATTCCCATAGTAACACCGCTCGCCTTTTTAAGGCGGGCGACCGCAGCGCCATTCTCTCCAGCGGTGTGCGGCCAACTAAAATCTGAGACACCGCCGCGCATGCGTGTTTAAGCCACTCTTAGTTGTTTGTTTACAATTAGCTGTGGTGCTTTGGAAGTTATTTTGATCGGAATAATTAAGCTATCAGATCTCAGAAAATAGATTAATTCTCCTTTAATCAAACATCCACAATCTAAAAGAAAGGATTTCTAAGTAAAACGACAATACCGATTTAAAATTTAAACTTATGCCGGCTGAATCAACCGCCGGAGCCGATCTTTGAGTTTTCGTTTCGGATTGTCACGTGATCCGCCAGGTGCATTGGAGCGCATGCGTCAGCTCGCTAACTGGAATAAAAAAACAGCTATAACTTATAGTAGGACTCACAAATTAGAGATGGCGCTGCGCTCAGTGGCGAGCGCTCTCCCCATTGGAGTGTTTTCGCTTTACATATACCGCTTTGGTACAAATATAGAGACAGCTTGCTCTTCTCCGTAAAGCAACCCTGCATGTCGAAAACTGTCGGACTTGTTTGGGTGGCAGAAAGAAATTTTTAACATGGGAAGTCCCATAGGCGGGTGGATTTTGGGGCATAAAAACTGCTCTTCCTCACAGAAAAATCAGGAGAAAATGATACCGACAATTTTCCATTCGAGAAAAACCAATGACGAATCGTTTAGTGAAGAAAAAATTTCTCTATCTGAATTAGTTTTTTATCTGTGATTTTTTTAAATTCCGCGGATTCGGAAAAAACAATTTTAAAATGTATTTTTATAATGTTTCTGGGAGAATTTCTTTAATAAAAGCTTCACATTATATAATATGAACCCTCCTGATTCGATACGAGTCATTTCCAATTCGTTTAAACGAGTATTTAAGGGAGAAAATTGCTGATTTTGTGGCCGAGGTAGAAACTGGAAGTTGGCGAAGCTTGGCGGTTTGAGCTTGGCACGCGTTTTTGCCGTAGTTTCTTTACGTGGTCATTAGAAATAACTTACTGATTTGATTTTGATTTATAAAGGCCATGATTATCTGAAATACTTCTGCATCTCGACGCATAAATGTTAAATTAGCTTTAATTTTGTAAAATTTTTATTTAAGTTTTTAATTCTTAGGGGCCATTCATTAATTACGTAAGGGTCTCGAGGGGGAGGAGGGGTTGGAAAAATCTCTACATACCCTTACTTGGGGGTGGGGGGGTCAAACCAATTCTTACGTAAGATTTTCCAAGTTAATGTACACAAATTCCAGAGAGACTAGAGATAATAATATAATGGTAATATGTAGTTGACAGCAAGAATATTACTTATCTGTTGAAAAATAAAAATCTTTGTTTTACGTCAAACTGAGAGTTTTAGTGTAACTGATCCTTTTCCAACATTTTATTACTTTGAAAAACGAAATGGAATCTTACGTAAGAATAGGGGAGGGAGGGGTTTGAAAAATCTTACGTACCCTTACATGGGGGGAGGGGGGGTCAAAAATTACCAAAATCATCCTTACGTAATTAATGAATGTCCCCTTACCACTAATCTTCTTTTAATTTTTAATTTTTGATAGGGGGAAACTTGCTGTAAAGTAATCTGTGTTAATCTTTTCTTTCCAAGTAACAAGCGATATTTTTAAAAATATATGGACACTATCGAATCTTCTTTTTTAACTTACTTTTTTTTTCCAATGCAGTTGGCGAGAATGAACACAATTCTTTCGCCTTTTTAACTTACTACATTGTTAAACTAATAGGAAAAATATTGGAGGAATTAAGAGTAGAAATTTTGCTTCCAGTGTTCGGTTAATTTAAAACAGTCGTATTAATGAAATATTATCTTACCTAAAATAATTCACGACACTGAATATTCCTTGAACTTATATCTATGGATTTTCCCGCCAATCTAAGGACCAAAGAATTTAGGGCAGCTGTAATTCTCTCCTAACACCAGGTGATGGTTTGTGACATTAGACCACAGGAACACATCATCTGGATTTAACTTTGAACTATGAGCTTTTTTTTGTTTAAATTTATCACAATTTTCTCTCTTATCCTGGAAAAATGGTGAAGAGTTGTAGTGAATCTGATTGCTTAGAAATTAACTTAGTTTACCTATTATATTTTAATAAAAACTTATTTTTATCTTATTAATTATATTTTGATTTAATTAACAAATTTAAATACAAAAATAATTTGATTGGCAATTAACTGAAGAATACCCTATTTTGTTTTAGTAGTTCATTTGGTAATATTTAATAAATAATATTTTGTAAAATGCTTAACTGATTCCTTAACTTTTCACTTAATAAAATAATTTTTTTGCAAGTTATAAATAATAGTTTAAATTTTTAATTTTCTATTAAATAATGTTTAAAATTTTTCCTTAAGTGTTTATCAAGACAACAAAAAGTTTAAAGTGTAAAAATTGAAGAATGGAATATTAACATGATATGAAGTTAAACATAAGGAATGCATGCATTAAATATTAAATGTTTTTCTTCTGAATAATATTAATTTGATAGCGATACCTTTAAGGGAATCTTATAGTGATATAAGTAAAAGGGGATTTTTAAATGGTATTAGTCACTAGAATATTTTAAGCAATCGTGTTTTAATTGGCATTTTGAAATATTAAATTATTTGTAATTTTAAGTTGTTCGAATTAAAATAAAAAAAATACAGTATAGGGGAAAGTGGGGGCTAATGGGACGCAGGGCTAATGGGACAAGTGAATTTTTTTCCATAATATAAATATTTCAGAAAAATTTTTTACGTCACTTATTGGTAACAGGTCTAGCACACATTTTCAAAATGGAATATCTGTCATAACGAATTTTTTCTGCGCAGGAAAAATACAAACTTGTTTTCAACAACCAATAGCAAAAATTTTGTTTTGTAATTGATTGAACTTCATAAATTTTCAAGAATACCTAAATCTTATTTGATGACACTTTTAGATTGTACAAATACCGGAGAACAAGAAAATATAAATGAAAAAATACAGAACTGTACTAGAAAATAATTATTTCTATAATTGTAAATTATCATACTATGGGGGCTAATGGGACATGTCTTGTGGGGTCTAATGGGACAATTAATGTGGAGGTAAAACGCTCGGTTCCAGCAAAACCGACTGAAATGCTATTGGCGAATTTATCTCCTGGTAGCAAAATATTCGTTTGGTCTATGGCTCAATATAATGTAAGTAAATCAAATTTGGCGATTTATTAATGATTTGGCGCGATTTCTTTTCTTATTAATATTATCATTAAAACGGTAGCTCAGTGGGACGAGTGACAAACAATCTTGCAATCGGAAGATTGCGGGTTTGTCCTGCTGATCAACTATAGATAATATTCTAAAAAAAACATATTAATGACGCGAAATGGTATTGTTTGAACCTTTTTGGATTTTTTAAGATGCAGGATTTTTATGTAATACTGTAAATCTTAAAAAATTCAAAATTATTAATTAAAATTTTTCAAGTCAACAAATTCTCTTAACACTAAATTTTGATTCGTTTAGGGAAAAATATTTTAGGGTGTATCTGAAATGGTGCAACAAACTTTCAGGGATGATAGTACTCATCAAGACGAACAAGAATTGGTATAGAAAGGGGGGTCGCAAATGAGTTTTAAGGGGTGAAACCCCGGGGTGAAAATCAGCAAAAAAACTTGCATATTTTTGCAGGAAGAGACACAATTGTTCAATTCCGTAATATTTACACCAAAAAAATAGAAATCGTACTTGCAAAAAGAAATTTTAACTGTAACTTTTCAGGAAGTTATCTTTTCGCAGCGAAAGATTTATTCGATCAGTCTCTTTTTTAATGCATGTTCAACCAAATTTGGCAACTTATTAGCTATTTGGCGCAATTTTTTTTATTCTTATTTTATCGTTAAAACGGTATCTCAGTTGGTAGAGTAATGAGCCGGAATCTTCTAACTGGTAATCGTAAGATTGTGGATTCTGTCATGTCAATAATTTTTGGGCAATACATGGAAAGAGTACTATTAAATGATGTGGGTTGGAGTTTTATGGCGCGAGGTCCAAAAATCGGACAAAATTAAAGGATGTGTAACAGTATTTTGAGAATTTTTATGGATTTTTCTACATCGTTTTGTTTTTCTTTACGGTAATTTTTTTCAGATAATTACAATGCTTTAAATCGCATTTTGTCTCAACGCAAAACTTTGACAGGTGTTTAAAATTTTTTCACACAAACTTTTGAAAATTGATAGTTCAAAAAATTTTGGCAGCATAAAATTTTGTGAAATAAAGGAAAAGCAATCGTTGAAATCCCTATTTTTAAATCAACGATCAATTAGATTACAAAGTATTTGTTTCTCATTCGATTCAGAAATCGTTTATTCCGTAAATTTTATTTCCCTACAAGGTATGATAAGGATTTCATGGACTGCCACAAAATCTTGTGCTGCCATATATTAATTTTTTGATCGACCGATTTAAAAAAAATTGAGTTAAGAATTTCTTTGGTTTAAAATAAGTCATTACAGATTACGGGATATTTTTATCTTGTATTGTCTATTTGATATAATTTTTTAAAACTAGGGAGCTCTTTGTGAAACACCTTTTAAGAAAATGTAATGATGACTTAAATTTTGTATGAAACATTTATGTGTTAACAACAAAAAATGAGTTCAAAAATCTAAGAATTTTAAACACTTTTATAATTAAATTTTCTTATTCTAGATGTGACTACATAATTATAACTGTTATTCTCATGAGAAGACAAAACTAAGAAAATAACAAGTTCTAGAAATACACGGTCGAGATGGGGTGCGAGCTCGGACACTTTAGTATTCCTGTGTTGGAAGTAGGGGAGGGTAGTTTATGAAGCTTAGGGTTTCGTCTCGAAGTCAATTTCCTCTAGTCAATACGACAAAATTAAGCCAAATTAATTATTGAAATTAGAAAAATTAAGCCGAATTAATTTTTTAAATTTTCTGTTTGCAAAAAAATAATTAAAAACCGTATTTATGAATTGCTACGTGAAAACTAGATGGGATGGGAGGTTCTTGGCATGTACTACGGGTGGGCCCTAAAGGGAGGGAGGGTGTCAAAAATAGTAATATATGGGTTACGTAGTACGGGCACTTTACGTTATCAGCCTTAAAGGACAGACAAACTGTTTTAACCTAAGAGCTTCAAACACCCCGACACTCTAAGTGCAAGAGTGTCGGGGTGTTAGAGTGTCCTAGAGTGGGTCCTAGAGTGTCCTGGCTCCTAGAGTCTAGGAGCCAGGAGCGGATTGCAAAGCTAAGTATCGGTACACAGACAAACTCATTTAAAATTAATTAACAGAGTGGTGACTTAATTAAAACTAGTTTCTAGTAAAATTAATACTATTTTAGTGATGTTTCACCCTCTCCCCCATTTTTTGTGTATAAATTTATTTTTCCTTTAAAACTTCAGCTATCAGTTTTTGGCATAATTCCTTCTTTCTCCTACCTAACAACCATGACTTTTCCAATCACTCTATCATGTCATAAATTATTCAATCAAAATTATTCGATTTCGCTTGGCAGTCAGTCTGTTAATCTTTCCCCACTTCTCCAAATGTCTTGTACAGATCAATTTCTTTATTCAATTCTTATTTAGACTGTAGGCATTACCTTCAAAATGCTGAATTTCTTCATTTAAAAAAAACGAGCTAGCTGGATGGCTCAGGGGTAATCTACCACTTTTAAAATAATTTTCTCTTGTTTATTATCGCTATGAATCCATCCGGTGTCACAGCAGCTAGCTCGATAGCAGTACTCATGCATTTCTTATTAGAGTTAGCTACAAATCTCGAAAGGTGTGTGCGAAAGTTACGCTTGTTCCCTCCAGGGTTTTCGCTAACCATTGGGGTGCGAAACTGCAGGCAATTGCACAGCCGAGAAGTGAGTGCTTCTTACACCGACTAAGGCTGTACATTGTCCTGAATTGCATAAATAGTACGGATAATGAATTAAAAATCCGGGGATCTTAAATTCTACATTTTTTTATTAGTTTACTTCTAAAGGTACGATATTAATCAATCAATATGTTTCTATTAAAAAAAACTTACTTTATAACTAAAAAATATTATTTAAATGGGACCAAATGAAATCTTAATACTTTAAAACATGTTGCAATGTCTTTCAAAATATATCTTTTAAAAAAATATATATGAATTAAAAAATTAACTACTTCACACAGTAGGACAGAACTCGCAATCTTACGATTGCAAGCCTGTTACGCTACCAACTGAGCTATAATTTAATCATTAATAGAACCACTACATAGAAATTTGAATTTCCGTAAGAATCACAAAAAAAGTATTTGGCGATCACGGATTGGCGACGTTTTTTTCCTGTCGAATGCAAAAGTGTTACTGGTGGGAAAACTAGCTTAGCAATATTTGAAGTTGTTTTACAAAATAACTACCGGAATCGAACCATTGTCTCTTCCTGCACAAATATGCAAGTTTTTTTGGCAGATTTTCAACCCGGGGTTTCATCCCTTAAAACTCATTTTCAACCCCCCTTTCTATACCAATTCTTGTTCGTCTTGATGAGTATTGTCATCCCTGAAAGTTTGTTGCACCATTTCAGATACACCCTGTATATTTTATCCAAATTTTAAATAAAATTTTTTGACTACTTTCATTATTGGAAATAGTCTACAACATGTATTACAAGTTCCTTTCAATACTACTAAATTTTTTACTGATTTTTAAGCATTAAAAAAGTTTAAAAATAAATGACTGAACTCTATTTGAGATAGCTGATATTTACTAAATTTGTATAATGAAAGGATCAGAATTTTAGCTACAAGACGTCACACACACATAATTTTCACCATCTATCTTTGGCGAACGAGAATTGGCGTCTGTTTTCAGATTTAGATTTCCTTCCGAGTGCACAGGTTTTGGATCTAAAAACTATCTTCTAAATAATTCGTAAAACAGGTTAAATAACATCTTAATTGTTATGATAGTATAAGCTATTCCTTAAAAATTATAGATTGATTCAGGGACCTCATATTTGTACAAATTATAAAAAATTCTAATTGATAGCATTTCAGTCGGTTTTGGGCAATAAATGCCGGAATCGAGCGTTTTACCTCCTTTACCTTAAGGAATTGTATTTTTCTGAAATTATTAGTGAAACTACAGAAATTGTGGAATTAAAATGTTTATTGGTGAAATTTCATCCTCAGCGATATTTTTATATTCAATATAGTACCATAAGTTTATAATAAAGGCATTTAAAATTTATAAATGTTTTTTATTTCTGAATTATAAAGCATGTCCCATTAGCCCTGCACTGTGTCCCAATAGACCCCACGTATGGGGGCTAATGGGACAGTAGCATTAAATTACAAAAGTTGAGATAACACTTAGATAAATAATGTTATTTGCTATCCGAGAATATTTTTATAAACTTAAATGTAAAATCTTTTTAAATTCAAGAAATTATAATAATGACTTTATTTATGCTCTTTTAATAGCATTTTTAAAAAAAATGTCCCATTAGCCCCCACTTTCCCCTATCTTTAAGTAGACTTACCAAAGACAGTTTTAACAAAAAATTGTATCAAATACCTGTTTTTTGTGGGGGGAAATATATTTCCTCAAGAAGAAAATTACAGAAAAAAAATTGGGAGATACGAGTAGCATTGTTTTGGTGGAAGCATCGACTAAAAATGAGATTTAGAACATTCATATTTTATTATTAAATCTGCAAAATTTTTAAAACTTTCCTTCAAAAAATAAAAAGAACATTAGATAGGGCCCACAGGTTGGAGACAACTGAGATAAAGTGATCGAATAAAGCAAGCACGCGAAGAACCTGAAACGCCAAAAGAGGGATTTAGAGGCCAAATTGGCAAAGCATAAAAAACCGATTTTGGGTGGCGGCGAAACGAAAAACCGACATGCTTAGAACAATGGAGCAGATGTTCCAAGCTGTCTCTATATTTGTTACTAACTCTATGGGTGATCAATTTTGAACTTTGAACTGCTGCCGAAAGTTTAATAATAAAGATTTTGGAATGCTTTGAAAATAATATTTCGAGTCCCAATTAATATTTTAAGAACCCGTTGAAAAAATTCAATTATCTTGAACTGTTTATTTTATATTAATTTTTAAGTGCCGTGATCCGATTCACCCTCAATGCGGGGTGAATCGGATCACTGTCAGTTTTTGTGTAAAAATGCAATTTTTCACGTCATAAAGTGATACAGGATCCTGAAATTAGCCTTCAAATAGTGTAATAAGGTAAAATGAATACATTTTACTAAATCATGAACATTTTAAAAAATAAAATATAAGGTTCTCAGAAAAGTTTTGATACTTTTTTACCAAAGTTTCATGTTTGAAAAATTATTTTGAAACACTGATAATAGGTGGAGATTTCAAACGAAGGTTATTTTGGTTTATGAATATTTAAGAATATAATGTATGTTTTTGGAAGTTCTGGTGGTATTATTTCTTTTCAAAATCATAGTTAGAAAAGAAGACTGCCAACGATTTTCGTAAATTTTTTTCGGCCGCTTTAAAAACTGTAAATAATGCATTTTTCATTGCTAATAAAAGTTTTGCTGTATATTTGCAATGTTTAAATTAAGATGTGAAAGATTTGAGATGATTTGATAAGTTTAGGATAGCAAATTTTGGCTTTAAAACTGCATATAACTGGTAATTTTCCATAGTTCTTTAGCACTTCACTCGCTCTGTTGGGCAGCTGGTGTATGAAATGAAATCAAGACAGATGTTTTTCTGAAATAAATTAATTATAAAGCATTGGAAGTTTTTCCACAACATTATTGTTTTATCTGTTTCCAGTTTCGAACAATAAGTATTGCTTTTTTTAGTGTTTTCATATGTAGAAAACAATCGCTTCGTTCGCTTTACCGTAAGTTTAGCGCGAGTAGTACAATTCTCAGAAGCTAAGAAATAATGCGCTCTTAAATATCACATTGATTTCTGCACCTATATTCAAAGATAATTTAATATACGGCATATCACTAAACAGCTGGGTCTATATGTACGTTTTCTTGTTTATTTTGATGTCGTTTTAGTGAAAATTTCTTTCGAATGACCAATAAATACTGAGAGAGGTTTTTACAATATATTTTATGTTTGAGACCAAAATTTCCTAATGTAACATACAGCAAAACTTTTATGAGCCATTAATCATGCATTCTTTCCGATTTTTGAAGCGGACAAAAAAATTTAACTAAAACCGTAATTTGCGGTCTTCTTTTCGAACCTCCATTTTGAAAAGAAATAATACCACCACAACTACCAAACCCAAACATTATATTCTTAAATATACATAAACTAAAATCCCCTTTGTTTGAAATCTCCAACTATCACCAGTTTTTCAAAAAAAAAAATTTCAAACACGCATTTTTATGACTGATCCGATTCACCCCGCATCAGTAGTCGGAATGGACTTGTTTTACTAAAAAATTCAGCAAAAATCGGAATTACCATTTATTTAAAATTAAACTGCAAAAAATTCTTTGGAAGAATCGGGACCACACGGGGGATACTGAAAATTGAGAAAACAAAGTTATTTTCTTAGTTCAATAAGCAAAGTTTTGACATCCACGTTTTTGTGACCTTTTTTGTATTCAACTTCAAAGCCGTTGTGGACCTAAGATATCATCGCAAAATAATTTTTGATGGCTGAAACAACTTCTATACAATGCATAGAATAAGTCAGAATTTATCCTGATTTTATAACTCTAACACAACCGGAGCTATGATGGTTTAAAAAACTTTTTTCAAAAGTGATCCGATTCACCCCGTTTTACGGTATTTAAAAATTTCTTTTTGTCAGTGAAGAATCCGAATAAGGTCTACTTTAAGAAAAAAATTACTAAACATCTTCATTAAAATGTAGGAAGCTTCTATACAGTTTTTCTTGTTTATCTCCAAACAAGAAAAGTGGCGTTTTACATGTTTTACATGATAAGTGATTTAATTATTCAATGTATGTTTATTATTGCCATAAGGAAACAATAATGATTTATAGTTAAAACCCTTGGCCCCTGCCCTGACATGGGTCCACCGAAAATTTTCCCCTTTACATTAAGGTAATAGACCAGAATTCACGGGTTTAGAAAGAATGCGTGTGTAAAAAAAGCAAGTTAACTACTTTTTCAGATTTGTTACAAAGATTTGTTTGGTTATTTATTTTATAGCGCAAGAATCAAACAAGATCATACTGTGCTAATATAGTCGTGATATACAGTGAAATTAATTATACCTGCTGTAAGTACCATTGTCAGTGTGCTTCTTTTTAAGTCTTCTAGTGGAATTTTGGTAAGTGAGAAAAATTCATTTCCCTTGAAAAACACGATGTTATTTTGCATGCCATATTATATTTTATTACTCTGTCGAAAGAAAACGCAATGGAAGAAGCGTAGTAGGATCATCATAGCATTATTGATAATGCCCGGATTTATCACATTGCCCATAACAATCATACTCTTCATGGGCGTAGCCAGGGTTCCACTTAGGAGGGGCAAGCAGGGTCGACTTTTTTTATGAGAGGGCCGTAGCCCCAGTATTGTTTCGAGAGGGGTTTTTGACCTTTAATGAAATTAATGTGAAAGTTGCGTGGGCAGCGTGGAAACAATGAGGTCTCTTTCAACATACTATTAATTGGTTTAATGTAGTTTTTGAACACTTTTTTAGGTAGGAATTGCGTCCAAGAAAAATTTATAAAAAAGTTTTTAGTAATAAAGGTTTAAGTTTCAAGGGGGGTCTGGGTTCTCCCCCAGAAAATTTTTGGAAATTTGACCCTAAGAACAGGTGGTTTTAAGTACACGTAAACCCAAATTTGGACAAACATTTCTAAGTAGAATTTTGATTTTAATGAACTTTTTGTAACAAAGTGTGAATAATAAAGGTTTAAATACTAAAGGGGGCAGCCTGACTTTTTCTCCCCCAGAAAATGTTAGTAAATTTGACCCTATGAAAAGGGTTTCAAACACGTAAACACCCAAATTTGGACATACATTTTTAGGTAGAATTTCGATTTTAATGAATTTTTTACAAAAAAATGTGAATAATAAAGGTTTAAATACTAAAGGGGTGCCTGACAGCCCAAACAAACAGTTTTCAGTTTCAAACAGTTTTTTGGTACAAGTAAATCCAAATTTGGAAATACATTTTTAGGTAGAAGTTTGATTTTAATGAACTTATTATAAAAAAAGTGTGAATAATAAATGTTTTAATACTAAAGGGGGCCTGAAAATTTTACCGTATTTGAATTGAAAATTGAAAATTTGACCCTAAAAAACTGTGTTTTAACTTAACTAAAAGTAAATTACTCAGGACTTACCTGCCCCCCTGGCTACGCCCATGATACTCTTAATGAATATTTTTTTATCCATTCATTAACTCACAACAGCTTTCCCATTGTCATATGCTTCCAGACTCTAAGTCATGACGGAATATATTTTTTTTAAAAAAATTATTTTGTGAATAGGAAGTCAAATAAAAATAACTGAAACCTGTAATTTTTTTTCACTGTGAATTATTTTTAAATGTAGCTTAATATCAGTTTAAAAAATGTTAATTACGTGATTACATTTTATATCAAAAGATAAAACAAAATGACAAGAAAACATAACTTTAGTAAAAAAAATACCTTGTACGGATTTTTGTTTTTGGGTTTAAATGGTCTCAATTAAGCAACAACGTTATTTTTAATGTTTACCTGAAATATTTGAAAAATTGTGTTACTTATTAAGTTTTCTTCAGGATCAAAAGATGACGCCACAAAGCTTTCATCTTTGAAGTTCTTTCAGTTGATTTTACAGGTGGCGCTATTTTCTTTAAAAACTTCAGCTTTTATTTTCTAAACATCCGTAACTTAAACTAACATTAACATTCGAAAAAGTTAAAGCCAGTGAATAACAAATAAAAATCTAACTTAGAGATCGCTCGGTACTTTTCGTAAAGAAATGTAACTTTATTGTATAGTTATCATCTGATATATGTCATTTAAGTTTTGAAAATAAAGATGTAAAGATTTTTGAAGGTGAGTGATTTTATGATCAAAGTTTTAACTTGCTAGATCAGGGGTTCTCAAACTTTTTATGTCGCGGAGCCCTTTTCAACAGACAAATTATTCGTGGAGCCCTTTTCCGAAATAAATTTTTAAAGGTATAAAAGCAAATTACATAAAACCCATTGCTTCTAGAAATAAAAGCATAATAGAAATTTATTTCGGGAGGGGTCCAAAATTATTCCTCAGCCCCTCCCATGCATATTTAACAGTTTAACGTAGCTTTAAAAAACATTTTTAGGTATAATTTGCATGTAAGATAATTTATTTGTAAGAAAAATTATGACGAATTAAGATCCAAGTACAATAGAAGGGTCTGGGGGTCCTTCCTCCCCAGAAGATTTTGTGAAATGTGATCCTTAAAAACAGTTTTTTTAACTCGTTTTCGGTACATCATTGTCCAAATTTTGGACATTCATTTTTAGGTAGGATTTTAATTTTAACGAACTTACTATAAAAATTGGCAATAATAAAGTGTCAAGTACAATAGGGGGTTTTGGGGGTCCTCCCCCAAAAGAATATCGGAAATTTGACCCTAAATAACATGGTTTTAACTTGTTTTGTTATACGTAGTCCGATTTTCCGGGGGAGAGGCAGGGCCCCCTCGCCCCTTTGATATACACCTCGGGATATATGGAATATTTTGTTTACCAATTATATTTTATCATTGGATACAATGTAAATCTTTATTTTAAATTTCTGAATATTAAAGCTATCACTTTTTAATCATTATGCCGGAGATGTATGAACAAAGGATTCATACGGAAATCTATACATCTGTAAATTTTGTTTTCCTAAAAGTTACTTCTTTTGATATCGAGAGCTGTTTTGGGGGGCTGTTAGACCATACGTCAGAGGTACATATCGAAATTTATTTACACATGGGCCCATAATCATTCCTTATCCCCTCCCATGCCATAGGATAAATATCAGCTTTTTATACATTTTCGGCGGAATTTTCATCTTAAAGAACTTAATATAAGAAACGTTTTGTGTAATTAAGTTCCAAATGCTATAAAGGGGGTGTTGGAAATTTGATTTTACTAAAAACAGGATTTCCCTTGGTTTTGGTGAACTTTATAAAAAAAGGTGCTGAGTAATCAATTTGAGAGGTGGGGGAATGGGGTTCCTTGGTGTGCTTCTTTTCGGCGCAGCCGTTTCAGCGGCAGAAATAAAATGAAAGTAAATAGAACTCTAATAATTCTTCTAAAAATTAGAAGAAGAAAATTTGGTGCCGAAACGGGAACGGCGCCCAAATGGCCAGTGCCAAACCGTCCCATCCTGGGGGTTCCTCCCTCAGAAAACTTTTGGAAATTTGACCCTAAAAACAGGGTTTTAACTTGTTTTGGTAAACCAAAAAAGACCTGAAAAAGGCAAAAACCAGCAGACCTTACCAACACCTTACAGAAAGTTATTTATAACATTTAAGAGAAAAGCAAATTAGAAATTATCAAAAAATGTATTTATTTCAAATTTCTTCGCGGAGCCCCTGGAAATGCTTGGCGGAGCCCTAAGGGCTCCGCGGAGCACAGTTTGAGAACCGCTGTGCTAGATCATTCAGATTGCTAGCTGTATTTTTTTCTTTTTTCCCTGTCATGTAATTATTTATGTATTTTTTTATTTCTATGAAATTTGATCTGATTGATGATTTGAGATCAGGTCCGCAAAACTTAATCGCGGTAGCGGGCCGAAATTTGTAGTCTTTATTTGTTGAGGCGAGGAAATAAATACAATATTAAAAATTTCCTTCGCGATTGCTTTTATTTTGCGGGCTATTCGCTATAATTTATGATACCACTGCAGAAAATGTTTACTAGTTGTTTCGATTAGTCCAGTGCTTCTCAAGCTTTTAATATTGGCGACCCAAATTTCAATCGTAATTTTCATTGCACCCCCCTCTTGTCATACAGTAAAAATATATGCAAATCTAAAAAAATAAAAACGGTTAGGAACCGCTCGCTGCATAAAAGCAATAGATAGGGGTTCTGGAGGTCCACCCCGGATATCTTTTAATTTTAGCGTGTTTAAGGTAACCGACTGGGTTGGGAAGCAATTTTCTTTTAAATATTTAAAATCATTATTATAAATTATTAATAATTTATTATTAATCATTATTATAAATCATTATTATAAAAATATTTAAATTAAATATTTTTTATATACGTTGCACCTTCTTAGACCTCAAATTTGAAATAAAATAAATTCATCAATAAAATTCGATTTTTTAGACGAAAATGACTATTTTAACACAGTTACCTTAGCAACTCTTAGCTATTTCTTGATTATTCTCATGGATACATAACACTCTTGTACCCGCTATTGGTCCCGATATCGATATTTTAACTTTTTTGATACATTCAAACATAAAACATAAAATAATAATATGGTTTTTGATCTAATAATTTATATATTGAAAGAGAAAGAGACCGATACCTTGATATTTGTTCCAAAAGAAGAAAATTATTCCAAAGCCATTAAAAATGTAGCTTTTTAGAAATCATTTGGTAGGATTAACATTTTTATAAACGTAATGTGTAAAAAGTGTGGGTAATGCAGAGTTCCAAGTACAAAAAGGGGGCTGGGGTTCCCCAGAAAAGTTTCGGAAAATTTAACCTTAAACACAGGGTTTTTACTTGTTTTTGTCCACTTGATCCAATATTTGGAAATGGTCAGGGCTTAGGATTCCGCATCACCTTCTGGAGTTAACACGCATCCCGTAGGGGGGCGCGCCCTACATTTTGATAACCGGTCTCTTCAGACGCGTATTCACAGGTAACCTGACCAGCGGTTAACCGGCAGTCAAACTTCTGATTAGCGGAAAACTAATTTTCGTTCTTTAACTGCCAATCAGAAGTTTGACTGCTGTTTAACCACCGGTCAAGTTACCGGTGAATATGGGCGTTAGTTAAGAAGAAAAATAATTTTTAACCTGGTCAATTTCAAGAATGGGCCAGCCCCCCCCTATTTTTTCAAAATTAACTCTTTTGCTTTGGAGATTAGAAAGGGGGCCCTTTGAACTCATTGCCCACTTTCATTCTGTATTTGAACAAATAATAAATTTTAATATTACATTTTAATTTAAGGGGACTCAGTACCCAAATTTTTATTTCTTTAATTTACAAATTTTTTTAAAGTTCCTTAACGTCAAAACACTTGTAATGACGATTCAAACATAATCCAAGCAAAAATCTACTTTTGAAAAAGCAGTTTTTAAGAAATTTTGAAATTTTCAAAAATTTTAACCAAGTTTTAAAACACTACTCCTTCTTTAATTTAATTTTGGTATATTATTGTCCATGGAACTATCATTTTTGATAGTTTTTAATAAAAATATTTTTTCTCCAAACACCTCCAAAATATCATGAAAATAAACACATTTTTCATTTTAAGACCTTATATTACACTCTAAATCCCTAATTAGAATTCATAGTTTTATTAAAAACACTATGGTTAATATATATGCAGAGTTTCAAGTTAAATAGTCCAGTAGAAAAAAAAGCCTTAGGGTTTTGAATGCTAAAAGAGTAGTTTTGAGAAATATTTATTTAAAAAAATATGTGGTAACTGTGCTCAATAATAATTGGAAATTGTTTGTGCTTAGAATACGTGCATCAATATGAAATTTGCAGAATCAATTTATGAGTACAAACATAGATTTGAGAACAAAATCCTTAACTTAGCATTTTGACCGATTTGGAGGTACTGAGTCCCCTTAAATAAAAAAAAGCATAAAATTGGTGATCTTAAAGTTTTATTAATTTATTATTTTTTCTTTGGCGATTATTTGTAGTACTTTCAAATCTAATCCTACATTCGAAATTTTATTTGCCAGTCTGATGTTTATTCTCTCTTATAAAAGTTACCGCATCAAAATTGTTTTTAAGCATTTTCAAAACAACTTTTAAGCATCAGAGAGTATATAAGCATTTGAATTGTGCAATATTGTCATAATGCCTTAATTTTTCATATTGTATTTTATTATAGTTTAAGAGTAATGTAATTTTAAGAAATACTACTTAATGCATAAATAATTTATTGCAAAGGTAATGGAAATTTCCTTAGAAGATATATTACTTATAAGTTTTTATGCGGGTTTATAAATTTCGAAAGCTTAAAATTATTCTATTTTATGTCAAATGTAAAGATCCCACACAAAAACAGTTTTCATTTTTAAATGGATTCCTTTAATTCTAATTATAAAATTCGAGGACAAATTAAAACATCAAACTTATTTTTTAAAACATAACTATATGTTAAAGTAATTTTAATGGAAAAATTAAAAACCACAAATAATAATACGATCGTTTTTAGGCGTATCCCCGCCTCCGAGTTCTTCCAGTATATCAATTAACGTCCCCGAAATATTAATGCATTTTACTTTCCCGGCCAAATATATTTTTTCCACGTCTTTGGCAGTTTGAGGGAACGCAGGATGAAGTTCTTAAAATCCTAAGTCTTTTCAAATCCACTGCTCGCTTTCCTTCTCACGTGCAGTCCGAATCTCATGATAAATGAGCTCTCGCATGGTCACTATGGATGGACCGCACGAGGATTTCTTCACACGTGTTATTCGACTAGACATCTCGGAAACTATTGTCCCTTTTCTATTTACCCACTATTGTAAAAATTCCAATACGGTTTTCAATTATTGCCCCGTTAACAAATATTTAACGGGCGTTGACTACTTTTAAACTCTTGCCTAATGTCATTTTATGGGGAAAAACATTAAAAAATCAAGGTATAAGCAGCTTAAAATCCCTTTTTAGCATGTTAAAATTCTAAAAAGTTTCAGAGATAAACATAATTTTATGACTTTTAAGATGAATGAACAGGAAATTTTCAGTTGGATTAACCTAATTCCCTTCGGACGTAGACGAAAGTTTTTCGTGCATTATAGTATGTGTAATTAAAATAGGCGATTGGACACATGACTTGAAGTTCGCGTCGCCGTCCGTCGCCTTGGTAACGAAGGAGAAAATGTATGCGTTCTGCTTTATTTTTGCACATCATTTAGGGCAGTTCGTGAAATTAAATTGAAACTTTGAATCTTAATAACTATTAAACTAATTCGAATTTTTTAAAAACAAAACGACAATCTTTTTGAAAAAAAAAATAATTGTATATTTGTTTAAAATTTTGTACTTCTACCATGATTAGTTTTTCTTTTATAACGAAAAAAGTGTTCCGATTATTTTATTGGCTGCTGAAACACGAGTTAGATTCAATAACAATCTTGGGTGCTTTTGGGCTTGGCGTGATATGGGAAAAAAATAAGACTGATGGTAGAAACTATGGCAACGCACAGGGGAAAGGTGTGGAGACAGGGGAAATCACGTGACTTTTCAACCATCTACGAATTGCACAGACTATCAGACTATAAATAAAATCCGTATAAATAAATTGATGAAATATTTGCTGGTAAAAAAATAGATGAAAAATATATGTAGTCCCAAATTATGTTTATTTGTAATTCTACAGCGAAGTTGAAGTAGCATTTTTACAGCGTCAAAGTTATTAATTTGAAATACCTAGTTACCACTTCAATTAATTCGCTTAAGAATTTCAATGCATAAAGACGTTATTCACTTTTGTAGTACGTTTTACTACGGACTTAGTGAGTTGAAAATCCCATTTATTTAAAAGGGAAAATGGAGAAATTTTTGTAGCACCTCATAAAAAATAAAAATACCGAATGCTATATATATATTCATTCCTTTTTTTTAATTAAACAAACAAAAAGCTCCCCGTGCACCACATTGTATAGCACGGGGCTTACAGGAGTAAGTAGGGTCACTGGGGTAAGTGGGTCACCCCCCTAAAACTATAATATGTACAGGAAATTTCACACTTACTCGCATTGATTATGTTACAGCTTGTCACACCGATGAGTTTTGCATATATTTGAGATTTGTTTTATTTATTTTTAAGATTATAGAACTAATTTAAAATAGATTCCCAGAATGAATTTTTTGGAGAGTTCAAGACGTATTTTTCAAAGAAGTATTTCCAGTTAAGTTTTCATTACATTTGAATGTTTATTGAACTGTTTTGCAGAGTTTGACCTAAATAACATACGGCAATTTGAAATTTTTCAAAATTTTTAATTTTGAAGTGTTTAACAGGGGGGTCCCACTTACCCCATAGTTTTAGCATGGTTGGGGTAAGTGGGACACCTCAGTGTGGGGTAAGTGGGACCCTTTATTATGATATAAGTGGTTCTAGAGGGTTCCATATTATATAGGAACTACTACTGAAGACATGGGCGGATTTTAGGGGGGTTATAGGGACAATTTCCCCCCAATATTTTCAGAAAATTTCGATTTATAAGAGCAAGTAGAAGACCTTTTACTCACCACTTCAAAATTCATTAAAATTTATAAATAGTTTGATCGACATTTTATATCAAATTTGCTTTTTAATTTAAGTTATGGTGAACAAAGTGAAATACCTCATCAATAGTGTTTATTCTCATTTAGTGTGTATGCTTTCTTTTTATTTTATCTTACAATGTGTATTAAAGTGTCAAAATAAATCTTAATCAACCTTATAATGTTTTTTCAACACTATTTTATATGCTTAAGTAAAACATATCCCTTTGGCCTTTCAAAACATTCTTTAAAATACTTATTTTGCTTTTTATTCTATTCTTACATTGTCATATTGATTTTGATGTGAGTATATTTCTCACTCATGGACACAGTTACAATAAAATATTTTATATTAAAATTTACTGTACTTTATCAAGTAAGACCCACTTACTTCCCTTTAAGTTTTGCTTGCTTTAAATATAAATAAAGAGGGGGTAACCCACTTACCCCATCTCTTGGGGTAAGTGGGTCACCCATCTCATTTTTGATAAAAAGACCTGTTAAGAAAAATGTAAAGCTTTATTTTAGAAACTAATGATAAATTTTTGTTTATCGATAGACTGTTTAACGAAATTAGTCAACAAGTACAAAATAAACCCTTTCAAATTTTTTCTATAAAGCTCCAAAAATGTACTAGGCCAAAAAGGGGTCCCACTTAACCCAAGTGACCCTAATTAAAATTTTACTAGAAAAACACAAAAACACTTCAATACACATAAAATAAAACAAAATAAAAACAAAAAATAAACTTAAAATAATAATAAATAAATAAATAAAGTTTAAATTGTGAAATTTTGAGAAGGTAACAGGCTTAAAGTGCTAAATTATTGCTGAAATCTTTTAAAGTTCTTGTCGGAAAGCATTTCTCTCGGTTTCATATTTTGTACGCTTAAAAGGATATGGTTCACGTCTTCATTTCCACCTATTTTGCAGTCACAGTGAGATATTGAGCTTAAATTGAATCTGTTGAAATAAATTTTAAAATTTCCATGTCCTGTAAGAAGCTGAGTTATTTTATAGTTAGTTAAAAAGTGATAGTTGGCCAATCTGATTGTTATGGATGGGAAGAATTTCTTGGTTACTGTTCCTTTGCTTGAGCTGAGGTACTCCTTGTTCCATGCATCCACAACATCTTTTCACATCGCTTTTTTATAATGCGATTTGGGTATGTTGACAGCAATATCAACTGTCCACTTGGTGGCAGTTTTGGCAAGAAAGTCAGCCCTCTCGTTTCCATGAATGCCTGTATGTCCCCGAACGAACGCGAAGTCGACCAATACGTTTTTATCCTTGAGCTGTTTTAGTTGGGTTTGAATATTAATAACTATGCTGTTGGAAGAAGATATATGTTTTAAGATTTCCAAAGAAGAAAGGGAATCGGTACAAATGATGTAATAGGAAATATTGGTGTTTTGTTCAGTAATCCATTTAATGGCAAAGTTTAAACAAAAAACTTCAGCTATAAAAATTGTGCACTCATCTGGAATCATCAATTGAAAGGACTCAAATTCAAGACCGCCCCTGAAAAAAACAAAAGCAAGTACAACTCTACCATGAAATTGCTACCGTCAGTGTTGCAAAAAACTGGTAAGTCGTCTTCAGCTCTTCCTTTGAAATTAGTAGTGTTGATTGCATTTCTCTCCGAATTTCTTTTATAATGGATTAGATTCTTTTATAATGGAGGAAATATTTTAAAGGCTCAAGATTAACACACACACAAGCCACACTAAACTAACTCCATTATATGATTACATTTCGTCTAAATTTTAGCAGCAGAAATGGGTACTACAAAAACTGAAAATTCTTCAGTATTTTTTACTTTTTTTGCACTAAAATTTGAAGGAAAATCTTTAAATCGGTAACTTATTTATTTAAAAAGTTATGTCTAAAAAACGACTATGTATCATGTTTTTTTTTTAATTTTACAACAGAAACAAGAGTTAGTTGTAAAAATTTCAAATACACTCAAACCTGTTTTTGTGCCGTGGATAGGAACGCATAAATAAAGTATCACGTAGGACTGTAACAAAATTCCTTCTGAATAGCTAAATTGAGAAACCGTTTTTATACGGACCGTAGACTTTTTTCAGTTACCATGTAGTCGGTGACGACTGTTGTTTCACTAGACTAGACTCTTGTATATGTCTCGGTAGCCAGCTATACATCGATAGTTTGAAATTTTATAAACCGTACAAAAAAATCGCACAAAAAAGGACCGCTCAAAAACAGGTTTGACTGAATTTCATTCATTGGTCGTGGCAGTGTTTATACTTTCTTTGCGTTTACAGCGAGCCCGTATTCGTTATACCTCGTTCGCATTGCTTCTATAAGGCCCCTTATAGCAATGCGCGGCCCTTTCCCGGATAGGGCCTTTTCGTACAAAGCGGGTTCGCACTGATATAAGGGGCAAACGAGCCCCTTCCTTTGTAAATACGGTAAATACTAACAGCACAATTTGCGAAATTCGCAGAAATTTAGAGCAATTTTTTCATTGATAATTATTTTCCTCTTATTTCTTATTTGGTTTTACGCTTAATTTTGCCTTTTTTAAAAGCTTACGGAGACAAGTGTCTCCCAGAGTTTCCTTGCCATCTTCCGAAAAAATTAAAAATATGTAATTGCAGATCAATAGATTCACATAGAATAATTGCAATTAATTTAAATTTGAGACTATATTTTTGCAATTGCAATAGCACAGCCTGTAATGATCATCAAATAAATAAGAGCCTATCGTTTAAATACCTAGGCATTATTTTTAATCATAATTGGAAATTTAAAGACCATGTAAATTTGATTGTAAAGAAACTCAGATTTATCCTACTTAAATTCTACCATTTAAAGAAATATATAAACATCGACCTACTTCTGAAATTATATTTCGCATGGGTAAAATCAAGAATTGAATACGGTATTTTAGTATGGGGTGGTGATTATAACATTAACATTAAACCATTAGTTAACTTACAAAATAAATTTCTACGATTTTTTCCAGATGTTATCCTTTTAAATGTCAATCAGCTATTTATTTTAAATTGTCTAGTATTCCTACAGAAATTTCCTATGGGAGCCATAGTTAATTCTCTGAGCTCACATGATCTACGCAGGCAAAACTACTATCTAGTACCTACCCCACATAAAGAAATATATAAAAAGCATTTACAATATCTCTCCGTCGTGTTTTTTAATAAATTATCTAGTGAAATTCAAACAGAATCAAATATCCGTCTATTAAAAAAGCTCTGCCTGTCTTTCATTATTAATTCTACAGAGATATTTCAGTCTGTCAGGTAACATAGATACTGTATACTTCAATGTTTAAAAAATAAATATCATCATTGCCAGCCCAGCCCCCCTTTTTTCTGTTTTTATAGTTATCCATTTCCCCCCTTTTTCTTTCGTAATGATAATTATAAATATGATAATCTATGATCCCATTGAAGAGCTTTTTGGCTCCTTTGGGAAATCACTTACATTCTCCATTTCTTTTTTTGTTTTATGATGTTCAATTGTGTGATGCTTCTATATATGTATTTTGTATTTTTGTTATGACTTTCTTTTGTTAATAAATTTGAATTTTTGAATTTGAATGATTTAAAGATTAACGGGAATAACCATTTTCTTAGTTCATTTTTTAAAGGGGATTTGATTTATTTTTAAACCAAAAAGTGGAAAATGTAAGTGTATAATTTTATTTATACGTGAATGCGACAGGTAGCGCCAGGGGTAGACATCTGCAAATGCGTGAAAAAAACATTGTCATAGCATTAATATGACTATACGTGTTCAATTGACAAAATACATAGACAAAAGAAACAAGAATTATCAAAATTAAATTCAAAATTTACTTAAAATACTTTAAACGCTTTTTTCACATCCACAGGCGCCACCATCTTTGTTATCTGAAAGCAGGGTTGGCAAAAACCCGGGTTTTTTTGAAAAACCCAAGCGGGTTGGGTTTTTTCGGGTTTTTTGAATAAAACCATGAAAAACCCATATAAACTGGGTTTTTTCGGAAAAAGTATGGTTTTTTTCAAAATTAAGTGGTTTTCTCTTATAAAGTAAGTGGGTTTTTTCAAATTTTAGTGAGTTCTTTCTATGTTAAATGTGTTCTGTCAAAATAATGTCAGTTTTTCCACAGTTAAGTAGTTTTTCAAATTTTTTTAAACTATGAAAAAACCCACTGCAACTGTAAAAACACCCCTTATTTACTGAAAGCTGGTTTAAATTTTGAAAAAACCCACTAAAATTTAAAAAATATCCTAAACTCTGAAAAAACCCATTCAATATTGAAATAAATAATTCAACTTTGAAAAAACCCACTGAAATTTAAAAAATATTCCTTATTTTTTATATCTAGTTTGAACTTTAAACGTTCTAAATTTTGAAAAAATAACCCCATTCAATAATGAAAAAACCTACTGAATAATGAAATAACTTTTTAACTTAGAAAAACACCCTTTAATTTTTAAAGCCTAGTTTAAATTTTGAAAAAAAAAATATCCTAAACTTTGAAAAAACCGATTAAATTTTGAAGGAACAGCCAAAATCTTGATTTTTCTTGAAAAAACCCAAAATGGGTCCAAAATGTGGGTTTTTTCACATGGTTTTTTGAAAAAACCCATTGGGTCCAATCCAGCCAACCCTGTCTGAAAGGGCCCTTAAAGGTGGACGGGGCGCTTTTCGATCACACTTAGGATGGGACGCTTCTGGCTCTGTTAAAGGGTGGTTCGACGGCGATAGAGGGCAAAGTGGAAAATTAAGGGCCCTTAAGTCGCGTAGTGCGAACGGGGTATTATCGGTTATTTTAACCACAAGGTTAAGTTTTTTTTATGAGTTTTATCACTGAGTAATCTTATAATGAGTAAGTAGGTATAATTTCAAAGTTGGGAGTTATTTTTATTGTTCTTAAATTAATATGTGTGTTATACTATACAATGAAATTGAAGCATTTTTGTTTGTGAACATACATTTATTTTATTGAATTCTTGAGGTTACAATTGTTTATAAGCTCATTAAATAAACTTGGGTAAAGGAGTATATCATATTTGGCACGGTACCGGTGGTTTTATTAAAAACACTCCACAGGGGCAATGAAAAGGAGTTAGCATAATACATTGATGTACATCGAAATAGGGTTGTACGACATCAAGTTTTCTTCCTCACTTTCAACATAAAATACCATCGGCTCTTTAATTGTCTAACACTCAGTTAAAAATTCATAGCACCATATACGTGCTGTTTGTTGAAATCTTCGATATTCCATACTACCTTTATGAATGTGTGTTCTTGTTTTGCCTCTAAAAACATCACAAATAAGCTAATTTTTTCAATAAAAAAGTAAAAGAGTTTGTGATACTTGTATTTTATAACTATTATGAACTAACTTCCGTGATTTTCTATGGCCTTTTCCATTTATAATAAAGTAACCATTTAAAACAGTGCAAAGGACTTTAATTCATTCAAAAAACTCATTAAACATTGATACTTTAACTACTCTGATTCAAATTAGATTTTTGCCGAATTCTCACGTGTTAACATAGATGATATTACTAATTTCACAGCTGATAGCAAGCATTTAAAAGAGTTACCTTCCTAAATTTCAAAGTATATAATATGTGAAGTTATATGATGAAAGCGTTTTCAAAATTCGATCATTCAAAACGTCATGGAAATTATTAAAAAAACATATATGAATTAATTCAAAGTTTTCAATTGCTGTAGATACTCTGAATTACAAATATTAATTATTTACTACATTATCCAACACTTGACCATTAAACTATGAATTTATAAATGTACGCAAGTTTGAAACGCTTTCATTGATAATGTGTTTATGAAGAAGTTTTTGGTGTTTACATATTACCTCGTTGACCTTGCAGCTGAATCTGAAAATGCTATCGAATTCCTTTGACTGTTTTATACAGGGTGTCGCATAAATAATGGGTCACACTTCTACGAGGGATAGTAGACACCTAGACGAGTCAGAATCACATAGGATTTGGGGTCCCAGACCAAATCCCAGGGAGTTAAAAATGGAGCGACACCCCAAAAAAATTATTGAAAAATTCAATTTGTAGAAGAACTACAATTGGTAAAAATTTAATTATGGTGTCAAAAATTGTGGTTTAATATGATCTTTAAAGTTTTCTCAGAAGTCTTCACTTTAAATTTGTTTTAATATGAAAAAAATTAAAAGACCGCAAAAAAATTTGAAAATTCTGCCAAAACCTCAGTTTGTATTTCGAAATCCTTTCTTTTGATTTAATAATATGAAAGATCATAGTTGAAAACCCTTAAGTCCAAAGTTTCACGTAAAAACCATCAATATTAAATGCTTGAGAGCCTGTTAAAGCATGATTTAAGTCCGTTTTTTGCTTCCGCCAACTGTCGTTTTGGAAACGGCTATAGGAAACCCGTTTGCGCACCCAAAAAACGAACTTTAACAGGATCTCAAGGGTTTAATATTGATGGTTTTTACGTGAAACTTTGGACTAAAGGGTTTACAACTATGATCTTTCAGATTATAAAATCAAAAGAAAGGATTTCTAAATACAAAATGAGGTTTTGGCAGAATTTTCACATTTTTTTGTGGTTTTTTAATTTTTTTCATAATAAAACAAATTTTAAAGTGAAGACTTTTGACATAATTTTAAAGATCATACTAAACCACAATTTTTGAGACCATAATTAAATTTTTACCAATAGTAGTTCTTCTACAAATTGAATTTTTCAAAAAATTTTTTGTTGGTGTCGCTCCATTTTTAACTCCCTGGGATTTGGTCTGGGACCCCCAATTCCTATGTTATTCTGACTCGTCTAGGTGTCAACTATCCCCCCTAGAAGTGTGACCCGTTATTTATGGGACACCCTGTATAGATATGCCGCTGAATTTGACGGTCACTGAACGGTCCACCGGATAATACGTAAGAACTAAATTTTTAATGTGATTTTGTTTTTACGAAAATGGAAGTTAATAACTGATTATCAGAAGCCAGCTCTATCCCATAACTTTGCAGTTTTCGTTTATTTGTTTCGATACCCTATAACATCATTAACTTTTAACCAGAATTCCCAGGAAATTGTGAAAATAATTTACATTTAAGAAGGCCTTTGATAAAGATTCATTTTACTTAGACATTTTACAACGAGCTGGGCAAGAATGTTGATGTCAACTCTAAACATATTGACTAAAACATAAAGGATTTCACGGCTGGTAGTATTCGATGTAAAAGTTTTCGGGCTGCGTCGCCGTGGTTTCAAAGTTAAAAGTTCGGATGTTTCGCCTAGATCTTTGCCAGGCATCATCATTAAACTAGACGTTGAGATAGTCGAAACGTCATGACTAACTCTTCGACTGGTGATGAAGAGGTGACTGTTGTTGTGGACGGGGTCAATAAGGAACTTGCATGTGTCAGATTTTCATAAACTTTCAAGAATTCCGTATAGTTTTTTGGAAATCAAAATGAAATATTCTGTCAATTTTTCAAAAAAGTGTACAAGTAATTAAATATTTTAATTTAAAAGTCGAGAAAAAAATACGTGACTGAAAACGCGAAGTGTGTTTGCATGCATAGTGACGTAGAATTCCATTGGGCAAAATTGCAATCAAAATTGAATTTCTATGTTTTAGTTGATGATTTCTTTTTTCTGAAGTGTCCGATATGAATGTTTTAATAAATATTTACCTTCTAGACACTTCTGGTGACGGTCAGAAATCCAAAGCAAACATTTTAGGCAATGTCAATAAATTGTGACGTCACTATGCATGCAATTAAGCGTTTTCAGGTGCTTCGGAAAAGACGATTTTTGATCATTTTTTTTGCAATCAAAAAATTTCTCAATCGGCCTCAAATTTTGTGTAATGGCTAATTTTTGCGTGAAGAATAGATTAAAAAAATAAAAAACAAATCATGCAAGTTCCTTATTCTATGGAGATATGATTGTGATTTGTTGAGAATCCCGGTGATTGGTTCCGATTGGTTGACGCACGATCTACTTTAATTGAAAATTTACGAAGTGCGCAGTTCCAAATTTTATCGATTTTTTAAAGTTTTTTCTTCCTTCCTATTGTAGTAATTTTTTTATGTTTAAATATTTCTATCTCTTTATGGCACAAACGGGTATGGTAATGCCTTGTTGGTATTAAGGATTGTTATATCACTAAAAAGGATGTTATGTCCTGGCTGAATGAAAAGCGTGTTCAGCCGATTCGTGTTCAGCAACAGCCGATTTTTCAGTATACTCCAACTTGCATCTTCTTTTATGCTCCTTCATTCTAGGGTTGACAAATACCATCCGCCCAAAACAAGTCACCTCTTCATCGCCAGTCGACGAGTTAGGGCCGGATGCAACTACGTTCTGCGGCGATTTTGGGACCGGTCGAATCCCACTTCCAAACAACTCAACTATCGTTGTCCTGAGTCATTTTCCCAGCATGCCGCTGATTGGTTTTCAAGAACGTCACGAACTACGTCATTGAACCACGTGCATTTGATTGTACCCTGCCTTTCCCGCGCTCTACGCGTCTTGCTACGTCAAGGCACCCTTCAACCAATCAGGAGGAAAACGATACCCCGATCCGCCCCGATCGTCGTAGAACGCCACCTCCTGAGCAGGCGTTCTTGGGTGATCATTATTAGGTGATATACGGTTCTTTAGCACGTCGCAGAACGTAGCTGCATCCGGCCCTTAGGGCCGGATGCAACTCCGTTTCGTTACGTTCTAAGGAACCGTATTTCACCGTCATCCACCGTACAACGGTAACGTCAGGTCAGGAGCAGGCGTCGGCCGTTTCATCCGCTGCCGTTTTCCTCTGATTGGTTGAAATGCCCGATGACGTAGCTCCATTTATTTATTCCAACCAATCAGCGGCAAGCTGGGCAAATGACTAAAGAAAACGATAGTTGAGTTGTTTGGAAATAGGATTCGACCAGCTTCAACCGTCAACCGAATCGTCGTAAAACGGAGTTGCATATGGCCCTTAGTCCCGACGCTTCGACAATCTCACCGTCTAATTGAGAAGAACAGCTGATGATGCCTGGCAAAGATCTAGGCAAAACGACCAAATTTTTAACTTCGAGACCACGGCGACGCGACGCAGCCCGGTAACTTTTACATCAATACATATTTTCCACATATATCCCCCCGATGGCCTAGGCCATGTACTTCCCCTATTCAGATTTCTATTGCTCTTAAAACTGTCAATACCATCACTACACTCTATTTATTTTGAACTGGCGCCTGAAGAATAGTGCATTTCTCCTCGCTAGAACCTTGGCTACGCTCTTCGCGCAGCCAATAGTGAGCCTTCTTCGTCACTGTGAAGTTGCCATGGTTACTGATTCGGTGGTGGGGGAAATATTTTCGGGCGCTAGTTCAAAATAAACAGAGTAAAGTTAAATTTTTCAAAATATAATATTTCAATATATTTTACTATGTGTATTGATATTAAACTTACGATTTTATGGGTAGTAGGGTAGGTGGGGGTAAAAACCCGCACGGGGCAAAACCACGCACTGCGATTTTTAATTGTTAACGATCTATTCAAAAGTTTAAAACCGGGTGGTTGGTTTGTCTTATTGTGACCTATTGTTCTACGAAAGTTCATGCCCCTAAGTCAATCATGAGTTTAAAAAATGCTGTAAGTTTTTTTTCATCATTTAGATGTAATTTTTCTGATCTTTTACTTAAACATTACATAGAATAGGGCTTGAGGAGAAATACAATCAAATAGCCCAATGATAAGATAGCAATTCAACTTCAGTTTCATTTTGAAAGAATTGCCTCAACATGTCTCTAAAAATAATAAGGATTGTTTTTCAAAATAAAGTAAAACGGGGCAAATCCACGCAGCTTAAAAAGCTCAGGAATTCGTCCCAAAAAGAAAATGAGACTACTTGATCTCTAAAGAGGTAAATAAAGGTGTCCGAGGTGCCAACCCTCTACCTGAAACCATCCTTTCTCCCTTTTGAAAGATATCTGGGTAATCTGAAATGAATTGCTACAACAGGTTGACAATTTTCATTAAAACTGATCATATTTATAATTAATATTGTTGGTTGGCTTAAAAATATTAAAACAACATTAAGAGGATTATTTCTAGTGTTTTTATAAGGAAAAATTCTGTTTATCCATGTTTATTTCACTTGGGCACCAAGATTTGCAAGTGCGGGTCTTTGCCCCATTTTGCGAGGCAAAGTCCCGCGATTTTTTTCTTACTAAATTGTAAATTTCTCCTAAAATACCATCGATAAGAGTTTAAACTTGGATTGGTTTTGTAGGTAGGATCTCAATCTAACACCTCCAATTGAAATTTCGGGATTATCTACCCCCTTTCGACCACAATGTTAAAAATACTGAAAATTGCGTGGCTTTGCCCCCACCTACCCTATATATCAAAATTTCGTATATTAAAAAATGTAATGAATCATTTTAAATATCTTTGTATGCCTTCTGTAAGTTATGTTATTCCAATAATTATTACTATCAGTTTTAAACGTTGTAACTAAGACTTGGATTTATTTAGATCGATGTAGCTTTTTTCCTGATATTTCATAGCATATGACTAACTCATTACTATCACGTTTAAGAATTACAATTTCAAAAATGCACAATGCTTTTATACACGTAAGGATTATTTATAAATTCATGGGGGGGGGAAACAGACCAATTTCAGTTCACCTTTTATATGACCTGGATGAAGATTTCGGATGTTTTAAGGGAGAATTTTTTAAAATTAGATGATTGTAATAATTAATTAGATAGTTTCAAATTTTGTCGAGAGAGATAGTTATGAAATTAATGCACATGAGATTTATTAATTTTTGCACACGAGATTTATGTGCTACAGCTGCCGAATAAATATTTAATTTTCCATTTGAAAGCTTAAAACACCTTTAAAGCTGGAAAGAAAAATTGAATCCTCAATGGATAATATACTTAAAGATGAGAGTGAAATGAGGGAGGACAGTTCCATCTACGAAGGCAGTCGTTGAATTTTTTTGGCGATTTATGCCAAGTTTTCAGGGCGCTTACTTTTGGCCTCACGGCCTGCTTTTATATGCCACGTTGGATACGCATTCAATTTTATATTTTCTTTTTTACACATTTTCTAATTTGTTGTAGGTTGGCAGCTTACTTATAGTTAATTTTAAAGCTCTGACTTTTAAATTCTCAATTTTAAAGCTCCAAATCATTTTTGTTCGTACTCTCTTACCATCCTTTCCCTTAGAGTAGCTATTGATATTTTTGTTTGTTTAGCAGTTTAAAAATATATTTCAGAAAATATAATGAAAATTTTTTACAAAAAATTTCTCAGAAATTTAAATTGACAGTTTGTTTACAAAAATTTTTCAGAAATTTAAATTGACAATTTATGTTTTTTACACTTTGTTTTTTAATTCAAAGTTTAGATTTTTTAAGCTTACAATTTATGTTTAAGTTGTTTATGTTTTTATAAGACGAATTTTACCTATTTTGGTAAAATAAATGCACGAATTTATAGAGTTAATAAGTGATAAAAATCCGAGCTTAGTCACAACAATTAAAACAACTTTTCATTATTAAAATGCCTTCTACATTTTCACAAACCACTACCAAACGTTTATTCACTTGGAAGTCTTTTCATGCAATCTAATCTCTAAACACGTGAATTGGAGGTGGTATAGGTATGAAACATGCAGTCATGCAATACTTGTGTCAGTCAATCCGTAAACGTATGTTCTGCAACTCCAGAATCAGGTACTACGTCGCTGATTTTCGCTGACTAAATTTTCAGTACAGCTAATATGGCAGTATAGCTTCATAATATTAAAATAACATTTGAAGGAACGTATGTAATATATCCGTATTTTTTACACATTTTAGTGGATTTATTTCCTATACGTCACTTAAGTTCTAACTAAAATTGGGTTAATTTTTAAAAATTTTATTTTTAATACTTCGTAAACATGTATTTTGAAAATATCACTGAGAAATATTTTGTTAATAGAAATTAAGTATACGAAGAGAGAGATATATATAATCTAATAACCTCTTAACTTAAAAAAATATTTGGCACTGTTCAGATTTTCAAATAGACCATACTCTTGAGAAAGGAAACAATTTTAGTCTTTATGAGGAAAATTTTTCTACATAACTAAAAATATGTCTACCCATTTTTATTTTCAAATTACAAGCATTAAAATTTAGTAGGATGTTTAACACTGTTTCAAATTGAATTTTTTTACAAATTTTGTACTTTTTCTCTTTTTTGATTAAAATTTGTTTAACTGTCTATATTTTGTGCATGCACTTTAAAGCTAGGTTATCATAAATTAAAATTTAATCTTGATTTATGGGATTCTCTCTTTCATAGTAAAAATGGATATTACAAGATTTGGCACTAAATAGAAACGTTTCTCTTGCTCTTAAAATATTGACTTCCTCTTAAAATATTGATTATTTTTTGGTTTCTGTAGGATTTTCACCTCTTTCACACCACAGAAATTCATAAAAGACCCCTACTTATATGTTATTAAACCCTGAAATAAAATGCAACTTTTGGAAAACGTAATACCGATACCATCATCAATTTACATTTTATAGTCCAAAACAATTAGTAGCTAAACTTGATTAGCTATTCAAGCTCGCTTTTATTAGCAAAACTAAAAATTCCTATTTATAGAAATTTTTATTGCATTTATAATAAGGGTAAAACTTTTGTTTCACAAGTTGCACTATACTCTGTTCATTTAGAATACGCCGGCTGAAAAATAGTGCTTTCTCCCTCGCTAGAGGCGTAACCATAGTTACGCTTTTCGCGCAGCCTTCTTTGTCGCTGTGATGTTCTGAGTCACTTCTTTCTCGCCATAGTTACTGATTCGGGGGGGAGGAAATATTTTCAGCAGCCTATTCAAAATGAATGGAGCATAATCTGGAAGACAATGTATAATAATATTGGGAATTGTGTAATTAAGGAAAAGTTTCTTGAGTCCTTAGTTGAGCCGTCATTTATACCGTGATTGGTTATTTTGAATCAAGCATAATATCAAATGATTTCGTTCCACCAATGACAATGAGAAGAGCTTTGACATGACAAGGACTAAAGATTCTTTTGATTAAAGTTCCCTAAGTAGTTGAGCTGAGCGTTATTTGGAATTTAAAAAAATAATGTAGGCAGAAAAGTTTACTGTAGCCAAATGCATTGTTAAAATTTTAACCAAAAACCTTTCGTTCCACAGTTAATTTTTTTTTTCATTTCAAAATTTTGACAGCATAGGATGGGAGGATTTTTCAATGGGTAAAAGTACGATGACTGTATGGTATGCGTATTCAAAATATACGCTATAGATTGCCCACTTGAAGAGGGTGTACGACATCTCTTTATAAATTTTTATTTAGCTTGCTGCAGCAATTAATGGAGAAACGGAAATTGAATAAATCCAAACAATTTCCTGCCCTTAATACGGCTGTTACAGTTTAAAAGATATCAAGTGAAAATGTTAATAAAGAGTAGGAGGGACAATGGGCAATTCCAGTATTTATTATTATTTTATTATTCGATAGAGGTACCCAAGAGAGGAATATAAGCGCAATTTTTTTTTAATTTGATGATTATTTATTTTTTAACTTAATTTTCAAGTTTGACTTTATTCCAGTATTTTTAAAAAGGGCGTGAAACTGACGTACTTGTATCCTATACATTGATTTTAATTTAACAATTGTTCAATTGTTTAAACAATTCAAAGCGATTGTTTGGTTTCACTTTAAAGTAAGGCCGAATCAGGTGTGAAGTACTTAAATAATCCTAAACAAAGACAAAGTGAGTGTCGATATTTATTTTAAAATATCGCATTAACTAAACTTTTTGAAGCTTTTCATGCCGTTTTTTGAATTAAGACTTATTTCATTTACTGGAAAAATGCATTTTTTTTTCAAAAAATGCTGGCATTGCCCATTATGTAAGTAAAAAGCTTCGTTTAATATTTAAGAACCTAGGGGAAAATGTTAAAATTTCATTGAAACAATTTTCGTTAAAAGCTTCAAGGAAAGGACTTCTCCAAACCTTTTAGCGTTGTGGGTGTTCCATTCTCCTAAAGAAACCTAACCTTATCAATTTAGTGTCCCATGAATTCCCCATTGCAGTTTATCTCGACCTTCCAACAACCACTTCATGTGGACAAGCTATACTTTTAAAACAGTATCACAACTGAAACACCGAAATTTCCGTCTAGCCATCTTGCAAGGAGGGGTTGCTCCCTTTTTGATATTCGTCCTCAGTGACCTCAATCATCTCCTGCAACTGTAACCGTTGGGATCACGCCATAGCGAGGTGTACCTTATTTTGGAGCCGGACCCTTCATTCAGGTCCTTGCGTTGCAGCGACACTTGATCAAGTCCTTGAAGCTGTCCCTGAAACGTGCGTTCATGAAGCAGTAGGTGAGAGGGTTGCAGCAGGACGAAGTGTATGCTAGCAGCTGCAGTAGGGACACGCCGCTGTAGCCAAGTGCGCCGTACACTGCAGCTGGCGCGAACAGAGCAGCTGTGTTGACCGCGTACAAGGGGCTCCAGCAGACGAAGAACTCGAGAACTACTACGAAGAGCATCTGCACCACTCGCCGTTTCTGCAAGACTCCTCGTTCCCCGGAACTCACCGCGGAGTTGACTGAAGAGCCGATTGATGACCCCATCGAAGAGTTTAGGGTGGCTCGGTTCAGACTGGGAGAGGTGTTCCAGCAGTAACGGATCTTGTGACCTGTGGGGAGATACGATAGAGTCAGGTATCACAGGAAAATCTATCAGGGTTGTAAAAATGTTGGCCGATATCGACAACTAAATGCTAGAAATTTTGTGGGATTTTTAAACAAGCTTAGCAGCTAACCTAAGGTTAACCTGGAATCAAAACTTCTAATTGGTAGTTTAAGAAGGGAAACAAGTTTTAAGCCAATCAGAGTTGGTGAAATAGCTTGATTCCAAGTAAACCTAAGGTCATCTTAGTGGTGAATATGGCCAAAAATAGCAGTTATTTGAAAGAAATAAACCTGGAAAAATGCAAGTGGATTTTTTAGGCCTTTTTATGGTTAATGTTGGAGAAACCATAATGGCTAGCAAAATGTCTTCGATATTGACCGATTGATCGTGTTTTAGAGGGAAGTCATTCTTCCAAAATAAGGGGGCGATATTGGCCAGTGTTTTAGGCTACTTGGAATCATTAGTAAAAAATATTTAGTTAAGATTAGCAGGTGTGCAGATTAGCAGTTAAAATATTTTAACTGCGATAAGAAATGATGTGTAGTATGAGTTGTTTACGTATTTCTATTTGTACTATACGACGTATAGTACAAATCCTTAGGTCATAAGAACAGCCACTGTCGGTACACGTATAGTATACGTGTACCGACAGTGGCTGTTCTTATGACCTAAGGAAGGAAACTATAATAATCATGAGCTGGCATAGTTGACCTTGTCCAGCATAGGTGTTCCAGTAGATAAGGCTGCGCCTTGTTAAGGGGAAATGCAATAAAGGTAACATTCAGTTAAAAAACGAAATCAACCGAACTAAGGGAGAAAAAAAAGGGCAGAAATGTTATAAAACTCTTTACTTATTCTCCAAAAGCACCAGAGATACTTTTTCATAGGTACGTTTAAAAGTCATAAATGTGAATTTCAAAAATAAAAAAGAATGCAAGTCAGAAACATACCTGGTGGATGTGCAGCTGCCCGCCAGAGGGTTCTAATGATGAGAGAATAAGTTGCTGTCATGAGGGCCAAAGGAACCAGTAGCAAGGCTACATCCAAGAAGATGGTAAAGGCTTGCTCTGCTTGTAGACTGGGCCAGCTTTCACGGCATTTCATTTTCCCTGTGAGAACATCAATATTAGAACAGCAGAACCACAAAAGAATGACTACCCAAGTGTTGGTAGTTGTATTGTTGATGTTGTTAGTTGTGTGAGTACCAAAGCTTGTCCAAGGACGCCGCTTGTTATAATCTAGATTAGTATTTAAAATCAGCTTTTTACCTGTAGCACCGATGGTCTGCAGCTCACTTAGCATCGGAATGGGCAGCATGATGACAAATGAGGCTATCCATACAAGTCCAATGGTCCTATAAGCATGTGAGAGAGTTTGCCAGCGTCTGGAACGCAGGGGATGACAGATAGCAAAGTAGCGTTCCACGGACATGGACACCAGTGTCCAGGCACTGACGCTAACACTCACCGCTATAAATAGGAGATATCTCAAATAAGATAAAGAGCATTAATACATCTAATATTTTTTTTCTATATGGAATAAATTTATCCTTAACTTTTTGGATGTTTTGGGGCTTTCTTTATTGATGCAAAATCTTGTAATTGAAGTGTTTGCTGCAACAATGAGCTAACTCTTAAAGCTGTTGAGTTCTCATTCTTGCTACAAGCACCTCAATAGGAGCGAGGTTGCCTAGTCTTGGCTTTTATTACCGAGTGCGATACCATGTGATAAGTTGAAAAATATGATAGTATGTTAGAGTGTTATTAGGAACTATATCACTATTTAGAGTTGACTAAAATAGGTTTGCAATAGCTGGAATCAAACACGCGGAAAGCTACTCTGTTCTTACAGAGCTGCTAATTAGCTACACTGAAAAGTGCTGAAAATACTGGTATTTTAAGCCATTAAACTATGGGGAATAGAGTTTTTATACAATTAATGTAAATTATGAATGAATGCAAGAAAATAATAACCTAAAAATCTAGAATGACGGAATTATTCGAGAAAGAAAGACCAACAATTTAAATTAAAATTATCAAGATGTCAGATAAATCTGAAATTTACCTTGGCAGTAGGGAATGAGCTTGCACAGTGCACTGCCGAAAAGAAACTCACGATAAAGATGTCCAGCTAGTGTAAAGGGCATACAGAAGACCCCTAGCAGCAGGTCCCCAACTGCTAGGTTGACCAAGAAGGCGTTGGTCACAGTTCTCATTCGTCGGTTCACGGCCAGTGTGGCAATGACAGCTGCATTGCCAGCCACGGAAAGAGCAAAGATGGCCGAATAGGGGACCACCAGATGCCAAGAAGATCCCCAGTTGCTTTCGCTTGAGTTGGTGGCCGCCATCTTGCTGTTGAGATAAAAAAGACAAAAATTAACCTTAGAGTCGTTATCACGTTAAAAGTGATATAACAATAATGAAGTGGAATTATAAATAGTAGTTTTTTACGTTTTACAGCTGGTTCATCTATACGTGTTTATGTAATGGTTTTCATCTATTTGCTGTTTTTTGTTCGGCACTTACATTAATTTTGCCTTTCTTTTTTTGTTAGTTTTCTGAATTCAAGGAAAAGCTGATGAACCTTATCTCAGAGGAAGACAGAGAGAGAGTAAGCTGTAGTTTTACAATTTTTCAAGTGATTTTGTTCTCATAACATTTATCGGTTTGAAAATTTGAATTATTTGTATAATTGAGAAGTTAAAATTACAAGCTGAGAATATCCCTTCAAGTTTTTTTATTTAAAAAAAGTTTATAAAAATATGTTGCTAATGTAAAAGTAACACTAAAATAAAGAAAATCGTATAGCTTTCTAAACTGTAGACTTATAATCTTTAGCCGACAAAAAAATTTTTCTAGGGTATTTTTTTTTACGTATTTCAGATCTGTATTTCATGCTTGTAATAATACACAAAAGTTATTATCTTGGTTTTTTAAATTGATTAAATTATTGAAAATTAAAAACCTATCATTTCAAGTTTCGAGTAATTTTGAGTGTTGGCTTGTGATCCATAACCTAAAATTTGTAATTCAACAACTTTTTAAAATTAAATTTTGATCTTTATCTAATTATTTTCTGGAATTCCCAATTTTTATTGTGAAAACAGTCCTGTACTTTGAACCCTGGCATTATGTGCTTTGAAATTTAACGCTCCTCTAAAATAATGAATTTACCTAAATCGGGTTGTGCCTAAACAAAGAAAACGTATTTGAATGGACTTCTTTATTATACTCTGTTCATTTTGAACTGGCACTTGAAAATATTTCCTTCCCCACCACCGATCGGTAACCATAGCAACTATCCACGTCAAAGTGACGAAGAAGGCTTACTATTGGCTGCTCGAAGAGCGTTACTATGGTTGCGCTTTTAGCGTGGGGGAAAACACTATTTCTCAAGCGCCAATTCTAAATAAATAGAGTATAATGTAAGATAGCTACAAAAAAACAAAAAAAAAATAGTTTTGGTTCAGTTTCTAATAGGTTACGTAGTTTTTTCATTTTGCTTCTCGAACTTTTAGAAATCATTGCTGGTACAAAAACGTGCATATTAAATTGTAATTATTAAAATAATGTAGTTTTTGAATTTTAGAAAAGGAATTTTTTGGGGTATTAACAACAGCCATTTCTTTTTTTTTTACTTTCAGCACATGGTTATAAAAGTAATACTAATTTGTTGAAGTACTAAAATTCATGTATTTCGTTGCGGCGCAACATGACATAGGCAACTGACATTTTGGCCATTTTGAGTATACATCAATCTTTATGTAAATTTTGATCCCGGATCACCTGCACGTGCAAAAGGACATAATTTCAGGCCTATCGTTGACGTCGTTAGGGACGCCGGCACGGCGAAGCATTTAATCTCAAATCCCAGTCCAAAAGGCTAAAAATAAAAGTTTACAAACTATTAATGCACACATGCTTTTTATTAAGAGCGAAACAATTTTTTGTCTCCTGTAAAGTTGGGAAAATGCAGAAACGTCATGTTGCGCCTTAAGCGACGATTTGATTCATATTTATTCCCAAAAACCCTATCAAATTAAAAATAAACGCCATGAATATAAACACTATAATTTCCCCCGAGAGAAACAAATGATTTTCATAACATTTCATGCATAACTCTACACCTTTAATTTCAATGTTGAAACAAACATGGCGTTCTTCTAATTTCTTCTGAACTCTTTTAACCCTATTAATCTCTCATTAATTGCGACCATGAGTGACGTAACAAATCGATGCTAATTTCAGTTATGATAATTACTGATATGACTATCAGTCGCAATCAATTACGCGACAAGTTCTCCAACTAATTTCGATGGCACACCAAGCACTCCAGAATTCATGCAAATGGGGCCTAATCCAATATCTCCTGAAGGAAACGCGCAAGGACAAAGCAGGGCTCGCTTCGGGGACAATTAGATTGGATGAGCAGTTCTGCAGAAAGCAACTGTGGGTGGGCCAACATGAACAATGCCCTGCAGCCATCGCGGAAGCCAGCCTAAGACATCTCAAAAGCTGGATCCTAAAGAAAGTCCGAGTCTTGCATTTTTAGCCATTCAATTCCCTTAAACAGGTTTTGTATTTCAAGCGGGGGCGGTTGTCCTTATTCTGTTAGATCCTTATTATTATTCGCGAAATAACACGGTGTTGGGATCTTTCAGGCTTAAGAAAATCGATCTGGGATCTTAATCCTTTGTTTGCCACGCCTGTATTATTTTTGACAAAGTAACTTTGCTGTTTAAAAAGTTTTATTAGATAATCCTGTCCTTCGACTCGATAAAAAAACCCTCTTTCGTATGCTGTATTTTTTAGAAGGTTTGAGAACTCGAAAACCAGATTATAATTAGTCAAGAGGTGCAAAAAACTGGAATATAAAAGAATGAGAGGCATGTACATCGAAGCTGTTATCTAATATTGTAATTACGAACAATAAGCCCAGCATGTCTGTAATAGTTTAACGTGGGAATGTAAGATGACAAGAAGGAGGAACGGTCAATACGAAAGGGGAAAAAAGCTGAATAATTGGTTTAAAAGTTTCTGAAGTAAAAGAACAGTTAGAAAAATAAAAAAACATGTTCGTGAAAGTAAATAAATAACAAAATGCGGAAAATAATAAGGAATGAAATGCGAAGTAAGTCTGAAACAGGCGTGGAGAGAAAATATTTGTCGAAGGAAAAAACAAACCCCTTAACACCTAAATGACTTGCACCCAAAAAGAAATTCATTTATTTCACTTTTTGTTGTAGAAACAGCGGTAGTCGAGACTTTTTTAGAAGACTGCACAGAAAAGAAGTCTTAATTAACATTTTTAGGAAATGTGTAACACTATTTCATATAGGTCGTAAAAAGTGTTGCTGGCGTTGAGGTGTAATAAATAATGCATCCGGCGAAAGTGGGTGTTCAAATTGCATGTTTTCAATGAAGTATGAATTTTTAAAAGGGTAACTGAAACTTCGTATCTCGGCTCCTTGTCTATAAAAACGTCATTTTTATAAATCCTCGGTAAGAAGAGGAAAAGTATCAAAGTGGTTATGCTAAAAGGCGAGTTTCTGATTTTTTAGGGGGATTTGGGAAATAGTTAATTCACGTTATGATGTTTAGCAGTAAAAATAAAGTTTAAAAGTGTTTAGATTGTTAGTTATATTTTATATAAACTGTAATTTCTTGTTAATTTTGATGCTGTTGTTTAATGATAGTCCAAAATGTACTTAAAACTAGTTTTGATTGCACAATAAAGTAATGATAACTTTTAAGATAGAATGAAATTAGTTTTACTAAACCCACAGGTATCTCCATAAGGATAAGTAAAAATGAGGAAATAACTTGATGGCTAGCTCCTAAACAAATATTTTTAAATACTTTCACAACAAAAATGATGTTACAGTGTTCCTTCGTTATTCTCGGTAGTTACGTTCCAAAATATACCGCGAATCCGCGAACAACGAACCCAGTTTTAAAACGTGCATATATGATAATATAACGGATATAATGGTTCGATTCCGTCATTTATTACACAAAACTAATAAAATTGGTTCATGCAAAAAGTAGTTTTTACTGTAAATAATTGTAATAACTGTAAATAATAATTTGTAGTAAATACCAAAAGGGTTACTAGTTATAAAACTTCCTTAATAGAAGAAGTTACATTTTTCAAAATGGTTTTACATAATAAATACCGGAATCGAACAATTATATCTTTTCTGACAAATATGCAAGTTTCATTGCTAAAAAACTTTGAGATCGAAATCCGCAAATATGCAGGGGTAACATACTAACATTGCTCAACCTCGAATATGCGAATGCCCACTGTACTTAGACAAAGTTTATCCCTCTACGAGAATAACCAGTTTTAAGCAGAAAATGCGTTAAAGATGAAGTACATTCCGTTTATTGAGATAGTGAAAAAAAACCGCATGGGCTAACACACATCAGGGCTTACACCCATAACTCTCGTAATATTATATATTGTCTCAAGTTTTCTTCCTCTTCACAGATATTTCAGAAAGAACATTTAATATTCTTCCAATAACTTAGTTTTTAGTGTACTTTTTGAAACGGTGAATCAATATCCCGCCTCTTGGGAACCGTTCGAGTTCGCAAATAGTTTACCAAGAGTGAAATATGAGTCATCAAATAGATAGTTGTCGTCTTGCCCATATAGGGGAATCGATTTTATTTTGACACTTGAATAATTCAGATTTCTATTATTTCCCTATTTTTCACGACCAGTCTAAAGGCAAAACTCGTGGGAAAAAAACGTTCGCATTCATTCTTTAGTACTTTATTAGACTTTTAAATATTTAGACGATTCTTTTTTCCATAACAGTTTGAGTATGATAGATGAGTTTTGTTGTACTCCTTGTAAATTTCCGTGTCCCCCATATCCTTTGCTTCTTTTCTTTGTTCTGTTTTCATTACTTTAATTTCATTTCTTAAGCCCCAGAATGTGAGGCATGCATTTTATTTAATTCTTTCTGACAAAAATGTTTAATGATCCTTCGGCGCAAGGCAGTCAGCATTGAAGTTGAACGGTCTGTGCTTTGTGTTCCAGTATTTGGGGAGGCTCACTCTCTGCCTCGTAAGCAATCGTAAAAACACTTGTTTTGGAATCATTAAAAATAAACATAGGATCCTATTTATTACTTCATTTATCTTTGAAATGCGGTTGATCAGAAATTCATTACAGCTTTTTCTATGCTTACAAAAAGGTACAATGCGTTTATTGCAAAAAAAATTTATGAATTCAACGCTTTCTTTTCTTCCAAAGATGTAGTCAAAGAATAGTGCTAATGTGTGTTAGAATGGAAGCGGAGAATATACCTGAAAAACGTATCTCCTGTGTATAAAAGTGTTAAAAGTATTAAATTCGAAACAAACAGTATAAGAAAACAAAACAAGTTTTAAAATTACCCCTTTAATTCAAGGTATGCTTCTGCTGCATACAAAAAATGAATTGCATATAAAGTCATTTTGAAGTGAATTTAAATATTTCCACTTTTAATTTTTTAGTTTAACATGTACTGTTCAAGTGTTAATCAACATGGGATTGGCACTAAGTACGAAGAAAGATATTATTCTGTCTTAGAGAGAGAGAAAGGTACTTTTTGTTATTAATATAAATTTTAAATGCATTTATTTGAACTTCTTACGATACAAAATAACGATACAAAATAACATAGTTCTTAATTATATGTAAAATACCTTAAGAGTTTTACCTCACTTAATTACTAATGTTTCATTTTAATCAACTAATTGAGAAACATATTAACTTTATGTTTAAAGGTTTGTAAATTTCCAAGTAGTTGAAATTTGCACTGCATGAAGTTTCTAACTTTGATGTTATTCCTAAAGTAAATTTATATTAATTAAACTATTATAACGGTAGCATTTAAAATATGGATCTTTATACTATCGAATTAAAAAGGAAGCAATATTCAGATTAAGATATTTTCATACTTAGGAATTTAATTGACGAAATAAGAGAACACCAAAGATATAATAATTATTAAATCATCGGAGATATTTCAGCTAGTACCTCTAGAGTAGGGTGTTCCTTATATGATAGAAATTTTTTTTTGCAAATTTAAAAACGGTTACCCTCTACTTTTTTTAATGCCTTGAACTATTCAGATATAAAATTTTATCAGATTAAAGATTTAAAGTTTAATGATAAAACAAAAGGTGAATATAATTTTATATCTGAATAGGTCTAGGCATTTATAAAAACGTAGAGGGTAACCATTTTTAAATTCGCAAAAAATATTTTTTTGTCATATAAGGGATACCATCTAGAGGTATTTCTATAACCAATAGAAATAATAATTAGGAATTTCATAGCAGAAAGAACGGTAAAAGGAACTCACAAAACGATTAACGAAATAACCATTTTATTGGAACTAGGTGTAAAGCAAATGATCGATATAAGAGAAGAAATTATGAATTTTTCACTGACGTTTTTCGTTAAATTCTCTGTGGAAGGAATGCTTCTAGTTTAACCCTGTCCCATGGATCATCGTGATTTTTTCCATATAAATCGAAACATAATTCATTTTTATACAATCTTTTTTCCAGCCTCGAGAATTTCTGACTTTTTTCCTTGAAAATCATCTATTTACTGTCAGGGGAGCCGCAAGAAGTTTAGTCTTTTTTTAAAATTTATCTGATAGTTTTTTCTCGATCAGGCTTAGTTGCTCAAATTATAAAGCAAGAGAGGCATTGCTTTTTTCGTAGAGATATACTATTGAACTTTTCAGTCGATAAAACCCGTGCTACCTTAGTTTATTGCAGCGGTGTTGCTAAAACATTGCAGCATTGTTTTGATCTGAAAGGTGTGTTAATGTGTGATACTTTTCTTAGTACTTTTTAGAAAAAATTTTTTAGTTAAGCCATATTTCAACATTTCTTTTTTATTTTCGGGGTTTTCTTTTCTGCTTCACACAATGTAATATCAGTTTTATGCCTTTTGTATTAAACAGTCCTAAACTCTTCCTTTGCATATAGTAATAATATTGCTACGCATATGTGCAATTGATATCAATTCAATTGATATCTTCTCCTCATTTTTATCGCTTTTGGCTCTATATAGTTTTCAATTTCTTTTGGACACGACAACAACAACAACATATCAATATCATACATATGATAAGGGAAAAGTGATAAACCGGGCATATTAATAATGCCCGAAGTGACGCGGGCAATGTGATAAATTCAATGACATTATCAATACCCGCCTCGCTTCGGGCATTACCCGAACACGAAAATTCCCGTTAATTTGTCCGAAATACTCGGGCATTATTAAAAATGTCCGGATTTATCACATTTCCCGTAACATACAGGGATAATTAATACAAGGTCAAAGTAATACAGCATCAGTAAACATTCATTATGCCCTATTTAATTCTCTTAGGGCTCAAGATATAAAATAACTCTCAAAATAAATGCTTTCAAAGCTCGTTAATATAAAAAAGAAAGTAGGTGTATTTATTTTTGTGTGTTTTAAAAAATTTTAAAGTTATTAAACTTGTACTATTCATTTCACAGCATCAAAATAGGAGAATTTAAGTACTATATTAAAAAAATTTTAAACTCTATATTTTGTTTAAAAAAATATTCCAAGTAAGAAGGGTTTGATGAGCTACTGTAATTTTTGATGTTGCAAATTTTTTTTTCACCTTTCAAACTTACAGAATTTTTACCTCTCAAAACGAGTAGCGTAATTCGCGAATGGCCTCTGCATTTGATTACAAAATCTTAATCACTTGTGTCATTCAGGTCTCTAAAAGAGTGGTAAGTTATTTTAAGGCAATAGCGGTATGTTTTCATAGAATTACAGGGAGTAAAAAATTATTGGGAATTATAGGGAGATAGAAAGGGAGTAAGGATAAACAAAATTCGCAATTTCACGAGTAGCAAAGTAAAACTATATATTTATTTAAAAAGAAGTTTACGAAAGTGACAACAAAGTCTATTCAAGTATGAAAATTGAGAAAATTTTGAATGAAATATCCAGAGTTCTCCAAAGGTGGGAGAATTTAAAAATAATATCTAGAAAGGCCACACACATATTTTTTGTACTTTCCAAACAAGTTACATTTGGTTGGAACCCCATTTCCGTCGCCAAAGTTTATTTAAGTTTTATTTGCTTTGAAAAACGCCCGCCAGAATATTCAGCAGTTGAAAATATTTTTCTCAAACAATTCTCCCATGAAAAAATCCTTAAATGTGTTTTGTCAAACAATGAAACTTTCACCATATACCTTCATATCACTCTGTATCAGCTTTAAAATGCTAGTAGGGTGGGTTGGGGTAAAATGGGTCACTTTTAAGGTACTTTCACATTCTAAGTTTTATTTCTTAAAAACTATTACTTTTTAAGGATTTCTTTCAATTGGATCTTGACATTACAATCCTTCAGAACATTTTCATCTAATTTTATCAAATATTTTTTAGTTATAAGTTGGTTAAACTTAGCATCAAAATAATGACTTATTTTACCCCAACTTAGGGTAAAATGGGTCTCATTGCAAACAGATGTCAAAAATATATTTATTATTAAATATACATGAAAATAAGAAAAAAGGCAATCGGCTAAGCCGTTTTTATCTGAAAAAATTTGTTTTAAGTTTTAATGAAATTGTAAAAGTCCGAAGTTAATGAACATTGTTCAAATGTAGCAATTAAAATACTTCATTTGAATAAAAAATAAACTTGTATGACAGTTCAATGTATATTTGAAGGAAATAAGTTAAAAACATTGTTTTTATATGCAGAAGGCCTCCTAACTGTGACCCATTTTACCCCAAGTACAAAATATTGTTTGAAAACATAAAATATTTTATATTTTTCTAAGCTGATTTGAAAAATATTACAAAAGTCTGCTGTAATTTATTACAATATATAGATATTTTGGAAGTTAGTAAACCCTGTTTTTTCGACAACGCCATTTACCGTTCAAATAAAATATTTTTTCAGTTCTTAAATTCATGAATCTAAATTTTTGACAGTCGGAAAATGTTGCCAACAGGTAAAAGATTATAATACAAAAAAAAGAGCGAAAATAATTCAATTTAAATTTAACTTATATTGAGTTAATTAAAACTGACCCATTTTACCCCAAGACCCGTTTTACCCCAACCCACCCTATAAATGAAAAGAAATCCTTCTCTAAAATTTTTCGAATGAAAAAAAAAATCGATCCGATTCCATGGTTGAGAGATCTCATCCTTAATTACCTAATTAGAATGATTCATTAAACTATTTTCAGCTCCAAAGATTTAGGAGAGGGTAATTGAACGCAACAACTTATAGAAAATTTCTGATGAAAATATTTTCAATGATTTCTAAATAAAACTTCAGAACACAAGTATAAGGAAATGACAGTAATTAATTGCATTTTAACCAGACTTTAATTTTGAGGGTTAGAACTAACTTATATTTTAGATCCTAAATATTAATGTGTCATGTTTTTTTGATTAGAAGACTTGAAGTATAAAAAGTAGATTAAAGATAATTATATTTATTATAAACTAGTTATTAATTGCATTAAAAATAAAGGACTGGAGTTATCATTACGATTTCATTATAATATGTTTTATTCAATGAGATGAGACTTCTTTAGTCTTTTTTACTACTACCCATTAAGTGTTTGAATTTATGACAGTTGTTTTTTGTAATAACTAAGATTCTTTTTTTGGTAAACTTATACTCATTACAAGAGCAGTTGAGGGTTATATAATTGCATAATGATTTAAGTAAAAAATGAAAAATACTCTATTTCCTTATTCAAATAAGATAAAATGTGAAAAGTTGTCTGAATAAGTGTATTTTTGTAGAAGTATTTTTTTGTTAAATGTTCAAACTGCTTAAAATTTTTTTAAATAAAGCTAGTGTACAAGCTGTGATGATAATAAAATTAAAAGCTTTTAAATTAATTTATTAATTATTTATTAAATTGAGGGTACTTACGTATTATACCGTCGACCGTTCAGAGGCCGTTTAATTCAGCGGTAAAGCAATAGAAAAGTCAATGGGTTTTGATGACGTTTTTGATTAAGTTGTACGGTCGACGGGATAATACGTAAGAACCTTAAATTGATATGTTTGAACCAAATCGTCCCTTTTTATGTTATTTACAAAACGGAAAAAAATAACTTTGGAATTTGATTTTCCTCTGGTGTATTTTCTTTTTTGAAATGAAAAGATCTTGGAATATATAAATATTAGGGTGCATCGAAAAAAACTTTTTTTTTCGATTTTGATGACGCATTAGTGCGGAAAAGTTGTCTAAGGTACCAGATAGTACCTGTGAATTTTTTCAGAATTTTTGGATAACTTCTTAAGGTGCCACATTGGCCCTGAAGTTCCCCATGTTAACCCTATGAGGCGCGCAGCCAAAAAGGCCGAAAATCGGTTTTTCGCCCCTAATTTCTACCCTAATCACACAACGAATGTCTTGTCTCGAGTTATGGACTCTATATGATGTATGATACCCGACAAAACTTGAATAATAACTTAAATCTTTATATTATGTTGATTGTGGGCTCTGATTTGAACAAGGAAATACGCGATTTTCGACGAAATTTGAGCATACAAAAAAAACGTAATATAGATATTTAGGCTATTATTCAAGCTTTTTCGGGTAGAAAACATCATATAGAGTCCATAACTCGAGACAAGACATTCCTCGGTTGATTAGAGCAGAAATGAGAGGCGAAAAACGAATTTTCGGCCTTTTTGGCTGCGCGCCTCATAGGATTAACATGGGGAATTTCAGGGCCAATGTGGCACCTTAAGAAATTATCCAAAAATTCTGAAAAAATTCACAGGTACTCTCTGGCACCTTAGACAACTTTTCCGCAGTAATGCGTCATCAAAATCGAAAAAAATCGATACACCCTAATAAATATATAAAAAAAAATGAGAAGTCTCTAAGTCTTTGACTCCAATCTTATATTATATCTAAACTGTTAAAGCAAGATTAATTTCAAAAATAATAACTATAACAAAACATTTGGAGGGTTCAGAATAGAAATGTGAACCAAGTCCACTTCAGCTACTTTTGAGCTACAGACATTTAAAGTTAAAGCTTCATAGCAAAATTACATGTTAACGCAACAGAACTTGCTGCTGCCAAGCGGATATTATCAGAACTAGGACTTGGTTCACTATTGCACTGAAATTTTACATAGTTAGTGCATGTTATAGCGTTGCTAACTCAAAAATGACAAAAAGTGGACTTGGTCCATTTTAATTCTGAGCCCTCCATTTATCTTTTTAAACTGGAGTTGGAATCCCACATAGGGAGATGGGGCCATATAGGGCCTGTTTACCTTAAAAATCACCGAGAATCAGTCTCAATCTATGGTTAGAATAACCATTTTTAAATAGATGAAGTAATTGATTAAGGAATTTCCCCTAGGGTTAAAAGCGCTCTTACCGAGAAAAGAGGATTCCAAGTAGTAATGTTTCAGTACTATTATATGTAACAACATGAGAAAGGGGGAAAGAGCACTTGAGAAAATCCCCCAAAATTTTTTCTCATAGACTTTTATAATGGCCTCTTGGCGAGATGTGAACGATATGTTTTAGCGCTGTTTGAATTTTACTTTTTGATCGAAATATTTTTCATCATGAATTAATGATTATTACTTGAGTAAAAGCGGATCGCTCAAAAGTAATCATGATTTTTTATTGAAACGAAAATAAAACTCAATATATGATGACGGACCTTTTTTCAAGCCCAGGTTTTCTCTCAAAATTTAATCACTAAACCAGGATTTGGGGATCAATTGTGATCAATAAATTCAAACCCCACTTAAAGATTTCAGCCTTTCATTTTAATGAAAAAAATATCCCACTTCATATAAATTTTCCTTCGAAATCCACCTCCGTAAGCTCTATCCTGTTTAGAAATCCTGTAAGAACCCAAACCCAGCGAACAAAAGCGCTACACCCATATCTCCAGTCGATGGCACTGATACAATCTCGAAGTCAATGGTGATGACGAGAGAGAGCGAGACAAAAAGTCTCTGCAGGAGATCGTGGTGACGGATGGCGGCGGAAGCGTTAAATAGAGCTCGAGAGATGCATCGACTATCGGGCTTAAAAGCGGGCGCGCACTCTCCGGCTAATTATTGCGACTGTCGCTTAATTAACTCTCGAAAATTACACCCTCCTGCTCATAAAACGGATGGATGGCTCGCGCCGTTTTATTCTGCGGATCTTGCCCATTGAGAGCGAGATGGAGATGCTGGCATTCTTCACTCTCCTCCGATGTTAGCTCCTTGCGCGGTCGGGGAGTTATCAGCTGGTTGTCGAGTTAGCGTGTTTGTATTTGGGAAATGCTGGTTGTCGACAGTTTGTTAATTGGACATTTTGGATGATGGAGGGGTCCTATCGTTTATCGAAAGATTAAGTCGCTAAATGTTGAGTTAACTATTTCCATACTATATTGTGTATTGCATTTTTATTACAGTATTAGTACTTAAACAGCCCTATTCATAGCCAGCAGCGTTGGTGTTAAATCCTAGGCCAAAGAAGGATTCCACATTTTTCTTTCTATAGCGGCTGGTTAGCACCGATGTTCATGAATGAAAGGAGAACATGCTTGTTATGGTTATAGTCGGCTAGACTATACTCTATTCATTTAGAACTGGCGATTGAGAAATAGTGCTTTCTCCCACGCTAGAAGCGTAACCATAGTTACGCTCTTCGAGCAGCCAATAGTAAGCCTTCTTCGTCACTTTGACGAGGATAGTTGCTATGGTTACTGATCGGTGGTGGGGAAGGAAATATTTTCAAGCGCCAGTTCAAAATGAACAGACTATAGTAATTGTCCTCCACTCTCTTGCATTGCCTTCCTATACCGTGCTGATGAGTCCTAACAAGGACGAAACCGGTCCACGGTTGGAGGCGACGCTTCAGAGTTGTGAGTTTACACTTACCGATGTTCATGGTTGTGAATATGTACGTTGGATAATAATGAGATTAGTTTATCTTTATTTTGGGAAAAGACCTTTTTCATGATTTTTTTAAATTTTTTATTATGGATCGAATTTTGAATAAAGATAGATGGTAGGATAATTTTGTCATCCTGCAGTAGAGGAAAATGTTTTATTAAAAATAAACTTTGGAAGGGGTCAAGCAGGGTAAAAAGGATAAGAATAGTAAGCCCCGGCTTGCAATCATATGTTTTCATAACCATGTTTTGACATCCTGTTTTATAATTTGTTAAATAAATGGAGAACAAATTTTTATAGTTTCTAGCTTAAAGAAACACTTGAGTTTCTATAAATGCTGTGTAAAATTTAAGATATGTTTTTGTTTTTCTTAAATTTAAGCTTTTTATCTTGCATTTACTGCAACACTTAACTTGCAAAAGGAATTGCATTGTAACCCAAACAGAAATATATTTAAAATTGTTTTCTATGCAGTTAAAGTCGTTCGATTTTGATAAGTTTAAAATTAGAGTATATAATATAGTACACCGTGAAAAAAGCAAGCTAAGTTCTGCATACATCTCTTACTCACACTAAGAAAAGAAAATACCAACTTTTTCCTCAAACAATTCAAGTACTGAACTAGAATTTTGAGTCCGATGACGAGTTTTCACCAAAAAAGCTTCACCAAAACCGTTCTTAAAGTACTTTCCCTGTTCAATCCATCACTCTGGACTGACAGCCAAAAAAAGATTCGTTCCCGCGATAGTAACGAACTAGTAATCAGATGGTTGAGGGCTTCGACCGATTTAAGGGCTAAAAAAAAGGGGTAAAATCCCTATGTTGAAATGCAGGTAAGACTGCTATTAACTCACTAGTAACGTCACCGTATTCAGCTTGTTGGTGACGGTTAAATTAAGACAGTATAGAAATACACATTAACCTGTTTTTGTGCGATTTTTTGTTTGTACGGTCTTTTTTTCTGTGATTTTTTTGTGCGGTTTAATTCCAATCAAATTAGAACATCGAACGAAAATCTTGCATACCTGGCTTCCGAGACATACAGGGTGTATCTGAAATGGTGCAACAAACTTTCAGGGATGATAGTACTCATCAAGACGAACAAGAATCGGTATAGAAAGGGGGATCCCAGACCAATCCCAGGGAGTTAAAAATGGAGCGACACCCCAAAAAAATCATTGAAAAGTTCAATTTCTAGAAGACCTGCTATTGGTAAAAACTTAATTATGGTCTCAAAAATTGTGGTTTAATATGATCTTTAAAATTACCTCAAAAGTCTTCACTTTAAAATTTGTTTTATTATGAAAAAAGTTAAAAAACACAAAAAAATGTGAAAAATCTGCCAAAACCTTATTTTGTATTTCGAAATCCTTTTTTTTTATTTGATAATCTGAAAGATCATAGTTGAAAACCCTTAAGTCCAAAGTTTCACGTAAATACAATCAATATTAAACGCTTGAGATCCTGTTAAAGTTTGTTTTTTGCACAGCTGTTCTGGAAACAGCTCTAAAAAACTGCTAGCGAACCCAAAAAACAAACTTTTAAAGGATCTCAAGCGTTTAATATTGATTGTATTTACGTGAAACTTTGGACTTAAGGGTTTTCAATTATGATACTATTTCATATTATCAAATCAAAAGAAATGATTTCAAAATACAAAATAAGGTTTTGGCTTGAGATAATTTTAAAGATCATATTAAACCACAATTTTTGAGACCATAATTAAGTTTTTACCAATAGTAGTTCTTCTACAAATTGAATTTTTCAATGATTTTTTGGGGGTGTCGCTCCATTTTTAACTCCCTGGGATTTGGTCTGGGACCCCCCTTTCTATACCGATTCTTGTTCGTCTTGATGAGTACTATCATCCCTGAAAGTTTGTTGCACCCTTTCAGATACACCCGTATACAAGGTTCTAGTAGTGAAACAACAGTCGTCACCAATACATGTAACTAAAAAATTTCTACCGTCCAATATAGGAACGGTTTCCCAATTCAGCCATAGGTGGGCGAATTGTTACGGTGCGTTACGGTCCGAATATAAAGCGAATATAAAGTGTTTTTCAATTCTGCTATGCTGAGGGTCCTACGCGAGACTTTTTTTATGCGGTCCCTATTCACCGCATAAAAAAATTATTTTTAATTGTGTTGCGAAAATAATTTTGCGCACGAATAAATTTTGTGCAATTTTTTATGCGTTTTCTTTTTTGCGGTTCCAATCCCCACACAAAACAGATTTAACTGTATTGGAATTTAGCGCAACATTGGCACAAACTCCATGCTTTTCGAACCCCTTTACTAACAATAAATAAAAGAACAAAAAACGACTTACTATTAGTTAAGATAATGTAATTGGAAGAAATAAAACAGGCCTTTACTAACAATAAACTATGGCCTAAAATTTTCAGCAGATATTTTATTTCAATTAGGAAATTGGTTGCAAACTATCGAATTCTGTCCTTAAATCGTAATTTAACCTGATGATTGTTTAAATCAAACTTACTGGTAGAAAAATGTTATGTAATATTATTTTTCTAGTACCGGGGTAAATCCCATTTTTTTCTCAATGATTTAAAAAGATCTTCGGATCCTAATAATAAAATTAATTCCCTTTCATTTATTTTGTAATACTTTATTATTGTGTTATATTGTGTCTTATTGAACAATTGATGTTTCATTAGCTACAATTCCCGGATGATACGTGCTTCCATCATCTTGACCATCGGAAATTGTTTTATTAGCTGCGAAAATTATGATTTGTGGATTTCTTAGCTATATTTTCGTTAATAAGTTGTCTAGCAACTTTTTTCAAACTCCTTGGAAACATTCACAAAATATACCAACTTATAAAAATGTTTAAATTTTGAATGATAGATTTACACCATATTAAAAAGTTAAAGTAACATTAAATCAACTTAGAATCAAATCTTAAACCTTCAAATAAAAAATAACATTAAATTAAAATATCTTAAACAACTTTCTGATGACTCTACGGTAATATAGTGATTTTGTGTAATTTACCAAATTTTTTCAGTAACTTTAACGAAAAAATCAATTAATGATTCTTATGTAGGGCAAAGTTCTAATATTGTTCATTTAGGTGAATAATACAAAGAAAAAACTAGTTGAAACGTCATCAGTTTGTCACAAATAAGATTTATTATTTCATTTAATTTCATTCTTCTTTGAAAACATGTTTTTTTAACCTATCTCTTTCTTTCATCTTCAGTTTTTCTTTCAATGTATTTCGTTCAATATAGAGACCTAACTAACTGAGCCGTGAAGAGCTACAATTATAATTAAGTTTGATATAGATAAGTTAAATCAAAGCTTTTTATAGACCTAGTTAGAAAATAAAGAAAGATATTCTTTGCTTTCTTCTTTGAGTGTTACAAATCCATAGTTAACTGTGCCCATAAATCCATCAGTTTTCTCACAAATGATCATAGCCTTCCAGTTAGCCTTTTGTAAAAAAGAGTAGCCTGGAGGAAAAGCAGAAAACATGCCTCGTTTCCAAAAGAAAGCAGGTTTTTAGTCTTTTCGATCAGCGTTGGGGAATCTTCTTACCCTGGTGAGTTTGACTGGCCTGATCGCCATTCTCGCGGTGTTTAAAAGTGCGATTTGAAAGAAATTCGGGGGTAAATGTTTTGTGGCTCCCCTACGGGTTCTGGAGAGGAACCAAAACTGCTTCGATTCCACAACAAATAAAATTTGGGTGCGAAATACGTGATCGAGTTCTTTTCTTTCCGATAAAAAGATAATACCCGAATACTTTTGGGAGCGAGTTTTTGAGGTTGTTTACTTCTTTGGAAGAGCTTTACTCGATGATATTGGAATAATAATCGGCTCATTTATTAGGCCTTTTCTTTGCGCTTTCGATTTTTATTTCGGAATCGTTGGAGATTTGGTCTTATTTTAACTTCCCAGTTCTGGGGGATTTCTTCTTGTAACATTTTTATACTCGACTGTTTTGTGTTGATGCTTTCTTTTCCGGTCGTATGGACGCCGATTCTTTTGCGCGAGTGTTTGAATCTGTAAATTGCTCTTGGACACATTTATAACTCCTTTTAGCATATTCTTTTCGCATGGGACCGAAGGTATTGAATAAAGTATGTCCTGTGCTTTAAAAAAAATACTGCACCAAAACGTGTTAAACAATAGTTGCACATAATGACATTTATTAAGAGGTTTGAGGCTGTTAGAAAGAGGTCTTGAAGGTTTTGACCGTTTAGACAACCCAAATAATTATTTGAAGGAATAAGTAATAGGGTGTCACTAAAAACTTTTTCAGATAGAGTTCTGGGCACCCTCTACTTTTTTTCGAATAGATAATAGAACCTCACTACCAAAATTTCAACTCTGTATTCGGATTGGAAGTTGATGACCAAAAGTAGTAAAAAATTTGAAATTCAATGTAAGGTAAATGGGGGTATAGTGGACACTGTACCAATAGTGGCCACATAGCTGATTAATTTTAAATAAAACGAGTTAGAGGCATCAAACAGCGTCAAAATTCATAGGCATAGTAGATTGTACAATCAGGTAAGCTGGTAAATTACCACCGATACCACAGATAAGCATGGGAAGGATATTTAAATATTTAAAAATAACAACATCGGCCGAGTGACTGAAATTTGATTTTGCTTATTGAATCGCGTAAGGAAACGGGTATATCAGAACTGATTTTTGTGTATTTATTACCGTTTGATTGACTATTAAATTTATATTAAGATAAAGAAGAGTGTATAAAATGATAATAAATAAAATTTATTTGAAAATTTTGACTTTACGGGGATTTATGGGGGTGGCCACTATACCAACACAAAATCTTAGATTTTCCAATAGTGGCCACCGCAATGGCTTCTAATATAAACTTAAATAACATTGAATTTGGATCAGTTTTTCTTCATAAACTGTTGATTGTGCTTTAAAATGAGTGTGGTATGAATTTGGTTTCATTCTGGCTTCGGGAACCAAGGTTTAAAAAACATTGAATTACATGCTTAACTCCTCTCAAATCAGCTACAGCGTAGGCTTTGGGCCGGAAACTATCAAGTATTTTTTTAAATAAAGCTGATTTGATTTGATATAAAATACATTTCGTTGGGAAGGAAGATTTAATTTGAAATAAACGACTATACCAAAAAAAACCCATCAATTCCATGCATAAACCCCTCATATAGGCAGAAAAAGAGAGGTGTCCAATATAGATGCAAGAGGTGTCCACCATATATACAACAGCTACATCTATGTGGCCACTATAGATGCAATTCGGAGTACTTTTTAAAAACTAATTTAAAATACTTTACCCAATTTAATTAAAATTTTTAATGGTAAAATCGAAAGAAGAAGATCCAATTAATCTAAAAATAGGATGATAACGGTTTCCAAGCAAATAGGGTGGTATTTATTGAGAATTTAAGCAAAAATTTTCCTTAAAGTGTCCACTAATACCCACATTTACCTTAATGATAAAAATAATTTTTTTAATAATAGAGAAAAATAGAAAATATATCCCATTAATATATGGAAAATATAACTGTTGGACTCAATTTCAAAATAATTTGCATATGACCCACTTCATGGTGGTTCATCATTTAACAACGGTTTTTTAGAACTCTTATGCTTGTAAATAAATATGTGTTATTATAATTTAATAACTAACTGTGATTTTTAATAAAATAATGATTAGTTTATAAGAAAAATGTGGAAAAAGCTTCCGACTCACATTCCAAGCTAAACTTTTAGTATACCTTATAATTTCGCTTCTTCACAAAACTTTAGGTCCTTAGGCCATGCTTTCTAATTAAGGTACAGAGCTCAAACTTTGCAAGAAGAGTGTTCTCAGCAAATCTAAAATAAATTGAGGGGGTACCTTGGCAATTTCAAGACACTTTATTTTTCCCATAAAAATGGGGCACCCTAATAGGTAATGATGTATATGTGTATGTATTTCTAATGTAATGTATATGTATGTGAAGGTTTAGAATATTTCCACTCGTGCCCCCTCTGTTTAACGCCACCGAACAGTGCGAAGAAGAGACTGAACAACTCAACTTCCGAATCTGCCGAAAGGCGCGAGACTGTCATTGTGTCATTGTATCAGTTCTGTTTTTAGGCCCTGTGGAATGTGGCAGGGCGAGAGGCGGAATGCGCCAGCCCTTGTATTATTTTGTTATTCTTCATTAAAACTGTTACTGTTTTAAGCATGGTGTACTTCTTGGCTGGCGTTTTCCCCTTTACATGTATATCTATGTACATAACTTTTGCAGCGGGCTTCGGCCTGAGCGAAATTAAACTTCTTCTAATGATTTCTTTTGTGAGCCCCAAATCATTTTGAGATAACCCTAAGTACGCTTATTTTATTATGTCAGTCATTACTTTCAAATCCTTAAAAGTGGCTAAAGCTATTTATTGACTAACAGTTGATTAAAATAAACAGGAAAAAATTTTTACGTGTAAAACAATCATGCAAATAATCAGCTAGGTATTCACGATGCAATTTTATTAAACTTCTTTAAGTTAAGAAATTACCTCTAAAAATTTTAGAAATGAAATATGTACTTCTTTAAAAGGTATGCAATACAGTTTGAAATAGTTTACACGCCATTTAAAGATTCGTGGAATTTATTTAAGTGATTTAAATATTTAAACTTTTTAAATATTTTTTATGAAATTTTGGGATTTATAGATAGTAAAATGCTTCGAAAACTTGAACAGAATATTTGCATTTCTTAAAAACTCCTAATTTTATATTCTACATAAGATTTATTTCTATTCATATATTTTTCATTTGAGTTTTAGTTTCACAATGGTTTAAACTTATAAGATGCTCAAGTATTTCCAGCAGAAAAGAATCCAACATCGTAAAACAAATGTCCCTCAGAATAATTTATGGTGCAATGTTTTCCTGCATACATCAAAATCTTTGATCACATGTTGAGTGGTTTTCTAGATATGCATTACTCCGTTTGGCCGCTCCCAATAGTTTTAAATTCCTCCCGTTTCTCCTCCAGCAAGAAACAAGGCAATATTTTAAAAATATCTCGAGGGTTCAAACCAAATCTAATAGCTTCCGCTGCAAGCTCAAGAGTTGATATCTGCGCAAAAAGGTCTCTGAAGATAAAAAATGGCTGCCAGCGCAAAATTATAAATCAACTTCATTCTTCCATTGTGATGGGTTGCTTGGATTTATGGATGTCGCCGATTCGACCACAAATCTTGTAAGAGCGTACAAAGTCAGGTTTTGACAAGCCCTTTCCACAAATTGAAATAAGGCCTGCCCCGAATGCCCCTTCTGTCCATTCATTAACACTGTCCTGCGGAGAGACCAGCCAGGATATTGAGTATTCCGTCGTATTTTCGTGTGGATTTTTTAAACCCCGGGCTGAGAAATTCAATACTGAAAACTCGGTTGAAGAAGAATGCGTCGAGATTATAAAGCGATTCAAAAAGAGCAGATGACGTCAGAAACGAACAGATCGAAAGAGTCAGTGAGTGTGTTCATCTAGTTCGAACATCAACACTCTGCTTAGTGACACGACTTTGTACTAATAAAAAACTATATATCATCTTTTGAGTAATAATGTAACCTTAGGGAAAGTTAAAGATTTAACTATGCAAGATAACGTTTTTATTTATTGGGAAAACTTAAAATCACAATAAGAAAACGAGCAAAGTAAAACAAAATGCGTGTAAGAGTTAAAACTGTGACTGATTTTCTCAACCATTTATACAACTATTGATATTCGCATGTTCCAATCATTTTCCAATCACTATCAGTTTTCAATGCCCTTAGGCCAAAGTGTTACATAAATTTATCTAAGTATTCTTTTCATAAGTTGCATATTACTAAATATTTACGACGTATTACTTTTTAAGTGACTCCTAACAAGCATGACTGCAGGCGGTTACTAACTTTATGAAGCACATGATGCTGATTTATTTAAAGAAACCTGAATACGAGAGAAAATCAAGATACAATTTTCGATGAAAGCTTTATGCTGTTAAAATCACTTCTAGTTATATGAATGTTAGATGTGTAATAATATCTTTACGTCTTTCTTGGACTATCTGAAAATATCGATACAGTAACTACCTACTTAGGTTTTAGATAATTTGAGATTTCGGCAATTAATTAAGATATCAATACTTTTGACGGATCGACTAAAGGATAACGGATAATTTATTAACTAGATAGTTTTCAGTTTATACATCAATAAATAAAAAATGAATGTGAAAGATGGTTAGTAGTAACAAAATAACTTCTCAAATTATAGAAAGGATTATGAGTGTTAACTCCGGTTTTAAGCTTTTCACCACCTGTAATCGCGTTTCAAATATTAATAACTTAAATTCCTATTAGTTTAAGTAGGATATTTACCATGCATAAGAATTAAAAATTTCTTATGAAAGATTATAATAGTTATCCTGAATCATTTTTTACTTTCTTATAGGTTCTCTCTATCCTCATTTAATTTAATTAGCACATCATAAAAAAACATACCATGAAGATAAGAGAACTTAATTTTGTTTTCCAAAGGTGGATTACACTTTGTTTTTAATTACCATAAATATTCTCTGTAATAGAATAGAAATTTATCGCCATAATGAGCTTTTTTGTCGTATTTTTATTTCATGTTTTATTAATGCAAATTAATATATAAAAGAAACTAAAAAACATTCTTGTTAATTGAAAAATATTTTAAACATAAAAATCCATTTCTACGAAATACTTTTCTATTTGATTTAGTATTTAGTTTTTTTCCTATGACAGTTCAGTTGTCATTCTAGATGTCTCGAGTTTGATCGATGATACAGAACTTTTTTTACTGACAAACCACCATACTTATATGGTAACTGTTTCTTTTTAAAATGTGTCTTTATAGTAGAATATCTAAGCATTTAGATATTTTTATCCCGCAAGAATATCACTATCTTTTAAAAACGTTTTTGTCGGTTTTTATGCACCTCCTAAAAAAAATCTCACGAAGTAAATTATATAGTCTTTCATGAATTTTAAATTTTTCCATCTCTTTCTCTTCATAAATAAATTAAATTTTCTCAGGAACGGTGCGAAGAAAGTAGTTTTGGACAGCAAGAGAAAATCATTTCGCCCACCTCCATTCAAGGATCCATTTGAATTTACCCTCATATATCCGCTCTTTCTGAATAGTTGTAAGCAAACTAGGGCCGTAATTAATTAGAGTAATAAATACAGTCTATGAAAAGTAGCTCATTTTACATGGCATGTACTTGAGAAACACTTAAACACACAATAGGGAGAATAATTTATTGACTTTGCTGATGGCCCAAAGCATGCCATTGAATGAATGCTCTCTAAGCAATGGTATTTAATATTGTAAATGTGGACACCCTTGGAATTCCCCTCTAGAAGTTTTGTTCTTGGCTAAATAATGTCTTGAGAAGTGAAATATTGTGCAAATAATTCAAGCGTTTCATCAAGTCATTTTTGCCATAAATATAAGCACCTAGTGCTTCTGAAGCGCTTCTCCTACATTAACTTTGTTTTATTTGCGCTAACAGTCGCTTTCCTCTCGGTCGGGTTTTTCTCTGTTTATTAATCACGTCGTTTAGATGTTAAGAAAGAAGTTTCTCATGGTTAATGCATTTCTTCTGGCTTACGCTAGGATTGCAATTGGCAGCGCTCGGATCTAGCGGCAAGGCAAGCACGAAAAAGCTTGCTTTTAAACCCATGCCATTTGTCGAAATACGAAGTGTTCTCGCCAAACGATTTTGCTTTCAAAAGTTGTTCTTTGCTCGATATTTTCTTGATTCGTTCAAATTTGTGGAACCAAGTATCTTGTTTAAGATTCTTGGTAAATTGTTAAAATACTGAAGAAAAATATTCACAAGTGCTTTATTTTTAGTTCTAGATTTTAATTCATTTTAATAGATTTAATAGTTAACTTAATAGTTTAAAACTCTACAATTTAAATTACTATTGTTTACAAAGTGTCTAAATCCACGAAAGTTAACCAATGCTAAAGTATTAGTGAAATTTTTTAGAGTTGAGATGTTAATTTCGAGGAGCTAGACAGTGCCATAGGTTTTAATAGCGAAAATCGTTAGAGTTGAGTTGTTACTTTCGTGGTTTTAGACAGTGCCTACTATTTAATTCATGGAAATTTATGTATTCGGAATTTTAAATCACTTGCTTAAATTTCTAAAAGGTTTTAAAAATCTCGATTTGAAATCAAGTTTTGATTTCAAAATACCTTATAAATTATAGATATGTATCGATCTCTATAAAAGTTTTAAACTTTTCATTAGTTCTATAATTTTAATCATTATTCTCTATCTAGGAAGTTTTTCTGAATTTCAAAGCTTGTATGTAATTATAAAATCCATCTCTTTATTCCGAGATCTTTGAATTAAAAAATAATCTCTCTATTCTAAAAAAAAGTTTTTGGCTAACGGTTTCCAGAGAAAAACTTTTTAATTACTGAACCGAATGACACATATCTGGTATCAAAATGTCCGGATTCTTTCCGGATTTCCGAGTAGGCTATTGGATTTAAAAAAAAAATCTCAATTTTAAAATATTTCCATTTTTTTAGATTTCGGATAAGGTCGCAGTTACAAAGCAAGAAACTATGAATTTTAAAACAATTGAAAACATATTTCACTGGTTTTTTATTATTCAAATAGATTAAATAATCATCTTTCTATCTATAACACGAATTTAAAAATATATTTGGAGTTATTTTTAACAATATTTATATTTTGTTGTTGTTCAAACGGTTTTAATTATATTTAAAGCACAGAGTATAGAGCTTAACAGAGTGTTCATCTCCATAGACGCTAATGGCAACTTTTTTAACAGGGCTTTTCCCATTGAAAAATTTTAGGCCAAACGGACCCGCCTCCTTTAATACCACGCTATTCCTGCTAATTCTGCCCACTGAAGCTGTCACTCAAATCCAAATCGCCAATAATCAGTGTTAAATCAAATCAAATACATTTCGCGTTCTCTGATTGGCTGCTAGTGAACTGAATTATAATATGCGTGCTGAATTTAATTAATGACCTAAAGAGGAAAACGGCGGTTTGGCATCTCTGTTAAGCTCTCTACTCTGTGATTTAAAACTAATGTATAATTAATTTATATCTTATTTTTAAATAATAAATTGATATTTTTATATTTATCTTTGTCGTAGTGGCAACGTGACAACCTAATTATTACTATAATATTTACAATAAAATATAAACTCGCTTTCGGAAATTTTGAACCTTTGCATTTATTTTTTACAATAATTATTATTTTTTATATCTTTTTGCAGGTATGTTTTTAAGGTAGTAAAATGTAACTTTTTATTTCATAATGCCAAAACGCAAAAAACTAGATAACACTGGTGAATATATTAGAAATAAAGATAAAAATCGAAAATGTTAAAAGTCTAGACATTCGTGTCATTGCTATGAAACTGATACAACTTCGAGGTTTGTTTGTTCTAAAGGAAGATAAAATTCTAAATTTTCGCGATGTTTACGATAATTACTACATTTTTCACAGCCAATCGATAAAAATTATTACAAATTTTAAGAAAGTTAAATTTATTCCTGCGATGTCTCAGTGCTTCTTAATGAATCTGTGAAAAAACATTACCTTGGGGAAATAGTAAAAGAATGTTTACATTGCTCTGCTGTTAATTTTATTGGAATTATAGGGCGATCCGCCAATTCATGTTACCATAGAGGAACTGTTATACTGTTAAATTCCGCCTCTGAATAAATATCCGTCATTTTTGAAAGAATACCCCGGAGAAGTACTACCCCTGCTTTAAGAATGTTTTATAAAGTGAGTAAGTGCAGTGAGCTGGGTTTTGTGAGGATTGCGAAAATTTCTTGCCAAGCAGTTAACGGGGGTTGGCGAGCGATAGCGAGTAGGGGGCGGTACCCCCTAGTTCATAAAACGAAAATATATCTTTAAAAAAACTTTATGAATAGTTGACTGAATATTTGACTTAACAAATAATCCATTCCATTAGATGCAAGATTCGTAATTCAATTTCTCTGGTGAAAGCGCCTTTTGGTAGTAAAACAAGATAATCAAAAAACTCTTAGCTGAATTTTAAAATGGAATATCAGCAGATTTCTATCGGATGATGACTAATGAAAGAAAAATAGGGAACCTGAAAGATACTGGTATTTTTTAAAGGAAAATGTTCTTCGATAAAAGTAATGTAATAAGGCGAGTTGGGGTGCTTCTTAGGGTTTGTAATTGATCTAGCGACGGCTGCGGGAACACTTAGGGGATCTTGATCGATCTTTTCTAGTAGATAAGATTATTTTCTTGGCCTTATTCGAAATCGTGTTGGTCTAAAACTCATAGGAAAGAAGTGAAAATGAGCATAAAACTGATTAAGGAATTATATTTTTAACTTCGCGCAACAAGGGTCTAATGCAAACTTTTCTGCAAGCATTATTTTGAGAAAAAATGTACTAAGTAATTGCAAACGTAATAAAACTTCGTACAGAAAAAAAAGGATTTTGATTTAGCTCTAAAATATGTTATTTCAGGACATTAAGTTGAGAAAAGACTTATAAAAAGAAGATGGATACTAAATTATCCTCAAATGAAAAATAAATTCAATAAGGTGCACTACCAACCAAAATCCTCAGTAAACTCTTCAATAAATATGTTACTCTTGTAGTAGTCTTAATGTAATTGACTTAACTGACGTAAAGAAAACTGAGATATAGATAGATGGCCTAATGGCATAATAAATCCATAAAAACGCAATGCCAATTATTACTTCCATATTGAACTCAAGCAAAAGAAACCATGCCTTTGAAAAAGAACCTTGTATGAATAGGATTTTTTATGATAATTTTGACACGAAGCGTTTTTATGGTGAGATGGTTTCAAGGATTGCCTTCCTCGTATTGCCACAAGAAGGAACATTTCCATAGAAATGGGTTTTTCAGTATGAATCTACAGTGCGGAAGTGATTTCCAACGTAGTTTGCTTAGAAGCTCTTTAGCTTTTGAAATTTATGAACTGCACTGCCAGAAAAAAGGCAAAAGCCCATCGAGAGTGTTTCAACAAATTTGTTCAGCAGCTTCCGCCAAAGACGTGTTTCTTTCTTGGCGGCCGTTTCACCCGCCATTTGCCATAAAAAGAAATGGCTTCGAAATTCAATATTTGTACAAGATCTAGCGGGCGAATTGGCTGGGGCTGTCTCCCGCGTTTTGAACGCGATCTAGCGAGCAGCCGCCAAAAGTCCGACTCTTGTAACTTTGAAGAGCTTCGACTTCTGTCACTTTCAAGTCTGTTTCAGCCTCCTTTCGACACCACATTGCCACTTAGGAACTTGCATTGATTGCCTTTGGCTTATTGATCTCGCCTAGGCTCGGAGCGGCGGTCTGGGCACTCCTGGTACTTGTCCGAAATCTCAGACATTAAGTTTTTTTGAACAGATTTTTTTTGTTTCTGTTTGAGGAAAACTATAGGATTGGTCGATTTTAGTTCAAAAAGTTGATTTATAGATAAAATGGGAAACCCCTTTGATCGAAAGAAGCCAGTGAGATAGGAAAGTATCTTGCAGATACCTAAATGAGAGATATTCCATATTCATTCTTCGGTATGGGATAAAATTAAGTTTTTTTAAATAAAAATTTAGATGAAACACACACTAGTTTAATGTTTTGTATTTTAGCCTAAGCAATCATCTTATGGTAAGGAATAGAGGAGTTTAGATTCTTACTAAGATTATTAAAACAGGGATTTTTCTTGAATTATTACTTTTAAAAAAATGTTGAAGGATGTGGCTTTATTACATTTATTCACATATAAATATGCTTAAAAAAGTTATATTGTTGGAAAGAGGGGCCTAATGTAGAAGAATTTTAGGGAATTTCTTTTATATTGTGTGCTTTAGTTAATTTAGTATTACGTGATTTCTAGTGTATTCTCTATTTATTAAATTTTATTATTATTGAACAATAACTGATATTTCTGAAAGAAACAACTTATTTCTAATGAAAAGATTCGAGGAATTCGCTGTCTTAACACTTATTTACATTTGAGTGTTGATTTGCTTATAATACTAGTGTTATGTGATTTTAAATGAAAATATTTAAAACCATTAAAAGAGTATTGCAAAATAATGAATAGTCTGTAATTTACAATTAATAGTAATTTATGTGTTCATTTCATATTTTTTGCATGTAATTATCTTCTTTATTGTACACTCACTTCCAAAAGTTAAGCACAGAATTGTTTTTTCAACCTAACACCTTGAAGAATTATTTTTCATACATGAAAATCTTACCACAGGATGTTCAACTAGTGGGAATACAGGGCCCGAGGAAAAATTTTCCCTACCAATAACTTAAGGGGGTAAATGGGCCCTTCATTGATAATGGAGTTCCATTACACATTTGGAGCAGTGACAGAAACGTCTATGTAAGAGGTATTTAATGGAAAATTTTATGTTTTTTCTAAAGAATATTGTTATTCCTAAAGTCAAAGCATGTTTTCAAACGTGGGTGCTACCTTTAAATGGCATTTTTAAGGTTTTATTGAGAAATATCGGTCTGATCATCATTTTGGGAAAGTTTAAGTCTCTGGGTCATTTTTGGTAAGTGGTATCAGACCGTCAACTATGTTATTTAGTAGCTCTTTCGTTTAGGCGTTACGTTTGAAGTCGTTTAGGTCTGGGGACCCAAGTAGGGGAGAGGAGGGAGGAATGGGACAGTGGGAGGAGTGGGACAGCTGAAATTTTGGGAAAATAAATCAGTTTATTTTATTTCCAGTTTGGTCATTAGATGGCCTTCTTATAGCTTCTTGTTATTTCCTTCATTTAGTTTATCCAGCAGCAAGTTTCTGTTTATAGTTGTAAAAATTTTATTTTACCACCTCCAAAGTAAATTTCCAGTCTATCTTTAGTTTTATTTCATTTCTCATGTAATTTGTAGAACAAACACTATATAATGCCATTGTAATCTAAAAGGTATAATGTATGCTAATCTGCAATTTCATAAAGCCTAACACCAGCATAGTTTATGTGACAAGTTATATTTTTAAAGCAATGTGTGGATAGTGGAATGGGACACTCTAAAGAGGGAGGAATGGGACATGTCCCATTCCTCTGCTATCTGCAAAAATGTAAACAAAATTAGAAAATAATTATTTCTGATAGCTATCTTTATCGCTTCAATTGAAATGCTTTTATTTTCTTGAATAAACAATTCCAAGTACTACATTGTAATTCAATTATTGATTCTTAACACCATGGGACAGTTCAAGTGTACTAAATATTTTTTTAAAATTATTCTATAATAGATATAAGATTGAAAGCTGTTTAACAATGTGGGCAAAGGTTAAAAGAATACTAGGAAAAATACAAGGCCCTTTCTCACTATGACATTTTACGAATTTTCTTTACTTTTCAAAAGTGTCCCACTCCTCCCATACTCATGCCCCTCTCCTCCCACCCATGAGGGAGGAATGGGATAAAATTCTTGTAATTTGAATGATCAAAAGTGATAAAATTTAACAACATTTAAGAAATGTATATTTTTAAAAAATTAAGTTAAAACATGTAAGTTTATTATCCCACCATTTGCATCTATGAATAAGCAGGGGATAATGAATAAAAAAATATTTAGTGAAAATTGTCCCATTCCTCCCTCCTCTCCCCTACCCTTATTCTTTCAATATCGTTACTTATGAAAAACTTTCAGGTAGCCAAATTGTGATTTTTTGCATCTTTTTCACTCTTAAAGATAAATCCTTGACCCCAAATGTCTTCTAAAAGGAGCAAATGGAACATGATAACACATGTATACAATTGCAGACATTAGTGAAAAGCTCTATGGCATATAGGGGGTGTTGAAACGGCACAAAAATTGTATAGTTTTACAGGAACGGCATCTGTTATTAACGTTCAAAAAAGGAAAATATTATTGTGTTTATGAACGTATACAAGTCTGAAAAGAAAGAAATATCTCTAAAAATATCACGATTCTTTTTTTAAATGAGTTTTTAAGAGATAGAATTTCTTCTCTGAAACTATTGCCGTTTCAACAACCCCTATAAGCCGCAGATATTTTCACTGATATCTGTAATCATTTACATGTGTTCTCATGTCCCATTTGCTTCTTTTAGAACACATATCAGGTCGAGGATTTATCTTTAAGAGTAAAAAGGTGCAAAAAATCACAATTTGGCTACCTTTAAGTTTTTCATAAGCAACGATATTGAAAGAATATGGGTACTTTCTGAGTTCGCAGACCTAAACGCACTTGTGAGAGCTACTAAATAACATGGTTGACCGTCTGGTACCACTTGCCAAAAATGACCCAGATGCTAAAACTTGCCAGAAATGATGATTAGACCGATATCTCCCAATAAAAACTTAAAAAATCCATTTAAAGTTAGCACACACGTTTGAAAAATGAGTTGAGTTTAGGAATAACAATATTCTTTAGAAAAAAACATAAAATTTTCGGTTCAATACCTCTCACATAGATGTTTCTGTCACTACTCCAAATGTCTAATGAAACTCCATTATCAATGGAGGACCCATTTACCCCCTTAAATTATTGGTAGGGAAAATTTGTTCTCGGGCCCTGTATTCCCACTAGTTGAACATCTTGTGGTATGATTTTTATGTATAAAAAATAATTCTACTAGGTATTAAGTTGAAAAAACAGTTCCGTGCTTAACTTTTGGAAGTGAGTGTAGTTCTATAATTCAAAAAATATTTATATGTGAATTAATAATGATATTACTACGAATATTTTGAAAATTTGCTAACTTTTCTCTTATATATAACATATGTTTAGTGACTCTAAAACTTAACTCTCTGTAAAGAATCTCTCTATTTGGAAGAAACTGATTCTTTAGTGAACGGCTCGAACTTGAATATTAAAAAATAATTAATTCATTTAATTGTTATCAATTGTTAGGATATAATCTAAAAATACCGATCTGATTAGTGTGTTCAAAAAGTAAAATCGAAAGGACTTACTATTTTTTTAATATAAAAGGAACTGACAGGAAATGAATTATAATTACTTTATAGTTACCGAGGAAGTTAGTCTTTAAAAACTACCCAAATGTTAAGTGTGAAAGTTTTGACATATAGACTAAAACCAACTTTATCAGCAAAAGTACTAAAAATAGAGACTGCATTTAAGAATTGCCAGTAAGCTTCTTAAAGCAATTCTTTAAAAGTCTTTCAAGAATTCCAAGATCCTTACACTTTTTTACGAATAGCAATACAAGTGCCAACTATCAAAAAAGATGTCTGAAAAAATTTCAGAGATTCAATCTTATTTATTTATTCTTCAATGCCTAAAAACAGTTATCAAACCAATCTAAGCTTCAATTAAGGATTCGGGGCGAACCGGCATTAGCCGAAGCACCGAGGCAAATCGGCATCAAAAGGACATCACTTTAGCTTTATCCCCCGACGCCTTTGTGGAAGACAAATCCTTAAATATATCTGCTCCAAAAGTGCTATTAATCTGAAGTATAGACGAATGCATGGGGGAAAGAAGTGACCATCCCTGCAAAAATGACGTATAGAGGCAATTACAGACTAAGCAACTCTTTTTGACTCCGCATTTCTTTCGCTTATTGTTTGACTATCCATTCTCGCAAGGGCCCTCCGGACAAATATACGGCCCCGTGGCGGTGATTTTCAACAGGGCCTAAATGCTCCGGGAAAGAAACCGATTTCGTTGAATCGATGGCTTCCCCGAAATAGCAGCAGAAATACGTGAGAAATTTGAATTTCAAGGCAAAAATGAGCTGACCCGCAATAGATGGCCAGCGTTTTTATTGTCCGGGCGATAGAATTACACTCAGCAGCTCGTAAATTATTTCAACAAATAAACGCTCTGCTGTATCAAAGGCCGTTTTAAACGAATGGCCACTTTTCTTGTTTCTGTGCGGCGATCATTTAACGGAACAGAAGTTCTTGACACGCTCTATAGATTGGTTCGAAGCGAAAGTGGAAACGGAAAAAGGCGTTTCTCTTGCTGGTTTTAATGGTAAAAGTTAACATAACCAGCTGTAGGATTTGAATTTTTTTTGGGTTTAACGTAATTTACTGATAGTTGTAGGAGGTATATTTCAAATTACTTAAAAACATTCTCTAACTGAAAGAGGTAATACATTTTTTTGGAAATAACTAGTTCTGTTATTCAACAGATGCCCGATTTAGTTCCATCGTTGAACGTAATTAAATTACTGTTAGTTGCATGCTTTATGTTTCTTAACAAATTATTTTTACTCATTTTTTGGAAAATTACTAGTTAAAAAACAACCGTATTATGTTTATTTTTTTAGTTTAAGGTTGTTTAGTGGCAGTGACCTAAGTTTCTAGAAATTTCAAAATATTAACTAACCGAAAAATTATTTATATGACTGTGAAAAAAGTTAATAACCCAGAAATAATTTTTAAGCAATAAAAAGAAATTACTGTCTCAGATATATTCATGAAGTCAATTTCATTAAGTTTAAGTACTTAATTTGTTTTTACTTATATACTTACTTATATTAAACACTTAACTTTGTATGCATTACAATTATTTATATCAGGGTGTTACGGTTTTTTGAATTAATATTTTAACTTGGTTTGAAATAGGAATCTCGAGCCGAGTTTTCAGCAAATTTATCGTTTGGGGTAGCCACCGGTAAAAATGTTTTTGGCTGGTTACTTTATCTTCGAATCCAATTTGATTTGACATTTTAACTTTTAGTTAGTGTTTGGGCTTAAATCATAACTTAATTTTCTTGAAAGTCCTTAACCGTAAGTGCGGGGCTCTTAACTCGAAGCTTTTACTGCACTATGAAATCTAATTTTATTTCCCACTTCTCTGTTAAGTGACAATTTAAGCTTTTGTAATATTGTCAAATGTATTAAAAGTTTACTTTAACATTTAAAAACAGTACATTATTCTCTTGGAGACGTCTAAATAATTTAAATTTGGGTGTCGGTCTTCTTACTGAAAGCAACCCTGTGTTAATGTTTTTTTGAGAGATAACGGTGGTTATTATTGTAAGCCTTATTACTTTGTAATTTCATGTGCATTAAGCTTAATATCATAATATTCAAAAATTCATTAAAAAATAGGTACTTTAAAAATATGTTTACTTTAAGTAACAAGGGTATTCTAAAATTAAATGATGGAAATAAACTTCTCATATGAAAAGTTAAGGTGATTGTAAGTTTTTGGATCTCTGCCCCCAACGCGACAAAATAACAGAATATGACATAGTATGCCCATGTATTAAGTATTCGCATTATCTTCTCATTAGTACTGAAGCCTATTACAAAATCTGAATGAGAAAAATAATTTTAAACCTTTATGTCCCGACGGGACTTGAAAGTCCCACTTCCCAATGTTCCAAATTCGTCCAATTTTCGTCATTTAAGCCAAATTTAGTTTACTTATAGTTGCAGTTACGTAAACTTGACATATTTTGGATGAGGATGAGGAAAATAATTTGGTAAATAAAGGGTTAAGCGGTGTTCCGATTTACACCTATGTGCGGGTTGAATCGGAACAACGTTAAAATTATTAGAAAAGAGGTTAACATTTTTTAGAGATTTATTTTTTAATTAAAAATTGAAAGAACAGAGCATAAAACCGAATATTTCAATAAAACAAATCCCCCCCCCAAAATATTATTACTTATTTTTACTTTGGAAGTTGAAAAGGTGTTACGATTCACTCTCTTTTATGGTACGCGAGCGAAACATTTCCCACACTTAAGTCCCAAACTTGCTTTTAGTGGTTTATATCCATTCGTGCACCAAAAGAAACCACAAACCTTTTCTATAAAAACCTGGCTAATATTATTTGATGGCTCTCTTTTATGGCACTGATCTACAAAACCAAACCTTGCCTGGCGATTCCGGTGGTGTTTATGTTGAAAGAACGAATTGGACATGACTTTACTTCTGTATCTAACGCAAGAAGTATGTCCAGTCCGTTATGTTTAGATTATTTTATGGACCTTGAAAAATTTACATTCTGGATGGTTCTCGAACATAATTTTCTGCTTTTCTTAAAATAGTAAAATAATAATTAATTAATTAATTGCCTGAATGAGTCTGCGACTCCTTGGTAGCGCATATGCATTTCCCCCCTCCCTAATTTAATTGTTTGTTCTTTTTTTCTCTCTCCCTGGTTTTATGTAATGATAATAATAAATTTCTTTGTAAACATTTCTTTGAAATTTTTTAGTTAAAGTGTTTTTGAGAATTGTGAACATAAAGGCTCAAAATTTAGTCTTTTAAAGTTTAAACGATAGTAATAAAAACGACTAGAAACGATAAAACTTTCAGAGAATTACAAACAAATTATAGAACTAAACTTTTACCAGTTAGTAGTAGTGTTTTCGCTTTTACTAAAACTAAGGTAGTAAAATTGGCATTATTTAATCCTTTCAGTCTTAGCGCCCGATATTGTTATCGAATCATATAGCAATTTGTGCGGTTAGGATTGAAAAAGTTAAAGCAACAAATTCAATTTAATTTCAATTCTTTGTAAAACTTTTATCTTCTTATAACAACATTTTTAAGGGCTTAAAAATAAAGAAACTTTATCTACCAATGGAGTTTTAAAAAAGTTCTTACAATAAAACTATTACTGAAATTTCCTCTGTTTAATATGCTTTAGCAAGTTAACTTTGCATGAACTATTTTATATTCAAGACGTTTTTCTCTGTAAAATGAGAAATCTTTTAAAACATGGCCCCAGGTATTTACTTAAGTTACATGTTACATCCAAAGGAATTAACTTTAAAATTATGTTGGAATATTTTCATTGATTGATAAATCCACATTTAACTGTTACGGAATAAATAAACGGACAATATGAAGCAAATAATCACTCAACGGCAAAAAATCATCACATCTTTAGAAATAAGAACTGTGGATGCATATTTAAGAATATACGAAGATATATAATCTTTCTATAAGACATTTCCCTGACTAGGGAATAGCAGGCCATATTACTCGTAGATACGATATCCCAAATGTAGTTGGTGGTCTTATTACCCTGTGACCCCCTCAGAATGGCGTGTTAAGTGCACTTGTTTGCCCTCATTCATATATAATAGGATCTGTGATCTGTTAGGTGTTAGGGGATAGTCATATATACAAACCATGCGGTGTCGTATAAGACTTGTTCGTTGGTTGTTTGGCAACCAATAGCAATAGTAAATCGAGCATTTCCCTTCCCTAACAGCCAATCAATAGCTCGTATAAAGATTTTTCACAAATCACTATCGAACATTGGGTCAGTTTCAGAAAAAAAAGGAGTGTAGAAAGTGTTTATTGCGTTTCTGAAAGTTTTTGGGAAGTGCTTAGGGTGGTTTCAGCGGGGGGAACGTGGCTTGGGTTGTTAGTGGGTAAATCACGTATGTGAGTAACTTGACCAAGTTGAAACAGTGTTTGCGTAATGAAAAAAATCATGCATTTTCCAATGAGCAAGTACTTTTTTTGAAAATAAGGTAAGCTAGCAGTAATAAGCGATTTTGAAATTTAACAACTTATTTTCAAGAAAAGTATAACTTATGTATTTATCAAAAAGTTTATCTAGGAATGAATTTTCTATATTAATGATATATTTCACACTATTATTGCTTGGGACCGGCCAACGACAAAGAGTCGTTTTTTGAGAGAATAATAGCAGACTTTAGTCTACAAGTTGTTTGATAAATTAAGCTGTAAAAAGTTCAGAAAAAGTTTTGTTTGTATTGTTAACCTAAGAAGCTTTACCTATTAAAAATGTTTAAGTTTTTATCTTGATATCTCCTTGGAAATTTGAGAATTTACAAGATAGGTTAAGTTAATGTCATTCAACTTAACAAGGATAGTAAATTGATTATGTATCGATAATTTTATCTAAACAACATCTGGAAGAAGAATGTCAATTTTTACTTTAATGTGGAATATTTTTAAATGTCCATTCAGTAATTTTTGAAAGTTTTGTAATCAAAATAGGAACTAAAGATAAAAAAGTATAAAATTGTGAAGCAAGTTAAAACCTATATGTTTGGAAGTTTTAAGGAAAGTTTATTATTTAACCTTTATGCATTATTTCATGGGGAACGTAAATAGAAAAGTTAAATTTACCTTTCTGAATACTATATAAGATCACAGTAGATTAGAAGAAAGCAAAAATCAGTTTTACAAATGTTAGGAGGATTTAACTTTTACAAGAGAACAAATATTTATATATTTGAGTGCATTTCTTACTCGAAAAAGCTTTTAGAAATATACTAAAAATAGTATCAAGGTTAATATAGATTTCGCATCTTATTTCATATCCGATTGCTTTTCATTGAAAGTTTTCTCTTAGAACTAAAAAAATTTCTAGTATGAATTTGAAATCTTTTATAATCTAGAGTCAAAAACAAATTCTGTTTGCTTTTTGTAACACAAGATTTATGTAAGCACCAACTTTTAAAGAAAATGGATAAAAAGGGATATTAATTCACTAGGTTTTCACTAACAAGTAGTATTATAATTAATTTTTTAGCGGAAATATCCTGTAAATAAAATTCCCTATTAAATGAGATACTTTTCAAAGAATATTGTATACGAACTTCATTGGACTTCTGAAATTTCAAAATTAGTCAACATTATTTTTTATAACATTTCTTTTTTATACAGTACAATTTATAGGGATTAGGTAGGACCAAAGTCAATTCGGAAATCCAAGTATAATAAGCAAAGAGAATCCATCCATAAATATATGCAGAGATACCATTTCTTAAGATGAAAAAACTGCTTTGTTGCAAACACAGAGAAATTGCCGAACAGAGGGTCCGAAACACTATTTTAAATGCCATCTTATGATAGAAAGCAGCACTTCAAATGTCTGTGATTGACAGAGGGGTAGGCAGTACAATTTGATGGTTTTTGATTGACTGTGACGTGGTCTTTCCCTCTCACTTTCGAAGGGGTATTAGAGGATTCGAGGATTGATATTCATTTTCTCCGCCTCTCATGTCCTGACAAGGAAGGCGTGAGTGTCATGAGTTGTACATTAGGGTGGAGCGAAAAAACCGAAGTTGGAATAATCAAAACGTAATAGCGCGGAAAAGTTGCCGTTTGTGGTCAGAAATAAAGTCCTAAAACTTAAGACCTATCAATTAATATCTTTTACCGCCGCAAAAGGGCTAAAATTTTGAAAAATCGTAAAAACACAAATTTTACAGAAAAAAATTAAAAGTACCCAAATTTACCGAAACATTTTCTTATTGAGCACAATATGTTCAGCAATGAGTCATTTAAGTCCCCTTAAAATTTGATTTCCGTGAAATGAAATCTTCAGCTACAGAAAGGGGGTCAAAATATCGAGAAAATGCAAAAAATGTCAATTTTGGGGTAATTTTTACTATTTAGGATTTTCATATTTTTTCTTTATTTTTTTCCTGTCTCTGACGTAATTATGAAAACATTTTACTGCTTGAAATATTTAGTCCAATAATAATATAAAGTAAAACTCTGAAAATGTGACTGTTCTCAGATGAGATGAAACTGTCCATACTTAAAAAACATGCATTGTAATTTTGCATAATCAACGGTAGAAAATTTACAAATAATATGTTTTCATATCTTTTTACACTTTAACTATCCCTTCTTTAAACATCTATCTTAATATATTTTAAATGCTAAACAGTGTCCCCTCAACCTATATTTATTTCTTTTAAGATAGCGGAGAGTGGGGTAATAAGATTCAAATGGGGTAAAAAGAAACATTAAAAATTCCACAAGATTCTCCTTTAAGTTTATGAAGGTGATTTTTTTACAGAATGTTTGCATCATTAATAGCTTTCTTTGAAAAATAATGAACTTCTTAAGTAAAAGGGGAAGGGGAGTTTTTACTTGTTTCTTATTACCCCAATCGACTGTATCTTATTACCCCGTTTGGGGTAATTGGAAACAAGCCAGTTATTTGCTAACTAAGACAATTAAAAATCAAATGAAGGTATTTATATAATCTCTAAAGAGTATTTTATAACCCCAGTAATTTTCAAAAAATTTCATTAAAAACTTTTCGATATACAGGGTGTTTCAAAATTGCGTAGCACGGCTTTTATTAGGAACCAACGCCTCCTAGGGTCATGGGAGTAAGGTCTACCCCTAGGTAAGTGAGCCTGGAGAATGCACTGAAATGACTTACAGTGCCCCTAGTGGCGAAATTAAAAAGTTAAAAAAATTAATTTAAAATCTAAAAGATATGAAAACCTGAATGAGAGTATTGTTGCCAACGTCATGAAGAACTCAATGAAAAAAAATCATGAAAATATCTTGAATATTCGCCGAGATATTAGCATGTGAAAATAACACTTTTTCAGGGGTCAAAAAAGAAATATTTGGCATATTTGCAATTTTTTTTATGTTTTGATTAAATTTTGTGCTCTTTAAACTAAAAAACACAAAACTACAAAATAACACTGAAAAATTTGCAAATATGCGAACTTATTCTTTTTTCACCCCTGAAAAAGTCCTATTTTCACATGCTAATATCTCCGTGAATATTCAAGATATTTTGATCAAATTTTTTCAGTGAATTCTTCATGACGTTGGCAATAATACTATTACATAGGTTTTTGCTCTATCTCCTTTAGTTTTTAAATTAATTTTTTAACTTTTAAATTTCCCCGCTAGGGGAGCTGTAAGTCATTTCAGTTTATTCTCCTGGCTCACTTACCTAGGGGTAGACCTTACTTCCATGACCCTAGGAGGCGTTGGTTCCGAATAAAACCCGTGCAACGCAATTTCGAAACACCCTGTATGCCTAGTTAAAAATTAGTCTTAAGTAAAGTACAAGTTGAAAGTTATAAGCAACGCTATATTTTTATACAAAATATTTGAAAACTAAAAATTAATCAAATGGTGTTTATCTTATTTCGTTTTGTGATACTAATTAGTTATTGTCCCCCAAAATTTTTTTGCAAGTTTATGTTTTTAAGGTCGGTTCCACTTCCTCTGTATAAACTCAGCGCTACCCTATTTCTTCAAGTTTGAATGGTTCAGGAAGTTTATGAAGACACCCTCGAACCTACTCCCCACCCCCTGCGTTTCAATATTGTTTTTAATTAATTTCACGGAAAATTAAATGTAAAAAAAAACCAGTAGTGTTAAATGCTAGTAAATACGTAAATGCTAGTGTTTCTTATTACCCCATAATTTTGATTAAAGGGGGTAATAAGAAACAAGGCGCTTATAAGAATGATCCACAACCCTAAATTGAAGAACAAAAGGAAACCCGTTTAACCTCCTTAAAAGTTCACTAATAAAATTCCATAAGAATTTAACAGCAAAAACAAAATAAATTAAAATAGTTGGAAAAGCAAGACTTTAGGTGGATGATTTTGCTGACCTGATTATTTCAAACGGGAATTTTTCACTGAAGTAATCATTCTAAAACTATAATTTTTTATGGGATATAGAGTATGTCTCGAAGATATTCTGTGATTTTTTCAGATTTTTATGCCCATACACAAAGCTGCAAATTAAATTTTTCTTATTCCCCCAATTTCTTATTACCCACTCTCCCCTACTTAATACTATTCAAATTTATTCCTCTGCCTGAAAATTTTTATTTCATTGGATTCCTGACTCTTAAAACAAGGTTTGTCAACTAACCAGAGATATCTGATTGCAAATATATAAAAAGTTTAATCAGACAGAAATTTCTTTGCCCATCTCGCTCTGAAGCCCAAGGCCGATGTTCGTGAAGGTTTCTGACTTTACAACTTGCAAAGGCCATTTTTGTAAAGAGTTATTTTCATGAAATATTATATTTCACTTTTCCGTCGTAAACATATTTTAAATGGTAAACAACCATTCCAACCAACAGAACCTTCTTATGTGTATAGGTGTTGTGTTACATTTTACTTTATGTTACACTAGAACTTTCTGCAAACGTCCTCTGTTTTCAGGAATTTTAAGTCAGCCCTATATGAAAGAAAATATGTTTAAAAATTTGTAAAGGTTGTTACCAAAACAGTTTCTTAAATTTATGGAGGAAATATATAGAAAATTGTACCACCATGCAGACTTTCAACGAATGAGGAATTCAATCCGACTCGCAGTATACTTTTAAATATTCAAGTTAATTTACCACCATGATTTGCACAATCAAGATGGTATCTAAACTTGCAATAACCAACTGTTTTTCGTACTTGAAAACAATTTTTATGATTTCCTTTTTTAATTTTAAACCTATTTGTAACGATTTTCTGGATAATTTTCATTTATGATGACTAATCAGTTAAAGATACTAATTGTAGTGACATGGGGGATAAATATTGAAAAATTTGGACTAAATATTTCAAGCAGTAAAGTGTCTTTTATAATTATGTCAGAAACAGGTAAAAATGTAAAAAATATAAAAAATATGAAAATTCTAAAATAGTAAAAATTACCCTAAAATTGATATTTTTGGCATTTTCACGATATTTTGACCCCATTGCTGTGACTAAAGATTTTATTTCACGGAAATTAAATTTTAAGGGGACTTAAATGACTCATTGCTGAACATATTGTGTCCAATTAGAAAATGTTTCGGTAAGTTTGGGTACTTTAAAATTTTTTCTGAAAAATACGTGTTTTTTACTATTTTTTGAAACTTTAGCCTTCTTGGGGAGGTAAAAGATATTAATTGATAGGTCTAAAATTTTAGGACTTTGTTTCTGACCACAAAGAGCAACTTTTCCGCACTATTACGTTTTGATTATTCCAACTTCTGTTTTTTCGCTCCACCCTATTGTATTACATGCGACCTCAGTGCCACCAGGGCCCCTATCACAAGGAATACAGGGTGATTCAGAAATAATCATCAATAATTGGGGGAGGTAGAGGGGCCCTAGACAAGCATATTTCGAATGGGGATGGTGGGGCGCAGCCTTACCGTTAAAGAGCTAGGACCTAAGGGGCCGTTCAAATATTACGTAAGCACTTTTTTGGTCATTTTTAACCCCCCTCCCCCATGTCAGCAAAGATAAGCATACCTCAACCCCCCCACCATAATTACGTAAGACACTCCCGAACCCCCCCCCCCGAAATTTTGATATCCTTTGTAGTAAGTACTGTTTTTTCCTTGAAAATTAGGTGACTCGTACAAGGAGCTGTACTTATTGGGTGTAACCCTAAGGGTTCAATAATGAGTCGAAATACTACTTTTCGAGGTTACAATTTCAAAATGTTAGGGTGGTCCATCTCCAAAAAAAAGTGCTTACATCAGATTTCATAATTCAACTTTTTGTTACATTTATTTTTGGTTGAATTTTGAAATTATTTATGCAAGAAACAAGAGATTTTCGAAAATGCAGTGTCTTACGTAAGCATCACTCATATCCCCCCTCCCCCTTGTCAGAAAAATAAGCAAAGAGCAAACCCCCCTCTCCCTTAGGTGCTTACGTAATATTTGAACGGCCTCTAATGTAGTGCGAACGCGTTTCAAAAGGCTGTTTTTTGAAGGCCCGTGTGACGAAACAAAACATAATAAAGTGAAAAAATCTATTGCATGAGGTAAGGAAGTATCCCTAATACCTACACCATGAATTCGATAGACTTTGAACTACTTTCTATAAACCGTGGAGTGAGTTTCAAAAGTGCAATATTAATCTTTTAGTCAAACAATGGAGTTCCCTTAATGGTATTTAGAAAAATGATGATCGGGGAAGGAATTTTCAATGATCGTAACAGTGATCATTGAAACTGTTTGATCATTGAACTGTTCCCCGATCATCATTTTTCCAAATACCATTAAGGGAACTCCATTGCTTGACTAAGATATTAATATTGCACTTTTTAAAACTCCCCCTACGGTTTAGCAAGTGGTCCAATTTCTATCACATTGAGGATTTAAGTTGTACGGATACTCCTTTACCTCATGCAATAAAGTTTTTCATTTTATTATGTTTTGTTTCGTCTCACGGGCCTTCTAAAAACGGCCTTTTTAAACGTGCTCGCACTACATTAGGTCCTAGCTCTTTAACGGTAAGGCTGCGCCCCACCATCCCTATTCGAAAAATGTCAGGAATCGAGCCCAATCCTCCCCAGTAGGGCCGTACGGGAGAGGTACGGCAAATTGACTTTTACTTTGAGTGCCAAGTATGGCAACACCTTTATGTAAATAACCCTGTGTATATATATGTGTGCTGTTTCAATAAATCTTATTCGTTCGTTCGATCTTAGCCTGCATGCCATAATTATTTAATTCGACTCTGCTTAACAAGGGTTATGGGCCCAGCCCACCCTTTTAATTTAAAAATTAAAAGTTTATTTAAATATATTTAACTTTAAAGATTTAAAAATGGATGATAGATCCCTGATGTCCCGAGATTTCGAGAAGTTCGACGGGACAAACTATCGACGATGGGCTGCTCAAGCTAGAGCTCAGCTGATGAATATCGGAGCCTGGAGGTTAATTAGCGGCGACACCAAGAGACCCGAGGATGGTGCGACCAAGGAGTTGGAAAAGTTCAATCGAACTGATGATAAGGGATATGCACTGATTTATTCCTCCTTGGAAGCAAGATTTCAAGTTCTGCTGGATGATGTCGGCTCAAGTAAAGAGGCCTGGGATGTCCTTAAGGAAAATTTCGACATGCTTTCCCGAGCCCGCTTAGTGAGACAACTGGACGAGTTCTTCAGCATAAAGTTCAATGCCGAGGTGGAGAATATAGGAATGTTTATAAGGCGGGTTATGCAGGCGGCAGCTGTGTGTAATGAAAGTAAGCATAAGATCGATGATTTATATATATGCTTTCAGTTAATCAGGGATTTACCAGATGAATTTAATGGGGTAGTCCAAAAATTATACGCGGTTTCAGATGAGGAATTTACAGTAGAAAGAATATCTGAGGCGTTACTTTTGGAGAATAGTAGATTAAATTTAGTCCAGTATGATAAAAGTAAGCAAGATATGGACGTGTTTTATTCAAAAGGGTTAAATAGTTCTGGGTCTGAGAGATCTCAAAATTCGATAACACAAATAGGTCCATGTTTCGTATGTGGGGAGTTTGGTCACTTAAAAGTTGATTGTAAGTATAAATCAAATAGAAAAAGAAAGGTGAACCAGGGTAAAAACAAAGCTAATGTGATCGAAAGTGATGAATTAAAGTTAGCATGTGAGGTTGGGAGATCGGAAGGTAAATTTAAATTAGTTCTCGATACGGGTGCAACTAATCACTTTGTAAATGATTCAACACTTTTAAGTGGGTATAAGGCAGTTAATAAACAAAATTTGTCAGTTGCAACACGTAATGGGACAGCACCAATTAAAGGGGTTGGTTCTATGAAATTTAAAGTTAAATGCAACGGCAGTTTAAAGGAAGTAGTATTGAAGGATGTTTATTATGCACCAGATTTGAGGCGTAATTTAATATCTGGGATTCGTTTTGATCAAAAAGGTTACAAAACAGTTTGTGGGAATAGTAAAGCTGTGGTATACTTTAAGGGTGAAAAGTTCATGCAGTTTAACTTAAATGATCAGTTTTATGAACTAAGACCTATTTTTGAAAAAGCTAACGTTACTAAAGATGAAAAGTTAGTTAATGTAACGACTAAAGAGCAAACTGATCTTTGGCATAAACGATTTGCCCATTGTAACTTGAGGAAAATTTCTAAGATGGCCAAGAATGGGGCCGTTAGAGACCTTCCACTAATTACCAATTACTCAGATGTATGCTCAATTTGTAGAGAGGCAAAATCTAAACGGGTTAGTTTCCCTGAGCTCAAGTATACTCGAGTTAAATCCCCCTTAGAAAGAATTCACATGGATGTTTGGGGTCCAGCATCCGTACAGACTCAATCGGGGTTTAGATATTTCGTTTCGATGATAGACGAGTTTTCTGGGAGAGTTTGGATTTATCCCCTAAAACAGAAATCTGAGGTTTTCGTAAAATTTAAACAGTTTTTGGTAATGAGTGAAAACCAGTTAAATTTAAAGTTAAAATGTGTCAGGAGTGACAACGGGATGGAATTCTGTAGCTTGGAGTTTGAAAGGTTTTTGGCAAACAACGGTATCAAACATGAGAAAACTAGTGTTATGACCCCGGAACAAAACGGGATAGCAGAAAGGTTTAATGGGTATGCGTTTGACGCAGTAAGAGCTTTATTGATTGAATCTAAATTGGGGAAATCCTTTTGGCTAGAAGCGTTATTTTCGTATATCCATGTAAGGAACAGGATCCCTGTAGGGAATAAAGCAAAATCCCCCCTTGAATTATGGTACGGGTCAAAACCTTCAGTTAAACATTTGAGAGTATTCGGTTGTTTGGCATTTGTGCATACCCCTAAATTTAAGAGAGACAAGCTGTCGCCTAGAGCAACCCAAGGAATCATGATCGGCTATGCGATCAGCACGAGAGGCTACAGAATATACGTTCCATCCACCAAAAGGACAGTCGAAACGGTGCATGTGACTTTCGACGAAAGCAAAATAGCAGCCAATGAAGTTTTCGATCGAAGTCGACAAGTTTACAGATCCCATTTGAACCAGATGTACGACGACGAAACAACAACAGATTCCGAATCCGAGGACGAGCTACCATCTAGCATCGAGAAAGAAACCTCGACTCGCCAAGTTCCAGATCTGACGGCATGGAGAAGGGTTGAGAGACCTAGGAAGAAGAGTGCCCGAATTGATGTGTATTACTATACACCCGAAAACCAAAGACTGAGATCCCTAAAGGATGTCAAGAAATACTGTGACCGAAATAACCTTAAGTATGATCCCAGTATCTTCAATTTCAAATCTGGAAGTGCCGATAACAGTAGTGACGAACTGTCAAGTGACTCTGATCCTGATGATACTAAAGAGTCTCAGGACTCTCCGGTTGAAGTGAATTTGGTAGACATTGAAATCCCAAATTCTTTTGAGGAATCCCAGCTTTCTCCTCAAAAGGCTGAGTGGGACTCTGCCATGGAGGATGAGGTTTCATCCTTAAAAACAAGAAGGGTCTACAAGTTAGTTCAAAGACCTTCTGGAGCCAAAGTGCTAGGATCCCGGTGGGTATACACCGCTAAAACTGATTCTTCGGGAACGATCAGACGATATAAAGCTCGTCTGGTTGCCCAAGGATTTAGACAAACCAGAGGAATAGACTATAACGAGGTATTTTCGCCTGTGGTGTGTTTTACCTTAGTACGTATTTTCATGTTAATTTTAGTAATTTATAAAAGATGGATCTGTAGACATCTAGACATCAAAAATGCGTATCTGTATGGTAAACTGAAAGAAACAGTTTATATTGAACAACCAGCAGGGCATGTTAATCCTAAGTATAAAGATTATGTATTTAAGTTAAAAAGAGCCCTATATGGCCTACATCAGGCTGGTAGATGTTGGTATCAAGAGTTAGATAAAACCTTTTTGAAACTGGGTTTTGAGAAACTTCCTAATTGTAACTGTGCTTATGTATTTAATTGGAAAGTTCTAGTGTTAGTTTATGTTGATGATTTTGCAGTGTTTGCTAAGGATGAGGGAAATTTAAGAGATGTACTTAATTTGATAAAGAAAAAGTTTGAATTTAAAGATCTCGGGGATATTAATTGTTTTTTAGGTGTTCAATTTGAATTATCTGATGGTAAAGTGTTAATGCATCAGAGGAAGTATATTAAAACTTTAGAAAATGTCTATTCAAATGTTCCTAAATTTAGATCTAATGTCCCAATGAATCCTGGAGTAGTGGTTCAGAGATCTAGTGCAGCTAATGAGTGTATTGATGTTCCTTACCGTAATTTAGTAGACTCACTTCTTTATTTAGCTAATAAAAGCAGGCCTGATATTTTATACTCTGTAATATTATTATCTCAGTTTAACAACAATCCTTCCAAAGGACATTGGAGAATGTTGTGCCAAATTTTAAATTATGTCATTGAAACTGCAGATTATAGTATCAACTTAAGTGAATTTAAAAGTTTAAATTTAAATGCTTACTCGGATGCCAGCTGGGCATCGGATCGGGACGACCGTAAGTCAATTAGCGGTTATGTTATTTATTTTGGGGGCGTTCCTGTATCTTGGAGGAGTGTTAAACAAAAATGCATTGCCCTTTCCACTATGGAGGCAGAGTTTGTAGCTCTGTCTGAAACAGTAAAAGAAGTTATTTGGATGAAGCAGGTATTAAAGTATGCTCAAAAGTTCGGTTTTACTTTGCCAGTAATTAAAGTTTTTTGTGACAACGAAAGTGCAATGCATTTTTCAAGAAATACTAACGAAACCCAAAAGTCTAAGCACATTGATACAAGGTTTCATTTTGTAAAAGACTTGCTGTCTAAGAATAAATTTACTTTATCGCATGTTTCAGGGAAATGTAACATTGCTGATATTATGACAAAGCCACTGTCATTTAGCAAGTTTAAAAACTATTGTGAATTTTTGTATTGCTGTTAAATTTAGTAAGTGTGTTTATGTTTTTGAGCTCGATGGGGCCGAAATGTCAGGAATCGAGCCCAATCCTCCCCAGTAGGGCCGTACGGGAGAGGTACGGCAAATTGACTTTTACTTTGAGTGCCAAGTATGGCAACACCTTTATGTAAATAACCCTGTGTATATATATGTGTGCTGTTTCAATAAATCTTATTCGTTCGTTCGATCTTAGCCTGCATGCCATAATTATTTAATTCGACTCTGCTTAACAAAAAATACTTGTCTAGGGCCCCTCTACCTACCCCCCAATTATTGATGATTATTTCTGAATCACCCTGTATATTTTTGATTTCCATTATCGCCTATGGACTCTCCTTTTTGGTACAAGTGGTAATAAAGTCCCACAGAATTAGTTTGGTTTGTTGGTTAATAATTGTTTCCAATTAAACGGTTCAGGATGTTTCCACCCAAACTGTGCAATGAATTGTTTCATTCGGTGAGTTCATAAAAACCTATAAACTTATAACCTATCATAACAATTATTTCATTCTACGGTACACGCATGAATGCGTAATGGATATTTTTCACATTTTACAGTGCAAATTTATCCAAATAACCATGTTCCCGTTATTTGTAACCTTTTTAAAAAGTTAACATTATGTGACGTCTTACTTTTTTTGGTCGTGATTTTCTCAAAAACTATGGGTTGTAAAGTTATCGTTCTTGGGACATTTTTATGTATCCACGCAAAGAATAAGACTATGCAGAGTTTGGACGGACTTGTTGAAACACCTCTATGACTTTTACTCATTAGAAGTTACATATGAATCTGAAAATTGCGTATAAATCTGATCCAAATAATCCAGAAATTTGTATAAACAAGGATTCAGTACCCTATTTATGTGGCATAACTATTAAATTGGTAGGAAGATTCCCTTGGGAGATTCCCAACGTTGCGCAGGTCTTCTAACCATAAATCAAAGGGGAATCCTTTATCGGGCATTAAGTCGTACAAGGTGGATGATTACAAACCTGTGCTAATAAATTACCCTTTTCTTTGAGTGGGACGGATTAATCATCTTAAGTGCGATGCTAATGATCCTTTTTAAGAGCCCTGGGTAATGAGTTACATAAAATAGTGGACTCTGCAAACAGATCACTGAACTGGAAGGAATACTCCATTTTGAGATGGCTTTTTTTACACCTCCCCTTATTATTCATGCATACATCAAAAGAATTAAAAATTTAGATGAGTTTTTTAGGAATAATTAGCTTTTATCTCGCTTTTACTTAGAAGTATCCCATTTGTAGTTTTCTCATAGTGAAGACTATTAAACGAATTTGATTACTGCAGTAGTTTGAAGTTGATAAACTTAAGTTAATGTCAAGGTAAATAAATTTGATCACTCAGTAGTTGAAGATGGGAAAGGGAAGAAAAGCGTAGCTTTAGCGTTTAGCAGTATCTGTGATAGGTTTAGTGATATCGCATATAGTTTTTTAGTTTTTGTGTTTATATGTTATTTCAATCTAGTTTTGAGAAAGTACAGTATTTTTATGTATTGATTGATACCAGCTAAATATTTTAGTATGCAACTATTACTTAATTATCATGAAATATATTTTTAATTGTCATGAAATATACTTTTTAAACGTTTGATAATGAAATATTTACTTGCATTGTAAAATTTAAAAACGAGTAAGTTTAGAATTGTAGTTTAAACTTAAGAATACTTGTTTTAAAACAAACGCAGACTACTTTGAAAAAAGGCCCATTATTTTAATATTAAGTGCATTACAGCTTACCTTTATTTTAAACTAACCGTTAAAGTTCCTAGACCTATAATGTTTTTGGTATTGTAGTATTTTTTTGTTATTATAAAACAGTTAAATTCACAACTTCGTTAAGTTCTTGTATAAAAAAATGAAAAGAAGAGTTCTTCACCAGTAACCTCTGGTTAGAGGAATGTGTGAGAAAACTCCAGCTCTCAAGCGCCGCCTCCAACCGTGGACCGGTTTCGCCCTTGTTAGGGCTCATCAGCACGGTATAGGAAGGTAACGCAAGAGAGCGGAGGGAGAGCTTTTAGTCGAGCCGACTATAACGGAAAAAGTGGTGACCATTGATCAGTCCTCCACTTGTATAAGTTCTAATTCTTATATAAATTCTAAGAAGCAATAAATTGGCATTTGATGTAATTGTTTGGAACAATTGTTATTCTTGGCATTTGATGCAATGGTCTTCAAAAACAACTTGGTTTTAAAAAAGGTTTGATAACAAATATTTTTAAGTTTTTTTGAAGTCATCTTCTAGAGTAATGAGACTTTATATAATATACAGAGGTTTTTTTTATAAAAACCCAACCAACTGTTTAAGGGAAGTGTAAAAATGATTTAAAAATTGAAATTTAATCTTTCCCCGAAAATATTTTTCTTCCTTTTAATAATTGCCCATTACTTATGATTATAATGTATTACATACTTAAGTAATAAAATAATTACGTAGTTAAAGCATAATCAAATAATAAATAAAATATTATTACGTAGAAATTTTCTAATAATTGAGTTAAATTAAATTACATTAGGAACGGAAACATATATATTTAAGATGTGCCCTTTAGTCTGTAGAAGACGTTATGATAGACGGGTTTACCTTGACATTAACAAAAACTTATTAAAGTCAGGTTTAAAAAAATAATTGTAAAATGTGTAAGTAAAGTATGATTTAATTTGTCGGTTGGTACACCAACTGAATATTTGGAAAATATTGAGTTCAAAATGATAAAACTTAATTCAATTTTCAAAATATTATCCAAGTTAACGTCAGAATTTGTGAAATATATCCATTCAAAAAGAAGCAAGTAATTGGGTACACTTGTCAAGTACTAAAGCCAATTCATTATCTTTCGTAAGTGGAATCACACGGCTGAGAAAAAACGCGTGGTTAAATAATTTTCTTTGTTGGTCGGAAACCTCAATTGAAAGAAGACGCTGTAAAAGAATTCCAAGTTCTATTTCCATCTTGAAGAAGATGCAGCACTTAATCTACCTCACGGACCAAAGGATGGGGAAAAAATGGGCGGGAAAACTTGTTACCGTGAGATGAAGGTTAACAAGAAAATTTCTTATCCATTCCTTTTCTTGCTGGATTCTCCAAAGGAGTCACTAAAAGGGTTTAGATCTGGTAGTCACTGGGACGGTCTTGGTAAAGTTAAATCCAAGTTTGAATAAAAAGTATGTACACTTTTGTTGTAAATTTTAACTCTAAAATGTATGCAAATATTATAAAGCATGCATGTATAAGGTGTTTTAGAGTTTTGAATTAACTGTTATTGGGATTTTAATGTGATATTTTTTTATAAATGAAGTGATAAAAAGCTAGTAGGAAACATTTAAAACTTATTAAATTATTTCGTACAAGTATTAAAATTTTTGGAGAAAGTAAGATGGTTTTGGATTTGAACGCGTATAGAAAGCATAAAAAGTATTGTCTTAAAATGATTAAAATATATATATATATATATATATATATATATATATATATATATATATATATATATATATATATATATATATATATATATAAGTAAAAAATTCATCGATTACTAATCAAAATTGGCATAATTACCCTGAGAAGCAGACCCAGACAACAAAAATTAAAAAAACAAAGAATTAGCCGGCACCCACTTCATCAGGAACCCCGGGTGCCAGCGTGTTGTGTTCAGTGTGTTGTGTGTTGTGTTCATTTTCTAATTCTTTAAAAATAATTTAGAATGTAATATTATATATATATATATATATATATATATATATATATATATATATATATATATATATATATATATATATATAAAACAAATACATTTGAAATTTAAGATCATATGTACCACGTGTACCCACCATAACTCCCAGACACTCAAAGAAATTGAAGATGTCCACAGGTGCGCCCACGTCATCAGTGGTCCCGGACGCACTCTGTGGACGGCACAGCTTTCTGTAGCACGCGGAAGGACAAAGTCGAAATTCCGCGTGCTGGGACCAGAGCTGCGCCCAAACCAAATCAAAGTAGAAAAAACTGTATGAAAATTGAAACATTTGGATGCAAAAGCACCCTAAAATAGAAAGTAACGAGATGCATCTTACCGGAATGTTCAGGAAGGTTGATCATAATGGCAAAGCCCTTTATAAATTGTCTGTGTGGAGTTTAGTTGTCAAAAAACGCGTAGTGATATTGTGTTTAAAGTACTCAATCAGATTTATGGGAAAATTATTGTCTGACAAAACACCCAAAAGAAGTTCAATCTGTGCATTGAATCCAATTGTATTCGAACATATGTTGCCAATTCTTCTTATTTCATTGCTGATAGTACACTAGCGGAAATAAAAATCCCAACACCAAGAAGGAAAGGAGATATCAAACTCAAATTTATTTCTATGATTGCACATAGTATCAATGTGAATTGATTAAAAAATTAGACTTCCTGGATGTTAGGGGGCCGAGAAAAACAGGGAGGAGTGTTGTCTCCATAGGTGTCCATTACCGCCGTCACACGTTATGGTAGTGAGTGACAGAGGCTCTAATTGACTTTAGAGGGATTGGAGGACCATGTTGTCTCCTCAGGTAGTCCAAATTCATATGGTGCACCAGCGGACGTTGCATACCGGGCTAGGTGATTTCTCCTCTTTCTCCAGACATGTTTTGTGAGCGTTGGTTCTAGAGAACGGGAAAGACGGTGTACAATTGCAACCTAGGGTGTTAAGAAGAAAGCTTGTACATTGCATACAACATGTGGTTGTGCACGTTTCTCTTAAATTTTGTACCCAGGACAGGTCTGAAGGTAAGGATGGTCTACCGGCTGCGAAACCTCAATGACGCAGCTCTGGTTGGAAAAAGTACTGGTGAATCATACTCAGGAGACGCAGAAATGGAATCCAATGCATCCCCACTCCGTTACCCTGCATCATCACTTCGTGGAACGATTGGAAAATCGTCAGCTGAGTGCGCTTTCTCCATTGTGTCTTCAAACTCATACCCAACTGTCGTGGTGCTCCAAACTGAAGAAGGATTCTCTCATAAACACAATGTCATGAAATTGGGATTTTCATTTCCTTATTTCGTGCACTATTTGAAACAGAAAGGCCCATTTTCAGCCCCTTGTTTATAGACAAAGATGTAAGAAGCTATGCGGACAAAACAGATAATCCGCAATACTGTAAACGATACCCATCCCACTGCCGCTTGTCCTCAGTATGATCTACCGGTACTTTGGCCAACCAGAGCTGCTTCATTGAGGTTTTCTACCCGGTTGTCCGTCCTTACCTTCAGACCTGTCCTGAGGACAAATTTCAAGAGAAAAATGCACAAACACATGTTTTATGCAATGTCCAAGCTTTCTTCTTAACCCCCTATATTGCATTTTTACCCTGGCCTATCCGTTCGTAAAACCAACGCTCACAAAACATGTCTGGAGAAAGAGGAGAAATCACCTGGCCCGGTATGCAACGTCCACTGGTGCACCATATGAATTTGGACTATCTGAGGAGACAACATGGTCCTCCAATCCCTCAAAAGTCAATTAGATCCTCTGTCACTCACTACCATAACGTGTGACGACGGTAATGGACACCTATGGAGACAACACTCCTCCCTGTTTTTCTCGGCCCCCTAATATCCAGGAGGACTGATTTTTTAAGCAATTCACATTTATACTATGTGCAATTATAGAAATAAATTTGAGTTTGATATCTCCTTTCCTTCTTGGTGTTGGGATTTTTATTTCCGCTAGTGTATTAAGATAAATCTTGTTTGATAGGTTCGATTCCCAAAATATCATTTTATTCACCTTAAAGTTAAACAGGTTTCTTTTGTCAAATAGATCAATGTGATTGCAGTTATTGGAGAAACTAATTTTGAGATCTAAGAATTCTGCTTCATTTTCCTTATTATTGGTTTTTTCTAGTTTCAATTCTTTCGGATAAAGGTCCTCATAAAAGTTACAAAAATCTTTGAAGTTGATTACAATAATATCGTCTATGTATCTAAAAATTCCAGCTCCTATAAAATTATGATTTTTTTCAAAATAGTGCAAAAAGAGATTAGCCAAAATGGAAGAAAATTTAGAACCTTGTGGAATACCCTTTATTTGCAAATAACATTTTTCGTTATTGTAGATATAATTGTTATAAATGCACAAGTTAATCAGATTTTTCCAAGTTTCTTCATCAAAGCCAATAATGCTTTTAAAGTCATAAAAATAATGCATAAGCACCTCACTAATTTGATCCAATGGTAAACTTGTAAATAAATCTTTGAAATCAAATGTCATAATATGACCAATCTTATTATCATTAAATAATACATTATTATTTAAAAGCATTATTGGCTTTGATGAAGAAACTTGGAAAAATCTGATTAACTTGTGCATTTATAACAATTATAAATAATGATAATAAGATTGGTCATATTATGACATTTGATTTCAAAGATTTATTTACAAGTTTACCATTGGATCAAATTAGTGAGGTGCTTATGCATTATTTTTATGACTTTAAAAGCATTATTGGCTTTGATGAAGAAACTTGGAAAAATCTGATTAACTTGTGCATTTATAACAATTATAATGATAATAAGATTGGTCATATTATGACATTTGATTTCAAAGATTTATTTACAAGTTTACCATTGGATCAAATTAGTGAGGTGCTTATGCATTATTTTTATGACTTTAAAAGCATTATTGGCTTTGATGAAGAAACTTGGAAAAATCTGATTAACTTGTGCATTTATAACAATTATATCTACAATAACGAAAAATGTTATTTGCAAATAAAGGGTATTCCACAAGGTTCTAAATTTTCTTCCATTTTGGCTAATCTCTTTTTGCACTATTTTGAAAAAAATCATAATTTTATAGGAGCTGGAATTTTTAGATACATAGACGATATTATTGTAATCAACTTCAAAGATTTTTGTAACTTTTATGAGGACCTTTATCCGAAAGAATTGAAACTAGAAAAAACCAATAATAAGGAAAATGAAGCAGAATTCTTAGATCTCAAAATTAGTTTCTCCAATAACTGCAATCACATTGATCTATTTGACAAAAGAAACCTGTTTAACTTTAAGGTGAATAAAATGATATTTTGGGAATCGAACCTATCAAACAAGATTTATCTTAATACTATCAGCAATGAAATAAGAAGAATTGGCAACATATGTTCGAATACAATTGGATTCAATGCACAGATTGAACTTCTTTTGGGTGTTTTGTCAGACAATAATTTTCCCATAAATCTGATTGAGTACTTTAAACACAATATCACTACGCGTTTTTTGACAACTAAACTCCACACAGACAATTTATAAAGGGCTTTGCCATTATGATCAACCTTCCTAACATCAGAAAACTCATGATAATACAAAACAAAGTCCTCCGACGCATCACTGACGCCCCTTGGTACATTAAGAACAAGGATCTTCAAATAGAACTAAGAACTGAAAAACTCTCTACCTTCATAGAGAACACCTCCAAACGGTTCTTCCATACTGTTGAAACCCACCCAAACCTACTCATCAGCATCCAAACTATCCATTCTGATCCAGATCCAGCAAAGAAATTCCCATTCTCTACCACCACGATCACGCAACGTCTTCATCCCCCTTAATCTCCAATGTTTTAACACCATACTACTATTATATGAAAAGTTAACCTTTTCTGCTTTATAGGCCTGCAGCCTAATCTCATTCTCTCGTTTTAGTCATGTTTTTTTCCTACTGATGATTCTTAATTTCAAGCGGAGCAAAAGCGCCTCCGGCGCTGTGCACTCCTCATATATGATGATGATGATCAACCTTCCTGAACATTCCGGTAAGATGCATCTCGTTACTTTCTATTTTAGGGTGCTTTTGCATCCAAATGTTTCAATTTTCATACAGTTTTTTCTACTTTGATTTGGTTTGGGCGCAGCTCTGGTCCCAGCACGCGGAATTTCGACTTTGTCCTTCCGCGTGCTACAGAAAGCTGTGCCGTCCACAGAGTGCGTCCGGGACCACTGATGACGTGGGCGCACCTGTGGACATCTTCAATTTCTTTGAGTGTCTGGGCACGGCTAGACTGGATTAACTGTGTTTATATACGGCTTGCGCAATTACGCGAAAAGGTAGGTTCAAGAAACTGGGATGTACGATGTTAGCGCCATCTATCTGTCATTCATGGCATTCCACTGGAAAATAATTATTGGTTGGTTGATTTCATACGATTCAAAGATAAATATGCTTAAAAGGAGTCACAGACGAGCAACTTGGTCATCAACCGGGTTGATTATTTTTCGTGGCTAGTTCACAGGGTTGGTAGTATGGTGAAGAATAAAACAAATCATAAATTTCATGATCACGATAATGAATCACAATCATGAAAAATCATAAATTTGTATTTTTATGACTTAGGTAAATGACTAAAAGTGTTCTTAGAACGTAAAAACAAAAATTATACGACAAAAAATATATATAATATAATTATATATTATAAAAAAAATAATACGCCCTCCAATCCTTCCAGAATTTGAAAACATCGTTTTGGAACCTGTGTTAGGATTTTTCTGTGTACTGCGTATTTTGAAGAGCCGAAGCAAACCAACCAACCAACCCTAACGAGCCATTACGCGCGGTACCCCCTCAAGCGGTAAAAACTGGAAACTTCCGGCGCCGTCGGCCGTGCGTCGGCTCTTTTGATCTTTTGGAAAGTGGATAAGCCGTATAACCTACGGTCGCGATCAAGTTTAGCCGTGGTCTGGGAGTTATGGTGGGTACACGTGGTACATATGATCTTAAATTTCAAATGTATTTGTTTTATATAGATTTTGATATGTTGGATTTGAGCTGCTTGGCGCTTGTCTGCATATTCATTCTAACTGTTTTTGAATATTATTAATTGTTTTCCTATATATATATATGTATCCTATATATAGACACCCTGTATATATATATATATATATATATATATATATATATATATATATATATATATATATATATATATATATATATATATATATATATATATATATATATATATATATATATATATATATATATATATATATATATATATATATATACATATATATATATTAGGGTGGTCCTTATTTTTTAAGTTTGGAAATCTTAACGCGACGCCCCCCCAAATTGTTCCATCATACAAATAAATAGTTTTTGCAAAATATCAGCTCATTCGAATAATAAACACCCGTGCGCAGTTGCCTTGAAGTTTCAAAAAAATACTGATTTTTTCACAAAACATCCCAAAAACCATAGATTAAACCCTCCCAACTTCTTCTTGATTTTTTAATGAGAATCTAATATAGTTATAGTTATAATGTTCCAGATTCCATTCTTCTATCACCCCTCTTTCGGTAGTAAAAATGTTTTAAAGTTAAAATAACTCTTGTAAAGTTGTTTTTTCTGCATTTTAAAAAAGCTAATAACTCCAGAACCATACAACTTAAAAACCTGAAACTTGTGCCATTTTGTTTGTAGTTTTATTACCTTTCATTTAATGTGCAACATAACTGCCTTTTTAAAAAAAATTTTCTTCAAAATAAAAAAATGGAGAAAAAATTAAATAAAAAAAAATTTTGAAAAAAAAATTTTATTAAATAAATTTTAAGTTTTTCCACTCCCAAAATGAACATTTCTGCTAAATTTCAAGTTGAAATTAAAATTTGATCATGTAGAAAAAAATAAAAGTTTGCGAAATTTTGGCAAGTCCCTAAACATTCCATGTAATTTAACAAAAAAAGGTGTTTTACTCATGGGGATTCCAAAAACTCCCTTGAGGGTGTTCATACGATTTGTACCATGCAAAAAAATTTACTTAAATATCAGAAAATACAGCTATTAGCCGATTCGGTACAAAATCCTACAGAGCTAGTTTCCAACCTAATTCAATGTGCCTATATTTTACCTGAATTTCCATTAGAATTAAATTTTTACGTTATTTTTTCACTTCCAACATGTCAAATCAAATGAAATTAAAAGTGTTTAAAGATAAAAGAATAAAATAAAATCATACCCCGATGACTACGCACAACGCAGTCTACCATTTGGTACCCGACAGGGCTCTGTAAGATTTTGTACCGAATCGGCAAGTAGTTGTATTTTCTGATATTTAAGTGAATTTTTTTGCATGTTAAAAATCGTATGAACACCCTCAAGGGAGTTTTTGGAATCCCCATGAGTGAAACACCTTTTTTTGTTAAATTACATGAAACGTTTAGGGACCTGCCAAAATTTCGGAAATTTTTATTTTTTTCTACATGATCAAATTTTAATTTCAACTTGAAATTTGGCAGATATGTTCATTTTGGGAGTGAAAAAACTTAAAATTTATTTAATAAAACTTTTTTTCAAAAATTTTTTTTATTTAATTTTTTCTCCATTTTTTTTATTTTGAAGAAAATTTTTTAAAGAAAGGCAGTTATGTTGCACATCAAATGAAAGGTAATAAAATTACAAACAAAATGGCACAAATTTCAGGTTTTTAAGTTGTATGGTTCTGGAGTTATTAGCTTTTTTAAAATGCAGGAAAAACAACTTTACAGGAGTTATTTTAACTTTAAAAAATTTTTACTACCGAAATAGGGGTGATAGAAGAATGGAATCTGGAACATTATAACAATAATTGTATTAGATTCTCATTAAAAAATCAAGAAGAAGATGGGAGGGTTTAATCTATGGTTTTTGGGATGTTTTGTGAAAAAATCAGTATTTTTTTGAAACTTCAAGGCAACTGCGCACGGGTGTTTATTAATCGAATGAGCTGATATTTTGCATACATTATTATTTTATATAGTGACACAAAACTAGGGGGCGTCACCACCGGAATTCCCCAAAAAAATTTTTACCATACAAATAAGGACCACCCTAATATATATATATATATATATATATATATATATATATATATATATATATATATATATATATAATATTACATTCTAAATTATTTTTAAAGAATTAGAAAATGAACACAACATGCCGGCGCCATGCAGCCATGCAAATCAGTTCCCTTAATAAGTAAAAAATTCATCGATTACTAATCAAAATTGGCATAATTACCCTGAGAAGCAGACCCAGACAACAAAAATTAAAAAAACAAAGAATTAGCCGGCACCCACTTCATCAGGAACCCCGGGTGCCAGCGAACCACGGTTTTCTGTGATGGCCGATAGGGCGATATACGCCAAGGAATAAATATCGGCCATCGGGGTCCGAACCGTGGGAAAAAAACAGAGGAGAAAGTAAAACTTACGATGGTTTCAAGACGAATTTATATTCGAAGTAATGAAAAACAAGGCAAGATGTTGCCAAAGAATTCAAAAAACCCGAAAAAAGATTGCTGCCAGATATACCACAAAAAAACCAGATGCTAATGCAGATGAATTGCGTCACTGTGTTGTTGTTCTTTAAGGGTGTATGTGCATAAAACAAAGTCTTCAGGGTAAGACCGCTAACAAACCCACTTTGTTGTGTAAGGCGGATTTAAAAAAACATGTGTTGTACAAGGAAAAACTCCAGAAAAAATACCATAAATCTTAAGAAATCGTATTTAAAATATTACGATATAGGCTGTCAATCAATTTATCAGGAATCATTAGATTTTAATTTTAAAGTTCTAAAACTAATATATTGGGAATCGAACATCTCTAAAAAAGTGTATTACAACACAATAAATAGCCAAATTGCAAGATTTAAGAAAATTTGTTCAAATCGTGATTTATTAAGAAGACAGATAAAAGAACTCTTCAACATATTAAAATCTAATGATTTTCCTGATAAATTGATTGACAGCCTATATCGTAATATTTTAAATACGATTTCTTAAGATTTATGGTATTTTTTCTGGAGTTTTTCCTTGTACAACACATGTTTTTTTAAATCCGCCTTACACAACAAAGTGGGTTTGTTAGCGGTCTTACCCTGAAGACTTTGTTTTATGCACATACACCCTTAAAGAACAACAACACAGTGACGCAATTCATCTGCATTAGCATCTGGTTTTTTTGTGGTATATCTGGCAGCAATCTTTTTTCGGGTTTTTTGAATTCTTTGGCAACATCTTGCCTTGTTTTTCATTACTTCGAATATAAATTCGTCTTGAAACCATCGTAAGTTTTACTTTCTCCTCTGTTTTTTTCCCACGGTTCGGACCCCGATGGCCGATATTTATTCCTTGGCGTATATCGCCCTATCGGCCATCACAGAAAACCGTGGTTCGCTGGCACCCGGGGTTCCTGATGAAGTGGGTGCCGGCTAATTCTTTGTTTTTTTAATTTTTGTTGTCTGGGTCTGCTTCTCAGGGTAATTATGCCAATTTTGATTAGTAATCGATGAATTTTTTACTTATATATATATATATATATATATATATATATATATATATATATATATATATATATATATATATATATATATATATATATATATATATATATATATATATATATATATATATATATATATATATATATTTATATATATACAGGGTGTCCCATAAATAATGGGCCACACTTCTAGGGGGGATAGTAGACACCTAGACGAGTCAGAATCGCATAGGATTCGGGGGTCCCAGACTAAATCCCAGGGAGCTAAAAATGGTGCGACACCCCAAAAAAATTATTGAAAAATTCAATTTGTAGAAGAACTACTATTGGTAAAAATTTAATTAGGGTCTCAAATTTTGTGGTTTAATAGGATCTTCAAAATTATGGTAAAAGTTTTCACTTAAAAATTTTTTATTACGAAAAAAAGTCAAAAAACCACAAAAAAATGTGAAAAATCTGCCAAAACTTTATTTTGTATTTGGAAATCCTTTCTTTTGATATCCCCATCTGAAAGAGCATAATTGAAAACCCCAAAGTCCAAAGTTTCACGTAAATACCCTCAATATTAAACGCTTGAGATCCTATTAAAGTTTGTTTTTTGCGTGCGAAAACAGCTTCAGAAAACGAGCGTTCAGGGAGAATCTAAGAATTACGGATTGTAGTGGATTGATGCTCACCAACTATTATTCCTCGCCCAATTTGGCGAGACCTGAGATGAGCATGAAAATATCTGAAAACCGCCAATTGAACAATTTGTCGGGATGGAAATTGCAAAAGCGTAAAATGTTGATTTTTAATTTTTATTGAAGTCTATGAAAGGAAAAAAGATATTAATTAAATTAACTTAATCATTTATTGGATATAAAGAACAAACTCATTAATAGTTTTAGGAATTATCGATCTTAAAAACAAATAGTATTAATTGTTAGAAATTATCTGATAGTATCGATAATTTTTTTATTTAATTTGATAGTAGTAGTGATTTTACAAATGTATCAATCCAGGAAACAGCATTACTTATTGCTTTTAATGACAAAAACGGTACATTTGTTAGCTTTGAAAAAACCCAATAGAATAATCAATTATTTACAAGCACGGTACTTTAAAGATCTTTTGTAAATAGTTTCTATGGTTATTTTCCGTTATACCCCCGCACTAGGATACGTCAGTCGGCGGATCCTCCATCGCTAGGTTCGTGATTTTGAGTTGCGATAAAAGGGGGATTTCTGGTAATCGAGGAATGATATAATAAGCAAGTGGGTATGTACGGGGTCTCCCCTCAACGTCCGATATAAGAAGTTTGCAAAACAAAGGAATGCATGTTGAAGGTTATGACAAACCTAAGAGATTGCTTATATCGAACGGTGAGGTGAGACCTCGCATACCCTTTGCTTATTCCTCGATTAATAAACCAATCTTATATCGCAATTCAAAATCACGATCATAGCGCTTGAGGATCCGCCGACTGAAGTATCCTAGCGCGAGGATATAATGGGAAAACCCAAAAACGATTTACAAATAGGGTTCAAAGTTGGCACCGTTAGTCTGGATGCAGGCTTGACATCGACGGATCATCGACTGCCGGACGCGTTCAAATACACCAGGAATTTCTTTAACCGTGGCAGCGGCACAGACAACTCTAGCTACCAGATCCGTGTCTGTATCAACTGGATCGTTGTAGACAATATCTTTAATCGCTCCCCATAAGAAAAAATCAAGGCTAGACAAATCTGGTGATCTTGGGGGCCAGTGAACAGGTCCTCCACGCCCAATCCATCTATTTGGAAATGTGGTATCCAGGTAGCTTCGGACAGCCAATCCAAAATGTGCGGGCGCCCCATCATGTTGGAACCACATGTTGCGCTTCACATTTGATGGTACGTGGAGAAGCAATTCTGGAAGTACCTCCTCCGGGAAAATTTTATAATTCCCAGCGGTCAATCTTGAAGGGAGAAGATACGGCCCGACTAAGTAGTCGTCGACCAAACCTGCCCACACATTAATGCTGAAGCGATGTTGTGCCGCGTGATGCCGTACTCCGTGGGGGTTGTCATGAGCCCACAAATGCTGGTTGTGATGATTAAATACGCCATCCCTAGTAAATGTGGCTTCATCAGTAAACATCAAATATGATGGAAAATTTCTATCTTGTGCTTGTTTTTGAAGATACCATTGTGCGAATTGCACGCGTTTAGGATGGTCTTCGGGGAGTAGCAATTGCACTCTCTGAAGACGAAAGGGGTGGAAGGACTCGACTCTCAAAATACGCTGGACATTACTTCGAGAGGTTCCAACATCTGAAGCAATGGCACGTATGCTGGTACTAGGATTATTTTCCACAGCATCCAACACCATTTCTTCGATAGCAACTGAGCCCGCCGATCGTGGCCTGCCCTCACTCGCCCTTTCACTTCTCAATGTCCCATTCTCGCATAAATTTTGATGGAGACGTTGGAATACTCTGAAGTGTGGCTGTTCTCTGTTGGGGTACCGATCGGCATAAATACGAGCAGCGGCCCGTCCATTGTAGTCAGCAATAGACGAGATTAGTGATGACGTTTTTTGTTTTGTTTGGAAACGTTGATTCGATCCGTGATTGGTTACATACGGATCCGTACTGTCCGTACAGTTCACGGAACCAATCACAGACTGAATTTACGTTTCCAAACAAAACAAAAAACGTCACACTAATCTCGTCTATACCGTAGACAATGTGCATTTCTGCGAGTTCAGTATTTGTGAATTGATTCATACCCAGAATTCGATAAAAAATTTAAAGAAATCCAAAGCAACAAATAATAATACTTCAGAATTTAAATGGACGAGAGACGAAAAAAGAGATAACAGCGGCTGAATTCAAATAAGGCACAAGTTTAGTACAGAACATACATAAGTACTGGATGAAATTTGCATACCTAATTTGAAATTATCTACAGACGAAAGTACTGGAAAAAAAGTCTGAAAATTTAAAAGCGCATTATTATGGGATGCGAATTTTTTAATACAAAAATTATTTACTGAAATACTAAAATTTGAAAAAAGTTATTAATTTACTTAAATGTTTGGGATCGTAACTAGAAACCTAGAAGGTAAATGTTTATTAAAACCATCTTATCAGACACTTAAGAAAAAATAAATTGTAACTATCCCTTTTGCTCAACAAAATTGCGTATTTTCTTAGGGGTAGTTACAATTTTTTTCTTTCGCCAAGTAAGCATGGATGATCTGTAGAAGCGAAAGTTGGCGAGGAATCTAGCATCGCAAATAATGGCGAGAAAATTGGCGAGCATCAATCCGCTACAGTCCGAAACTCGTAGATTCTCCCTGAACGCTCGTTTTCTGAAGCTGTTTCCGCACGCAAAAAACAAACTTTAACAGGATCTCAAGCGTTTAATATTGATGGTTTTTACGTGAAACTTTGGACTTAAGGGTTTTCAACTATGCTCCTTCGGATGGGAATATCAAAAGAAAGGATTTCCAAATACAAAACAAAGTTTTAGCAGATTTTTCAAATTTTTTTGTGGTTTTTTGACTTTTTTTTGTAATAAAAAAATTTTTAAGTGAAAACTTTTACCATAATTTTGAAGATCATATTAAACCACAAAATTTGAGACCCTAATTAAATTTTTACCAATAGTAGTTCTTCTACAAATTGAATTTTTCAATAATTTTTTTGGGGTGTCGCACCATTTTTAGCTCCCTGGGATTTGATCTGGGACCCCCAAATCCTATGTGATTCTGACTCGTCTAGGTGTCTACTATCCCCCCTAGAAGTGTGGCCCATTATTTATGGGACACCCTGTATATAGTATAATCAATCTAATGCTAGTTTAACTCATAGTATCTATCTATATACTAGCAAAATCTTTGTCTTTATAAACATGTCGTAATATAAAAAAGCATGAAATTTACAATTAAGTAATCTACAAATATGAAAAAGAAAAAAATAAAAGAAAAAAATACAGAATCTAAAATTCACAAACTATCCCTCACTTTTTTTGTTCCCTATATTCCCACTTAGTTCGTAAAAGACGGTATTCTCCCATAACATATTATTAAATTTACGTGCCACAGAAATTTGTAAATGGCTATCAATGTCACGCTTGATGGATAAACCACTTGGACAAATTTCAGTGCAAATTTACCAAGCTTATAGCGGAAAATATGTGAATTTAGATCTATAGTGTTTCGGAATTATCTTTTTTCTTACCTCAATCTTTTACAGAACATGTATCTTCTTTCCTGGCGCGTTTATTTTTTTATTTTCGTTGAGATCATCCGTTAGTGGCCATCAAAATTTAAGTGCTCTGTGAGTTAGAGGTCTCTGAAGCGTTGTAATTTCACTTCGCTTTTTCAGTTTTTTTACAACTGTAATGTTTATCGGTGTTCAAAGTGGATTTCAAACGACTGTCTTTCACTTAAAAACAGCTATTACCATCAGGTATAAAAAAGAAATAACATTTTCAAGTAACTCGTTCGATCAAAACTTTTAGAGGATTTTCAAATTAATTGATGATTTTATTTAACAATTTATTGTTGACTCTTAAAATAATCCATCGTATGTTTCTGAATAAACATTTTAAGCAGTTATATTCCCTAAAACATTTTTCTTCTGAATTACAATCCTTTAAATTGCTTTTAATGTTTTTTTTCCACTTTACTTTCAGTTTCACTTAAATATCTAATTACAGTTTTTATTATTCTAGGGAATTAGATTAAAGGAGTATATTATTGAGGAAAAACATATTTATTGGAATGAAAGTTATTCGTTAATGCTATCGGGATATGCGTGCTATGATGATTATTTTTAGTCCTTCCGTAATCTCCTTAATTCGTCAGCCCCCTTATTTTAAAGTTGTAACTAAACAAGTTCAATAAGTTGTCTTACCAATGGGGAATACAACGATTTTTCAAATTTATTTTTTATCTCTATAGAGCTTCTTAAAAAATATAAAAAAGTTTATTTCGAAATCTGATCATTAGTTAATTTAAAAAAAAAATGAAAAACTACAATGCGCAGAAGAGTTAGGGGTTTGACTCATGACATCACTTCTGTCTTCGGTACGACACGCTTGTACGAAAGCGTATGACGTATAGTAGGCCACACCTCCAATTCTAGCGAGCGTAATTTTTGAAAATTAATTAAAAAAACTAATGATAAAAAATCTAAAAATTTGAAGGAAATGCGTTTTATAATCCCATTAATGATTTCCAATAGTCGAAATCTTGAATTTCCACAACTCCCTATTTTCCTGTGATAAAAATTATTTTAACTCCACTCTTTAAACATTTTGATGAATAAGACCTTTGGGGAAAACACATAGACAATAAAACCCATCAATCCTAATAAACCATCTTTTAATTTTTCCCCCACTAATAGCCATATATAGTTTTTTTTGTAAGCATTTATATTTTATTTGGTTTTAAAGAAATTCGATGCTAATGATTATGCGTTTATCTATTGGATTCATTTAAAAATATTAATTGATTTGAAACAATCTCCGGAGTGAAGTATTTATCTTTCAAAAAATTAAAAAAACTATCCTACGTGATCAAAATGTCAAGGTTTACTTGAAACAGTTGAATTCAAATTCCCCCAGCTTCAAATATTTATTGATATTTAACAAACGTAAATTTTTCATGATCTTAATTCTATAATTTGTCTCCATTAATTTAAACAATGTTTGTAAACTTTTTACTATAAGAGTATTAGCATCCCTGTATAAATTTGAAATTTCCATAAAAATATCGAGTGAATATTCAAGAAAAATAGACTGAGTACATATTTTTAGGTGCTCAGTATCCCAAAATCTAGTTTGATTTTAAAATATGTTAAAATCTATACTGAGGTTATATTTTATCAAAAAAGTTTTTTTTATCAAAATAAAAAATAGGTAACTTGTGGTCTTAAAATTTTTCATGAATAACTGGTACTCAAGTCTGCATAGTATTAGTCGGTTATATTTTTTAGTTGGGGCCTACAACACGAATAACTTCAAGTTATTATACATTAAATTACCATACATCAAATTATATACTTCCTTATATCCGATGAAATATTTTCTATACTAATCTATGAAAAGCTTCTATGTGTATCTGAATAAAACACACTGCTTTTCAATTTAAGTTTCAAGGTAAAGCTAGAGTATCTTCCTACTTCAAAGATAATTTACATATTTACTTTTATCGTGATTTTGCATTGCGATTTTAAGAAATTTGTGACCCCTATCTTCGTTTAACACTATTTTACAACACCCCTACACTTCCTTTCCACATGAAATGCCAACTTAAGTTCTGTTTGAACTCAAAAATGGAAAACCTTCGCCCAACCTCCAAAGGTACGATGAATAAAAGATCTCCTGTGCCTTATCTAAGTTAAGTTGTGAATGAATAAATCGGGAGTATAAAAAAGTCCCCTGCGTGTCCATCTGGAAACTATTTTGGCATCCAGAATTTGAGTTCTTGTGTTCGCGAACAACATTTTTCTGCTCTCTAAGCTTCGATTTTAAAAGTACAATGAGAAAAGTTTGCGGGATACGTTTTGGTAAAGGAAACAACGCTTAGAGAGTCAAATACCTGGGATTTAAAGTTTAGTAGAGTCTTTTATTTTATGTTCTACCCTTTTCATACCTCCTATAAATTTAAGTTGTTTTTGAACCAGACTTATAGTATATAAACTTACGACTTAATATTTTTAAAAAATATAAGTGTCCATCAGTGAGAAGAGATGATAATTCAAAGTTGTAAGACTAATTCTAATCAGACCACTTGAGAAAAATAGGTTTAGTCCGGATTTCATGGCCAAATTAGGATGTATTTCACCTTTTACCTCTAAAATAAGAAAATAAAGATGCATAGATAGATATTTTTATATTTTTCTTTTAAACTATTTTTCTAATTTTTGTAATAAGGTAAATGTGGATAGTGGACAGACACAGTACCAATAGTGGCCACCTAGCTGATTAATTTAAAAATAGAACGAGTTAGAGGCATCAAACAGCGTCAAAATTCATAGGCATAGTAGATTGTGCAATCAGGTAAGCTGGTAAATTACCACAGATACCATAGATCAGCATTGGAAGGATATTTAAATATTTGAAAATAACATCGGCCGGGGTATTTCGGAAATGATTTTTTTGTATTTATTACCGTTTTTTGATTGACTTTTAAATTTATACTTAGATAAAGAAGAGTGTATAAAATGATACTGAATAAAATTTATTTGAAAATTTTGACTTTACGAGGATTTATGGGGGTGGCCACTTTACCAACACATAATCTTAGATTTTTCAATAGTGGCCACTGCAATGGCTTCTTAAAGAAACATAAATAATATTTAATTTGAATCGGTTTTTCTTCATAAACTGTTGATTGCGCTTTAAAATGAATGTTTAATGAATTTGATTTCATACTGGCTTCGGGAACCAAGGTTTCAAAAACATTGAATTACAAGCTAATTTTCTCTCAAATCAGCTACAGCGTAGGCTTTGGAAACGGCTTGGGCCGGAAACTATCAAGTCTATTATTCAAAATTAAATAAAGCTAACTTTATTAGATCGAAATTATATTTCGTTGGGAAGGAAGATTTAATTAGAACTAAACGACTAGGGGAGGGTGGGGACGATTGTAACGCGGGGCAATTGTAACACTTTGATTTCCTCAAAACGAGAGGCTGCCTGGGCGAAAAGGAGATGACAGTACGTAAAAGGCAGGTGATTGAAAGAATATCAGAGATTGCCAAGGCTGACATTTGAGTTGTGGCTGAGTAATTGAGAAAAGAGTGTTTTTCGAGCATCGAAGTAAATTTCTACTTTTGTGTAACTTTCCTTCTCCTGCACTGCAGGTATGAAGCACAACAACACTGATTTTATGTATTGTGTGTACATGTATCCTAGTTTTATTCTGCTTAGTTTCAAGATGATACTATTGTTAGTTTCGCGGAAAACGAGGGTTGAACTAAAAATGGCAAAGTGGGGTCGATTGTAACACTTCAACCGGGGACGGTTGTAACATGTTACAACTGACCCCAATGTAGAAAATAACATGTTTCAAAAGTATTTTCGATGTATTGATTTATAATTCATACTTACCCTTAATATGGGCATATAATTATGAATTTTTACGGTTTTAGGATGCCGAGATCACGTAAAAGGAAAACTGAAAGGGGGCTGATTAGTCTAGAAAAAATGGAGGGAGAGGCTGTTTAGGTTTCTGTGTCTAAAAAGTCTATTAGAAGTGTTGCTCGTGAGCACGATATTTTTCATGTAACATTATACAGATTCTGTCAGAAGAAAATAAAAAATGAAAATCCTAAAGTGGGTTATATTCAACACAATAAAGTTTTCGATCAAGGGCAGTAAGAGGAACCATTTTTTGTGCAAAAAATGGTCCCACGTTCGTTGTACTACAGGGGAATTAAGTCATGAATACCCTAATTGCCCTTGTGAATAATTATTTACTGTTATTTACTCATCGACATTCATTATTATTTAAACTCATTATTTGAGTGAAAAGTTCATTATTTCCATTCTAGTCTATATATTTAATTATTATTTAACAAGAAAATATAAATTGTTAATAAATTTGAATGATTTTCTATCTATTTTTATGAATTTGTGTTGTGTTACAATTGCCCCTTATATGTGTTACAATTGACCCTTCAAGTGGGGACGATTGTAACGTTTTTCGATTTTCGATGTTTTATTTACTAAATTGCAATGCATATCCACCGGACGGTTTTCATAACAAAATTGTGATTGGGATATATCAACCTATTTTCATACCAATTTTCATAACTCTAACATAAAAAATGGCTTAGTTTGAGATCAAATAAAGCATTTTGTTACAATCGTCCCCACCCTCCCCTATATACCTACTCAACTGCATGCATAAACTCCTCATATAGGCTTAAAAAGAGTGGTGTCCACTTTAGATACAAGAGGTGTCCACCTAAGAAACAACCACCTAAGATGTGACCACTATAGATGCAATTTGGAGTACTTTTTAAAAATTAATTTAAAATACTTTACCCAATCTAATTAAAATTTTTAATGGCAAAATCGAAAGAAGAAGATCCAATTAACCTAGAAATACAATGATAGTGATGAACCAACGATAGTAAAAGGGTCACGTGATTTTGACAACGCTGGAACAAGTATTTCGGAGGGGAGACAGGTGGAAGTTGAGGGGTAGTTGATTGAAAGAGGAAGAGACATTTGCTTGTATATAAAAGCCAGACCCCAACTATCACCGGTTACCCAACTATCGGCAGTGCAAAGGGTCGTGGCTAGTTCACAGGGTTGGTAGTATGGTGAAAAATAAAAAATCATAAATTTCATGAGCACGATCATGAATCACGATCATGAAAAATCATAAATTTATATTTTTATGACTTAGGTAAATGATTAAAAGTGTTCTTAGATCATAAAAACAAAAATTTAAAACCTTAAAACCTTATTACCGACCCTGTGAACTAGCCACGACCCGTGCAAAGTCTGTAAAAATCACGTGACCCTTTTACTATCGTTGGTTCAGCAGTAACAGTTTCAAAGAAAATAGGTTGGTATTTATCGAGAATTTAGGCAAAAATTTTCCTTAAAGTGTCCACTATATCCACATTTACCTTAAGATATGCAAATATTCCTCTGTTAAAAATTATTATGAGAAAATTTCTGGGACAGTATTTTATAAAACAAATAAACAATTTACAGAAAAACGTCCACCAACTTTCCAAAAATACGTCACCAAATCCCCTCCATGAATAAATCTTCCTTAAAAGTTTGAATACATATTAACTCTAACTTAAAAAAATTGAAACGAAATGTTTTTTTTTAAATATTCAGCTTAATTATTTTTAATATATTATTATAAAAATAACTATTTCTTATTGTTAATCAATATTCTGACCAAACAAAACCCAATATTTTAAAGTAACTCGTAAGTATATGCCTAGTGTTTATCATTCATATTTTTGTTTGAACCCAGAATTGTTAAACAATACCGTTTACGCAATTGATAATAATAATAGACAACACCTACATATCACTCAATGTTTACAATTAATTTTGATTAAATCAGACTAAAAATTATAAATATTGGACAAAAAGTGTGGAATTTTAATATTTTTTTTTATTTCCAATGGCAGGGAATACAAAATAGTAGATGACAAATACAATAAACACCAAATAGTAGGGGAGCCCATGATGCTAAATGTGGATTTACTCGAGCGCGTCAGATTAACATAGGGGGGATACCTTGCATACTTTTGAGTAACTCCACAAAATATAAGCCCTCAATGCAGGGGGGTTTGTCTAGAACAGCCCGTCAGATTTGTAAAAAAAACAGTTACATGTACATACTCGAGCGCGTCAGATATTAATATTTTTGATACTCCAACGTATCTGTGATACCAAAGGTATGTTTATCTGCCGATTTGCGTGGTGGGGGTGGTCATTAGGGTGGGTCAAAAAAATTTTTTTCACATTTTTCCAGGGGCACAGCGACAAAAGGGTGCCAAATGGTCTCAAACTGAGGTGTGTAAAATATTATTCGATTATAATAACTCTTTTTGCCTCCGGATTGGCCTCGAAGTTTCGATTAATATAGTAATTTCATGTAAAAATGGACAAACGAAAATCAAGCTTTTACCTCGATTTCACGAATCCATTATGAATGTAAATGTGCACAATGGTATAAAAATCATCATCGAAGATTATAAAACAATTATAAATGAAACCAGAGTTGAAATACTTGAGTTGTAATACAACATATTTTGAAATATCTCAATGGTTAGAACTGGCAATCAAAAATTTCTTGCTGGAATCAAAAAAATGTGCGAAACTCGTATTGCCGGTTGAGTAGGATGTTAAAAACACTAAATTTTTAATATAAATTAATATGTCAGAAGGTTGGTACCTTTTTGGGGTTATAGGTTACAACCCAAGGAAAACATTTGGATAATAGTTTAAAAGTTGGGGTTTTCCTTGAAACTTCATTGGCATGTTAGGAATAGTCCTTCCCAAGTGTTCCTATATGAGTCCCTAATGTCCAAAAATAAATTAAAACCACATTTGAGAGTCAAATTTTGAAACATTTTCTTAAGAGCCGTAGATCAGCGTTTTCAGTTCAAAGCTCAGTATTATTCCCTAAGTTTTTAAATAAGCTATATTACTTTTCAAAACTTAGTTATAATTATCTTAAACAGTTAAATTTGCTATATTTGAACATTTATGAACGCATAAGGGAATGCTAAGGAGCTATTTTGAGTCAATCCTTCTCCAAAGAAGTATAATTTCATGGGCCTGGGTTTCAGTTTATTGTTATAGCAAAAAAAATAGGTAAATCATAGCTGAGGCGAATCATAACTGATATATTGCCTAATGAACGAACTATCTATTCGACAATTGTTTCAACAAATTTTTGCGATAATATTTGGATCCCAAGACCCAACCAGTGAAATAACTGTCAGCTGAATTTTGAAAGCGCGGCATATTTATGAAAAATATAACTATTTCTACTTTTAAAAATTAAAAATACCGTTTGGTACTGACCAAACTTGAGGGAAAATGTATCTGAACTACCAATATTTAAAATATGTACCACTGACAATCCACTGTTTGTTGGCAAAAAAGAATCTCCTATTCTAGGGCTATTGTTAATATGATAGAATATTACATTTCCACTTTGGCAGTTGTTTTTGTATTAAAATTGCATAAATGTGACTAATGTGATTAAAATTGCTTTTAAAGACCCTTATTTGTGAGCTTTAAAAAGTTATCGACAAAAAAATTTTATTTATATAATTTTAAAAAAATGTGAAAAATTACATATTTTTGTTCTATTTGAGGCCAATCCGGAGGCAAAAAGAGTTATTATAATGGAATAATATTTTACACATGTTAGTTTGAGACCATTTGGCACCCTTTTCTTGCTGTGCCCGATAGAATTTGTAAAATTTTTTTTTCGCCATAGGAAAATGACCCACCCTAGTGGTCATCCGGAGCGGTAGAAAATAGAAAAAAAATGGATTTTCTCGAGCGCGTCAGATTTTTGGAGGGGGTGTTAAATGAACCCTAAAAATGTCCCCATTCAAAATTCTGACGTTTTGGAAGTGACGCAAGCACGTAGCGAATTTTTGAAAATGCAAAAAAAAATCGCCAAATTGAAATACTCGAGCGCGTCAGATTTTTATACAGTAGGTGCAGCTTGATGTTCTAGTCATGAATTGCCAAAAATCTGACGATTATGTTGAGGGATATTCTTAATCTGACAGCTAGAACATCCGCCATCGCCGTTGGCTACCAACCGTCTACTAGGCCGTTTTTAGAAGGCCCGTGTGACGAAACAAAACATAGTAAAATGAAAAAATCTATTGCATGAGGTAAGGAAGTATCCCTACTACTTACACCATGAATTCGATAGAATTTGAACCACTTTCTAAACCGTGGAGTGAGTTTCAAAAGTGCAATATTAATCTTTTAGTCAAAGAGTGGAGTTCCCTTAATTGTATTTAGAAAAATGATGATCGGGGAAGGAATTTTCAATGATCGTAACATTGATCATTGAAACTGTTTGATCATTGAAAATTCTTTCCCCGATCACCATTTTTCTAAATACCATTAAGGGAACTCCATCATTTGACTAAGAGATTAATATTGAACGTTTTAAAACTCACCCCACGATTTAGCAAGTGGTCCGATTTCTATCACATTGAGGATTTAAGTGTACGGATATTCCTATACCTCATGCAATAATGTTTTTCATTTTATTATGTTTTGTTTCGTCACACGGACCTTCTAAAAACGGCCTTTTGAAACGCGCTCGCACTACATTAGGTCCTGACTCTTTAACGGTAAGGCTGCGCCCCACCATCCCTATTCAAAATATGCTTGTCTATAGGGCCCCTCTACCTCCCCCCAATTTTTGATTATTTAAAACAGAGTCCACGGCCATAGGCCGTAATGGAAATCTCTAACTCCATAGACGATTTTTATTAGTTCGGCTTGTGGAAATCGGCAGATTATATTATATTCGTGATTCTTGCATTATTTCCTTCAAAATAAAATAAAATTCAACCGCGCTCGAGAATGTACAGACATCGTTATTTTTTTGCAACTTTGTAACCCTCCCACTCCTTTGCGTCACGCTCAAATCGTCAGATTTTAGAAAACTTAGACTTTTTAGCTGGTAATTAACCTATCTTATCTTTTTCTGACGCGCTCGAGTAAATCTAGGGATCGATTTTTTTTTACAAATCTGACGAGCTGTTCTAGACAAACCCCCCTACATGGAGGGCTTATATTTGGTGGAGTTACTCAAAAGCATGCAAGGTATCCCCCCTATGATAATCTGACGCGCTCGAGTAAATCCCCAAAAACACTCTGGGCTCCCCTACTAAAAAGGGTAAACAAAAAATATAGACCGAGGTCATCTTCCCAATAGCTCTCTCGCGCGCCAATATTTGGCAGTCTCGGACTCAAGGGTGCGGAGCGTCCTACATCGATGGAGATGTCTTCTGTTCATTGGCTCTTTCGAGTCTCATAATCTGCATTCAGGATGATCAAATATGTGTATACGGTGTAAGTGTTCGCCTAGGGCCTAGGCAGTCGTGACCCACCAAGAGGCGAAAGAGGGCCACAGCATCACGTCGAGGCTTATCTGGTATTGCCACTAACTCTGCCTCACTCCATTTCTTATTCTTTATACTCTCCTGAAGCCAAGAATAGGTTCTCATTTTCATTATGCCCTTGATGTATAGTTTTATGGAGTGGTAGGAAAGTCCAGAGCAGTTTGACTGAACTAACTGAGTACCCTTTCGAGCAAGAAAGTCAGCCTGCTCGTTACCGTAAATCCCGCAATGGCTGGGAATCCACTGTATGATTACACTTTTTCCCTTCTGTACCAAAAGTCTGATGAGCTCCCGACATTGCAGAACTGAACCAGATAAGGTCCTTCCCAGTGAGTCAACAGCTTGTATTGCAGCCTGGGAATCTGAGAGTAAAACAACTCTTTCAAACTTATAGTGAATCGCCAACAGCTGTTTTAGTGCAATCAATAAAGCATGTACCTCACCATCAAAGGCCGTTTTGTATTTCCCGGCGGATGCATAGAATGAAAAAAGATCAGAAAAACTCCAGAGCCTGCCGTCATGTTTAAGTCAGAATAGGAGCCATCAGTACACACATGTATCCAATTGTGCTCTGGGTACTCCGTATGAATTGTTTCCAATGCAAGGGATTTCAAAATTTCAGGGGCTGTTTGATTCTTTAAAATAACATCTTTAAGTTTTAGACTTGTTACAATCCCTCCTGTCTCAATAGGGTGGAATTTTAATATAAAATGGCGTACATGTAAGTTTTTAGAATAGGTTTTTATACGTCTTTGAATGATAATTCATTTAGAAAGTACTTTTTTAAAAGGTGAAAAAACATGTTTCATCCTAAAATATCGCGTCAATCGGTCGTTGTGATTGGATGCATAATAATTTGATTGACAGTACTTGCTTTGTATTTGCGACCTTATCCGTTATCTAAAAAAATGGAAATATTTTAACATTGAGAGTTTTCTTGAAATATCGAAGGTTCTGCTCGGAAATCCGGAATACCATATGCGTGTCATTCGGTTCAGCAATTAAAAAGCCTTTCTCTGGAAACCGTTCACCAAAAACTTTTTTTAGAATAGAGAGATGCACTTGTGTATCTAGTAAATCGTCGGAAATAAAAGAAATCAGACTCAGAGTGAACGACCAGAAAGAGAAGAAAAAATTGATAGTTTGAATCCTAATAATTCTAAAACTAATTCGATTTTTTTAAAAATAGAAATTCCAAACTTTTTATAAAAATATTTGTATGTGTGTTTTAAATATCATAGTTCTACTGAAATTTGAAATACTTTTCAGCTATTTCAATACCTTTTAAGCAATTTAAAATAGTAAAAGACAAAACCTACATTACTCAATGTTTACAAACAATTGATTTTGGTGTGTGAAATTCTATATTTAAATAGTATTGTAAGTTTCTGGAAAACTCTTATCAGTCTTTTAAAGATATTTATTTAGAAAAATTTTGAAGCGCATTTTTAAAGCGTGAAAGGAATTATTTTCATCATAAAATATGGCGTCGATTGGTCGTTGTGATTGGAGGGATAATAAATTGTACGACAGTTTCTTGCTGTTAACTGCAACCTTATCCGTAATCCAGAAAAATGGAAATATTTTAGAATTGAGAATTTTTTTAGAAATTCTAAAGGCCCATTGCACATCCTCAAAAGAATCCGAACAGTTTGATACCAAAAACATGTTATACGGATCAGTAATTAAAAAGCTTTTCTCTCGAAACACTTTACCAAAACTTTTTTTTAGAATAGAGAGATTCCATGTTGATGTTCTTTCATCAGTAAAGTGTATAATTTTATCTATTTTTTAATAAATTGGCATAGTGATAAAAAAATAAAACTACACAAAAAATTACCATTTATTGATTTCCTTAACTTTTGATTATTTCTTCAATTAGAAGATTTTTGAAACTGATTTTCAGAAACTGATAACAGAACTGGTAAAAATTTTCTGAAACATAAGGGTTTGTAACTGGAAATATCAAAGTTCTCACGTATTCAGAAGTTGGCAAACCATAAAAGATCTAACTCTCTTTATGCCCAAAGTAATTAATTTTAAAACCCTCCCAAAAAGAGGTTTCAGTTTCGTTTACTGCATGTCTTTGTTTAACACAAAGCGTGGTTTTATTCAATTCCAATAAATGCAAATAAAACCTCTGTTCAACGTAACATTTTATTTGCATCTAAAGAAATAATTAAATTTCGTTAAAAGCTAGAACCACTTCCATTTCATTATCAATAACAAGATTCTCAAAACAGTTCTGCCCACCTGCTACAAGTGTTTTTATTCAGATATTCCAAATTTATCGAGAACGGAAATAAAAATGAGAATGGTATTTTAAAAGAGAATGCAACTAAAATAAGAAAATATCGTTTTTTGGTGAAGAATATGCAGGTACGGCAGACAATATTGAACTGGACTGAAGTTCAGAATAGAATTTTGTACTTCCCATCTTTCACAATTTTATGCCATGATTACTTTTGCCTAAAAAATGATGCTATTGCCTCACGTATTTTCCCTTTCTGAATCTGAAGAGAAAGTCAGAAAAAATACCAGTCATCTAAAAAATATTGAAATAGGGAAACGAACGCTATCCAGATGTCTTGATAGTCTCAATGGTTTCTTGTTTTGTTAAGATCCATGTACGTTAACAGAAATGAGCATATAAAGTAGTTGTAGGACCATTTGTTCAAATACGAACTTTTCAACTCAAGTATGATTCCTCGAGGGATGTGTGTTTCAGGATCTTTAAATATAAGGAACTTAGATAATTTACGAGAGAAATAACTTAAGATAGGCTTAATTTGAACGTAAGTCAAATCTCTTCTAAACTGACAAGTCAACTAATTAGATAAAGTGTAATAGACAATTGTTTAACTTGGTAAAAGGACTTGATGACTACGACCATAAACATCATTCTTCTTCATTTCACATTCATTTCTTCACATTCTAATTTTCTCTTTGTATTTAAATACAATATTCGTCTTAAGATAGATCTATTTTTAACGCCTTTAATTAGTTTTACCCCAAAGAGGTTAATACGATTAGTTTTAATGCTTAGTATTGCAAAACGATGACAGTTATTTGATGTCTGAAAACCTTGATCTTTTTACACACATTTTTAAAACGCCTTTTTCTATTTACATTTTATATGTGTCGCTTAGATATCCCATTACTTCAAAAATATGATTGGAACAATAATTTTACTCTACTGTGTTTGCAGCTGCTGTATAAATCATCATCTCGAATATATTAAAGTTTATTCATTATTCCTCCGTTAATCAAAAGCAAATCCAGGATTTGATCTAGGTCAACGTTTCCCAACGTGGAGCGCACGTCCCACCGGGGGGCAATATGATTTTCTAGGGGGCAATTTGAAAATTTTTAACCAAATTGCCCCCTGGTGGGGCATGGAATACCAGATTTTATTCACTTTCAAAGAAGGATTTTCGAAAAAAAATTATATGGGGTAACAGAAAATTTAAAAAGGCTTTGGTGGGGCGTGGACCGAAAAAGATGGGAAGAAAAACTGATCTAGATGATAGGATTAGAATTACACTGGGTTGCGACTTTCAAATTTCCTTCTTTGGAAAAAAAAATAGTTTTTAGAGATTCACCTCAGTTTTTAGTCTTTAGTTTCGTTAATAATTTTTTTCTTTTTTAAATATGAATATCGACGGAAATCCTTCATTTAAATGTGATTTGCATTATACTATCCCAACAAAAGCCTGAAGTTGTTTTAAAGAAACCAACTGTACGTATAGTATCAAGACAGTTTTCTTTGACATATTCCAAAAACCCGACTCCAATTAATCCATTCTTCGAGTTTCGGAACTCCCCCCTCCCGTATTTTTTCCCTCGCCTTCTTGCGCAACTTAATACCCCCTCACTGGACACCCCATCGGTCCGTTCGATTTGTTTGCGTTAAACTACAATTAAGTGCCCTGAGAATAATTCACTCAACCCTGGTATATTAAGCGCTATGTCCTCAGCCTGTGATGACAATGTTTCAACGTCAAAACTAGTTGCAAAGCATGTAATGACATTTCTCATTTGGACTCTTTCCAAATGTAGGAATGATCCGCCCCATGACAGGACACTGCGTGACTCTTTCTGCCGCATCCATCAATTTGGAAGCGTGATTTGATTCCATTTGGTTGACAGGGTCATGAATAAATCTTGTGACTTTGATGCATGGCTGCCCTAACACTTAAGTTTTAGACCGTGTGCTTGAGGGAGCATGCTCCCGGACCAGTGTTTGTCTTTCACCGGACATGCCGAAGATCTTCCCATTCGTTTAAGTTTCGCATGTGGAATTACTGCCGGGCCTTTGTTATGTCTATACAAGAATTGTTTTTCAGTGTGAAGTGGGGGAATGAAACTATATGAGTATGTGAAAAGGTGTTATACATATTACACACTATAAAAAGTGTCTCCCCTAAAATCGGAAATTTTACTGCAACATTGTTGACGGAATATTTCAAGTAATTTGGGGGGGGAACGTTCATCTTTTCTCTTTCTATTATTTGAGGAAACGTCCGTTTTATAAATGAAACTCTCCATCATTTGAAGAAGAGTTCGTTTTATCCCTGTAGGTATTCATCTAAGCTCAATGTGAAATTTATTAATATTACATAAATTAAAATGAAAACAAATATTTTGAATAAATTTATGCTCATAAAATTTAATCCACTTCATTACTTTGAGGCGAAGATTATTTTGTAATTTTATTCTAGAACAAAAACAAGGTAACCGTTATTTTTATACGGCACTTCCCAAAAAATATTTAATGTGTTCAAAAAAAATTTACAATACACACACAAATTTTCAATGCGCTCAGCAATTAAAAATTAATAATATTTATTGTACTTGATTGGACTCGATCGCGCAACCTTTGGATTTGATTTCCCGCGTCTTGACCACCAGGTTAGATTTGTGATAACCGCTTGCACAAAATGTTTTATGTAAGACTTAGTACGGGGGATCGGGCGGCCTAATGAGTTTGTGTACAGCCTGCTACGCTAGCAGCCTTCGCGCTGTACCGGTCGCTGGGTTCGATTCCCGGCCTCTCTCTGTGTCAGTAAAAACTCTGTGTCAGTAGATGAGCTTATGGAAATATAGCAGTAAAACTCCCATTTGTTGCTTACGGAATCAATACGTGAAAAAATTACGGAAATGATTAATTTTATGTAGGGTTAAAATAAGGTTATAAAAATTTAAAAGTAGTAGATGTAGTTCAATGGTATTAACGTTTTTATTTATTCTTGGTAAAGGAATAACTGTTGGGATGTTGGCATAAAAGAGTACAAGAGTATCCAAATTTAGTTAGAATCAAAGTTAGTTTTCAAAATAAATAGAATAAGCAAAGAGTAAGTGTAATAAAGAAGTTGTTAGTCTCCATAAAATATAAGTCGATAAGTAGAAGAAATTACAATTATATCCCTAATATTGAACCGGAATTCAAATAATCTATGATTTACTCATAAACTAAATTATATTTACTATGGGTAAAACTAGACAACTTGAATTCAATTCACTAGACATGGATTAACTTATCTTTTCTGAAGAGAGCTCACCTCGTTGTATGTATTTACTTTACTCTACATTGTGTACTCTATGAAGTTCATTAACAAAACTCACACTAAAAAAGTACTATATGTATAAAAATTAATTAAATTTATAAGAACTCAAACACATTGATTGAATCGCTTATTTCAGAAACGTGTTAAACCCCATAGGATTAACATTGCATTTAACACGTTTCTGAAATAAGCGATTCAATTAATCAAAATAGGTTTTTTATAAATACTTTGGTTTAAAAAGTAAACTATTCCAATCTTAGTTCTAAAAATAGTTTTCCAATACATTTTAAAACAGGTAAAAAATATAAAAAGTAGGCATGAATATTGATCAAACGATTGAGCTAAAATACTTCAAACAATCCTTATACGATAGGCAATACTTACTACTTGTTTTATATTACACAAAAATGATTCAAATGGGTAATTTTCAATACGCCACGAGTAAAAAAATAATCAACTCAATAGAGTAAAGTATTACAGCTGTTTATTAAACCATGTATCGAGAAAAAAATGTAGTAAAAACCCTCCCCATAAAAGAAATGTGTTCTTATTCCATCTACAACTGCTCTTAAAAGCAAAAAGCTTAACCTACGAGTTCAACTGACTTTCCACACCAATTTCTTTGCCTGATCTTACCTCGAAAGTCTTTCCTCTCCTTCGAAATAGCCCTGCTGAGAAAGAGTAAAAAAATAAAGACGTATGGGAAAGGAATCCAAGATTTTCCACATTTTCGAATGCAGTTCGCTGCTCATTATATGCTAGGATGCAGTTGGCTCGATAGAAACAAAGTACTTTTTTTTATAAACGCAGCGTAAATTATTTACGGTAGCGAAACAGTGTTTTTGATTTCGAGGTAGAATAAATTTGTAGATGGTAAATTGAGGTTAGATCTTAGATTTGGAGAATACGAGTAGTACGTTTCAGCCTTTATACCGATGTGCTGCTATTAGAGTTAAATGTTTAAGGATAATGGTTAAAAATCCTCCAGGTTTACAAGCCTCTAAAAGCATAAATTTAGATTTTTTTTAATAATAAAGGTCTCTATAAAATACAAACATTTTACTTAAGCAAAGCACTTTCGAATTTCAATTAAATGCATACTTTTAAATTAGAAAATCGAAGGTTAACTCTCTAAAGGATACAGATTATTTTAAAATAATTTGGATAAATATTCATTTATTTTTATAAGTTATAAGAGATGCTATTTATTAGCTGACGAAAAATTAACTTGGTTTGAGAGATTTTAGGAAATTTTAACTATTTCTGTACCTAAATGTTATCATAATCATGTATTTGCCGCTCTTGTCAAATTTTATTTAACTGCTCTCCTTATTAAAAGTAGGAAGTAAAACACTCCCACGTAATTTTTTTATTTAATATTGAATTTTAGGAAAACGTTTATGCTTTAATTAAGAATATCATATTATAACTATGTATAAAAAAATTAAAAATAAAATACATTATAATTTTTCTTAGCATTCTTATTGCCATCTAACAATTTTTCTCGCTTGTATTTAAAGAACTTAAGTCTTACTGTGTCATCCTTTTGCTGTTGCCTAGACCATTTTCGTAATTAGGGTGCCGTAACACGGTATAAATTAATGTAGAAGTTTCTGCACAGAATTATAAAAATATTTACATAAACATATCTTAAACTCACATTTACATATCTCCCGTCTTGTAACTTTCGCAACAATCATAATAATCCTCCTTTCTTCTTTTTCCATTTTCAGCATACCAAAACCGTGCTTCTCGTGCTTATAGTTCTTATTGCTCTGAAGCGCAATGCTCGTGCATGTCGGCATGGCATATACTAGTTTTTGAAATTATACACTTTTCTCACCGCCTTTCTAATATTTCGTTTGAAAGGAATGAATGTTCTATTAAACCTAAATAAAGTATTTCCACTAAATATAAAATTGCTTGCAATCAAAAGGGGAATACTATGATTTCACAAGCAATGGATACATTAAAAGCTTAAGTTAGTTTTTCTTTCATTGAATTCCTCTCGGATAATATTTCCTCTTATCAGGAAAAATACTAATGAAGCAGATCTGCAACATTTTTTCAAACATATTTCATTAATTTCATTCGCAGTAAAAAAACATTAAATTTCAAAAAATTTGAACACTTCAGCAGACATGTTAATTTTACCTCTTTACTCCTTCTTAAAAAACACCAGTTTTATTATTCAACTTAATCAGTAAAGAATATCCGATCAAAGAGTATGGGTGTAAAAATATACCTTCACATCTATTTTTGTTTGTTTCCATTGCTTTTAATTGACAAACAGTTTGTTTTCAGTAAATGCAAAACAAATTTCTCTTTTAATTTAAGTAATTGAAGGTAAGAAGGCCGTTGTTGATTCATTCAGAATTTCTAAAATTGAATTGAGGATCTCATTCACTCTTTCCATGACTCTAGGGTAAGGTAAAGAACTAGCCGAAGGTAAAACCCATTCTTTTTGAAATATGGTTTTTTACTTTGGAGACTGAAAGGAGCCACCAAAAGCTTTCTCCAAAGGTTGAGCATTTAGTATTGGTTCTGAAATTTCAATTCCATGGCCAATGGGGGGCTTTCAGCTCCGGCTTGAATAGTTTATAAGCCTTCCCTCAGATTCAACTTCCGTTTGTATCAAAAAGCACTTTAAAGTCTCAAAATATAGATGCCTTTTCGTTATTCTATTTAGAATAGAGTTAAGTCGCTGTGTTTGAAGATTTCTCGTTAACAATCGAAAAGGGAAGTGTAGAGTTGAGAAATTTTTAAAACTTTCATTAATGTTTTCTTTGGTTTATTAGAGGATCAAATAATAATGCATAAATTAAAATATTGAAATAAAACTATTAGATGTTCAAAGAGCGGCGTTACTCGAAAAATTTAGACTATTTGTTTGAGGTGCAGTTATAATCCTTTATATTGTGTCTGGAAATTTTAATCTTTTGTTAATAAGTCAAATTTCAGTTTTTCTTTTTTATGAGGTTTTTATAAATAAACCTACTAAAAATTGCTTTAGGGGATTAATGCTTCAAAATATAAAAATAATTATCCTATTTAGATAGTGAGTAAAAAGGGATCTTTTAAAGAGCAATAAGTTTTATTTTTAAACCAAAATGTAAAACCTTTGATGAAATTAACTATTTTCAGAGGACTTTTTTAAACCTAAACTAATAAAACAAAAGCTTTAAAAATTAGTCTTTTATAATTTACTACCTCCAAATTATCATCTGTTCAACTTTTACATATAAAGTTATTTCATAATACCAGGCAAACGAATTTATTAACGTTTCAATTTTCTAGAGAAGAAAAATATTCTTCCTAATGTTGTTATTAAGAGAAACGAAATATTTAAAGCATTTATATTATTAAAACAAAAAATATATATACATAAAACATTTAAAGAACATGAAAAATTTTGGCCCTTAGAGATCAGGTATCTCTTTGGAAATATATAATTTAATAACTATTTTAACACTGACGAAATATGAATCGTCAGTTTGAAAAAGGGAAAATAAGTCCAAAAACTAAGTTTTTAGAATATCGAAAGAAACTGTATAAGTATAAGGAATGGAATTTTTTCAGTCTATATAACCCTCTAATTTTTATTGGAAATTTATGGCCCTCTTTAAAATACAGAACGACCATCTAAAAGATATAAGTTTAGGGTGTAAAGGGGAGTAAGAGTGCACTGCACAGTTGGATAAAAGTACCCAGTGTTTTTCCCCTTTTGGCAACAGTGTAAACTGTATCTAGTATGATCACATGAACACATGCATCCTAAGCTTTCTGTGAATCAATCTTAATTTTTTTAAGAAAATAAAAATTAATGATTGTTAAATAGTAAATACCAATATGGGGTACCCTTCCATTTTAACAACTTAGTATCATTAAAATTTAACTGCAATGGATTTTAGGGTTGATTCAAGGACGACTTAGAAAATAAATACATTGGCTTCTAAGAGTACGCATAGAGAAGATACTTAGAAATTTTGTCCAAAGAAATATAAAACGCCTCTGATTTTTCACCACAAGATATTTTTGTGCTACAGCTGTTGAAAAATGTTTATTTTCCCCTTTAAAAGCTCATCTGAAGCTGGAAACTAGCTCTTATAAAATCCTGGAAAAGTGCTCGATTTTTCATGGATTTTCAAGGAGATTAAATCCAATATGGATTATACTTAAAGAGTGGAGACATGAGGGAGGAATCTCCGAATTACGGATTGGGTGGTGCATTTTTTGAATTTTATGCCAAGTTTTCAGGGATTTACTTTTGGCTTCATGTGCCACGTACTTTTACCCGCGACGCAGGATAAAAGTAAGCTTTCAATTAAATTTCAATACTTTTTTTTTCAATTCAATTTTAATTTTTTTAATTCAATTCATTTTTTTATTTTTCTTGTCATTTTTATCATATGTCCGTTAAAGCCAAGACTTTTCTTTTTTGTAAGGGATTTGTGTTTCAATAAACTTAAGTTCGATGAAGTTTTTAGGATCCGAATTTTAAATAGTCAATTTTATAGTCCAAAATCATTTTTGTGCGTACTCTTACCCTCCTTTCCCCTATTCAAAAATATTGTACAGAGTAAAAAAAATACGTTGGAAGTTGGAAAAATCTTCAAAACGCCTCAAATTGACTGTTAAATTATAAATGTGCTTAGTCTCTGCAAAGATATAAAAAAATTAATGAACATCAATGGAGTCCAACATTCACTGCCAGAAAAGATAAAAACACTTTTAAATTATAAACATATTTTTTGTTTTGGCTTATTTTACAGCACAAAGAATATGAAACGAAAGTCAACTTAACTTAAATTTCAAATAAAAAAATACAATTAATGATGTTTGATTTCGCCAAATTTAATAAATTAATATGTGCCTATCCATGCTTAGAGCGAAGTTTGGAGATTTTTTGAGCTCAAAAAGTTAATTTGGGTTTTTGTGGAATTATTCGTTTTTTTTCCAAAACTGACTATTCAATTTTTATAATATTTATACAATCTATGGAATAACTATATCCTTGTGAGAACGACTCTTTATCTTCCAAATCGCAATATAAAATTATATAAGTCTTCCATTTCTCTCGTTCTTACGGACATTTAATCTCTCTAAGACGTTCGGAGTCGGAAACTTACTCGCTGGCTTATCCAAACACCGTTTTCTAACTCAAAGTAACGCTCTGTCTTTAAGTCTTCCCAAGGAAGCCATTCTGGAAATTACAACCCCCACGACACTTTTATCTCCAGGAGTTCTTTTCCAGTTTCTTGCCTTAACAAGGAAAAGCAATCACGAAGCAAAACATGGAACTTGAAACAGATACCGCAAAAAGCAGCTGACTTTGTCGTGAGCATGCGTATAATCTGTACTGCAAAAACATCTAGCTGCCTTATTAAAAGGGTGAGCAGGAAAAAACGGACCTATGTGTTTTTGCGTAAACGTTTGCCGACATCTTCTCTGGCTGGGATTAGCAGCTACTTGTTTGTCTTTCGGGAGATACCTGACACTAGCTGGGAGAGACTCAAATGGAATCGCATATTCATCGCTTTTGTCTAGAGCAATTCTTCTAGGTCGGGAATACATAGGAAACACATATTTGCTGATATGAGTGAGGTCAACCGGGCTATTTATGGGAAACTTTAGAGGGGAGGATAGAGTTATGATTTTTTTTCAAATTTAAAAGCTTGTGGCGGAAAATTATAATGTATCAATGCATGACTTTCAAACTCGCAAAAATAAGCTTCAGCACCGAATGAGATGTAGGGATAAAGAGGATGAGAGTGCCCAATCGGGAAAAAGTTCAAAGCTGGTTTTTCCCTGTTGGCTACAGTATAAGCGAGAGCGAGAATGATCACTTAAACACGTGTATCATAAGCTATCCTAAAATATAGTCATTATTTTCATACATTCTATAATAATTTAATAAAATTTGGCTTCTTTGAGTTAGCATATGATTTTTCTGCAAAGAAATCTTAATTTGTTTTGTAAATAAAGAACTAATTATTGTATTTCAAAAGGAATACCAATGTGAGGTATACTTCCTTCTGAATAACTTTCCATCGTTAGAATTTAACTGCAGTGAATTTTAGGGTTGATTCAAGGACAACTTATGTATATTTAATTGATACAACGACATCTAAGAGTACGCAAAGACAATATAAGTGAAATTTTTTAGTGATAATCATATAATTCATCTTACTCTTTACCAACTTACTCTAGAGTTACTCTGAGTATCTTGTTAAGTAGATTTGTTTTTCATAGTTCTTTTTTATTCCAAGTTCATATTTAAAGGTGTGTAACATGACGAATGTTATGTTGGTACAAGTTAACTTTCCGTATCTGCCGAAAAGTGTGATCAGTAAAAAAAGAGCAAAATAATATGTTGATTTATTCAGTCTATATCATTTTACAAAGCAGAATCTTTTTGAACAGTATCACTTCAAAATAAATTTACTATGTAAACTGAGAACGTAGCGTAGGTGGAACTGGAGTGCATCGGCAATTCGTTTTCAAGCCTAGCATTTTTGTGATTCTGATCTTTTGTGTGCTAAATTTATTGGATATTATTTTATTCCTTATAGAGTTTGAAATTCTGTAAAAATAAGTTCTCGAGAAGTTTGGAACTATAATGTTTATTTTAGAATAAATAAACATAAATTTCGAAATATATATTTCGAAAGGAATGATGAGACATACGGTCTTAAAAGTTAAGAAAACTTTTAAGACTGCATATCACACAGAAATAATGCAAATTCAACGGTCAACTTTCTCAAAGTAAACTAAGATGTCTTAGTATCCCTTTAAGAAGGGTTATTATACTGTAGTCAACAGTACGATGTTATTTTAAGTTGCTACAACTCCTTAAAAATTTTTGGAAGGCATTTATTAATATTTCTCGATAATTAGTAAGACATTTACGTTTTAAACTAGATAATATGCTTGCACTTTCAAGGGTAGACCTTTTTACCTTTATAAATATAAAGTTAGGTAAAATTTCAATATAAATATATTGCCTTTAATTGGTGTTTCTTAACTGGTAATCTCATTCTCTTTTTACCTACTATCTTTTTTAATAAGCTAATGATAACGTGCAAGAACCTTAAAAGTATAAGAAAAACATATATTTATGTATTGAAAACTCGCAATTCTTAACTGATAATAAATAATACAAGAAGTTTTGTCAACGTTATTTATTAAGGTTTAATTATTACAACATTTTGTTATATTAATACTTTTTGTCACCCATTTTACAGGATTATGACAAAACTATCGCATGAAAGAGTTCTATATAAACTTAAATGCAAGCGAAATTTCCACTTTTGAAATAGATGTGCAAAATTCCCTATAAGTACTCGCGTTCATCAAACAATTTTGTTTCAGGATTCTTATACTTTGTTGAGAAAACCACAAATATAAGTATATTAATAGGGGGTCCACTATTTGGCTTAAAAATATCATTCCTTTACACTTTGGAAAGATAATCTAATCTATATTCCATATAAAACTCAAATAGTTGATATTTAACAAGAGAAGAGATCAAAGAGCGCATCAAAATGCTTAGTTAACAAATATTATACTTCAAAAGTTGGTGGGTGCAAAGTAATAAAAATATGCCACTTAGGTATTTTGAAAATTCAGGTTTATGTGACCTCGCAATTTAAATCAGTTCATTTTGTAGTTAAAAGAACATGAAGCAAATGTGAAAGTGTAAAGTTGTCCGAAAAGTTCTGATAGTGTTCTGATAGTTAGTTAAAATGAACCTTTTTTTTAGATATTTTTTAGACAAATTTTACGATAAATAGCATAGCTCCTTTAATTTTCAAAATTTTGCTTAGCTTTTAGGTCAATGCACAGGTATTTATCTAAGGAACATGTGATTTCAAGAAATTTCAAAAAAACTTTTATATATTTACCTATAGAGGTGTTGGCGTAATTTTAAATTTCCGCCAAATTTTAGTATAAATTGCTATTTTTAAAAATATTTTATATAAAATTAGGGTAATTTTTACATATATTAGTTATTTAAACTACATAGGTTAAGAAAAAATATGTAAACAAGTTACATATAATGTTTTTTTAAAAACCTTCTCCCTACGTGGCCAGTCGCCTTAACGGTAAGGTCCCACCATCCCTATTCGAAATATGCTTGTCTAGGGCCCCTCTACCTCCCCCAAATTATTGATGATTATTTCTGAATCACCCTGTATTAACAATTTTCAAATTTAGATGTCAAAATATTGAGATGATTTGATAAGTTTAAGGTGGTTTAGTTTAAGTTAAGTGGATAAGTTTAAGTTAAGGTTTAACCTATAAGTTAAAGATGGGAAATTTTGATATCAAACTTCTGAAATTTTTATCTAAAAAAATTTTCAGTATTTGTTAGGGGACATCCATAAATTACGTGAGGTGTTTTTTCCAAAATCCGGACCACCCCTCCCCCCTTGGTGAGATTTAGTGAGATTTTGCTGGACCCCCCTCCCCCCACATGAGATTTACCTACAACCTTTAAAAATAATTTTATATTCTATTCGTTTGCATTTTGTGCTTCATAGCACCTAAAACTGTTACATTATTAATGATCACCCTAAAAATCACCACAGTATCTTAATTTAATAATTAATTTCTAATTTATCTTAATTTAATAATTAATTTTTAATTAATTTCTAACTTAAAAAGTTGACGTGAGATTTTAATCGACCCCCTCCCGCCTTGGTGAGATTTGGTGAGATTTTTCCAAACCCATCCCCTCCTTTTTGACCTCACGTAATTTATAGATGTCCCCTTAGTCATTTGAAAGAAAATATCTCTAAAACGACATCAAAATCAACAAGAAAGAAATTATCTTTAAATATAGGTCCAGAAACCAGTGCGATATTTAAGCGCATATTATTTTAGCCTGTCAGAATTGCACTCGCTAATCATACGATAAAGCAAACGAAGTGATTCTTTCTTCATATGAAAACACTAAAAACGCAACACTTATTGTTTGAAACTGGAAACAAATAACGTAAACATTGTTAATATACAGTAAAACTTTTATTAGTCATTAATCATGCATTATTCCCAGTTTTTAAGGTGGCCGAATAAAACTTTACGAAAATCGTCATTTGCGGTCTTCTTTTCGAGCCGCCATTTTGAAAAGAAATAATACCACCAGAACTACCAAAACCATACATTATATTCTTAAATATGCAGTAACCAAAATCCCCTTTGTTTGAAATCTTCAACTATTACCGGTTTTTCAAAAACAAATTTTCAAACACGAAACTTTGTAAAAACTATCAGAACTTTTCGGACAACCATAGTAAGCTCAAAATCATCAAACAATTTTCCTCTCCCCTAAACTGGCCTCCCTATATCCCCATTTCCGACCGTAAACTCAAGTGAATAAATGCACCTTCCTATTTATAACTCACTGGATCAAACGCGCCTTTTTTTATTTTTCAACAGAGGTTTCGCATTAACAAAGCCTAATTACTAACAGCCTTTTTTTTAACACGGAGTGAAATAAATCCCTTTAATTATACGAGGATTTCCGTTCCTACTTGTAATTCTTTTAACTACCTTACTGTACTTAAGACTTACGTTAGAATGAAATGAAGCTATGGCGTTAACAATGTATTCCATCCAAACACAGCTCTATCTCTTTTTCTATACTCTATATCTTTCATACCTTTCTATTATCGCACATTTGAAAGACGTGCAACTAGGCTGAGTCTGCAACCTCTGAAAGAAAAGGGTCGCTCTAGGTGTTGTGATGCATGATTCGGGGTCAGCGGTGCATTGGGTCGCTCTGATGAAATCCCCCGAAGGATATATTTGCCCTCTGAGAATGTCTACATACTTCCACCTAAAAAAATAGTTTAGGGAGCTTCTGTCCAAGCTAAGGAAGATACTGTTGTACTTTCTGTTCTTTGCTTTCTGGAGGAAGATGATTTAATTAATGGGATATAAACTAAGTAGGATGTTTCGTAAGTATGTATCTAGTCGTAAAATATTTTGAATTGGGATATGAAAAGTATGCAGAGAATGTTTATAAGGTTAGGGATTTGTAGGGAGGGTTTAATGGAGTATGAATTTATCTTAGACAAAGATGTTACTTTGGTTTTGGGTAAATAATTTATAGGAAATTTAAGGTTTTGATGCTATTTAAAACTTTTATGCGCATTCATTATCCAAAATTTTAATCTAGGTTCAAATTTCAATGATTGAATCGCCAGCTTGAAAAAGGGAATAATTCCAATAACCAAAATCGGAAATAATAAAAAAACTGTATAAATAATTGAATTTTGGTTGTATTACCCCCAAATTTTTACTGAAATCTCAGGACCATATTTAGAAAACAGGGCAATCATCGCAACGGATATAATTACTTTCAAAAATGTTTTACGGTTGAAAAAAGTTGATGGACTTATTCCCCTTCTCAACCCTAAACCTTTTGAGCGAAAAATCTTAAAAACAACTTCATTCACAATTATTATGATACTGTGTCATATAGGCAGTATCAATGAAGTAATTGAATATGAATGGAGCCAAGCATTTCCTTGTTAAAAAAATTTAAAACACTTTAAAATTTTATGTTGGCTTAGAAAAAAAGACAAATTAACTTTAATTCCAAATTAAATTAAAATACACAATAAAGGCATCGATTTCGCCAATTCAAGGGACTATAATCTGCCTATATAGCGGGTAGTTATTTCCTCTCACTCTTTCCACTCACTTGTAGAGCAAACCTTGGAGATATTTTTGAGCACAAAAATCAATTTGTCATTTTTTTATTTATTCCCTTTTTCACTAACTAGCAATTCAATTTTGACGAAGGTTTAAATAGCTGTACTGTGTGTCCTTTACAAAAATATTTTGACTCACACCTCATCAAATAAATACCCCAGGTATAAAATATCTTACTTCCTGACCTAATGATTTATATTTTTATAATGAAGAACTGAAAGTTTAATTGCAATAGTTCATTACAAAAAAACATAAATGGGTCTTGAATAATTCCATTATTTTAGAATATTTAAGCTGGTAAAATTAGCAAGTTGTGATAAAAGCTACGGTTTCACTAGTAATGAGATATTACAATGTTAGTTTTTAATAATTTACGATGATAACTCGTAATACATTTTTATAACTTGAAAGATCGTTACTTAAAAACATACAGCTAAGAAAAATGTACGTAAAACTATAATATATGAGTTCAACAATGTGCCTAAATATTTAGATTAAAGTCCAAACTTTGTTTCAGCATTATAATAAAATGTAAGGTTTTAAATTAATGTTTTTCAGGCTTTTACATCTTAGAATTCATTTTTCATTTAATTAAAGGTGGATAATCTATTTAACGTGGGAAAAATTCTATCTCTGAATCAAAATAAATTTAAAATAAGTTCGCAAATTAGTTTCCGAATTAATAAAATTGTTGACGACATAAATTTTCAAGAATTAATTAGTGTACGCGTCAAATTAATTATATCCAAGCATAAATTCAAGAAAACTACAAAGTTTTACTGGAATAAATTTTGATGCCTAGTTTTAATAAGAATAATTATATTAAACGAAATTGGCTTCAAGTTCATAATAACAACCCTTTCTAATGCTTTCCCGTTAAAAAATCCATCATTAAAAACTTGCAGTTATGATGTTTGACAAATTTCTCTGTACGCCTCCCCCTCTGTTCACTAGTTGAACACGAATGCCTCTTGTAACCCTCTGCGTGTTAAAAAACGGCCCAGTGCCAGGGCACTTTGGAAAGTGTCGGGAATTTCATTACCACATTCTTCAGCCTTTTTAAAAAGCCGGCTGGAAGTGACAGGCTGAGCATTCTTGAGGTTTAATAAGAGTGGCTCTTTATTGACTTGACTCACATCCTCTTATTGAATTCGCGTATTAATTGTCGATGAAAAAAAGGATTGAGGGAGTGTATAAAAAATGGGCGATATTTTACACATTTGCTCTGAATATGGTGATTGAAAAGCGTTAAAACACGTTGAATGGGTGTTTAGGATCTATGAATGGGGTTTTATCGCTTTTCTCTTAACAAGTAGTGGCTAAATACTAAGTTACATAAGTGTCTGTTTTGGTTATTTTAGGAAATAATGATTGCTATCGATATGGAGTACTTACTATGCTTATTTTTTTAACATCTATTTTTTATACATTTACGAAGTTTCCGTTCATAATCAAAAGTAATTACGATAACAAGGAAAAAACTTGTATTTTAAGGAGTCGGTTAATGTGGTTAACCCTTTATTAACCAAATTGTTTTCGGCGCAAGTTAAGTACTGCTGATGCACCAAGGTTTTAGCGATAAAAATCACTATATAGTTACCTCAACTAATGTTAAGTTAATTATGTGGCTTCTAAATATTGTGCCAAATAGCCAAAACTCGCCAACCATCAGCAGTTCTTAACTTGAGCCAGTGGTACTTACAAGTACCTTCGGTAAATAAAGGGTGTTTTTCTAGTTTAAGGAGATGAATAATGATTTCAGAATTAAGAAAAAAAATTTACTTAAAAATAATGTTGAAACTGAAAAAAAATATATGAGAACCACTTCCTACTAAGGTAAGTACTAAGGTACTTCAAGTACGTTTGAAAATTTCTGTTTTCTTATTCCAAAATTGTCTGTTTCCAAATAAGTAATGATGGTTTAAGTTTTACATTTAAACAAACAGCTTTTAAAACATACAGCTAATATTTTATTTTAAATACATTTTTAACAGCCTTTATTATATAAATCCAACGCTAAACATGCTTAACCCCTTAACAGTGTCCCCCGAACTCAGCTCGGGCAGGAGAAAAATTGACGTTTCCCTTTGTGAAGCCCAAACTGAGTTTGTTTCGATGATGATAGTGATTTTTGGTCGTTTAGAGATTGTGAGACATCATGTTTAAATAATCTTGTTCCTAATTTAATAAGATGTGTGCGTAATCCAATACTTTTTTATGTGTATGTTAAAGTAATTAGTACACTTGTAATAATTACATTTAAATTTTGATTTAAAAAAAACTTTTTTCTAACACTTATTTGAATATAAAGAACAAAATTAAACAGTCAAAAACATTTTCCATTTTTGGTCAATTTTTCTGAAATAAATGTCACTGTTAAGGGGTTAAACATTTATTTTAACCTACCTAAATAGTATTAAAATATTAAGGTACGGTAAAACGGGTCAATTTGATATCAGAAGCACATTGATACACTTTCAATATCTCAAAAACTATTAAGGTTTTTAGGTCGTGTTTTTATGGAAAGTTGTCATACGAAACCGTTATGCTCTGTAATAAGTCTATAAATTTAAGTGAAAGAAACTAAATTTTTTTTCTTCTAAAATTTCCGAAAGTAAATTTCTAAGTAAAATGTGAAAGCTTCTTGAAGCTATTCTTGGAATACAGATATCTGTAAATTCAAAAAGCAAGTTTATCCTTGTTACCAATAGGGGGTATACTTAAATTTTAAATAACCTTTACCAATTTTTTAAATAACTGTTTTTGTTCGATAACAACAAATGGGGCAAATTGATACACTTTGAGGTGGGTTACTTTGATATACACGTGGGGCACATTGATACTTATAAAAGTTTCCATATTTTTGCGTTGGGAGATAAATATCTCCCAGCAATTTAACAAAGTCAGTTAAGGGTTAGTTTAATCTTCAGTGAAGGGTATTTATGCAGTTGATAAATACATAACCAAACGATGGAATCAGGGACTCTGAAACATCTGAGAAGTTCTTGGTACTTTTACAGGAAACAAAGAACTGTATTTAAAAAAACAGTGATTAAGTAGTACTATAAAAGACCAAAAACTAGCCAGTTAATGTAAAAGGGCTTAAGATCTCTCTTAATAAAATAACGTTTATTATTTCCTAAAACTTTTTTTATTAATTGCTGTTTTGAGCAAATTAATCATTGTATCAAAATTGATTCTATGAAATATGTTATGTTTGATCTATAATAAACCCACAAACATACAGCATACATTAAAATCTAACATTTTTCTAAAATGATTCTATTTCAACAACGCTCTTTTTTCTGTAATGCTTCGATCTTTAAACATTCAACTAGTGAAATTCGACTATTGAATTTCATTTAGTTCTAGCATTGCAATGCAATTTGTCTTTCGGTTATGTAAAATCTCCCCAAAAACCATGTCTTGAGTTTCAACACTACTACAAGTTAAGAACAAGGATGCCATCTCGTGATCTGAATTCATTCTTAACCTATTTGCATAAATTGGATGAAGGATTTGCAAAGATATTCTAGCAAATCACATGTTGCTTGTTGGAAAATCCAAATTCAATGAATTCCGTATATAATACTGTAACAAAAATGAATGTTACTCGAAAATTGAATACACTCTAAGCGGGATAGGCATGCAATCTAGTTTCGAAATAGTACGGCTAGAGTCATGATTTGCAAGGTACTTTATAAATTTTTAGGTGTCTTACGAATAAATATATACCACTTCAGTTTGGATTGATGAATTTCTAACGGATTTAATTATTTATCATTTATATAAGTCTAATTACACTGTATATATAATCAACTATTAAAATATAGACTATTTAAATTTAAAGTAATACTTTATACATTATTTGTTTTGGGAACTTAATTATTATTTATCTTCTGAATTAAACAGAGAAAAGTCGTTCAGGCAATTTTTTCTTTGTTTGTTCGCATTGTTATCATCAAATTGTATTTATAAAAAGATGTAGCAGAAATTTAATTATAAGGGATTATTTGTTACGCACCATATCGGGATAATGGATGATAATGAAAGAAAAGCAACCAAAAAGTACCATATGTAATGGTATTTAGTTAAATACTTGATTTTTTAAAAATGTTTTTTTAGATTTTATTTTGATTATCTGAAAATAAACGAGATTCTGCTTCATCAAGCTCCAAATTGTGTCAAAACGGACATTTCCCAGGCAGGACAATTCTTTTTTTCTGCAGGAAACAAATATCTTCCAGTCTTTGAATTTTGAAGGATACAATACTATTGATTTTTCCAATTTTAGTCCATATAATGAGTAAATCTTGTCCTTTTTATGATATAAAGCTTTTAGTTTAGATATTGCCTTAAAGTCTCTTTCAAAGAGCGGTTATTAAAAAATCGGTATTGAAAAAAATTATTCTCCTGTTCTTTTAATTTAAACTTTAGTCTTCAGTTTCAAAATTTCTAAACATTTTAAAACTTAAACATTTACAACTATTTTCTTTTTCAGACATGTATACAAACAGAAGGCTCACTCCCCACTTTGAGCTTTAAAATCAAACAAAATGAATACTTTATTTAGTCTACAAAAGATCTGATGATCTACAAAATCCTTTTAAGGAGCAATTTCTTTCTAAAGGTATGGTTTTTAGTTTTTTTAATATTCAAACATAGACATAAAAAACTGTCAATATCATAATCAAACGTGCATTTTCCTTCTAAGAGGGATTTTGATAATTTTCTGATGAAAAGAAATGATTCCAAATGGTTTCATGTATTTTTTATCATCGGCAACCTGCCTTTTACAGAACCATCGGCATGCCGATAGAAATCTTGGAACAATCGTCATCGACTGGCTCATTGTCCTAAAAATGCCATCAGTCGAGCCCTACTAATAGTTTTCATAAGTTGAGTGCATGTTACACTTAGTTTATTACCTTCAACTTTACTTGACCCCTCAACATAATACCTTGTGCAGAATTAGTTTTAGTTTATTCTACCCCACACACACATTTTTTGTTTAATATTTTACAAGTGATTATTTCTATAGTGATGATTGTTGTAAATCTCAATCATAAATGTTAAATTGACGATAATTTTTAATAATAAAAAACATACTTTTCAAACTTACAAGCGAAATTCATTTTACTACTTTATCAATTCGGCTTAATTTCAGTTAATATAAAGTGCAATTTTGATCCTTTTTTCTGTTGGAAAATCTCAGAACCTAACATAAACATTAAAGAGACCTATTTTAAAATTTTGGTTGGTGTAGTTGATACTTAAATCATTTATAAACTTATAATTGATTATTGTCAGTTCAAAATTATCTTTTATAAATTGGTCTTATTTTTGAGCTCGCAACGATATTTTTATGCCACTCTGATATAACCATTTTAAATGTGAACAGCAACGATAAAAATACATAACACTACCAAAATTTAAGGGAATGTAGGAAAGGCAAACCCTCAATCTATACGAAAATGGGAATAAGGGGTTAATTAAATTAACATTCCCATTGATCTTAAATAAATCATAGATCATGACAAGCTCAAAAAGAATATCCGCGTGAAGTATTTCCGAAGTGGTGAAGGGTAAAATGCATCATTCACGCCTCTTGAGCATCTAATGGAATTTCCTTGACCAGCAAATAGCGGAGTCATAGTGTTATTCCCTCCTATCATTTTCGGCATCAATACCATTTTTTCCAGATTCCGGCATGTTATAGCTACCCGTTTCCATGTTTTGTTATGCATTACATAGCTTTTTTCGGTGTTTCTTACATTTCTGTATTGTTTTATCTCTTTTGATTTGCATTAAAGAATCGTTATCGTAATATGGCTGTCCATCACATTATTTCCTTGAGCGAATGATAAACATAAGTATTTGTGTGCGTTTTTTATTGCAACTCAAGAAATGAAAAACAGTTTTTATCAGATGGCGTAAAGTACTCTAACATGTTTGATATGCTTTGTTTCGAAAACCCCTTCGATGGTTATTCTTTATTAAAAGACTCAGAATAAAATTTAAACTTTTACTAGTTTAATTCTTTATTGTTGAAATACTTAAGTGATATTTATACTTTTATGGCAGATTCGTTTTAACCAGAACTTAAAATTTCCATTTTATTACGAATACTAAAACAATTTTAGCTACTTGCTTGAAAAGCAATTTTGAGTAACTTAAATTCACGAAACGTAAGTTTTGTGCCACTATACAGATAAGTTTTCTCATTGAAAAGTTAGCTAATATAACAAAAATAAAAAGGTGAAAAAGGTGATTTCAGAATGGTTGGTTCGTAATTCGTTCGTAATGTGTTCGCGTAATTTATAACTTATTTTTCTTCCGAAAATTTTATAGCTTAAACTCGTAAATTGACAACAAAGTTGTTATCAAAACTTAGGAATAAGATACGAAACAAATATCAAAGAAAATTATGAAAAAAAACTAAAAAAGATGTTATGATACTTAAATCTATATGGATAGAATTTTGGAAATATTAAATAAGGTACTTATGGAATACCAAAACCATTCTATACGATTAAAATTATAAAAGCAGAAGTTTTTCAAACTTCCTTACTTCCACATCTCTTCATAAAAACTTTTCGAAATTTCATAACAAAGCAACAAAACGTATCCTAAATTAGGTCTTACGATATCAACCTCTAATTTACCCACTCACCATAAGCCCAAAACACCATAAAAGCAAATTTCCAAAGTATAAGCCTCAAATCTTCTTCAACAACTCAAACTTTCCCAACTAACTTCAACACACATAAAAAGAGCCCCCACTCTGTCTTTACAAGTTTTATCCAGATACTTATCAACTGATAAACACAACATTTCCCTTCAGAACGGACACTCGACACCTTAAGGAAGATCAAACATACGCGCGCTAAGTTTCCAAAGAGAGCAAAAGTAGGCGGTACTCACCTCGTGGCTGGCCGGACACAATCTGGCAGGGTGTTTCACTCCTCCCGGACTTAGCGCAGGCGCATAACTTTTTCCCCCGCTTTTTTGCGCTCTTGGTCGGTAAATTGACAGAGAGTTGGGGTTCGATCCCTGGAGAAAAGGCAATTTTCCGGAATCTGAGAAGAGAATTCTGAATATGGACCTGTTTAACCCTACAATGCATGATTTTTTAAATTCACTTGAAAATCATTTATTTGACTTCTATTATGGTGTAAATTAGTAAAAAAAATACTAAAAAAAAATTTTTTTCTACTTTTAATTGACAAAAAACTGTGTCCTTTTGAAATTAATTTGTGTCCCTTGTGAAATTAATTGTGAAGTGAAATAAAACCAAATGCTCTAAAAATATAAAAAACCACTTATCTTTTCAAAACAATTTTTTTTCAAGCTGAAATTTTTTTTTATTTTAATTTATATGGTCCTTTTATTTTGGCGTATTCTGTGTCTTGACTTTCGTCTCACTAGCTACTCACAAATGTCTCAAAATAGTACCCCTGCTGCCATTTACTGGCAGTCTAAAGTGCTAATACAATGAAGTGTTATATTTATTATACTTATTGCATGGTGTTGCCGTTTAGAAATGGAAATTCGAGTAGGAAATGGGGAAAATGTTGTGTAGTCAAATGGCTACAGTATGCACTATATGGGTTAACAATACCAGCTGGGGATCCAGAGTGCTTGGAAGACCTCTCGGACTTTTATCTCCTTACTCAAAATTAATCCCATTTCACTATTAAAAACTCCTCTCTCGTTTCCTATATAAATCTGCCCCTTTATTAAAATTTATTACGAAAAAACTCAATAAAATGAGAAAACACTCAAGTGAATTAAAATTGAAGTAAAAAAATAATTACAATATTTTAAAAGTCGGAAAAAGAAATTAAGACAAAATGTTAATCAAAAGTTTTAATTCTTTATTTTTGTAGAAAATTATTTTTTGATCTTGCATCCATGTCTTATGCTCCCTGACCCCCGCGGCAACTGAGTACTGTATTTATTTAGAAATTAAAATATACCCACTTCAGCACATTCTGGGACAACTTCAAAGACGATTTAATACACATATAAGAATAAAATTGACACAATACACATATAAGAAAAATATGGACCTTTACAACAGGCTTGAACAACATGTGAGTCGCGTGACACCCGCCACTCTTCTTTTTGTGGCTCGCCAGATTTTGAATGATTTTCAGATTGGGAATGGGATGAAATTATTAATAAAGGGACGTAATTGCATTGAAAAGGTCAATTTTTGTCGCTAATTTTGAAGAATCTGCAAAAGGAAAAGTTTATCTGTTTTAACGATTTGAAACATAAAAATCAGCTTTTAAGAATTTATTCAAAACTTGTAAAAATGTAAAACCTAAGTATTTTATTAAAATCTTAGTGTACAAACATGAAATATGTTTTGAACAAAGTACATTATTAAGGGGACACCTTTTTCTCTGTTATTTAATTACACATAATTTCATTGATATTTTGGCCCACATGATTGATATACAAGCCTGTACACACACACAACTTTTACAAAGTTATTAAGGAATTTTCGTTCAATAAACAATGTTTTCCACTTTTGAAAATTAGGCGTTTAAAAGGATGTGTAAGTAGATAACTTAATCCCGTAGGATTAAATAGATATTTTTGTTTGTTTTAGTTTCTTTGGTGAAGATGCATTTTTTTACTTTGGGTCATTTAGTTCAATCGTGACAGGAATTACCTAATACTGAAAAGTAATAGGAGCTGTTCTTTGAAGAGATAGAATTTTACAATTAATTTTTAAGCTGGATAATATGAATTAAGATTAGATGATATTAATAAGTTCTAAATTTTTATTTAGCAAATATACAATAGACTTTAAGTTAGTGTTATTTTCTTTAAATAATTCGCAATTAATTTACATAGAATATAAAATAAAACTTTTATTAAAAATATACCATATTTAATTCATTTTAATAACAGGTATTTCAGCAAAATAAAAAAAGTTTTTGTATTTATAAAAATTTATTTTTATTTTAAGGACTGTTCAATTTAGTTTGTTTTTATGTCATAATTTTCTTGGGCTTAGACAAAAGACATTTTCTATTGAACATAACCAAGTGAAAATAAAATATTTAATAATTTATTACAACAAAAAAGTACTCTATAAAAATTCTATGAATAATAACTAAACGTAACTATATGTTTGGTATAACATTTCAATTAATAAAATGTTTTAAAAATTGTATTATCGTTTCAAAAATACCGATACAGTTAAAATTTAAGAACTTTTTGTAATAATTGGTTAATTCATCAACTGTAATATACTATCCAGATATTTTCGAGTTTTAAATTTAAAATCGTATGAAATTATTTATTTTCGGACAATATGCCTTCCTTTATACAGGGTGTTTCAAAATTACGTTGCACGGCTTTTATTCGGAACCAACGCCTCCTAGGGTCATGGGAGTAAGGTCTACCCCTAGGTAAGTGACCCTGGAGAATCCATTGAGATGACTTACAGCGCCTCTAGCGGTGAAATTAAAAAGTTAAAAAATTAATTTAAAAACTAAAGGAGATAGAGCAAAAACCTCAATGAGAGTATTGTTGGCAACGTCAAGAAGAACTCACTGAAAAAAATTTGATCAAAATATCTTGAATATTCGCGGAGATATTAGCATGTGAAAATAGCACTTTTACAGGGGTCAAAAAATAAAAAGTTCGCATGTTTCCAAATTTTTCAGTGTTATTGTGTAGTTTTGTGTTTTTTTAGTTGAAAGAACACAAAATTTAATCAAAAAATCAAAACAATTTGCAAATATGCGAACTTTTTATTTTTTGACCCATGAAAAAGTGCTATTTTCACATGCTAATATTTCCGCGAATATTCAAGATATTTTCATAAATTTTTTTTCAGTGAGTTTTTCATGACGTTGGCAACAATACTAACTCAGGTTTTTGCTTTATCTCCTTTAGTTTTTAAATTAATTTTTTACTTTTTAATTTCGCCACTAGGGGTGTTGTAAGTCATCTCAATGGATTCTCCAGGGTCACTTACTAAGGGGTAGACCTTACTTCCATGACCCTAGCCTAGGAGGCGTTGGTTCTGAATAAAAGCCGTGCAACGCAATTTTGAAACACCCTGTATAGATTTTGCTCTTCTATTTCAACGCACAATCATTATTTTTTGCTTTGATGTTTCTTTTATCCCTATCAAAGATAACTACATGACATTTGCTATTTACGCTTTAATCTTCTACCCTACTAATTATATAAATGATGTAGTTATTTTCAATAAAATATTTTATTTATAGCAGGTATTTAATTTATGTCGTTAAAAAGTTTGAGAGGTTTCTCCTTTGATGTTTTACCTACTTTAGATTGTTGAAAATATGCCTCAATATTTCATAGCCTAATTGATTTTCAAGATCCCTTAAATCTTAATTAATGGCTAATGGGGTAAAGGACAGTTTTTAAATGAAGTAGAAAATGTAGATTCTGGAATAACGCTATCATTAGCGCCCTGTTGTAGCTTTTTAGGTCAAATTACTAAAAGCTGTGACCCGGAACTCATAATTTGTGTAATTTGAGCTTTCGTTTAATAGCATAATACTTTCATTTATTGGTGAACACATTCAATGTAATATTTTTGATATTTTCTGTTGTGTAAATTTAGTTTCGACTTTATTACAAGAGTAATCTTCACATTTTTATAAAGTAAATCTCTTCTATTATCTTTAGAAATCAACTTTAATGTTTCATAACTACATATTTATGAATTAATTTTTCTGTTGAAATAACTACGCGTTATATTTGATACCAATTTTAATAACCGCATCTATGAAATTTAATCTTACTACTGCTATATCGTTTCTAAATACGTACTACGACTTTAAATATGATAGTAAAATTAGAAATTACAATTTTATATAGAGAATTATTATCTGTTCAATTTTTTACATTTAAGAGTTACTTTTCATCATCATTGTCATTATCAAATGAGTTATTTTTCTGTTGAAATAACTACGCGTTATATTTTATACCAATTTTAATAAATGTAGCTATGAAATTTAATCTTACAACTGCTATATCTTTTCTAAATACGTAGTACGACTTTAAATTTGATAGTAAAATTAAAAGTTACAATTTTATATATTGAACTATTATCTGTTCAATTTTTTACATTTAAGCAAAAGGGATCTATCTGTTGGCACACAAAAGCGAACCATTTTATTTAAATCTCACTCAGAAAATTTTTGCGCTTACTATCATATTTATCACCTTTTTAGAAGCAAGTAAACTTTCTGGAAACCAGCACCACATCTCTTATCTTACCTGAAGCAAATTTTCCAGGCTTTGAGTTTATAAACACTTACTAGATAATGCATATCGTCCCAGACATGGACGGGCTGGATTTCTATAATTCACAGGGAACATCAAATATTTGGGAAACATTCCGAAATTCGATTTCTCGACATGGATTTTTCTTCAAACAGCCCATCTGCTGGAGAGAAAGGGGCCTTTCCACAGTCCAAAGCGAATGCTCCATTGAGCACCCGGTGAATAGCTCCGACTTTGGAACTGCAGAGTGTAGATGAAATATTTCGTCTTTTCAAAGACCTTTGGAGGAGAAAGTATTTCTTTTCTGAATTGTCAAACATCAAATGAGTTAATGATCGATTTTTGAACTGCTCACTTTTTCTTTGAAGATGACGATATTGTATGATGTCTGAGCATTTAGAGTCATTACAGTCATGAGACGATGTCTAGCCTATACTTAAGTACATTCAGTCTGTTTGTATCAAGGGTACTTCCCGATGAAAAGCTTGAGTTTTATTACCAAGCAGCGTTTATTTCTTTGCAAGCACTCTATCATATAATCAGCAAAATCTTTAATAGTTTTTATCAGGGTTGGCTGGATTGGACCCAATAGGGTTGGACCCAATGGGTTTTTTCAAAAAAACCCATGTGAAAAAACCCACATTTTGGACCCATTTTTGGGTTTTTTCAAGAAAAATCAAGATTTTGGCAGTTCCTTCAAAATTTAATGTGTTTTTTTTCAAAGTTTAGGATACTTTTAAAATTTTGATGGGTTTTTTAAAATTTAAACTAGGTTTTAAAAATGAAATGGTGTTTTTTCAATTTCAGGGAGTTTTTTTTTAAGTTAAAAAGGTTTTTTCATTCTCAGTGGGTTTTTTCATTATTGAATGGGGTTTTTTCAAAATTTAGGACGTTTAAGTTCAAACTAGATATAAAAAATAAGGAAGATTTTTTAAATTTCAGTGGGTTTTTTCAAAGTTTAGGATATTTTTTAAATTTTAGTGGGTTTTTTAAAAACTTAAACCAGGTTTCAGTAAATAAGGGGTGTTTTTACAATTTCAGTGGGTTTTTTCAAAGTATAAAAACTTTGAAAAAACCCACTTAACTGTGGAAAAACTGACATTATTTTGACAGAACACATTTAAAATAGAAAGAACTCACTAAAATTTGAAAAAACCCACTTACATTATAGGAGAAAACCACTTAATTTTGAAAAAACCCACACTTTTTCCGAAAAAACCCAGTTTTACGTGGGTTTTTTCAGGGTTTTATTGAAAAAACCCGAATAAACCCAACCCACTTGGGTTTTTTCAAAAAAACCCGGGTTTTTGCCAACCCTGGTTTTTATAGACATGGGTTCGATTTCTGATTGAAACTTATTTACCCCCGTAATAATGTCTATAAGTGCATTGTGGTTATAAATTGTGCTTCATTTTGTACTTTGTTACCGCTTGCTTTGGAATACCTCGAATACATTGGGATTTGTCATCCTTTTATCCTTTGATAGGAAATATTTTTAACACTCCGTCGATCGCAACTGTACTTTTTTGCACACCTCATACATTTTCGTTTGCCTTTCGGTTATTATGGGGGGGTAGAATTCTAAAATTCCTGGTAGTCTCTCCTATTTTACCGGATGTATGGCGCCAACCAATTCATTAAATTTTGCGCGCTTTATAGTTTTGTTTTCAATATAATTTCACTATTTGACACATTGCACCCGATCGCATGTGCTGACATACCGCCAGGAGAAGAGCTTTGAACAGGGTTGCCGTGAGTAGATGAGTCCAAAAGAAGAGGGAAGCTGGTATGAATTGAGCTGCAATAATTGGCATTTAAAGAGTACTTTTGGCTAATGAGAATAAGAGAGTTAACTTTTATTTACTACATTAAATTATGCAGTAGTTTTATATGGCTGTTATATAACTTAAGTTATAAATTTTATAACTTAATCATCATACTTGAAAATTAAATAAGGCGTTAGAAACTTGGGAAGTGACAAAATATAGAAAATATTTATTCTAAAGAAAATATCCAAAATCAAATCAAATCATATCAGATATGAAGTAGATCAGACCAATTTAAATATATCAGATCATATAAAATTAAAGGTAGCTACTTGATAAGATATATTATAAACCAGTGTTTCATAACTTCTAGGGGGGATGTAGACACCTAGACGAGTCAGAATCACATTGGATTTGGGGGTCCCAGACCAAATCCCAAGGAGTTAAAAATTGAGCGACAGTGACACCCCCAAAAATTATTGAAAAATTCAATTTGTAGAAGAACTACCATTCGTAAAAATGAAAATATGGTCTCAAATTTTGTAGTTTAATATGATCTTTAAAATTATCTTAAAAATATTCACTTTAAAATTTGTTTTAATATGAAAAAAGTTAAAAAACCACAAAAAATGGGAAAACTCTGCCAAAACCTTATTTTGTATTTCGAAATCCTTTCTTTTGATTTGATAATCTGAAAGATCATAGTTGAAATCCCTTAAGTCCAAAGTTTCACGTAAATTCAATCAATATTAAACGCTTGAGATCCTGTTAAAGAAGATCCTGTAAAGTTAAATAACGAGGGAACACTGTACTGTCATGATGCGCTTTTTTAAGAGTAGATTTGAGTACAAAAATTTATAATGGGTGATTTTAAAATTTCAGTAATTTTAGAGTTTAGTTCATGGAAAATTGGATTGTGTCCCCATAACACCTTGGATATTAATTCCTTATCTATTATGTACTTTGTTTTCTAACCGCGTTTCTTCTAATTCAGAGACTACTAATACATGATAATATCCTAAATGAAATTTATTTGTTTTTGCCTTTGATCAGCTATCTTAAAACAATCTTCTCTTTAAAAAACAGTCTCAATTCAGTAGGCAGTTCTCTTAAAGTTGCTTGAGAATTAAACCACTTGCGATACCTTTCGTAGAAAAAAGTTTTATTCCTTACTTAAAAATTATTGTGTTTGTGTCAAAATAATATTCTATATGTATTTATTTGACAGTAATATGAAATAAAGGTTTGAAAATTTCTATAAACAGTAATAGTTTGCAAATGACGCTTTTAGACTGGTATAGATATATTATTCGCTGTGTAAATTACGCATTAATAATACAGGTCAACAATCTAAATATTTAGCTTTTCACTGATTCAAAATAAAAATTTTTTAATTCATGGGAATTTTAATATGTTGAATACGAGAAGGACACGACTGTCGTCATGTAATTCACTTTTCTGAGGAAATGTGCTATTGTTGGACTTACTGATTAAATTGATAAAACAGAAAGTGACACAACTACTGCAGGATTAAGTGATCCTTTATAATTATTGACATCTGTCATTTAATGTTACTCTGAAAGTGAGTTTTTAAAGAATTCAGTGTATAAGTTACTACACTAAAAGCATAATTAGCATAATAAATTTTTGACTCTGAAGTTTTTGAGTAGAAGGGATAAAAATAACAATGACTAAAAATTAAGGTAGTTGTTGAGCCGCAAAGTTCGAATGAGTCGCGTATTTGCCATTAGATCCATTGTATCATTTCCAAAAAATGTCAAATGAATAGTTTCACACTTTTGAATTGAGTACAAGAATTTTTTTAGGAACTAAAACATTTTTTGAACTTAATTGAATTAATTTAATAATTATATTTCTCATTCCATTAATTTTATTATGCTATTGACTTTTTGAAAAAAGTTATTGAAACTGTTTTCCTGTAAAGGGTTTTTACACAAACATGGAATCATAAATCTATAGTCTAAAACACATATGGGCTGGGCAACCTCCGACCTGCCTCGCCATTTGTTCAGGTCCCCGGAACATTTTAAAAATTGTACTCGAAGAATCACTTTGGTTTTTGTCAACAAGAGCGGGAGAGGGAATACGGATTTTCCTCAATGAAAATTAATAAAACGAAGTATCGAACCAGGTTTACGGATGAAAATGGGGAAAACATACTGCGCCTGTGTATAAATGGCATATGTCCCAATATTGATAATCTCGAAAGTCTGATTCAAACTCAAGTTTCTCCTCCTGATTGTATGTAATCATCACAATTTTTAAAAGTCTGTTCTGAAATATTTGTTTCCGAAACTATGAGCCCTGAATATTATTTTAATCCAGATTATCATGGAATCAATAGGGGCGAGGGGGCCCTTCCCCCAATAAATTAATACTCGGTGTTCTAAAAAAAAGTTTAAACCCTGTTTTTTAAGGTCAAATTTCCAAAAATGTCTTGGGGGAGAACCCCCTATCCCCTTCAGTACTTGGAACTTTATTGTTCAAAACTCTTTTATAATAAGTTCATCAAAATCCTAATCCTACCTAAAATGCAAAAACTAGTTAAAAACTTGTTTTTTTAAAGTAAAATCTCAAAACATTTTCGGGAGGAGGACCCCCAGACCCCTCCTTGGTAGTTTTAACTTTATTACACATACTTTTTTGGGCGCAAGTTCAGAGGTGCGGATGCGCCAAGTTTTTAGCGGTAAAGATGACTAATATGGTAACCCTAACTAATGTTAAGTGAATGATTTGGCTTCTAAATGTGCCGCTAAACAGCCAAAATTCGCCAAGCATCCGCACGTCTGAACTTGCGCCCTTTTTTGTATACTAATAAGTTCTTTAAGACGCAAATTCTACTTAAAGATGTACTCTAATGCTACATTAGAAGGGGTTGAGGGGCATGAAGGGGTGAGGAATAATTTTGGGCCCCTCTTGAAATAAATTTCCATATACGCCACTGAGATTATAATGTAACTTTAACATTATTCTTAGTGTATGCATCAAAATAATATTATTCTAGTCCAGAATAATGTTTAACTTTAGTATTAAACTTTGTAACTACTTACAATATAAATGACTCATTTTTTCACAATTACCTATTATTTACTCTACTGCCCTCTACGTCATTATGATCTTTGAGTTCGGCCCGCAGATTTAAAAAGGTTGCCCAACCTGGTCTACAAGATACGATAGATAGATATTATATTATTTGCAGTGCAAATATTTACCCTAATTTATCTATACATCTCTATTATTCAATAACTTGGATTTGAAATAATTTTCAGAGTAACTGAAATAGAATTAAATAGAATTTTTCCAATAAGAAATATCACTTTATACAGGTTTGAAACTGTTCAAGTTTCTATATTATTTCCCCTTTCATTCTGAGTGTCTTCGACCTTTTTTCTTTTACCTAAAGTTAGAAGATAAATCGAGTAGCCAACAATAAATCAACCATAAATTTTCCATTACGCGTGTCAAAGGCAAAGATATCTCAATCATATCAGCATTAATAAATCTGAAGCTTCCAAATAAACGTTTCTTTATACCCTGACCAAACTAAAATTTTGAAACTATTTAGATTATTCTAATAACCTCGTCCTTGCCATCTAAGCCCTAGTAAATTCATTTTTACATTAAAATTTCAATCCACAATGTTTTGACAAGCAACTGGGTGCAAGATGGCTTTATTCCATACCAAAACATTCTTCTGGCGCGTATAATCAGAATCTGCTTTTTATCCCTCGTATGTGCCCACCTTCTGATTAATTTGAGTCCCTTATCTCTTGTCTTTCTCAAGCCCATCCTTCTCCACATGCATCGGATGACAGCCCATTTCTTTCCGATTTGTTTAGTATCCGCTTCTTCCTAATTCTCCCCTTCTTTCTAAACGTAATTCTATCAAAACTTTCTGCCTAGTAAAATATTTTCGTTGGCTCACGGCGTTTCTTCTTTTGCCATGGTTTTTACTAATTCGTTACATAGATACATTTTCTTCTGGATCATTTTATCTTGCGCTTGGTTTAGAGATGGGAAGGCCTGGCTAAATATTTAAAGAGCGTTCTAGGGTTGTGTAACCAAGAATCAAAGAGAGAGAGAGAATAAAGTGTAAGATCTGTGGAAGAAGTAGAGATACCATTCGTTCTCATTTATGTAGACATGTCCGCATTTTAGGTCCTACATTCTTATTACATATACTTTTACAAGACTTTTTCCATTCTCAACTTTACTTTTGTATTGGAATCAGGAATATGAAATGCAAATGAGATATTTTCAACTTGATTAATTGAACAAGATGTGGAGATGAAAGGAGAATTTCACCATTTATCGCTGGTTAAGCGGACAATAAGTGTAAACTCACAACTCTCTAGCGTCAACTCCAACCGTGGACCGGTTTCGTCCTTGTTAGGACTCATCAGCACGGTATAGGAAGGTAACGCAATGAGTTACCTTCCTATACCGTGATAGTTGTGAGTTTACACGAAATGTAGAGAATTTATGTTTATTTTCTCTCAATGTTATGAAAATTCATTACTTTTGTTTGCATAAGTGTTTAAGTTGCAAACTTCTAGTTGTTAGTTTGCTATTCTGCTTTTAGTATTAATTCGAAATTTCGTATGGGGATAATAAAAACAAAATTTTCAGTTTAAAATATGAATATTAAATATAAATTTCAGAATTTTTGACCCTTTGAAACAATTTTTTAAATATTGAGATAGGGGAGAGTGGGGCACATTCGCACAAAAAGTGCATTTTGGCATTTATTTATCTTTATCTAGATGAGATATTGAAACACACTCGGATTCAAATGAAAGGACCTTTCCCGATATTTTAGAACGATAATTGGTCACATTCATCTAGAATTTCTAACCTATATCATCAATCTAAAAAACGAGAAACTTCGTGCGAATGTGCCCCATGGGTGGGGCAGTTTCGCACACGTGTGGGACACATTCGTACACATGCAAAAAATTATACAATAATTATTTTTACGAACTGAAAAGTTTATTGCACCTTAAAGTAAGGATAATTAAACGAAATATTTGGCACTTTTACATAATTTTCCTCTAAATTGAAGATTTTTTTACAAAAAGAAAACAGCTTCAGAAAATATTGAACATCTAAATTTTTGATGAGGAAAACAATTGTAGTAATGATGAGCATATTGCACATTGACATACTTCACATAATATAATTAGTTAGAAAAAGTTTAACCAATATTTTAACTGCCAGGTTTTATTCGAAAAGAAAAGTGAACCAACAGCTCGCTTATTAACACCTGAAACTGACGGTTGGGGAACTTGTAATATGATATTATCTTTTTGTATGAATGTTGAATCATTACTTACTGGGAAAATAATTTAAAATTTTTAGATACATAATTTTTTCACTCTAATAAAACAATTCTAAAAGAATCACTGACTTAAAACCTATACAACGGTTCAAATTTTAAACTCAAAATAAAAAAAAATTCTGAAGTGTCCCGGAACCCCTTAATGCATTCCATCCAAACAAAGTTAAAGCAAGTTTTCCTTATTTACCACAAAAGTTTGATTAAAAGTTTATGTAGAATCTATTTCAGTGAATGAATATAAAACATGAAATAATAATGTCAAATGATTATCAAGTATTTTATTTACTTATTAATTACAATAACAGTTCATAGAACATATTTTCAACTTTAGTTTTAAGAATCTTGATGCGTAAAAAATGTTTTAAAATAATTATAAAAATGCATTCACATACAATTAAACACTAAAATTTATGAAAAATCAAAAGTCGAAGAAAATTGCTATAAATCATAGTATAAAATTTGACACAATAATCGTGATCCCTACTCAATCACTTCTCGTGATCCTTAAAACTAAAGATAATTACTACAATTCCTATTATCTATACCTCTAAAGAACTCTGCCAAAACAACTACAACTCAATCACCAGCAAAAGTAATTTAGGAAGACAACGCCATACCTCAGAGCGAATACAGAGTAAGTCCAAAAAGGACACAACTCCACATCCTATACAATTTTTCTTCTATATTCTGCCTTATTATCTCGTTGAAATAACTAGAATCTATAAACAGATATTCTCTTCGTAATGTGCCGGAAAATTTTCTATTATTAACTTAGGTAAAACAAATCCTTTTTTGAGCTCAATTCTAAGGTATGAGACTGGACTTACACCACTCCATTTCTAAGAAACATTAAGAACAAGCTAACGAGAGTAATTAAAAGCATGTTTAACTTCCAAAATTATCCTAATCAAATTACTCCAATCACCTCAGAATACCCTCTCGAAGACAGTGTACAGAAATGCATACTTTCTTTACCCAGCACCTTACTTTTGTTCGCTAGAATTGATGAATGCTTGATAAGCAATAAAATAATATGGACACAAAATGCACAGAGTGTGGACAGGATCGTCTTGGAGTGTCTTGCACTAGAATGATGAATAGAGTGATGTTTTTATCTCCTTATACTGACGGTGACAGCGAAGGAATGGATGAAGGAGATAATAGACATCCGGTCAGATGACATAGTTAGGGCCGCGGATCATTTGTTTTCAAACTCAGGTTATTGATGGTTGAAAAACCATTAGATTATATATCTAATTTAAAAATTCATCGGATATTCCTCTTTTTAATGAAAATATGATTAGTTTAAGTTTTTTCTCAGGGAAAAACATGTAAAAAGAGCACCCACAGTTTGCGGGTTTAATGGGTAGTATTAGGTTTACAGTTTGGTAGTGGTATTACTAATTTATGGTAGAAGAAACATCCTACTTTCCTATTTTCCATCTTATTCATCAAAAAATTTTGGTTTAACTAGTTTATTATCATCATAAAAATAACTTTAATATCAAAACGATGCATATCTACATCAATACTTTTCTTTATCATCATTAATTAAAATCTATTAATGGTGGACACAAAATTTCAGGTAGTATTGGCTGTGTTGAACATCATTTATAGATTTCTTTGAAAAAGCCGACTAAGAAATTTTTTTTCAAAACTAACAAGTTTTCTGTAATTTAAAATTAAATCAAAAGTTTCAGCAATGGAAATTCAAGTATTCAGTAACTGTTCATTGATTTTAGTAAAGCAGCCAAATCCGTTTTAGTAATTAAAATATTAGAGTGAAAATTATACCAATATAATCATATTAAAATATCGGTTAAGCATAAGCAAAAAAATGTCAAGAAGATATAATTTTTTTCTACATTTAGACTGCCATTGAAAATTATTCAAGAAATAAAGCAAATGACAACACACAATTGCCAACTGAAAATTTGTTCTCCTTTTGTTTTGACCATTGACGAATGGAGCTAACAGTTTTGATTAATTTCGTTGTTATTTATAATGAAAATTATACATTCCTAATAAATTTGATAAGCTATACGGGGTATTTCAAAGTCTGTGTAGCGGCTTTTATTTTGAACCAACGTGTCCTATGGTCACGGAAGTAAGGTCAGTAAGAATTCATTGAGATGATTTATAGCGCCCCTAGTGGCGAAATAAAAAAGTTTTAAAAATTAACTATAGGAGAGGGAGCAAATACCTCAGTAAGAGTATTGTTTCCAACGTTATGAAGAACTCACAGAAAAAGGTTTCATGAAAATATCTTGAATATTCGCGGAGATATCAGCATGTTAGCATTTTTCAGACTTCAAAAAAGAAAAAGTTTGCAAATTTGCAAGTTTTATTGATTTTTTGATTAAATTTTGCCTTTATTCAACTAAAAACACACAAAACTACACAATAACACCGAACAAATTGCAAATTTGCGAACTTTTTAAATTTAATTTTTATTTCCAGATTCTAGTATATTTCTATTTTATCTTGCTGAAATAATATTTTGAGAAGTTTTTATTGTTTCCCAGTGAATTGCACATAACTTCATTTCAAATCACCTTATTTAATGGATGCTATCAAAAAAACAAACTAAAAAAACCGATGAATTTTTAGTTTTTCTTGAAAAATATTCTTTCTGTATTAAGTTTGAAAACTGAATAAAAAGGTATGAAACTTGCATATCATGTTTAGAATTATTTGCTCACAAAGCAACTGCAAAAGTTTTATAAGAATATGTATATTTTTAATAATATGTATTTATAATAATAAAAACCAAACTAATTTTCACACTGGAAAAATTGTCGTCATTTACGACGTTCAAAAAATTCACAGGTCTACAAAAAAACTTTTTTTCGAGCTGTATGAGTTATTTAACCTGATGATTTTTAATGTGCTGAATCCAAAAATAACCTCAATTTTGTCCTGGGACGTCACGTTTTCTTTTTGACATATCTGGTTTTTAGGTTTCATTGGGAAATGCTTCAAAATTTTTAAAAATTGACTCATTATACTTAATATTTAAATCAAAATTTTTCTATAAATCATTTATTTATGTTTTTTGATGTGCTGAATCTAAAACTGACCTCGTTTTTATCATAAGACTTCACCTTTCTTGACAATTTAAGTAAATAAGGCAATTTTTCAAAAAAAAAAATTAAGCAAATTTAGAATAATTATTTTCAACTCAAACTTTATTTGAAAATCCTTTGCTGATGTTTTTGGTGTGCTGAATCCGAACCTCTTTGATTTTAAAGACATCATATTTTGTAACGAATTGAGCGAATTGAGCAATATTTCACAAAAAATGAGAGTACACTTAAAAATTGATTTTTTATTCAAATTTGTTATTAAGGTCATTAGAGTTTTTATGTTTTTTTTTGTGCCCTGAATTAAAAAATGATCTATATTTTTGCTGACAGTTTAGGTAAATTTGAAAAATAAGCCATTATTTCAATTTTAATGAAAATTGGTTCATAAAATAAATTTTTTATCATATGTTCTTCATGAAAATCATTATATAACTAAAATAAGTTCATTTACACACTCCACAGCCCCAATTTTTCCTTGTCATGAGGCTCCTCTTGTGCATTTTTACCCTTGTGAGTAGTAACATGAACGTTTATTTAAGCTATATACAACAAAAATCCTTCATTATCGCACTATTAAATCTTTCTTTGTATTTTCTTTCTATCTATTAATTTCCTTATAAGACAGTTTACTATCTATATTATTCACAGCTCCTAATTTTTATAAGTAAAGGAGTCATAAATGTTTAAAAACTATGAAAAATGGGCAAATTCAAAAATAATTTTGAAATTTATGTCAAACCCTGAAGTATAGTTCTTTTCGTAATCAGCACACAAAAATACATAGGAAATCACTAAAATTATTCAAAAAGCTTTTTCGTTGCAGACCTGTGTTATTGAAACTTTATTATCAAGCTAAGATAAAACTTACTGTAACTCTCCGAATAAAACTGAATTTAAAAATGTATAATTGAAACCTAGAATTTATATTTCCTTATAAGGTAGTAAAATTTTATGTGTTTTTAAAAACCTTTTACCCATAAATTTGTGGCATATGCGAGCCACGGGGCGATACCGATCCGAAGGTCATACGACTCAAAAGTATACTTCGGAGTTATAATCACGTCCGGGTCACCAATTATGGCTTTCGTTGTTTGTAATGGAAAAGACGTAATAATTTAATATAAAAGTTAAAACATTTAATCTCAGAGAAAGCAGTGTATTTTCACTATTTTTAAAAAACAGTGAAGTGGAGGGGGAGTACTGTGGCGAACTTAGTCACCACTATAATAGTGAAATAAATCAAATGGGGTACAAATACCGACTGAAGGGATTATAACTCAGAAGTATACTTTTGAGTCGTATGACCTTCGGATCGGTATCGCCCCGTGGCTCGCATATGCCACAAATTTTTAAAACTACATAAAATCTATAGCAATGTGACTTCAAGATTTTTAAAGTACTCGTTATTGAAAGAAATATTGCTTAATTGTTCCTGGATCATTCCATTCTAAATTATTTTGTCAAAAGTCAACCCACCTAGCACATATCTTTCTGAAATTTTGTATGATCAATGTATATGCATAAAGATAAAGGGGAGAATACAAATATTTTATCCAATTCTGTCAGTTTTAGTTTCTCGGCCGTTTAAAGTTTTACCCATTTAAAGAGAATTTGAGTGGACGATTCGGGCTCGTGTGCTTTTTATAGGTAAGATTTATTTACTGTTCAATAATCTACAGAAATGAATGGAAAAATGAATTTAAAAAAGTTGTTAAGTTGTTCTCTTATGTTAAAGAGGTTATTCAATCAGAATTACCTTTAAGCTAAGCATCAAACTCTTAAACCCCAAACTCCACCGATTATTTTTCACTGATTCCGATTCACCGATTATTTTACGAACTTATCATAGATATTTTTGCTTCTCCCGTATTTTTTACGACTCCATAAAAAACCTTTCTTTCGTGCATATAAAACCCTTTTAATCACAATAGTTGCAATTTTGAAAGTAGTTGATAAAGCTAATTGAATCCAAAATTAATTTACATAAATAACTTCTTTTTTAACAGTTTAAGGTGTAACAGTTAAGGTGTTAAGGTGTTTTTGGGATCTTAGCCCCCCACCATGCGCGTATCCAGCACGGCTACAAGGGGGGGGCACTTTTCTTGACAATCATCTTTACCTTTTACAAAATATTGGGAGATTTTCTAAAATGAATCCTCCCCCAGAAAAAATTGTGAAATTTGACTTGTAATAGTACGGTGTTAACACATTTTGAGAACTTTTTGATAGAAAATGTCAAATAAATTTTTGGGTATTTTCTAAACAACATCATGCAAGATCCCCTTGTGGTACCGCTGGGGGTATGGGGGTCCTCCCCCAGTAAATTTTTTGAAATTTGACTTGTAAAAGTAGGGTTTTAATTCATTTTGAGAACCTTTTTGGGTTTAAAGGGGGGTCACTCTGGACAGTGCCCCCCTTGGAACCGCGCCTTCCCCTAATACAATAAAATATCAGAATAAGACAATATGAGCTTGTATTATGCGTTCATATCCGCCTCGCAACAATATTTATGCCGGTAATAAAATTTGAATAGGAAAAATGGAGATTTTAAGTAGTGTCACGATTCCCTCTTATGTGCGGGGTGAATCGTAGCACCATTAAAATTAATAAAAAAGAGTAAAAAGTATGAAAAACATTTGCTCAAAATTGAAGGAATAGAACAAAACTGAATATTACAATAAAAAATTTCACCAACAAAGGTGTAAAATTATGTTTTTTGCTGAATGATTTGACATAGAATTTTTTCACTTATTCAAGTAATAAAATCATTTAGCAATACAGGAAACCAGTCTTTAAAGAGTTTTAAGTATAATTAGTGTATGAGAACATGCATCTTCAAGAATAGTTATTTTTCAAAACGATTTTGTAGCAGTTTTTTCTAAATTTGTTTTGAAAATGGCATTTCTTCACTGGATACGAAAAATTTTAAATTTCAGTACTCAATTCTTCAAAATACACTAGCGGAAATAAAAATCACAACACCAAGAAGGAAAGGAGATATCAAAGTCAAATTTATTTCTGTGATTGCACATAGTATCAATGTGAATTGCTTAAAAAATCAGCCTTCCTGGATATTAGGGGGCCGAGAAAACCAGGGAGGAGTGTTGTCTCCATAGGTGTCCATTACCGCCGTCACACGTCATGGTATGAGTGACATGGGATCTAAATGACTTTTGAGGGATTGGAGGATCATGTTGCCTCCTCGGGTAGTCCAAATTCATATGGTGCACCAGCGGACGTTGCATACCGGGCTAGGTGATTTCTCCTCTTTCTCCGGACATGTTTTGTGAGCGTTGCTTCTTACGAACGGATAGGCCAGGGTAAAAATGCAACCTAGGGGGCTAAGAAGAAAGCTTGGACATTGCATAAAGCATGTGTTTGTGCATTTTTCTATTGAAATTTGTCCCCAGGACAGGTCTGAAGGTAAGAACAGACAACCGGCTAAAAAACCTCAATGAAGCAGCTCTGGTTGGCCAAAGTACCAGTAGATCATACTGAGGACAAGCGGCAGTGGGATGGATGTCGTTTGCAGTACTGCGGATTGTCCGTTTGGTCTGCATAGCTTCTTACATCTTTGTCTACAAACCAGGAGCTGAAAATGGACCTTTCTGTTTCCAATAGTGCACGAAGTAAGGGAATAAAAATCCCAATTTCATGACATTGTGTTTATGAGAGAATCCTGCTTCGGTTTGGAGCACCACGACGATTGGGTATGAGTTTGAAGACACAATGGAGAGAGCGCACTCAGCTGATGATTTTCTAATCGTTCCACGGAGTGGTGATGCAGGGTAACGGAGTGGGGATGCATTGGATTCCCTTTCTGCAACTCCTGAGTATGATTCACCAGTACTTCTTCCAACCAGAGCTGCGTCATTGAGGTTTTTTAGCCGGTTGTCCGCCCTTACCTTCAGACCTGTCCTGGGGAAAAATTTCAAGAGAAACATGCACAACCACATGTTGTATGCAATGTCCAAGCTTTCTTTTTAACCCCCTAGGTTGCATTTTTACCCCGTCTTACCAGTTCTCTAGAACCAACACCCACAAAACAAGTCCAGTTAATGAGGAGAAATCACCTAGCCCGGTATGCAACGTCCGCTGGTGCACCATATGAATTTGGACTACCTGAGGAGGCAACATGGTCCTCCAATCCCTCAAAAGTCATTTAGAGCCCCTGTCACTCAATACCATGACGTGTGAAAGCGGTAATGGACACCTATGGAGACAACACTCCTCCCTGGTTTTCTCGGCCCCCTAACATCCAGGAAGGCTGATTTTTTAATCAATTATCATTGCTACTATGTGCAATCATAGAAATAAATTTGACTTTGATATCTCCTTTCCTTCTTGGTGTTGGGATTTTTATTTCCGCTAGTGTATAAAGTTCGTGACCAAGTACATTATTATAACCGAATCATTATTTCAAAATCATTTTTTAGTGTTCCACTACTTCGGTCGGAAATACATGATAGAGTAAACCACTCTAGGTATTTAAAAATATTATAATAAAAGGACTTGCGAACTTTTTAAAATTTTATATTTTATATACTTAAGTATTAAGCCCTGATTTGATTAAATAATGTAGAGTTCTTATATATTTATAAAACTTAAACGCAGTTTCTAGAAAATTTGGTAGAAAAATGTACTGATAACCATTCTTTCTAAGCTTTGCCACTAGATAGCACTACGTTCTATGAATTGAAAGACACTTTAATAGGTGGGAAGTTCAAAATTATTCCTGTCAACAAAGTTATACAAAAAATTTGCTTTCCATAGAATTTTTCATTTAAGGTACTATCCTACCCCTAATACCGTCATTTTGGGTCAAAATATCGATCTTTCAAATCTGGTGTTAAATTAAAGATTAAAGTATGTTTTCTTATCTTTCTGAAACCATATTATTAAATAGCCTATTAACCATTATTATCATTTGGATTTATGGGTAAGATTGTATTTTTTATTTTGTTTTTTTTTTTGCTTTTTTCTCAAAACACATTTTTAACATTTTACTCTACCGCAGATTCTCATAACTCAAAAAGTGATGGTTCAAATGACTTGAAATTTTGTACCAATATTCAAATAAGTTTAATATAGGAGGTGGACCCCTTCTGTGTATGAGAAGTAATTATATTTTTTTAATGATGATTAATATGATTTTTATAATGATGATTAAATTAAGAATTTGCTAAAAAATTTGGTGATTTTCATTTGTTGTTAGTTTAAAACAGTGCTCTAATTATAAATTCAGTTACACTTTTGAGAGTGGTCCAACTTCTAAAAAAGGTTTTAATCTATGTAATAAAATTTACAGATTAAGGATATCTTCATTCAAAGTGGAGATTTGATATTTTGCGTAACAGCCATATGGGTTAAAAAATAATATATATATTTAATTTTGGTTTAAATTTTACATTTATCCTAGTTTCTAGATGTATTTAATCATACAATGCTACTTTTAAAACATTTTTTAAATATTTAAAAAAAGCCTCCAGGGGTAGGATAGCACCTTAATTTAATTAACACTTTAAGAAGGACAAATTAGTGATTTTCAGACGATGGTTCTAATTTCTCTCTCTTTGTGGCATCTAATTTTTTAAAAAATATTTACCAATTATAAAATTCTTAAAACAATAGTTCTCCTCTCAAAAAAGTTATGTATGTTTTATAGCTTAATTTTATGAATTAGTTAAGCAAAACTACAGAAATTAGTGAAGTTACAATAATGAGATCTTATTACGTCTTGCTGCTCAATATAATATCTTGTTAATTAATAAGTAATCTAGACAAAGAAAACTAACTACAATGTGTTAAGTCAATGAAATGCATTATTCCAAATCATGTTTTTAAATCAAAACCAAATAATGTTTTAAAATGAAAACGTAAATACTGACATTGAATCGTAATTTCTACCTCTATAATGTTTCGACATATTTGACAAAGCAAATTTTAAATGTTATTAAAGTCAAATTTTCAAAAAGTTTTTAAAAAATTTTTAAGATGTGTAAATTACTTTCCTACTACCAATAATAAATCCTAATTTTTTCATAAATTGTGAAATAAAGCTTATAAACTATTTTAACCTTAGACACAAGTTACAAAATCTTATTTTCCTTTTAAAATTAAAACTTTTTGCCTTTTTAGTGCTCTTCTAATTTGGACTTCCTACAATAACTTCGATATGCATTGTTTGCCGTGATCGTTTTGCCAATGCCACAATGCGTTGTAGCGTAGCTTTTATTTTTTGCTAATCGAGCTAATTTGAACTTCGACATTAATTTACAAATATAGGACGTGTTAAAATGTTCCCCTTTGTTTTCGATCTGTATTCGAAAGGCTAGAGACATGGAACAGTGAATTTTTCTTAACGTTAAGGTATATTAACCACAAATCCCAAAGAAATCCCACATATACAATGAAAGTTTGAAGCTAGGTTTTAAAGATTCAGGACTACCAAAGGAGATGATTTTACAATAATCAGACTTAATACCTTTCGAATTCTTTTAAGCTTTAAGGAAATGGCCCCTTTGATGGAAATTTGAAGCTTTCTCGAAATACTAAAGAATAGGAAAGCTTTGGGATTTCCAACTCCCTTTAGGGATAAAGTCTTATTAGAGGAAACGGTTAATTAGACGCATTTGTAGTGAAACAATTCATTTTCGTTCCCGCTTCGTATGAAAAGAAATTTAACGCATCAAAGCGCATAGTATAATTACCTTAAAATATACATATTAATTTAATTATTTATTCATTGTTCACATGCATTTACATTACTTTTTGTGTATGAACTGCATTGTTTTTTCAAATGTGATTACAGCCTAAGGTGTGTTCTATATTTCTTTAATAAAAATAACTTATGTGTATAGTGTTAAAACTACTTATAGAAATCACCATTATAACTAAAAATTAACCCACACTCAGAAGTCTGAGTATTTTCTAACATCAAGTATTTTTATATGTATTTAAGAATTGCAAAATTAACTTTTAAATTTTTACCCTTTAGGATGACAACTCTATATTTAGTGAAGCCTTACATTTCTATCAAACTTCAAAAACATTTTCATTAAAAACTAAATTTGTATTTTAAATTCACAAATTCATATGATAGTTAAATATCCGTAAAAAACAACTCCTTATTAGTTCTAATTTATAGTTTTTAAATAGTTTTTAAAGAATTACAGTGTAAATAGTGAACACAATTTTAACCAACTTATTAGAAAGACAAAAATAATAATTTTTTTGAATTAATATAATTGAACAGCAATTTTTTTTCGAATACGTAGGCATTTAAGCACTTTTGACACTCCTTAAAATAAAGAATTAATGCTCTTTCATCCAAATTAATTTCTCGAGAAAACATTTTTGTATTCGTTTCTCCAAAGCAGACTAGTATATTTAACTTACTTTATTTGCATTAGAATATTGGTAGCTTTTCCAAGGTGAACAAAACTAGGTGGTCTCAATATTATTAAATCTAAATGTAGCAAAGTGAAATATTACATATTTAATATTTAATTCTGCATTAAAATTACAAATTTTAATGCAGAATCCTGTCTCCGAATAAACTAAATATCTGTAAAGATAATGACAAAAATATCGAAATAGCTAAACAATATTAAGTAAACCGGAGGTCTCTATGTGTTACATTTTTACTACTCTTCCATTATGTGAGACAGTATAAACTGCAACTTTATCTAAAGTCAACTTGGCACTTTGGCTTAATTTGCATATTCACAGAGCCCGCAAAGTTTTTATACTTTGATAACAATGCGCATGCGTATGGACTTGATTTTTGTTGTTTTTTTGGAAATTTTAATATATTATCTGGAGATAGAGCCTACTGCATATTCACAAAGCCAGCAAGGTTTTTTATACTTTGTCAACAATGCGCAATGCGCATGCATGTGGACTTAATTTTTTCCTGTTTTTTTGAAATTTTAATAAAATAATAACTGGGGATAGAGCCCACTAACTGCCACATGCTACGCTGGCATCCTACCACTGCTCCAGCGGGGATTCAATATCTGTAAAACTTATTAGTATAACATGTTATTTCTTCGTAACGCATGCGCATTATATCAAAGTATAAAAACCTTGCTGGCTTTGTGAATAAGCGCTTGATTTTGAGATTGATCAACATCTGGGCTTTCCTTAAATCTATGATATCTTGTTACTTCGTTTCTTTTCTGCTCAAAATTTTGTGTTTTTCTGTGGTTTTTCTTAAAATTAATATTTTAAAATTACAATTAACTGGCTATTTCCTTAACGCAACTAAAGTTTAAAGTATTTTCAACATGTGTGCAAGCTTTAAATTAGATTTAAATTTTTTCTGAGGCATCCGGATAGTTTGATTATAACCATCCATATTAAATTGCTGGATTACTACCCCTTACCCCTAACCCTATATTAGGTCATCCCAAAAGTTTTGTCGCTCTTTGGAGCATCTGTATACAATGTATTTTTTGGTACTTTTCCATTACGGTAAACCAGTAAAGTAGGGGAGAGTGGGGCTATTTCGCACATGGGGCACATTCGGACAGACGGCATTTCCCCTAGTAATTATTAATTTAAAAATCTGAAAAAAATACCAGTAGATGAAAGCATGACTACCATCTCCTGCATGAATTTTCAAAGCTCTGAGCCATTTTGTTGTATACGTACTAGAAATTTGCTAGCGTTAGAAGCAGCAAAGTAAATTTTCTTGTCATTTTGTTGGCGTAAAATATCAATCAAAAATAATTCTCAAGTGGACATTCCGCATTTTATTCAGTGGAGACACTACTAAAGTGAGTTTCTAGAAAGGTTTTATTTCCCTGTTTTAATTATAAATATCTTGTTGGGACGTGGTAAGCTTGAACTGGTAGATGGGGCACATTCGTACACCAAAAGATGGGGCAGATTCTAACAGTGCGAATGTGCTTCATCTTTCCCATTTTTGATTATGAAAGGGATTTATACAGGGTGTCCCATAAATAATGGGGCACACTTCTAGGGGGGATAGTAGACACCTAGACGAGTCAGAATCACATAGGATTCGGGGGTCCCAGACCAAATCCCAGGGAGCTAAAAATGGAGCGACACCCCCAAAAAATTATTGAAAAATTCAATTTGTAGAAGAACTACTATTGGTAAAAACTTAATCATGGTCTCAAATTTTGTGATTTAATACGATCTTTAAAATTACGCTAAAAGTTTTCACTTTAAAATTTTTTTACTACGAAAAAAAAGTCCAAAAATCACAAAAAAATGTGAAAAATCTGTCAAAACTTTATTTAGTATTTATAAATCCTTAATTTTGATTTCAAAATCTGAAAGAGCATAGTCGAAAACCCTAATATCCAAAGTTTCATGCAAATACTATCAATAGTAAACGTTTGACATCCTGTTAAATTTTGTTTTTTGCGTGCGAAAACAGATCCAGAACGCAAACGTTCAGGGAAAATCTACGAGTGGCGGATTGATGCTCTCTAAATTTCTCGCCATTAATTTGTGATACGAGATTCCTCGCCAACTTTCGCCAACAATGGATCGTTCAAGCTTGCTTGGCGATCTGTAGAAGCTTGGCATGTTTCGCCAAATTGGGAGAGAAAAGAAAGTTAGCGATCATCTATCCGTAACTAGTAGATTCTCCCTGAACGTTCGTTTTCTGGAGCTGTTTTCGCACTCAAAAAACAAACTTTAAAAGGATCTCAAGCGTTTATTATTGATGGTATTTACATGAAAATTTGGATACATGGGTTTTCAACTATGCTTTTTCAGATTTTGAAATCAAAAGAAAGGATTTTTAAATACAAAATAAAGTTTTGGCAGATTTTTCACATTTTTTTGTGGTTTTTTGACTTTTTTCCGTAGTAAAAAAATTTTAAAGTGAAAACTGTTAGCACAATTTTAAAGATCGTATTAAACCACAAAATTTGAGACCATGATTAAGTTTTTACCAATAGTAGTTCTTCTACAAATTGAATATTTCAATAATTTTTTGGGGGTGTCGCTCCATTTTTAGCTCCCTGGGATTTGGTCTGGGATCCCCGAACCCTATGTGATTCTGACTCGTCTAGGGTGTCTACTATCCCCCCTAGAAGTGTGACCCATTATTTATGGGACACCCTGTATGTTTATAAGTGAAGTACATTTAATAACTTGAAGTTTAATTGTTTTTTATTGTAATTGTTTCAAAATTTGGTGATTATAATAACATATTAAAGAAAGTTGCAGTTTTAAGGAATTAGGCCCAGATTTAAACATTGAAAAAATAAATATCCCTGATAATTGTTTAATACCAATTGACTTGGACTTAAGTGATTTTATTCTAGTAGAATTTTCTACTAAAAAAAATTTTTTATGTTGGTCAGATAGAAAATTTGTAATTGAATGGTACTTATTTAAAATTAATGTTGAAAAACTTAAAAAATTTTAAATTATTTTCCCAGTAAGTAATGATTCAACATTCATACAAAAAGATAATATCGTATTACAAGTTCCCCAACCGTCTGTTTCAGGTGTTAATAAGCGAGCTGTTGGTTCACTTTTCTTTTCGAATAAAACCTGAGAGTTAAAATATAGGTTAAACTTTTTCTAACTAATTATATTATGCAGTATGTCAATATGTCAATGTGCAATATACTCTTCATTACTACAATTGTTTTCCTCTTCAAAAACTTAGATGTTCAACATTTTCTGAAGCTGTTTTCTTTTTGAAAAAAAAATCGTCAATTTAGAGGAAAATTATGTAGAAGTGCCAAATATTTCGTTTAATTATCCTTACTTTAAAGTACATAAACTTTTTAGTTTGTAAAAATAATTATTGTATATTTTTTGCATGTGTACGAATGTGCCCCACACGTGTGCGAAACTGCCCCACTCATGGGGCACATTCGCACGAAATTTCTCGTTTTTTAGATTGATGATATAGGTTAGATATTCTAGATGAATGCGACCAATTATTGTTCTAAAATGAGGAGCAAACAGTCAAACCGTGTTTTCTCCAAAAAAATAAAAAATGAGTTACTGCTATATACATGATCTCTACATTAAACTGCACAAAATAATGCTATTATCTTCAACTTAAACAAGTTTTAACCTATTCTAAAACTACTTAGAAAATTGATGCTTCAATCAAACAGTGTTTCCTCTAGACCAGTGGTTCTCAAACTGTGCTCCGCGGAGCCCTTAGGGCTCCGCCAAGCATTTCCAGGGGCTCCGCGAAGAAATTTGAAATGAATACATTTTTTGATAATTTCTAATTTGCTTTTCTCTGAAATGTTATAAATAACTTTCTGTAAGGTGTTGGTAAGATCTGCTGGTTTTTGCCTTTTTCGGGTCTTTTTTGGTTTACCAAAACAAGTTAAAACCCTGTTTTTAGGGTCAAATTTCCAAAACTTTTCTGGGGGAGGAACCCCCAGGATGGGACAGTTTGGAGCTGGCCGTTTGGGCGCCGTTCCCGTTTCGACACCAAATTTTTCTTCCTCTAATTTTTAGAAGAATTATGAGAGTTCCATCTACTTTCATTTTATTTCTGCCGCTAAAAAGGCCGCGCCGAATAGTAGCACAGCAAGGAACCCCATTCCCCCACCTCTCAAATTGATTACTCAGCACCCTTTTTTATAAAGTTCACCAAAACCAAGGGAAAACCTGTTTTTAGTAGAATCAAATTTCCAACCCCCCTTAATAGCATTTGGAACTTAATTACACAAAACGTTTCTTATATTAAGGTCTTTAAGATGCAAATTCTGCCAAAAATGTATAAAAAGCTAACATTGATCCTATGGCATGGGAGGGGATAAGGAATGATTTAGGGCCCATGTGTAAATAAATTTCGATATGTACCTCTGACGTATGGTCTAACAGCCCCCCAAAACAGCTCTCGATTTCAAAAGAAGTAACTTTTAGGAAAACAAAATTTACAGATGTATAGATTCCCGTATGAATCCTTTGTTCATGCATCTCCGGCATAATGACTAAAAAGATTTACATTGTATCCAATGATAAAATATAATTGGTAAACAAAATAGTCCATATATCTCGGGGTGTATATTAGGGTGGGTCAAAAATATTTTTTTCACATTTTCCCACGGGCACAGCGACAAAAGGGGGCCAAATGGTCTCAAACTAACATGTGTAAAATATTATTCGATTATAATAACTCTTTTTGCCTCCGGATTGGCCTCAAAGTTCCGATTAATATAGTAATTTCATGTAAAAATGGACGAACGAAAATCAAGCTTTTACCTCGATTGCACAAATCCGTCATGAATATAAATGTGCACAATGGTATAAAAATCATCATTGAAGACTATAAAATAATTATAAATGAAACCAGAGTTGAAATACTTGAGTTGTAATACAACATATTTTGAAATATCTCAATGGTTAGAACTGGCAATCAAAAATTTCTTGCTGGAATCATTAAAATGTGCAAAACATTTATTGTTGGTTGAGTAGGATGGTAAAAACATTAAATTTTTAGTAAAAAGGGATGTGTCAGAAGGTGGGTACCTTTTTTGGGTTATAGGTTTCAACCCCAAGGAAAACATTTGGCTAATAGTTTAAAAGTTGGGATTTCCTTGAAATTTCATGGCATATTAGGAATAGTCCATCCCAAGTGTCCCCATATGATTCCTTAATGTCCAGAAATAAATTAAAACCACATTTTAAGAGTCAAATTTTCAAATATTTTCTTAAGAAGAGCGGTAGATCCCAGTTTTCAGCTTACAGCTCAGTATTATCCCCTAAGTTTTTAAATAAATTACATTACTTTTCAAAACCTACTTATAATTATTCTTAACAGTTGAATTTGCGATATTTTAACTTTTATGAACGCATAAGGGCTAAGAAGCTATTTTGAGTCAATCCTCAAAGAAGTATAATTTCATGGTCCTGGGTTTCAGTCTATTGCTATAGCAAAAAATTAGGTAAATCATGACTGAGCGAATCATAACTGATATTGCCTATGAACGAACTATCCATTCGACAAGTGTTTCAACCAGGGGTGGCAAATTGAACGGAACTCTCAGGTTTCACTCCTTCTTGACCGAAACTAATACTCATTTACATTTAAATTTTTTCTCCGGGATGAAAAAAAAACTTCAATATGAGATTGCGCTTCCTCCGGATAAAAACCCAATTCATTTTGACTTTTGATTTTGTTCCTGGAAATAAAGTATCACGAATTAAAATTTCAGTTTCGTTCTTGATCAAAACTAAAGCGATCTCTATATTTTAATTTTGTCCCGGATCCAAATAATTTCCCTTTGCAAAACTCTAGTTTCCTCCTGAACCAAATCAAACAATACTTCGACTTTTCAGTTTTTCTCCGGATCAAAAGTCAACGCGACTTTGAAACCAAGATTTCCCCTCGGAACCGAACTAAACACGGTCTCGGCAGTTTTGCTCCTAGCAAAATTCAAGGCAGCTTTGGGGATTTAGTTTCGTTCCCGAACCTAATTACACACTGCGGCTACACTTAACTTTGGCTCCGTATATAATTTTAGCGGGGTTTAATTAGTTGGAATCGCTCTGGAACAAAATTAAATGTGCATAGAATGCTTTCATTTTGTTCCTAAGGCAACATTTTTTTCTAATTAATAATATTTTTTACATTATTTGATAAATTTCAAAGTGAAGTTTAGAAAAATCAAATAATCAATATTTAAAATATTTTGTGTCTTGTTTTTCACACAGCCAAAATCCTGGCAGTCGATATTCAGACAGCCATTATCCAGACAGCCCAGAATACTAAAAACTGAAATCTCTACAAACGAAATGCCGTCGGTCCAAAATCCCAAGAAACAAAATCCCGACAGCATGGAATCTTCTCAGTATAAAATCCCAACTAAAGAAATCCTGACTCTCCGAAATTCCAAAAATTTAAATCCCAACAGCCCAAAATCCCGTCAGTTTGAAATCCCAAGAAACAAATACCGATCAGTCATTATTAATTTATCACAAATTTTAGCTATTTATAACATCTTAAAAAACTATAGGGTGGGTTGGGGTAAAGTGGGTCTTGGGGTAAAATGGGTCAGTTTTAATTAACTCGATATAAATCAAATTTAATTTGAATAATTTTCGCTCATTTTTTTGTATTATAATCTTTTATCTGTTGGCAATATTTTTCGACTGTCAAAAATTAATATTTATGATTTTGAGGACTGAAAAAATATTTAATTTGAACCGTAAATGATGTCATCGAAAAAACAGGGTTTCCTAACTTCCAAAATATCTATATATTGTAATAAATTACAGCAGACTTTTGTAATATTTTTCAATAAAAGAAAGTCTGAGAGACATTTCAAGCCAATCAGCTTAGAAAAATATAAAATATTTTATCTTTTATAACAATATTTTGTACTTGGGTTAAAATGGGTCATAGTTCGGAGGCCTTCTGTATTAATTCAAACAATGTTTTTAACTTATTTCCTTCAAATATACATTGAACTGTCTTACAAGTTTATTTTTTTATCCAAACGAAGTATTTTAATTGCTAAATTTGAACAATGTTCATTAACTTCGAACTTTTACAATTTCATTAAAGTGCAACTTAAAACAAATTTTTTCAGATAAAAACGGCTTAGCCGATTGCCTTTTTTCTTACTTTCATGTATAGGGTGGGTTGGGGTAAAGTGGGTCATGGGGTAAAATGGGTCAGTTTTAATTAACTCAATATAAATCAAATTTAAATTGAATTTTTTGTTCACTAATTTTTTAATTATATTCTTTAATCTGTTGGCAACCTTTTTCGACTGTCAAAAATTAAGATTTATGAATTTGAGGACTGAAAAAATATTTAATTTGAACTGTAAATGATGTCATCGAAAAAACAGGGTTTACCAACTTCGAAATAACTATATATTGTAATAAATTACAATAGACTTTTGTGATAGTTTTTCATAAAAGAAAGTCTGAGAGACATTTCAAGCCAATCAGCTTAGAAAAATATAAAATATTGTATGTTTTATAACGATATTTTGTACTTGGGGTAAAATGGGTCATAGTTAAGAGGCCTTCTGTATTAAGTAAAAACAATGTTTTTAACTTATTTCCTTCAAATATACATTGAACTGTCAAACAAGTTTATTTTTTCTCCAGAGGAAGTATTTTAATTGCTACATTTGGAACAATGGTCATTAACTTCAGTCGTTTACAATTTCCTAAAAGTACAACTTAAAACAAATGTTTTCATATAAAAACGGCTTAGTCGATTGCCTTTTTTCTTATTTTCATGTATGTTTAGTAATAAATATATTTTTGACATATATTTGCAATGAGACCCATTTTACCCCACATTGGGGTAAAATAGGTCATTACTTTTGATGCTAAGTTTAAGCAACTTATAACTAAAAAATATTTGATAAAATTAGATGAAAATGTTCTCAAGGATTGTAGTGTCAAGATCCAATTGAAAGAAATCATTAAAAAGTAATAGTTTTGATGAAATAAAACTTTGAATGTGAAGGTACCTTAAAATTGACCCATTTTACCCCAACCCACCCTATAAAATTCTTTCTTGAATTTTGAATTCTCTCTCTCTCAAACACAACAAACTAAACTACTTCTAGCCCCCCGTAACTGTTCGTCAGTTTGCTTAAGTTTAAATAAATTTAAAGCCTCTTTTAATAAACTTTACTCATTATTACAAATTAATTAAAATTAATTACAAATGATAATTTTTTTATTCACTCATTTTCATAAGGTTATTATTTTGGTTGAGACTCGCCTTAGGCATTCATTTTGATAGAAAGCTGGAAATTGAAGTCATTTGATGACAATACTATTGTGTAATATTAAATATATTGTGTGTAGTATTTAAATTAGAAACAATAAATATCATCTTCGGAACCAAATTTAAGTATTTCACTCACATTTATTGTTGCTCCGGATCGAAACTCAAGTTTTTTAAACCCGGTAAAAAATTTTTCGGAGCAAAGTAAAGGGTTTCCTCCGTGTTGAATTTGGTTCCGGAACGAAAGTAAATAATCAGAGTTGCCTTGAATTTTTCTTGGAGCAAAACTGTCGAGACGGTGTTTAGTATGGTTCCGAGAGGAAATCTTGGTATCAAAGCTGCGTTGACTTATGATCCGGAGAAAAAAATGAGAAGTTAAAGCCGTGTTTTATTTCGTTACGGAGGGCACAGTTTAGGCTGATTTAAGATCCGTATGAAAATTAAAACATAAAGAATCCCAAAGATTTGTTCCAGGAAAAAACTCAACTTTAATTCGTTTTAAGTGTAGTTCCAGGAACAAAATCCAATTTCAAAAGGTATTTGGTTCTAATCCGGAGGAAACGAAATATCAAATTTTAAGTTTGCTTTTATCGCGGAGAAAATAAAAATTTTTAGGCTGTTGAACTTTGTTCCGGGAGGAAATAAATACCTTAAAATCACTGTTTCTGAGTTTAGTTTCGTTCTTTTTGCCATCCCTGGTTTCAACATATTTTTGCGATCATATTTGGATCCCAAGACCAGTCAGTGAAATAACTGTCCGCTGAATTTCAAAAGTGCGGCATATTTATGAAAAATACAACTGTTTCTATTTTGAAAATTTAAAAATACCGTTTTATACTGACCAAACTTGAGGGAGAATGTATATGAACTACCAATATTTAAAATTTGTACCACTGACAATCCACTGTTTGTTGGCAAAAAAGATATTAATATTCTACGGCTCTTGTTAATATGATAGCATATTATATTGCCCCTTGGGCAGTTGTTTTTGTATTAATGATGCATGAAGGTGACTAATGTGATTAAAATTGCTTTTAAATAACCTTATTTGTGAACTTTAAAGAGTTACCGAAAAAAAAATTTAATTTATAAAATTTTTAAAAAATATGAAAAATTACATATTTTTGTTCCAAAAAGAGTTATTATAATGGAATAATATTTTACACATGTTAGTTTGAGACCATTTGGCACCCTTTTCTTGTTGTGCCCGATAGAATTTGTAAAAATTTTTTTTCGCCATAGGAAAATGACCCACCCTAGTGTATATCAAAGGGGCGAGGGGGCCCTGCCTCTCCCCCGTAAAATCGGACTACGTATAACAAAACAAGTTAAAACCATGTTATTTAGGGTCAAATTTCCGAAATTCTTTTGGGGGAGGACCCCCAAAACCCCCTACTGTACTTAAATTTTTATTATTTTAAATTTTTATAGTAAGTTCGTTAAAATTAAAATCCTACCTAAAAATGAATGCCCAAAATTTGGACAATGATGTACCTAAAACGAGTTAAAAAACTGTTTTTAAGGATCACATTTCACAAAATCTTCTGGGGAGGAAGGACTCCCAGACCCTTCTATTGTACTTGGATCTTAATTCGTCACAATGTTTCTTACAAATAAATTATCTTACATGCAAATTATACCTAAAAATGTTTTAAAAGCTACGTTAAACTGTTAAATATGCATGGGAGGGGCTGAGGAATAATTTTGGACCCCTCCCGAAATAAATTTCTATTATGCTTGTATTCCTAGAAGCAATGGGTTTTATGTAATTTGCTTTTATACCTTGAAAAATTTATTTCGAAAAAGGGCTCCGCGAATAATTTGTCTCTTGAAAAGGGCTCCGCGAATAATTTGTCTCTTGAAAAGGGCTCCGCGACATAAAAAGTTTGAGAACCCCTGCTCTAGACTCTAGAGCCTGTTTTCAGTCAAACAGTGATTCCTCCAGTCACAGCCAATCATAGCTGTTCTTACTCGTCACGTGACCCACTCATTTGTCAGCGTAAAGGTTGTGATGTAAAAATATTGGTGGGGAGTTTCTGATACGAAATCACCTAATGTTTATTTTAAAAATTTACATTGTATAAAATAAAAGAATAGTTTTTGAGAAGAGTAGGATTAAAATTTTTTTCATTAAAAATGTGTTTTGTCCATGTTGGAAACATTCAAACCATGTTTCCTCCTATGTGTTCGATCAAAACGTGATTTCTCCAAATTTCAAATGCATTTTTAATAATTAATTTTAAGTTTTTAGGTAAATTATGACTACAAATCTTCTCAGTTACTCGTTGTAGAACTAAACAAACGATAATTAGGTTTTGAATTAGTTATTTTTTAAGTCATTAGTTTTTTGTGTTTCCTGAAAATTTGTATTTGAAGGAGAAAGCATGGTTTGATTGTTTGCTCCTCAAATATCGGGAACGGTCTTAATTTTCATTTGAATCCGAGTTTGTTTCAATATCTCATCTAGATCCAGAGAAATATGCCGAAATGCACTTTTTGTGCGAATGTACCCCACTCTCCCCTACTAGTATTAAGTGGTTTCTCAATATTAAGTGATACGAGTCATTCATTCTTGTAAGTAGTGTCATTATCCCCCTTTCGTTATTATGATACTTTTTACTACAGGAAAAAATGGTTAAATATATTGCGGTCCCTGTAGAAACCTGAAAAACATTTGAGATGGAAAAGGACAAGATATAACGTTCGATTCCCTTCTACGCGGGTATTCCATCTAAAGTTCGATTCCATCTCTTTTTAAGGTATCTATTTTTGGGTTTGCATTAAGTTATGTGAAAAATATATTAAACCATATTTTCTAATCAAAAAATTTGTAACAACATTGTCTTAAAAATGACTTAAATTTCCTATTTAAAAAATTAAAGTGTATATAAAAGTTGTGAATAGTGTTTAAATGTGTTTCAAGTAAACAACAGATCTAAAGAGTAAAGTTGAAAACTGCAACTGCTAAAGTTTTTGGTAGGGAGCAGTTATTCTAAACGTTGTTCAATACCAAGGCAAAATTTGATCGTAACCGTAGGTTATAAGGCTTATATTCATTACCCAAAAGATCAAAAGAGCCGACGTTACTGAAAGTTTCCGTTCTTACCGCTTGAGAGCGCTTTTACGTTACAAATAAAATAAGTAAAAAAAAAAAGATTTTTTAAAAAACGCTTTTATTGAAGTGTTCTAAAAGGTCAAAAATAATTTATTCGGTTTGACAAATAATTTATTGGGAAGTAGAAAATAACTTTTTGGTTAGTAAAAAATAACTGATTTTCTAATCACTAAAAATAAAAGCGTGGGCGCTAGTAATTTATATATATCCTATATATTTTTAAATTTTAAATTTTTTTTACTTATTATGTAAAATTTGTACAAATTCACCTGAAGGTATGGACCCGTACAGGGAAATTCAACACACACAAGGAAAGTAACACGCTCTATGCCGAACGAGGATTCGAACCCCAGACGTACGGCTTTGCAGTCACATGCTCTAACCACTAGGCCATTACGTCGGCATTTATGTATAATTTTACATAAATAAAAATACCTAATAGAGAATTTAAAGTTAATCCATCCCACCCAAACCTCATAAATGAGAAATTTGTAAATTTAACCTCACAGAACATAGAATAAAGAAGTTAGAATAAATAATGAATAAAGAATTACTAGCGCCCACGATTTTATTTTTAGTGATTAGAAAATCAGTTATTTTTTACTAACCAAAAAGTTATTTTCTACTTCCCAATAAATTATTTGTCAAACCGAATAAATTATTTTTGACCTTTTAGAACACTTCAATAAAAGCGTTTTTTTAAAAATCTTTTTTTTACTTATTTTATTTTCTACTTTTTGTCATGGTATTTTTTTAACAAAAACTCACAAGAAAAAATGTATTTATTTCAACCAAATTTAATCTTATGTTAGGATGGAATTTTAAATTTCTACACTACAATATGATGGTGAAACATAACGTGCATACACTCACTCACCGATGAAATCCATCGGTATCAAAAAGATTCACAAGAAAAAGCATTCAATAAAATAAAAATAACCAATCGTAAGCCCAGACAAAAATAAAACTCAGAATTAGTGTATCAAGTAGCAAACAGTATTATCCAGTCTTTTCAGTAGTCCATAAATTATAAAAGTAGCACATTTTTCTTCTCTCGCGATTCCTCGGGATAGGACACCATTTTCGAAGATTTCTTGCTCTTCTGGCGATTTCTTTCTCGCGGTTATTATCTTAAATCGCTAACTATCTTAATTGTTAATTGGAAGGTAAGAAATAACGTTTTGAAGATTGAATATTGTAGTGATATACCTAATATATTATCTTACAGGTTTTGGGAGTCATTGGCTTTACGGAAGTGTCTCAAATTTGAATTAAATGGATAACTAAAAACACTCGTTAATTACCTTAATTACGGAGGTTTTGACTAGTTGATTATTGAATATTGCATTGTCATCGGGTTTACACCATGGTGCAAAGTTTCAGAACTTTAAATCGTTTGGAAGTGCCTGAAATTTTATGTACAAGAACTTGTAAAAAAAGTGATTAATCGTCTGTAATTATCGTAATTACTGGGTAATTCTCGTTTTGACTTTTGAATATGATGAAGTTGTGCTTTATACACAATTGTGCACGGTTTAAGGAGAATAGCCCCTTGGGAAAGGTCTCTAATTCCGGTTTTTCTGTTAATTAAAATACTCGTTTATTAACTTAATCCTTTGGTTGTTTGACTAGATAATGGTTGGATATTGGAGTGTCATGAGGGTTACACCGATGTGTAAAGTTTCGGGGTCCTAACATATCGGGAAGTGCCCGAAAATCGAGTTTTAAAATTCCACCCGTAAAACGCCGCCAAAAGCAAGTAGAATAAAAGCGTTTAATAAAAATTGGTTGGTTTGCTTCGGCTCTTCAAAATTCGCAGTCCTTTTTCATTTAATAATGATTTAAAAGCCTTAAATTGGATTAGACTGTTATATATTTCTTTGTTGATGATAAAAATAAATAAATAGTAAAGCATATCGTCGTGGAAGATGCAATACCGCACATCTAACATCGGAAAAAGACACAGTTTGATGTAGTTGCCGATTGTTTCAATTGGCAGTGAAATAAATAGCCAAATATGGTTTCTGCTTAAATCGAGTCTAAACCAACACCAGCACATTTATTCATCACCGAAGTTAACCTTTTACCGGCCGATGTTCCCAAATGGGAACATCATTTTAGGGAATTTTTACACCACTTAATTTTTCATGCAGGAATTTGATACTTGGTAGAAAGGAACTCAAAGATAAGAAGTTATTTTACATGCAAAAGTTTTTCACGTGCAACTTAATCCTTTTTGTAGAATTTACATCAAAATTAGAGATTTTAGGCTCTTCCAAAAGTTGCACAAGTTTCAACTTGTGAAAAATTTAAATAAATTTAGTTTCAAATAATTTTGCTGTGTTTAGGTAGCTTAGGTACACATCTTCCCATTTGGATTGACAGAATAGCTTAATATTTTAATTTTGGAGAGTAATTACCAATATAACGTATATGTTCCCAAATGGGAACATCGGCGTTTGGGGTATAGTATTTGAGGGGATTTTTATAACATGCAAAAATTCAAGTTATTTCCTATTTTCTTTAATTTTTTGAACCTTTTTTGTCTCAAAGGATCTGAACAGGTTAAGAATGATGTTTTAAATTCAAAAATATGTAATTTTTATTTTTTCACCTGATTTATGGAAAAATAAATTACAAATCTTCATAGCAGATTCTTACACTTGTATATATTTCTAACTCCCCGATCGATTAATTTTCAGTAATTATCAATAGGGGTTATGAAAAGAGTATATTTGGAGTGATTCTGAGGATTTATGATTATATTTTTGTTCAAGTACTTTTTTACATAAAAATTTTAGGAATAAAATTGAAGAATTTTGAAAATAAGGAAAATGTGTACATCTAAAAACACTCTTCTAAAGTAAGATGGATGTAAAATATATGTGGTTCAATTCGGAATCTTCCATGAGAAACATATCTTTAATAAATCAATGGAGATAATTATGATTATCAATTTTGAAAGCTAATTAGAATTGAATGTAATTAGTGGATTTTATGCTAGATATCCGTATAGAACCGTAATTAAGACTAATTTTTTCTCACAGAACCGTTACTTTTTAGCTTTAAAGATTATGGGAACACTCTTATGTATTTTTTACACCAAAATATTACTCATAGTGCAAGAAAAATTTACGGAAAAGCTTCGCGTACATAATAAACATGTAAATTTTTTCTTATGAAAATCTATAAAATGTTGCTCAATCGTCCAAGTATGGATAATAAAAATGAAAAACCCGTCCACGATCATAAAAATGTTCATAATTATTGAGTAGAAATCGATTTCAATCATTTTATTTGAATTAATTGTAAAATATGAGCCTTTTGGAAATCCCCCTAAAAACTTCACCCCAAACGCCGATGTTCCCATTTGGGAACATCCTCAAAATCATACTTAGGATTTTTTTTCCGCCAAAAAATGACTAGAATGGTTTTAGTAATGATGAAACAAGCCATTTAAGCCAAAAATCAAAACCTTTGATTCGAAATTTGAATTGCGGCGTTTAAAAGGTTAAGCACTTCCAGATACGGGCAATACTTGGGAGGGTGACTACTTCGGAACATCGCTTGCTAATAGAATTTCTTATTCTCTTGCCCACATCGAGCATTTTTCTGCTTTTCAGAAAAGAATATCCATCATTTCTATTAATTTTGTCTCAAATCATAGATATATAAAATACACATTATTAATATTTTTTTTGTAAATATAGGCATTTTTTCTGTTATTATCAGAATTAATTGTTTGATAACTTTATTTTCAATGCAATTCTTATGGGAAAATTTTTTTCTTGCCTCTTATCGGTGTATAAACAAAAAAAATCATAGGAATATAAAAAATTACAAAACTGTATACATTTTACTTACATTTTAATCAGAATAAGTTTGTAGCAGGTAGGGTACCACGACATAAAATAAAGCATGCTTTATTTGCATTATTCGGGAACTTTACGAAGCTAATTAAAGGAAAAATAGGTACATGTAATAAAAAAGTAACACATAATCGAAGATCCAGTAATTTTTTTAAAATTAGTTTAATAATCTTCGGAGGAATAGTCAAAACAAAATCGCACTCAAAATAAACCAATATCTTTCACGGTTCATATCTTTCACGTTCCCAAACGGTTTGATCGAGATTGATTCTCTAAATAAATACTATGACAGATCATGAAAGATCGGCAATTTTTTTCTGACAAATGTGAAAATGTGTCAAATCACGGCTTACTAGAGTTATAAAGATGTGTTTAAAAAATACTTTTAATACTTTTAGGTGCGAAGCCTGATCAAGTAATCAAATATCTAAGCATCAATTTCTGAAAAATTTTTGGTTTACAAAAAAAGCCCAGCCATATTAAAACCGTCAAACGAAGTCGCGAAAACTGTTTGGCGAGAAAGAGGATTGACATACTAAAGGTGCTTCAAATGTTAGATGTGCGGTATTGCATCTTCCACGACGATATTTCTAATGATTATTTTTGAATTATATGAAATCAACCAAGTAATGATTATTTTTCCGTCAGAAAAAATGCAATGAATGACAGATGGCGCTGGTAACGTAAGCCTTCTCCGTAACATCGCTTTTCTCGTAATGCGCAAGCCTGATACAACACAGTTAACGCTTAGGGCCATATGCAACTCCGTTTTACGACGATTTGGTTGACGGTTGAAGCTGGTCGAATCCTACTTCCAAACAACTCAACTATCGTTTTCTTTAGTCATTTGCCCAGCTTGCCGCTGATTGGTTGGAATAAATAAATGGAGTTACGTCATCGGGCATTTCAACCAATCAGAGAAAAACGACAGCGGATGAAACGGCCGACGCCTGCTCCTGACCTGACGTTACCGTTGTACGGTGGATGACGGTGAAATACGGTTCCTTAGAACGTAACGAAACGGAATTGCATCCGGCCCTTAATCCAGTTAAGTTTTTGTCGGTGTTTTTTACAAGTAACTATAACTTTACGAGTCATGGTTAAAATGTCAAAATGGTCTGTCAACATAGCAGTTGCAGGTATTTTTTTTCATGCATGTGTAAAGTTTTAAGCATAACTTACAGATTCATTATTACTTTTCGTAAAACATTTTGTGAGTATAATATAGTTTCTCTCTCTCAACAGTATTTGTACGTTTTAGCAAGAAAAAAGGGTAGCTTATTTCATAACATCCAAAGCGTAACTTGGTAGGATTCATTGCTAAGACCAATTTTGGATAACTAATATATAAAACTGAAATTACAATTTTTTTCAGCAATATTCAATTAACAGAGAACTGTAAATATTTATACCTTGTGCACTATCCTGGATAAAGTAACAAATTTTTTATTATAATTTGATATCTCTTTTCAAATTAAGTTTTGAAAGCGCGTGAAAAAATTACAAGGAGGTATTAAGGAATATATTTAAATCTATGCTGAAATTACAAAAAGTAGATAAACCTTGAAAATTTTTAATTAGTTTTAACTGGTGTACATTAACTTTTCAAATCAAATTATGGCTAAAATATTTCGTAAACATAATTGATTCAAACCCCGCTAATAAAATTTGAGATTTTGCAATACAACATGGTTTTTTTCAGTTTTCATAAAATTTAAGCTTAGTACGCTGATTAGTTTTAGAATGATTATTTTTCAAGTAGTAACCAACAGGGCCGCATTTTTGAGACATAAGAATTATTGATATTAATATATTTATATTAGGATACAAGATACATAGATTATTTATTGATATATGTTAGGATCTTTGTCATGGATTTGTTTTAGACTCAGTTGAATGAAATGCATCTCAAGATCATATTTCAAAAAATACACAGTATCTTCTCAAACAACTAGGACTTGGAAAATGAAATTTGAAAATAGCAAACTACCCTCGTTCCTATTCCTGCCCTTATTAACCATATAATTATAGTCTTAAGTATGCTTTTGAACACAATACTAGCTATTTCTGAGACTTTTATGAATTTGTTAACAGAGTCTGCAAGAATTGAAAAAGTTATTTGAGAGTGGGTTATCTTAAGTGGTGGATTTCTAAAAGAGCTAGATGGGTGGCAAATTTTTGAAAGGTAAAAATTTTAAGTGCCCTGTACGTAACGGAGAATAAACTTCACTGAACTTCTATTTGAGATGATTTAGGAGAGGAAGACTCCTTTTATACACTTAGGTTTTTCAGAAGTCTAAAGTTCCCTCCATCATTTTTTCTATTCTTGTTCATTATTTAAAAGGGGGTGTTGTTAACCAACGAGGTGATATTGGCGTTTATTCAGTTCAAAACTTTCTTTTTATTCGATCACCAGTTTGTAGAGATAAATTTATGTATATTTATAATTATAAAATTATTTGTTGAGATGTTTTTGAGTCGTTAAACCTAACTACCCTAACGTATTTATGTTGTCCCATCTAGTCAGTTGCCTATTGTTAACCATTCTGGTACATACGTAATACACCGTCAACGCTCAGAAGCCGTTAAATTCAGCGGTACAGCTATAGAACAGTCAATGGGATATGATAACTTTTTCGGAGTTAACGGGCACGGTTAGACGGCATAATACGTAAGAATCAGTGTTTCTAAATGCAATGGCATAATTTCAAAATCCAACTATAATTGTATTACAATTTCAGTATGATGCCCTCCTTGGGTTGTTGGCCCCATTATGTTAAAATTTTCATATTTTTTAATATCTTGTTGGCCTAAAGCGGATCAAGAGAGACTTTTCTCAATGTTATTATCCAAACAAAAAATTAGGCTGATTACCAAATTGTTTTCACATATTTTATGGGATGTTGATTACACATGTCGACAAAAAATACTTTTTTCTGGGTCTCTGTTTTAAGGCTGAAACTCTGATTCTAGGCATCGAAAAACACAAAAATATCCATTTTTAGCTTTTAGAGTTTGCTTGTATCTTTGAGTTGATAAGTTAATTTATGTGATTTTGTGTGCAGCAGATAGGGTAGAAGGTAGAACTTTGATCATCGACCTTGGAATACTGATAGACGGAACAAGTGGGCGTGGCCCTGTCGCCAACATGTTCGACGAATATCCCAAAATCAGCTGATCACTGTTGTTTTCAGTAGCGTGTTTTGCATATAACCGGTGGTGATTGTCGACATTCACAGATAAGCGACTATGTGATTGTCGACATTCTCCAAATTTCGGGCATTCACAGTAACATATACACGAGATGATCGCCTAAGAATTTTGCACCACGAACCTAAGTTATTAGGAGTAACCTGATTTCATAGCTTCAAGAAAAGTTTTTAAGATCGAAGTTGATCTTAAAAATGTTTCGATCGTTGCAGATTGAAAAAATATCAATCCATCGATCGGGTGGAAGATTAAAGTTTGCGAAATCTGAGTCGATCTTAAAATCTAATATTTAAGTTTCGTCAAAAGGAAATCCTGATGTTATAAATGCTTACCACAACATACATACACTCGGAAATCACTGTTTTAGTGCAAAATTCTCAAGCTATCGTTTGGTATACAGGGTGTATCTGAAATAGTGCAGGGGATGATAGTACTCATCAAGACGAACAAGAATTGGTATAAAAAGGGGGGTCGCAAATAAGTTCTAAGGGGTGAAACCCCGGGGGGGGAAATCAGCAAAAAAAAACTTGCATATTTGTGCAGAAACAGATTGTTCGATTCCGGAATTTACTACATTCAACCAATTCCAATACTTTGTATAAAAATATTATGAAAATGTTAATTTCATTAAAAAACAGACCAATAAATGCAACAAGTATATAGGTATAATAAAGTTAAAATTGTTCCTTGGCTAGACTCGTGTTCCTTGGGCCATAAAACTAAAAACAACTAACCAACTAGACTAGTATTAAAATGTTTACGTCGTGACAACATTTGCTTTTGCATTTTATCTGTTTGCCTGTGTTGCCTAAAATTAATCGAGTATCTACGAAATCAAACTTTGATCAAATTTTTTTCCTTTATTTAACTCAAGAGAAACCAAAATTTCAGTCAGAAGCCAGACCCATCAAAAATCATGTCGACCGGTGTTGTGAATCCCCGCTAAAATCTAAGATTATGTGTTGGTAAAGTGGCCACCCCCATAAATCCTCGTAAAGTCAAAATTTTCAAAAAAGATTTTATTCATTATCATTTTATACACTCTTCTTTATCTTAATATAAATTTAAAAGTCAATCAAATCGTAATAAATACAAAAAAATCAGTTCCGACATACCCGTTTCCTTACGCTATTCAATAAGTCAAATCAACTTTCAGTCACTCGGCCGATGTTATTTTCAAATATTTAAATATCCTTCCCATGCTGATCTGTGGTATCGGTGGTAATTTACCAGCTTACCTGATTGTACGATCTACTATGCCTATGAATTTTGACGCTGTTTGATGCTTCTAACTCGTTCTATTTAAAAATTAATCAGCTATGTGACCACTATTGGTACAGTGTCCAGGTCCACTATACCCAAATTTACCTTAACCTTTCTTACTTAAATTTTAAGATTTATCTAAAATTTTATGTAACTGAAGTTTTAGGAAAGAATATGAACCAAAAAACTTTAAGTTAATTAAATCAACCAATTTATCTTTAAAAATTTCTAAACCAATCAGTACATCCTGTATATAAATTAATTTAGAAAAATTAGAAAATTGGAAATCTCAAATTAGCTACGGCGTTAGGCTACATAGACATAGACATAGACAAGACTTTATTGTAATGGGCTCGTGCCCGTTTACAAAGTAGCAAAAATAAAGGAACAAAAAGTACAAATGAGGAAATAAATTAAAACTTAATTATCATTGAACATTAAAACTATGAAAGATGAACGTAAATATACACAAATATATATTAAAGGTTGTTGGAACATTGGGATAACTCGATTCATCTAATAAATTTTTACGGACTTTTAAAATAGAAATTGTATTAAAATAGAAATTGTAAAATAAAAAATTCTTTCGTATTGACTTTGAGTTAATATTAACGGAAAAGGTTTTAATCCGGTTAAGTATTTGTTTCTGTATTGATTATAAAGAGGACAAGTGTTGAATATATGATTCCAAGTCTCATTTTCTTCATTATTACAGAAAGTGCAAGGGTTAGAAGGAAAAATTTCAAAAATTTCGTTTTTGTAGAAAATTCGGCTTTGATTAAGACGTAGTTGAAAGATAAATCTTTTAATGGTTATATTTAAGGGTGATTCAATATAGGTTTCAGGGGAGGCGCTGTTTAAGATTTTATAATGGGGAAAGTTAGTACTATTTTCCATTCGAGACAGGTCATTTTGAAGGGTCTGATCTCGGAGAGATTGTAACACCAGGGGAAGAAAATAAGAGGCCATATAAGGGTCCTGCGAGACAAAAATGAAACTATAACCTAGATTATCAAGGATTTTTTTTATAGATAAAACCCAGTTAAATTCTGTATTGCTAGAAAATTGTGCGTTTAGAAGTAGTTTGTTATAGCTAATTTTTATATATCTGTCATTTGGTAAGTTAAGAATTTTGATCCAAAATTTCAAAATTATTTTGACTACAGTAACTGATATTGGGGGTTGCCCTAACTCTAATCTTAGAATGTAACCAGGAGTATATCTGGAAAGTAAAAATAGTTTTTTAACAAAAATACAAAAGATTTTTTCCAAGTCGAAGATATAGTTTATGGACCAGATCGGAGAACCATATATGAACACAGACTGAATTAATGACTCAAATAGTTGAAACCATGCTTTGGTAGAGTTAGCCCGTGATCCTGTAAATATTGACCAAGATGCATTGATTGCCGCTATTGCCTTGGAAGTGAAATAACGTCTGGCACTATTAAATTTACCTGTAGAAGAAAAAGGAATTCCCAAATATACATATTCTTTAACAATTTCGAGCGTTAGGCTACAGTATTACGGTTCCCAAACAGCTTTATGCGATCGTTAAGGTTAGCTATTTCTCGCTTCGAGTTTTACCATATAGTTAGGCTCATGTCGCTTTTTGAGAAGAGTTTTGCTGCTTGTCATAACATATTCTTGAAATTTTCAAAGGCTTTAATACTGCAACTGCCCACCAAAAGTTCAGCATCAATATTCAGCATAAAGCAGTGTTTTTCTGCAAGTTTTTAAGTTATAGTACCTGAATGTGCAGTTATTTCTGCAATAACTTATAAAGTTTAGGTTTAGCCAAATTCAAAAAATTTTTAAAATTTATTTAAAAAAATTGTTTTTTTTTTTCATTTTTACTTTATTCGCCCCAAACAACATGAATAAGGTACAAAAATATTTTTTTCATAGTTATTTCTGGTATTGATTGCATACAATTTGTATGGCAAAGATTTTCACACATGTCACAGGCCCAATGTCTCTTCAAGCAAAAAAATCCGAATCATGATTTACACATATCTAGTATTCTAGAACACTAGTTTAATTTTAAATATATTTTGAGTAATTAAGAATTTTAGTCGTATATGGAAATAATTAAGTTAAATTTTAAAAAAATATTTATAATATTGATCAAACATTATACATTTTAAAGGAAATAAACATTTGACTTGACAGTACTTAATATTAAAGTTCCCTCAATTAAAATAAATTTTAAATTTTCAGCGTATTCTATGTTATCAACAGGTATTCTAATTAACTTCAAATTAAAGTAATATTTTCCCATATCGGAATTTATAGAACACAGTATTTCGCTTGATGGGATTTCTTTTTATAAAATAAACTCTTCAAAATTTATCAACAATGAACTTAATTAACCCCAAGATCGTGAATCTTAAAATATCTTAAATTTAAAGAATTAAAAATCCTTTGGTAATGGATGTAATTGCTTTTCTTATATGCATAGCAAATATTTATTAAAGAAGAGTAAATAGACTGCATGTTGTTTTAATAACAGGAAATTACTTCTAGTTTCTAATATCCTGAATTTACAACTTCTAATTGCAAAAATGTTTAAAATAGGTTGTGTTTGCATTAATTTTAGTGTGTCATTTTGAAACCTTCCTTTTTTACAGTTAAATCACTAATTTGAAAATAACAATCAAGGAAAAATAGCAAAATGACTATTTGGGCACTTGAGTATCTCCGAGCTATGCTCTTCATGCGTGATCTGATCATGGCCCCTAGATGAGAATGCTACACCCAAACATTTTATAGTATATGCTAGTCTTTCTATGTTTTAATATTCACTAAAATCTTACAGAAAATAAAATTGATTTAGTCGGTTCATATCCAGACTCCGCTCATATTTATGATAGCGACTTAATAACTTAGTTTAGTTTAATTGTTATATACAGGGTGTCCCAAAAAAGACTGACCCATTTTAAAAATCAATAACTAATAACTCGAAAACAAAAAATATAAAATTCGCAGTTTGTTGCATCCTATTTCTAAGACTCTCAGGAGTAGCATGCAACAAACCGCGTATTTTTCTTTTTAATTTTTGAGTTATTAGTTATTGATTTTTAAAATGTTTTTTGAGACACCCTGTATGTCAACTTTTCTATTTTTATTACATTTCTTCAGGTAGTTAAGTAATAATGTTTTAACTAATGAATGATTTGTCATTTCTTAAACGGAATTTACGACTTAGTTCTAATTTATTTGTTTACTTAATACCCATTTTTGAGATTAACTTCGCAAAGATATAATTTACCTTTTAACTTATCCAGTTAATGATTTATTTCATTGACATATCTATTAAAATAACCTGACTCGTCTCATTCTACATTATGATTTCTCCTTAAACTCTTTTTCATATATAAGTAAGGTAAATGTGGGTATAGTGGACACTTTAAGGAAAATTTTTGCTTAAATTCTTAATAAATACCAACCTATTTGCTTGGAAACGGTTATCATCCTATTTTTAGGTTAATTGGATCTTCTTCTTTCGATTTTACCATTAAAAATTTTAATTAGATTGGGTAAAGTATTTTTAATTAATTTTTAAAAAGTACTCCAAATTGCATCTATAGTGGCCACCTTGATGTAGCTGTTGTATCTATGGTGGACAACTCTTGCATCAATAGTGGACACCTCTCTTTTCCGGCCTATATGAGGGGTTTATGCATGAAATTGAGGGGTTTTTTGGTATAGTCGTTTAGTTCTAATTAAATCTCCCTTCCCAACGAAATGTATTTTAGATCAAATCAAATTAGCTTTATTTAAAAAAATACTTGATAGTTTCCGGCCCAAAGCCAACGCTGTAGCGGATTTGAGAGGAGTTAAGCATGTAATTCAATGTTTTAGAAACCTTGGTTCCCAAAGCTAGAATGAAACCAAATTAATACAACACTCATTTTAAAGCGCAATCAACAGTTTATGAAGAAAAACTGATTCAAATTAATATTATTTATGTTTCTTTTAGAAGCCATTGCAGTGGCCACTATTGGAAAATCTAAGATTATGTGTTGGTAAAGTGGCCACCCCTTTAAATCCTCGTAAAGTCAAAATTTTCAAATAAATTTTATTCAGTATCATTTTATATACTCTTCTTTATCTAAATATAAATTTTAAAGTCAATCAAACGGTAATAAATACAAAAAAATCAGTTCCGAAATACCCGTTTCCTTACGCGATTCAATAAGCGAAATCAAATTTCAGTCCGTCGGCCGATGTTGTTATTTTCAAATATTTAAATATCCTTCCCATGCTAATCTGTAGTATCGGTGGTAATTTACCAGCTTACCTGATTGTACAAACTACTATGCCTATGAATTTTGACGCTGCTTGATGCCTCTAACTCGTTTTATTTAAAATTAATCAGCTATGTGGCCACTATTGGTACAGTGTCCACTATACCCACATTTACCTTATGTATTAAACTAAATAAAACTAAAATTTCAGTTTTTTTACAATATCCATAAAGTTAAAATTGAAAGTTTGAAAAAGAAAATAAATCCGTAAAACATTTTGAATTCTACAAAATTCTTGAATAGATGTAGATAGATATTTTCCCCAGTTAATGTTTTGTTCTTAAAAAAACTTTTAAATTTCCAGTGGAAATTAAGTAGTTACAGAATAATAATTAAGTTTAAAGTTCTTTTCGATACCACCAAAACTTGGTTTTCATACTTATTCTTTTTTTAAACGACGCAACGATTTAACTTAAGTTGAATTATCAATCTTATACTTCATATTTATGATACTTGGTCAGTACAATAACTAAAGAATATAATAGTTGACAACTTGACTAAGACATTTTTACTTACGTATTCAATATCTGTGAAACAAGTTATTCCTTAATAATAAAGAGTTTATAAAAGAAACTTTTATTCAAGACTAACTACGAATAGGTTTGAAAGCCAGTTCTGTCCTTATCTATAAATAGGATAGTATGAAATATTCACTCCTATTTTAGTATGCTTACTTTAGCCAATATACATTACTTCACAATAAACTATATTTTTAGAGTAGCTTAATTATGGTAGAAATCAGGGTTCGTAAGCTCTAGTAAAATTTATTTTTCTAATGGATTAGATATTACAATTAATACTTTATTTTAATAAAAATATTTTGTTTTAAGTTTCATGACTTTTATTTTTGAACAAGGTTTTTACCTGAATGCCACTTTAACTATTAAAATTAGAAAACTCTGATAAAAACATTAAAATAAAACTAATACTATTTATGAAGGGATATGTGAATGATAGTTTAAAATTTGCCCAAACAGTTCTATATTTTTGAAGTAGCTTTACTTTCTGGATGACTTTTGTAATAGTATAAAATAGTAATCAGTTTGTATTCTACAACAATATTTTCTTTCAGATTTTCTTCTAACGAGCTTATCTGTGTTAAACTATTCAATTTGACTAACAAAGTCCTGAAGAGTAGTAAATGTTCATGTGGAGACGCTTGATGTTGTGTAAGTCAGCAGTTTATCTGGGATGCCTTTATCTTGTTTAGGTAAATTTCAGTAATTTTTTGTGTTATAAGTTGTGGAAATATTCGAATAAACAATATTTCTTATTTTATTTGTAAATACTTCATTTTAAAAACAAGTTTTATTACTTTATATATTTGTTTAGACATTAGTTTTAAAATGATACGACAAAGTACGAAAAATTCTAAAAAATAATCTTTAAACTAAGTTAGAAAACCAGGACAAGTTCAAAATTTAAAAAAATTGAAAGGGAATGCAAAGTTCCCAGGCTAAAACCCGCTCATGGTCAAATAATTTTTTTAAAGTATTTAATTGAATTTACTAAAGTTTTAACTAAGTCTAATTAAAAATTTTTTACTTCCAAAGGTATCTTATAGTAATCGAATCAAACTTATGTTTCTTTCAAAATTTTTACTTCAAAAATAAATATAGAATAATTTTCTCGTCGCAATAATTTAATAAAGTACATTTACGTTATCAAAATACTTAGATCTTCTGTCCCTCACGTCACTCAATAAGTGCGTACTTTAAAAAAGAAAAGTTTAATATGTATTACTTAATATTAACTTCGAAACATTTGTTAAATCGATAAATTCCATAACAGCAAGTTTATAAAATCCAATTTCCAAAATTTACACCACTTTTATTATTTACTTGATGTTCCGCTTCAAATGAAATTTTAATAACAGCCTTTCAGGGCTTCAGCCTTATGCAAAATCTTATTAGGTGCGCAAAATTTTTTCAGTTTTCAAAAATAAAAGTAATTTTTGAGTTATGGACCAATACTCATCATTTGTCACCAAAGGCTTTTAAATCTGAAAAAAATCATAACCCTTCTGATGATGTTTAAATTAGAACTAAAATATTTGCAATAAGGAACTTGCATGTGTCAGATTTTCATAAACTTTCAAGTGTTCTGTATAGTTTTTTGGAAAACAAAATGAGATATTTTGTCAATTTTTCAAAAAAGTGTACAAGTATTTAGATATTTTAATTTAAAAGTCGAGAAAAAAACACGTGACTGTAAACGCGAAGTGTGTTTGCATGCATAGTGACGTAGAATTCCATCGGGCAAAATTGCAATCAAAATTGAATTTCTATGTTTTAGTTGATGATTTCTTTTTTCTGAAGTGTCCGATATGAATGTTTTAATAAATGTTTACCTTCTAGACACTTCTGGTGACGGTCAGAAATCCAAAGCAAACATTTTAGGCAATGTCAATAAATTGTGACGTCACTATGCATGCAATTAAGCGTTTTCAGGTGCTTCGGAAAAGACGATTTTTGATAATTTTTTTTGCAATCAAAAAATTTCTCCATCGGCCTCAAATTTTGTGTAGTGGCTAATTTTTGCGTAAAGAATAGATTAAAAAAATACAAAACAATTATGCAAGTTCCTTATTGTATGTACTGTATGCTTCCTCATAATCAGCCTCCGTTCAATCGCCTAAATCTTTCATATATCTGTAACTATCCAAAGAACAGAAAAAGACAAAATTATTAACAGTTGTTCAATGTTGTTCATATGTCTGATAAAAATAATTTACTAAACTGAAAATAAAAAGCATATTTTAACTAGAGAAAATGGATTATTTCTAACAACGGAAGGAAATAATGAAGAATTGGAATCCAAGAGGGGTTTCGATAGAAATTTTTATACTTTAACAAAAAACTTTAGCTCATAAGCTGTTTTTCAATCGGTAAAAAGTTAACATTTTAATACTCAAAGCAGTCTGAAAATCCCCGCTCTCCAAAATTCTTAAAACTCTCATCCTTGTGAAGGAAGTTTTCCTAAATTCAGGAATAACACTGTTCGGTTTTAAAATAAAAGTTAATTGCTATTAAACATTAAAATGTAGGGCATCTAAAAGATAGTTTTTTATCCAGTGTATTGATATGGAACCTTTATTAAGAGTATCAACATCTTAATTGGTATTTCAAGAGTTAATCTTTAAAATAAATTTAGGTCCCTTTGCTGGGTATACCTGACTATTCTGCAACCTCATAAGTCTTGCTGCTAAATGGTTTGGGTTTGCACCGGGAACCAAAAAAAGCCCAAGATCGAATCCTTATACAGAACTCCAAAATCTTATTCCCTGAATTAGATCGCCATTTTCTACTAAAGCAACGCGTGGTAATGTTCCCATTTGTCCATTCAATGAAATTAGAACTGAAAATAACAGCTGGAGTATGTTTGCTTGTGACAAATGATGTAAACTAAATTCTGTTTCTAGGTCATTTTTTCCTGTATACGCCGTAAAATTTTTGCAAACCTTCACCAGTGTCCATACCAAAAAGCTTCTAGTTACACAAAGATCTGAAGTTAAAGATTTGTGAGTGATATTTATACTTTGTCCATTTTTGAAATTGTGTCTTTAGTTCCCAATAAAGATAGATGTTTATTAATGCGTTGTATTTATTGACCTTCCATGCCCAATTTTTTAAATTTTTGCTACTTGGTCCACGGCGCTCAGAATGAGCATGCGCGTGGACTTAGTATTATAGGGCGCGCATGTATACTTAGAGCGCATGCGCAAACCAAGGAACAGGTGAAAGTTCAAAAGCTGACTTGGTTGGAAATATTAGAAGTTGGTTGTTAAGGCAAAGTTGGCTTCGAATTTTCCCAAGTCCAAAAATGGTAAAGGAACTTAGAATTTGAAAGCTCAAGGATTATGCTGAACTTAAGCTCTCATATTCTAAGTTCCTTCGCCATTTTTGGACTTGGAAAATTCGAATCCAACTTTTATCAACCAAGTCAGCTTTGAACTTTCACCTGTTCCTTGGTTTGCGCATGCGCTCTAAGTATACCTGCGCGCCCTATAATACTATTCTGAGTGGCGTGGACCAAGTAGTGAGTGTAAGTTCAAATAAGAACAAAGTTAAGAGCCACTATTTTATTGAAACTAAAAAGGGTGGATTACATCAGTGTTTCCAAAAGTTGTAAAAGCTAATTCTTGCAAACATATTAGAAGAGGGAAGGGGAAAGTAGTTCTAGAACATCAGTCATAAAGTCCATTCGTAGGTTCCGGAAAAAATCCACAGCGCCTGCAAGAAAAATAGAAAAATTAAGATGCATATTGTACAATTACATCAAGTCTAAAACGATAGTCTTTGCCCAAGACTCATAGAAAGAAGTTAACCAATAACTTTAACAAACGGGATTGTAATAACACCACATGAAACTGCTACACATAATTCTAATATTTCAAAAAATTACCTTTATTAAATATAGCGTATCAATACCATTATGAAAACCAGATCCTCTACTGCGAAGTTAAAGTTAGACATTAGAGAAGAAGCGCAACAGCTAAACTTAACTAACTAGCTAGATAATTACCCTCTACTGCCCATGGTATCAGATTTGCTACCATGGGGAGCAGATGGTTAAGCTCCATTTTAAGGCATCTTGTCATTGAGTCTTCTAAGCACATACCCTACTTAAAATATTTTTAATGTTTCTTTATTTAAGATGAAAATGCAAGATTGATTTTATGAATTTCTAAAACCTTTTTGATGGAAAATTAATAGTGAAAACTCAAATTTACTTAGTTTCCTTCTAAAGCATCTCTTATATTTCAATAAATATTTTCATGATGAATTGAATAGTTTCAAAAAGGGAATAAAGCCAAAAAATGAATTGACTTTTTGTACTCAAAAAATCTACAAGCTTTGCTCTACACACGAGTGGAAAGAGGAGGGAAAAAAAACTGCCCCTACAAGATCAGATGGTTTTACAACAAAAATTTCATTAATCGTACTTTTTTTTTCGATTTTCTCAAAACTTGTGTTTTTTTACTTATTCCCTTTTTAAAAAACGAACAATTCAATTTATCCCATAGTTTGAATTTTAATTATTACTTTTCATTGCAAAAACCAAGCTATACTCTGTTCATTTTGAACTGGCGCTTGAAAATATTTCCTTCCCCCACCACCGATCGGTAACCATAGCAACTATCCTCGTCAAAGTGACGAAGAAGGCTTACTATTGGCTGCTCGAAGAGCGTAACTATGGTTACGCTTCTAGCGTGGGGGAAAGCACTATTTCTCAAGCGCCAATTCTAAATTAATAGAGTATAGATTATTAAATTTTGATTAATACTATAAGGTTGTTCGAAAAGTTCCGATAGTTTTTACAAAGTTTCGTGTTTGAAATTTTTTGAAAAACTGGTAATAGGTGGAGATTTCAAACAGTGGGAATTTTGATTAATGTATATTTATGAATATAACGTATATGGTTTTGGTAGTTCTGGTGGTATTATTTCTTTTCAAATGGCGGCTAGAAAAGAAGACCGCAAACGACGCTTTTCGTAAAATATTCTTCGGAAGCTTTAAAAACTGGAAAGAGTGCATGATTCATGGCTAATAAAAGTTTTGCTGTGTATTAAAAATGTTTACATTAAGATGTCAAAGTTTTGAGATGATTCGACAAGTTAAGATTGTAAATTTTGGCTTTAAAACCGCATATAACTGGTAATTTCCCCATAGTTCTTTAGCACTTCCCTTGCTCCGTTCAGCAGCTGGTATGAAATAAAATCAAGACAGAAATATACGGCATATTACTAAGTAGCTGGGTCTATAAGTAAGCTTTCTTGTTGATTTTGATGTCGTTTTAGAGAAAAATTTCTTTCAAATGACTAATAAATACTGACAACAGTTTTTCGCAATAGTTATGTTTGAGATCAAAATTTCCCATCTTAAACTTATCGGTTAACCATAAAACTTGTATATCTTAATGTAAACATTGTTAATATACAGCAAAACTTTTATTAGCCATGAATCATGCATTCTTCCCAGTTTTTAAAACGTCAGAGTAAACTTTTCTGAAAATAGTCGTTTCCGGTCTTCTTTTATAGCAGCCACTTTGAAAAGAAATAATACCACAAGAACTACCAAAACCATGCATTATATTTATAAATATACATAAACCAAAATACCCTTTGTTTTAAACTCCACTTTTACCAGTTTTTGTAGAACTAACAGAAAACATGCAAAGACCATGCCAATGCCAACCCTGAAATCGTTATCAGATAAACCAGTTTAAAGCACAGTCCCTGCACCCACCCAACCGTCCTCTCCATAACTGCCATACCAGTTGTGAAAATCAGTCATTTCATTGCTCATACTATGAATTTGAAAGTACATGGTATTTCAGAACGTCTTGAGGAGGTAGGGTACATCAAGACGAACAAGAATTGGTATTGTCAAAAAGAAAAACCTTGCATATCTGGGCAGAAAGAGAACAATTCTTTGATTCCAGCCTTTATCACATAAATGGGTTTATGTAAAAATCAAACAAATGTTTATTCTATCCAGAAAACAGACCAATAAACGCAAAAGGCATGAGTTGTATGCAGACTGCAATAAAAATGTTACAATGGAAACATTTTAACACTAGAATCGGGCCAAACGAAAATTGAAACTTTTAACTCTAAATTTTGCTGGAACACTTGCTAGAATTTAACATTTGTATCCTCCTCCCCTGTAAGTTCTTAAACATCCTGTATATTCACACAAATTGAGTCTTACCTCAGTATTTTCATCATTAACTTCCTCAGTAGGCGAGACAGAGGAACTTCCTCCTGTAAAAACATAATTTAGCATAGGGCAAGTAGTTTTTTAAAAACTAATCAAATTGCTTAAGTGATTAATAAATCATAATTTTAAAGTATATTTAGTGCAAAACAACTGATGTTACAAGGACACTCACCACCTAGCTTAATTTTTACACAAAAAATTAATGATAGCTAAAAACCATCAAAATAAGTAATCTATCGCAGTATGTAAAAAAATTTGTTTCCGAGCAGTTTGGTGTGTGACCCCTGGTTTTATTAGATTTTACTAATTATAAAATTAATTAGCCAATAATATGTAAGTATTAGTTTTTAATTTACAGAATATTAATAAACAAAACTTTTTATTAGGCATCTTTCAGGTAGAAAACCATTATGAAATTTACCTGGACCAACAGGCAGATTTATAGCAGGCACTCCTGCAAGTGCCTATTAAGGATCCTTAGTTCCTGAAATATCTTTGTTCTTCCTCCAAAGACTCATATGCAGCCTTTAGCCGTTTATAATCGGTATCAGGAATGACAGATTCATCAGTCATCGCTATCACTATCATTAAAATCTGGAATTTTCAAAAAAAATATAAGTAACAGAGTTAATAGGAACAGCAAACCATTGAGTTATAAAAAGTACAGTATAAAGAGTTCAGTCAAAGAATGGAAGTCCATTTGTTGGATGGTATCCTGTGATAAGACAGGATATTTTCTAGGTTAATAGGGGAAGTAAGTCACTAACTTTAAGATCATTCCCAGCATGACACTATAATTATTAAAAATTGATTAACCAGCAAAATGGGCAACTGTTTTTGCTGCTACAACAAGAGTAAGTGAAAAAAAGTAGTACCAGGAAAAAGCCCAGGATGGGACATGAATATACTATACCTTGACCAATCACTATCTGTTGTTTACTGATATCATTAACCTTACTTCACTTCAAATCTTATTAGCAGTTAAAATTGAAGTCAAAATCCTACTAAACCTTTAACCTGACTTGCTTATTAATATTTACTTAAGAAAATTAAGAAAGCAAGCAAGAACAGTAAACACAAAATATTTTTCTTCGCGGACAATTTTACTCACCTTGATAAAAAAAAATAGCATTTTTCCATTTCTATTCTTTATAAGATTATATTTTTATGAAATAAAACATTCCACTTTTATGACAAAATAATTTACTATTGCAGGGTTCAGCTATATTAATAAACATTTAAAAACAAATTTAGTGAGTTAAGAATACATTTCCTAGCTATTTAATATCTAAAACTAATAAATATATGGATTTTAGTAACAGAGGTTAAAAATTGATAACATAAAGCAATATAAACACGATTGATTTCGTATAAATATATAATTAAATAGATGTTAATTAATTCCTTCTTGGAACGATTGAAAAGACGACTATTTTCTTTGTTTATTCAATAAAACTTAAAAATACGCATTCTTTTTATTGGTAGTTGTTTTAATTCCCTCAAATATTTAAGTTTATCGATCGAAAAACTTTAATTGACTCTCCTTTAATTCATGGATTTCGACTTTTTTTATTAAAATAAGGAAAACATTTCTTCTTTTAGTAAACTTTTTTTCTAAGAGCTAAACGAAATACCCAGAATCTGACAAACAAAAACTCACGTTTACCAATCTAGCAAGGTAAACAACCGAAACCACCCGAAAAGCAAGTTTCAAAATACCAAAAATCGACGCCTTCTCAAATCGCGTGGTTGAGCGAATGAAATGGAGATTCCTGGCAGCACCAGGGGGCGTGATGCCGTGACGTCAAAGAGTACCGCCCCCTTTCCCATTTTCAGGAGCGCGCCGAAACCGGAGCAATACTTCTCTTCCGACTCCCAGCGGGAAACTTTCCCGAAGTTTGCGGCCGAAACGCGCTCCTCTGGCTCCCAGGAAACACACATTCTCGACCGCTTTTCAAGGCAACAGCTCATAAAGTAAAAAATCTAACGCCACTTAAAATCTCCCCATTGCATGAGGTTGGAATTGTCCGAAGTTGTGAGTAAATTACTCCTAAATAGACTTTTCCCCCGATAAAAGTATAATTTTTTCATTACGAATCATTTTTTTTTTCGATGAACTTTTATTCAAAGCAACAATCCTGCTTATGGAATAAATCCTCGATGTACTTTCATCCACATCCCGTGGATTAGTTATTTTACATTTGATGTAGATTGTGACTAACACAACTTTCTGGATTTACGGCCAATTACCTCAAGGTGTACTAAAAATTTAAAAAACTGTTTTACGTTTATACTGATAATTTGATAAGCCACGAGGACTTCTTTAAAATAAAGCAGGTAATTGAAATATTTTCAAACTCTTCTCTGAAATTGGGACTTTTAATCTGAAATAATAACTTAGATGATAACGAGAAAACGAAATTTGGATTATTTTTATTATTAACTAATTAGTGCCGAAAAATTGTTACCCTTAAAGCTAAAAATTTAGAATTTAAATTTTAGTCACTTTTTATTTACAAATCTAAAGATGGAACATCAATATTGGAACAATGAATAAATGAGACTATTTTTAAAAAATTAAACACTTTTAGATTATATCATTATAAATTGATTTATCTCACAATTAGGTTTTAAAATTCTATATTACAAAAACAGTAAGATTTTGTGAACAGAATTAAATTTATGAAACTTAGAACTACTTTCCTAAAAATTCTTCAATTCAGTTTATTTTTAAGAAGTTAATGAAAATTATGAAGAAATGATTTCGGAACTAATTTTATTTGAACTACAGAAGAATAGTACTTTCTAATGAATATCAAAGTGTGTTGTGTAAGTCAAGAAACAGTTTTCGATTCTTTAAAAAACAAAGTTCAAAAACACATTTTTCAAGGCTGTCCTTCCATCCGCCCCCTCGCTGTCAAGATAGATGTTTAGATGTTAACCAAACCGTCACAAAGAACTTATTTTAGACTAGATCTAAACCACACTCCACAAATATTTTCGTGTCCGAATTCCTGAACAACATTGCTCACCGTAGCTTATAAAAGCCAACCCTCTTATCATAACAAAGTTATCCTCGCATCAAGGATAACACCTCGAGGGCAGCAGTAGTTTCTTGCGGTTGGCTTATTCCTGCCTTACACCAGCTACTTTTGGATTTAGGTACTTTTACCCAATAACATGAAACTTCTGAGATCAAGCTTTTCAATATGATAGTAGGAAAATACTATACTCTAAGACGCTGGACTTTGAATTTACAGAATCACCGAGAACTTTATAAAGTTACTTGCTATTAACTTAGATTGAGTGATAAGAGAAACTTTACGCACAAACTAAATGTCTCTTCATGAGTAATAATATGCCGGCATTGATCTTTTAAAGAATTATGTATAATTTGCTTACCATCTTCTTTGTTTATGGAGTGTGCTACAATAAACTTCATTAGTTTTTTGATCACTTGAAGAGTAATTCATGATTGACTTACCACTATCTATTGAATGTATATGACCATCACTGCCAAAGTCATCTAAGATTATCAGCCATGTCTTCAGAGTGGAACAACGGAAGCTGGAATGCCAGCAGTACATCGGGGGGTCTGAGCAGTGACGCTTTGTTGCTTATCGGCCTCTACTCGTCCATCTTTGTCCTGTCGGTGGTGGGGAATGCGCTGGTCATCGCAACGTTGGCCAGAAATCGACGAATGAGAACGGTCACCAACGCTTTTCTTCTCAATCTGGCTGTTGGAGACCTTCTGCTAGGAGTGTTCTGCATGCCAGTCACTCTCGTTGGGTCCTTGCTGAGGAACTTCATCTTTGGCGAAGTGGTCTGCAGGCTTATCAACTACTGCCAAGGTAAGGGAAATTTTTTCTTAATAATTTCTTCTTAAAATCTGAAAAGATATGTTTATTAGGGTGTATCGAATAAACTTTGTTTGGATTTTGATGATGCGTTAGTGCGGAAATATTGTCTAAGGTTGCAGAAAGTACCTGCGATGTTTTTCAGAATTTTCAGATTATATCTTTAGGTGCCAACTTTGCCCTGAAGGTTTCCCATGTTCGCGCACACAGAAAAGGCTGAAAGGGGTTTTTCGCCCCTCATTCCTACTCTATTCACACGACGAATGTCTTCCCTCGAGTTATGGACCCTATATGGTGTATGCTACCCAAAAAACTTGAATAACAGCATAAATATCTGTATAATGTTGATTGTGGGCTGAAATTAGAACCAGGAAAGACACGATTTTCTCGTTTAAATTTGAGCCCACAATCAACATAGAGATTTAGGCTACCAACATCAAAATCCAGAAGTTTTTTTCGATACACTCTAATGTTTATAACCATAATTATTTATTGAGGCAGATTTCAAAAGCATGGATTTAAAATGTGGCTAAGGTTTTAAGAGATAAAACGAGTAAAAAATTTACAATGCAAATTAAGAGGATTTACCTACCTGAAAATGTTAATGATTCTTGAAATATGTTTTTGTTCCTAGCAAGTTTCAGATCGATTGAATAAACATCTCTGAAGTACAATTTAGGGTAAATTTTAATTAACACGAGCTATAGAAATTTCTCATTACGAAAACCTTTCAAATGGTGTTTTCTCTATTTTCTTCCACTTCGTTTTTGCGTTTCAAATTTGAAGTGTAAAGGATGTTTTAAATTTGAATCTATGATATGTGTGCGGAGTTAACTATATGTTTCTGATACTTTATTTAGATAATTAGTTAATTACTTTTATCATATCTTAGTAATTTCTATAAAAAATATACTTTCGAGAAAAAAACGTTCATGTTTTCTTACGGATTTTTTACGTTTTTTTAAGTAAGTTTTTGAAAAAAAAAATGAAATCATAAGATTAAGTTTTAAAGAAAGACTCATTTTTATATACTTTGAATGAAATCACGTTTTCGTAATTAAATTTTATTTGAAACATCAATAAAATAGAAAAACATAACATTCGAAACCAAATACCATTAAAATAATTTCTCTTTTTTTTACAAATGACAAGATGAAATGACTTGAAATATGAAGTTAAAAACAATAGGTATAAAAAAGGGATCGATTGCAAGACTAATGTGGATCATAAATCGAAATACTTATAAGTAAAACTTATAATTGCGTAGTTATTTTGATATTGATAAAACATGAATAATTTATTAACTTAACAAAATGCACGTGATACTTTTTCGCGATTGGTTTGACTATCAAGTGAAATTCCTTTCGTAAAAGCAATTTCTAGTGTTTTCTTACCATCAGCCTTTCTCTTCCTTAATAAAAAGTATAAGAAATACTTTTAATTACAAGTCTCAAACTCTCTTAACGTCCATTTTGAATGTAAACCAACCTCTTCAAAACTTCTGTAAAATATCATACTTAACTTATTTTTAACTAACTCTGTATTGCTCTGCAACCCATACAGACTAGGGATATTATGCAGTCTTAGGGTAGTCTACAACCCCTAGAAATTTCGATTATGAGTTTTTAATCACCCTGTACAATGAAACTAAATAGACTGTTTTTAAATTCTCAAAGTAGAGTGCTCATCAGATATACAAAAGAAAAGTTCTCAAAATATGAAAAAAATGACTATTTGTTCCCAAACTATGACTATTAAGCATTTCGTAAAAATCAAAGTAAATTTCTTTTGGTAAATGTTAGATGATTTGTACTGTGAAAATAAAATCAGCAAAAAAAGCTTTTGGTGTGTTTTTAAACTAAACCATCGGCGCAACAGCTCAACAGCCTACGATGCCCATCTTCTGACCGTGGAGCATGGGGTGCAAGCCGTATGTCCCGGTTAGGTGGTCACAGCCTAACGAGATACCCCCAGTGGGGTGTTTTTAGGTTTACTTAATCTGACGATTTCAGTCAGTGCAATGTGACTTTCCTTACATAATGTTAGATTCTTTAATATTAACAGTATACTTGAATAAGTTTCCCAAAAAAATTTAGAGCGAATGCATCTAAGAACATTAATAATTAAAAATCTAACAAGTACGTTAATGGATAGAAAATTGCTCTAAAAAGTATATGATACAGAAAAATTTCTTTTAAATATCTACTTAACTATATTTTAAACATCTAATGTGAATGACAAAATTAGCATCTAAAAAGGCTAAATAACTTGAGGTCCACAGAAAGCAGTCACTTTACAGAGAGCTAACCGCGTAAGATAATGTTAATCTTTTTTGGCCAAGTCAACAAATAACATCGTGTAACGAAAGCCATGAAAAATTATCCTCTAACGTCAAGCAACAGTAATTAGCAGAGAACGGGAAAATCTTTTTAAACACGATCTGCTGCTAAAGAATTCCACAGCAGTAAATGCATGCTTCTCGTTGGTTTTATACGAGTACCGAGAATAAGGAATTGATTGAAGCAGAGTTCCCAACGCTGCCAAACAAATGTTCCTACAAAACTTCTGTTTGGATTCAACAAAAGGCTCGGGTTACAGCATTTTTGGGAGATGTGGAGAACTTGAAGGTCGATCGTTGTTATCCAATGAAAATAGAGCCAAGTAACTCATTTCTCATTTGGGAGAACATTGTAAGAAGATTTGCATTGATTGGAGGAGTGGGGTGGCGACTTGTGAAAGACATTACCGAATACTTTACTTTGAACGCGCCATTATAAAGATATTACCTATTTAATTTGGGTTCTTGGGATTGTTACGAGAGTATTGAGAAATGAGGAAATGGGGGAAGGTAGAGTATTTTACTAAAAGCGAAGAAAAACACTTAGTACGATACTTCGGAAACATGATAAAAAACCCAAAACTTTATGAGCCTTTTTATTCTTTTAAACTGTAATTAATATCTAAAACAAGGATTTAATAACTTGGTTTGCCTTTACTGAGAAAAAGAGCAGCTATGTTTATTCCTGGTTTTAACTGATATTGAAATAAAAGTTAACAAAAATTACCAAGTTATGTGATGCTTTATGATTTATGGAAATGCCAAAGAATGGAAAAAATCCAATGTCTCCCTTTTAGGGATAATCACGCAAATAAAAATTTCAAAAAAAATCCGAGCTATATTTTTATATCAATAATTTTTGACGTTTGCTTGAATTCATACGTGGTATTATTTGTTATTTTTTACATTAAAGTCTGAATTGCAAAAATACAGAATGAACTTGCAATTCAAAATTCTTCTCCACTCCTTTTTAAACAGTTTTAACGATTCCCGTAACAGTATTACCAAAACACACTACCTTTTACTTGGTATAATTTATAAAACTATGGAATAAATAAAGGTTTCAAGTTTCTATCAGATACTGAACTCGGGAAATTGTTTCCCAACCATCTGGTTTGGTTACAACTGTATTGACTAGATAAAAGAGTTGATCTTTTTAAAAACTAGTTTTTTTTGTTTTAATTATATAAATATTGTAGTACAAAGCTATATAACAAAAAGGTATAATACAAGACAGATAAATGTGGTAAATATTACAGTGTAATTGAATTTTATTTTTTGTGACAAACCATTCAAACATAGGAAATGCAGAAGTTGTTAACCGTCATCCTGTAAAAATACCAAAATCCCAAGCATTTCTCCCTCATTAGGGATAAAGAATTAAGGCAATTTGTTTTATGTTCACCTTGTGAAGTAATTGATAAAAATGGGCGTTATACCTTAATGAGACATTTATTTGCATCATAAGTAATTACCGAGATCAATGCTCAGATATGTTTTATTTTTCATTAATACGAAGTTATAAATACCAAATTTTCTCCTTATAAAAATAGGTTTAGTTTCAAAAAGAAGATATTTTAGCTTATCATATGTCTATTCAAGTGTATAGTATTTTTAAAGGTCTTTTAACTTACTGATTTAAGTTAAATCGTAGCTGATTTCTATATCGTTTGCCATATTTAAACCACATTTTTTTCATTAAGGCAAGACTTGTTATAAGACTTTCTAAAACTTCTTTCTTGTTCTAAAACTAATCTGTCTAGAATACTTTGAAAATTTTTCCCTTCACGTGAAAAAATTTCTTACTTGGCTTTTAATTCTTAAAACAGTTTTCCTTCGCAATCTGTTTCGAGTTATTTTACTAAATTCAACTTTCATTTTCGTGAGAAAAAATACATCTATTCAATTCAAAAAAGGTGTGCAATTATTTTATTGTGTTCTAAACACTAGTTATCATTGATATGGAAATTGAAGATTTAATTTTTTATTTAAAATTCAATTTTTTGGAAAACTTACCTCAACGAGTTATATTTTTCGAAAAGCTTAATTACTGAATTCTTAATTACTAATAAAATTACTTTATTCCACGGTGCGCGCATGCATTCGCAATGGATCTGGCGGTTAACCCGGATTCAAACCTGATTGGAGGGAAAACTAGGTTTCCTTCTTAAACTACCTATCAGCAGTTGGACTGCCGGTTAACTGCCTGTCGGTGAATGTTGCCGTTAGAAAAAGTTTGGCACCCAGAGTTTGGGCAGACTTGTTGAAACAACCAGTAAAATTTTATAAATTTTAGAAATTATTTACTCCGTTTCCTAATAAATAGCTGAAATAATAATAGCAAAATATTTCCAAAGAAGGGGGAAATTCAAACTAGATGCAATTTGAAAATGCGTCTGAAGTATGGTATGGTACAATTCATTTCATTTATGATGGAATTTCCACCTACTCTTATACCAAGTTTCATGTGACTTCTTAAAAAAGGTGGGTGTTATTTCTAAAGTTCAGGTATACATTGTTTTTCCGCTCTTCTGGATCTGTGTGACATTATTGCACATGTTTTGTTACGTTTCAATACTCCGTCCATTTAAAGAAAAAGCGGAGTGTTTCTGGAGGTGCAAAAAAGTGTCGCTTCAAGTTGTTTTGAATCTGGCGTGGGTGGTAGATGAAACAATCGAAACATTTTACTTTGTTTTTATGCATGGAAATATTTTTTTTCTTGTATTGTAGTATAATGTACTACTTTTTATGCAAATATTTTGAAGCTGGTAATGTTTGTATAATGTTGTGCAATATTATTTGATTGAATTAATTATGTGAAGGTGTTACTGCTAACTGAAATTTTAATCACAATCTTAATTTTAAAATATTATTTTCAAAGCCAAACTGTTAGACGGTGTTATTATTGATCAACTAGGTATACTTCTCTTTAAAAAGTTTTTTATCGCCTATTCAAAGAAAATTTCAGTTGTATTACTATTGAATAAAATATTTAATACTTTTGATACAATCAATTAAAGTTCATAAAAATGCCAGAACTTTTTGTACAAAAATCATCAACTCTACTTACGAATTTTAATGAGGTAATTATTATATAATGTTTAGATCAAATAATATATTTGAGACATGATTAAAATTCACAAAAATGTATAATTTTTGCACAAAAAATTATCAATTTATTATCAAAAATTATTATTGGCTTTGTCAAATAAATCAACATACTTTCTAATTTCGTGGTCAATTTAATTCACCTAGACTATTGTAAAAATGTCCAATTCCAAGAATATCGACATAGAGAGAACAATACTATTTCACCCATAAAGTACCATAGCATTTGCCTTTATCTCTATGAAAACAATAAGAACCTTAACCTTAGTGTTCCCGGTGGAATGATAAATCGGTATTTTTTCTAGATAGCCAGCCCAATAAGAGCAGATAGCAAAATCTTGATGTTTCCCACCAGACAGGGGGTACTAAGCTTCCATTTAGAAGTCATCGATTGTGTTCCTTTCATTAACGTCAGACCTTTCACCAGAGGATGGATCAAGATTCCGACATCATACCATAAACATAAGATGTCGGAATACTTCCCTCGAGTTTACCTCTTACCATTTGAAGAGGAGCTTTTTCCATGAGTCCTTTTCAGTTTCTCTCGTAGAAGTTGGTATTCAACTTCAAATAAAATTGAACCGTCAGTTTGAAAGAGGGAATAAGTCCAAAAACAGAGTTTTAAGATAATCGCAAAAAAATCTGTATAAATAATGGATTTTGCATTCTATAACCCCCCCCCCATTTTTACTGGAAATTCAGGACCTTGTTTAGAAAACAGCAATTATCTATTCAAATATAAGTACATTTAAAAGTATTTTACAGCTGCAAAAAGTTGATGGACTTATTCCTTTTTGCTGATGGACCTTATATTTCAATTAAAGAAAAATCTTAAAAACCACTTAATTTGGCATTAAAATTGTATTTTTGCTTAGTTCACCGCACAAAAGTGAGAAATAGAAAGACTAAGACAAATAAAATCCCAAAATATTATGACACTGAGTAGTTTTAAGAATGCATCAATGCAGCTAGTGAATATGAATGAAGTCAAATATTCCCTTGGTTCAAATAAGTTAAAAACACTTTTAATTAAAAGCAAATTTTATTCGGGCTTAGTTTACAGCAAAAAGAATAATAAAATAAATACGAATTAACTTTAATTCTAAATTAAATTTTAAAAAGCAATAAAGGTACGTCGTTTTCCCAAATTCAAGTACCTATATCTGCTTATAAGGTAGTTATTTTTCCTCTTTCCGTTCATGGGTAGAGTAAAGATTGTAGACATTTTTGAGCACAAAAAGTCAATTAGTCATTTTTTGTGCGAAATTAAGGTTTGTTTTGTGTGTAATCCTCATGCTATTTTCAAACATTTTTAACTCCTAAATATTATACAAGTTGGGAAACGCATGAGGTTATAAGGTTTACTACTAAATGTTTTATCTGAAAAATACTAGTTTCCTCAACAAAAAAACCCTCCCAACCCAAAAATGTAAGACTTATTTTTCTTTCCAAACACAAATATTTTAGTGCATATGTTATTTACCGCATTTACCAAACCTCATTGGAGCTTTTTAACTACTGGTTAATAGGTTTAATTTACCTTATTTATAACATTTACCAAAACACTAGGTTCTTATAAATAAAAACCTGATTTTTTTTATCAATTTATCATAAGACATATCTATTTAATATTCAAAAACTTCCACTGTTTGAAATAATCACGAAGGCGGTATAATTTGCTTATAGTAGATTATGTGTTTTATATTTTTTCTAAATTAATTAAACTTGACTGGATTGCTCTTTCTAAATTTCATTTTTCTTCCAACTTAACTACTTTTAATTCCTGTGAGGAAAAAAAGGGCCACGAGTGGAGGGAAAGAGATTTCCCAACTTTCCTTTTTACATTAATATCGAATACAAGCCACTCGAGTAATTCAACACCAAGAATAAGCAAATGGATATCTAAGATATATTTTCGATACAAAGAAGTCGAGCGGTTGTGGTTGATTACAATCGATTTCATATGAATAATACGCTATTCGTAAACATAATTATTAATGACTGGTAATAGTTTATTGCTTTATAACTAACTACAATACAATTATTTCCATGATTGATAATTTGCTCCAAGTACTGAAATTACACGTATTTTATTCGTGCTTCCAAAAGAGGAAATAAATGCAATCACCAATAAAAGGAACAAGCGTTTTCCAAGAACTCCGGTATCGATTCCCCTGCATTTACAACCCTTTTAATTCCAAACGGCCCAAATTTCCATAGATCCAAAGGCAGCCTCGGCCCGACGTAGTTTTAAAGAGACATCCAAAAAAAGCAGAAAGAATGAGAGATGAGGCGAAAATACTACCAAATGGAAAAAAACTCGATGGAAGTTAAGCAACTGTTGGTCGAAGATGTTAAACTCAAACAGGAGAAAAAGAGCTACAGAAATACTAGGGAATGGGAACCGAATCAGGGGAGAGCGGTATTTTGTATGCAGGTATTTGCTCTCCCTGGGATATTGGGATTCAAAAAAGTTTCTTCACAAAAAAATTCGGAAGCGAAAGAAAAATACCTTTGGGTGGGACGCATTGCTGGAAAGATTCTTCCTGTTGCTATTGTTTCCATACTCGACTTTTTACAGATGAATGGTTTCAAGCAGGGTTTTTCCTGCTTTCAGCGAAAAAATCTTCCTTTCAAACCGGATAAAGTTCTGTTTCACCAGATGGAGTGTGATATTAAGACGTAATGCCTAGTTTGAAAACAAAACAGTGAATCAGTCCTATTCGCCCCAAAATATCCATAGGGTTCAATGGTAATCTCGGGCGGCTTAGAAGTGAAAGGGTTATTTAGTTCTACAAGATTTTTACTGCTTAAAATAAGTTTTGTTAAAGACAAGTACATTACATAGTACTATTATCCGTCTCTTGTGTGACATCAATAAAAATACCACCCTTTTACCAGTTTAAGGGCAAGAAGTTGAATGAACCAAAACCGCTGGAATAACTACTGTAAGATTAAATTTAGAAACTTCTAAAGTAAATGATTGAATTTGACTAGGAATATTTTGTGCTGACTTCCTTCAAGTTGAAGTCTTACTTGCTTCGAAACCTTAATAAAGTCCAAAAGCATATCAACCTCAAAATAGAGGGAATGCTCGTTCGTACGTAAGAAAATTCAACTATATAGTATTGAAAAAGCTTCACCCCAGAAAGGCATGGTTGGATAGTTTGGGCTTTATAGTACTTGACACAGAACTAAGAAAGTACATTATAAAAAACTACTTTTAATGGTTTTATAGTTGTAGTTATGTTAACTATATAAAATTGCGTTTAAATGTCAAGGATATCCTTTTACAGTTATATAAAAACTATATGTACAAACTACTTATTTCGTTTACGAAATAAAATTCATAAAGGGATACAACATTTAATTTAACTCTCGTAAAATCCAAGAAAGAAAAAACTTTCAAGGAAGATAGTTGAATAAAATGAATATCAAGAATTATACACTTCCACTTCTTATTTTTCTTTACCACTAAACAGCTTCTAAAATCATGTTATATTAAAATGTAAAATTTAATTTAGAACGGCTTATTAAATACTAAATAAATAGATGCAAATTAATGCAAAGTTGCCTTTATAATGCTAAAATAAAAATGACGTAGTATGAAAATAGACATTTCAAAACAGTACATTTTATTTAACTTTAAATTATTTGAACTTACTATAAGGCTCTTTAAAGTTACTAACTGCTCCAAAAACTAGAAATTTGTATATCGTGACTTTATCTGCAGTAAATAAAGTGACATCTCAATGTCTATGAAACTCATTCGTATAAAAAGGCTTCTAAAGAACTTGTAAAGCCATTTTTTGTCAAAGGTCTAACAGCTTTATTAATATGCTCAAACGAACGATGAAACAATTTAAGAAGTCCAAGAAATTCCCCTCTTCATCATAAAGAGCCTAGTTTCAAAGGGAGATGTTACCATCTTAATCACGTTCCTCCGATGAAAAGTGGTCATCACTGCGCAAGAACTCACTCTTTAAAAGTGAAACTGTATAAATTAGTTTTGGATTTATAACTTTCACTAGGCGTCGCAAATGAGAAATGGTCCCTAAAGAATATTTCTACTCGGTAATTGCTACTTTTCTTTTTTTTGAGATAGCATCAAAGTTTATGTACTAAATAAGTTATAAAAATCCACTTAACAATATGAATGTTTACCATGTTTTTTAAAGAACTTTTGAATGACGTAACTGAAGTATTCAGTTCCCTAATTTCTTCGAAATATTTCGTTATTCTTGTCGTAACTTTCGAAACAGAATCTTCAAATACTGCATGGATGTGGACTTTTATAGAACTATGATAATTTATATTTTATTTAGTACAAAGTAGCTAGTGACTATCATTCATTTTATACTAACTATATATTTATACTACTTAGCAGTAATATGTATAAAATACTTTATCCCATGAATATTTATAAAAGTTAATACCGAATCACTTACAAGACTAAATTATTAAATTTATTAAAATTAAAGAATAAGTGCTAAATCGTTTAAGCACTAAATTTCTCATATAACCGTTAAAAAGGGGCTTGTTTATACTAAATACTTCTCATGTATACGTTGTTAATATTCACTTTGCGTCGAAAACTTGACTGTAGGTTGGAAGGAGATTTTTTAAAACTGTTTTCTTTCTATATTAAAAAACCCTATGTTATAAGTTATCTTATTTGGAAAAAAATTCCTTCATCCTTTGGGAGGGATACGTCATAGATTGTCAGTTATAAGGCGTGGTCCTAAAATATATATATTTGATAGCGGCTTAATTGATATTGAAGACTTCCTTGATTCAGGATCAGTTTTACGTTAAGCTTTAAAATCTATTAAATAAAAATTCATTGATATTTGCTTACTTCCCTGTTTAAAAGTATTCAAATTTATTTTAACTTAATAAAACAGACTTGTTATTTCCTATTAAATCAGTATTTTTAAAATGGAATTTACATTACCTTAGGGTTGCCACAGTAGTAGATTATGCTGAAGATTGGTTTATTGGTTATGGGGTTCCCATAAAACGTGACGCTTCGGGGACAAACATAAAGGTTCTAATTTAAAAACTCTTTAGGATGCGAAGTGAAAAAAAAGAACTTTGAAACATTCTTTGAAACTATTATATATATTATTGTTATTAGAAAACTATTTTATTCCATAAATTCCTTCACAAACAAAAAAATAAGACATTTTTGTTTTTAGTTTAATATTTTGAAACTTCCGTTGTCTGTATACCAAAACTACAATAAGAACTATTCTCTGAAATACTTCTTAAAAAACAATTGGAATAAATAATTAAACAATTTTATCTGAGGATAACAAATATTTTTAAAACGAATGCCTTTGAAAGCATTAAATATAAAAACAGCTCGTTTAGTATGCTATAAAAAAGTGTTTTGAAGATTTAAGCTTAGCTTTTATTCATTTTCATCAAATAAAAATAATCAAAGTTTTGTTTAGAAAGGAAAGCATACTTCCTACTCAAATTTATGATGTTTTGAAAGATTTCATAAAAATTAAATTTTGCCCCCCGAAACAAGGTTCGAGTTAAAATTCCCTTCACTCAAAGCAAATTTGCTTGAAGGTAAACAAACTCCTTATTTTATGATAAATACACTTTTTCATAAAAACAGGACGGTATCGATAGCACTTACAAAATAGCACTTCTCTAATTTAAGTGTGAAATTTGTTTTTCAAAACGCATAAACTCTTTTGAACAGAGTGCCCTAAAACCGGAAGCAAAAGAACGTCCCGATTAGCTCTAATCGATGCCTAACAGGAAGTACAAAACTTTTCTACTAGTGGAAAAGTTCTCAAAGTTGAGGTGGTTAGAAGCCGCGGGGGCATCCGGGCATTCTTTTGAGTCGGTGGAACAAAAGGACGGGCGGCCATCTTAGTTGAACAATAATAAGCAAAGGACCACGTTAAGGTGTTAGTAGAAAAAAAAGGTAGAATTTTTTGGGGGGAATTTTTGAAGCTATTACTTCTCAAGATATTTAATTATCGTGTCTGGAAAATATATGCTGCTTTATAAACTATTCATCCCAAACTTATGACTGAAATTTGATTGTTAAAGGCGAAAATCACTAAACAAAACTGAAAATTGTCATGCAAATAATTATATTATTTATTTATTATTAAGCACACACAACAGGTCAGCGACCCAATTACAGTGCGGAGAGAAAGTAAAAAATAAAAAAAAACATACACTACAAAGTACTAAAAAGAAATGTACACTAACAATTTAAAATATTAGGTAACAGAATACTACTTGAAGGTAATAAAATTTGCGCGATTTTTGTCCTACAATTCTTTACCTTTCACACAGGCCTAAATTTTTGTTTTAGGATCTTAACTCAATTGCTTTCTTTGCTTGTTCTAGTTTTTAATCGCAGCTTAATGAACATTTTTCAAGTTATAGCCTTTTAAGTTAAAATAATTCTCATTTTAAAATTTCGACACATAGCACTTGAAATATTATCAATTAAATTATTAGTATTAATTATTTTCAGTATTAAAGAACTAGCAGTAATTCAAAATAAGTTTACATTTATGTAAGAATAAAACTATTCCGTTTTTGTCCAAAGCCATGAGTTATTAAACTTTCAAAAAAGAAAAATCTAGTTAGCTTAAGTATAGAATAAAACAAATTAAATATTTCTAATTTTGAGAAAAAATTTTGAAGGTTTTTTTAAATTTAGCTAATTAAACAAAATGTTTCAATGCTTTAGACGTTAAATGAACATTTTTAACAATGTATCGTAGGGTAATAAAAGTATTGTGTACCTATAGTAAAAATATTGTGCTAAATCTCTTGAGAAAGTCAAAAACTTTCTTACTTTGCCTCTTAAGTGAGAAAAGCCGAGAAGTAACAAAAGAAACTGAATAGTTACGAACTTTTGAGTCAACCCGTACAATGCATTTGAAAGATGAACAGGAAAAATGTATCTCCAACTTTAAATGTAATTCAATAATTTTTAACTCAACTGAAAATTTACCAGAAACCTACTGTCATGCATTTATACAATAATTTCTCAAGAATAATTTAATTTTCCCAGTATTCATTCGTAATTTAATAACTACTCTTAAAATCACAAACGAGGCATAAACCAACTAAATTTTACATTAAATTTTAGCATCTTTCATTTATACAATTTATTTCCGTTTAATTCATTTGTTGATTTTAACTTCTCATCTATGCTTATTAGTAAGCGGATAGAATATTACCTAAGGCTATACACAACTTATGACCAGTGTTTCTTCTAGATACGACATGAAGTTAGTGTTTGGCTAACTTCTGCAACGATTAGAAGTCGTATCATCCGGCTCTATCGACGAATAAAATGACAGTAATCTTATAAAGGAATTAGGGTAAGTTTGTTTAGGTCCCTCGAACTATAAAGATGATTGAGTTAGTGTAATGAATCCTTCGCTAGGACTTCTAAATTCGCATAATCAATTGAATCAAAACAATCTTGAGAAAAGTTAATACAGTTATTCAGAGTCTAGACTAGTAATGTCTCAAATTAAGGCCTGTAAAGTACATGCTGAACAATTTTATGTTCGTTAACGGTTCTAAAATTTTATTTTTAAAATGAGCTTGTAATTGGCATTTAGTTAATTTTAATAATTGGCGTAACTTGACCTAGAGAATATTATATTGTGCTATTGGCGGTTACTTTTTATTTTCCGGAACATAAGCGAATAGTTAAGTTTATCTTTGCTTCATCATAATTTTAATTGATGATTAAGAGTTTTCGGGTAAAAATACCGTGGTTTTGATGTAAAACTTACGAATGTATCGTTCAAAACTGGGTTAGACATCATCAAAGCTTTAAAAGACGTAAAGATCGTCTTAATGACTGATTATAATTAGTTATAATTTTCTGATTGGTTTGTAAATTCTGAATTTTCCAAGTAATATTATCTATTTAAAAGCAATTAGCTGTAAAATGCGTTTTTAATGCTAGGTTATTTTTTTGTAAGTAAGGTTTTTATTTCAAAAAGTTATGATATTTTACTTTTTCTAAACACAAAGATGTAAAAGTAAATATTTTACAGCATATTAAAAATAAATTTGTACGTCACTTTTTGCTATCCATCTGTGCGTACACTCGACAGCAACGTTTCCTGAACCCAGTACGTCCCTACGTGGAAGGAGAAAGTGGGTAAACACAAAGCCTGTTGGGTTGCTAGGAGGAGTTTCGGTACGCAAATAGTTATAAAAATACACTATATACAGGGTGTCCCATAAATAATGGGTCACACTTCTAAGGGGGATAGTAGACACCTAGACGAGTCAGAATCACATAGGATTTGGGGGTCCCAGACCAAATCCCAGGGAGTTAAAAATGGAGCGACACCCCAAAAAAATTATTGAAAAATTCAATTTGTAGAAAAACTGCTATTGGTAAAAATTTAATTATGGTCGCAAAAATTGTGGTTTCATATGATCTTTAAAATTATCTCCAAAGTCTTCACTTTAAAATTTGTTTTATTATGAAAAAATATTAAAAAAAACACAAAAAAATGTGAAAATTCTGCCAAAACCTCATTTTGTATTGCAAAATCATTTCCTTTGATTTAATAATCTGAAAGATCATAGTCGAAAACCCTAAAGTCCAAAAAGTCACGTAAAAACCATCAATATTAAATGCTTGAGAGCTTGTTAAAGCATGGTTTAAGTCCATTTTTTGCGTCCACTAACTGCCGTTTTGGAAACGGCTATAGGAAACCCGTTTGCGCACTCAAAAAACGAACTTTAACAGGATCTCGAGCGTTTAATATTGATGGTTTTTACGTGAAACGTTGGACTTAAGGGTTTACAACTATTATCTATGATCTTTCAGATTATAAAATCAAAAGAAAGGATTTCGAAATACAAAATGAGGTTTTGGCAGAATTTTCACATTTTTTTGTGTTTTTTTTTAACTTTTTTCATAATGAAACAAATTTTAAAGCGAAGACTTTTGAGAAAATTTTAAAGATCATATTAAACCACAATTTTTGAGACCATAATTAAATTTTTACCAATAGTAGTTCTTTTACAAATTGAATTTTTCAATAATTTTTTTGGGGTGTCGCTCCATTTTTAACTCCCTGGGATTTGGTCTGGGACCCCCATATCCTATGTGATTCTGACTCGTCTAGGTGTCGACTATCCCCCCTAGAAGTGTGACCCATTATATATGGGACACCCTGTATATAGATTTAACGAAATGATCGTATTTTAAAATTGACCTCCTTCGTTTCACTCGAAATTCAGACACCGCGATGGGAACTACTTTGTTAGTGACGTCGTAGGGTCAACTAACGTTGCTGTCTAGTATAGTTCTTTCGTTCTTTATAAAGTTGTGAAATAAGGAAACTTTATTAGACCATTTCAGTAAATGTCTACACATAATGGTGATATTTTTCCATACACAACACGAATATTATTAAGCATTCAATTCAAGAGGTTTCACAAAAAAAAAACTTAAACCCATTCTTACAAAATTACCAAGGTCTTTTCTAATCCTCACCAATCTACAACCAGCATAACTTTGATACAAAGTTAAACTCACTTTCCATAAAAATTTCAAGAGTTCTCAACTCAGGTAAACATAAACGCTTCCAAAGTTGCTCAAACTTCCCATAAACTCTTGCAGAAGACAAAACTCTTTAAGGAAGCCCGATTACATTAAAAGTTCCCCACTCCGATACCATTCAACGGCCGATGAATGCTTCTACGAGAAGAAGTACAAAGTACTTTTTTTCATAACGTGTATCTGATAACATCCAATTGATAGAAAGAATCTCTTTATTTGGAGCAATGCAATTTCCGGAGTTTTAGCTAAATGGGGCGGAAACATCTGATATTTAATTGCCCGAACTAAGAAGCCCAGTTTAGCATCGATCGAGAAGAGAGAATGAATACTGAGGAGAAGATAGATCTTAAGATCTCTTTTGATTCAATTAGCGTTGCATGTCAGCAACCCCTTGAGATCGCCAGCGCAGTCCGAGGTCATTTACGGTGTAGGTCTAAAAGCGCCTTTTAAATTTTCCCGAAATGGCCAGGTGGAGATTTGTGATTTACTTTCGTTCTGTTTCCATGAGTATAGCTAAGTGGGTTATTAATGCAATGCAAATTGAATGCACCTGGGGAGATTAATTGAAAAACTATCTCATCGTGTTACGATAAAATTTGACTGCATGTTATATTGTTATATATTAATTTTGATTTTTATCCACACAAAAAATGAACATAAAAAATTGTTACCCAAGGGAAAGACCTCCATTCTTGTGAAATACTTGAGCGGATTTGTATAATGGAATAGTAACTAAGTAAAATCAAAATAAAAAATTCCAAGGTAACTGATAAACTTTTGAGTAACATCCTTTCTTAAAACTATGCAAGGGCTACATTCGTATCGATAAAATTTTACAGGGAAAAAGTAAAATTATTAAGAGTGCTTTTAATTTTTTGTAGGATTATGATACTTTTGCATCAGTTTTAACGATACAACTTAAGTCTCCAGATTCAATAGAACACAAAACTGTTCCGAATAAATACTTTTTTTAAATTAAATAAAATGTTTTATAATATTTTAAACAAATTTCCTTTGAAAGGCTCCTGTTTTAAAAGTCAATATCAAAATTATTCAAGTGTACTGTTACACCAAAGCTTAAATAATAGTAAAACGGGTTTTATCTAGATATGTTTGTAGAGTGTAAATATCTATATCGTTCTTTTCCTGTATCTACTTGGAGGATAAAAGGAAGAACATAAGGATATGTCATTTTTATGTAAGTAGAGTAAGATAATATTTGGCTAAATAAATGAAATGTAAACTATTGAATGATGTTGATTATTTACTCTTGCTTTCAGCTCCTAACATAAGAATTTGAAAATTAGCTCCCCAATAGAGCTTCAACTGACAAAACAAATCCCAACTATCATCATTAGTCATTTTTAAATCTTCGAAACAAAATGTATGCTTATAAATCATGCTAAATTGCTATGGTATAATTTAAAACGGTACACCTGAACAAAACTAATTGAAATTTTAAAACAAATAAAATTAAAAGTTTATTTTTAATATTTTTTTAGTTAACCTGAAAAATATATTACAAAATCAGGTTTTAAAAATGTTTTGCAACATCTATAGGGGAGAGTGTTGTACCTTTGGACAAAAATCACGTTTGGATTTTTCCAAGACAGGTAAAATCACATTTTTACCATTTATAGTGCCCAACCTATAGTCCTGTTCAACCTATAGACCAGTTCAGGTAAATGGTCAATGGAGAATTCGAACAAACCTAGAACTGGAGAAAATCATTAAAGGTAAAAACATAATTAGATTTATAAAATCTCAACGCCTAACATGGCTAGGACACATAGAGAGAATGGAAGATGATAGAGGAATAAAAAGAATGCTAAATTGGACACCCATGGGAACAAGACCAAGAGGTCGCCCAAGAAAAAGATGGAGGGGGGATGTCCTGGAAGACATTAAGACAATGAAAGTACAGAACTTGAAAAGAAAGGCAAGATCCCGAGCTGCCTGGAATGGAATTGTGCGACATGATAAGGCTCACAAAGGGCTGTAAGGCTAGAGGAAGAATAAGAAGAACCTATAGTTCTAACCTTAGGAAAGAGGGTAATATTTTTTATTAGCTAAAATCTTGAAAATTGGATTTTTAATTCATTTTAATAACTGGACGAAATTTGTGTCCATAGGTACAACAATATGCTCTCCCTATGAACAGACCCAGTTGTACCTGTGGACACCATTAAAAAGGAAAGTTTTAGTTGAAAAAAAGCTTAAAATAAACATTTTTATTGGTGTATTACCTTTTAATAAACTATTTCAAGCGTTTTTAAAATTGGAAATAGATTTTTTAAAGTAATGTAGTTTTAGATCATAAATGATCATTAAAACGAAGTTGATTGATAAGTCTTGGATTTTTTACTAAAAATAGATAAATCACAGGGGATTTTCAGATCGAATTTTGAGGTAATAGTTTCATCAATCATGCTGGTTGATCTGATCACTTCACTGATAAAAAAAATTCGAGCGACACTTAGTTGTGCAAGCATTTGGTGGTAATAAATTTCGTAAATCTTTTTCGGTGGAAATTTCAGTTTTTTGTAATCGTCATACTTAAATGCGATAGAGTGCTTAAGATTTTATACCATATTTTACATAAAATGTAAAGTAAAATCAAAAATTTTAAAAAGTAGTTTAGAAAAGTAGTTTGAAAATAATCACCAACAAATAGATAACCATTTAGAATTAACTTAATATGCATTAAATGTTTTCACTTTAAAGAAACCTGATTCAAAAACGCCGATTAGCTACAGACACCCACAAGAACGTGTCCGTAGGTACAACACTTATGGTGTCCGTAGTTACAACACCAGGTGTTTTTGCACTTAAAATTCTATAAAAAATAAAAGAATTGAGGTCGGACGATTTCTAATATCAAAAATAAAAAGTCAAAATCTCGGGGATTCGCCCCTTATACCTCATTTTATCGTATTATAGTTAAAGGGCAAGAAAAATATTAATGTAGGGATGCACTGAAAAAACTTTGAGCACCTAAAAACATTAAATTTATTATATTAAATTAAAATTTTATTTCAAATTTCCATTTTCTCCCGAATTTTAAAACGCGGTGGCTGAAGGTACAACCGTCCTTAGGTACAGCACTCTCCCCTATAGTGTTTTTCTGAAAGCGTTCTTACAAGCTGAAATCTAATTTTTTTCTCTCAATAACACTACTTATTAAAGTCTCAATAAACAGCTTCCATTAGTTCTAAAAAGTTTAGATCAAGTTGAATCATAAGATACAAAAGACAATTTCCAAAAACCAAATTTGAGGCGGAAAATAAACAAGTGGTAGAATTTTTAACTCTTATAGCCTCTTAATTTCTATTAGATCGTAAGAACTTCATTTAGGATACAAAATAGCAAAAACAATTAAGGCTATGAATGAAAAAGTAGGGTTTTTTCCCTTTTAACACTCATGAAATTTCAGTTAAGCAAAAAAAGTGAACACTTTTACATTAAAATATTAAAAAACTTCAGCTAAAAAAACGTGTAATATTTTTACAAAAGCTTGGGAAAATGTTTCATGGAAATATCTTAAATATTAGGGGAGATATTTGCAAATGAAAATTGTCCCTCTTTTTAAATTTTCTTATTTTACCGCTAGAAGCGCTGTAATCTACCTTAATGGTTTTGACATGGTCACTTAACTATAGGTATACGTTATCTCGATGTTGTTTAAAATCTAAACCCGTGAAATGGACCTTTGAATAGCCCTGTGTTTTTATAGAGCAATTGTTCATACTTTAACTGAAATGCAAAATTAACCATCGGAAACTATTTTAAGACGAGTGGTCCTCATTAACTCAGCTCCCATGAAGTAACTTCTGAACCAAAACAATCGCTTACCCCCGCTTATCAACGGGAAATTAAAAACCGATTTCAAAATTCCACCCAAACCATCAGACAAGAAGGAAAACGAGCTAATAAAATCGCCGTAACAAAAAGAAAATTGTTAATTCTTCGTAACACATTTAAAATCAATTTCCACTTGAATTCCCCTGTTTGAGACATTCACAGATACACAACATTATAACCACAATTTCCTAATTTTTTTTACCTAAATTGTATATTTACAGCAATCAACATTTTGTTAATTATACAGAATATTCAGGGTGTTCCAAAAAATGACACATTTTTTAAAAATCAATAACTATAACTCGAAATTAAAAAAAAGATGAAAATACGCGGTTTGTTGCATCCCACACCTAAGACTAAGGAGTGGGATGTAACAAACCGCGTATTTTTATCTTTTTAGTTTTCGAGTTATTAGTTCTTGATTTTTAAAATGCATCGGTCTTTATTGGGACACCCTGTAGCTTCTTTACGGTTTCGAGAGTAATTTTGCATTTGAGACATGTAAAAATAAAGGGGAAAACAAAATTCTTTCACAGAACCGCCAAAAATTCCTCCATCCATGCCTCTGGACTGGTCTACCACTTTGACATTCAAGTGATAAGTTATTGCCTGACCCTTTATATTTCTCTGAGGTTATGGAGCCTCCACAATGTATTCAGAGCATAGGATAGCCATCTGGAAGGTATCAGACTAGAATTTATTGGCTACAAAAACTGCCCTTGAGGTTCCCTTTTTATAGGTTTTCAGGGGAGTCTTGCATGCAATGCTTTTTTTTTTCAGGGAGATCGTCATTCACGTAACCCTTGATGAAAAACCCCCAGATCCCAGAACTTCAGAGGTTGGGTGGCTATTTTTAGACGTCAAAATGACATCCTCTGCAAAAAGAACGGGGAATGAATGAGAGAGGGAAGTGGGGTTTTCACACATGGATAGCTGAAGAAACACCTACTTTTAGAACACTTATACTTTTAAACGTATCCATTTTAAATTGAATCGTCAGTTTGAAGAAGGGAATAAGTCCAAAATATGACAAATTGACTTTTTGTGCTCAAAACAATCTCCAAGCTTTGCTCTACACATGGGTGAAGAGAGGGGAAAATTAACCCCTATAGGGAGATATCGCCCCTTGAAGTTGTGAATCGATGTATTTCTTAAGTTAATTTGGAATTAAAGTTAATTTGTCTTTCTTTTTTTCTCTTAATTTTTCTCTTAAATTTTCTCTTAATTTCAATTATTTTTTTCAATTTTTTTTCTACATCAGGGAATGTTTGACTCCATTCATATTCACTCACTCCATTGATACTGATTTAATAACTCAGTTTTACGATAATTTTGAATTTTATTTTATTCTTTTTATTTCACCATTTTGTGGTGTAAACTAAGGAGAAATATTATTTAAATGTTAGTTAAAGGGTTTTTTTAAAGATTTTTTCACCAGAAAAATTTCATAAGGTGGAAGAAGGGATAAGTCCATCAACTTATTTTGACTGTAAAATATTTTTGAATATATTTATATTTGTTTTGGTTGGTTGTTTTTGGTTTTATGGCGCAAGGTCCCTATATCGGACATTCCGCGCCAAACACAAGATCAATAGTTAAAAATATATTTAAAATTTAAAGTCACGTCGGTTCCAACCAATATTAAAAAGATGAAGTTTATTTAAAAGGTTTAAAAGATGCGGGCGTGACGCCCGTAGTCGAGCGTAGTCTATACGCCATTCATAAAAAATTTATACGGTAAAAACAATTTGAGATGCCAGCAACTTTTCAATTTAATATGGAATTAAATATCGTGAATTATTCTAACTACATTTAAAAACATAAATAATGATGGATGATGAGAAGTATACCGAAAAGTTTAGCTAAAATGGGTGTTTTAAAAAAGCGAACGTAGTATAAAGATAAATTAGGGCATGAGGTTAAAATGTGCTTGATAGTTAAAATACTCTGGCAATGAGGGCAAGTCGGTGGCGGTTCCCCAGCCAAAAGGAACCTATATTTGTTTTGGGGATTACTGTGTTATCTAAATAGGATTCTGAATTTCCAGTAAATATTTGGTGGTTACAAAATGAAAATTCCATTCTTTACACAGTTTTTTTTTCGATTTTCTCAAAACTTGGTTTTTGGACTTATTCCCTTCTTCCAACTGACGATTCAATTATTTTGTGCTGATTTTACGAATGTTTTGAGTTAAATTTTGTATATTACATTCACTCTTTCAGGGAAGAGTTGAGAATGAAATATTAGTTAATTTAATCTCACATTTTTTTAAAAGTTTATCGATCATAGGAACATATTTAGTTGATTATTTTAAATTTAAATACATTCGTATTTCCGTGACTAAGGCAGATCAAGGGCGTCCTACTGATTTTTAAAGCTACTGAATTTTAAGCTGATTTTAAGCTAAACTTAAAAGTGAGATGAAAGAAAATCCCAAGAAAAAAGTCAATACAGACATTATATAGTGATCTCTTTTCCCAGAATGAGGTATTCTCACGTTTTGAGATTAAATTTTATTAAAATAGTAGATAAAAAACCATGAAGAATGACGTTTACAGCAAGTATTTCCGTAGCCTAGTTTCTGAGATATAAATTTTTGAAATTTCGTTTTTTGTTTTGGCGGGAAAACGCTTCCGAATCCCAAATCATGCGCTGTGAGGTCACATCCAATAGGAGCCCGTTTTCTGATCACGTGATAACAGAAAACACAATGGTTTTCATGCGCTGTGACGTCACATCCAATAGAAGCCTGTTTTCTGATCACGTGACTTTACTGACGTTTTGGCAAAAATAAAATTGAATTTTAAAGTATTTAAAACGCATTTTTGAACTTAAAAATCAGAAATTTGGGAGTTTTAGACCATAATGTATAGAAAAAGTATAAAATCAAGCAAATCCCTCACTCATGCAAATACCTCATTGTTAAGCCATACCTGTATTTTAATGTGTTAAGTTTGGAAGATGACAGCCCAATTCAATAAAATCTCTTGAGGTTAAGTCCTTTCAGATGATATTCGGGGATAAAATTTTCCATTTATAGATTTTTCTTCCTCTCATACGTTTGGTTCTTAAGGGAATTATAGGGAATGGGTTGAAAGTAAAAGTTTCAGCAAATAATTTAACAAGTAAATCGCCTTACTCGATGGTGATGCACCTGTATGGTTTTCATAGAATATTACTTTCGTTCACTTAAATCCCTTTTAGAGATGTATTCCTTTGAATTTATTCCTCAAGGTAAGCGAAGAATTGGAAGCTTTTAATCACCTGTTTCATCAATCAGAGATTATTTCTTAACGTCAATGAGTAATTACACAACTAATTTTTATACATAACAACATAATTTAATTATACAACCTCCCATGCAGGCTTATAATAAACCCTAGCTCGTTAGGGGTGCATTTCCGACCCCCCCCCTTCCTGTGTGATTCTGTCGTCTATAGGTGTGTCCTACCCCTCCTATAGAAGTTATGAAACACCCTGTATGCTCCTGGCAATGTGATAAATCCGGGTTTATTTATGTTGCCTGCGTATTTCCGACTGTGACATATATTCATTGCCCGTCTCACTTCGGGCACTATTAATTAAGACCCGGTTTATCACTTTGCCCGTAACATATCAAACCGGCATATGTGCAAAAATTGAGTTCGTGAGTTGATGGTGTCAAAAAAATTTCTTTTTTCCCCGTCTATTTTTATGACAAACCGGCATATCGTATAGTTGAATAAAAATCCGTCAGATGACGTTGACCCGGTATGCATTTTAGACAGATCTATTGCGCAATACGCCAATCGCTTCAAAACCTCCAAGGAGGAAAGACGTCCATCATGAAAGTAAAACTGAATTATCTCACAATAGAACGTTTTTATTAGTATATTTAATATCACATGCAAAACCTTACAAGCGCTCTGGTGAAAAATATAGATTTTGAAGATATGCCGGTTTGATTTCACAGCGACGATATATATTTTCAAATTAGAATAAATTGTGAATTGCATAATTTCTTATTTAGCCTATCGTTACTTCATTTAAAGTACTCCCAATGTTCCCGTAGTTAGATATTGAAAATTTAGGAGATAGTTTTATGCCGCAAAAATAAATCCAAATTATGGCTTAACCCTTTCAATCCTAGACTTCCCCGAGACTGCCATAGAATCCTATAGGAAATTTGGGGAGGCTAGGTCTGAAAGGGTTAATATGATCTTACTTCATCTCCCAAATGTATTTCACTTATAAAATTAAATGTGGACAATTATAAAACATTCGTAGTAGGGTTATTATCTGTTGAAAGTCAAATTATTTTTATTGGTCAAGACGTAAAAATTATGTGAGTACAGTTTAGTCTACATTTTTGCATCTTTATTTTAATAAAATTATAATTGTTTTGCAGTAGGATATATTTATATTTAATGTCTTCATAACGGATATAATTACAATTGGTTTACAGAATATATGATTTTGTAATATTGACTAGGATATGACTACTACTTTTTTTCAGTGCTAAAAAAGGAAACTTTATTAACTTTTGAAGTATATTCAATCTTGTTAGCTACCTTTCAGAATTTACTTCTATAGAATTGAAATAGAGACACAACTGATACTAAGAACTTTAGGTAATCACTCCCGATATCAATCGGAGAAACAAAGTGCTGCCAAGTTTAAAGTGGGAATTGTTAGAGTTTTGACACAGTCCCGATGTTATTTTCGGCATTTCCATCACAAGAGAGTGACAAGTCATACTGAAGCTAAACTATAAGTCTTAAGAGTTACATCCACAATGAAACTCTTGTCATAATAAACTTAATTGCTCCAAGTCAATCAGTCAAACCGTTGAATGCTATGATGATCAACTAAAAATTGGGCATTTAGAAACACGTTTTCGAAATATACTTCCTTTTAGTTTGCTATAACTTAATATTTTATGGTATGTGTAAGCGATCATTTTAATATGATTCACTACTCACATGAGGATTCGCAGCTATTCTGATTCGAAACCAACCGATCTGCTTTAAGATGTTTTTATTCCGAAGGAAACACCTGAATCCGGGGAGATTTTCCTAACCAATCTAAGATTTCCCTCGCCTCCCACGAGTTTCTAAATAAGTAGTGCCGTTTTAAAAGGCGAAAACTTCATTCGCTTACTTTACATTCCTTTTAAAATTCGTTCGGGACCATCCCATAAATATTTATGAGGCCTATCATAAAAACAGAAATACTTCGTGATAATAAAACATTTAGTTCATTTATCAGCGGTAAGAGAAACATATGTAAAACTCGTGGATTTTTCAGGGACAGCTCAAGTCCAAAATAAAAAACATGGCCCCAGAATAAGAACAAATAGAATCGGTTGAATTTGAAGATTCTCTTGATTTCAAATGTTTCCCACGAACAAAAAGTTTGGTTTGAAAGTTTTTCTATCACAAACATTATATAATGTTGTTTCTTCTTTGAATTCTTTTATTACATTTGTGAATTGGATGTTGTTGCTTAATATAATTTTTTAAACTGAAAATAAGTTTTATTTCTTGAGTTACAGCAGCTCCATAAAGAAAATTTCCGCTTCTCAAAAGAAAGTGCAAATAGTTTTGACACAAAATTCTTTGAAAGACGCAAGCCTCAAAAGCTGGCGATAAACATTAAAGCGCAAATAAAATCTGAAAACGAGCGCAAAATCAAATTTTTATTCCAGAAACTAACCTGTTTCTGCCATTTAATTGGTCCTTGTCGCTTCCCAAAGTGATGTTGAATTTGGCTTAAATCCGATTGTTCCTCAGACTAAAAAACAGAATTGGTAATTACAACTAGAGCTTTTTTAGTTCTGAAGGAATAAAAAGGTCAGTTTAACCCTTGATTTATTGCTTCGCTAATTCATTTCAAGAGCTCACTAGGCAGAAATTTTTTCCTGCATAGCATTCAGCCAGAATGGATAAACGGAGCATCAGGAACAATCCTTGTTTCTGGAAATCGACAACCATATCACGAGAGCAGGCTAATTTAATAAACTTAGACGGCTCAATATTTTAGAATAAGTATTATGAAGCCTTAAAGGTTTTAATATTACCTCCGAGTTTATTAGACAATATCATGAGACAATAACATAAACCTTATTTCCTTCTCGATTGAGAAACACTGAGGTATATTCAGTTAAAAAAAGTAGGCAATGGGTATTGTAGAAACTTAAAGTAATAATTTTTATAACTCCGTCGGGCGCAACTGAACTTTTTCGCACACTTCATACACATTCGTTTCTACATTCAAGTCTACAATATTTTTATATCGAATGATGAATAGCTAAGTTTTAAAACAATCTAGAAAATGTTATTTAATCAAGATTTTTTCTTCTCCTTATCTAGGAAAACTCCTCTTCAATCACTAAAAAACTCACTAAAACCAAACTTTATTATATGATTTTTTGAATGTAAGTGTTAAAGCTTTAAACTTCTAAACAAGATAAGAATACTCATTATAAAACGTATTGACTTTTATTCCTAAATTGCTCAGTTAATTTTCATTTTAATGACTAAATTCACTATGAATAATCTTGCTACATTTTCTTTAAAGCTTCATGCATTATACAAGTAATGTTTTATAGATAAATTTAGGGAATTTTTAAGGAATCTAAGTGCTTTTCCATCATTCTTCCAAAACAAAATATCCTTTTATAAAATCTCAAAATATTATTCTATCAAAAAAGGCTAAGCGTGGGACAAAAAAGGCATTACATTAAATAAGAAACCTTTAATATCTCTTTAAAGGAATTATATTTTAACACAACCAATTATACCCTTTGACTAAAAAATATTTTTTAAATGGAAGTGTATTTCAATATACCTAAGTAGTAGAATACCTTTGATATTTAACCACCCATTTTTTATGCTTAATCAACACATTTTTAAATTTGTTTCTCCAAACTCTCATTACCAATCCTAAAAGGAAGTCTTAATTTAGAATATTTTTTTTGTTTAAAATTGGCTTTTAGTGCTAGTTAAGATAATTAATATGGGTATTCAACGTTTAGAGGCTTACAAAGAGCAATTTCACGTTTCTTTCTGCTTCGCATGCTACGGACGCAAGAAAAATGGTTTTACTCCTTTTTTAGGCACACTACATGGCTAGAATCAACCACTATTCCTTTTATCCAAAAATATTCTTTTTCGTCGCTATCCTCATCAATAAAAAGTTTGCTGGATCCCCGTCTTGCTTTCACCAGATGTTGACTCGATACGAGAAAGAAAACCAAATAACCGAAGATAAATGTATTTCTTGAAAAGAAAAATGGATATGAACTAAAAAAAAACAGTTTGCATTAAGCTTGACACTTCCCAAAAGTCCATTATAATTCTAATATGAACAATGTTTGTTTTGGAAAATAAAAATTCATAAGATAAAATATTTCATTGCATGTATCTATCCTATATGGGTGCTTCCGTCTAGTTTTATAAGTTTAGATGTTTGGATATTTAGCTTTTAAGAAATGAATCGAATAAAATGTGGTATGAATAATCAAAACCTTTCTCAATAGTTCAATAGAAAAAATGTTGAAACGCTGCTTCAACCTCTCAACTATTTTGTTCTTTCGCATCTTCTTAAAATCATTTTGATATCTCTTTTTTTAACCTTTTAAACGCCGCAATTCAAATTTCGAGTTAAAAGTTCTGATTTTCGGCTTAACTGGCGTGTTTTATCATTACTAAAACCATTCTAGTCATTTTATGGCAGAAAAAAAATCCTAAGTATGATTTTGAGGATGTTCCCATTTGGGAACATCGGCGTTTGGGGTGAAGTTTTTAGGGGGATTTCCAAAAGGCACATATTTTGCAATTAATTCAAATAAAATGATTGAAATAGGTTTCTACTCAATAATTATGAACATTTTAATGATAGTGGACGGATTTTTAATTTTTATTATCCATATTTGGATGATTAAGTATCATTTTATAGATTTTCAAAAGAAAAAATTGATATGTTTATTACGTACGCAAAGCTTTTCCGCACTTTTTTCATGCACTTGTAGTAATATTTTGGTATAAAAAATACATTGGGGTGTTCCCATGCGCTTCAAAGCTAAACAGTTACATTTCTCTTAGAAAAATTAGTTTTAATTACTGTTATATACGGATATCTAGCATAAAATCAACTAATTACATTAAAATCTAATTAGCTTTCAAAAGTGATAATCATAATTATCTCCACTGATTCATTAAAGCTGTGTTTCTCATGGAAGATTCCGAACTGAACCACATATCTCTTACTTAAAACTTACGTTAGAAGAGGGTTTTAAGATGTACACACTTTTCCTTATTTTCACAATTCTTCAATTTTATTCCAAAAATTTTTATGTAAAAAAAGTATTTGAACAAAATATGTACGCAAGTCCTCAGAAACACTCCAAATATGATAATTACTATAATGATCCTAATGATAATTACTGAAAATTAATCGATCGGGGAGTTAGAAAAATACTCAAGTGTAAGAATCTGTTTTAAAGATTTGGCCTTTATTTCTCCATAAATCAGGTGAAAAAATAAAAATTACAGATTTTTGAATTTAAAACAGTATTCTTAACTTGTTTAGATCCTTTGAGACAAAAAAGGTTCAAAAAAATTAAAGAAAATAGTAAATAACTTGAATTTTTGCATATTATAAAAATCCCCTCAAATACTATACCCCGAACGCCGATGTTCCCATTTAGGAACATATACGTTGTATTGGTAATTACTCTCTAAAATTGGAATATAAAGCTATTCTGTCAAGCCAAATGGGAAGATGTGTACTTAAGCTACCTAGACACAGCAAAATTATTTAAAACTATATTTATTTAAAATTTTCACAAGTTGAAACTTGTGCAACTTTTGGAAGAGCCAAAAATCTCTAATTTTGATGTAAATTCTACAAAAAGGATTAAATTTCAAGTGAAAAATTTTTGCATGTAAAATAACTTTATATCTTTGAGTTGCTTTCTACCAAGTATCAAATTCCTACATGAAAAATTAAGTGGTTAAAAAATTCCATAAAATGATGTTCCCATTTGGGAACATCGGCAGGTAAAAGGTAGGTATGTGTATGTAATGACATGCAATTATGTTTATGTCGAAAAATAAGTTTATTAACTTTTCCTATTGTAGTTCAAAATACAAATTTAAAAATATTACACTTTCTAAATTTTATCCTTGTGTCAGTTTTTTTAAGGGAAACATTCAAAATTCTGCTTCAGACAAATAAAAAGAGGTGAGAGTAAATAAAGTTATATTTTATACTTCTTGAAATACTTTAAACAAACGCGTTCTTAAATTAGTACTTATTTATTTTTAAACTGTAAAATTCAATGGCATGGCAGGAAAAAGGAAATTGTAATATCTGTGTTGAGTGCAGTGTTATGAACACCTTAACCAATACAATGTAAGCTAATTTATTTTGTTCATTTTTACATAAATTTAAGAATTATCATTAAGGTATAAAGATTGTTTCTAAATATCCAACCATATCTACCTTCGCAAGAATGACTTCCATTTCTATTATGAAGAAATACCGCTGTCGAATTGGCTATGCCTATTCCTCTCACGACATCTAATTATATTACGTTCTGTGATTCAGTCTCACAGGTAACACCTGGTACTGTCATTATTATTCTATTTCATCCTGCTTGACTTCTAAATCGATTCACGCATAAAATAACTTCTAATTATTTATGCTAACTATTAAAATTTTACGAAGTCAATTTTAATTATAGTTAACTCCATGCGGAACTTTGCAATGAAAGATTTTATACGCGTATAACAGCTGTTATTATTTTACAAATATTCTGTCTATTTATTTCATCATATATATTTATTTACTCATAGAATTAATTTAACTGATATGCAATAGCTTATAATAAAAATATTTTAAATTTATTTCAATTAATAATTTCAATAAGCATCAAAATATTACTCCTCAGTCCTTTATCATTAAGAATTGAAATTTTTATCCCTAGTTTTCAAGGTAAATCCATTAAAATTAAAGATCTGCTGTACTAATCATGTTTGTAAATTGATTTTGAAAATTATAAAAACTATTAGTAATCAAATATTTTTTTACATTTATAAACCATTCAACAAGTCGAATAGCTCATTATATTATTCGTTTCATTATAACTTGTTAAAACGTAACGTAAAATAAACTGAGAAATTATAACGTAAAACTAACGATTCTTAAACGATTTTAACCCATTAGCGCCCAGTGATCTATTTCTAGATCGCTAAATATAAAGTCATAAATGCTCTTAAATTACCTTAAATTCACCCAACACCAACGAAACTGCACATATGGCAAGAGAAAACATCCCTCAATCCTAATACCCTGTGTTTTTTGCGTTTGCTTCATTTATTTTGTAATAGGGATGGGCTAAAGTTCGAGTTTTCTACTTTGATCGAAAATAATTTGGGCGTAAATGGGTTAAGTGACAAAAATCGATGAAACTCGATCATCTTACGCTTGTTTTAAAGCCATAAAATCTGAATAATATTCCTTGCAATAATTCCACTCGTCTGAAAAAGTTTGAGGGCAATAAATTCTAATTAATTCTAATGAAGGACCGAACAAGTATGAGTGATGTGGTTTTTAAAATCTAAGGACGCTTTTAATGATTTATGGAAAATTTACCAAGTTAAAGTCATGTTTCCTCAGAATTGAGAGGAGAGCACATATTATGTTTTTAATATTTATCAAAGAGGTATGTTGTTACATGCATTCAATATACACTCAAACATGTTTTGTGCGGTTTTTCTCGTGCGGTACTTAAGAATTTCAATCAAATTTGAACATAGAACAAAAATCTTGTATATTTGGCTACCGATACATATACAAGGGTTTAGTGAAACAACAGTCGTCCCCGACCTACATGGCAATTGAAAAAATTCTAATGCACGTAGAGAAAAGGTTTCTCAATTCAACTACTGACATACCGCCAGAAGAAGAGCTATTGACGTCATACGATGATGCTGCGGTTGTTATAGAAACGGATTATTCCACTTAATTTCGGGGGTGATGATGATTCTTTTGGCGATGAAATAAATGTTTTGCGCCAAATCTGAGTGGCTATTTTTCAACTTTGTACTTCTTTCGATTCTAGAGTCACGGATGGGAATTTCCTTACATTACTAGATCTAATCTGATTTATTACACCTGATAAGATCTATCTCAACTGATCAGATCTATTTCAACTGATCTTTCATTTAATCTCTGATCTATTTAATTTAATTTCATATTATCTGATTTACTTCATCTTACCTGATTTGATTTTGGATATTTTGTAATTTTTTTGGATTTAATCTGATCTATATCAACTGGTCTGATCTATTCACTATCTGATCTGATCTTTTGATCTGATTTTTTGTTAAAATTTGCATTTAAGTTCAGTTTGCAGAGAATAAGTTCAATGAGCAAATCTTTGTGAGGATTTCGAAGCGATCCGAAAGGTCCTGCATACGCAGCTTGGTGAGCGATAGCGAGTAGGGGGAGGTAGCTCCCTAATCTTGTAAAAATTTAGAAAATCCTCATTCGCCAAATGTACGCTTAAAATGCCAAATATTGCAGTTCAATTCATACCAGCTTCCCTCTTCTTTTGGACTCTTCTACTCACGGCAACCCTGTTCATAGCTCTTCTCCTCGCGGTATGTCTATAGTATATTGGGTGGGGATTGCGTTACGGTCCGAATATAACGGGTTTTTTAATTAAGCTATACGGAGGGATTTTCGCTACGGTCCTACGTGAGACTTTTTTTCATGCGATCCCTATCCACCGCATTAAAATTATTTTAATTGTGTCACGAAAACTATTTTTATAGCTACTCGCGAAGTTTTGTGATTTTTATGCGTTTTCTTTTATGCATTTCATATCCACCGTACAAAACAGGTTTTAGTGTATTATACACAAACACAGCTACTTAATTCCAAAAACACCCTTATTTTGGAAAGTCAACTTAAAATAAAAATAAAATTTATTCAATACTTAAGTGTTATTCGCAACATGTTAAGTGTGTTCGCAACATGTCGTTTAAGTGTTATTCGCAACATCTTTCATTATTATAAAAGTTTTTTAAAAAATCGTTAAGTGGTAGTAAAACTATGCAAAGCAAAAAATAGCATAGTTAATTATAGGTTAAGATAATAAAAATTAAAAATATTATCACCTTAGGTAGGAGTAAAATTTTTTTATGATAGAAGGAAGAGACAGATGAGTTCTTATAAAGTGAATGTTCCATTTGATTGATGTTTTATTCATCCACTAGTAAACGACTAAGACATCTTAACTTTTCGATTTGATAGTAACCTTATAAAATCACCTTTATAAGTTAAAAGATGGCAAGACGGGATGATACAGAATGAGACTAGAATACCATGACATAGAATAATAGGTATTTTAGAAACTATCAAAATGCCAACTTAACCTTACAGAACATACTGTTGCCATTTGGCAACACGACATTTTCCCCCATTTCCTACTCGAACTTCCATTTCCAAACGGCAACACCATGCAATAAGTACAATAAATATAACATTTCATTGTTTTAGCACTTGCCAGTAGATCGCATCAGGGGTACTATTTTGAGACATTTGTTAGTAGCTTGTGAGAAGAAAGTCAAGACACAGAAAATGCCAAAATAGAAGGACCATATACATTAAAATAAAAAAAATTTCAGCTTGAAAAAAATTGTTTTGAAAAGATAAGTTGTTTTTTTATATTTTTAGAGCATGTGGTTTTATTTCACTTCACAATTAATTTCACAAGGGACACAAATTAATTTCACAAGGGACACAAATTAATTTCACAAGGACAAAGTTTTTTGTCATTTAAATGTAGAAAAAATTAAATAAAATTTTTTTAGTACTTTTTTACTAGTTTACACCATAATAGAAGTCAAATAAATGATTTTCAAGTGAATTTAAAAAATCATGCATTGTAGGGTTAAATTTCATTCCCCGAAACTGAAACCACGCATGCTTTAAAATGTAGTGGTTATTTTAACTACCCTAGGCCTTACTCAATAGCCCGTTACGTTTCTGAAATTCCTACAGCGACTCTTCCCTCCTCATTACAAAGCTTCTTCAGTTATTGCAAAAACCTTTTGTTCCTACAAAACGATGGTGCCACCACTGTGATAAGACGCCAAGCCACCTTATCAGTTAGTGCCACTTGACCTGGATCAAAGCATTCAACTAGAAGCAAAATCATCCCCACCCAAAGGATTAAAACAGGACGTAACCGATGCTATACTTAACAGGATTCAAAGTCAGTGCCACACCTCGGTGACTTTCCCATTAGAGGCTATCTTGAACCTCTTCGATGATTTGGTGGCATTCAATTTGCGCACTGCACACTCAGTTCTTGCATACTCTAATTGCATGCGTTGTAGCTTTCCATGTTATGAAAATCCAATTTGTCTGAAGATGCTGCGTCCTTTGCGAAAGAATTTTTACTGGAATCATGTGAATTATTCTGTTGGAATTTTTGCCGATATCGTTAGTTTAACAACGAAAGAGGATATTCGGTGCACTTTGAAATGAAGGTATTTTTCTAGGTTCTCTCTTTATATCGTGTTTTTTATCATTAGATTAGTCTGTCAATCAAGTATTGTTAGAAACTCCAAATATATTGCTTTACTTTACTCATTAAAAGTGTGGTGTAGTAAAATATAATGAATAAATTATTACTTAATTCCTGTATTAAGTTTTTTACATTTAATTCTTTTCTAAAATTGTTTAGTCGCAATCGAAGTATTTTTCTACAAAATATTATAAAATTCTTGAAATATTCAAAATGTGGCTATCTTTCGAAACAAAATTGTATGCTCCAAAAAACGTAAAACTAGAAAGGTAGAAAAAATTTCATAAAAAACAATAAAGAAATAGTGTTTCATTTTTATGTTAAAAAATTTTATTGTACCTGTATCACTTAATGATGAATACTTTATAAAAACGAATTCATGTTAGAATATACAGGGTGTTTCATATTAAGTATTTCATAACTTCTAGGAGGGTTAAAGCATAACTGGACGACTCAGAATCACCTAGCAGTGGGGGGTGGAATAGCAGCCCTAACGAACTATTTTTTATAAGCAAGCAGGGGAGGTTGCATAATTATAATCTGAAATTGACACGTAACCTTTTAAAATTGGGTTAAACCAGCAAAATCGTTCGATTCCGAGATTTATTTTATTAAATGCCTGAATCGATGCTTTTATTCCAATTTTAAAAAGTTACGTGTCAATTTACCCTTGGAATTATTCAACCACCCCCATGCCCGCTTATAATAACCCCAAATTCGTTAGGGATGCATTTCCAATCCCCTATTCCTATGTCATTCCGAGTCGTACAGGTTTACTCAACCCATCCTAGAAGTTATGAAACACTTATTTCAAACACCCCGTATTTTATATACATACATTATAAAGAGAAATTAAATATTTTATTTGAAAAGACTGATGTATAGATAAATTTGCATAACTTCTATATATCCTTTAATTAGAACCTAAACTAAATCATTTTCTTTTAATTTCACACGATGGGCGTCAATTCATTATTAAAAGCTGCCTTAAAATATAAACGAAGTACAAATTAAATATTGAGCTAGTTAATAAAAAATTAAAATTAACACGTGAAAAGGGAACTAAAATATCGCAAAGTACCAATATAGTACAAAAAGAAATAAACATTTAAATCATCCTAACAACAACAACCCAATTTCACTTCAACATTTTTGACGCATATGATGGATAAAAGTTAAAACTATTCAGTCAAGAAGAAAGAAAAATGCTTTGTTTCATACAAGAATAACCATGATCAAGTATATTGTTCCTAGGAAATTCCTAATAGGAATGGTGTATGTTGAGAGGAAGGACTTGACCTTTGGACAAACCCGAGTGGTCTTCACCCCGCCGGGGCTCCTTCAAACGATACTTTGAGCGTTCGTTAGTGCCTACTCAGAAATCCATTCACCAACTTCAATCACGTTACTTTCCCTAGCTATAATAGTAATCCATGAATACTTATTTCAAACGGTAAAAACACGAATTCATTTTCAACTTTTTTTATATTTCCTCTATAAGCACAGCTAAACTTTCGCAAAAACAGTGCATTCAAATATTGTCTACTGCATTTAAAGTTAAACCAGAAAAATTGATTTTTACCGATTACTGTAGAGCAGGGGTTCCCAACCTTTTTACCACCACGGACCGGTCAACGTTTGATAATTTTACCGTGGCCCTCTGGGGGGCGGGGCGTGGAACAGCTTTAGAATAAGTCCACTTTTGGCGACCTTGGCACTAGCCGCCGTATTTGAAACCCGTCCGCCATGTTTACCTACATTTTCAAGGCCTGTCGGCCATGAAATACCGCCAACTTGGCGACCGTTCAAAAAGTAGACTTATTCTAAAGCTGTACCCGGGGCGTTGATTGTTTACATTCTAGATTATTTTGATTTATTAATTTTAATTTAATTGTATTTAAACATGCTTTCGAAATAAAATACAGTTACAACAAAAAATAAATATAAAGTGATTTATAATTCATTTCATTCATTAATTTGGAGTATAAACCTAGGAGTTTAAATTCATTTTTAATGAAATGGTTGGCCCGCGGCCCGGTACCTTTGATCCACGGACCGGCACCGGTCCGCGGACCGGGGGTTGGAGACCACTGCTGTAGAGAGTATCGTAATCACTAAAAAAACATTCGCGACTTTTTAACTGTAAGTAGTTTAAAAACTGTAGGTAGTTTTTGTTCTGGTATAAGTTTGATTATTAAAATCGTTAAACCAACTTTCTTCACTTATTTTTATGCTACATTCATGTTCTTCACTATAATGAAGGAAAAGATATCGCATTTCAATTGGGAATATCTAATCTTAATTTTCTATAATGAGCATTTAATAAAGATACCCAAACAAATATAATGAACATAAATGCAGATGTTATAATTTCCCCCTGTTCTCAATTTAAATATTGGTTACTTATAATTACTTACCAGATAGCAGTTGTTACACATAACATTTACATCCTTGTTGTTTCATATAATTATTTTTAAAGAAACAAAATTAACCATCTTTCTACCCCACGATAACTTAATTATGTTATAAGTGAAGATAAAAGTGTCATCTATGAACTATTTTCCCCTATATTTGGAAATAAAAGTACCTAGAATAAATCGATCCCTAATCGAACGGCAGCTAATTAATTTTTCTTCATCTTCGAGGTAAGCTGCTGCATGAAAAATTAAGAGGTGTCGGGAAAGGAAGATATCGGTTTTTAGAAAACATTTTATGAATAATTCATTATAGGAAGATTAAGTATATGGAAATTAATTATTTGAAAACAAACCTGATTAACACACGATTTATTAGAATCGACGCTAGATCCTTAGTTTTGGTGAAATTTCTTAGCATTTCATAGCAAGTGTAGCTTTACGATCAGTTAAGATTGTTTACTGTATCAAAAAAATTCACAATGTTATAAGCACTAATCCCCAAACCCCTATTTTTTAAATCAGTTTTGTTTTTAAAAGAAGTTTACAATCAAATGTATAAACTGCAGAAGGAGTATTAATGCCAGAGAAAATTTCCATAAAACCAATAAAACAATTTCTAATTATAAACTAAAACAAAAATTTTGAACAGTTTTCCACTATATCACAAAAATCAAAATTATCATAATATAAATTGAATAACCTATACTAGACTACAGCGTTTGATGACAATGGGTAAAAAGTAGAAATCAAAGGAAGAAAGTATTTCTCAGCACAATGTCCGATGCCGGATTAAAATTAAGCTGTTTACTTAACGCACATGATAAGTTTGTAAAATCCATACATACATTTCGTTTTTTGGTCATAATTTAAAAAAAAGGTTAAATAATTTTAATTTATTTTATTTGACGTAAAACAACCATTCATAATTGAACGCATCATTCTACAAGAGACAAATCTTTTTTTTCTTTCGATCAACGTGAAGTCATTGCCAAGAATGGTTATAATCTAGTATAATTTAAGTGTAGTAACATAAATATTCTTACCATATTTGAAGTAAAACATCCTTTACCATCTGGCAAAAATTTCTTTCAACTTGCTTGTATTTGGTTTGAGTCCTATGAACAAACAAAAAATCATTAGAAAAAATGCATATCATTTTAAAATTGGGAACAACTTCCCCATTTACATTCCCAGCTAAGCCCACGTAACAAATTAAAATAAAATTGGGATGATAATAATACCCAGAAAAGATCCAAAGTAATAAAGTACTAATTTTTGTACAGTGAAGCTATTCACCAATGATAATGACCATGTAACTATTTAGAGGAAACAAGTGAAAACTTATCCACAAAATTAGGGCAAGCCACACACAAACGCTTCGCTTTCGATCGACGAAACTAATGGAAATTTGAGGACTTCCCTAATGAAATTGGCCAAACCCAAAGTTTCTGAAGCCGTTATAAGGCACCACTAATTCATCTCATTCAGAAGTGTTTCGACAAATTCTAAGTTTCCCAATTATTCAGAAAACGGTCTCGTTTTAAGGCATATTCAATTTACTACAAAACAACCTCTTTAAATCAATTACTCTCGATATTCGCGTTGCCACCTTCTTAAAAGAAATATGATTCAATTTATCAGTAATCCGCAAATAGAGTGACTTTCACCTTAACTCGAACTCACGTGCTTGTTAGCTGTTCCATGGTTGTCGCATTTTATCAAACGTGATAGTGACACCGATTTAAAAATAAAGCGTTAAAGGCTTGCTCGACTGAAAACTGTGTAGAAAATTAAATGGGAACAATTTTGGAAAGTCAGAAATGATACTTTATGCTAGATGGAGATCTATTGATTTTTGAAGATGTTTTAATGTGGCTATCGTAAAACTTGAGTTTGTGATGTGAGAATATAAACTGAAAATGTTTGATCAAATATAATCTTTTTCGTTTATAATACATTAATAAAAAACTCAAACTAAAGCAATAAATTTCACTAATCTGAATATTTACTTAAGTTATTCTAAATCAACTAAAAATAAATTTTCATGAATTTTAATTAGCTTATAGTATTTTAAAATCAATTCTAGGCTGAGTTTCACTACACACAAAAAATACAAAAATTAATAAATTTTCAGTAAACGAATATTTATAAGTTTTAAAAAATCCTGGGGGTCTAAAGACACAAATCTTGATTTATGATATAGTAAATCAAGAATATCTTTTTTTATATCGACATTATAAAAAAGAGATTTATCAGATAAATTCAAGTAAATGAGAGAAAAAGTAAATAAAAAAATAACTTGAAACATTTGTGTATCGAACACGATAGTTTCAATAAAATATTGATATAATTTCATAATACTAGCATTTTGAATATAAAACTTCATGCCTCATAAAAGCGGGTTATTATATTTCACTCGATGAATATCTGATTGTTCAGGTTTTTTTGGTTGGTTAGTGACAACTATTTATATTTGATGTTAGCTAAATTTGCATAGTCCTATTTACATTATATATTAGCTACATTAGCTAACAAGTATAACAAGAAAATGAAGAAATAAGCTATACACAAAGACAGCATTTTCGTATACAGTGTGGTTAAACAACCCAAACTCTCTGCATAGTAAGATTTCTTGGATGGAGTACATAAAAAATGTCCAGTGCAACTCCTAGTTTTCGAGAAAATCGCGATAGAAAAAGCTATGACGTCACATCCGGTTTACGTTAAGAAGGCTAAAAGAAATCCTGAACATGGTTATTTGTATGTTTGCACCTTAATATGTTGAAAATATCCATTGCACATGCAGGCATGGTGCTTTTGATTGAGGTGGTGAAAATATATCTACTTCAACCAATTGTTTCTATTCAAAAGAGATTATTTAAAAGACTGCATTACCAACCCTATCCTCAAAATTTAGAAGTCTTAATTTATAACTTTACTTGGTATAATGCTTTTTTTAATTATACTTATCTTTTATAGAAACAAAAACGTTTGCAGTTTAATGCTTAAATCATTGCATTTTTATAAAAATTCTCAAACATTTCAAATTCAAATTTTTCAAAAACTATATTTTCTAAACATTTATTTTTTATAGCTCTAAAATTATTTAGCAAACTACCAAATAATTTAGTTGAAATTAATAATTATTATGCCTCTCAAAAGAAAATTATTTAAATTTATAATATCTCTCTAGATAGATAGCTTAGATCTGTTTTTCCACACTCACTTGAAAACTTGACACATTATTAAATTATCGCTTAAAATTTCTTATGTTTAAAAACATGCGAAATTGAAATGGAGGAACAGATAATTTATTTTAGTTTTCAGCCACCAGGGCCTACTACCTGCTAGTCCGGCCCCTGATTAGAATACAAAACTTTCCATTATATCACTTAATTACTTCTCTTTATAAGTTCGATCCTTAAACTTCTCATTATAACTTTCCACAGTGTGAACAAATAAGATCGCAGTTTATATAATCACATTATAAAATCGGTCATTTAAATAGAAAAAAGTTACATATTACCTTATTATAAGTCTAAACTAGTTTTTTCTTTTCAGAAAAAGAAACCTTTTCAATTTAAATGTTACAGGAAGTAGTAAAAGCGTAAAAAGCCAAGAGATACAAACCACTTTAATTAAATTTTTCTAAGGAACACCGTATGGAAACAATTATTTTCTTCTATTCTGAACTCAAAGCAGCTAATTTTGCTTTTTTCCGGCTGGTTATTAATATTCTATTAGGGACAAAAATATCAATTAAAGCACGAAAACTACACAATAACCAAATCATACATGCTGCTATACAAGCTCTGTAAATATTTTATTCTCGACTCCCATATACCATCTTGTAAAACTTTTTAACCGCTTACCTATGCTTCTTTTAGTTCTATGAATAGCACGAAAAATTTATTAGAAAGCATTATACATTTTAATTTAAGCCAATCATAAATGCTGAACTAAATAACTTTTTACCGTTTAAGGTTTATCAGTGATTTGTTGTTTGAACACAGACTCTCTAAAAACAGTTCCTATCTGCGATTTTTAAACATCCATCTATATTAATGTTTGCAGAATAAACATGGACAACATACAGAGCTAAGAAAACTTTAGATATTCCAAAACCAAATAATTCAAGTCTCCTAAACACCACCAAACATATCTAAACCAACGGTCATTCTAATCTCCAAGGAGACTCTGACCCACTATGTATTTTCAAAGCTCTTTCTTCTTTTTTTACGTTATTTATGAGTCAGACTTTTACGCTTTGGTGCGTTTTTACATCATGGTTATGAGTATATTCAGGTTTTAAAAACTCAGATAGATAGAGGATATAGGATACTTTGAATCTTCCTCAAGCTTAATATATCTTATTCTGCTACTTTTAAATGGTGGGAATAGTTTCCTTTTCTATTTTATTATCGCTTGCAGAAATCATGGAAATTTTTTACTTTTAACTGCCTAAGCAAATTCTATTGAATTTAGGGTAATTATTAACCCGGTGGGACTCGCACCTCCCGGGCGAACGTTGAGACTCGCGGGGGTTATGGAATAGCCCCAACCTTTTCGCTCTTTTCTACATCGTTAAAAATATTTTTTTTAGTCGGAAACATTAAATTTTTAGACTTTAACCCGCGGGGACGCGCGCGGGGTCTGCGAGACCCCAACGCTTAAATAAACCTTCATAAAAACTCTAATTTTTAATGAAAATATATGAAACTCCGTGTAGCTGCTTAAAAGGTTTCCACCTATCACCTCATGAAGTTTAAATAAAGTAGGTATGTTACTTTCCGAGTTAGGTTGTTGTTGTTTTTAAGGAAAATGCTTCCAAAACTGTGAGGATTGGTGCGAGTTAAATAGCCAAAGAGGTTTCCAAAAGTAAGGAAGAGGTAACTATAATCCATAATTTTTCTTGCAAAAAAAGAAATTAGAAAATAAAGGATTTTAGAAAATAAACATCGGTTCAGTTTAGCCAAAGAAATTCGTAAACTCCGCTCACATTCCATTGCATTTCCTGTTTTCCTAGTCTTTTATTATATCTTAATAAGAAGCAGTCAACTAATAATGCACATTAAACAATTAAATTATATATTTAAACTATCCGTGATAAAAATTTTGCATACACTGAACGTTTAGAACGGAAAACGGTTTGTGGGGTCTGAGAGACCCCGCGCGCGTTCCCGTGTAACAGAAAGTAGCGCGCGTCCTCCCGGGTTAAAACATAACCGATTGAGAAAACTTATAATCTGCAATATTTTCTACGCTGAGAAATAATTTTTTGAGTTTGATATTAATTTTTCTTATTACACAATACACACATATGTAACAAACTAACACAAATTATTTCAACGTAAAAATTAATTTAATTACTGCAAAATACTATATTATGAATTTCTTAAAGCTTTCTTTTGGTAAAGACAATTATCACAAATGGTATTAACGTGGTCTTTGCTAAAAAAATTTAAACACAAATTACAGACACAAGTGGTTTTTCTATCCTACTTCCAACATTTTTTCCTAACACCCAAACTAGGGTATCTTTTCTTCGAAAACTTGTTACCTCAATACACTTTCCTAGCTCCTTTCCCATTCAATACAAAAGCAAAGAATGTAAGGGGCGGGATACAGTGGTCTGGTGAATTACAAGTCATAAAACTGTCACGGGGACCAGTATTGAAAGTACCCACACCTGTGTCATCCTTTTCTTTGTACTAAAATGAAATAGAACCCCCTGAGAATTTCTTTAAATATGTTTACACATGTTTTGGGCCCTTATCAGTGGGTTGTATAGAAGGCGGAGTACGAAAAAACGGATGTGCAGCACTAACGAAGATACTCGCGGGGGTCATTCCATTACCCCAAAAGCTAACAAAATGCGTCTGGGGGGCGGAAAAATAATCCGAATTCCACGAAACTTCTCAGGCATGTAGATAAGGGTCAGAAACCCAGCTACTGAAGAGTAAAGAATCCCCAGGTGTTTAGTTTTCCGTTAAATGGAATGTTTGTGTGAGCTTGGGGTTATAAAATGACCCCGCGAGTCCCAACGGGTTAAATAAAGAAATATACATATACGGCTGGGTTTAAAGTGCGATTAATAGCATTTATATCAGAATAAGCTTGCTTTAGAAAGTAAATAAGGGAATTTTATCTACAATACTAGCTATACTATAATGACACATAAAATAATTACACATCTTTAAAAATTTCAAGATTTTATCTTTTAAGCAAAGCAAAGTTAAACTAATACAATGTGATCTTGCAACGTTATTCTCTAATAAAAGGACCAACTACCAACATTTATCTCTTACCATCCTTAAATATAGAGGTTAACTAAAAACATCACAATTTTACTAAATATTGTGATTAAAAATATATGAAAATATAATAAGTACGTAAACTAAAGACCAGATCATCTAACACCAAAAGAATTGCAGTAGTAGCAATTTTGACACCTTCATCATTAGAAAATATTCAAGGCTTACAAGAAAATGAACATTTCATACAAGTATTCATATCCGATATTTTCTCCCGGAAATCGATAAAATACCAATCCTTCTTGCCTCTTCCAATTTTCTAAAACACCGTCACCCGAGTGCATGAATAAGATTCGGAGCAGAAGGCTTACACGGAAAGGATCAAATGTTTTTTTAAAAACTGACATTGCGTCATGCTGAGTCTGACACATTCCAGTAAAGCAACTCCCCAGAGATTGCATGGGGAAAACTTCAGCTCTTAAGATTTCTGAAACTTTCGATGGATTTTTTTGAATGTGTTTTACCCCAGTCAGAGAATCGTAAGCTATAAAGCACCATCGGTATTCCTTATTTGCATTTTTTGTGCGCTGTTGGAATCCGTAGTAAAGGTGCAAATAATTGGCGAAATCTGAGGTTAAAATTGAACACAATGCTTCCGTATTATTCATGTCACTTTAAATGTATAGAGGGTTGCGTTTCTTCATCTTATCCCTATGACCAAAAATACCCTATAAGAATTTTATTACAAAAAATCTCAGTATTTACTTCCACTATTTCACAATCAAACTTCTGAAAAAGTTCGATTATTATTATTTTTATTATTATTATTAAGCAGTAATGTCCGTTGTACTTTTTTAATTGTTTTAAACTTGTGAGAAATTGTTATATTCTATCAATTTGTTATGATATTTTAAGTGAACAATAAAGTGGACACTTATATTCCACGACTTAAGAGGATACTTATTTTCATTCCAACTTATTTTAATAAAAAATTGAGTAAAGATTTTTTATAAAGAGTAGTTAAAACCTAATTAGCTCTTATCTTTTTCAATTACTTTTTCCCTTGAGTACCGCATATCGAGTTCTTTTACCAAAGGAAAACATTGTTATCCCATTTAATAACTCAAATAGTAAATCCTCCCCTTTCTATATTACTCGTTATCAATGAGATACAATCAAACTAAAATTGAATTAAGAAATCGGAAATAAAATTGTAATATCATTTTTATAACTTAAACTTAAGACGCCTGTTTTTAATAATTCTATTTCTTTTTCTGCATTAAACGCATCTGATTAAAACTAAAAATAATCCAAACATTTATTTTAATAATTTTTATATTTAGTGAAGAAAAATTAAATGTAATGCGATCTTGTTGTGGGGAATTTTTAACTTTAAAAAAAGTTTTAAGGAAAAAAATATAAAATCTTATACTCTTCTTAGCGCTTATCAAATTTAAGAACATTTGATCCGGTTTTTTTTGGTGAAGTTTTCTTATCATAACTATCTCAAAGTGTGAGATTCTGTCCTTCGCAAAGAGTATAAGTTAATTCAAAATGAACAAATGATCCTGAAAATAATTTTATTATTACTAAGTTAAGTACAACCTTATCAGTGGTGTAAGTGATAATTTTTATCAGGAATTCCTAATACACACACATAAAATTTTGTACTGAAATACTTTTCTTCCTATAATATATATCATAAGACATTCAGGGCAATATTTAGTTATTTCTTTTTAATTTAATAGAAATCCATAGAAAAACGTAAATCTTTAAATCCTAAACTAAGAGAATGACAGCCTTTTTGTGAGGGTTCTTTTCTGTAAAATTTAGTTTAGAATATTTCTTTAATTATACTTAATGTAAAGTTTCCACTAAAAATTATTCTACCTTGAGAAACTGAAAATTAAAAGTTTTATTAACATTATTAGTTCAATCTCGGAAAACTTATTCGGTTTAGTTTTATAAAGTGGTTTCAAAAAACATTTAAGGTAAATGTGGGTAGAGTGGACACTGTACCAATTGTGGCCTGGGGCCACCATAGATGCAATTTGGAGTACTTTTTCAAAATTAATTAAAAATACTTAACCTAATCTAATTAAAATTTTTAATAGTAAAATCGAAAGTAGAAGATACAATTAACCTAAAAATAGGATGGTAACCGTTTCCAAGCAAATAGGTTGGTATTTATCGAGAATTTAAGGAAAAATTTTCCTTAAAGTGTCCACTATACCCACATTTACCTTATATTAACAGCACAATCTTTGTTGGGTATTGTACTATAGCGTAAAAATCTCAAATGGAAAATATAACACAGGTTCGACTAAGTATAGAAAATTTCGCTTTTAGACCCTTAATGCTGACAAACATACGAACCATAGAGTGTTTCAAAATTGCGTTACACGGCTTTTATTCGGAACCAACGCCTCCTAGGGTCATGGAAGTAAGGTCTACCCCTAGGTAAGGGACCCTGGAGAACATTGATATGACTTACAACGCCCCTAGCGGCCAAATTAAAAAGTTAAAAAAAATAATTTAAAAACTAAAAGAGATAGAGTAAAAACTTCCGTGAGATTATTGTTGCCAACGTCATGAAGTAACTGAAAAAAATTCATGAAAATATCTTGAATATTCGCCGAGATATTAGCATGTGAAAGTAGCACTTTTTCAGGGGTCAAAAAAGAAAAAGTTCGCATATTTGCGAATTTTTTTAATTTTTTGATAAAATTTTGAGTTAAACTAAAAAACCCTAAGCTATAAAATAACACTGAAAAATTTGCATATAAGCGAACTTTTTCTTTTTTGACCCCTGAAAAAATGCTATTTTCACATGCTATTATCTCCGCGAATATTCAAGATATTTTGATCAAGTTTTTTTCAGTTAGTTCTTCATGACCTTGCCAGTTAGTTCTTCGTGACGTTGGCAACAATACTCTTACTGAGGTTTTTGCTCTATCTCCTTTAGTTTTTAACACGTTCACGCCGGGGCCGATTTTCATGTTTTTCGCTAGGAGGCGGCGCTCGACTTCAGGCTGCGCTTCATCTGGCTGCCCCACCCGATAAGGCGTTTCGCCGCTAGGGGCGCTGTAATTCATATCAATGGATTCTCCAGGGTCCCTTACCTAGGGGTAGACCTTACTTTCGTGATCCTAGGAGGCGTTGGTTCCAAATAAAAGCCGTGCAACGCAATTTAGAAACACCCTGTATAAACCCTTTTTTAAATTTTACTTGATGTCACGAATAAGAAAGTAAACTTGTTTGTCAGTCATAGGATTCATAAAAACCTGCTTACTTTCCAAAGATAATTATGAAAAAATATGAAAGTAGAAAAGGTATATTTGAGTTAATTAGCTAATATATGTTTGGGCACAACAGACAGCTCAAGTATTCAGACAGCAAGTTTTTAGTGATTCGCCAAATCACGTTCATTATTTCGACCTTTTGTGAAAAGAGCTCTATCCGCTTTATGTCTGGTAGTTAATTAAAAAATAGACTGACAGAAGCTAAAGACACTTCATTCAAAAGAAAAAGATTGAGATCTTCGAAGGAAATTAACTTTTTTTCAACTCTTGCACCAAATCATGCATGTAAACTAGTCGCACATGACATTTCTTTTTAATATTATGCCCTAAAAGTTTCAAAACTTTTATTCGAACAAAAGGTTCAAAAACTAAATAAAAGGAAAATTTAAGATAGACGAGATAAATTGGTAAAACTGCTTAAAGTGCAAAAACGAGAAATTTAGTGTTTGAAAAATTTGAGAGGTATTTGGATGGGCGATGTGTTTAAAAGTTAAACAAAATAAACTACTAGAAATCCGTTGATTTCGTATTGATGTTTTAAATTGTGCATTCCAATGGTCTACTATTACAAGATTTTAATTGTTTCATCTGAAGAAATAAAATAGAGAGATCATGTAAAAATATTTTCAACATATTTTGACGGGATTTAATATTAAGCAAATTATCTTACTGACATTTTTTCGCACGAAATAAAACTTTTGCAAAGAAAATGAGCTTGTTTCTATTCTAAAACCAAATTTTAGAAGCATTGATTTAATTATGGGAATGGCAGTAGCCTTTGAGAAAATTTAACCTATTTAAATAAACTCCATCAAACAGTATGAAATTTTCTTCATTGAATAGAGTAAATAAAATAAAAATAATCTAAACGATAAATTTTAAAACTATAAACTACGATGTTCAGTTTTTCACACTTCCTTCACAATACTTCTTAAAATAAAGCTTGAATTTTAAGTGAGGAAAATAAAAGCTAACATACTAAAGATGCTTTAAAAAATAAATCTTTAATTTCACCAAGAATAAGAGAAAGTTTTTTTGAGCCATCAGCAGCTGTCGCTTATTTTCATATACCACGAGATCGTGAAGAGAAAATCCGTGTTTTCTCAACCAGCATCTCTTTTTCGTTCATGCAGGTTGACAATGCTTTTGAGGTTTAATGACCTCAAATTCAAACAAGTCTGATTTTGAGGGGGACTGCAAACACTGGAGTGAAGGGACTATATTGCTAGGATGTACTCACACAAATAAAAATGGGGGAGAAATGCTATTTTCAACAAAATAATGTATCTTGGAGATGCACAAGATTAAAAGCGTGTTCCTTAGGATTTCATGAAAACATGTACTAGGTATGTCTTGTTCTTTAATCAAGCTAACCTTATGAGATTTGTCCTAAAATATGTATCTAATTCTGAATCATTGAATCGTCAGTTTAAAAGAGAATAAGTTCAAAACTAAGTTTTGAGAAAATAACCTATATAAAAAGTACACATTTTATTGCAATATTACTAGCAATTTCGATTTTCTTTTGAAACTCAAACCTTAATTAAAAAAATAAAAGTCTGATTAAAAAAATCATGCAGAATAAAAGATTGGTGCATTTTTTTTCAAAATAATGAAGTTTCAAACTGATGAAAATGGTTACAAACTTTATATTTGAAATTTAAATTATATTTCACTTATCCTTTGATGATTGAATGTGAAAACTCCAAAAGAAATAAAGTAATAAACTATGTTAAAAAAACTAGTCATGTAAGTAGTTTGATGAATGTTAATAGAGGGAATTTATACAAAACAAAAATTAAAGATACTTTTGCATACTTCATTGCACAAAGGAATCGGTGGCTGGAAAAACGTTGCATGTCGTGGCTGCAAAACGTTGACATGCAACGTTTTTCCATCCACCCATTCAAATGTGAAAACTAGCTAAGACTGTGAAAGATTAAGATAAAACTAAAAATATATTAAAACCATGTCCTCAATTCTATTAACCTATTTCTCATTGTTACATTTTATTTTTACTCAATGCGCAGCAGAAATCTCAAAAATAGAAAGATTAAAATAAATTATTAAATGTAATGAAAATGAGTCCTTCAATCCCTTTTATTACTGTTTGAAGAAGTCTAAAGACAAATTTAATTACAACTAATTTTATTTAAATAAATAAATAGACGATTTTAGAGGTACACAAAAAATTCTATCAAATTCTATCAAAATCATGGTAAGTAGTAGGGATACTTCCTTACCTCATGCAATAGATTTTTTCATTTTATTATATTTTGTTTTGTCACACGGGCCTTCTAAAAACGGCTTTTGAAACACGCTCACACTACATTAGGTCCTAGCTCTTTAACGGTAAGGCTGCGCCCCACCATCCCTATTCGAAATATGCCTGTCTAGGGCCCCTCTACCTCCCCCCCAATTATTGATGATTATTTCTGAATCACCCTGTATTTTATAAAGTAATGGAGGAGTGGAAAAGGATATTAAGAGCAGAATAATCCGAGCAAGAACATCCTTTAAAAGCCTAGATAAATATTCGAGATCTTCAATTATAAAAACCAGAACAAAAATAAATATCTACAAAACAATAGTTCGAGCAATTTTACTATATGGTGCAGAAACTTGGTCTCCACGAAGAGCAGACATTCAAAAACTAGAAGTTTTCTAAAATGTTTGTCTAAGGGGAAAATCTTTAAGATATTTTGGCCTCTTAAGATCAGAAATGAAGTAATTTTGGAAAAAGCTAACATCACAACAATAGAGGATGAAATAAATAAAAGAAGGTGGCAGTGGACTGGACATGTTTTAAGAACACCCAGGGAGAAATTGGCACACGTCTCACTCTTCTGGGCTCCTGATGGCAGGAGGAAAAGAGGAAGACCTAGGATGACATGGCAGAGACAGATGCTGGCGGATTTCAAGAAGGTTGGAATAGGTGGACTGGAGGAAGCCAGATCCAGGGCCAAAAACCGGGGGGCATGGAGGGGTGGACTGGATGCCTTATGCGCCATATGGCGTGAAGAGCTTGAGTGAGTGAGTGAGTGAGTGAGTGAGTTAATTACAAAAAACTTCCCTTGATTATTTTTATTAATCATTCTTCACAAGAATACCTTTACTTTTAAATACCCGATTTGAATTCGGTTTTTAAAATTACGCCTATATACTTTCACTTCATTTTTTCCAAAACAAATTACATTACTCTATTCTTAATCGACAGATTTCATAAAAGTAATGATTCACAGGACACAAGTGTATTCACATGGCAACCCACCTGGAATCTTCCATAATTTTTAAAAGTAGCTTAGAAGTTATTTTAAGCTTATTAGGGAAAAGTTTATAAGGTAAACACAGCTATTACACTGTTCAACAAATTTGACCTTCAAAATTTTTTCCTTGATGAAAATAGTCATTTCCTATAGATTTTGGGTCACTGAATACGAAAATCACCATTAAAATCTCAATTGAATCAGGATTTTTGGGGAACAGCCCCTCCCCCTTTTTACGTTTATCAATGACTTAATGACTTTGAATTCGATTTTCAGGGTCAAAAAGCATTACTTTAGTCTTTAAATTACATCCAAAGGGACAAGGAAATTTGAAATTTGTAAAATATGAAATTTTCTAGTAAAGGGATAGGTTTAAGGGTGAGATGGTGCTCTGGATTACTGCTTATAAGATTTTAGTGCTACACCATCTACTTGATAAATGAAACTAAGGCTGATGGCTTTTTATGAACTATTTATTAAAAACATAACAATAACGCGCGTGGCGTTTAGGCTTAGCCGCGATACGAGGACGAGAGAAATAACAGAGCGCGCAGAGTGTCCGTCGTTCGTTGAGGAAAGTCGTTCTGCCCGGGCAAGGTTGCTTCGCGGCGCTGGTGTTGCGCTCGCCAAAAGTCTTTCTTCTGGCGCTTGAGCGCTCTTTTGGCGGTGTCGCCTCACACTCCCTCCCCAGTGTCAACGGAATGTGACATATCTCCTGGGAAGGGTAATCTTTCGACCCGAGCGTGTTGTCACCGGTCGCTCAGTCGGCGACGTATCTTGTACAGTCTTTGAATTGTCACTATCACACTTGCTTGGAGGTGGCATAGATACGCGCTGAGTAACCAAATAGTCCTTGTCTACAGTTCGGAACACTGGTTTAAGACGGTCGAGGGACACCGTTGTTCGGCGTCCGTTCACAACGATGTCGAAGTTTTTCTCTCGGCGAGAAACTACCTCGAACGGGCCGTCGTAAGGCGGTTGTAACGGTGTGCGTACACCGTCATGTCGTAGCAGGACATGTGTGCACTTTTCCAAGTGTGGGTGCACGAAAACACTGCGTTGGCCGTGGCTGGAAGTGGGGGTTGGGCGGACGTCGGCGAAGGAGCTCCTCAGGTCCTCCAGGAACTGCTTGGGTGACGACGTGGTCTCGTCAGTTGACGGGCAAAAGAACTCGCCTGGTAGACGCAAGCTCTGCCCATACACGAGGTCTGCGGTGGTCGCTTGTAGGTCTTCCCGGAAGACGGAACGGAAGCCCAACAGGATGGTCGGGAGGGCAGAGGTCCACTGCTCCGTGCTGTGGGCCTTCAATGCCGCCTTGAAGGGACGGTGGAACTGCTCCACGAGTCCATTGGCTTGCGGATGGTAAGGAGAGGAACGGATCCTCTTGACGCCCAGAAGACTGCAGAGGGATCGGAACAGCTGGCTTTCGAACTGCCTGCCCTGGTCCGTCGTCAGGTACGCTGGAACGCCGAATCTTGACACCCAGGTGGTGTAGAACGCTTGTGCCACTGTCTCGGCAGTGATATCCTGGATAGGCACGGCTTCCGGCCATCGGGTAAAGCGGTCGATCATGGTGAGGACGTAGCTATATCCTCTGGATGGCGGCAGGGGTCCAACCAAGTCTATGTGTACGTGGTCAAATCGCCTCGTTTGGTCAGGAAAGGAACCGAGGGGGGTCTTAGTGTGTCTATACACTTTACATTTTTGGCATGCTAAACATTCCCTCGCCCAAGTGGTGCAATCCTTATTAATTGAGGGCCAAACGAATCTAGATTTGACCAGTTTAGTTGAGGCTCTAGTGCCGGGGTGGGACAAGTTATGCAAGTTTAAGAAAACCTGTTTGCGAAATTGTTCGGGAATGAATGGTCTGGCTGCTCCCGTTGAGATATCGCAGTAAACTGGGGTTTGGGATTCTGAGAGGGTAACTGTTTTTAACTGAAAACCCCGGGGATTTTTTAGTAGCTCCCCTAGCTCTGTATCCCTCAGCTGAGCCTGTGCAATTTCATTAAAGTCGATCGCGCTTGGTATGGTTATCGTGGCTATCCTGGACAATGTGTCAGCAGTTATGTTTTCGGCTCCTTTAATATGCTGTATATCTGTTGTGAATTGGGAAATGAAGTCAAGTTGTCTACTCTGACGCGGTGATCCTTTATCCGCTTTTTGTCGAAAAGCGTAAGTAAGGGGTTTGTGGTCCGTGACGAGGGTGAAATTTCTGCCCTCGAGCATATGTCGGAAATGTTTGATTGCTGCGTACGCGGCCAGCAGTTCTCTATCGTACGCGCTATATTTCGACTCAGTTTCTGATAACTTTCTAGAGAAAAACGAGAGAGGTTGCAACTCGATATCAATTGATTGGAACAAGGCACCTCCTATAGCCAAATCAGAGGCGTCTACTTGTAGCACTAATTTTGCATCCGGTTTAGGGTGGGATAATAGTGTAGCATTACAAAGGAGCTCTTTACAAATTTGGAATTCTTTTTCTGCCTGTTCGGTCCAGTCGATTTTAGTATTTTTATTTTGCCTAACACCCTTGAGGTACCCATTCAATGTGGTTTGATTGCTGGCAATTTTTGGCAAAAACCTCCGAAAAAAATTAATAAATCCCAGAAACCGTCGTAGTTCCTTAATGGTGGTAGGTCGGGGGAAATCTAGTATAGGTTGCACTTTTTCCGGTAAGGGTTTTGTACCGTCTTTAGAAATTAGGTGTCCTAAAAATGAGATTTCTTTGACATTAAACACGCATTTCGAAGCGTTTATAGTGAGTCCGTATTCGTTTAATTTTTTCAAAACACTGCGCACATGATTCTCGTGCTCCGTCTCGTTATCACTAAAAATCAAAATGTCGTCTAAGTAGACGTAACAAAAAGAGAATTCTCCAAGTACCTCGTTCATGAACCTTTGGAAAGTTTGAGCAGCTCCACAAAGGCCAAAATTTAGAAAAGGAAATTCGAAAAGTCCGAATGGTGTACACACGGCTGTTTTTTGTACGTGGTCTGGGTGTACAGGGATGTGAAAATATGCGCGGACGATATCGATTTTTGAGAAGATGCTTTTGCCAAAGAGAGCATTGGAGAAATCCTGTATGTGAGGAATGGGATAGCGGTCCGGAATGGTAGAGGAGTTTAATTTTCGGTAATCTCCTACCGGCCTAATGCTACCTGAACTTTTAGTGACAACATGGAGAGGGGACGACCAAGGAGATTTAGAGGGTCGACATATCCCTTGCTGCATCATGTGTTGGAATTCGTTTTTTACTTCGTTATGCAATTTAGGATTTAGTCGTCTGGGTTTGCTATAGACTGGGGGTCCGGACGTTTCAATATAATGCACCGTGTTGTGCTTTATGTTTGTTACATTAGGGTTAACTTTCAACAAATCTGGAAATTCTCCGAGCATTTTATGGAACGGGGAATCTCCAGAGATTACCTTGACCGAAAAGTTATCTACTGATGCTATTATCCCCTGTCGTTTGAATTTTGTGGTGCTATCGATTATACGTTTATTTTTTAAGTCTATGAGTAAGCCAAAATGCTGAAGAAAATCTGCACCAATAATAGGGGTTGGTACGGAGGCAATTAAAAATTTGAATTCAAAATTTCTCCTGAAACCTAAATCTAAGCTGAGTAATTTGGTACCGTAGGTGAAAATTTTTGAGTTATTTGCTGCATATAGCTCTAAAGAATCAGGTTTTAAGGATTTGCTGTTTTTAGGGACCGGAATACACGAAACGTCGGAGCCAGAGTCAATTAGGAATTTAAAATGGGTTTTTCTATCGTAAACATGCAGGCGGCTAGATTTAGCGGCTGTCGGCAGATTTGCTGCCGATACTTTTACCCCGACAGCCGAATTTAGTTTTCCTGGAGGTTTACGAAACGGGGGCAGCCAGGTTTACATTTACGGGCCTCGTCCCCGAAACGGTCATGGTAAAAACATAGCTCGCCGTTTGTGTGCACCGGGGACCTATGCCGTCTCCTACGGGGGGACCGCGAGTACCGGGAGCGAGAATTACGTCTATCCCTGCCCATTTCGGCTATCTGCTGTATTAGTGCAGCTGTTTCCCCCTTTAGCGTGGCTATTTCTAGCGTAAGCTTATCAGTATTACCCATATTTAGTTTTAATTCTTATAAATTACAAGATAAGTAAGGGAAAGAAAGAGGGCTGACCAAACGAGACGAAAAAAAAATCACGCACTTACTTACAACATGGCATGTCGTTGCTTGACTCCATTAGAAGAAGAAAAATCCAAAGTCCTGGAACGTCCGTATCACCACTGAACGTCTTGGTCACCACTGAGATGGTGCTCTGGATTACTGCTTATAAGATTTTAGTGCTACACCATCTACTTGATAAATGAAACTAAGGCTGATTGCTTTTTATGAACTATTTATTAAAAACATAACAATAACGCGCGTGGCGTTTAGGCTTAGCCGCGATACGAGGACGAGAGAAATAACAGAGCGCGCAGAGTGTCCGTCGTTCGTTGAGGAAAGTCGTTCTGCCCGGGCAAGGTTGCTTCGCGGCGCTGGTGTTGCGCTCGCCAAAAGTCTTTCTTCTGGCGCTTGAGCGCTCTTTTGGCGGTGTCGCCTCAAGGGGTTATTATCCTCCTAAAAATACAAAAAAATTGCTTAAAATTGTAGAGGTTTTTAAACGCTATTTTTCCTCTTATTTTTTACGCAATTCACGTTTGAAGGGTTCAAACCTTTCAGCAAGGACCCAAATTTGATGGCAATATGCAGCAATGATTTTTACTAAAAGCGGCTGAGGTGTTAGCCTCCCAGAAGCCCCCGCGGAAGAGTTCGGAAGACTTCCAGAATCGGGAAGGCACTCGCGAGCGCAGGAATTAATATTAATGAATTTGAAAAGATTACAAATGACGTTTTTTTAATATTCTGGGTCTATCCTAAGTAGAAACTCTCCAGTTCTTTAAAAACTTACCTGTTTTAGGGAGTGAGGATTCCATGTTTCAAGCTGTTAATAGATGCATGGCTGTGGATAACAATTAGGGGGCGTCCCCTTGAAAACTGAGGGGGATGGAGGAAAATGGGTGTCATATTTGAATTCAGCAGGTCATTTTACACAAGAATCAGCTGAAATTCAGTTGGTGGCATTTTGACTTTTTTTGTACAGCTATTTATCTCTTAAGTGCGGCATTGGAACCCTTCCGTGGGTGCTTTGGGGTTGCAAATACCTCAACCGCTTTTAGTAAAAATCCTTGCTGCATATTGCCATCAAATTTGGGTCCTTGCTGAAGGGGTTGGCCCCTTCAAACTTGAATTGCTTAAAAAATAAGAGGAAAAAATAGCGTATAAAAACCTCTATAATTTTAAGCATTTTTTTGGCATTTTTAAGGGGGTAATAACCCCTTAAACCTATCCATTTTCTACAAAATTTCATATTTTACAAATTTCAACCTTCCTTGTCCCTTTGGATGTAATTTAAAGACTAAAGTAATGCTTTTTGACCCTGAAAATCGAATTCAAAGTCATTAAGTCATTGATTTTTTCATTGTTGAACAGTGTTTTATACACGGTGTTTCATTTGATTGGATTCGTAACCCTTTGATTGGATTAAAACAGACAAAATAGTTTAATTATGGCATTTGTTACATAAAAACCAATTTAGGTGCTGAAATTTCCGCTCTTTAATTGGTTTTATGGAGTAAATACCTGAATAGATGGCTTTTTTTCGATATTAAAAGGACAATTTCCACAAGGTATTTTACAACTTCCCATGCCCGCTTATAAAAATCCTTAGCTCGTTGGGGGTGCATTTCCGACCACCCATTCCTATGTGATTTTGAGTCGTCTAGGTGTGTCCTACCCCTCCTAGAAGTTATGAAACACTTATCTGAAACACCCTGCATAATGATCAGCGATTATAAACTATTTTAGCAATAAACCACATAAAAAACTTGGATCATTTTTTACAATCAACTTAAAATTAATTTATCCCGTAATAAGCATTTCATTTTTCATAAGTTTGGCCAAACTATGCGAGAAACTTCCCCAGATGAGTCAAAGAAAATAACAATAGCCTTAGTAAAACAGCTCCACTAACTTACAAATACTTACATAACGGAGCAATACTTGAAATGTTATTTGAAATAAAAGAATCGGGAACTAATTGAGAGAAGTAGCTACGGTATATAAAAGCCTTTCTGAAGTTAGTCCACACACACACAGAGGGACCGAGATAAACATCTCTCTTGGGCTAGTTAAATCTACCAGCTCCTCTAAAATTAAATTCTTTTCAAGTGTGAATAGTTAGAATTCTAAACTGATTTGGAAATTCCAGATCGGATTCTGGATTCTTAAATTAATGGTGCCTCATTAACTTCTCAAATCCTGAATCTGACTAGTTTCAAATATTCCACTTATTGCGTTAATCCCGTTCTCAGCTATTGATTCTATTAGAAAGCACTCGGGAAGAAGTATTTTTGAGCAGATAAAACTGGAAGTGCAATAGACGATCATAATCTGACTAACAGCTAAAACTTCAAATAACGGTATTATTATCTCAAAGCGATATTTTAAAGACATCATTCTTATTGTTTTTTCCTTTTAAAAGAAGGGTTTATTCAATTATTTTTAAATCTTCTGCAGCACGAATTTGATGTGAAAATGGGAGAAACCAGTTTCGTTCGTTATAGTACTAAGTTAAAATTAATTTTGTATTAAATTGGTTTTGTTTAAACCTTGTAGCAAAAAAGTTAGATTTAAACCTTGTAGCTAATGTTTTAAATCAAACCTCTAATTTTTCAAAGAATAGTTTTTAATTAGTTATTTTTTCATTTTTTAAGATTAGACTAACTTTTAGTGGATTCAAGTAAAAAAGCAACTAATTTTTGGTATGAACAAATTTCAAAAACGGAAAATATAAAAAATAGCAAACGTGCTGGATACCAAGGGAGCTCTTACTGAATACTTGGATACACTTCGACACTTCCCCCAAGCGTAGAAAAAGTCCTTTTGTTGCATATTTTGCACCTTTTATAAGTGATATAATTCTCAACAAAAAAACATCTGCAAAATTGCTTTAAAAATGCGTCGATTGTACAGTTTTCTTGAAGAAGTCTGCATTTTTTTGTTTATATGTTTATATGTTTGTTGTTTGTTTTTTGTTTATATGTCAATATAAAGCAATATTTTTATATTTGGATCGAAGTAGAATAAATTACTTTTTGTCAATAATGAATATTAGTTAACCCATTGTAAGATATTTTTTTAAATAATGTAAAAAAGTGTTTTTGGAAGCACTGTTGTTAAAATCCTTCCGGTAGACTTAAAATCAAATGCAAAAAGTTTCTTTTCCAGACAGATTTCATCTTCAACCTACTTAAGTGTGACTCAAATGTATCGTATAAAATCTGATGACAGCATCATTCTTGACAATTTTTTTAACGAGTTGGAGATTATTTTTATGGTTATTACTCCTGTTTTATACCCTTTTAAGTCTCATAGCACACAAACCTTGTAAATTTTCAGTATTTTTCAACGTATATTTCCTTATACTACACCATTTTCTTAAAATGATAGCACAATTTATAGAAAAGGGGGAAATGGAATCTTTTATACAGATTGATATGTACTAAGGGTCTATAATTCTCAGATATTGAGTGGATATGTATTTTTCGTAAATAACGAAAAAGGGGAGAAATCGAGATTTTCAATACATACTTTAGAATTTAAAACAAAATTACAAAATAACCAAAGGCTAATAAATAATCATTCCTTTGATGTATTATAAAATATGATTTTCTTAAACTTAAAAATGCATCCCTTCTTCACCTTATTTTGTTTATTCATTATTTTTGTGTACAATACACGGAATCATCAAACTCTGATTTGCAATGAGAAACAATTCATTGAGGGAATTACCCTAAGGTAGATACAAAAACTATTTCAATTCGGTTTTCCTTTACTTTTTGAGAATTAAATTTTCGTTTTTTATGAATGGTACCGTAAGTCAAAAAAGGTTAGAGGGAATCATTGCATTGACCAAATAAATAAGGGATATTGCAGAAACACAATGGCTTCTTTTAAATTTATAAACAAATATTGTTCCTTTCATTTTGAGTAAGCCGGTTCACATCACTCTTTATAGGAGATCATTCAGCAAAGTTTTACTGCTGTTTTAATAAATATAAACTCCTCAATTTTGAAATTTGACTAAACAATCTTACTGTAATTGACATACCTTTACACTTTTACAATGTACATGTATTATTTCTGTATATTCTGGCTTATCAAGCGACGAGTATTCTCCATAATTAATGAAAAAAATTCCAATCTTATAAGTAAAAAACAGAAAATTTTGGGGAATCGGAGTCTCGATCTGACAAACCAATTATATATCAAAGTAAAAATTATGTAATGTTCAGACAATGGTGATATCTGAATGTCTTTGAATATGAGATGACACCAGTGAATATCTTGTTAGCATAATCCACTTAAGTTAACGTTTTACCTAATAACATGACACTGTAGAAATTTATTCTGCATTAAATGAGATTTATTGTGTTTTTTAGACTTTCCAGTTTAATAACATGGCATGTTTATAAGTTTTTAAAAGTAATATCATAACTAATGTTCTATTTCTTTTTAATTATTGTGTAAAGAAGTTTGATGCATTTAAATTTTAAGTCCTTCATTTGATATAAGGAAATTAAGTACACCTGCACATTCCACATGCTAAAGTTTTTAAATACCAAGCCGAAACGTTCTAGTGCTAGTTTAGGTATTAATGAATTTAATACAAATTATGTACTATATTCATATTAATTTGCAAAAAAAAACTTTTTTAAAAACTTTAACTTTTATTTTAAGTTATAATTTTTTTTAAAATCCTTGCTTAATTTTAACTCATGATAAGGAACGGTATCTATACATAAGGTTTAAATATTTTTAGTTCTTAATATAACTTAAGTTCTTAATTTTATTTTATTATTCATATATATATATATATATATATATATTTAAGCAAGATTATTTTTCAGTGAAATTATATCTTATACCATCTTAAAGTTGTTTTAAATAGTAAATAAAACACATTTTCTTCATTTCAAAAAGTGGTTCAAAAACCTAAAAACTACTCAAGCTTTCATAATAAAAAGATTTAGCACATTCATGGTAACCAGTCACAAAGCTCAATAAATACTCCATTTTAAGGTCTTACTAATCCCAGTCTCTTTTAAGTTCTGGAATAATAATCATACTGCTGGAGATCGTTAAAATAATTTCAAAGTTATCTAATCATTTAAGTATTATTTAGTGTCAGAAAATCTAAAAGAATCTTCTCCGACATATTAGCACCAACCCTGCGCCTCAAGTGAATAGTTAAAAAGCAGATCGGCCAAGCTGAATTCATTAAGCTCCAATGAACAGTTAGAACTTCCGCCACAGCTTTCAAATAACAGCCCATCACTAGGTGATCTCACTCAGATGGTCAATGAAATTTTCAAGTGTCAGGTAATCGATTAGCATTGCAAAGTTCCAAATGCTCTCAAAGGCCCTGGCAGAAAGAGAAAAAGAGCGTAATTATCGTATAAATTGGCCGAATTCTTCAGACAATTGTGAATGGCCTTTATTTGCTTTTTTCTCATTGATTTCAGATAAGACAGATCCAGAGTTTCGCTTCATTCTTCTAACTAGCTTCCGAAAGTAGCAGTGAACAGGTCATTATTCGTAAGATTGGAAAGCGGATAAACAGCCGAATTAGAGCTTTTAGTAGTAGGATGGATAGCGTCTTTTACAACTGAGGAATGTTTCGAAATGCCATATCTAATTTACGTTGACTATGATGAAACGGATTGAATTTCAATATTTAGATTGTTCCTTTTGTATTTTCAATGAAATACTCGATGCACTTAGTAATAATTATTATTGTAGTTGTTTACTTACTCTAAGTGAATGAGGTATTAAAGTTTAGAATTCCATGCTTCACTAGTAGTATGCAGGGTGTTTCAAAAGTCCGTTTCGCGGCTTTTATTTAAACCAACGTGTCCTAGGGTCACGAAATTAGGGTCTACCCCTAGGTAAAAGACCCTGGAGAACCCATTGGGATGATTTACAGCACCCCTAGCGGTGAAAGGAAAAAGTTTAAAAAATTAATTTAAAAGCTAAAGGAGCAAAAACATCAGTGAGTATATTGTTGCCAACGTTATAAAGAATACACTGAAAAAAATTTCATGAAAAAATCGCGAATATTATTCGCGAAGATATTAGCATGTGAAAACAGCACTTTTTCATACCTCAAAAGAGAAAAAGTTCGTAAATTAGCAAATTTTTTCGGAGTTATTGTGTAGTTTGGTAGTTGGATAAAGGCAAAATTTAATCAAAAAATTAAAAAAAACTAGCAAATTTGCGAACTTTTCTTTTTTGAGGCCTGAAAAAGTGCCATTTCCACATGCTAATATCTCCGTGAACAATTCACGATATTTTCATGAAATTTTCTTCAGTGAGTTTTTCATATTGTTGGCCACAATACCCTCACTGAGGTTTTTGCTCTATCTCTCCTTTAATTAAAATTAATTTTTTAATTAGTTTTTAAATTAATTTTTTCAACTATTTTATTTTGCCGCTAGGGTCGTTGTAAGTCATTTTAATGGATTCTCCAGGGTCACTTACCTAAGGGTGGACCTTACTTCCGTGACCCTAGGATACGTTGGTTCGAAATAAAAGCCACGAAACGGACTTTTGAAACACCATGTAGTAGGTGGGGGTAATAGTCCGCAGTTTTTGGTTTTGAATTTTTGTGGCCCAGTTTTATTATTTTAATAAAATTCTGGTATGGAATCTAAAGCTTAGGATGTGGCCTATCAATTCATATTTTTTCCAGCCTTGAGCTGCAAATATTTTTAGAAATAATCAACTTTAAAAAGAAAAAAAAATTGCGGACATTTGCCCCATTTTTTGGGGTAATTATCCGCAGTGCGTATAAGTGCCCCAATAGAAAAAAAATAAGAGAATTATTAGATATTCCAATTCAAAAACATCAAAATTGAGCTATATTCACAATAGGAAGACTACACAACAATATTTGACATTATAAAACATTATATAGCAAATTTACTCCACAAGTTGCAAAGTTAATCCTTTTACCGGCGTAAAATCGGCCAAATTGTCAGGAAAACTTATAATTTCATGAAACCTTGCATTATGGATTTCATTAGGTTTGGAAAGTTTTAGAACTGTGTTTCTTTTCAACAAAAGCTTTTTCTGATGGAGTTTCTGAGAACATTCTCACATTTTCAATTGCGGACAATTACCCCAAAATCAATGCGGACAATTACCCCATCATATCATGATGACAACAATAAAGTGGTACTGATTTTTGAAAACAAAAGTAAACATGATTATAGTGATGTAATTTCAAAGATAAATAAAGGCTCTTTCGGAAAAAAAACAGATGGATTGAATAAATATAACTATTCTACCATAATATGAAGAAAAAGTGAGAAAAATACTCTAACAAGGACACTAAAAACTGACCTACCTCATTTTTTTGGACAACGGACACGCTACTCCTCTGAAATTTTCACAGCCATTTGGGGGTTGTGAAAGGAACCTACTGTATCGATGCAGTCAATATAATCGAATGTTATCATCAAAAAAAGGCCGTGCGGACTATTACCCACTGCGGACAATTACCCCCACCTACCCTATGCTTCTTTAAATCCCAAGTAAATTAAACTGTGTGAAATTCCAAACAAAGAAAAAAGTATTTTAAGAAATTCTTAATTCTTATGACTAAATTGTCATTCGAGTGATTTCCAACAAAATATACAACAAATTTTTGCTGTTCAGAGCAATATTAAAATACGTAACGTTTTCCAATAATGGGTTATAAATTAATGAATGAAACATAACATATTTATAACCTTTCTCAGTTAAAAGTATGAAAACACAGTACTTGAGATTAATTAATTATAATAGCTTTATTAAAAAGCTAATTTAAAAATAAGATTATATAATGTTCAATACAAAAAAATATTCATTGAATTGTAATCTTTTTTACATTTGATTTTTGTATCAATAAGTATAGCAGCATCCAAATTTAAAGATTTAGAATCAAGAAGGTTGTTAAAGAGGATGCGGAGGAAATAATGGAATGCTTTACATATAGAAAGTATTTTAGAAATCATTAGCCCTGTGTAATAATACAAATAAACAATACGTTCTACGTATATTTCTATACTCTGTTCATTTTGAACTGGCGCTTGAAAATATTTCCTTCCCTTACCACCGATCGGTAACCATAGCAACTATCCACGTCAAAGTGACGAAGAAGGCTTACTATTGGCTGCTCGAAGAGCGTAACTATAGTTACGCTTCTAGCGTATGGGAAAGCACTATTTCTCAAGCGCCAATTCTAAATGAATATAGAGTATAGTGTATTAAGCCTCGCATCCAAGTATCATTGTCAATTATAAAAGGAAAAGCCTTAACTTAAAAGTTTAGTCTAATTCAAAAAGTTGATCTTCTTAAGCTGCGAGATAATTTTAAATCTCTTCCTTAAGTCATTCTCACATGCTTCAAAAACGGATGTAACACCGGAAGGTAAAAGATCGGTTTATAGTCGTTAAGCGTAACTCTAAGGGGAAGACGTTTTTCAATTATTTTACAGATTATGTGTCACAAATATAAAAACTGTAAACAATTTCGTATAATAATAATAGGAAAGCTTGAATTAAATTTTTATCCTTGACTGTTCAAACTTCAAAAGAGCTTAATTTAAAGATAGCGTTTCGTTTATTAATAATGATTAAACACTTGGCACCCAAGGAAATAATCTGGAAATGAAATAAACAAAAACCAAGGGGATCTCTTATATTAAGTGAAAGTGGTATTTTATAATGTGTGGTTTTATTGCAAACTATTTGACCCAAAGAGCGGCTATTTCTTGCAGTAGAATCAAATAATCTTTACAGAAGTTTGATACAAGTATCCTCAATATCTAAAGTCAAACTTTACGATTTTTGACATTTTACCACCAAACAAATCCAGGCGTCATAACTTTAATATAACTCCGACCCAAACCAACCAAACAGAGTTGACCAACTTTATATACCTAGTCATACCCTCTACAAACATACCGACATTACTTCTAGTTGGGATTTCAGACAAGAGAAAATCGGCCACGGAAACCTCTCCTACACGAACATTCTGAACTCTTCATCCTTTCTTTAAAAACCTTCTAATAAAGACCTTAGAGTTTGAAGAATAAAAATAACATTTTTCTTCTGCCAGATAGATTTCTGTTCTCTGTGGAGTGACACCGGTATTAGGAAAGAATCTAAGTAATAGAACAGCGGTCACATTCTTTAAAATCGTAGCAGATTGATCCTCCAAGGATTCTTCTGCGAACATCATATTCTATTTTCATTCCGTCAGCACTGGGTTCGAGGCTAAAAAAAATCCGAAGATCTCCAACAGAGTCCCTTCGTCTCTTGATACCTGAGATGGGGTGATCTTCACTTTTCGATCGGTCAAACAATTTTAAAATCTCTACTTTAATGGATGTCGATGCTTTTATAGAGTTCAAAATGGGAAACGGATCAGCAAAATGAGAGAATAGTTCAAATCAATAGCGATATTTCATAAAAGGATGTTTTGTTTAGAGTTAGATAATATTGCAATGTTTTTGGAGTGTGGAATGGGTAGAGAAACTGACAGGAGAAAGTTTGTGCACTTTTTGAGTGAACTAGTTTTTACTATAACAGTAAAATTAATCAAAAAAAGTGTCCTTCAAAAAATTGTACAAGTATTCAATATTTGCGCTAAAAATAAAAGGAATTTGTTTTGTATGGTTTATATCTAAAACTTACTTTCCAACATTGATAAGTTTTTTAATTTAACATAACATGTTAAATATTATGTACTTTATAATTAAATAATATAATTTTAAGATTTAGTGAATATTGTTAAAATTATTTTCAATTTTTTTCCCAAATTTTAATATACATTTTTGTTTCAGGCCTACCAGTGTGGGTTCAAAAAGTTCCTTTTAGTTTAAAGCTTTCCTAAAATTTCTAAAATTTTTATTGTTCGGCAACTAGTTCCCAGACTAGTTGGTATAGTTGCTAGTTGCCGAACACTACTAATTTTAGAAATTTTAAGAAAGATTCAAACTGAAACGAATTTTAGGAACACTGGGAGGCCTGTTTACAAAGCATAGAAAAACATAGAAAAACAAACGCTCATTTGTAAATCTTCAAATTTACTTTTACGAATCTAACAGTTAATATCGTCACCTTAGAATCAAAAACTACTATCTCCATTCGGCAAACTTCGGGAATCCCGATTCTTGGCGTTTAGATCGTTGAAGAAAATAATTTGATTGGTTTTGATCTGTTCTACTCGATCATGTCAGCTCTTACAAACCAAAAAACGAGCTTCTCCACCGACCTGATCGCCAAGGATCGGGATTCCCGAAGGTTGCCGAATGGAGATAGTAGTTTTTGATTCTAAGGTGACGATATAAAGTCTGAAGCTGATTTATGACTAAAAACTACTCATACTTACATATTAGCATCATTGTTATCTACTTTGGAGAGAGAATTAAGATAGGGTTTCTTTGTTACATTATTTTTGTGCGAAATTGATCAGTCACCCGCACTGAACTTCCTCTTTGTTATAAAAGTGTCACCGCAATTATTAAAGTTGGATAATTTATAAGATCTGTTATTTTTATATAAAACAACTTTCAAGCAAACTACAACTTTCAAGCACACATTAACTCACAAAATTCTCATATTTCTCCCAAACACTAATTTTCAATTCCCTCATTAAGGAATTCAACGTCTCTGATCCTAGGCACAAGTCTCCCTACTTAGCGCACTTAAAAAATCACCGCCAAATTTCCTAATCTCCTTCGCGAGATTTTCAGTTGGCCAATTTGCGCAGTAACGGTAATAAGCTGCAAAAGGCCATTTCTCAAGAGGCCAATTTCCCAGATTTCATTAACTTAATAACAAAGGCATACGCCGGCAGTGTGTGTCAGAAAGGAATGCGTCGAGCATACAATTAATCTGCAACAGCTTGCAATGATTTCCCTAAAACATCAAAACAAGTTATTTAGTCCCGTGCTTTTCTATTGAGCCCTTGAGGAAACAATTGTGTAGTGTTATTTTTAATTTGCTTTGGAATTAAGAATCACCAGAATTCTTATCGCGACTTTTTTTCTTCAAATTTAAATTCCGGTTACAGTGGTGTTTGGGTGAGCTTATGCGAGATACAATTAACTGATGAAGGAGAAATAACCTAGCGTCAAAGAAAAATTCTGAAATTAACGAAGAATGCTGATATTAAGATATTAGGGTTGTTGAATTGTGTGAGGGGGAATAATTTCAAAGAAAATAACCTGCAATTTATTACGCAGAGGTTACCCCTAAATTTAATTAAAACACACCAAAGAAACATTGAGTTTCCTTATTTTGTAATTAAGGGAATTAAATCAAAACAAAAAACACAAATGAGATTATAAAAAACGTTGAAATTTTTATTATCTTCCCATTTTTGTTACATGCACGTTTATCGGGATAAACTAAAATAATTGATTCTTGAAATTTTTAGTTTTAAAATAGTTAAACACTTATCCTATTAGGTTTCAAAATCACAAGTTCATTTCATCCTTTATGCCCTAAATTATTTTCCCTCATCCTCTTCCAAAATATGGCAAGTTAACATAACTGCAACTATAAGTAAACTAAATTTGGCCTTACATGACGAAAATTGGACGAATTTGGAACATTGGGAAGTGGGACTTACAAGTCCCGTCGGGACATAAAGGGTAAAACAATCATTTGTTTAAAAAATATTACTTAACTGATAGGATTATCTCTTGATTATTTCAAATAATAAAACATAGTTATTAGTAGTATTTAATTCAAGAAAAAAGTATAAAATTAATATTTTAAGGCTTGCCTTTAAAACTCTAGTCCATTTAGTGTTACTCAGCTAGCACTAGTAGACGAAAACCAAGGTAGGTTGGGGTTTTTTTGACACATGGTCCATAAATCTGTCAAGAAGGGTACTGTTACCCTCGCCACATACTATTCGCTCGCACAACCCCTTTTTACAGAGTGTTATTACCATTTGTTCATCTTCAGAGACAGTAACACACCCATGCCTAAACGGCCAGCACCATGCTAAAAGGCCAGCATGCAGCTATTTAAACAAAAAATTAGTCTCAATCAAAATAGCAAAGAACAATTCAAAATAAACAGAAAATAATTAATGCGTTAGTTAATTCCTCTCATTTCAAGCCATACCCCATCATACCAAACATAATTCTTGAAAAATCAATTGGTAAATTAATTCTTAAATCCACCAGTAATTGACTACCTACAAGTAATTGCCCATTTGATCATAATTATATGTAAAAAAACGTTGTTTATTTTGAATTCGTTTCGTTGAAAACATAATCTTACTAACATATCTTATTAAAAGCTCAGTTACAGTCTACAGTTGCACTTAATGTCCTTATAAGATGCTTATGTGCAAGAAAACAAAGTAATCAACAAGGCTTAAAAGCAAGAGTTGTCAGTACTCACCTTAAAGGTTATAGGTATTTGGGATATATGGATTGGGATGCTTTGTACCCGAGCCATATATATTTTGATTCCCACACTGAAAATATCACTGTTTGAAGCTTTTACAATAAATAACCGGATTTCAAGAAAAGAGAACAGAAAAAGGCTTATTTTTGAATTGTCAATTCATTACGCAATGATTGGTATGAAATCACTGATTATGTGTTTAAAAACAACTGTTATGCTAGAAAATATTAAAAAAAGTTCCACTAACTGGTCAATTCACTGAACTACTTCAGAGCTATTCTTGTGAGTAAATGCAGGCCTCTCAATACAATACCGAATTCTACATTGAAATCAGTATTATAGTATAAATGATATGAACACCTATCCCAAATGAAATGAAGAATTGAAATGCTTTGTCTCCGATTCCAGTGCCGATGATTCCCACTCATTGATTCATTGATTGCTTCATCCGCTTTTCAAGCTCAACTCAATTATTTTACAATCACCATTCAGTTGGAATTGATGGTCCAACAGAAACCACGACAAGCAAAGCGTATCCGTAGAATTTCGCGCCTACTTGATTGCTTATTGTATTGTGGGACCGATTGTACACTAGAAGTGGTTTTACATCTAACTGCTGTTATAATAAAACGGCTGGGTATAAGGTTTGGGTATTGAAGCATATGCTTTTGCTCAAACGCTATTATCTTCTATAATCAAACAATAATTTATTTTAAAACCATACTCATAATAATATTATTACGAAATAACAATAGTTACGCTAATAGTAAAGCACTAATATAAAACGAGAAATCCCAAAACAAAATTGTTTCACAGAATAAGATTTCTTAGGCTTGGGATTCAAAATTCACGAAGAATATACTTGTATAACGCTTTAAACAATAACGCGCAAACAATGCATTTCACCAGAAAAAGATATTGGTGATTTTGCTTTTTGACAAATCGCTTGGTTGGGTTTTTCCCGAAACATGAAGTAACCATAAGAATCAACGAATAAACCAAGTATCGCCAAACGTCCATGAATTATGGGAGCTCTTAATTGGAGGTTTTAATTTGGAGAATGTACAATAGGGTGGAGCGAAAAAACTTTTTTTAGAAATTTAAAACGCCTATGGTGGGAATAGGTGCTATTTACGATAAAACTTAAAAATTCAAAACTTGAGTTCGATCAATTGATATCTTCAGGTTCCACATCCACATGCACGTTAAAGTTTCGATGTCTCATCAAATTTTACTAAAAATGGTTATAAATGATTCCCATACAGTTTTAGCTCCATTTTCAAATCACAGATGGTTGAGTTTATATTCTTGGGATGTCAAACAACATTTTAAGACCTTCTAAGGACCTGAAATGGAGGGAATTTCCAATTTTTAAAGCCCGAAATAAGGGCGCATGCCATTAAAATAGGCTAGCGACCGAAAAACATTTTGAATATCGGTGCAAAATAGAGCTCAAAAGTTGCGTTTTACCTTGCTTATTCATGAAAAAATAATAAAAAAATTCGTAAAAAATAATTTAGGTGTTTTTTGGTCCTAGAATTTGAAAAAATGGATCTTTTGCATAGCGTATAAATGGTAAAGTCTTAATCAATCAAATTCAAGTTTTAAATGTAATAAAAACTTATAGCTGCCTTAATTTGGTGTCTTAATCGTCAAGAAAAGTATTTACAAGGGTATTGCACTGTGATTTAAGCTAAGTTAAGGCATACAGCTTAGAATCGCCAAATGAGAGAAAAATTCATTTTTATACTAATTTATATTTACTTTTTCAGATAAGAGCATTAAAATTACATATAATATATCCTAAATTTTCCCTAATTATATCTAACACAAATCATAACTTTTTATTTGATATTTCGACGCTTTAAATTTAAAGACTTGTTATAAAAAGTGATAGTTCAGGTTAAAGTTTGGAATAAAATGCCTATAGTGCAATATAACGTTTTTCGTCTATTTTCTGTAAAAATATCAACCATAGTGATTTAAAAGCATTTTATGTAAACAAGAAGGTGTATTACAGACTAAATAAAATATTTGAACTTAAAAGTTTATAAAATTTGGGATTTTTAAGTTTTTTCATTCAAATTTGCAATTTTAGGGTGTTAACTTTATTTTAAAAAATTTAATAATGAACTCAAAAGTATTATTGACTATTAACACCAAATTAAGGTAACTATAAGCTTTTAGAACATTTAAAACTTGAACTTCATTTAAAGAATTTTCCCATTATACACTTCCCATACATACAAAATATCCATTTTTTTTCAAATTCTAGAACCAAAACACACCTAAATTATTTTTACAATTTTTTTTATTATTTTTCCATGAATAAGGAGGGTAAAAAGCAACTTTTGAGCTCTATTTGGCACCGATTTTCCAAAATTTGTTTTTCGGTCACTAGCCTATTTTAATGGCATGCGCCTTTATTTCGGGCTTGAAAAATTGGAAATTCCCACCCATTTCTGTCCACGGGAGGTCTTAAAATGTTGTTTGACATCCTAAGAATATAAACTAAACCAGCTATGGTTTGAAAATGGAGCTAAAATTGTGTGGGAATCATTCATAACCATTTTTACGTAAATTTGATGAAACATCGAAACTTTAACGTGAATGTGGAACCTGAAGATATTAATTGATCGAACTCAAGTTTTGGTTTGTTTTGATTATTGTTTTATGGCGCATGAATCAATTTTGATCATAATGCGCCAGAACTCAAGTTTTGAATTCCTAAGTTTTTTCATAAATAGCACCTATTCCCACCAGGCGTTTTCAATTTCCAAAGTTGGTCATTTTACTTAGTTTCACTCCACCTTAATGTACAACAAATGTCTTTTATTTGGAATTTAAGTATTTTAACTTTAAAATTATTATAAAACTATTGGTTTATGTCTATTAAATAGTGTTGACTGAAAAAATTACTAAAATGTCTCCTTTTAGTAAAAAATTTCAACCTTTTTGTTATAAATTAACTTCAAAATTTCCTTAGGGGCCTTTCAAATATTACGCAAGCATGTTGCTGGTAATTTTTGACCCCCTCCCCTTTGTCACCAAATATAAGCAAACCCCAACCACCCAGATAATAACACAAGAAAACTGCCCCTCGCCGAAAAATCTTTGAAATTTTTTTTCTGTGCTTAACATTTTCGTGAAATTCATCTTTTGTTGAACTTTTAAACCATTTATAAAAGAAACGAGATATTTTCAAAAATGTAGTGTTTGTAGCATTTAAGTAAGCATTTATCATACCCCCTTGTAAGAAATATCAGCAAAGAGCAAACCCCTTCCCCCTTAGGTGTTTATGTAATATTTGAACATCCCTTTATCTGGATTTCAAAATAGCTATCTTCGGTACAGCTTTAGAAAGAGTCTGTGGCGACCAGAGCCAAAACCCCGCAATAGAACATTTGACCTCTAAGACTATCCTGTAGTTCTATACTGTTTGCTCTGTATATTGGTTTTTAGTTAGTTGTGACAGAAGGTTAATGGTCACTTCAACTTTTGTACTGATACGTGTATATATCTACCTTACGAATTGTATTACTTTTTCTTATGCTTCTCACATCGTTATTTTGTTCCTGTTTAATAAAAGTCTTTGTTACTCAAGTTGTAGTGGTTAGTTGTATGGAACTACAAATCTTCCAGTCACCAAGCTTACCCATAACCCACATCTCAAATGATTAACACAACCACAGAGAAAAGATTAATCAGAGAGTCCATTTCCATAGACGCTAATGGCAACTTTTTTAACATGGGTTTTCCCATAGACGGTGGCGTTTCTATGTGATAACGGTGGAACTAACCAGAAAATATGACGTAACGTTGTTGACTCTCTACAATCGAGCTACAGCCGCATACATGCTCTCAATTAACCCCGCCCACTTTCAAATCGCTAAAGAGGGAAAAATATTTTATATATTTTCCCGGTTATTAAAACAGTTGCGTGTATTTTTCTTTCGAGCATGCGCTGGGGATAATTTCTTAGACATCACAAGTTTCTCTGATGTCATGCTCTCCCAGGGACTCACCTAATGTTCTGGCCAGCGCAGATTTCTCGCTGGCTTATATATTCTTGATCTGCCCGTGACGTCACTATCTCGCGTTCTCGCATCTTCTTTAAAGTGACGATGGGTCGTGAGCTCCTCTGGAATCGAACTCACAACTCCAAGTCCACATTTAATACAATTTAAACATATAACTACACATTTAATGATCCTTTCTGCGACTACAATCACTGATAAGAGATATTAAACGCCAGAACAAACTATATCAAGTTTTTTATAATAGGGAAAGTTTAGTTACTGTCAGGGAAAGTTTGCAACCATAGGGGAAAAGTTTCATTGATCAGGGGAAAAATAGAAGTGATTGAGAAATTCAAATGCAGCCTCCATACAAAGTTGTAAGTCCAATGAGAATCACTCGTTTCCTTTAGTCCCCGCCCACACCAATGATTGACAGCTGGAGGGTCGAAACTGTAAACTATTTTGCGATAACTGTAGAACTATTTTAGTAAAATCGTGTTTTGGACTCTCTGAATAATCTTTACTCTGTGAACACAACCATAGAGATCCAAGGATCAATATTATTATAATTCGATCCTAAAATAATGATAATTAGTAGATTATTTTAAGGATCTATTAATAAAAATAATAATTATATCTCTGATTTTAAGTCATCATTGGAGCTGTGATTGGAGGGCTCTTTCTGAAGCTAATCCCTAAATCCATATCCTTATCACAAAACCCACATTCGTAACATATCAAATCGGTTCTGCAAATAAGGCTCTCTCATTCCCACTAAAATCAACCTCATTTGAACTCTCTTAATCACCCAATGTCTTCGAAAGGTAATCACACTGCTTGCAAGCGTGTTACATCCCAAGGGACAAGAACAGTTGCTCGCGGTGTATGCATCTCTCTTTATTCAACTTTCCTTTCTTGTGACCCGAATCGATGTAGTTTTGACAGAGGCCATAACATCTCCAGAGGACTGAGTTCCCGCTATAAATAGTCGTAGATACAGGATGCTGAGGAAGAAAATGGGACACAAGCGATCTGATAAATCGATTAGCCTTATTGCTTCGCAGAGATCTCAGCTTTCGTAAGCCATGCATCAAATTAGCAGGTCCAAACAAAGCCTTCGGGCATTTTATGAGGTGTGGTCAGTAGGGTTTCTTAATTACACCCACAGATGTTAAGTCGAGGTGCCGCTTTAAGAGATACTGGGGATTACTTTCTCCCATCAATCTCTAAATATATCAAATTTACAAGTCAATCCATCACATAATGCATTAAGGCTACTCAAGAATTTTCTCCGACTTTGATAAATTATTATTGAAGTATAATATGTAAGACAAAGGTTGTGGTTGAAGAAATCCACGAGAAATTGCTCATTCCCTCTAGGTACACGAGACAAGTTTTGAAAAGTTGTGCCATCGTAAATAAATATTCGTTTACTCTGACCCAAGTTGATATGAAGTGTTATCAAGTAGAAAAAAAAAGAATATATTGCTAGGAATAGTTAATCTGCAGAATTTAACGAAAAATTCCTGCTTATGCTGTTGCATTTTATGTTAAATTTTATTTAAAAGCTTTATTCTTTTCTACCTCTGTCATTATTACCAATGGTGATATATGGATATAACTTTATAAACAAAATACGATCCAACAAACCGTATAAAACCTATAAATCAACTACATCAATGAAAAACCGAACTTGTGCAAGTTAACTTAGTTATCAAGAGCTAAGAATGAAAGCTATTCAAATTTTATATTCAAACCCGTATTAAAATAAATACTATTTCATGTATGGGATCAAGATCATTTTTTATTTATCACAAAGAAAACCAAGAAAAATAACCATCTATAAACCTTACCTTTAGAATATGTACAGAAAAAAAATTATTATTGGATAAGAAGTGTTTTGTTTTTATACTATTGTATAATATTATGCGTAGTAATTTACCAATTCAAATTTTTCTCAAATCAAGAATTTGAAACCTTTTAAAATATGAGAGTTAACATAGATCAACATTAAAAATAAGAAAATTAAAATCAATAATGTAAAAGGGAATGTAAAATGTTAAGGAACATTTTGCAAAACCCCCTCAAAAAAGGTATTTGTCAAAAACATTTCAGAATTAATTTACTTGAGTTAAATTATCTGTAAGTTATATTGATAGTTGAACGGCCTATCTAGAGATGCTGTAAACAACAGGAGATCTCATTTAAATTCTGCAAAAAAGCTTAGAATGATCGAAAAAGCTACCAAGCATTCAAATTTTAAGACCCTTTCAAGTTAAAAGCTTTTTAGGAAAAACTTTAGGATTACACCTGTACGGCACATCAAGAAGGATTAGCTCATCTACAAACAATAGAAACACTCATCCCGGTAAAATTAGCCTTCTCTTTTAAAACATGTTTAGTCCGATACATTTAAACAATAGAAAAAAGTGAAATTTTCTGGACTTGTCTTTATCTAGATCAGGGGTGGACAACCGTTTTGGAAAGAGTGCCAGGAAAGAAAATATTTGGGAGACTAAATTTAAGCGTGCCACTTAAATTTTTCCTATCTATACAAAAAATGAAAAATATAAAACTTCTCATGTAAATCTGACGTAGTGGAGATATAAAATTACTCCCCGAAAAATTTTAGGAATTCTCCCTCAAACAGAGGAAACTTATTTTTGCAACATTTTTTGGAAATTTGAAAATCAGAATTAATCTTGAGAAAAATATTCCAAGTTTTGAATTTATTCAATAAAATTGTTCTAAAATTATTAAAAAACTGCAGCAATGGAGGTGGTTAAGCCTAATGTTATTAAGGCATATAAAAAGATTTGGCCCTCAAAAATTATATTACAAGTGCAGTGCACGAAGAATACTAATATTAGTATTCTTCGTGCACTGCACTAGTTTCGCCGCAGAACCGTTTTCGCCGCAGAAGCAGAAGCACGCGGCGCAAAGAGCGCTTTCGCGGCTGTGGTTCGCATGCTGCTGGGCTATCAATCATTTTGCTGTAGAGATCCAGATTCTGACATCCTACGATATTGGTCACTCTTAGAACATCATTGGCCAATGTTTTTGTTCTACCTGGAAAATATCGGCCAATATCGGATTCGACAGAAAAATTACATTTTTTTTAGCTGATGAATATTTTAAAAAATGCTACCAGAATTCGAAACAGGCTTTATTGGATTAACTTCGCCGTGCCACATTGACACGTGTAGCGCGTGTTTACCATCTCTGGTTCTAGAATTTATATCATTTAACTTATTCACTGATAAAACAATACATTGTTTATAACTACCTTCTCGCTCTACCCCAATTGTATTTTTGATAGTGTATATTTAATTTTACTCAAAGAAATTTGTAACCTTATTCTAGAGTCCTATCTGTATAATTATCACTTTATTCATATTCACAATTGAAGTTAATATTGATATTAATCACAGTTCGAAAGTTATCATATTTGATGTCCAAGTATATGTTGTATTATATTTTCTCATCTGAAAAATTTATTTACAAATTCAATCAGAAAAGCAAGGATCAGATCCTTTAGCTTTTCTATTTCTAAAAACATTTTGTAATGCAAATTGCCATTTTATATATTCGTGTTTCCATTGTCCAAGAATGTATTCTTTAAGGTTTATTAGTACATCCAAATTCCTTTTCATAACAAGATTCCCAACAAAGATAAGTGAAGACTTTGAAAATAAAGTCATTTAGATTCAAATTCGTTAAAATATCATACTTATTTATCCTTACAAAATAACTCAAAAACTTTTGGTGAAAAAAAAGAAAAACTAAACTTTGTTTAATCAAACATATTTCCAAGGAAATGTATTTTTCTCTTCTAAAACAGGCAGTATATGATCCCATGTAGATTATGTGAACTGGGTAATTTGTAGCTGGTATAGGTAGATGGACGGGTGTGGATAAGCAAGCTGTTCATAATGACGCACACGGAATGTCTTTGTAAATACACTTTGGATAACTTTTTTGTATTTGTCTTGGAAATAAAGTTTACAGATACCTATAAAAGAGTACTTATCTAAATGATGGAGTGTTATCAATTTCAATTTACTAGCACAATTTTTATCTTTGTAAGGAACAATCATCTTAATGAACACCCGATTTAATTAATTGGGTCTTCAAGAAGCATGCGGTGCAAGTCATCTCAGTTGCTATCACTGCTAATATGTGTATTGTTATTTTCTTACTTACCAAAATGGTAGAATTAAAATACATATTAGCAGCATTTATACCTTTTAGTTCTTAACTGTGACCACCGTTCTTGAATGTGCCTACTTACGGCCGTATTCACAGGTAACTTAACCGGCGGTTGACCGTGAGTCAAATCTCCGATTAGTGGAAAAAGCATATTCACAGATCCCGCAAGGTTTTTATACGTTGATAACAATGCGCATGCGTATGGACTTTATTTTTGCTGTTTTTTGGAAATTTCAATAAAATATTATCTGGGGATAGAACCTACGAACCGCCGCATGCTACGCTGGCATCCTACCACTGCTCCAGCGGGATTCAATAACTTTAAAACTTATTAGCTATTAGGATGTTATTTCTTTGTGACGCATGCGCATTATATCAAAGCATAAAAACCTTGCGGGATTTGTGAATAAGCGTGGAAAAATAGTTTTCCTTCTTTAACTGCCAATAAAAAGCTTGACTGCCGTTTAACCGCCGCGCCGGTCAAGTTACCGGTGAATACGGCCGTTAGAGATAAAGTGCTCCGATTACTTTAAGGTATCCGCCTACCCCTAAAATGAAGATTTTCAACTTTTTCGTCGAAAATTTGGTTCTTACATTTTTCAAGTAGTTTATACTTTTATCTTTCCAAAACTGTTTTTATTTTACTTGTCTGTGAATTAGAAAAGAAATTAAAACATTTTTAGAACATATAGTCGTGTGCGATCGTATACAATTATAAACTTTGAAGCTCAGAACTAAATTTTGCATAAAAACCCTCCACTATTTACATGATTACTCCAAACCTATCCAAGATATTCCCTCCATTTTTCGCAGTATATTAATCATACTGTTATTAACCAGATGGACTACAGATTTGTATGTAAGTTTATATTTTTTATTTTTATTGATGTTTTTTGTTAAATAATTGTAGAAATTTTGAAATTTTTCACTTACCTTTACATTTTATACTGCAAAACAATTACATTTCAAAATATGTCTTAGAAAATAGTCCATTCTGAAGATAAGTGTTATATGATACTTGTGTCCAAAGGAAATTTATATAGGGGTAATAGTTTTTGTTAAAGAGTGAGATGGGTTTTATGAAAATTCAACTAAATTTTACACTAACTACCCCATATTTTAGAAAATAATATAATTAATTTTGTTTTTTTAGCATTAATCAATGTTTTGATGTACATTTAAACTAAAAATTAAAAAAAAATTATAAATCAAGTATTTTAAAAAAATTGGTCTCAAAGGTAGGCGGATACCTTAATTACTTATACATAATGGTTGGGTGTTTCAACCAACATTCATAGTGTAACTCACTAAAACGTATCCAATAAAAAACTTTTTTTTTAAATATTTCTGTTTAATTTTAATAAAGTTGTCAATCAGCGTATGTATTTAAACCTATTTTGTTATAACTATTTCCCAGTATAAGGGTAGCTGTAGATTTACAGATTGAAATTTTGTTTTGATTTATTTTAAGTTTTAGTAAAAATTTTTAAAAAAAGTATAGTTAATTTATTTTTAATAAATAGAAAATAATACCCAGAGAGTAATAGAAACTATATTGCTCAAATTCAAAAAACCTCTACTATCCAGATAGCTTTGATGATAATTATAACGGAACTTTTATACAAACTCAAAATTAAAAAAAAACAGTTTTCCAGGCTCATGGAAACGTTCTTAAAATTTACAACAAAAATTAAAAGAATTCTATACAGAGAAAGTTTCTATTACTATTAAAGAAATGTAAACTATTTTAATAACCAATTTTAAAACTTGAACACTGGTTGAATAGGGGGGGTAGGGGTAAAGTGGGTCATGAGGTAAAATGGGTCAGTTTTAATTAACTCGATATAAATCAAATTTAAATTGAATTATTTTCACCCATTTTTTGTATTATAATCCTTTATCTGTTGGAAACATTTTCCGACTGTCAAAAATTTAGATTTATGAATTTGAGAACTGAAAAATATTTAATTTGAACGGTAAATGGTGTAAAAAAACAAGGTTTACCTACTTCCAAATATCTACAGGGTGATTCAGAAATAATCATCAATAATTGGGGGTAGGTAGAGGGGCCGTAGACAAGCATTTTTCGAATAGGGATGGTGGGGCGCAGCCTTACCGTTAAAGAGCTAGGACCTAAGGTAGTGCGAGCGCGTTTCAAAAGGCCATTTTTAGAAGGCCCGTGTGATGAAACAAAACATAATAAAATGAAAAACATTATTGCATGAGGTACAGGAGTATCCGTACTACTTAAATCCTCAATGTGATAGAAATTGGACCAATTGCTAAACTGTAGGGTTAGTTTTAAAACGTGCAATGTTAATCTCTTAGTCAAGCAATGGAGTTCCCTTGATGGTATTTGGAAAAATGATGATCGGGGAAGGAATTTTCAATGATCAAACAGTTTCAAAGATCATTGTTACGATCATTGAAAATTCCTTCCCCGATCATCATTTTTCTAAATACCATTAAGGGAATTCCATTCTTTGACTAAAAGATTAATATTGCACTTTTGAAACTCACTCCACGGTTTAGAAAGTGGTTCAAACTCTATCGAATTCAAGGTGTAAGTGGTAGGGTTACTTCCTTAGCTTATGTAATAGATTTTTTTTATTTATTATGTTTTTTTTCGTCACACGGGGGTTCTAAAAACGGCCTTTTGAAACGCGCTCACGCTACATTAGGTCCCAGCTCTTTAACGGTAAGACTGCGCCCCACCATCCCTATTCGAAATATGCTTGTCTAGGGTCCCTCTACCTCCCCCCAAAATATTGATGATTATTTCTGAATCACTCTGTATATATTGTAATAAATTTCAGCAGACTTTTGTAATCTTTTTCCATAAAAGAAAGTCTGAGAGACATTTCAAGCAAATCAGCTTTGCAAAATATAAAATATTTTATTTTTTATAACAGTATTTTGCACTTGGGGTAAAATGGGTGATAGTTAGGAGGCCTTCTGTATTAAGTAAAAACAATGTTTTTAACTTATTTCCTTCAAATATACACTGAACTGTCAAAAAAGTTTATTTTTTTCTTCAAATTAAGTATTTTAATTGCTACATTTGAACAATGTTCATTAACTTCGGACGTTTACAATTTTATTAAAGTACAACTTAAAACAAATTTCTTCATATATAAAAACGACTTAGCCGATTGCCTTTTTTCTTATTTTCATGTATATTTAGTAATAAATATATTTTTGACATCTTTTTGCAATGAGACCCATTACTTTTGTCCTTACTTTTGATGCTAAGTTTAACCAACTTATAACTAAAAAAATATTTGATAAAATTAGATGAAAATGTTCTGAAGGATTGTAATGTCAAGATCCAATTGAAAAAAATCATTAAAAAGTAATAGTTTTGATGAAATAAAACTTAGAAATTGAAAGTACCCAAAATTGACCCATTTTACCCCAACCCACCCTATCGTAATAAATTGGTTGGATCATTGAAACCTCATCGGGTCTGAAGAATAAGCGTTAATTTTGTGTCAAAAACTGAACCCAAAAACAGCTCTTCCAAATTAGGTGGGAACGTAATATCTCTAAGTAATTCAAGCAGCTATCTAAATTACAAACAAAAATACATTACCGAGGACGTAAGAAACAAGACAATACCCATAGAACAGAAATATTCTCCCCTGCCTCCCAAAAGCGAAAATTTTTCATTTATTCCACAAGAGACAAATATTTTTGTGCACGCGGGCATAATTTGTTTCCTTAAGTATCCTCTCCACAGCCGAAGGAACACTTGAGATGGATGAACTATGGAAATCCAGTTAGAAGGATTTCTACTTTGCAATGCCACGTCACACGCTAAATTATGAAGGAATTTCATAAACTAATTGCAAGGTGAACGAAACATGAAAATTTATGCTCAAAATTGTTCGTTCTTTACCTACCATGGGTACCGCAACTCGGAATTGTTGGTTTAAATGCTTTATACGACACGGGGATAATTGGTAAGAGTTTTTAGCGTAAGAATTTGAGAGGAGAGGAAAGATGAGCGAGGTGCATCTTTTGGGGAAGGCAGATTAAATGATCGCAAGCCGGTTTGAGCATCTAATTTGTTTTGTAGAGTTTTGTTAGAGTAGGCAATTTTATTTCCGTCCTAATTGGAAAGAACAAAATCCTTATTTTGAAAGCTTTAATATTTGTCATTGGAAATGTATTTTAAATAATTGAAGTGTCATTTGCCATATTTGAGAGTAAGTGACGTATTTGTTGTTCATCTTAAGAAACAATCCCTATTCATCACTTAATTATCAAACCAGATTCAACCGTTAACATTTTTTCTTACATCTTAATTTGTTAAGTACTCAGTTTGATATTCCAAAACCCTAGAACTAATTGAACGTAGACATTTTAAAGGAAATAAAGCTAAATTAAGTACATTTTTCATCATCTTTCATGATATGGTGCTGATAATACTTTGAATATTAACATCTTAGTTTGATAGGATATGAACTCAAAATGTGTACGTCGCTATAAAATTAAAGCATTAAAAATATGAAAGAATTTTTTCCAATGATTAAATAAGAACAATTGTTTTCGCCGGATTCAATACCGATTGCGATTTACATTAACTGTATTGTTTGATTGTCATTAAATATACTTTTAGAAATAGAAATAAAACAACTCTGGTTTATTCGCTTTGAAACATCTTGTAGTTCGGCTTGATTTGGTTTGGTAATTGTTTTATGGTGGAAAAATTAAGCATAATCTTATTGCGCTAAGATATTCATTAAAAAAACCTTGAAGAAATGACACTGGTACCCGTTACAGAAAACCTTCCTTTACTCAAAATTAATTTCGGTTTTTACTTACTCCATTGTCGTTTTGGGCTACTGTCAATTGGGGTCCATAAACAGGCACCTAGAAACCACATATAACACCCAAAATCACGCAGCCACTACATTACCGCAGAAAGTAGACTGACCCCGTGATTACCCCGTGATTTTTCTTCCTCCCCATCATCATGGCAATTTCGATCAACTTCCCTCAAGAGACAAACACTTCTCAACAATATCGCATACGAGAAGACATTATGAGACAAATAGCACCACTCAGCTCAACCTCACTGAGGGTGTTCCCCTAACAACCATTTTGTCCATTGGATATGTACTTAACGTTCGTCCAGGTATCCGGTCCATTCCCGATCGCTATTCGTATCTCGTTACAGGAGTAAGAAAATCAGATTCGGCCATTAACAGGATTGTTTGGAACAACAACGCAGCGATTTATGACCACAAGGAGAGGTGCGGCCTTTTGGGGGATAAAGCGATTCCATCTTTCATGAAATGCTTCAATTACGAAATGCTCTTACGAGAGTTCGTCGTAATTCAGATATTACTACCCCATCGTAGAAAAATTTCGGACGTATTCGAGGGAAAATGCTTTACATTATACTGTAATAAAATCGCAAACCCGCAATGCGTATATCTGTACAAAAATTGATAAGTATGTCCCCCCCTTAGCTTGTTTTACTTTTGCTCATTTTATTTCAAAGGAATAAATAACCCAGTGGATATATGAAACCAATAGCGAGATGATGCTCAATACTTGCATATTAAATCAAAATGTTTAAAGGAAGGACTGAAAAACATTTACGTATTTAGACCATTAAATCCTGTTATAGTTAGATAAATATACTTATAAAAATTGGAACAAAATAGATGTCTTTGATGATCAAGTCAAACTCCATAGCTATTACAAAAGGCACAAAGGTATAGGCAAAATTTCCACTACTAAAGAAAGGGAAGGAGAAGATTTAAAATGATCAAGAAAAACCAGGTAGCACAAAATCACTGGCAAGTATCAGTGTCAATATTAGCTTTTTCAAAACAACCCCTTTGAAATTTTAATTATTATTGGCAACATAGCCCAATATGTGTGAGCAAAACAAATTCGATTCTCTGATAGTAGTCAAACCTGTTTTTGTGCGAGGAATAGGGACCGCACAAAAAATCGCAAAAAAAATTCTCACCAAACTTCGCGAGTAGCTATAAAAAATAGTTTTTGCAGCACATTTTAAAAAATCCTTTTTATGCGTTGAATAGGGACCGCATTAAAAAAAGTCTCACGTAGGACCGTATCGAAAAACCCTCAGCGTAGCTGAATTGAAAAACTCTTTAGATTCGGACCGTAACGCAATCCGCACCCTACAGCTGAATTGAGAAACCGTTTCTATACCTACCGTAGACTTTTTTTCAGTTACCATGTAGTCGGCGTTGAATGTTGTTTCATGAGACCCATGTATGTCTCGGTAACCAGTTATACAAGATTTTTGTTCTAATTTGAAATTTTCATACACCGCACAAAAAATCTCACAAAATGTCCGACATTAACCGATATTTTGTGATTTTAGTCAACATTGTTACAGCATTGATTGATTTCCCTGAATAGTAACACATAACAAAAACACGGCATCAGACATCTAAGTACAACGGGCTGTTTATGGAAATTGTGTTATTAGGAATCTTGTTATATGGGATCAAGGTCTACAGGACATTTTGAAGGAATACATACCTCAAACATATTTCCAAATCCCTCTAAAATGTAACTATTAATAATATATTTTTATGCACGATATCTCCACTCAAACTGACAGATTTACGTGATAGAAACAATTGCACACGAATCTATAAGCAAACAGATCCCTCCACTTCATTGGTATGCCGGTGTTGTGGATTAGTGAGGGGGTGTCTGGAAAGGGGAACAGCGTGACAACTTATTAACGATCCTCAAACAGACGATCCATCATTTTTTCAGAGTCTGTCACCAAAGCAAAGCCTTGTTATCGATCCCAGGCGGCAATAGACACCTTGGGTTAAATAACCAAATATGTATTTCTAGTGAATTACTTTTTTGTGGTGTAAAGGTTAAGTTGTTTCCGTTAGAAACAATTGTTGTGAAAGTTTCATTGCAAAATTGTCGCTTTTGTGAGCAATGAAAATGTTTTATTCCAGATTGTTGAATGGACCATAAGGTAGCTTTGATTGTAATGAACTTTTAAAATGAATCATTGGAGTAAGTTAAATCTCAGTGAATTGTTAAGTTAGGATATTTTATTCTGGAAACAATTATGAATTTACTGTAGAACTCCAATTATCCAAATCAGTTGGGACTGGATGCCATTAGGATCATAAAATTTTGGATAATAGGATTTTTCCGAAAAAAGGTCTATTTAAATTAGTTACTGTATGCATGTTAAAAATGGGAGAAAAAAACTATTTTTAAAGATATACTTTAATTATAAATGAAAATACAGTATTCAGATAATCGGAGTTCGGATAATTAGAGTTCTGTATTTTATTGCATTTTAAATTTTTAGAGACGTACTTTATTCAGAGATTTTTACACTGGTAGGTTTGTGTAGACTTAATTTTGAATTGAAAATCTTCCTAAGGGTTTTAATGTAGAATATTTAATGTGTCGCGGTTTTGAATTTATTTTGCATTAACGCCATCTAAATTACACCAACGCTGTTAAATTACGTATTAGATCCTCTACTCAATATCATAAAATAGTAATTTTAATTGGAAAATATCTCATAATTAGTAAGTTTTCAAAACTCTAAGAATTCATCAGCAAATCCTTAAAAATACACCAATAGGTTTAAAAACAGTAAATACACTCAGCGTATTCTCTCACATTTTCAAACGGAAATTATTGTACAACGTTTTTAAAGTTTACCTAAAATTAACGAAATAGCTGCGAAAACCCCATCATAAAATTTCAAGTGACATCAAAAAAGCTAATGAAGACTAAAAAAATTATTATTTTAATTCCTATTAAAACTATCATCCCTCAAATTGATAATCCAAATTGATTCCTAATGGCATCCAAAGTTTACCTAAAATTAACGAAATAGCTGCGAAAACCCCATCATAAAATTTAAAGTGACATCAAAAAAGCTAATGAAGACTAAAAAAATTATTATTTTAATTCCTATTAAAACTATCATCCCTCAAATTGATAAATATTTTTTACTCAAGATTTCTTCATGTACAAACTCGTACTTTTTTGGCACATCTCTAACTTGAAATCTATCTTCACCGATACGCAATTCATTGCCTATTATTTGCGAACCTAAGCTTCTAATTTCAGCAAGATAGTAAGGGAGGTTTGGAGCTTCCTCAAGGGATTCTAACCCAGCCACGACTGAGTGAAATCCGGGTAGTTTCTCAAAGGGGTTCCATGGGACCAAAATGAAGGGCCGGATTACAAGACAAATGCCTCAGTCTGCTTTGCTGACACAGGGTGCTTCAAATCCATCGCCCCTATCGTTTTAAAAGAAATTGTGGCCCTTCACTTTAAGTTTTATGGGGAAGAACTTTTAGAGTCGCATTTCTGGCCATTCATTGCAATATAAAGTTGATCATTGTACAAAAATGCACACTTGATACCTTTCCATTATTTAAACCATTAAATCTCTAAAAACTAAATTCGGATTCCTAATATTCAAATAAGTATCACCAAATTTTTGTTGTTGCTATTAGTTTATTTGCAGCAGTAAATTTTAATCCGTTGATTTGTTATTTTAAACTGTATTTCTAATACAACTCTAATAGTCGAAAACAGGTAGGTGATCTCAAACGGGATAGATAATAAAAATATGTCCTTAATAACTCTAATGAACTCATGTAACTTAACTCCAATTGCATCATCACAGCTATGAGTCCGTTCATTTATATGGTTAAGTATAATTTGAGGTGTTGGCTATAATGTACCCTAAATCTATGCGAGAAGCTTAAGGAAGGTAGTCAAATCTTTTTAAAAATTTAAAAGGACTCTGTTTAAGAGAGTTCCATTAATATTTCAATAATATAACTCATCGATCTAAGTAAATTTTGTTAGAACATGAAAAAGATTATCTCAAAATAGAAATTTATTAAATTTGAAGTTTTTTATATGAATCTATGATTTCAGTACTTTTTATCTAAGGATTTAAAATAATATTCTTATGAGCTGTACCAAATTTGCATGATGCAAAAATTCTTTCATCAATTAAAACAAACTCCGAAATTACTTCTGTAGGATAAAAAAATATACATTTAAGAGATATTGATGATTTAAAAGCACCTTTAATTTTGAGAAAAAATAATCACTGTTTAATGTACTATGTCCCATCTTTGGTTCTTTATAATGAAATTCTCAAAATATAACTATTTAACCCTGTATCTACGGCATTCGCTGCAAATTTTTTCGGGAAAATAATTTTTGAGTCACTCAATTGAAAATTAAGGGATTTACGTAAATAAAATAATCATCTTTGGAAAATTCAATCCGCTATATCCAATTAAATTGATACTTTTGAGTACTGTCAGTACACGGAGTGCTAAAATATTGCCACAATACAAAAAAACATGACTTTTTATCGCAATTTTAAGTCTTAAAAACTAATACACTTTACTTTTGACTTTAACTACTTTTTGCGGGAACAAAAATAACACTCATGGGAATCCGATCGAAATGGCAGCTGAAAGCACAACTTCAGTTAAATCTATTCGCATTTCCCACTAAAATACTCATCACAGAACCTTTGCAGCTTTTTATCCTGGAAGAGCAAAACTGAAAGAGTGTCCCTGCAAAGTATCGTCAATATATTCGTAAGGATGGTTATTCAATGTAATTTTAAAGTTGGTGAGACTTGTAAGTACCGTCAGTAGATAAAGGGCTAAACTTAACACTTAATACTGAAATAAATTCTAAAAAAGAATTTATTGAATTAACAATAGCTATTGAAGAAACAAACATATTTCTCGAACTAATCTAAACATCGTAAGATTTTATTGAGAAAAGGAGAAAGTTTTTGCTCTTTATACTTTAAAGTGAAGAACAATAATTTTAAAACGTACACCAAAGCCAAATAGTTGAAAATTAAAAATGTATCATTTCAGAATATCCTAATTTCCATTTTAAGGAAAATGGAAATTAGAATACTACCGCATGGTCCCTTCCCCTCTATTTTCATCTCATAACTCCCAAATAATCCACAAGTTTTAATCATTTATCCCCAACAGTGTGTGAAATGGCCCTTTCTAAAACTTAAAAATGTTGAAATTAAATTACAAAGTTGCGCGTTCCTCTCGACACCGAAAAAGATCATCTCAAAGGGGATTGCTTATTTGGAGGAGTGAGCGGGAATAAAACTGTCCAATATTCAGCGCGATATTCCCCCATTTGAATTTCCCACACCGGCAAGATGGAGAGCACTTGTGAAATCGATGGGATTTGAAACCTTGCGCTTTTGCTCCGCTAAATTCACACTAAAATTGGACTATTGATTTCACACCCCTGTCTCAAGCGCGTCGAGAAAATATTTTTGAATGGATTTATTGGTAATGGTCTCTATCCTGGAATTCACTCCCAACCGCATTCCCGGGCTATTTCAATGAGGGGGGTTTAGTTCCACCAAATGTAGCCATTTGCGGATTTGTTTTAATTATTTGATTGCGATTAGTTGAATGACACTAAATGCGGGAGGTTTGCATGCCTTTCAGGCATTAAGCCGAATGTTTGGGATTCCGAAGAACTTCAAAAGCGGGTGATGAGAACTTTGCGGAGGAGTTGTCAAGGAAACAAAACTTAATTTTATGATGATTGTCTTTTTAAGAGTTCCGGAATGGGCTTAGAAAAATGCAGTAATGATTGTTGTTCACTTTTCGCGGGGGAATTAATTGGCGGCCGTATTATGGAACGTTAGTGAGATAGAGTAATCGAATCATTGCAGGAAAAATTTGAAGCCATTTGGATGTAATTTTAGTTCATTGAAAAGTGTCTGAAAATATTCCAAAATAATTTTTTCATCAGGGAGTATTTTGTGTAATTAAATACTTAATTATTTAACTGCAAATGCTTAGAAATTTCCAAATTTTGATTTGAAAGAGTGTATCTCCAGATCAAATTCCGGATAGCATTAATTGTTTGGTTAATACATATTTTAAACAATTTGGGGTGACTTGTTATTCAGATAATTAAATTAAACCCCCTTTCTGACCTAGCCGCCTCAAATCTCCCATTGGATTCAATGGTAATTTCGGGCCACTTAGGACTGAAAGGATAAATGTAATCTTATGTTTGTACTAATGTTACCTATGGTTTTTTAATTTTTTCAATTTCAGTGTCTTGATTTATTTCAGTTGGTTTTTCCCCAGTATTGTATTTTGTTGTTTCACATTTGTGTTACCAATACATAATATTTTCATAATTTCATTTTGTATTATTTTTCTTGCCTCACCTACAAAAATATTTATTTCTAAAAATTAATGTTACTTTAATTTTTATAAGAAACTTAATATGCATTATATGACTTATAAAACTGCTAGTAATTTTTATAAAATAGCTATCGTGCCTCTTATTATAATAAATAGGAATAAAACAAATGTGTGTTTCTTGAAAACTATCTAAACAAATTAACTGAAAAAATGAAGCCAGTAAAAATGTAAGTTAAAATACTTTTTAATACAATGTTCCTAAATTCATTTTTATAATTTACTCGCCTGATTTCATCTCGTTGTCTCATGTTAATTTAAATAATATCATAAAAGAGGGAAACCAAATTTAACAAAAAACCATATCACAAAAAGAGATTAGTTAGAATATAAAATAATGAACTATTTTATTGAAACTTAAAATTACTAAGACATTTAAACGAATCTATTTCAGAATTATGGATTGGCGTATCCTGATAGGAGTCCCATTCGTTTCAAATCAAACTCTCATACCTCAAAAACGCTAAATGCGAAATTTCATGAATAAATAATGTAACGTGTTTGAACCCAAGTCACTAGAATGATTGAGCGACTCGCGATACCAAGCATATGGATCACATTGGCCCTCTAGGTAAGAGATATTTAATCAGAAACTGTATCCATCGTGCATTACATAGTAATTGGGTGCCTCTATGCATGATTCAGCGAGCTTTAATGAATAAATAACTCTGCCTAAAGAATCAATTCACTCATTGTGTTAATCCCTTTTGTGGTTTGTGCCCTTAAACTGTTCAAATATGTAAACGGAGATGATAATTATAGCTGTTTTAAAATTTTTTTTATTTTCCATTTGTCTGACTGGTTTTCATGTTAAGCATTTTATTATATCATTTTAAGCATTTTATTATATTAACTCCTATGTAACTCCAATATATAAGAAAGGACCAAAATGGGATCCAGGCAATTATAGACCAGTAAGCTTAACATCAGTCATTTGTAAGATTTTCGAAACCATACTTAAAAAGCATATAATGTTATAATTGGAGAAGGGTAACTTACTATCAGACAATCAGTTTGGATTCAGGAAGGGTAGATCCTATCAAACTAATCTTTTAAAGTTCTATGGCGAAATAACAAAGGAGTTGGATCAAAAACATAGTGTAGACATATTTTACATAGATTTTCAAAAGGCATTTGATAAGGTTAAACACGAGGCATTGCTACTCAAATTAGAAAAATTGGGTATCAGGTAAAACATTATTGTGGATTGGGAATTGGTTGATAGGTAGGAAACAGAGTGCAAGTTAAGGGTAATTATTCTCAGTGGGCAGAGGTCATGAGTGGGGTGCCACAGGGGTCAGTTTTGGGGCCAATTATCTTTATAATTTTCATTAACGATATAAGTCAGGACATTAGGAACAAAATAAGCATCTTTGCTGACGACTTAAAAATTTGGGGAAGGGTAGATACTCAGGAGCAGGTACAAAATTTACAAAGGGATCTCGATATTATATCACAATGGGATGAAAAATGGGGTATGTCCTTTAACATAAGTAAATGTCAGGTACTTCATATGGGTCGGGGGAATGGTAGGGCAGAATTTTATCTGCAAGGGGACAAAGTTAAAGAGGGTAATATGATCAGAGATTTAGGGGTGATAGTTAATGACTTTAAATGGGTTCATCAGTGTTTAGCTGCTAGTAAAAAGGCTAATAGGATATTGGGTTACATTAAAAAACTGTTTCTTCAAGGTCCGAGGATATTATTTTGCCACTATACAGAGGCTTGGTGAGACCTCATCTAGAGTATGCTGATCAGTTTTGGTCTCCATACTTAAAAAAGATATTGATTCAATTGAAAGGGTTCAGCATAGGGCTACTAAAATGGTCAAGGGTATATCCAGTTTAAGTTCTGAGGGAAGATCAAAGAAGCTAAATATGTTCACTTTAGAGAAAAGAAGGATTAGAGGGGATTTGATTCAACTTTTTAAATTGGTAAAGCAAGGGGACACAGAGGGACTAGATTTCAATACGGGTAATAGAACAAGGGGTCACAATTTCAAATTGAATTAAGTCAAATTTAAGACGGATTGTAGAAAGCATTATTTTAATAGGGTACTGTATAGATTGAATTCGTTGCCTGAAACAATTGTAAATTCAAGTGGGGTAAACGAGTTCAAGAGGAAAATTGACAGATATTAGGATTCCGGTAGTTTGGGTTAGGAAGATAGGACCAACCTTGCTGGGCTTACGCCTATAGTTGGTCGACTTTATTTGTATTTGTATAACACGATTTTTAATTACATAATTGGGTACTTTTAAGTAAGGCTTTAAAAATGTTTACGAAAAATTTGCAAACTGCGCGTGTGCAAAATATTTGCATTTATAAAACTTTATTTGGTTAGAATGTAACCAAAATCATTTAGGATATTATTTTATTACGGACAACTTTCAAGCTTTTAAATAGTGTTATATTTAATTTTATTACAATTAAATTAGACACAATAAAGTTATAAATAAATGAGAAAATTTGTAAATCTGTACCAATATTATTCAATACCAACTTTGAGGTAACAAACTATTAGATACAAAGCCACTCACCAACCAGATACAAAGCCACTCAAAGTTGTATTATTGGATTCGTAGATAGAGAATAATAATTTTGGTGTATTTATGAGTATCGCAGATCTTTTCAGAAGAGCTAGATATTTACCTATTATAGCTCGATATACTAGTATTCAATAGAGTAGTTTCAATATACCCCATCATCAGTCATAACTTATAATTTAATTTTTATTATTGTCATAACCAGTTTTTACAGCCGACTTAAAATGGCATAACTAAAGATTCTTTATAACAAAGATAATTTATCAAATTTATTTAAATGATCGTTAAGGTTTCTCTTTGCAGCTTTAAAATTGTATTGGCATTGGGAAAGAGAATTAAAACTAGTAATATTTTTCAATGAATTGAATTATCATCACTAATATAGCAATAAATCGAAATAATTATGTTGTGTAAGCTGATATTATTTACAATGTGAAATATTATTTTACATATAACAATTTGTGGTATGGATATTATATAATTTCGGATATGATTGACTTCAATCCTATTTCTTAAATTGCAATTTACAAACTTATGATCAAAAATTTCCGTTCTTTATAATTTCAATTACAATATACAAAGAGGCGCAATAAATACTATTTTAACATTGTAAAGATTATTTCAGGGTAAAGTAAAAATTTTAAGACAACTTTAGTTTTACAAAATACTAAAATTTACTCCAAAAATTATTAAAACCTTACTCAAATTTCAAAGAACTCCTAAGTAAATTCGCAACATCAAAAGACAAGGTTCACTTTCATTTAAATGTTGCCACTCAAGACGCCTGAAAAAAATATGAGTAGAAAAATCGTGGGTTGGTTGTTGGGTTGTTGGTTTCTACTTTCTTGTTTGTTTTAGGGGATTGGCGAAATTTAAACAGAGTACTAGAACAGAGAGTCCGTCGCCATAGGCGCTAATGGAAATTGAAAAGTTGGATGGATATGGGGCTATTTTGGCGCTGCGATCGCATCTACGTCACGAGAGGCGGGGGAAAAATGCCTGATTGGTTGAGAAAAACTTTTTCCTTCTCCTTCGAAAATAGAAGATTGAGTGACAGCCAATCACAGGTTTGGTCACCAAAATGTACTACCGATCTCTCTGTCAATCATTTATAGTTCCTCGGATTTTTCTCTGTGGAAATTTACAACTCAAGAACTTGATTCGGACGCTCAACTGATGTGTCATTGTCAAAACAGACTGTTAAAATTAGGTATAAAATGTTACCAAAGAAATGAAAGCTATGGAAACACAATTTTGATAAAATTTATTAATGGATGTTTGCTAGTCACAAAAATTGCTGACACTAGTTAGCAACCGAAATGCTGCTTAAACATCTACTACCTAAGGTTGAATGTCTGGATAAATTTTTTTCTTTTCTTTAAAAAAATGATAAAGTTTTGGAGACAAATTTTATATAATTACCCTTTCGGTAGTAATGATGAATGACAAGGAGATGAAAGATTCTATAATGAAATTGAGCCAAGCAATTAGTTTGCAGCAGTAAAAGAACTCGAACTTCTAACTCTCAATACACAGAGGTCAACATCACTTAAAAATAGGATTTGAGTAAAAGGATGCATCACAAAGTTAATTGGCTTTTTTCCTCATTTACACAGAAAAAAATATATAAAAATATTCCTATCATCAAAACCTGGAATAATCTAAAATAATCAACAGAAATAGAAAACTTAAAAAATAAATACAAAACATATTATACTCTTGAATCTTATATTAAAGTTAACATTCTTATAATTCTTAAAATATTAAATTTCTAAATAAGCTTTCAAAAAAATATTCTTGGAAATAAATTCCTAATCTTTTTATTTATTTTTTACAATAATATACAGGGTGTTTAAGATGTTTTTCAGAACTTCTTGGAATGGTACGGAATACCTCAACGTCTCAGAATTATATAGGAATGGGGGGGGTCGGAAATGCACCTCTAATGACCTAGAGGTTTTTATAAACGGACGTGGAAGATTGCCTTCGGGAAATTGACACGTAACCTTTTAAAATCGGATTAAAACCAGAAATATTGTTCAATTTAGGCATTTATTACATAAAAACCAATTTAAGAGCTAAAATTTCAACATATTTTTAACCAAACCAATCGTAATTTTAATCATCCTAAAAAGCTTGCAGGAGGGGATGACTTATTTTAAGCCTGAAAACTGAGAAATTACGATTGAAATTTCAGCTCTTTCATTGATTGCATGTAATAAATGCCTGAATCAAACGATTTTGCTGGTTTTTAATGTAATCTTAAAAGACAAGGTGTCAATTTTCTCTGGATACTATACAACATCCCATTCCCGCTTATAATAGCCCCTAGGTCGTAAGGGGAGATTTTTCCCTAACGTGGTTTTATGTGATTCTGAGTCGCCTAGATCAGTGGTCCCCAACCTTTTTACCACCACGGACCGGTCAACGTTTGATAATTTTACCGCGGCCAACTGGTGGGGGGCGTTGATTGTTTACATTCTAGTTTATTTTGATTTATTAATTTTAATTTAATTGTATTTAAACATGCTTTCAAAATAAAATACAGTTACACCAAAAAATAAATAGAAAAGGATTTATAATTCATTTCATTCATTAATTTGGAGTATAAATCAAGGAATTTAAATTCATTTTTGGCGGACCGCGGCCCGGTACCATTTGATCCACGGACCGGCACCGGTTCGCGGACCGGGGGTTGGAGACCACTGGCCTAGATGTTTGCTCCCTCAGTCCTAGAAATTCTGAAAGACCCTATAGTTACAAAGAAAAATTATTTATACAAGGTGTCTCAAAAGGTTGATGCCAAACCTAACATGCGGTTCTGCCATGCCATAACAAGTTAGATTTTCATAGGAACCCATGTCCGGAAATGTAAACTGTGTCCGCACGATAACAATGTTCGCCGGCGAAGGAATGGACAATGTTTAAATGTTTTATTTTACGGAAAACTTCAATTATTATTATTACATATTCGGAGAGAACACACCCGAAAACCCCTGTGAACCAAATTTATTAAAATATGTGGGTAATTAGCCGAGAAAATCCCTTTCTAATTTGAAGACGGTCTGAAAAAATATTGAATTGAAATTGAAAGTGGAAAAAGATGGGTTTTCTCTGCTATTACATATCGGCAGAATTTAATGAAATTTAGTTTTCAGTGGTTTTCGCGGATGCTCTTTCAGAGTGCTTAACAATAATGAAAGGGTTTTTTAAAGTAAAAAAGTTTAACGATGCCCCTCCGCCGGAGAACATTGTCCTTTAGCGGACACTGTTTACATTTGTGGACAAGGACATATTCTCCTTGGAAATTTGGTTTGTCATGGCGTGACAGACCTTCATGTTAAGTTTGCCACCAACCTTTTTGAGACACCCTATATGAGTATTCGCCATAGGCAATAAATACTATTTAAATGATAATTGAGAGAGGAACTATTTAAAACACAACGTATAGATAGAATAATGTAGTAGGGTGAACCGACCAGTAGTTGACCACCTACCAGTAGTTGACCATTTGAGCATAAGTTTGCAAAAAACAAGAACTGTTGTGTGTTTATTTCGAATCTGTTGCTTTGAAAACGTAGTTAACATTTTATTAAAAGCTCATGCACAGTCTAAAGTTCCAGTATTGTTCTTAAAAGACGCAATAAATAGTTGAAAACACAGTTATCAACGAAGCTTCAAAGCATGCGCTCTCACTACTAGCTGTAATGGTATGGAGTATTTAGTTCAATCTCAAATCATCCAGCTAGTTTTTATTCCAATAGTTTATTGATTGATGTATTTAGGTTCTATATATTTAGTTTAATTAAATAAAACTATCATTATTTTTATAATAACCATTTAATTTGATATTTGAGGGGTGGTCAACCACTGGCTGTCTAAAATAGAAAAAGTGCTAGTATTTGACCAAAGTGGTCAACCACTGGATTTTATTCGCTTTTAAGATTTCTTTTTAAACCAAGAGCGATCTTAAAGATTTTTACCTGCAGTACAATTTTTGCTTAGATTTACTGTAAAAAAAGTTACATTTCCAGTAATTAACCAGTATTGTTAATAGGGACTCTTTATTCAATATAACTCTTTCATTGGTTCTTCACATTTCCAACACCTGCGCTTTGAAAATATGTCACTCCTCTCGCTAAGCCCTAAAATACGTACTACGGGTAGTTGGTTGGTTGGTTGTCAGACATACACGCATTTTTAGTTTTTTAGATAGCCTTCTGTAGTAAACGCTGGAATCGAACGATTCGCGGTGCAAGCGCTCGCTAGGTGGCGAATCGTATACTGGTTTAGGCTGAGCGCGCACTAGAGACTTTTGTCTCGGAGACAAAGACAAAATTGCTTCCCTGGCTATTGCAAGAAGCTAGAGTGCGCGCACATGGCGACGAGACCAAGATCACTAGGCCAAGAATTTCCTCATAGAAATGCATTGCTCTCGAGTGACTAGTGTTTTAAGTCGCCGAGACAAAAGTCTCCAGTGCGCGCTCAGCCTTACAGTCTGGTTTCAAAAGGTTAAACAATAAAACACATGTTCTACTTCTTGTTTTAGTATCAATATTTTATTTAAAACTCATATTTCCCCCGAGATCTTAGTTTTATGTAACTTAAAAAAATGATTGAAAAAAAAAATGAAAATTTCAAACCCTTCTTGGGTGTCTGTAGACCTGATTGAATAAAAAATTTTAAGAATTTTCTAAGATGTATTCAACAAATGTAAGATATTTTAGAAGGATTCGAAAAAACAGTTGGTTTTCAGATCATAGGATTTTCTGCCAAAAGGCCCGGGTGTTTTTATAAGAATGGAATATTAGATAAGTTAAAAACTTTAAAACCATTCCGTATAAAATTGTTAAGAAAAACTATAAACTTAAAAATTTGCTAAAATTTAACATTCTTTATTTTTGTGAGTTAATTCTATAATCATCAGATTAAATGAAAGTTTGTGTAAGGGTTTCTGAAACGTTTTCTTCAAACGTCTCCGTTGCATATTTATTTTCCAGCCAACTTTAGGAAGAACACTCTGTTTTAAAGAAATGGGGAAAACTTCAGTAGGACTTAAACAAATAGCTCTTTTGGAAATGATAGGTTGCGTTGTGGATCAGTTGGTTGATTTGTGCTTGAGCTGTATATTTTGATTTTTTTCTGGAAATGGTGAATATGGCAATGGTCAATTACTGGAATAATGGTGGTCAAATACCGGATGTAAGTGGTCAACTACTGGCAAAATCTCAATTAATTGCTTTTAAAATAAATAAATAAAATTCTATAAAAGTGAAAGGAAAAATGATTATCAGTAATTATTCCTCATTCCTTCATTGATATTAAACCACTGTCAATTTTTTTAGAAATTTTTTTTTCGTAGAAATAAAAATAAAAATTGGAGGAATTTCCACTAACTGGTCAATTACTGGTCGATTCACCCTATTTAAAAAATAATTAAAATCCACCATCTCCACTGATAATAAAAACGCCTTACACCGAAGGAAATAAAGTCCGTCATTTCTTGTCTTCACAGAACGGATACACTTTTATTTAAATTTCATTTCAGATCCCTGTATTATCAGAAACGTGTCAACTTGTTCCCTGATATTCCGACACTTTAAGTTTAGTTATTATTGCAGCTTAACTCGGATATGACAAGATTTTAATTATACTTTCACGCTTGTCAGGAGTTGATCATTGTGAAATAAGAGTGTTAGCTCAATTTCAATTTTCTAAGAGTTGAATGCAATTAATGCGCCTCATCTCGCTCCTTCAAACGTTTACCCAGCCTTAAATTATCAGTTACGATTACGAGAGGAGCTCCAATAATTATCCAGGTTTTTAGAGGGCTATAAGAAAGAAAGTAATTTTCAATTTCGTTCTCCGCTTGTTTTCCAATAGAGTTTTAATATGCTCTTCTGAACGAACTAGGTCATTTAAATTTGGAAAGGAGGTATTTTCTAATGAGAATGCAATAACCAATAATCAATTGCTTAAAATTATGGCCTGTTGAATTATAAACTTAAATACTTAATCTTCCATTTTTTGTGATGATTATTTTCATGTTATAAATATTAAGATTATGGATTTCTTAATATTAAAGTAGGTTCAAAAGGGGAAAGTATGGTGGGGTAAAAAGAGTATATTTTTAACTAAGTGTACTAATGGGAATATATATAAATTATCATAAAATAAAAATTTCTAGCACATAATAGGGCATTCAGAGTAACATGCTTAAAACCGTTGATGTGAATGTTTTTTTTAGTTTTATTTAAGGTAAAATGCACTTTTTTCAAGAAATCTTTCAAGATTTTATATAGGTGGAAACAAATTTAGAACAAAAATATTAATGGAAAATCTTCTTTTATCAAAACATTCTACTATCTACAATCGTTTGGAAGTAGAAATCATGTAGATAAAAAAAGTTAGAAAGTAGGTAGTAAAAATTTATGAAGGAAAGTCTCAAGTTTAGACTATATTCTCAGCTCCTCGAAGTTTCATTGGACTGGATTACTAAAGCAGTGACTATCGAATTACTCAGTGTGTACCTGATAAATATACATTCCTTTGAAGATATAGCAAATGGATTCGGGCTTGATTTCAACTGAGAAACCACTCGCACAATGATTTTCTAAACAGCGTCTACAAGCTAAATACTAAGCAGAATTTAAGGAAGATAAATTAAAAACTAATAAATTTAAAACAAATAAGAAAATTTATAGCTTGAATCAATGAAACTCGATAGTTTGCATCCCTGTGATATTAAAAAGTAATTTCTTACACCTGGAGATCGGGACATGAGTGCAAAAAATTACGACGAACGTGTAACTTCAAATCAAATCAAATCAAATCAAATTTATTATACACATACAAAAAAATACAAAGATATAAAGAAAAAATCATATCACCTGGGATCGCTGATCCATAAAGGTGAATATAGATAAATATAAAATCTACAGAAAAAACTTACAAATAACACAACATACAAATAAACAAAAGATGACATAAAGGAAAAAAACACAAGAAATTCCTTAACTTTGTCAAACTATTCACGATGAAACCTTGTTTATTAGTTTTTGATAGTTTATGAAAAAAAAAACATTTCTTACAACTGGGCAGGACAAATCTGTGTTAATAGGTTATTAATAATTTAATATGTTGCTTTATGGTTATGTGGTTATGGCTTGTAAGCAAGAGTTCACCGGTTTCTGGGACTCTAATAAAATAAGAAATATGAAGGTATATTCTAGACTCTAGAATATACCTATACTTTTCTAACTCAATCATCTGGACATTAATTTTTTAACAATCTGTAAGAGACTTTATCTCCTGCTCCTCAAGTGTTAGAATTTTTTTCATGAGTAGAAAAATTTCACAGTGAATAAAAGTTGTCAAGAACATTCTCAAAAATTACATAGTACTCGTTAAAATTATCTGCACCCACTTCCCAAAGAACGATCTCCCCAGGGTTATGCCTTCATCAATAAAACCAACTAATTTCAATAACTCGACGTTGAATAAAATAATCCAGTGATTTTGTCGCGGACTCAGGTTACCTCCCTAACTTCTCCATGGCTTTACAGTTTCAGAACCAAGAACGGACACGTGCCCTTCTTCTTAAAAGAGTAGAAAATCACTTTTTCTATCGAACGATAAACTCATGAATTTTGAAATAGTTGACTGAAAATGCCAAAAAAAGACTGTAATTCCATTCACAAGCCTAAATTTACTTGTGAGTATAAGGTGTATTTATGCTACACCTTCATGCATGAATCATGCGCTTATTGAAATACGTGGCCGAAAAATAACTAGATTCCTTCCTTAAAAAAACCCTTTTCCTTCCCAACTTGCATTAGAATTTTTTGCATCGTGTAATATTTATATGGTATGGACGCGTAAATACTTAACAATCAAATGTCTATCATTTATTAAACACTGATCAATCACTGAGGACAGTGCGCTATAAATACCAATCAGAACTTACGAATTCTCTCATGCAAAACTAAATATTTGTATGCATTGAGTTTTAAATCTAAAAACTTTTTATTACTAAAAATAGTGATTAAACTTTGAAAGGACATAGAATTCTAGATCAATAAAATTAACTGTAAACCTTGTACATAGATATACAAAAAATTAAAGCAAACATAACTTTTCAGATGTGATTTCAGATTTAGAGTATGATAGAAATAGGGTTGTATGAATATATTAGGAATAAATAATATATTTTTCAATATTTATTACATTTCATATGTCCTATTTGAAGGAAAATTCCATGTTTTTATTTGAATAATATAAATATTTATTATTTGCGTTAAGAAGCAACGGTTAAAAAGGCGGACTTCAATGAATATCAAATTACAGATAATGCATCCTCTCAAAACTATTCGTTGAAGTACGAGAAATCTAAAACTAACTCAATATATTCAAATAAACCTTTAATCTGAAACATTAAATGAAATGTATATTGGAATAATTAAGTTTGAATAATCAATTTGCTCACATAACTCATATATTAATGTCTAAAGTTTTGAGTACATAAGTTTAATGAGATGAGGTACACATTTCGTTCGAAATACAACCGTTTCAATTTAGTGAAGATTGATTTCCATTAAAATTTATGTAATTTCTCGGTTAATATTTATTGAGGAGATGATTGTAGTATTCACTATAACTGCTTTAATCTTAAATCTTCTATAATTATATTTACAGGGTGTTTCAAAAGTCCATTTCGTGACTTTTATTTGGAACCAACGTGTCCTAGGGTCACGGAAGTAAGGTCTACCCCTAGGTAATAGAATTTAAAAACTGTAATTAATTTAAAAACTATAGGAGATAGAGCAAAATCCTCAGTAAGATATAAGTAGGTAATATTAAAGTAGTAGAAGTAGTAGACTCAGTAGGTAATATTAAATTTTTTAAAAAAGAAAAGTATTTTTTTTTGTTTTTTTATTTATTTATTTTTTCATATTTTTTAAAAATAAATTTGTATTTCTTTTTTAATTTTGCATTGCTTTTTTTCCTTTTTTGTCAATAGATGTATTTATATATATAACCATAATTTAGCTGCCTGAATGAGTCCGTTACTCCTTGGTAGCACATATGTATTTCTCCCCTTCCTGATTTGTCGTGTTCTTTTTTCTCTGTCCCTAGTTTATGTAATGATATAATGATAATAATAAATTTGTTTGTTTGTAAAGAGTATTGTTGCCAACGTTATGAAAAACTCACAGAAAAAAGCGGAGATATTAGCATGTAAAAATAGCACTTTTTCAAACCTCAAAAAAAAAAAGTTCGTAAATTTGCAAGTTTTATTGATTTTTTGATTAAATGTTGCCTTTATTCAACTAAAAAACACAAAACTGCACATTAACACTGTAAAAATTGAAAATTTGCGAACTTTTTCTTTTTTGAGGTCTGAAAAAGTGTTATTTTCTCATGCTAATTTCTCCACGAATATTCACGATATTTTCATGAATTTTTTTTCTGGAAGTTCTTCATAACGTTGGCAAAAATATTCTGCCTGATGTTTTTGCTCTATCTCCTTTAGTTTTTAAATTAATTTTTATAACTTTTTTATTTTGCCGCTAGGGGTGCTGTAAGTCATCTCAATGGATTCTCCAGGGACATTTACCCACAGAGTATAGAGCTTAACAGAGTGTTCATCTCCATAGACGCTAATGGCAACTTTTTTAACAGGAATTTTCCCTTAGACAAATCTCTGGACGCAGGACCCGCCTCCTTACCTCTTATAGCTCCACCTCCCACCTGTCACTCACCCACTGAAGCTGCCTTCAAATCGGAAGTGGAGGGAAAATCTCTTTTTTCCCCATTCGCTATAGCGCTCTGGGGAAAGGAATCTATAACTTAAAAATAATAAATCTTTATAAAATAATAATAAAATAAATAAATAATAAAATGTAATAGCTTTTAAATAAAATAATAATAGCTTTTAGAAATAAATAAATCTGTAAAATGAAGTAGGGAAATTAATTACCTACTTTAGGGAATTGTTGTACGATCTACGGGAAAAAAGAGCAGCGCCGATAAAATCAAAATGCAACGCGTGATAGAAGTTCCATATCCAATCAGGATTCACTTACGCATTAAGCTTTTTCTGATTGGCTGCTAGTGAACTGAATTATAATCTGCGAGCTGAATTAAATAAATGACCTAAAGAGGAAAACCGCAGTTTGGTATCTCTGTAAGCTCAATACTCTGTGCATTTACCTAGGTACAAGGTAGGGGAGAACGGGGCACATTCGCACAAAAAGTGCATTTCGGCATATTTCTCTGGATCTAGATGAGATATTGAAACAAACTCGGATTCAAATGAAAGTTAAGACCTTTCCCGATATTTTAAAACGATAACTGGTCGCATTCATCTAGAATTTCTAACCTATATCATCAATCTAAAAAACGAGAAATTTCGTGCGAATGTGCCCCATGGGTAGGGCAGTTTCGCACACGTGTGGGGCACATTCGTACACATGCAAAAAAATTATAAAATAATTATTTTTACAAACTAAAAAGTTTATTGTACTTTAATGTAAGGATAATTAAACGAAATATTTGGCACTTTTACATATTTTTCCTCTAATTTGAAGATTTGTTTTACAAAAAGAAAATAGCTTCAGAAAATATTGAACATCTAAGTTTTTTATGAGGAAAACAATTGTAGTAATGAAGAGTATTGAAGTAAAGAAGTACATTGACATACTTCACATAATATAATTAGTTAGAAAAGGTTCAACTAATGTTTTAACTGTCAGGTTTTATTCGAAAAGAAAAGTGAACCAACAGCTCGCTTATTTACACCTGAAACTGACGGTTGGGGAACTTTTAATACGATATTATCTTTTTGTATGAATGTTGAATCATTACTTACTGGGAAAATAAAAGTTTCGTCATTAATTTTAAAGTTCTTCATCATTAATTTTAAATAAGCACCATTCAATTCCAAATTTTCTATTTGAGCAACATAACAAAATTTTCTTTTTGGTAGCAAATTCTACTAGAATAAAATCACTTAAGTTCAAGTCAATTGGTATTAAACAATTATCAGGGATAATTATTTCTTCAATGTTTAAATCTGGGTCTAAATTCCTTAAAACTGAAGCTTTCTTTAAGATGTTATTTTCTATTATCACCAAATTTTGAAAAAATTACAATAAAAAACAATTAAACTTCAAGTTATTAAATATACTGCACTTATAAACATATAAATCACTTTCATAATCAAAAATGGGAAAGATGAGGCACATTCGCACTGTCTGAATCTGCCCCATGTTTTGGCGTGCGAATGTGCCCCATCTACCAGTTCAAGCTTACCACGTCCCAACAAGATATTTATAATTAAAGCAGGGAAATAAAACCTTTCTAGAAACTTACTTTAGTAGTTCCTCTACTGAATAAAATGCTGAATGTCCACTTGAGAACTATTTTTGATTGATATTTTACGCCAACAAAATGACAAGAAAATTTACTTTGCTGCTTCTAACGCTAGCAAATTTCTAGTACGTATACAACAAAATGGCTCAGAGCTTTGAAAATTCATGCAAGAGGTGGTAGTCATGCTTTCATCTACTGGCATTTTTTTCAGATTTTTAAATTAATAATTACTAGGGGAAATGCCGTCTGTCTGAATGTGCCCCATGTGCGAAATAGCCCCACTCTCCCCTATACCTTACTTCCGTTACCCTAGGACATGTTGGTTCCAAATAAAAGCCACGATACCGACTTTTGAAACATCCTGTCTATGCTAGAATATAGAGTTTTACTTGAAGTTAGGTGTTCAATATAAGGTATGGGATTTGAGTCTGGATTCTATTTTATCTGTGAGAAGATTCCATTTTCATTCTCCTAGTCTAACTGTGTAAAAAGAGATAAAACGCAAGTATATCTTTTAAATGAATTTTTAGAATTTAGAAATTAATTTTGTGCAAAAATTATGAAAAAAGTATCATTTAGTAAGATCAAAACACTGATTTTAATTCTTATAAACTAGACACAACGCTTTAAAACATACCAGGGTATAATTTCGACACTAAAGTATAAAATTACGAGAAAAATAACTTTTACCCCTAAAATAAGTGTGTAAAATCTGTTAAATTAAAAAAAATTAAAAAATTTGTATTTTGTGAAAAACTGAATGAAACTATCCTTGGATACAGTTGTATTAAAAGGAAATACTAGTGAAAATGTGAAAAAAATTAGTTTAACTTTTAACTTATAATTCAGTGTGTGAGAACATCCTCTATATAACGTACGCTTACATAAAAAAATCACTCACAAAAGCAAACTTCAAAGGTTAAGTTAACTACCCATTCTCATAAAATAAAAAGTAAGAAACTTTCATTCATTTATATTATTATTCATTCATCACAGACTACTGTTTTAAGCGTGATAAGTCCTCTGATATTGTTTAAACTTCTATTAAATAAGAAGACAAAAGTTTTTTATAGTTTTATAAATAAAATTAATAACTTTTAATAAAATAATTTAATAGTAATGTCACTTACATAAATGACGATATAACTATCAAGATATCAATACACAGGAATTATTCATTACAGAAGGTTTAAAACTTTTCAGAAATTTAGATGATAAATAAAACTAAATTAAATAAAATATTATCTGCAAAAATAACCCTAAATTTCCAATCTTAGAAATCAAAAATCAAAACTTAAATTATGAAGATCTCGTACATAACAGTCAATTCTTACGAATTAGTTGAAATATTTTAATTTTTTTAGTAAATTTCCAATTAATTTAGAAAAGTCTGAAATTTTAGGCACCAGAAATAGACAATAATAGGAAGATATGAATAAAAAAGCAATAGGTAAACGATATTTTTTCCAACTTATGTAATTCAACATCTTATTTATGTAAATAGCAGCAACATTTAATAGAACCCCGTTCCTTTTTTTCCATTTTTGAACCTTTCTTCGTATCCAAATGACTAAATCTCATGAATTAGATAATGAAATTTTTTTATGTGGCTTTTTCCAAATGAGCAATAAAAAAAATTTTTGTTTTTGCAATCCAACAAAATAAGACTCTCTTCTTTGATAAAAAAGAGGCAATCTTTTATTTGGGTTATTTGGAGGTAAAAAGAATTGTTTTAATTAATAGAGATGAAGAGTTAATTAAAAAGAATGATTCATGATGCTGACTCAGTTACTAAGTGAAAGTTTAATCATAAATACTAGCTCTCATCTTTGTTACTTTCCAAGCTTTAAAATAAACTTAAAAGATAAATTCAAATAAACAAACACTCTGTAGGAAACTTCATTAGCATATCAAAGTTAATTAATAATTTTTTATACAGTGTGTATCAACAAGTACATACAAAACCCAATAAACTAAATCTCTCCAATGCACTTTTTTTGTTCGAAAAATGTCATATGAAAAAAACTTTATTATTTCATTCCACAGCGAGCGCATGCATGGGAAATAGATATTTTTGACATCTTAGTGAAAATATCGAAATAACCATGTCCACCTTTCTCAAAAAACTTTTTTAGGGTAAACCGGAAATAACGTCTTACCTTTTCTTTTGCAATTTTCTGGAAAACTGGATCATAGGTATAGTTTTTTGGGGCTTTTTTATGTACTCCATGCAAGGGATCTGTCTGAGCAGACTTGTTGCTATACTCTGTGGGAGACAGAAACAACATGGTTTAATAAGACACATTTGGCCAAAAAAATATTAATGGACCGACACCAAATTACCAAAATCTGTGTTTCGAAAGGAAATGGTAGTCTAGTTCGGTTGAAATAACTGTCATATTTCTTAGCAATTAGGGAAAATCGCATGTAAAGTTTTCTTTCCAAAACTTCAAAAGCCACATAAACCTAAGATATCGCTTCATTTAACAAGGCCGAACTCCGAAAGAGATATGCAGAGATATATAAACAGAGATATATGCGGCAGTCTGAGAAAATTACTTTATAAAAATCCCCCTCATAAAACAAATGCCATCTTTAAACTCCAATTTCAAACAAGGGCTTACATTTATCAAATACCATTGGAATCTACTTTGCATCCCCAACATGAATGATAAAAGCCCATTAACCTGTTATTAGGAGGCGCCAATCTTGATTATCATGTGATCCAAACGGCTGAGTAGATTCATTCAACCCCGAAGCTGAGTAAATCAAAGTGGTTTAATAACCCCGCTAGAACACTCATTAATGCAAACCAATGTTCCGATTTCGAGTGATCGATGTATTGAATTCAAATCATTACCACAGAGGTTTCGATGAAATATTCTCAAAATGCACTATAGCATGCAGTAGCGCGGAATAAATGCAGCAAGGTTGTGTACTGTAAAGACACAACCTTTAATTTGATAATCGGGAATTTTATAATGATAATCGGGTTCCCGTCAATAATCATTGCTTCTTACTTAATTACATTAATAACTTTAAAAATTGGGTTAGGTTTTTGTATAAAAATCAAAATTTATCTGTTTTATTCTTCTGAATAAAATTCAAGAATTACTATGGAACTTGGAGCGATGTAGTTTTACTCCGATAATAATGATTAATTTGGGAACAAATTGCTAAAAGTAATATTAAAATAGGATTTTTTTCTCGCGTGTTTGGAAACTTGTTTGGAAATTTGTTCTTAAATAAAAAACGTCAGCATATTTAAAAGTAATAATAAAAAAATTTTTATTCAACTTTTAGATACATTTTTGCACGACGTTAAGAGTTTTTCTCGTGGCGGTTGGACTACTTTTTAGGATACAAAAACTTCTAAAGCTAGCTTTCTTGAAAGTCTCCTGCATCCAAGATATCCATAAGGAGTAAGGTAAATGTGGTTATAGTGGACACTTTAAGGAAGATTTTTGCTTAAATTCTCAATAAATACCAACCTATTTGCTTGGAAACCGTTATCATCCTATTTTTAGATTAATTGGATCTTCTTCTTTCGATTTTACCATTAAAAATTTTAATTAAATTGGGTAAAGTATTTTAAATTAATTTTTAAAAAGTACCCCAAATTGCATCTATAGTGGCCACATAGATGTAGCTGTTGTATCTATGGTGGACACCTCTTGCATCTATAGTGGACACCTCTCTTTTTCTGCCTATATGAGGGGTTTATGGATGAAATTGATGGGTTTTTTTGGTATAGTCGTTTATTTCTAATTAAATCTTCCTTCCCAACGAAATATATTTTATATCAAATCAAATTAGCTTTATTTAAAAAAAATACTGATAGTTTCCGGCCCAAAGCCTACGCTATAGCTGATTTGAGAGGAGTTAAGCATGTAATTCAATGTTTTTTAAACCTTGGTTCCCGAAGCCAGAATGAAACCAAATTCATACAACACTCATTTTAAAGCACAATCAACAGTTTATGAAGAAAAACTGATCCAAATTCAATGTTATTTAAGTTTATATTAGAAGCCATTGCGGTGGCCAGTATTGAAAAATCTAAGATTTTGTGTTGGTATTATTTCGTTTCTTTAAGTTTATGGACTGCTGTCCTGAACAGATGAGGGTAAGATGAGGAAATATTCAAGTCGAGAGGAGATATTAAGATAGAATTTAATTGTGGTTCAAAGTGCTATATACAAACAGGAAAACTATTTTTTCTTTTCAATTTAAAAACTAACAATAATATTTACAATCTCGCGACAGCAACTCCTTTGTTGCCATTCTTTGATAAAACATTCACAAAAAGATAGTTACTAGTAAGTGGTCACGACATTCTCCCCACTTTGAGTTTTGGTTACATAAACTCAAAAGGAAAAAAATATATGTAAGGTTAAAGTTCACTTAATTTAATATCTTAGAGTTCAATTCAATAACTAACTATAACTAACTATACTTCTAGTTTCTCTAGTCTCCTCAAGAAAATCACTATTGCACTTTCAGTTATCTGGTTGGCAGACAGCTGGCTTCTCTTCTTTTTCCTTGCGTTCATGATCTTCCCCAGCAGACTGGGTTGCTGAGATCTCCAGAGGATAAAGACGCTGCACTGGTCGCAGCAGCTCACCCCTGGCAGTCTTGAGTTTAACGAGTCTTGTAACACCATCCTTCCCAGGGATCGTTTCAACCACTTTACCAAGTGGCCAATTGATGCGCTTTGTATTATCACTGCCAATTAGGACAATGTCACCAACTTTCACTTTATCTTCTCTCTTGGTAACTGAAGAACGAAGGAAGCCAAGATACTCTCTTTTAAACCTTTGCTTTATATTTTCACGAAGCTTTTGTATATGCTTCCATCTCTTAGAAATGTTCATCTTCTGGATTTCATCTAAATCAGGAACTTCGTTGGAAGGCAGATCTTGAAGAAACATGGAAGGTGTCAAGGTTCTCAACTCTGGTTCATCGTGTAGGTACGTTAAAGGTCTATTATTCATGACAGATTCACACTCACAGATGAGAGTCTGCAATTCTTCATAAGACAGAGACGATTGTCCCAGATTTTTCCTCAAAAGATCTTTCAAGATGCCGATTAATCGCTCCCAGAACCCTCCCCACCATGGGGAGGATGGTGGGTTGAATTTAAATCGAATTTCATTGACTGTGAAACTTTTTTCGATTTCAGTCCAGTCCAATAGCTTCAGAGCATTACTCAGTCCAGTGAAATTTGTTCCGTTGTCTGAATACAACACGGATATTCTTCCTCTTCTAGAAATAAATCTACGCAGGGCTTGGATGAAATCATTTGTACTCAGTGAGGGTACTAGCTCTAAATGCACCGCTCTAAATACCGCACATGTGAAAAGTACTATCCACACTTTTTGTTTGGAGCTAGTCAACAGTGGTCCAGCCAAATCCACGCCGGAAACTTGGAAAACGGCTGTTAATTCAGTCCGGTCCTTAGGAAGAGGTGGAAAGGGTACTTCAAGGTGTTTTACCCTTTGTTTCGTGCAAGGAAGACAATCCTTAATAACACTTCTTATGGTCTTTTTTCCTTTTACGATCCAGAATCTTTCACGCAGAATGCTTAGTAGCGTTGATGTTCCAGCATGTTTGTTAGAAAGATGTTCTTGATGTATAAATCTTCTCACTGCAAGGTGTTCTGAAGGTAGAATGATTGGAGTTCTAAAATCTTCCGACTCTTCTTCATTCATCAATCTGGATTTTAATCGTAAAATTCCCTGTTCATCTTCAAATACTTGAAGACCTTTTAAATTCTTTCGTGTCTTTTCATCATAGTAACATTCCTTTTGTATGGACCTAAACAGAATTCTCTGTGTATCTAGTTGTTCCTCATTTTTTAGTTCCATACATTTTCTTAAATCTTTCGCCTTTGGTTGAAAGCGCAGCACCCAGCACAGCACTCTTATCATTTTTGAGAAACTGGAGAATCTTGTAGCCAATCGTAATGGGATTGACTCCAGCTCTGTGTTACTAGCTGAGATGACGGATTTTCGTTTCTCCTTCTCAACTTCTTTTTCGTTAGAATTTACCGCGGACTTGGGCCACTGTTCTTTAGATTCTTGTAACCAAACTGGTCCTTGCCACCACTTGCATCGTAGAAGTTGCTTGGCTCCACAACCTCTCGACAAAACGTCTGCCGGATTCTGATTAGTTGGAATATGAAGCCAATCTTCGGTATTTGTCAATCTTCTAATTTCATTTATTCTGTTGGCAACAAATACTGTCCATTGCTCTTGGCGAGTTATCCATGAAAGTACTGTGGATGAATCAGTCCAAAAATAGGTCTCAAAATCAGAGAGTTTCAGAGATTGCATCACCGAATAAAAAAGTATTGCGCCGATGGTAGCAGCCATTAATTCAAGACGTGGGATACTAACGTCTTTCATTGGAGTTATTCGTGACTTAGCTTGAAGTAATTGAACAGTAACTGAACCCGTAACAGATTCACTTCTTAAGAAGATGCATGCCGCATAGGCTGTCTTACTGGCATCGACAAAGGTATGAATACTTATTTTGGATCCTTCCATCACACCTAACCATCTTGGGATTCTTATATCTTTGATGCATTCCATCTGTTTGCTCCACTTCAGGAACTTCTTCTGTATCTCCTCATTCACTTCATCATCCCATGATTCTTTTGTTTTCCAGGTAGCTTGAAGCAAAATCTTAGGTTGTATCATAAGAGGTGAAAGGAAGCCTATGGGATCAAAAATACTACTAACAAGTGAGAGTAATTTTCTTTTGGTCATCTTCTCAGTTTCATCAAACTTTAAGGATTTTGAGTCTATCTCTAGTGTATCTAAATGCTTATCCCATATCAATCCTAATACTGGTGACTTAGTATCTTTAGAAGATTCCTTATCCACTGAACTTTCCCATCCTCTAAGGTCAAACATTCCTTCTTTCATCATATTAGTTGCAGATTCGATAAAGGTGTTCAGCTCATCACCGTTCTGTACACTTGTTACACAATTATCAACATAAAAACTTTCTTCTAGTTTCTTCAGTAATTCTTCCGAGTACCGTTCTTTCATTGATTCTCTTGATAGATGGTAATTAATAACTGCCATCAATAGGAAGGGGCTGCAGGTGATCCCAAAAACAACACGAGTGTGCCTAAAAACCTGCCTTCTACCTTCATGGTCATACCACAGAAATCTTACAAAATTACGTTCCTTTTCATTTAAGGAGATTTGTAGAAAAGCTCTTCGAATGTCTGAGATGACACCAATTTGATTCAGTCGAAATCTTGCTAAAGTAGCGGGAATTGTTTCGATTAGATTTATTCCCGTCTCCAAACAGTCATTTAATGAAGGGTGATTGTGAATCTTAGCGGAGGCATCGAAGACCGGTCTTATCTTCATCGAAGAAGTCGCAAGTGTTTCTTTGATGACAGGACGGTGTGGAAGGTAATGAACTTCAGCAGGTAATGCTAACTCTTCTTCAGATACTTTTTCAATAACTCCTTCCTCCAACCATTCTGCAAAGACTTCATCATACTTTTCTCTAAAACCATTCTTCTCTAATTTTCTAGTAGTAGAGTCTAATCTTTTCAAGCAAAGCTCGTAGTTATCTGTTAGTAATGTGTGGTTTTCTTTCCAAGGCATATGTACTTCATATCTTCCATCTTCCTTTTGTCGGACTGTTTCTTGAAAATGGATCATAACAGCTTTGCTTGTTTCTTCTTTCGAATTTTGTTCAATTGGATCTCGGATTCCAAGAAGTTCTAGATCCCACAGGGAAGAAACTGGGACTTCTGGCTGTGATAACATAGTAACAATATTCATACTTGTACTCTTTTGATCGGTATATTGGGGTACTTTCCCCATCAGAGTCCAGCCTAATTTGGTTTCTAGAGCAACTAAGCCAGTAGTTAACTCTTCTCGTTTACCAGTAATTAATTTACCAGCAACGTCAGCGCCCAGCAGTATTTCAATAGGACCTGTGTTTTCCTTAACGTCAGTCAGATATATCTTCTTAGTTTTCAGTTCATTAATCCAAGAACCATTCTTCACACTAGGGATATCATTGCAAATGACATCATGATCTAAGGCATCTAAGTTACAAGTATAATTACCCTTAATATTGCTCAAATAAATTTTATAGCAATTATGTGTATACATCTTTGTTTTCGTCCCACCAAATAAGGAATGGCAAAATTCTTCTTTTCTCTGTAAATTAAAACCCAACTCTTCAGCAGTAGATTTTAAGATATAAGATTTTTGGGACCCTGTATCGATGATGATTCGGGCTCTTCGTTCTTTCTTCGTGCCTTGCACTTTTACAACAAGCGTTTGTAAAATAACTTCATTTGTTGCCTGAGAATGCAAGGTATCAACTGTACATCCATCAGTGTTCTTGTAGCTTTGACCTCGTTTTGAAGTGTCAGACTTGTTGCATTCCAGATTCGGGCACATAAACTTCAAATGTCTTTTCGAACAAGCTTGACATGTAATGTAAGCTGGACATGTGGAAGCGAGGTGACCCTTCCCCATGCAAACCCGACACAGTCCTTTTTTCTTTATTATTTCTAGTTTTTCTTCTATAGGAATGTAAAAAGCTTTTCTGCAAAATCTAGTCTCATGATCTTTTAAACAAAACCAACACTTCCCTTTTGCTTCTTGCATAATCAACTCTGTGGCGGACGGGGGTGACCGTTGGCTCTCTGTCCCCAAGTGCTTCTTTTTCTCTGAGTGCGAATAAATGTCTGATCGGCTCAATTTTATTCTCTCTTCCGATTCTACTTCACTTTTCAAAAATAAAAGTATGGCATCCAGACTTGACACTTTTTGTTCGCATTCAATATGTTTTCTTTGCCTTTCAAAAGATCGTAATAAAGTAATTGGCAATGAACTTTCTACTAAAGGATATAAAATAGTGCCACACTGATCTGTTGTTACTCCCAGACTGCTTAAAGCTCTAAGCTGGGTAGAAAGCTTGTTGTACAAACCACTCAAAGAATCCGGCTTATTTTTCATAGCACTATTTAAAACAAGTTTCAATAATTCCCGCACATAAAAATCAACTAACAAATCTTTCCGTCCATATCTTTCAATCAAACTCTCTATTGCTAAAGGATAATTTTCTCTTGTTATTGGAAAGGATTCTATCAGCTCCCTTGCTTCAGATTTATGGGTTGTTGATTGAATGAGGTAATGAAATTTATCAAGGTTCGTTATGGTTTTGTTTTCATGAATGGTTTGAAATTGGTTCCAAAATGTAAGCCAGTTTTTTAAATCCCCGCTGAATTTATAAATTTCTATTTCCGGAAGTCGTGGTGAAGCTGTTTGACTACTGCTATTATTATTCAAATTATCGTTACTAGGGCAAGAACTGCTAATATTTCGTTTTGCCGAAGCGTCATTCAATATTCTTTTGGATTTTAGTTCTATTCTTAGAGCTTTTTCTCTGTAATCTTCAACAACGTCGAATTCATTCATGTACTCTTCTTCCTTGGTTAGAGCATTCAAATATGCGATATGAGCTAATTCCAGAGATTCTGCCTTTTGTTTAAACAACTGTAAACAAGTTTCGATTTCCTCTACATCCACAACATCCTCAATCAATAAATTTTCTAGCTTGATATACGCCTTGCTAAAAGCCGTTCGTTGCGCTGTTTTATTTCGTTTGATTATTTCCATCTTTACTATCTTCTTAAAATCAAAATATAGAGCAAAATACTAATAGGTTCTTCGTATAATTAATCAAAACATACTTTAAAATCTTCAAGATGGAAATTGGTTCTTTCTCGCGCAATTATAAGTTCAACGTTCAGGACAATGCCAGCCCACCCGGGGGCGCCAAATATTTCGTTTCTTTAAGTTTATGGACTGCTGTCCTGAACAGATGAGGGTAAGATGAGGAAATATTCAAGTCGAGAGGAGATATTAAGATAGAATTTAATTGTGGTTCAAAGTGCTATATACAAACAGGAAAACTATTTTTTCTTTTCAATTTAAAAACTAACAATAATATTTACAATCTCGCGACAGCAACTCCTTTGTTGCCATTCTTTGATAAAACATTCACAAAAAGATAGTTACTAGTAAGTGGTCACGACAGGTATAGTGGCCACCCCCATAAATCCTCGTAAAGTCAAAATTTTCAAATAAATTTTATTTATTATCATTTTATACACTCTTCTTTATCTTAATATAAATTTAATAGTCAATTAAACGGTAATAAATACAAAAAAATCAGTTCTGATATACCCGTTTCCTTACGCGATTCAATAAGCAAAATCAAATTTCAGTCACTCGGCTGATGTTGTTATTTTTAAATATTTAAATATCCTTCCCATGCTGATCTTTGGTATCGTTGATAATTTACCAGCTTACCTGATTGTATACAATCTACTATGCCTATGAATTTTGACGCTGATTGATGCCTCTAACTCGTTTTATTTAAAATTAATCAGCTATGTGGCCACTATTGGTACAGCGTCCACTATACCCAAATTTACCTTATCTAAGTATGATAATTTATAATTTAGATAGAACATAACGCGTTTATTATACCTACTGATAGCCACACATACACACACACACACAATCGTGAAAAATGAGTCACGTGATTTGAGAGACGCGACATTAATTTTGTGAACGGAAATAGGGGAGAAAGGAAGATGGTTGGGTCCATTTATTTACAATTCTGTCACCAACCCTTCTGTTACAAGGCCTAGAAATTGGAATCGCTTGCATTGAAATTGAAATTTATTTTAGTAGAAAGCAAAGAAATGAATGTCTAACGCATGGTTAGGAAACGAAGCACCAAGATAATTTTTCGCTCTTCAAAGTGCCACGATCTCCACCTTTGGACCTATTTCTTCATCCCAAGCCCCCTGTTTTATTCTGTCCGAAAGAAACTATCTGTTTTGTTCTAGAAATCACTGGATTAGTTAATCATCTATTTTAACTTAACTTTAAATTTCTGAGCGGTATATTGGAAATTCGAGAGGGGATATAGGGAAAATTTATTCCTTTCTATGGTCAAAAGAGGTTAATTTCTGACTTTCTGGGAGTTAACATCCCCAATCCCCCCTCTGGCTACGTCCCTGGAACCTTGTCTGACAAATAAGTGAAATGCTGATTATGAAAACTTTAAAAATATATCATAGCTTTTCGAAAATACTTTTCCAACCCAAAACACTAACTTTTCCATATTGGTTATTATCATTAGTTTCATTACTCTTTAGAACTAAAATAATAATTTACTCCACATAAATCATAACTACGGGGATAAATATATAGCATTTCAAGAGGGTAAACACTAAGGTTATAAATGCCTTTAACCACTAAACACTGCTAAAGGTATTTGAAACTGTGGTGGAAATTCTTTCTTTGGGTCTGAATACTTTGGTATTTAGCTAAGGAATGCCACATCTTCTTTTTTTTACTACTTAGTGACGAGAAACTGTTCTACTGTTAGCCCTGCGGCTAAAGTTAGGAAGTAAGGAGATATTTTGAGCAATGTATAGGAGGTGATAGAATAAAAATAAGGAAATTATTATCAGCTAGCAGGTTTTGGCGAAAATACTTAATGTAATCTAATTTAAATAGCTCCGCATATTAGCTCAATAGTATACATAAAAATATATATAATTATTTGTTGATATCCTCCTTATAAAACGTAAATGTTACTAAAAATAGTTTGAGAATAACAAGATAAATCTATGTTAGAAATCTAAGAAAGTGTATAAGAATGTGTAATGTGTATTATAAAAGTGCATATAACTACATCGGGAAAATATTAACCATTGTTTTAATTACATTTTTTTAAATGTTGGTTAAAATAAACTTTTCATATTCGTTTTTCATGCGCTATTAATCATATCTAATATTTTAGTATTAAAATGTTGTTTCATTACCAATAAACTTTAATAACGGTACATATTTTATCTATTTATTCCGTTTTCATATTATCATCTTAAGTTAACAAACAGCACGGCTGTACAGTAAATTCAAAGTTTACAAAAGATTTCTCAAAACCTAAAAATTTCAAAGCGAAATATTTCAAGCTAAAAAACAAGAAATTCAAATAAGATCCATTTTCCAAAAAAAAGTTGCCATCATGTACCTCTTCGAAAATACAAACGTGATACAATTTCATAAGTTACTTTTTCCGTGAATTAATTTTTTATAGAGAGGTTAGATTGAATCTCACAGAAGTAGTTTTTGTCACCTCCGTACTTATTTTCGAAGATTACTTTTCTGCAGACTCAGTACGTGGGATAAAAAACGTGTTTTTCTGGTGGAACTTTTGCTTATCTAATCCAAGATTTCAGCTTTCACGGAGGGGCACTTTTCCGTATTGCCCTTCAGTGATAAATGATGCAAATTATTTTTTCTAAGTTGATGCTCGACTTAAAATGAGAAACTGGCGATTTTTTATTGTGATTCTTTAGATGTTTAGTTCCGTTTTGGGAATGTTTTTTAAAAGTTTTTTACTTGGTTTTGTTTGTTTGAGGTATCCTATTTTAAGTCGTTACACTCGACTCCCATGTATATGACGAAAGTACAATGGATCAATATATTTGAAATTGCAATAATTTTCTTTACAATTGAATCGCCAATTTTAAAAAGGGAATAAATAAAAAACATTACAAAAAAATTGACTTTTTGTGCTCAAAAAATATCTCCATGCTTTTCTCTATACATGAGTAGAAAAAGGGGAGAAATATCTACCCCCTGTAGGCAGATATAGCCCCTTGAATTTGTGGAATCGATGACCATTCATTTCGTTTTTTAATTTAATTTGGAATTAAAGTTATTTTCTTTCTTTTCTTATCCTTGGTGCTGTAAATTAAGCCAAAATTTTTTTTAATTTAAAAGTGTTTTTAACTTTTTTTTATCCAGGGAATATTAGACTCCATCCATAATCCATATTCACTTACTCCTGTGATACTATGCTTTATCAGTTATGCTATGATCAGTTTAATGATAATTTTAAATTTTATTTGTATGTGTGTGTCTTAGTCTTTCTATTTCTCACTTTTGTACTGTAAACTAAGCAGAAATATAATTTTAATTTCAGTTTAAGTGGTTCTTAATATTTTTCTTCAGTTGAAATTTCATAAGGTTGAAAAAGGTAATAAGCCTTTCTTCAACTCTAAAATATTTTTTGAATGTACTAATACTTGTTTCGATGATTGATTTGTTTCCTAAATAGTGTCCTGAATTTCTAGTATAGATTTGGTGGTTATACAACAAAAAAATTCCATTACTTTTTTTTGTCGATTTCCTCAAAACATGGTTTTTGGACTTATTCCCTTTTTCAAACTAAACTGACGATTCAATTATCAAACACTAATTTACACAATCTTAAGCATCAAAGATGTACACTTTCTTGAAGTCCTTATTACCGAGGTAAGCAGAGTTAAATTAACTATTACCAAAAGAAAATTTTAATAAACCACAGAAGATAGGGGATACATTCTTTGACGCTTTCACCTCTAACTCTTGTAACAGCGTGGAAGACAAGCGCCAGGAGATGCCATTTACTCTAATGAGCCGTTTTGAACACAGTCCCTATTGGGAACAGATGGCTGCAGTTTAAAATGTAGTTACTAGAGCATGTTAACCCTTAACCATGAAACAAATAGTAAATGATAAACATTCAAAAACTCTCAAAGGACTTTAAACCGAGATGCATTTTTCTCTCTTAATTAAGAGTTCACTGACTTAAAAGCAATTTGAGACTATCCCTATTCCTTTTCTGTAGTGTTATAGCTATACCTTATTAAGATTATATTATTTTTGTCCATGCACTAAAGAGTACTTTTCTAGTATAGTTTGATTATAAAAACTCACTCAAACATCGATTTTAACATTTTTTTAATGAATTGAATAAAAAGTTTTGAGTAACTTTGGATGGGCCGACATTGTATATCTTTTGAGTTTGATGTTTTAAAATAATTCAAGGGCTTTAAAATGGAATGCTATTTATTTGTATTTTACTAGTTAGTATAATTTTTTTGCAATAAGTTAACAGTTGAACAAATTTAAAAACAAACTATGACTTCATTAACACTAAAACAATCTTAAAATATCAATTTTAAAAACCAAAAATGGGTTATGGAAGTCCCAGTATTTAGCTTTTAAAGGATAAAAACACTCAAGTACGTATTCATTGTCGATGGAGGTTGGGTGAAAATGATTTTTGTATTTTCATAAGGGAAAAATATGACTTCAGATACAATATATTGTCTCTCCCTTAATTTCTTATTAAATCGTGTGTAACAAATCGTCAGAATGTAATATTTTTCGCTATAGAAAAAATTTTTGACTTAAATAAGTTCTGAGGCTTTGAATTTAATGAATTACAAAACAAGTAATAGTGTTGTTGTTGTTTCTTATGCCACTTGGAATATCCAAGCTCCATCTGCAAAGCGTACAGGATTTAAGGCAAAGGGGGTGCGGCTCTTGAGAAAGTGAGGCCCATGAATGGCAGGAGTCCGACTTAAGCCTCGGATGATAGATGTCGCCACAATCTATCGCCATCTCCACAATTTTTCCATGTCTCTGAAGGGGAGGGAAATGGTCTCCAGAGAACTGGACCCATGGTAAACTGCGCCATGACCTACCACAGGACTTTCAGACCCACAGATCTCTAACGAGCACGTACTCCGCATGTACTCGATGGAACTTCAGCGGTGTCGGGAATCGAAACCGGGACCTTCTGATCCCGAAGCCGATGCCTTAACCACTAGGCTCCCCACGGCCACAAGTAATAGTATTTGCCCCTTAGATATAAAATCATACATACCAGATACTAGAATTTTATTTCACAAATAATGGAGTTCATTACAATTATTTATTGAAAATTTATCAAAATGAATAAATATTCAACAAATGGATTTTCAACAACTAAGAAAAGTTGCTAAAATTGTGTATAGAAATTTATCAAAACTAGGTTTTAAGTCAGAAACCATTTTCCTCTGTTCTAACACGATCTTTTATGGATTAACAAATTTTCAAAACATCAAACACATATTTCAAAACACCCTCTTTCTTGTGTAAAGACGCTTTAATATTCAGCGAGCATATGATGTCCACCTGAAAACACTATCGAGAATCGTTAACTTAGTTAAACGCTGCTCAAATAAATATTTTGACCCCATATTTGGAAACACCTCATTTGCATAAGTATCAATAGTCAACCTTCAGAAGTAAATATGTGAAACGGCAAAAGGAGAATCGGAACGCGCGATTCGCAAACCTCATTCCCAAAACGATTGAAAATTCCGGCGAACTTTGCATTTTGCTCGCGAAACAAAGCAGTGCTCTGCCCGGGGCACACGCAAAGCTGCTTTACCCTCTTTACCCGGGTCGTACCAAAAAAAAAATATCCAGAGTGCCTCGGGAAAGTTTTTCCAGCGAGAAGTGTCAAAAGAGGAAAGCGAATTCTCAGAAGGGATGAATCCATTTGCATCAGGGGCAATCTCGCATTACCATATCAAGCGGAAAGATGAATAATACTTGAAGTTGCCTTCGTTTTTAACTAGCACGTGGGGCAAGATATGAGGATCTCTTAGCTTAGAGTAATTCGGCTAATCTCCTGTTGAAAAGGGGAAAAGCCATCTTCGGAGAAAGCTTGCAATGAGTCAGCTTTTTTGTAAGGAAACGGAATTTTTTTTCTGGTTAAAACGAGCATGAAAAACACTTTGTAACCGATAACTTTTTGGATGAGGATGTAATTTCTTGCCATATTGTTTTTATTTGATCCATGACCGCCAAATACCACTCCAAAACAGGTAAAGGTCCCAGGGCCTTCTTTCTTCCAGATCCGTTTAATTTTTCTAAGATCACCATGCTTATTTAAAGTAAATAAAATAAAGATTTTTTATTTGAGATGGTTTGGTGTTCAGATAGGCATATGCAAAGTACTTGATGTTTTGAATTTGTTAAATAAAAACTATGTCGCATTATTTCTGATTATTACTTTTGTTTGTACTTGTCCCTATTTAAAATTATTGGAAATACATTTGCATAGATAACAATATATGTTTTGTAATATTTTTATTAAAAAAATATTTCGAACATCTGAAATAAATGAATGTCTAAATCCTTAACATACTTTTATTTTATGAATGAAGAACATTAATTGCCAACAAGTTTAATTGATATTAGGTGATAAAAGTCATTCAGTTTCAATTAAGCATGTTGACAACACAGAAACTTTAGAAAATCCTTATAAGTAAGCTTAAAGCAAAAATTTTTTTAACTTTAATAGATACCTTTTCCTAAGATAATTGTGGTTAGATTATATGGTTTTTTAAACTTTTCCTCATAATCCTCAACCACAAATTATTTCAAAACACTTAAAAAACTTTTTGACTATTAATTGAACACAGATATACTTAACTATGTGCCAAACCATTAATCCAGCCCTCTAAATATGTAACGCCATTTATAACATATTTAAGAAGGAACACGTCTAAGCTTATGATTTTTTTATCTGAAAATAGTTTCTCGCTAGTGGCTTAACGATGAAAGCAAACATGTCACCAAAAATATTTTTGAAGTCAATACTAAAGGGGGAAATGCAAAATAACCAGTTCTAATCCATAAAAACGTTATTCTTGGTTTAATCGTTGCCAGTCGAAATTACCATTCCAAACTCATTTCACCTTAAGTCACTTACCTGTTTAATAAATCATGCATCTTCGCAGAAAAGAACAAATTTTGACGCGGTCCGACTTTAAGAGCAGATTTTTTTTAGCCGTGAATGAATCGGTAAAAGAAACACATGTAATACGAATTTAATTTAGTTTTGATTAAGGGGAGATTTCTTGTCAAACTACGGCAAATTAGCTTCCGATAAGTTATTAAATCAATTTAACTTTGTCATGAATTAATTCGACAAATTCTTCATTAAATTGTGTTCTGGTTTTAGCTGAAGAACAACCTTAAACCCTCTGACACATGACAGGATATTATTGTTTTTGGTGACTTGTTATCGCGTGCAATTAATTACACTTTTGAGAGGTAAATGTACAAGTACCGTGCGTAACATAGGTCTTGCAGTCACATAATTCATGATCTTTGAAATCCAGACACGAGAAAAGTTAAACCACTCCTTACAATGAATTACTTTTTCGTTTGTATTGAAAGTAAGTAGGAAATTATAATATCCCTACATATAGAACTTAAGTAAAGTTTAGTACGCAGTCACTTTTTTGTAGGGTGGGTTAAGGTAAAATGGGTCACTTTTTAGGTACTTTCACATTCTAAGTTTAATTTCATTAAAACTATTACTTTTTAATGATTTCTTTCGATTGGATCTTGACATTACAATCCTTCAGAACATTTTCATCTAATTTTATCAAATATTTTTTTAGTTATAAGTTGGTTAAACTTAGCAACAAAAGTAATGACAAAAGTAATGGGTCTCATTGCAAAAAGATGTCAAAAATATATTTATTACTAAATATACATGAAAATAAGAAAAAAGGCAATCGGTTAAGCCGTTTTTATCTGAAGAAATTCGTTTTAGTTGAACTTTAATGAAATTGTTAACGTCCGAAGTTAATGAACATTGTTCAAATGTAGCAATTAAAATACTTCATTTGGAGAAAAAAAATAAACTTGTTTGACAGTTCAATGAATATTTGAATGAAATAAATTAAAAACATTGTTTATACTTAATAAAGAAGGCCTCCTAACAATGACCCATTTTACCCCAAGTACAAAATATTGTTATAAAAGATAAAATATTTTATATTTTTCTAAGCTGATTGGTTTGAAATGTCTATCAGACTTTATTTTATGGAAAAATATCACAAAAGTCTGCTGCAATTTATTACAATATACCTATAGATATTTGGAAGTTGGTAAACCCTGTTTTTTCAACAACACCATTTACAGTTCAAATTAAATATTTTTTCAGTTCCCAAATTCATAAATCTGAATTTTTTATAATCGGAAAATGTAGCCAACAGATAAAAGATTATAACACAAAAAAATGAGCGAAAATAATTCAATTTAAATTTGATTTATATCGAGTTTATTAAAACTGACCCATTTTACCCCAAGACTCACTTTACCTCAACCCACCCTATATGTTACACTTCAATTCTATCCAAACACAAGTTTGATTCACACAAGAACTAAGAAAGGAAATAGTAATAAAAAGTTGGTCATCAATTAAAGAAAAGTTCATTATAAAATTATTAGACTTTAAATAATTTCAATAATAAATCAAAGATGATATGGATCAAAATTTAGTTTTGTTACTTGTCCTAGAATTATACCCTAAAACTGTAGACTTTGCTTAAAATAAAGATATCCATCCCCTATTTTCAGGTTAAAACTGCGCCGATTAAGATGAATGATTAATACATTAGGGAAGATTGTAAAAATTTCTTTTTTAAAAAATAAAAATATATTCTTTATACAGTTTTAAGGTTAAATAGGTTCTTAAAATGAAGTCATCTTTATTGATGACATTTGAAGTGAGTAATAAGATATATTGCATTATCACCATTTTTCTGCGACTACCTTTAATGACATCTTTTACAAAATTCAAATCCAAAATTCTTCTTATATAGATATACTAATATACCAAGTTACTGATCCTATTGCATCTATCAAATGCATCAACAAAAGCTATTCAATGATCACATTCCAATGCCTTATTTTCCTGCTTTAAAAGCACAAGCAAAATAGGCTATCAGAATAAAATCGGAAACAAAAATATCTCTAAAGAAGTAAGAACAAAAAAATAAAAGAATGACGAAGATTAATTAATACCTCTTCAACAAGAAAGAGCTAAAAAGCCGACAGGAAAAAGGTCCAAAACGAAAAAAGTACCAAACACATGCACCAATCGTCAGTGTTTGTCAGCACCGAAATGCACAACGATGGAGTCCCAAATTCCCGAACGGTCGGGCCACGCACGCATCGACAGAGTGATTCATCATTTTCCAAAAGAAGAGAAGAATACGTTTTTAGATAAATTATTGGCGCCCTGATCCATCAGTAGGAGAGTAGAGAAGGATTTGATAAATCTAGGAGTTTCTGAGTTGAAGCGTTTAAAACAAAATGAGCGATGGTTCACGAAAATTCCTTCCCCATCCTATTCATGATCAAACTCCTTTAATTATCTTCATCTGGACCTGAGGGTTTTTAAGAGCAGATATCTTGTACTTTTTACTGCGTACTTTAAATGCCTCTTCATCTCATCAATTCCGAGTTTTTTTAAGCCTTTCAATCCCATACCGTTCGAGATTACTATTGAATCCTATGGAAAATTTGGGGCGCCTAGGACTGAAAGGGTTAATCCTTTGGGAATGATCTATCGCCACACGCGTGCAATTGGTTTCCAGATAGATCTCGATCTTGTTTCGAGAACATAAAACGAGAACGATCGCTTTTGCATTGATGAGAGTGATCGTGGAACAAAGGGGGAGGGATTTTGAAACATTTGTTCCATTCGATTTGCACTCACGTCATCTGGTTATGGCTTAAATGGAATGGACGTATGAGCTCAGCTGAGGGATTTTGAGTACTTTTTTGCGTTTGATATGCACCATTGGTTAGTGAGTTTAATAGGTTCTGGAGAATGGAATTGGTTTTTTAGAGTGAATGAATTGAGAGATTATAAGAATATTTAGAATTTGAATTAGCGTATGTTTTTTTACGTTTTGACATGTATTGCTTGCGTAAATTTTCTCCTCGACTTTGGTGGATGTAAAATATTTTAAGGAATAAAAATCTTTAGGGGACTTTTTATTTAAAATAATGTTAAAACTTAGTAAATCAAACGAACGATAAATCAAAAGCGATTGAATAATATTTATTTAAAGCAAAAAATAACCTGAGTCCTTAACAATGATCTAAATACTCTACCTGTATTGAAAATTGTAGCCATATTTACCTTTTCAGATGTAGACACCCCAAATTCTCCATAGGATCCAATGGTAATCTCGGGCGCCTTAGGATCGATAGGGATAACTAACTGACTGATAACTAGCTGATAACTAGGGATAACTAGCGTTACTGAGCGTTTTTGATCCTATTTCAGTGGCCTATTCTAAATGAAAAGACTATAAGCAATTATTGTTTATCTTACATTGCGCATTAAACTTTTCATTAAAATATGTGAAAATTGAACCTTTTGTACCACTTGCACTGTTCAACAAATTTGACCTTAAAAATTTTTTCCTTGATGAAAATAGTCATTTCTTATAAATTTTGGGTCGCTCAATACGAAAATCACCATTAAAGTTCTCAATTCACTCAGGATTATCGGGGAAGAGCCCCTCCCCCTTTCTACATTTTTCGATGACTTTATAACTTTAAACTCGATTTTTAGGGTAAAAGCATTGCTTTAGTCTTCAATTTTCCCCCCAGGAGACAAGAAAGGTTCAAATTAATAAAATATGATAAATTCATAACAAATGGATAGGTTTAAGGGGTAATTACCCCCTAAAAACGCAAAAGATCGTTAAAAATAGTAGGGTTTGTTATACCCTATTTATTTCACTTATTTTTTTCTCAATTCCTCTTTGAAGAGTCCTAACCCTTCCCCAAGGACCCAAATGCAGCAATAGTTTTTACTAAAAGCGGCTGAGGTGTTAGCCTCCCAGAAGCCCCGGCGGAAGAGTTCGGAAGACTCCCAGAATCGCGAAGGCGCTCGCGAGCTCAGGAATTAATATTGATGATTTTGAAAAGTTTAAAAATGACGTTTCTCTTATGTTTAGGGTCTATCCTAAGTAGAAACTCTTCAGTTCTTTAAAAACTGACCGTTTTTAGGGAGTGAGGATTCCATGTATCCAAGATGTTAATAGATGCATGGCTGTGGATAAAAATTAGGGGGCATCCTCTTAAAAACTGAAGGTGATGGAGGAAAATGGGTGTCATATTTGACTTCAGCAGGTCATTTTACACAAGAATCAGCTGAAATTCAGTTGGTGGCATTTTGACTTTTATTAACACAGCAGTTTAACTCTAAGTGCAATATTGAACCCTTCCGTGGGTGCTTTGGGGGCGTTAAAAGCTCAACCGCTTTTACTAAAAATCATTGCTGCATATTGCCATCAAATTGGGGTCCTAGGTGAAGGGTTAGGACCCTTCAAACGTGAATTGGGTAAAAAATAAGCGAAACAAATAGGGTAAAACAAATCCTACTATTTTTAACGATTTTTTTGCGTTTTTAGGGGGTAATTACCCCTTAAACGTATCCATTTGTCATGAATTTATCATATTTTATTAATTTGAACCTTTCTTGTCCCCTGGGGGGCAATTTGAAGACTAAAGCAATGCTTTTTGACCCTGAAAATCGAGTTTGAAGTTATAAAGTCGTCGAAAAATGTAAAAAGGGGAGAGGCTCTTCTCCGAAAATCCTGAGTCAATTGAGAATTTTAATGGTGATTTTCGTATTCAGCGACCCAAAATCTATAAGAAATGACTAGTTTCATCAAGGAAATTTTTTCATTGTTGAACACTGTTGTTAAATTATTTAGCAAGAGGTACAAAAAGCAATTACTTACCTCCTAAATCTTGTAAAGAAATTTTTTATAAATCACATACTTTCTTAGGTCCATATACTATATTCAATAAATTAAATGAAGCTACTAAACTTACTTATAACTATGCATATTTAAAAAAAATATCACCAAGTTTATAGGAGCACAAAAATCAATAGAAATTATCTTTATAGTAAATAAATAAAGTTCTATCGCGTTGTCAATAATCTCATTGAAATTGCATTGTTGATATCATGGCACGAGCTTTTGCTCTTATGATGTCACAAAAATATTTATTTTCTATTGGTTTCTTCTTTTTGTTACATTTATTTTTTTCTATCTTTTTTTTATTCAAATTATATTTTACTTTCTTTGTTTTCGCTTTATGTCCTTTCTGTGCGTGTATTTATGTGTCTGTTTATGTGTGTGTTAATAAAAAATGGGTAAAAAATTTAAAACATTCGTTTTAGTTTTTCTTATCTGGTTCCAAAGAACTAGATTTTATTCACTGAAGTTGATAAATTACTTAAGAGTAGTAAAAGGGGGTCAAGTTTTAAAAAGCGTTAAACTAAATTATTTAAAACACAAAGTGTTATTTGCAATAATTTATAACTGTTATTTATAAAAACATTACTTCCTAAAGGATGTAAAGCATAGACGATTAAAATTTAAAAAATAAAATTTCGGAAGAGAAATAATCGGTAGGAATACAAAATGTGTAGCGTATTTTTATCTTCTGCTCTTACTAAACTAAACTCATTGGCGCAACAGCCCTAGTGGGCCAAGGCCTACGATGCCCATCTTCGTTTTCGTGACCGTGGGGCCCTGGGGTGCAAGGTGTTAGGCATGTGTCCCGGTTAGGTGGTCATTCTAACGCGAGACCCCCAGTGTTTAGTTCCCAAGCACGCTTGGTCCTCATTTTATCGACCCACTGAAGGGATGAAAGGCTGAGTGGACCTTGCCCAACCCGGGAATTGAACCCCAGGCCTGTGGTGTGGAAGCGCGAAGCACTATACCACCTTCTGCTCTTACACATCCCCTAAAATTAGTCAATAGCTAAGCTAGCTTTTCTTGTGTATGAAAAACTTATGCATCATTAATAAAGAGTGGGAAATAAGTATCTCCATGATTCATATATCAACCACATAAACTACCATCATTCTTAAAATTTGAACCCAGTAAGTACAACACAGGGATCAAAGTGCATCCAGTACTAAGTCAAGCTATTCCCCTCTCAGTGTCATTATGTGGACAAATACCTCTCCAAAGTGGAGCGCATTTATCATTCAATTAAGCATCAAGTTCATGATGTTTAATAAGGATGCAAAGAAGCCAGCCGGAGGGGAATCGGAGCTAATCGTAGGGGAATCGGATTCTGATATGCGATTTGGGGGAGCAAATTCCTTCAAGCGAAAATTCCTAGTCAAATGAAATAAATGAACAGTTACATATTTGACGGGAGGGCCAGCAAATTGATTTTCTGACTAAAGTTAATAAAATTTACTTGTCATACAGGATTTAGTGTTTGGAGAACTTAACGGCAGTAGTTTGTGTACCTATGGAAGTCATATCCCCTCTGGGATGCGGGGTCCAAATTTAGAGCTAACCAAAACTTTTAAGAAGATAGAATTTCAGTGTTTGCATGGTTAAGTTGGATATGCGTATGTGTGAAATAGGTCTTTGAATATCATAACTGGCACTTATTGAAGTTCAAAATGTTACTATCATTTTAATGGTATTTTAATCATATTTGCAACTCTTTTCAGCTTTCAAAGTTCAGTTCATGTGAGAAATTCCCTAAAACTTAAAACTCAAAATAGATAATTCAGATGGATAGATAACACTGGGGAACAGCAATTTCGTTGACTTAGAATTGTGACTTCTTTTTGAATCACTTTTAGCCCTTGAATCCACTAGCGGATCCGGGGGGCTACGGGGCTCAAGCCCCCCCCCCAAAATGAAAAGTTTTACTCTATATAATATGGCATTTTATGCACCAAAATGAGTTAAAACCCTATTATTTTAAGGTAAATTTTAAAAATTTTATGGGGGAAGACCCCCAGACCCCCTTGTAACCCTGTTATTACAACTACGTTTTACTAAGTTTGTGTCAAAACGCAAAAAATCTATATCCGAAATTCGGATATAGATTAAGTACCAAAGGAGTTGAAAAAAGTGGGGGTTTTGACTTAAATTTCCAAAAATTCTGGGGGAGGAACCCCAGACCCCCTTTTGGAAGTTGGAGAAGGATATTTCACTACCTTTCCCGTATTAACATTAACAAGAAGATTGCATTGGATTAGGAAAATTCTTAGCCCCCCCCATAAACCAAATCATGGATCCGCCACTGCCTGAATCCAAAAGTAAACTGTAGTTTTTGTCTATCACGTCAACTTTTTAAGGTACAGGGTACCCCCAAAATGTGCATAAAAAGCAAAATGAATGACTTTGAACTCGATTTTCAGGGCAAAAAACTATTTAGTCTTTAAATTACACGCTAAAGGACAAGAAAGGTTAAAGTTTCTATAATATGAAAATTTGTAGCAAATGGATAGGGTAATTACCCCCCCAAAAATGCACAAAAAAACGTTAAAAATGATAGAGGTTATTTTACAATATTTTTTCTTTTATTTTTAACGCAATTCCTCTTTAAAAGGTCTTAACCCTTCCCCAAGGACACAAAATTAATTAAAATAGGCAGCAATGATTTTTACTATAAGCGGTTGAGGTGTTAGCGTTTCCGAAGCACCCGCGGAAGGGTTCGGAAGACTCTCTGGGGCTTCGGGGACGCTAACACCTCAACCACTTTCAGTAAAACTAATTGCTGCCTATTTTCATTAAATTTGGGTCCTTGGAGAAGGGTTAAGACCTTTGAAAGAGGAATTGCGTAAAAAATAAAAGAAAAAAATATTGTAAAATAACCTCTATCATTTTTAACGTTTTTTGTGCATTTTTGAGGGGTAATTACTAGGGTGGAACGAAAAAGGGCCAAAAAAACTTTTTTCGAATATTCAATTAGTGATAGTGCGGAAAAGTTGCCTTAATACATCAGTGTCAATATGTGAAAATCTGAAATTGATCAAAAAATATCTTGAGGTGCCTCAAGAGCCTTGAAGTTTCAAAAATTTGTCACTTTTTCTACAAAACAACAAAAAAACCAAATATTAAACCCTAAAATTTGTTTCATGATTTTTTTATGTGAAACTACTACTATCAGAGATATAATGGCACAAGTTTCGTTTTTTTATCGCGCTTCATTTGGGAGAAATATTTTATTTAGAGTTACGCAAATATTGTAAAGTTGTTTTTCTTGCATTACTAGAAGACATAACTCTGGAACTATTCAGTTTAAAAACAAGAAATGGAGCTCATTTTGTTCATAATTTTATTCTCTTTGTTTCCTTTCTTCTTGTTACCTTTCTTCAATTTTTTTCACAACTTCAAAAATATATTTAAAAAAAATTTAACCGAAAAAAGTTATCGACGTGTAAAAATTTAATACCAATCAAGAAATGCTTTGAGATAATCAAAATTACTAAAAAATTGTATAATTCTCGTTAATTTCAGCTATAAGTGCTTTATTAAACATTTTCAGTTAAAAGTTTTCTTTTAAAAGCATTAAATACTTTCACTAAATACTGATCAAAATTACTTATAGATTGTAGTTTTAGTTAAGTGATTCTCAAATTATGGTAAAGCTTTTACTGTTTTTGTCTTATTATACTTTAGGAATTTTATAAGTAGTCATGGTTCTGCTACAATAAGTTGACACAGATTAGAAATAAAAAGCATATATTCAATTAAATATTAAAAGGAAATATAATTGATTATTATTGATTGAAATATAATGATTGTTATTTATGACTCCTGATTACACAATGGTAAGAAATTATAACAGTTTTGGAAAACAATCAAGAACTAAAACAACAAAAATTATTCTTGAAAAATATCTAGTGATTTATTCTATTTTACATTTAAGTTGACCTAGATTAGAGATAAAAACACATAATGATTTTAATTAATAAATAACATTTTTATTGAATTATAGGGAGTGAATTTTCCATGTTTCAAGATGTTGATAGATGCATGGCTGTGGATAAAAATCCGGGGGCATCCCCTTAAAAACTGAGGGTGATGGAGGAAAATGGGTGTCATATTTGAATTCAGCAGACCATTTTACACAAGAATCAGCTGAAATTCTGTTAGTGGCTTCAAATTTTTTTTGTACAGCACAGTTTAACTCAAAGGGCGGCATTGAACCCTTCCGTGGGTGCCGCTCAACCGCTTTTAGTAAAAATCATTGCTGCATATTGCCATCAAATTTGGGTCCTTGGGGAAAGGTTAGGGCCCTTCAAACGTGAATTGCGTAAAAATAAGAGGAAAAAAATAGCGTATAAAAACATCTATAATTTTTAGCTATTTTTGCATTTTTAGGGGGGTAATTACCCCTAAACCTATCCATTTGTTATAAAATTATCATATTTTATTAATTTGAACCTTTCTTGTCCCCTGGGGGGCAATTTGAAGACTAAAGCCAATGCTTTTTGACCCTGAAAATCGAGTTTAAAGTTATAAAGTCGTCGAAAAACGTAAAAAGGGGGAGGGGCTGTTCCCCGAAAATCCTGAGTCAATCGAGAATTTTAATGGTGATTTTCGTATTCAGAGACCACAAATCTATAAGAAATGAATGTTTTCATCAAGGACATTTTTTCATTGTTGAACAGTGTAATCGTTCTTTTTCTGTGTTTTGATAAAGGGTGTTAAAAACCTACTAAAATTTCGATTAATTATATTTTTTCTGCACGATTAAATTAGATTTAACTTGAAACTTGGTAGAAATGTTTATCATAGATAAATAAAAATAAAAAACTATAAAAATAATAATAAAAATTAAAAATAAAGAAATTAAATTTTTTTCACATTTTATTTTAAATAAAAAAATTTTGGGGAGGGGATTGTCAATGATGCATACCACTGTAAAGAGAAAAAAATATTGGATAAAAGGAATCCAATTTCACGTTTTTAGGTTTGATAGTTCTAGAGTTATTGATGTTTCAATAATGCAGGAAAAACAACTTTACAAAATTTATTTGACGTTAAAAAAATATTACTACCAAAAAAAGGGAGATAAAAAATGAAACCTGGAATATTATATTAAGAACAATAGTAGTTCTTCATAAAAAAATAATGAACAAATTGTAAAGATTTTATTATTGGATTTTTTGTTGTTTTGTAAAAAAACAGCATTTTTTCGAAACTTTAAGGGCTTTGAGGCACCTCAAGATATTTTTTGATCATTTAAAAATTTTTAACTATTGATACTGATGGCTTAAGGCAAATTTTGCGCCCTATCACTAAATGATTCGACAAAATTCGTTTTTTCGTTCCACCCTAGTAATTACCCCTTAAACCTATCGATTTGCTACAAATTTTCATATTATAGAAACTTTAACCTTTCTTGTCCTCTAGCGTGTAATTTAAAGACTAAAGTAATGGTTTTTTTACCCTGAAAATCGAGTTCAAAGTCATTCATTTTGCTTTTTATGCACATTTTGGGGGTACCCTGTATCTTAAAAAGTTGACGTGATAGAAGAAAACTAACAACAGATTTATAATCAGTGTGCCCATTGAAGTCTAAAACAGCAAAAAAATCGAACGCAACAGAAATTATGTTAAAAATTGTTCCCCAGTGTAATCTAATAGTTAATTCATAAGTTCTTCAGCTAAGGTACATTTTCAGCTTACTAATTTTCCAGAAGATAAAAGATTTTGTACTTGGATAAGGATAGCCGTTATTACTGTTGATATAAAACTCTTATTATCTGTGTAATCGCAAAATTTTACAAGCGTAAGAATTATTTACTCTTAATATTTTCTCTTACTAATTAAACATATCATTTAGGAACGTTAACCACTGTTCATTTGGCTTTCAAAAATGAATACAGCAAAAAAATCATCTATAGAATGCACATATTTACTATAAAAAATTCTTCAAATGCCCCTATGCCTCTCTTCTTTATTATTTTCGCATCCATTATCTCCACTTAACTAAAGAAGCGTTAAGCAAAAATGTCTCATTAATGATGATGAGTGAACTGTAAGCCTCATTGGTCAAATTGGGCAACTGGAGGAAAATGAATCTCTACCCGTAAAGAAAATATTTTGATATCCTCTGTTAAAATTATGTTTCCATATAAAAAACATCGTAAAAACTGATTCTGCTCAAAACTTTTCAGGATTATTAGGCAAGTTAATATTAAATATTTCCCTATTATTCGTAGACATTTTATTTTTCAGTTTTAGAGATATTGAAAGAAGGTATACCTTGTTCTCCCCCTCTACACGTAGAAATAAATTTTTTTTAAATTAAAATCATTTAAAAAATCAATTTTAAAGACAGATTTTACAAAACTGATACATTTAGTTTCACAGGCACTTTACATTATCCATCATATTACGGCAAAGTTTGTCCCTAAATCAACTTAAATATTTTTAATATATATAAAGTAGTTTAGTTTTTAACATACCATATAACTCTGTTTTGTGTTATGACTAGGATGAATGCAAAGTTCTGTATGCCCACAATCTTTTCAAAGTACGTTAAGTTTATGGAAACATGAGCATAAACAGAACAATATAATAGAGTCCAAAAAAACTTTCCGTAAAGGTTATAAAGTAAATGTGGGTATAGTGGACACTTTAAGGAAAATTTTTGCTTAAATTCTCAATAAATACCAACCTATTTGCTTGGAAACGGTTAGATTGGGTAAAGTATTTTTAATTAATTTTTTAAAAAGTACTCCAAATTGCATCTATAGTGGCCCCATAGAAGAAGTTGTTGTTTCTATGGTGGACACCTCTTGTATCTAAAGTGGACACCTCTCTTTTTATGCCTTTATGAGGGTGTTTATGCATAAAATTAAGTATGTATAGTCGTTTAGTTCTAATTAATTAAATTCAATGTTTTAGTTAGAAACCTTGGTTCCCGAAGCCAGAATGAAACTAAATTAATACAACACTAATTTTTAAGCACAATAAACAGTTTATGAAGAAAAACTGATTCAAATTAAATATTATTTAAGTTTCTATTAGAAGCCATTGAGGTGGCCACTATTGGAAAATTTAAGATTATGTGATGGTAAAGTGGCCACCCCCATAAATCTTCGTAAAGTCAACATTTTCAAATAAATTTTATTCAGTATTATTTTATATGTTACAGTTAATGTTTATAATCTGGTAATGTTCGGAATACCTAGGTAAAGTATGAAATATTTTGTACTTTACCTAAGGTAATTCTCGTTTTACCTAAGTTATTCTGAACATTACCGAATTTCGGACATTAACTGTAACATATACACTCTTTTTTATCTTGATATAAATTTAAAAGTCAATCAAGCGGTAATAAATACGAAAAAATCAGTTCCAAAATACTCGTTTCCTTGAGTGATTCAATAAGCAAAATCAAATTTCAGTCAATCGGCCGATGTTGTTATTTTCAAATATTTAAATATCCTTCCCATGCTGATCTGTGGTATCGGTGGTAATTTACCAGCTTACCTGATTGCACAATCAACTATGCCTATGAATTTTGACGCTGTTTGATGCCTCTAACTCGTTCTATTTAAAATTAATCAGCTAGGTGGCCACTATTGGTACCAGTGTCCACTATATATACCCACATTTACCTTAAAGTGGAATAATATTACCTTGTGAGTATTTTACATTACCAAAAAACACTCAACCCTATTCTTTTATTTTCCAACGATTTTTGACAACATTTTACAATTACTTTATCTCCGAATTCGTGCGTTAAATATACATTAATTTTCTCGGCTTTGTTTATTAAAAAACGACAGTGATACATAATTCAGTTTTTGTCATACTTTAGTTGATTTAAAGTTATCGACTTTCCCCGTTTCAAAAAAACATTTTAACCCCCATGTTCACAAAATACACACAAAGAGAAAAAGTTTGGGAAACCCTTCTTCAACACAATTCCCCACCAAACAATTTTTCCTTTCAGCTCACTGTGGGAACAAAATTAATAATGTGACGAAAAATATCAATCTCCCCTCAATGTAATTTACGGTTTCCTTGATGAATGAGATTCAGGAAGCCTTCGTCTGGAAAGGGTGAGATTTTTTAAACCTTCTGTAATTACTTTCGTGAGGTCAGTCAACGTGGATGATCCTGAACATTTATTAGAAAATCGAATACCGGAAAATGCTTGAAAGAGAACTCGGTAGGTTCAACGATTGTATACATTCAGGTGGAAAATGATACGCATGTATTTTGTTTCAATAACAAGTTTTCATTTAGTCAGCTGTTTCTTAGCGGGTATTATGATATAAATATTACGAAAAATATTATATGAAAGAATGAAAAGGTTTCTCAAGCATTAATCCACATTATAACGCTAACAAGGAATGTCTTTGTTTACATTTTTTCTCTAGTTACTATTTTATATTTCTTAGATCGTTGTAGTTATTGTACTCTTTTACAATTATGGTGAATACTTTTGATCTTTTGAATATCGATGAACATAATAAAGTGGAAGCACTTCTAACAAAAAGACCAAATTTTGAAAGCTTTAATTGGAAATGCCAGTTTTATTATATTAACCTTAGATCAACTTTATATGAAAGGAAAGGTAAAAGAAACTATTCGAAATTTTCGCTAAACATCTATATTCACTCGTAAAACATATTATACTTACTAGGCTTTACATAAAAGTGAAACAAGCGTTGCTATTAATTTCACATAAATTTAATTTTAAAACATACTTTTCAAGAAATTCTAAGTTTAATTTTCAACCACTGACGTCAATGATTTTATTGGGTCATTTTTCAAATTTCGGTTTGAGCACACCTGTAGAAGAAATACGCTATTCTCGGATTTTTCGTGTCATCCTAGAAAGCAAGTGATGATAAAAGACCCTGGAGGGTATTGAACGATTTTTAGGGAAGGAAAGTATTTCGTAACCACCTATGGTGATATTTTATAATTTTTCTAAAAAATATATTTCAATGTGTATAAGAAACCCTATGACCTATTTTATTGAACTTTTTCTTCGGAAAGGTTTTTTAGTTATATTTTCACATTAGTTTAAACAAAAGTTTCTTTAAAAGGCATTTTTCTCAAACTTTATATTATTCGAAAATAGCAAGCTTCTACATTTTCCCTTTTACAAATTAAGTACGCGATCTGATTTGAGTTGGTTAGAAGAAAAGGGTGAAATGGTAAGAAGAAATGGGATGGAAAACTTTTCGAGTATCTTCATTTACTAAGATGTTTAACTTTCACTTTGAGTCCGAAAGTAGTTTAGTAATATTAATAAATCACAGTACAGAACATCAAATTTCAGAAATTGTCAAACTAAAATTTTAGTATTTAAAACGTTATCCACCACGTACAATAAATGTCTTTCTTCTTTCTTTTCTACCCATTTTCTACTCCTTTTTCTTTTTTTTTTACTTTTCTTTTGGGATAACCGTATTTTTGCATTTTCATGTAAGACCTTTACATTGCATTCCTTATACCGGATAGTATAGAAAGAGTAGACCAATAGTATATTACCTTAAATATGTCTTTATCTACTTCCAAATTTAGAATTATATAAACTTAAAAATTTGATGATGCAAATTGAAACTCCACAGAGGGATCTATTTGAGAAAAGGCAGTTACTGTTTTTTACAACCTTCGTAAGTTAAAAATCTCAATTCAAAATTTTCTAATTTATATTTAAAAAAAACAGGAGTCCATATTCATAGCTAAAATAAAGGACCTACACCCCTTCATAATACCTTTGAGAGATATATGTACTATATGTAAAAGAATCCTCCATAAATTTCAAAATTTTTCAAACTTTTCCTTCAATGAAATACAGATTAACGGGTCAGTGACATTAGTTATGGAAGCCGTGAAAGACTCTCTACAAGCAAATAAAATATAGCTCAATAGAAGCTTGTCTACTTAAAATACAAACCCCTATGTAAACGTGCTTCCATAGAAGTGGCGGCAGCTGGTAAAGAAATGAATCGATAGCACTCTATTTCTAATCTGATCCTCTTATCCATCACATCAGCTTTTTCACACCATAGTGTGGAATTCTGGTTATATCAACAAATATTTTTTGGCAATTCGGTATCATCTATCACATATTTATTTCCATGCATCTGGTATTCAAAAGGATAAAATACATTTGATCTGAAAACAACCGGTGGTGTTAATAGAGAATTGAAAGCGAAAATTTACACATAAATCTGTTTCGTTGATATTTTCATACGGTATTGTGTAACTTAAAAGAACATGATAATTTTTTGATATTTTATACGCTAATTTGAGTGTCTGAGGTGTCAACTAAGAAAATAGAAATCAAAGTGTATACTTATTTGTTACAAGTTACTTTATTTTATTTTAAATGAAAACTGTGTAATCTGTAACGAATTCCTACATCAGTGCATACTACTATTTATAAATACTTCGTCTCTAAATTAATTATTAAATCCCATAGGAATAGCATTAGGGGCAAGTATCTTAACTCTTGCCATCAATGCTATTCTTATGGGATCCATTATCTGAAATGACATGCCACATTTTTAACTATAGGACCGCAATTTTTGGAACTATAACCCCTTTTGTCCTCAATCCCGGGGATCCTTGGAGCTCAATACAATCACTAAAACCTAAAATATTAAACCCCCTTATAATTCAACAATGTAATCGTTCCTATTAAAGACAAATGAATTGTCTGGCAAACGTACTACAGTCAACTCCGCTTAATGTGATAGTTTTTGTCCAAGAGTAGAATAACAATATCCAATTGATTATAATAAACGTTTCTATACTAAAAAGGTTCAGAGTAATTCGAGTGTTTTCTTTAAAATCAAAACTACTATGTAGTCCTAATTCAAGTAATTATAACCATTACCTAGTGTGTACTTTGCAACTTTTGCATTCCCCCTAGAAGTGTGACCCAACATTTATGGGACACCCTGTATATAAAAATATTCTAGTGAAATTTTATCACTTACAAATTATATTTATAGGTATGTTAAGGAAGTTAAAGTTCCATAACTTGTAGGGTTTTTTGTCATTCTTCTTCGATTTTACAATACTACTAGAAAAAATGTCTCTAATACCAATATTAATATGAGTATTTCAACGTATTCAAAAATCACTTTTTATTGTTTTTACTTTAACTTCCTTGAGCTACCTATAAATATCATTTGAAAGTGATAAAATTTCCCTAGAATTATACCTAATAGGGAACAAATTTAGAGGGTGAGCGGAATAAATTTCTAATACTTCAAAAAATAAGGACCCCCACCCTATAGTCTGCGTAAATAAAATTAGCGGCTCATTACTAGTCGTTTCCCACCAGTCACAATGCATTTCTATTGCATTGCCACGTCGTTGCAATGGTGACGAACCGTCAATTTTATTTACACGGACAATAGTGATGGAAGTAAACTATATTTGGTAGGGTGGGTTGGGGTAAAATGGGTCACTTTTAAGGTACTTTCACATTCTAAGTTTTATTTCATCAAAAATATTACTTTTTAACGATTTCTTTCAATTGGATCTTGACATTACAATCCTTCAGAACATTTTCATCTAATTTTATCAAAAATTTTATGTTACAAGTTGGTTAAACTTGGCATCAAAATAATGACCTATTTTTCCCCAACTTGGGGTAAAATGGGTCTCATTGCAAAAAGATGTCAAAAATATATTTATTACTAAATATACATGAAAATAAGAAAAAAGGCAATCGGCTAAGCGGTTTTTATATGAAAAAATTTGTTTTAAGTTGTACTTTAATGAAATTGTAAAAGTCCGAAGTTAATGAACATTGTTCAAATGTAGCAATTAATATACTTCATTTGGAGAAAAAATAAACTTGTTTGACAGTTCAATGTATAATTGAAGGAAATAAGTTGAAAACATTGCTTTTACTTCATACAGAAGGCCTCCTAACTATGACCCATTTTACCCCAAGTACAAAATATTGTTATAAAAGATAAAATATTTATTTTCTAAGCTGATTGGCTTGAAATGTCTCTCATACTTTCTTTTATGGAAAAATATTTCAAAAGTCTGTTGTAATTTATTTCAATATACAGGGTGATTCAGAAATAATCATCAATAATTGGGGGAGAGGTAGAGGGGCCCTAGACAAGCATATTTCGAATAGAGATGGTGGGGCGCAGCCTTTCCGTTAAAAAGCTAGGACCTAATGTAGTGCGATCGCGTTTCAAAAGGCCGTTTTTATAAGGCCCGTGTGACGAAACAAAACATAATAAAATGAAAAATCTCTTGCATGGGGTAAGGAAGTATCCCTACTACTTACACAATGAATTCGATAGAATTTGAACCACTTTCTAAACCTTGGAGTGAATTTCAAAAGTGCAATATTAATCTTTTAGTCAAAGAATGGAGTTCTATTAATGGTATTTAGAAAAATGATGATCGGGGAAGGAATTTTCAATGATCGTAACGTTGATCATTGAAACTGTTTGATCATTGAAAATGCCTTCCCCGATCATCATTTTTCTAAATACCATTAAGGGTCTAAATACCATTGTTTGACTAAGAGATTAATATTTCACGTTTTAAAACTAACCCCACGGTTTAGCAAGTGGTTATTTTGTTATCACATTGAGGATTTAAGTAGTATGGATACTCTTGTACAGCATGCAATAATGTTTTTCATTTTATTATGTTTTGTTTCGTCACACGGGCCTTCTAAAAACGGTCTTTTGAAACGCGCTCACACTACATTAGGTCCTAGTTCTTTAACGGTAAGGCTGCGCCCCACCATCCCTATTCGAAATATGCTTGTCTAGGGCCCCTCTACCTCCCCCCCCCCCCCAATTATTGATGATTATTTCTGAATCACCCTGTATAGATATTTGGAAGTTGGTAAACCCTGTTTTTTCGACAACACCATTTACCGTTCAAATAAAATATTTTTTCAGTTCTTAAATTTATGAATCTAAATTTTTGACAGTCGGAACATGTTTCCAACAGATAAAAGATTATAATACAAAAAAATGAGGGAAAAAATTCATTTTAAATTTGATTTATATCGAGTTAATTAAAACTGACTAATTTTACCCTAAGACCCACTTTACCCCAACCCACCCTACTTGTTGTGATGCACGTACTTTTCTAAGCTGGGTTGGTTTGGTTGTTTAGCGTAGAGAGCCTGTATACGAGAGAGGCGACAACCCGGTATAACGCGCTGATTGGTCAACAGCGTTTTCTGTTCACCGCAAGTTTCCCTCCATTGGATTAGCATAGGAGCGAGACAAGCGGCATGATACAATTTGGACAGAATTGGAGATTTGGACAGTTTTAACTGCGCGCAAGGATGCGCAGAGACGCTTTTAAGCGAGTTGTCATCTCTCTCTCGTATACAGGCTCTCTAGTTTAGCGCTTTATGGCGCATGATCCACATCAGGATGTTATGCGCCAAACAAGACAAATTAAAACAATTTAAGAAGGCTAAACGCCTTTGTCGGATGTACTCTAATTTAAAATCCCTTATGTGGAGTAAAAGGTCGTGAAACAAATATGGTTAAAACTTAGACGATCTTTTCTAACTGCATTGTCTTTTTCCCGCAGGTGTTTCGGTGTGCGTCGGCGTATGGACGCTAGTGTGTCTCTCGTTGGAGCGCTACTGCGCGATCTGCCGAGCACTTCGCTCCCGTCGCTGGCAGACGGTATCGCACGCCCGAAGAGTAATCGGGGCCGTCTGGATCGGTTCCTTGGCTGCAATGCTGCCCTCCCTCGCACTCTCACGGTTATTACCCACCAGGACTCCGGGTAAGACTCAGCAGTTCAGGAAAAACGTTTGAAAAGCATATAATTACCTTAATGTATGAAAAGGGAGTATTTCACCACTACCTCTGGTTAGAGGGGAATAAGTGTAAACTCCAACTCTCAAGCGTCGCCTCCAGCCATGAACCGGTTTTGTCCTTGTTAGGACTCATCAGCAAAGCATAGGGCCTCTTGTTGCCTTCCTATGCCGCGCTGTTGAGCCCTAACGAGGACGAAACCGGTCCATGGCTGGAGGTGACGCTTTAGAGTAGGAGTTTACACTTACCTTAATGTAGTTAAAATATTTTTGAAAATATAATGCGGTGATTTCAGCTAGCGCTTTTCTAGCTAGTAGCTTGTCGCTACTTGACATCCTTTTCCCCGGTGCCTCCGTGTCGCTTTCGATTTGGATTGAGTTGCAGTTGTCCCTCAAAATGGTGGATAATTGAAATCTGGTCGCTACTTTAACTACTCGGAGTGCTTGCTCCATCCAGGGCTTTGAGTGTAAATTCTCAAATGCAGAGAAAAATCAATTTATTTATTGATTTATTTTCATTCTTTCAGATAAGCATTAAATTTATAGTCCAGGCAATCTGTAACTTAACCGGGAACAAATTGATACATTTAGTTTTTCAACGGTTTTCACTTGGGAATGACCTAAATAATAACATACTAAAAATCGGACAAAATCGACTCGCGGGAAGTTTAATTTTTTTTAAATTTTTAAAAAATGGCCGAAAAAAAATTTCAAAAAATCAAATTATTGTAATCGAGACTTATTATACATGTTTATAGGCCATTTTTAAGTGATGAATATGAATATACAATTTAAATTAAAAAAATTCAAAATTTCAATTTTTAAAAATTAATTCAAAATTTGGAAAGACGAAAAAATTAAAACATCGCTCAAAACCACAAAATTATTGCAAAAGAAGTAATTTAAACGGTTTTCAATTAGAAATGACTTAAATAATAACATACTAAAAATGGAAGAAAATCGGACAATAAAAAGTTTAATTTTTTCAAATTTTTAATTTTTTTGGCCTCAAAAATCGACCTTTTTAAAAATTCTTGTTAAAAAGGTTTGAGACATTTTCCAAGGTCATTTTTCCATGGATGTTGTAGGTATACTATAGGTGGGCCAAAAATCAGTACACTTTGAAAATTCCATAAAAACCGGGGGGGAAATCGGAAAAATAAACGGTCTTCACTCTCAGCATCCTGAGGTCACGGGGTTTTTTGTAAGCCAATAAAAAAAATACTAGTTCGAAAAAATGCTAATAGATGTCCCCACTAGAAGTGATTTGGTAGTTAAGTGTTCGAATCCGGAAGGATTCGAACACTTAACTACTAGCAAGAAAGACATGAGATTCAAGTTAGGGTAAAGTATAAAACTTTTGGGAAAATGTACAACCAAGATCATGCGCATATAAGCGACATTAGTGGAAATAAGCAAATGGGAGGGTTATAAGAACAGGTAATCCTAATCCATAGTGAAATCATTGTTGTAAATTGTTAAAATTAGATTCCTAAAAGTTTTACACTTCATTACATTAACTTGACCATCATGTCCTTCTTGCTAGTAGTTAAATGTTCGAATCCCCGGAAGGTTCTAAATACCAAATCGCTTCTAGTGGTGACATCTATAAGCGTTTTTTCAAACTAATTTTTTTATTTAGTTTAAAAAAATCCCGTGACCTCAGGATGCTGAGGGTGAAGACCGTTTATTTTTCCGATTTTTTTCAGGTTTTTATGGAATTTTCAAAAGTGTACTGACTTTTGGCCCACCCTGTACCTCTATAACCTAAAAAAACCACAATTGGTGATTAAATCATTAGTTAATTAATAAATTTATAAAAATTAATGTTGAAAATACAGGTAAAATCTTTCAATCAAGTAATACATAAAATATTTAGACATTATTTGATAATAAATCATTTAAAAAAAATTAAATTGAAAAAAGACCAAATATCTTTCAAAAAATTTAAATTTAAAATTAATTAAAAAATTTTAAATTTTTTTAAAATTTTAAATATTTTAAAATTTTTTAATTTTGTAGTATATGCATGTGATCTATGTCTCTAGGCTATATTTTAGTGCTGTTTACGAATATCAAGCCAACTTTTCAATAAAATTTAAATTAACTGTGGAAAAATTGAAGCATAAAAAACAAAATTATAGGGAAAAGGGCTTCAATTTTTCCACACTTATTCTAAATTTATTGAAAAGTTGACGTGATATTCGTAAACAGCACTAAAATATAGCCTAGAGACATGTATCACATGCATATACTACAAAATTTAAAAATTTTTAAAAATTTAAAATTTTTAAATTAATTTAAAATTTAAATTTTTTGAAAGATATTTTGTCTTTTTTCAATTTAATTATTTTTTAAATCATTTATTATCAAATAATGTCTAAATATTTTCTGTATTACTTGATTGAAAGATTTTACCTGTATTTTCAACATTAATTTTTATAAAGTAATTAATTAACTAATGATTTAATCACCAATTATGGTTTTTTAGGTTATAGATGTATATACCTACGACATCCATGGAAAAATGACCTTGGAAAATGTCTCAAAGCTTATTAACAAGAATTTTTAAAAAGGTCGATTTTTGAGGCCAAAAAAATTGAAAATTTTAAAAAAATTAAACTTTTTACTGTCCGATTTTCTTCCACTTTTAGTATGTTATTATTTAAGTCATTTCTAATTGAAAACCGTTTAAATTACTTCTTTTGCAATAATTTTGTGGTTTTGAGCGATGTTTTAATTTTTTCGTCTTTCCAAATTTTGAATTAATTTTTAAAAATTGAAATTTTGAATTTTTTTAATTTAAATTGTATATTCATATTCATCACTTAAAAATGGCCTATAAACATGTATAATAAGTCTCGATTACAATAATTTGATTTTTTGAAATTTTTTTTCGGCCATTTTTTAAAAATTTAAAAAAAATTAAACTTCCCGCGAGCCGATTTTGTCCGATTTTTAGTATGTTATTATTTAGGTCATTCCCAAGTGAAAACCGTTGAAAAACTAAATGTATCAATTTGTTCCCGGTTTGACCCTTTTTTTCAGTAGATTTACTGGACTATTTATTACACATAATTTAGTCTTTAAATTTTAAATATTTTCTAAAGGTTTATTAAATATTTTTTAATTTAATTTTTAATTTATTTTTTCATTTAAATATTTTCTTTCAGGTTAAAAAAAACTTTTACCTGAAAGACGAAAGTTTTTTAACTTTTAGAATGATTAGAAAATTTAGGTCTTTTTAGAAGAAATAAAGCATTTGATATCCATAACATTTTTAAATAAAAATTTTAAAATTAAATTATTAATCTGGGTCTGTATAATGATTCAAGCTGCATTACATGTAAGTTTCGTACATATTTTTTAAAATAATGTAAAAACTTGTAATTAAGAACATGCATCTGTATATTAAAATATTTTTCACTTTGAAAATTTAGGCCTTATCATGTACTAATTGAATTCCCTATTACATCTTTATATCTATTTTTCCTATTTATGATAGCAATTTTGTCAAATTGCTGGACTTTTAGAGCCAATGTTTGACTGAATTATTTTTTAATCATTTTTTTTCTTATTTTTACGTGAATCAGCATGGGTAATACACACCTTTTGTAAGCCCTATATAGCACCTGTATTTAAAAAATTATTTTTTCCCATCATAACCATTTTCAGTGGCACACGCTGTACAGTGCAATTAAAAATTTATGACTATGAAAGGTTTTAACTTTCTATTTGGGATTCTGAAATCATAATGGCACCCAGTTATAGGTTTAAAATAAAGGTGGAGTAGAATTATTTAAGTCATTTTTTATGAAAAATTTGATAATATTTCGAAATTTCAAAGTGAAATTGGCATCTAAAGATGTAAATTGATTCCGCTCATATTCACAATACCTGCCCACGGCTAAACTTGATCGCGACCGTAGGTTATACGGCTTATCCACTATCCAAAAGATCAAAAGAGCCGACGGCGCTGGAAGTTTCCAGTTTTTACCGCTTGAGGGGGTACCGCGCGTAGTCGCTCGTTAGGGTTGGTTTGCTTCGGCTCTTCAAAATACGCAGCACACAGAAAAATCCTAAAACAGGTTCCAAAACCATACTTACAAACTTTTCTCAAAAACTTCAACTGGTGACTAACTTCATGGTTCATTTTCATTTTTTCATGGTTCATTTCGGTTTTTTTTCAAATTTGGACGGCTAACCGGGCTAATTAACTTTCAGATTTAGATTCAGTTATTTAGAATACACAAAAATCATACGTGATCCGGGTCCACAAAAATTTTTTCTATGCTGTGACTGCAGTTTTTTGGAATTTTTGGCCTTTTTTTGCATTTTACTCAAAACTGGAGGGTGACCGGGCCAAACGGACTTGAAATTCAGGTTCAGCGGGTCGAAAAACATACCGGTAGGTAGGTCCGGTCCAAAGTACATTCCACTTCTTTTTTTTGTGTGCCGGTGTTATTTTCCAGTCAAAAGAAATGCCATGAATGACAGACAGATGGCGCTAACATCGTAGAACGTATCCCAGTTTCTGGAACCTACCTTTTCGCGTAATTGCGCAAGCCGTATATAAACACAGTTAAATCCAGTCTAGCCGTGACCTGCCAATACCTGCAAGGTTTTTATTCTTTGATAACAATGCTCATGCGTGTGGACTTAATTTTGACTGTTCTTTGGAAATTTTAATAAAATAATAAGAGACAGAATCCACGAACTGCCGCATGCTACGCAGGCATCCTACTACTGCTCCAGTGGGGATTAAGTAACTTAAAAACTTATTAGTATAACATGTTCTTTCTTTGTAACGGATGCGAATTATATCAAACTATAAAAACCTTTCAGGTATTTTGAATATGCGCGGGAATCTGCAATAAACGTCGTTATAAGACGACACGGTCACAGTGAAAAGAAAACAAGTGTTTAAAACGGCGTCATAAAGTTTGGTTAGGTTAATTGGGTAATAGCACAAGACCCGTTTTAGAATATTCTGCATCAGACGTTGGTACGATGATTGAGGTGAACAAACCTAATTTTTTATGGCCTGTCTGGCGCAGAGTATCCTAATTAGGGTCTTATTAAATAATGCAAAATCATTAATTGTAAATATTCTTAATTCCTTTTGAATAATATTTAAAATTAATTACATGAAGAATTAGCTTTTTCTTAGTTTTATGCACATTTTGGGCATGTTTTTCCTTTATTTAAGGTAAATATAAATGTCGAGAAGTTTGGCCAGACGTGGAATCTGAACGCTTTTTTACCATTTTTCTGGACGTACTACTGCTGGTCATCCCATTGCTCATCATGGTAGTTTTCTATTCCCTCATTGCTAGGAAGTTATGCATCGGTTCCAAACTTCCAAAAGGGAGAAGAGCTGGTATGTATTTTCTCTTTACTAAAACCTATTTAATTTTTCTTGGTCCCTGAGAAACACCTAAAAGAAAGATCGAAAAAAATGTCTTTTAAACAGTGGAAACTTTTCTAGATATCTCAAAAATGAAAAATACTCCGTAAAAACGAATCTTTCTCTGTGGCTTGACTGAATGAAGAAAAAGAAGGCAACCGAAAAACGTTTCTAGGAGAATGATTAAAGATGATTATAGCTGCATTTAAGGCCTAACACAAGAACCCTCTTTAGAGCTTTAGCTATTGCATTACGTTGCTAAAACATTTAAAAAGGTTACTTTTCTTAAGTAAAGGGGACTCTCTCTTTCTTTAAAGTACCTTGATTGACAGGATCTGCACCATTTTGACAGGAAATTTATTATTTTAAAATAAGAAGGAACAAACTATTTCAACCCCATACAATTTGTTTTCAGTTTTTTTTTAATTTATAATTAGCAATATCCGTTAAAATCATTTCTTCCATACGAAAAGCAATTTTAATTTTTTTAAATCTAAATTACTAAGTTGGTTATTTATAATCTGTCATACAACACTGAATACACTGAGCAGTATTTGTTAGTTTTAAGTTACATCGAAAATATAGAGGATTTCTTGAAATTCTACTTTTCTGCTCTCATCATTCACTTGAAGTCTGAACTTAGTGATTTTCTGTACTTTACAACAATATAAGTCAGAAAGCATGTTTTAGCCAGCAAATATTCTGAAAATAAACCCCATATTTATAAGATTGTGAACTGTTATAAACTAGATATTAGTAAGCTTTAAGCTGTTACATGGAGTTCAGCAGTTAATTTAATATTCTAACAAGGAAACTTTTTCTCGGGCTAAACTCACAGAATGGACGAAAATTTTACAGGCATAAGAAGATGACTTAATTAACTCCCCTCCTATTGAAATTCCGCAGCTAACTTTTTTATAGGAAGTGTTTTAAGTCATCTTCTTATGCCTGTAAAATTTTCGTTGATTTTAAAAATTGAGTTCTGAGTTGCCCAAACACATTCAGTTAGCACCACTTGGCGACTTGTTGACTTTCCAATCAAATGGAATGAAAATTTTGATTTCTTTATTAGAGAGGTAGCTCAACTAATAGATTAATTGTTACGGGTTCGATCTCCAACAGTAAGGTTAGGAAAGAGAAATAGGCTATATTCGGTCGTCCATATTAATACGTCCATATTAATCACGTGATCGGGGAAAACACTCTCACTATCAAATCATATCTCACCATCTTCATATCTCACTACACATTGTCTCTGTGGTAACCAAATGCAAGCTCAGAAGGTTACATTATGGGGGAAATGATGTGACGTCAGACACATGTTGTCCATTAGTAGCAACATTTAACAATCACTAAAACACAGAACAACAAACAAAAGAATTTTTTTAAATTTGATTCTTAAAAGTAAACTTTAAACTCATTTAAAAAACCCTTTGGGTTACACACCAAAAGGACCGCTCCGTATAAGACGGATCCACATAATTTTTAAGAAAAAAGGAACATAAATAGACAGCAGACTTCAACATTTCTGATGGTAGCTATGGGTCTTTTAGGGGTCCCCCTTGGATTGCACCCGAAGAGGATTGCTAAATATAAACATTAAGGCTAAAATTTTGGAGGCGGAGGGTGTTTGAATCCTCTAAAACCCCTTGGATGCGGCTCAAGGCTATATTCAATTACACTGTTCAACAAATTTGACCTTCAAAATTTTTTCCTTGATGAAAATAGTAATTTCTTATAGATTTTGGGTCGCTGAATACGAAAATCACCATTAAAATTCTCAATTGACTCAGGGAACAGCCCCTCCCCCTTTTTACGTTCTTCGACGACTTTATAACTTTAAATTCGATTTTCAGGGTCAAAAAGCATTGCTTTAGTCTTCAAATTGTCCCCTAGGGGACAAGTAAGGTTCAAATTAATAAAATATGATCAATTTATAACAAATGGATAGGTTTAAGGGGTAATTACCCCCCTAAAAATACAAAAAATAGCTAAAAATTATAGAGGTTTCTATGCGCTATTTTTTCTTCTTATTTTTTACGCAATTTCCGTTTGAAGGGTCCTATCCGTTCCCCAAGGACCCAAATTTGATGACAATATGCAGCAATAATTTTTACTAAATGCGGCTGAGGTGTTAGCCTCCCAGTAGCCCCCGCGGAAGAGTTCGGAAGACTTCCAGAATCACGAAGGCGCTTGTGAGCTCAGGAATTAATATTGATGATTTTGAAAAGATTACAAATGACGTTTTTCTTATATTTTGGGTCTATATTCACAATACCTGCCAATACCTGCAAGGTTTTTATTCTTTGATAACAATGCCCATGCGTGTGGACTTAATTTTGACTGTTCTTTGGAAATTTTAATAAAATAATAAGAGACAGAACCCACGAACTGCCGCATGCTACGCAGGCATCCTACTACTGCTCCAGTGGGGATTAAGTAACTTAAAAACTTATTAGTAAAACATGTTCTTTCTTTGTAACGGATGCGAATTATATCAAACTATAAAAACCTTTCAGGTATTGTGAATATGCGCGGGAATCTGCAATAAACGTCGTTATAAGACGACACGGTCACAGTGAAAAGAAAACAAGCGTTTAAAACGGCGTCATAAAGTTTGGTTAGGTTAATTGGGTAATAGCACAAGACCCGTTTTAGAATATTCTGCATCAGACGTTGGTACGATGATTGAGGTGAACAAACCTAATTTTTTATGGCCTGTCTGGCGCAGAGTATCCTAATTAGGGTCTTATTAAATAATGCAAAATCATTAATTGTAAATATTCTTAATTCCTTTTAATAATATTTAAAATTAATTACATAAAGAATTAGCTTTTTCTTAGTGTTATGCACATTTTGGGCACATTTTTCTTCGACGACTTTATAACTTTAAATTCGATTTTCAGGGTCAAAAAGCATTGCTTTAGTCTTCAAATTGCCCCTTAGGGCCAAGTAAGGCTCAAATTAATAAAATATGATCAATTTATAACAAATGGATAGGTTTAAGGGGTAATTACCCCCCTAAAAATACAAAAAATAGCTAAAAATTATAGCGCTATTTTTTCTTCTTATTTTTTACGCAATTTCCGTTTGAAGGGTCCTATCCGTTCCCCAAGGACCCAAATTTGATGACAATATGCAGCAATAATTTTTACTAAAAGCGGCTGAGGTGTTAGCCTCCCAGTAGCCCCCGCGGAAGAGTTCGGAAGACTTCCAGAATCACGAAGGCGCTTGCGAGCTCAGGAATTAATATTGATGATTTTGAAAAGATTACAAATGACGTTTTTCTTATATTTTGGGTCTATCCTAAGTAGAAACTCTTCAGTTATTTAAAAACTGACCGGTTTTAGGGAGTGAGGATTCCATGTTTCAAGCTGTTAATAGATGTACGGCTGTGGATAACAATTAGGGGGCGTCCGCTTAAAAATTGTGAGTGATGGAGGAAAATGGGTGTCATATTTGAATTCAGGAGGTCATTTTACACAAGAATCAGCTGAATTTCATTTCGGTGGCACTTTAATTTTTTTATACAGCAGTTTAACTTTGAAGTGCGGCATTTAACTCATCCGCGGGGGCTTCTGGGAGGCTAACACCTCAGCCGCTTTTAGTACAAATTATTGCTGCATATTGTCATCAAATTTGGGTCCTTGGGGAAGGGTTAGGACCCTTCAAACGTGAATTGCGTAAAAAATAAGACTATAATTTTAAGCTAATTTTTTGCATTTTGAGGGGGTAATTACCCCTTAAACCTATCCATTTGTTATAAATTTATCATATTTTATTAATTTGAACCTTTGTCCCCTGGAGGGCAATTTGAAGATTAAAGCAATGCTTTTTGACCCTGAAAATCGAGTTTAAAGTTATAAAGTCGTCGAAAAACGTAAAAAGGGGGAGGGGCTGTTCCCCGAAAATCCTGAGTTAATTGAGAATTTTAATGGTGATTTTCGTATTCAGCGCCCCAAAATCTATAAGAAATGACTATTTTAATCAAGGAAAGTTTTTCATTGTTGAACAGTGTTATCTACATCTACTAATCCCTGTAAAATTTTCATCCATTTCTGTGAGTTTAGCCAGATAACACTAGTCAACAAAATCGAACTTTTTTTTTCTGGCTTAAGAACGAAAATGGGTAATTCTGATAGAACTTTTCACGCTGAGTTCAAATGTGCAAGCAGTTTTTCACCATCACCCTCAGTTTTTTTTGAAAAACGCATTTCAATATTTATGAAATGTATAATACGTCGCCTTAGAATCAAAAACTACTATCTCTGAAAATTCACGCAGCTTGATTCACAGTAGTTGTTCATTCTACTCGTTTTGTTGGCGGTTTTGGCGTTGTTAAAGGGTTGCTGCTATCCATTGTTAATTCACTTCAGTCCTAGAAAGGGAAAATATTGAAACTTTGAATCTTAATAATTCTAAAACTAATTCGAATTTTTTAAAAAACGAAACGACAATATTTTTGTAAAAAATAATTGTATATGTGTTTAAAATATTGTACTTCTACCATGATTAATTTTTCTTTTATAACGAAAAAAGTGCTCTAATTTTTCATTGGCTGCTGCGAAACGAGCTAGATTCAATGTTAATCTTGGCGGTCTGATATCGTAAGCAGGTTGCCATATCAGGGGCAATATTTTCTTCATCTTAAAATCAAAATAATACTGCCTTCTGGTCTGATTCGGAAATATTCGGAATTGCAAGCGAGAAAGCTCATTTCATTGGTTCGTAAGCGTGACATCATCGAGCTGGCAAAGTGCCAAACCAATCAAATGAGCGCCTGCAACGATCTGAAGTAATTATTATTATTTTTTGATTTAGTGGTATTTATTGGTGGATTTTTTTATGGGGAGTGGTTTGAATTGGCGTCTGATTATAAGTCGCCAAGGATCGGGGTCCCCGAAGTTTGCCGAACGGAGATAGTAGTTTTTGATTCTAAGGCGACGAATAGCATTCATACTACATAATAGGGTGTACCAAAAAAACGAAATTTCGTTGATCCCTTAGTGGTAGTGTGGAAAACTTGCAAACTGCCACCAATAATAAGGGTGTAAAATCTTAAAACTCTGGGTTGATATCTTCTGTTGCCTCATTAGACCTAAAGTTCTAATAATTGGGCTAAAAATGACAACTTCAAAAATTCATAAAAAAAACTACGAATTTCAGTATTTGATTTGGGGTTGCGCTTAAAATGTTCTAGTATTATCCAACTACAACTGCAAAAAATGTTTATACTTTAGGTTTATACGTTCTTTTGTCTCAGAGATCCCCAAAATTTGAAAAAAGTGACAAAATTACCAATTTTTTAAAAATATATTTCAAGATTTATATTGTGATAAAACTGATTCGAATGTGTTATTTAGGACGTATTCAGATGGATTATATTTATTTACGTTCATAATTTAATATTAAAAAGGAAAGAGACACCCTTGAAGTATAATAGCAGCAGACAGCTTATGCGGCAGCGCTTTTCTTGCAATAGCGTAGTGCCCTTTTCAACCCCTTAGCACTAAATATATCAACAACTGGAATGATTTCAGATGGCTGGTGTTATCGGTCCCTTTCTGCTTCATCCCACCCACTTTGTGTCGGCGAACTTTTTGATCTAGCTCGTGAGGCGTTGGTGGGAAAAACATCCCTTTTAAGAGAGGGAAAATGGAACTTTAATCACTGTTTATGTACACAAAAATTTAGAGCCTATACATAATGTAGATGTCTTTGTGTTTCCATAATATATTCAAATAAATACATCAAGAAAAAAAATTAAAACAGTGTTTTAAACATATTTTTTATCCTTAAATGTATCTATATTTATACCAAAAAGCAGTAAATCAAAAAAGCTGAATTGTGAAAAATCTGAGGGTGATAGAAAAATTCTGATTGCAGATTCGTAATCAGCGTGAAAAGTTACCCTAGGAACACTATACCATATTCTTGAGCCAAAAACCTTGTTTACCAGTGTAGCGTTTCCTTGTAAGTATTCTAACGTTTATGAAAATAGCAACTCAAAAAAGTAGTAATACCAGTTTAAAATAGTTTCTTTCGGTAGGACATAGTAATTTATACGTTTTGATCTCTTTACAGAAGTCCGTAAGAAATTGAAAAACTTGATGTTTCGAAACCAAGTAAACATTTCTTGTCAGAGGGGTTATAAAACAATGGATTGGTTTGTGAAATTTGAAAAGAAAATCCTGCACTTTCTCTCTCTTTACTTTTCACCATTTTTCTTTCTCCTTTGTGTTTTATAACGACACAAATCCGCTTTCCAGAAAATTTTGTCCCAAAATGTTTGTAAGGCTTTCACCATTTTCACCTGGCTGATTTAGAAGACCTAAAGCCCTTAACACTAACTACCCTTACTACCTAAAGCCCATACGTATCTCACTATTTAGGCTTACCATACGTCCGGGTTTACCCCGGACAGTCCGGGGTTTTTAGTGCTGAAAATTTAGGAGAAAGTGATCATAGAAATATTAGGTTTAGAATAAATTTCCAGCATACAGCAGTTTGTAATACAAGGATTATTTCAAACTTTAAGAGGGCTAATTTTCAAATTTTAAGGGATGAATTAAAGGGGGCTTTTAGTAGGGGGTTAAAAGAAGTACAATCCTGCCAACAATGGGAAGTATTTAAGGGGATTTTAAGTAAGGTGATTGAAAATAATGTTACATTTAGTCAAAAGGGAATAGCGCGTAAATTGACACCCATGTGGTTTTCATGGGAAACTAGAAAGGCATTGAAGTTGAAACAAAAAACCTATAAATTGTACAAACGTACTGGGAAGGATAGTGATAAGGGGGGCTTATTTAAAGGCTTGGAAAGACTTCAAAAATATCAGTAGGAGGCAGAAGATAGCTTTAGAGCAGCGGTTCTCAAACTTTCTATCGTCACGGACCCCTTTATGTAGCAGCCAGACATCGCGGACCCCCAACATTTTAAACACCAAAAACGTTACCAGACTTTTGTTATTTATTTCTGGAGGGGACAAAAATTAACCCTTAGCCCCCAGTATATATATCATAGGTCCAAGTAGCTTTTTAGTACATTTTTAAGTAGAATTTGCGTCTTAGGGAATTTGATATCAAAATGTTATGGGTAATTAAATTCTACCTACGAAAGGGGGGTCTGGGGGTCCTCCCCCAGAAAATGTTTGGAAATTCAACTAGAAAAACAGGTTTTTAATTAGTTTTAATACCCCTAGTTAGAATTTTTTTGAATATAAATTTTTATGTAAGATTTGCATTTTGATTAACTTAATGTAAAAAATAGTTTATAATTATAGAGTTTTAGAACAAAAAGGTATCTGGGGGTCATCCTCAGAAAAGTTTTAGATAAATTTATCCCTCAAAACGCACAGGATTTAATCTTGGTTTTGATTCACTTCGTCCGAATTTCAGACAATACTCTTAGGTAGGATTTCAATTTTGATGAACTTATTTTTAAAAAGTATTTAATAATAAAGTACCAAGTACTAAAGGGGGTTCGGGGGTCCTCCTTCTCCCCCAGAAAATTTTCGGAGATTTGATCCAAAAAACAGGGTTTTAACTTGTTTTGATACACCAAGTCCAAATTTCAGGAGGAGGGCAAGGCCCCCCTTCACATACATTTATATACGCCCCAGAATTACTCCAAGTCTCTGAGATGAGGGTCTGGAAATTTCAAGGAAAAAATTATGCATTGAAATCAAATTTTCGAGGGGGCTGGGGGCTCTCCCCCAGAAATTTTTTTTGAAATTTACCTGTTAAAACTAGTGTGTCATCTAATTTTGAAACTGTTTGGGGAATTCTAAAAGTAATTTGAGGAATTTCTCATGGCAACTCGCGGACCCCCTAGGAAGGCGCCGCGGACCCCTAGGGGTCCGCGGACCACAGTTTGAGAACCGCTGCTTTAGAGGAAAAACTGGCTAGGAATATCATTAAAAACCCAAAAGAATTTTATGCTTATGCAGGGGAGAACAATAAGTTAAGCTCTACCTTGGGGCCATTAAAATTAGGAGAGGACACAATTATTCAGGATGATATAGGTATGGCAAAGGTGTTAAATGATTTTTTCATGGAGGTTTTTAATAAGAATTTTAAATTAATGGGTGACTATGCATTAGAGTATAATGGAAGGGTGGAAATTTCGGACTGTTGTTTTAATAGGGAGGAAATAATACATCTTTTAAGAAGCATAAAGCCAACTAAAGCTCCAGGACCAGATGATGTTTATCCAAAAGTGCTTGTGGAATGCGCAGAGGAATTAGGGGACATAATAATGACAATTTTTAAATCAACATACGAATCGGGTTGGGTGCCAATAGATTGGAAATTAGCTAATGTAACTCCAATATATAAGAAGGGACCAAAATGGGATCCAGGCAATTATAGACCAGTAAGCTTAACATCAGTCATTTGTAAGATTTTCGAAACCATACTTAAAAAGCATATAATGTTATACTTGGAGGAGGGTAACTTACTTTCAGACAATCAGTTTGGATTCAGGAAGGGTAGATCCTGTCAAACTAATCTTTTAAAATTCTACGACGAAGTAACAAAGGAGTTGGATCAAAAACATAGTGTAGACATATTTTACATAGATTTTCAAAAGGCATTTGATAAGGTTCCACACGAGGCATTGCTACTCAAATTGGAAAAATTGGGTATCAGAGGTAAAACACTACTGTGGATTAGGAATTGGTTGATAGGTAGGAAACAGAGGGTGCAAGTCAAGGGTAATTATTCTCAGTGGGCAGAGGTCATGAGTGGGGTGCCACAGGGGTCAGTATTGGGGCCAATTCTCTTTATAATATTCATTAACGATATTAGTCAGGACATTAGGAACAAAATCAGCATCTTTGCTGATGACTTAAAAATTTGGGGTAGGGTAGATACTCAGGAGCAGGTACAAAATTTACAAAGGGATCTTGATATTATATCGCAATGGGCTGAAAAATGGGGTATGTCCTTTAACATAAGTAAATGTCAGGTACTTCAAATGGGTCAAGGGAATGGTAGGGCAGAATTTTTTCTGCAAGGGGACAAAGTTAAATAAGGTAATATGATCAAAGATTTAGGGGTGATTGTAAATGCGGACTTTAAATGGATTCAACAGTGTTCATCTGCTAGTAAAAAGGCTAATAGGATATTGGGTTACATTAAAAAACTGTTTCTTCAAGGTCCGAGGATATTATTTTGCCACTATACAGAGGCTTGGTGAGACTTCATCTAGAGTATGCTGTTCAGTTTTGGTCTCCATACTTAAAAAAAGATATTGATTCAATTGAAAGGGTTCAGCATAGGGCTACTAAAATGGTCAAGGGTATATCCAGTTTAAGTTATGAGGGAAGATTAAAGAAGCTAAATATGTTCACTCTAGAGAAAAGAAGGATTAGAGGGGATTTGATTCAACTTTTTAAAATGGTAAAGCAAGGGGACACAGAGGGACTAGATTTCAATACGGGTAATAGAACAAGGGGTCACAAATTCAAATTGAATAAAGGAAAATTTAAGACGGATTGTAGGAAGCATTATTTTTTAATAGGGTAGTGGATAGATGGAATGCGATGCCTGAAACAATTGTAAATTCAAGTGGGGTAAACGAGTTCAAGAGGAAAATTGACAGATACTGGGATTCCGGTAGTGTGGGTTAAAAAGACTGGACCAACCTTGCTGGGCTTACGCCTGTAGTTGGTCGACTTAATTTGTATTTGTATTTGTATTTGTATTAAGTATATGAGAAAATTGACATTCAAAAATACGCTGGTTTATTTTCTCTCCTTCTCATACTCCCTTCACACTCACCTTAGAATTCTTATTTCTAAGTAGATTTCTTTGTTAAGGGGACTCAGTACCAAAAACATTGTTTACTCTATTAACATGATTTTATTATCTTTTAAGTGTTAAATTATGTATTTACTTTATACTAATTCATATTTAGCACACAAAAAAAATTCTAAAATTTACTTATTTCAAAAATTTAAAAAAAGTGGCCAAAATTACCCTACTTCAAAATGCTACTCCTCCTTTAACATACACTCTTTTCACTTGATATTTTTCTCAACATAAATCCACCATATATTGTTAGCTCTACGTATGGAAATTTAAAAGTCTACAAGGGTTTCGGAAAAATAAAAGAAAATCTGAAATTTGACATTTTTTTGAAAAAATATGCTAAGTTTCTACTTTCTTGCTTTGTAAAAAATTTTGTTATAAATATATTTTAAAATCCATACGTATAGGTGTACATACATTACTGATAATGACTACCAAGTTTAAAGTGATTTGGTTAAAAAGAAAAAAATCCTTAGGATTTTAAACGATAAAAACCTTGTTTTACGAAAAACCTGTTTAAAGGTTGAAAGCTATGCTTCAGTCAGGGTTGGCAAAAACCCAGGTTTTTTGAAAAAACCCAAGTGGGTTGGGTTTTTTCGGGTTTTTTCAATAAAACCCTGAAAAAACCCATGTAAAACTGGGTTTTTTCGGAAAAAGTGTGGGTTTTTTCGGAAAAAGTGTGGGTTTTTTCAAAATTAAGTGGTTTTCTCCTAGAAAGTAAGTGGGTTTTTTCAAATTTTAGTGAGTTCTTTCTATGTTAAATGGTGTTCTGTCAAAATAATGTCAGTTTTTCCACAAATAAGTGAGTTTTTTCAAAGTTTTTATACTTTGAAAAAACCCACTGAAATTGTAAAATCACCCCTTATTTTCTGAAACCTGGTTTAAATTTTGAAAAAACCCACTAAAATTTAAAAAATATCCTAAACTTTGAAAAAACCCATTCAATATTGAAAGAAATCTATTCAACTTTAAAAAAACACACTGAAATTTAAAAAAATCATCTTTATTTTTTATATCTAGTTTGAACTTTAAACGTCCTAAATTTTGAAAAAAAAACCTTCAATAATGAAAAACCCAGTGCACTGAATAATGGAAGAACCTATTTAACTTTAAAAAAAACTCCCTGAAATTGAAAAAACACCATTTAATTATTAAAACTTAGTTTAAATTTTGAAAAAAACCCATTAAAATTTAAAAAATATCCTAAATTTTGAGAAAAAAAAAAAATAAATTTTGAAGGAACTACCAAAATCTTGATTTTTCTAGAAAAAACCCAAAAATGGGTCCAAAATGTGGGTTTTTTCACATGGGTTTTTTTGAAAAAACCCAGTGGGTCCAACCCAATTGGGTCCAATCCAGCCAACCTTGGCTTCAGTAAGCCTATCTTTGGGTCAGAAAACCTCACAATTCTTATATTTAAAAACCTCATATCATTATAATTCTAAGGGTAGTATCTTCATTTTTATGGCAAAATCTCAAATTCGAAATTTTGACTAAATTTTTGGTTCTGAGTCCCCTTAATAAGATTTTATTATATTTCGAAATTTAAGATTATTTTAAGTCGAAAAGTATAAAAAATATCACGCAAGTAAATATAATGTATAGGTAACAATGCAAAATATTAGAGTTTGGTATTTCTTGTGTTAAAAATTTAGTCCAGGAGCAAAGGGACTTTTTTACGACCCTCAACTCCCTTTCTCTGTTTCCCCCCGTTTTGAAAGGACATAGAAATCACCAAGTATCGCCGGCGACTTTTATCGCCGAGTGTGTAAGAAGCTTAAGTGGTCGGCCGACTTCAACGAAATCTACTAGTTGGAATCTTCTACGAGTTGGTAACTAACTGTAACTTGTCTTTCTTCGAAAATCTGCCGAGAACTGCGGAATCTTGTACTGTGGAAATGGGCAAGATTCGGCAGTTCTCGGCCGCCTTCCAAAGAAACCATAAGCTATAAAGTCTGCCTACACTGATACGACTCGAGTTGCGCAAATCATTAAGATCCTTATCAAACGGTGGGAAGAAAGAAAGGAAGTTGAGAGGCGATGCGCTATACTCTGTTCATTTAGAATCGGTGCCTGAAACCGGATCAAAAACCCCTAATAACGATCATCTTACAACTTCAGTGACCGATTCTTTTACAGTACTTAACCACTTACTTCTATTAAGGTTGCCTTGAAAGAAACTTTCGATGCCAAGAAAAATTTTTCGATGATAATTACAATAGTAACTGCTTCTAATACATTTGGCCTCAGGCGGTTATTCTAAATGAACAGAGTATAGGCTACTCCTGTAGCGGAGGAAAACGGGTGTCATCCTTTCCCATTGCAACCGCATCTCCCCTCAAGTCCTCTTCTTTCTCCCCTCCGCTTGATAAGGATATAAATGTCTTGCGCGACTCGAGTGTCTCCAGTGTGGGCAAACATATACAGGGTGTTTCAAAAAACCTGTAACGATAGGCCATTTCCTAAAATATTTCCCCTAGACCCATACTTTCAATGGAAGATTTTCTTCAAATGAGGTGAAGAATTATATGACACTAGTTTCAACACCATGGGGGGTCTATTTTAGAAGATGCAGAAAATAATTTTTTATACGGACCCCGTAGATTGAAACCCCCAATGAGAAAAATGTTCTCCATTCATTCCTTAATTCATAGGAAATAGCCTATCGTTACAGGTTTTTTTAAACACCCTGTACTGTACACTGTCAACACATCCAGGCCCTAATACCATAAGGCCCACTAAGCCCGAGCCTAGGGGCCCTACAATCTAGGGGCCCCTTAATTTTAAAAAGTAGACAAAAATTTATACTAAAAATAACATTTTTTTACTTCTTAGAATGTCTTTTCACTACTTTTTGACCAAATAAACCCTAATATAAAGCAAACATGTGATTATATTACTACATACTGCTGAACTAATGATAGTAAAATTGTCACGTGATTTTGACAATGCTGAAACTAGTATTTCGGAGGGGATACAGTTGGAAGTTGAGGGGCAGTTGATCGAAAGAGGAAGAGACATTTGCTTGTATATAGAAGCAAGACCCCAACTATCACCGGTTACCCAACTATCGGCCGTGCAAAGTCTAAAAATCACGTGACCCTTTTACTATCGTTGGCTGATCAGTACATTTAAAATGCATGAAAACTTTTATACTTTAACTTTTATTATAGTCCGTGTAAATAAAATTGGCGGCTCGTCACTGTGACAACGGCGTGGCAGTGCATTAGAAATGCATTGTGACTGGTGGGAAACGACGGTGGAATTTTATTCACACAGACTATAATACAATCCAAAACACCTAACTCCTGTGGTGGCAATAACACACAGGTACCGCGTAACGTGGGTACCCCTTCCTGCATGTGGGGTTAGTGTTAAAATTTTCTAATTCGGGCCCTGAACACATCTTCTCACCCCCAGGTCGCGAAGGGGGCAGTCCAGACGGGGGCCGAGCCCGCGTGGTGCGCATGCTCTTCGCAGTGGTGGTGGAGTTCTTCGTCTGCTGGACCCCTCTGCATGTGGTGAACACGTGGGCGCTGTGGCATCCGGAGGCCGTGTATGTGGCCCTAGGTCCGGGCGGGCTGGCGGCAGTCCACCTGCTGGCCTACGCTTCTGCCTGCTGCAATCCCATCACCTACTGCTTCATGCACGCCAAGTACCGCAGGGGCTTCCTGGCCGCCATCCGATGCGCCCAACCACACAGGAGCAGGACGATGGTCAGCGTCTTCAGTACTCTCAGATCAGGTGGGTCTTCTCACAGAGAAAAACCCTAACAGATGGTCCACGATTACAATTTGGAGATCACAGCTGTAAAGGGATACTTTCATCTGACGTCAGGGGTCACATATCGTAGGGAAAACACCATTGCAGGGACCTATCAGAACGTTTGCAGAGCAACCGGATATCCCAAATTAGGTAATGCGTCTTATCGACAAACCAATCAACGCTCTCTTACCTACGGCAGTTGTCGTCTTCTTCTCCAGGTGAAAGTATCCCATTGACTGTGACGTGTTCGTTCATTCAATCTGTCACTCTCGAAATAGTATAAGAGAATTCGACGGTTGGGATTCTATTTTCCTGCCTCTCGTGACGTGATAAGAAAAGTGTGAGTTTGATGCGATCCCAGCGCCAAAACAAACCCTATCACAAGCCATACCCCATGCTTTTCCGGTTTCCGTTATCGCCTATGGCCATGGCCATGGACTCTCTTTTCTGGTACGCTGTGGTAGAAGTTAGATCGGTAGAAGTTAGGACCACATTCAGAATAACAAAACACGTAGAAGAAGTGAGAACGTCACGGAAGCGGTGGATTTGATACGGTAACTCAGAAACTTCAGTTCCCTTATCGTATCGAGATTCTAATCTACCTTACCGGTTTGTGATTTTTTTACTCTTTCTTGTGGACCCGTTTAATAGTTCAACAAACACTAGAACAGCTAGTCCTAGTAAAAAAGTCTCTAGTTATTAATATACTACGAAAGTAATAGAAATCTATAAATTTTATATTTGAAATTACTTGCAAGTGTGTGCTTCTAAAGCCATCTGTCGCAAACACAAATAATTATACACTTGATAATGCGAAATGCCGCTACACAAGATTTTTATTAATTTCGTAACATATTAATGAATGAAAACTTTTTTTGAGATAATAAGTAGCTGTTCTAGTGTTTGTGGAACTATTTAACGTACCGCAATGTTTAAAAGCAATTCGCATAGATTCGAAACACGGTACGAGTGCTCCTGAGTTACCGTGTCAAACTCACCGTTTCAGTAACGTTCTCGTTTCTTTTACATGTTTTGTTATTCTGAATATGGTCCTTGGCTTTGGTAGATGTCACTCATGTCTATTGAAAATCTGCTGAACTCTGATCCCCTGCTAAAGCTATATGAGCTGTATGGAAAATATTGTACACTTGTCTGTGGATCGTATACAGGGTGTTTCAACAGGTCCGACCAAACTCTGCACAGCCAAGTTCCTTACGTGGAGTACGTAATAAATTTCAAACAAATTATGTCTCTATGATGACTTTTATTTTTGTGATGTGTGAAAAATGTGATGTTATACCCGAAAAGACTTTAGATTATTATACTTAGATTATTTCGTATTACGGCGAGCGCATACATACGCAATGGATATTTTTAACGTCTTACTTAGTGTCTGAAATCATATCCAAATGACTATGTTAGCGTTCTCCATAAACATTTTTAGCGTAAACCGGGTAGGACGTCATACCTTTCTCTGTCGCAATTTTTCGAAAACTATAGGTCATAGATGTACAGTACACTGTAAAAAAACTGTAGAAAAACAGAAAGTTTCAATAAAAATGACTTTATGTTTACAGGGATATTCTGTCATGTAACATTCCCACCGCACTTCTATTTATTTTATGTAAAAAACAGAATTTTAAGTATTTAAGCTTATCTGTACCAAGGCTAAACTGGATTTAACTGTGTTTTATACGGCTTGCGCAATTACGCGAAAAGCTAGGTTCCTGAAGCTGGACTACGAAGTTAGCGCCATCTGTCTGTCATTCATGGCATTTCTTTTGACGGAAAATAATTATTGGTTGGTTGATTTCATATGGCTTAAAAGGAGCCACAGACGAGCAACTTGGTCATCAACCGGGTTGATTATTTTTCCACGGATCGTGAACCTGGTTAAGAAAAATGTAAACAATGAAGAAAACATTAATCAGATTGTAAGAAATTAATATATTTTATACTTTAAATGCAAAATTATACTTTTTTTAATTATTCTCTGGTGCTAAAATTATATATTTTTTAATTTTTAATGCTTAGTTTTTAAATTTTTCTACCCAAATTGACGACGAGGTTGGCAACCAAGTTGCTCGTCTGTGGGCCGCTTTACTATTTATTTATTTTATTTTAAAGATAACTTTTTTATTCAATTAAGGAAGTAAAAATTTTTGAACTCAAAATATAACAGAATTATCTTACAGTCATCAATATTTTGATGATGATGTCGTGTCCACTACGAATTGAAATCAAATATTGCCATAGATGGACGGAGATGACAGCCCTTGCAATTAATACTATTTTATTATTAATTTAGATAGCAATTTAAAAAATTAAATTGGTATAGTATGTAAAAGATTAAATTTAGTTTCAATAATGGTTATAGTGGAACATTATTGATAAATATCATTCTTATACAATTCTTCAGCCACTTTTCTCGAAGGATCAAGTCGCAGGGAAACTCATGGAAAGATACATAATCACCCCTTTCCACACGATATTTCTTCTTACGATTCGAGGAACAATAAGGTACACAATTCACCATCGTCACTATTAAGTTGAAAAATCTAGTCGAGACAGATCGTTATTTAGAAAACCTTTGGGGCCATCCATAAATGATGTCACACTTTTTTTGGCCATTTTTGACTCCCTCCCCCTTTGTCACAAACTGTCACATTCCCCCCCCCTCTGTCACATGTCACGCTCTTAAACCAATAATATGTCTAATACACTAATTTGAAAGTGCCTGGAACCAAGGTTTTTTTCGTTGATTTTCAGCTGCAGAATGTGATGTCACAACTTCCAAAACCCCCTCCCTCCCCCTTGTCACAAATTGATTAACGTCATTTATGGACGGTCCCTTTTTGTTTATATCACAAGAAAACAACTGCAGACTAAAATGAATTTTAAGACTTACCAATTTTAAAATGCGATGCCAACATTTTTAACAGTAATTTGGATATTAAACAGTAGTATATCAAAAAAACTGCCTATCTCTGTCAATCATAGTTCCTCGTAGCGCCCTCAAACCCTTCCAGAATTTGAAAATATCGTTTTGGACCCTGTGTTAAGATTTTTCTGTGTGCTGCGAATTTTGAAGAGCCGAAGCAAACCAACCAACCAACCCTAACGAGCGGTTACGAGCGGTACCCCTCAAGCGGCAAGAACGGGAAACTTCCAGCGCCGTCGGTTCTTCTGATCTTTTGGGTAGTGGATAAGCCGTATAACCTACGGTCGCGATCAAGTTTAGCCGTGTCTGTACTTAAACAGAAACTTTCTGCAGCGAAAACGAATAAGGCTATTGGCAACACCCGACACGCTTTTAAGCCAAATACAAGTTTCAGTTCGTGGAGAAAGAAAGCGGATAATTTCTACATTTACTGAATCCTCGTTGGAGCAGCGGTAGCGTGCATGCTTAGCATGCGGTAGGTCGTGGGTTCTATCCCCAGTTGTTATTTTATTAAAATTAAAAAAAACAGCTCACACAGAAAGTTTCTGTTTGCAGCATTTACCTGTAGGTTACAGCTTTTTTCTGCTTACAAAACTTTTCTGGCAACTTATGCTGCCAAAAATTTTCTGTTTTTTACAGTATTATTTTTTACAGTGTATAGTTTTTTGGGTACTTTTATTTACTCCTTGCAAGGAATCTACGGATTGTTGAAACACCCTTAGATACTACTTTTAAAATCCAAGCCCTTACAATTTACTTTTTTACACATTTATCAAAAAAGTATTGTCCATGGATTTCCTATTCTAAATACAGGTGAGTCTATAGAAGTATTTTCAGTTCTCTGAGATCAGATGTTGGTCTATGGAAAGTGTATTTAATGCCCTTTGATCAGGTGAGTCTTTTCTTGGAATAACATTAGCTAGTTTATAAAACATTACTCAACACAGTCATCCGGTGAAACAAAATTGTTGGAATACAGCCTATACTTAACTATAAAAATACACTAAAACCGATTCAGAATAAAATTTTGATAATTAAGAAGCAATTTAATGCAGTAATTCAAAGCTACAAATTAAAAGTTATTTTATAATTACCTTGAAATGCAAATTCAAAGCATGAAGAAAGATCTTATTAAACTAAATTTTGTTTTATTTTGCATTCCAATGTATTTGAGTACTTTAAATTCTTTACATGTAAAAAAATCTATGACAATTTGTTTGCTGAATTTCAGAATTGGTCCCTTAAGTTTCTATTATTTAGATACTATCAATAAATTCCATTTACTGTCTGTCTATCACAAGAAGAGCTCTGGCCGTCACTAGTTCACATAAGCGGTCATAAGGCTTTTTTTATTTTTTGTTTTTATGATCTAAGAACATTTTTAGTCATTTACCTAAGTCATAAAAATACAAATTTATGATTTTTCATGATAGTTATTCAAGATCGTGATCTCGAAATTTACAATTTATCATTCGACACCTACTCATGTGAACTAGCCATAGCCAGAGCTCTTCTTGTGATAGACAGACAGTATAGTATTTCTTATTTTATTCCAGATTCAGTTGAAATTATACAATTAGATAACTCAAGTTAAAACATAACGAATAAATGTGCGAAATATCATCAAAGAATTGGATCTGTATTGGGGAATTATGTTTGTGTAAATATACCTCAAAATACGTTATCAATCATTTCTATTTTTAAAAGAAGAAAGGTAAAGTGTAAATTAAAAACCAAACACCCGAAAATTTACCTAGTTATACACCAGACCAAATCGCAATTGACTATTACATACTACTAAAGCTGTTTTCACTGCAACAAGGGAATTATCACAGCAAAACAGTTTTACAGGAACGTTCATTGTGGTAATGCTGTGCAGTAAAGCTCCTTTACTTGAAAGTAGGATCTCAGTTTTTCTACATATTCTGTCGACGTCATCGCTTTTACTTTTTAAGATCGCTCACTTTTTCAGAACTGTAAGCTGTTCTCTAGCTTATTCCACAAGCATAAGGATGACGTTAGACAACTTCAATTCAAATAGTGATGAAATTTTAACTGCATTAGAAGTATGGTTCGAGTATTCTTAATTATTTCTACGAAAATTTTTATATTGATAATTTTAAAATTTTTATAAATGGAATTCTTAAAAGAAAAATACATAACAATGTTTTAAACATATATTATAATCCTTAAAAATATTTATTATTAAAGGAGAAAGTATAGCAAAATAAACTCAAAATTTTACACCACTTATAAGTGGGTTTTTTGCAATTTTTATGAACTCTACTTAACCCCTGCAAGTTCGTAAAAAATAACGTTGACTGTATGATGCTAATATAAGAAAATTCCCATTTGTGTGAAACTTTACATTTTCCATAAGAAATTCCAATAGAAGATAATCAATCTTTCTCGTATTATTTGTATAAAGGAATATGTTTAGGTGCCTATCTAAAAAAATAAACCTTATAGCAGCCTCAATCTAAGAATTTGAAAAAAAGTCGTCGAAATTCTCAGTGTTCACATAGAACTGAAAATCACCTTCCGCTAGAAAAATGCACAGTACTAGCAGACGAAAAGCGTCTTTTATTTAGACAAAAGAACTTTTTGATCGAGCCTGTATCCAGTTTATGTCAAGTTCTTTTAAATTTCAATTTTCACAGGCTCTGGGTTTTGCTTTAGAAGCAGTGAAAAAAATTGGCCTCGAAATGCTGAAGCAAGTTATTTTTTCATATCGGTCTGGGTTGAAAAACACTCTTCTGGAGGGCTTTTGTCAGTGTAAGAAAATATCTTACCCATGCTAAAGGCATTCGCTTGGAAGTGAGCTGGGTTTTTTCTCAAGTATATCTTAGCCCCCGTAAATAAACTGAGTTTTTTGGCTTATTATACATTCATAAAAATCATGACACAATTCGAAAACGAAAAAAAAACTGTTTCTAGGATGGATTCGGAAAAAGGTAAACCATCTGTACTTATGAGGAGAATACTGAAATATGCTGATCTATGTTACTTCTCATATTTCAAGTGATGACATTCGCAACGTGATTTATACATAATCGATATTTTCAAATGCAGCCAAGCACGCTCGTTTTATCAAGTAAAAAAATTCCTTCAACAAATTATCAACTTTTCGTTTTGAAAACGCTGATCTAATGTTATTTTTTGACATTTTTGACACATGGAATCTGATCCCCAAAAAACTTATCTTTCAGTGTCGTTTGTTTTAAGATTCTTGTTTCAAAACTGTTTCTTACAAAAACCCGTAGAATATTTCTAAATAAGGATTTCAAGATGTTAATGAGAATTTTTTAATTTTGATTCCGTGGTAATGCGAAACTGACTTTTGTTTTAATTAATAGGATAAATGACGTTTTAAAAATAAAAATATCTTGTTAAATATTGTTAAGGGTGTGTTTTGGTAGATGTTAAACATAATTAATTTTCTTTTGCTTTTAAAAGTACTAGAACTAGATAATAAGTTTACTTAAAAAGGCCAAGAAAAGTGTCACAAAATAACATCATTCTTTTCTATGGAAAACAGTTTAAATATTTCAGTATATATCAAATATAGAAACTGATTCTAATGAAATGAAATAGGACTGTTTTGAAAATAAATATGAAGTATAATTATGAAGCTATCTGTAATGAATATCTCCCATTTATTTCAGAAACTGCAGATCGAGCTACTGCCATATCAGCCTGCTGAGGTGCTAAGGCTTTAGTTGCTGGAAAATTACAATATTTATAACCAAATAATAGGCCAATTCTGAAACATAATCGTGCGAGAATTCCAGCTCTCTATGGTGTGTTTCTAATGACTCACCGGAAAGCTTGTTGAATGATCACTAAGAAGCACTTGCTATAAAATATCAATCACGTGGTGCATACAAAGTATTTACAATTTTTTACCTCTCCTCTTTAATGAAAGCTCACTATTATCATAAAGTAAGGTTTGAAATTTTTTAGAAATTTTTTAGGTAATAGACAAGGATTTCCCATTTGCAGAAAATAATTATCTCATACTGCTGAAGATATGTGGAAATCACTCATCCTTCTTAATTAATTTTTAAAAACAATTGAAACCCAGTTTCAAGCATACAGTTTTATTAATAAACCTAAGTAAACTGTCTGCCAAAACTAGGTATCATTTTAGAGAAAGTTGAATTCGTATAAAATAAAAATATCTGTCCTAACCATCATACCCTTTTAAACTATTTTTAAAGTCATCCTTTTTCTTATCCATTATTTAAGGACCATAATACTCACATTTTACCATTTTACTTGTTCAATTAAAGTTAAGATACAGATTGAGCTGTATTTTAACACATTTTTACCATGCTATTTAATTAGATGAATTGTTCCAAAGCTACACGATCAAAAATTAGCTTCATACTCAAAGAATTCTTCATGAAAATACAGTCATACATGTTTCAGTCCTTTAAGTTCTTTTAAACTTCATTTTTTAACGGTGAAAAGGGTCAATGTTTCAGTAAAAATAGTGTATGTGAAGCCGCATATTGTAAAAGGTATCCTATACTGACTTGAATACCATGGTGATAACAACGGATTTTTCATCGATAATCAAGTTATACACAGCTGTTTAACCAGTTGATTTAGAATCTTAAAAAATCAGTCATTGACAAGAAAAAACTCTAAAATTAAATGTAAAACAAGGTACTCAGCATATTTCTTGTAAAGTGTATGTGCCGTGATAGTGAAGCCAGAAGTGCTGGTGTCATCCATTTAACGTATTCTTCCAGCTATCATTTAACAAAAGTCTGAGTTTTTTATTATGTGCTAAGAAAACATTCCTTTCTTCTTGACTGGTTTTCTCTTAGAAAATTTCTAAATGTTATGTTTAATGTTTATTTTGGTATGCTATTACTTTTTACCCTTGGCTAATTGTTTTTTCTTAAAAAGAAGGGTCTCATAAATATATTATTATGTAATTTGATTATGAAAAAATTTCTGAAGAGAAAAAAAGTGTTTTGCTTGCTTGTCAAGTTTTGTAATCTTACTATCCTTCTCCCGCATCACACATTTAAACTTAACACCCAAGTCTTTGTGAAAGTAACTGGTTGGTATTATCTCTTGACTCTAAAGAAGTGTTTTTGGTCAAGAGTTTCCAGAGAAAAACTTTTGAATTACTAATCCGATTGACAGATTTTTGGTATCAAACAGTCCGGATTCTTTTGATGATTCCTAGTAAGCTCTCAGCTGGATTTTTTTTAATTTCAATTTTAAAATATTTCCATTTTTTTTATATCGGATAAAGTCACAGTTGCTACAGAGATATTATGAATTTTATAACTAGAAAAATAAGTCACTGGATTTTTTTAAAATTCAAATACATTTATATATTCTCTTTTTATTTATAATAGCAATTTAAAGTGTAAAAAGTGTTAATCAGCTTCTTTTTAGATAATTTTTTCTTAACATTTTTGTTTCAAAGATTTTAAACTATGCTTATGTATAATTAATTTATATTTGCATTTATTATTTTGATTTCTGAAATTTAATGATATGTTTATATATTTACCTTTGTTGTTGTGGCCAACCTATTATAATCATCACAATGTTTACAATAAAATAAAAATACTCACACGGAAATTTCGATCACTAACTAAAACTATAACTAATGTTAAATAATGATACAATTTTTCGAGAAACTTTTTTAATATAAAAGGGTATTTTTAACTTGTTCACTAATTTAGTTTTCCAAATCATTTTTTACATCTTAAAATATTTTCCATTCTAAAAAAACAGTTTTTGGTCGATAGTTTCCAGAGAAAATTTTTTAATTGCTGGTCCGAATGACATAGTTCTGGTATCAAAACTTTCGGTTTCTTTTGAGGAGTAAGCTTTTCGATTTAAAAATTATCAATTTTAAAATATTTCCATTTTATTATATTACGGACAAGGTTGCTGCTAAATAGCAAGCAACTGTCAAACTTATTATTAAATTTGAAATCAAATTTATCAATTATATTAAATTTGATGTTCTAAGCTTGGTGCTGAACCTTTTAAAAATGTCAGGTGCTATTTAAAACCCTCTAAAACTTTTCATAATTTTATATTAAGTTTTGTTAAGAAACTAAACTTGTTTTGACACAAATAATAAAAGCAGATAAACTATTTTTTAAAACGTTTGGAAAAATAAACACTGTATAATTTTTTTCATTTGATGTCCTACGGTAAGTTCACGTGCATTTGTAACTATCAAATGATAGATATGAACATTTTACGGAATCCAGGTCCAAGGTCCCGCTATCCTTCCCATTCTAATCACGTCCATTAATATTATAAAACACTACGTGATTAATAATTACACACGAGGTGCACATAACTCTGGTTGAATGTTGATGACTCTAGAGAAAACTAGGGATTACTCTTAGATCTGAGAGAGCAAGTGAATTGATTGTTGATTATATAAGTGTCCTGCCATACCCTATATGCTGTAGTGTTTTGTGTGTGTGTGTGTATTCCTTTTCCGTCCAAGAGATATTTGTCCTGCAAATTTTGTGAAGCAATTATCCAAATGGCATTTTCTAAAGTGCGAAACTGGTATTTTACACGAAAAAAGTCTGACTTCTCTCTCAATCTGTAATGTATTACTTTTCGTAAAATAAGTGTGAAAACTGTCCAACTACTCCAAGGTCTGTGACTTTAAGTTTGAAAATGGATTCTGTTTTAACAAGCAACCATATGAAGTTGTGTAGCGGAGACCGGGGCCAAGCTCTCCAAATTACTATAATTTTACTTCCCTGTATTTTTATTTATTTTGAGGGTCTGTCATAGCGTTCTCTATACCTTTATCTATAAACAAGTCCAACTATTTATTATTAAAAACTAAATATAGTTTTGGCAGCAAATGATTAAGTTGGATATCATCTTACCATCGGAAACTGTACTATGTGTATGCAAAGAAACTAACTTTACTAAAGGTGTAAAGGGATACATTTTCAAACTATAATGGTAGCTGGTAATAAATATTCATCGTTCTTAAAAAGGCATATGAACAGTGCACAAAAAACTATTTAGGTAAATAAAAATTTACTTTAAAAATGATAAAATCAAAAGCGAGGAGTATGTGGAAGTATGAAGTTTAATGTCCAGTAGTACCCGCCCATTGGAAATAAAAAAAAGTATGAGGAAGGGAACGCCTTCTTGATAAGTTTAAATATTTAAGGAGAAAGTGTAAATGGAAATCAAAAGAACACTTTTTACTAGAACACTAGAATTTTCAGGCTAGTACTTCCTAAGAAGTACTAGCCAGAAAATCTAGCTTTTGATGGGTTTGGACATGTTTTCCAGTGTTTAAATACATGCCCCTATGATTTAAAAGTCCTGTTCTATTGTCAAATCAGAACATGGACTATCTGTACGAGTATCGCCTGACGTTCTTCGAAGAACAATCCCATTTGTACGGGAAGAAAAATACCCTTTTTAAAACATGTAATTTCAAACTACAAGTATAACACGAATACGTTTTTAACTATGCAGTTTACTCTAGCACTTCAACTAAATTCTTAAAAATATAGAAAATAAACTTCAGACAAAATACAACAGCTGTTAGACTAAAATTTTTAAGGATCAGCACTGTATGTGTGCAGTGGTGCCTCCTCAGCTAATTTTCCTGGAGCTAAAGGCTCGGTTAAAACTATACTACCTTTAAAACTTGCTTCCATGGAAAATGTGCCTCGGTCTCTCTGGTCTACTCATAGTATTTCTATGAAAATAAATTCTGTTACTCTCTTTGGTGTTTCCCCTCTTATACACTAATTTGATTAGTGAAAATCAGACTTAATTTAGGGAACGGGTGTCTTTCAAATGTATAGAAATGCTTTGTGATTTTCATTCATTTTCAAAGCCAAGAACTATCCTGTTTCGAAATACATTTTGATAGTTTTGTGTATTAAAATAACTATTTAAAGATACAATTTATTCCAAAGTATTGTAGCAATGATCTTAAAAAGATTTTCTATAGTGTGTTTATACAAATGTAGAAATAGTTCTGAATATTAATGGATGTTTACGAAAGGATTTAGATTGGCTGATCTATCTATGAAATATAAACTAACAAAATATAATTTCTAAAAATAACTATTGTTTGCTTTATCAAATAATTTAATTTTATATTTTTCAGAATTAAAAATAATTAAATTTCTTTCCAGAATCAATAATATTGTTTTTAAAAACTGAAATGGTCAAAATGGTTTGAATAATTAGTACTTAAAATAATTTCAACCGTAAAAGTATCTAAGTAGGGAAAGTGAAAAAAAAACGTGTGCTTTTTTACGTTCTATTAAACTAAACGGTAACTTATAGCCTATAGGTGTATAAAAAATAATCAGGGAAACTATATTCCAAACTAGTAATTTTTGAATGTTTTTAAAATAGTTAATTGTTTCAGTTTGAGAATATTTCCATGCAGAAATGTAACTTTAAGTCAAAATTATCAAAAAATGTTATCATTGGGGAGAAAGAAATACAAAAATTTAATTTTTTCATCTTTAATGTCCAAGTTTTTAACAAAGAAATTACTTAACCCTTCAAAAATTAAATAATATTAAAACCAAGTTTTCACACCTAACGGTCTGCTTTCATTCAAATATTTTTGTGTAAATGTGTTTTACCACTGTTGATATGATTTGTTTGTTTGTTTAAATGGAATATGAATGTAACTTCAATGCACTTGTAGATGTGAAATAAAATGTTTAAGCACAGAATTAAGATGTTTTTTGAGAACCCACAAAATACTAATAGCCAATGATAGTTCCGGCATGTGGTAACCAAGTATGGGATACTCAGATTTACATACAGGTGGTTTCAAAAGTCTGTTTCACAGCTTTTATTTGGAACCAACTTCTCCTCCTAAAGTCGTGAATATAATAGGCCCCCTAAGTGAGTGACCATGGAGAATCCATTAGATGGTTTACACCACCCCTAGTGGGAAAAAAGATTAAAATTTTAAATAAAACTTTAATGGACAAGAAAAACTTCAGTGAGAAAATTGTTGACAATATCATGAAAAACGCGCAGTAATAGTTTCATGAAAAGATCTTCAATATTCAAGGAGATATTAGCAAATGAAAATAGCACTTTTTCATCCCTCAAAAAAGTTCACAAATTTACGAATTTGTGAACCTTGTTACAAGAACCGAATTACCTTGTAATTTTTGCATTTCTTAACTAACTAAAGACAAATTTTAACCAAAAATAAAAGAAACTTTCAAATTTACGACCTTTTGAGGCCTGGAAAAGTGCTTTTTTTACTCGCTAATATCTCTCCGAACGTTTAGGATATTTTCATGCGATTTTTTTCTGGGATATTTTACCAGGGTTTTACCATTTTTTTATTTTACCAGGGTTTACCAAACCAGGGTTTTATTGAAAAAACCCCAAAAAACCCAACCCACTTGGGTTTTTTCAAAAAACCCGGGTTTTTGCCAACCCTGAATAGAACACAATATTAAACGATGTTACTAGAATATAAACAAATATTATTTCGTACCTTTACAATGGTATGTTAAGAACTAGAGCTACTATACGGATAGACAGGGTGTTTCACAGAATAGGTGTAACAAAAATATATTTCCTTAAACATTTCTCTTATACACACGCACACATACTTCCAATTGCAAATTTTTATTAAATGAGGCGACAAATTAGATGAGACTAGTTTCAACTCCACGGGGGGGCTATTTTAGAAGATGCAGAAAATAACTTTTAATACCGGCCGGGTAGATTAAAAAACCCCAATGAGAAAAATTTTCTTCATTCATCACTTAATAAAATTAAAAATATATTATTTCGATATCTTCAAAACTCAATAAGATATTAAAAGCTAAAATTTGTGACTAACACCACTTTATCTCATATCTATACGCTATACGTGACACTCTTTTAGTGCAATATAGGGGTCATCCACAAAAATTACAGTTGAATATTTTAGAAACCAAACTACCCAGGAATCCAAAAGAAAAGTTCCTACCCTAAAATTTCCAATTTTGCCAATCACTGATTTATTGTTTCCTAGAATAACACGCTTTTCAACTTTGCACGATCCTTAAAAATTGAAACAGGCATATCTGCAGGTTTTGAAGATATCAAAATTAAGTTTTTTACCTTGTTAAATGATGAAAAAGAAAATTTTTCTCAATGGGGTTTTTAAACTACTGGGGACATATAAAAAGTTATTTTCTGCATCTTCTATAATAGACCCCATGGAGTTGAAACTAATCTCATCTAATTTGTCACCTCATTTAATGAAAATTTGCAATTGGAAGGGGTCCAGGGGATATATTTTAGAAATAGCCTATTGTTACACCTTTTGAAACACCCTGTATATTGCAAATGTTAAAAGTGACAAGTTATTTTTTAAATGAAAGCTCACTCAAAGCTTTTTCAAAGTTAATGAAAAATTTTCCCCTTCTTTTATAAATTTCTGCGTTAAAACAACATGCTTTAAATAGGATGAAATCTTGTTTTTCAAACCTAATTAGAATCAGGCTCGTAGAATAGGTATTATCGAGCTAATTTTAACACATTTATTATTTAGCCACACAGCGTTTTTTAAACAGTAATGAATTAGTGGAATAGCAATCCTACTTTTGTACTGAATTAGGAGCACTTTTAGAATTTAATCCTTTTAGAAGAAAACCAAGATGTGAATGGTCCATATTTCATTTTTTACGACTGAGTTGCTTTTAGATTTAAATTAGTTTCTTTTGTCTCACATATTCTATTAAAAGTTTTGGGGTTTTTTTTCAAACAGTGCGTTACAAATTCTATACTCGAGCATCGGAAGATAGTATTGAATACGTGAGGCATACAATACAAACATGCGCGGGGAAAATATTTAACTAAAAACTAAGGAATAAAGAATACATAAAATATAGTTTTTATAGAAATTGAAAGACAAATTTACTGGAGATCTTTTTTACTTCTAATATAGAAGCTGCGTAGTATTTTTTCTTAAGCACACAGGTTTTTTTATAACAAATTGAGATTTAAACTTTTTCATTGTGAGAATACTTTAAGTACACAAAAGAAAGTGGCGTATTTAAGTCTACTGGGAATACTTGATCCCGTAGCCAAAAATATTCCAAAATCAATTAGAAGAGCTTTAATACCTACCCACAATTTTAAAGTTATACTTGTTCACAAAATCTAGCAACACTTGGTTTTTTCAGTCTTTTTGTTTTAGCTCAAGAAATGATTGTGTAATTGTGGCAAAAAAACTTTTTCAAAAGGCAAATGCGTTAATTTTTATAGCACATAAATAGCTGTTCTATGCAACTTTGAAAATTAAATTAAGTGTAATTTTAAAGAACAGGCTTTCATTAATAATTGAGTAATTTATTCGATTTATTATTATTTATTTATTTTTTTTCTATTTATTGGATTTATTATTATTAAACCTTCGATTTATTGTTTCTCATAGTTTAGGCAAAATACTTAAACATTAGGATAGTACTTCTGCAAGGTTTTATGAACCTTGAAGATTTCATTACATAAAAAATAGTTTACTTTTGTGTTCAGAACTTTATCTACATTTATAAGATTACATTATTGTTTCTTTCTATTGCACCTAAGAAAAATCACTTTTAGGAAATAATTATCACTATAGGTATTTTTATATTTAAATAAATATTTGTAAAACAGATTACGCATTTTTATAAAATATGTGTAAACATATTTTACCCAAAATTGTTGAATATTATTTTATTTTACATAACACCGAAAAATCTACGAAGTTAGATATAAATGCGAATAATTTTTAAAAAATTATTACAAACTACTTTTGCAAACATTAATTGATTTCGAACAGGAGTTCTCAAAAAAAATTCACGACAGCAAGAATCTGTCACTTTAAAATATAGTAACAACTTAAATTAATTTGCAGACGAACGTTTTCGAACTAAAAATGTTTGTGAAGCACTTCATTCGATACGCTTTAATGACTTGGCTAATAAACATATTTTTGGAGGATTTAAAATATGGAATACTTCATCCTGAGAAGTTTGTAAAAATGTTTGTATTAAACTAAACATCACTCATCTCAGAGAAATTCATTACTTCTATTTTTGTACGCTTCTTGATACGCCCGCGGAATTTAGTTCTAGTTCCCATGGGCTTTGAATCTTTCCATTAATTACACGTCTCCAAACCGGAGTGGTTTAACTTAATCTAAAAAAATTCTCTCGTAAGATGAGGTCAATGACCGATTCACTTCAGCGTCGAAAATATTAATGAAAAAGAAACAGATGTTATAAAAACCTTATATTTAATCAAAAACAAAAACAAAAAAACGATGTTTTTAAGAAAAATAAGGAGTATGAGGTAATTATTAATAAACAGGGGTAAATTTTATTATTTTGCAGCTTTGTGTAAGTGCCTAAAAGTGTGAAAATAATCACATGGTAAGTATCTTTAAAATGACGAAAATTGATACAGTATAATAACGTGTCATTTATTTTACTATAATAACTATCTCAATGAAAAAATGTCGTTTGAAGTTGATACCACCTATCTTAAATCTTGGCTTTTCCAAATGCGTAAAATTTTTTTCCGCAAATGAATTCCCAACCCATTATTTAAGTTATAATTGTGCAACTACCTTTTGAATAACACTGAACACATAAATGAATTCTTGAACAGAATTTTCAACCATGACAGTTGTATCGTTAATGAGATAAGATAAAACTATAATTAGTGAGTTACATTAAGATGACATATTTATCGATGAAAATCGATTCAGGTCAACCAATATAACTACACTTTAACCCTACTTCAGAAACAAAATCCCCTGTTATCTTCTTTCAATCAATGATGTCAAAAAGTAACATTTCTTATGCAGCTAATGCAGTAAATAAACGTGAACATACATTAGCCCGAATAATAAATAATACTCAGAAAATCTTGACTAGTATAACAAAAATGCTCTAATCTTAAATAAGAGATGAGTAGTGAGCAGATGAAAGTAGCATGTGACCGATTTGGTAGAAAAATAACCCTTACTATTTTCTAAGATATCATTTATAAAATCCACATGTGAAGTAAGCATATTCGGATATATCAGAGAAACTGGCATTTTTATAGTCTAAAAGCTCTAATGAATTATTCTGTAACCTTTTAAAGTACCTATTTTTTTATTGTAAGGTTATGATAAGTTTTTAAACATAATTTAATAATATCGAATTAAGTAATATTTTTATGTCTTTTTAAATAATCAACCATATTCATCCAAATATACTCCCATTTAATCAAAATATAGAGAAAGATAATTCAACTCAAAAATTATACATACAGCCTAATACCTTAATAAAGTGGTAAGCAAAGCTGTTGAGAATACTGCTATTCTTTACAGGTGCAATAATAAAATGTTAAAAGACTAATTTTCTTTAAAAAAAGGTAGCTTATAAAAATATAATACACGTAAGACGCAATTATGATCCAAATTAGTTTTCAAAACAGGTATAGCAAATAAGTCCTGTAAAACTAATGTAAAATATACATTAAATAATAACAATTCTTTGGAATAAAAAAACACTTTGATACCAGTTACAAAAAATTTTATCTTTTAGCATTTATATTAAGTTCAAACCCAATAACCTAACTGAATATGTTATTAAATTTTTCAGCTATACGTTTTTACAGAATAATCAATTTGTACCAGATGCTGGATATTTTAATGATCCTAGGCAATCACCTTCTGTAATCAAAATAAAATATTATTTTGTATCGTTTAGGAATTTAAAGTTTTTAAAAATTTGCCATTTGAAATATCCTCCTTATTAACACACGTTTCGAAAAATTAAGCTAAGCTATCATTCCTTAATTAATTATATTCTTATTATTGTAATTTTTAAAAATATTGCATGGCTTTCTCATAAAAATTTGAAGCTCAAAATCTCTCTTTCACCTGTGAATTCATTTTCAGTTTTTACGTAACCTGTTCTTTCCGACAATATTTCAAATGATTTCCTTTCAGAAAGCAAATTTGATGAAAGTTATATTAAGCTTTGGTTATAAATTGGGATTCTATTAAAAAATCAATTGAAATACAGATTAGACCTACGATTTAATACGCCAGGCATCACCAAGCAATTGATTAGTTTCTATGCAACTCTTTTCCTTTAATTGAGGTTAAGTAACGATTTTTATTATTCTGAATATTTATTTCTAAGTATTCAGTAGAAAGTTTTAAAAGACTGTATTATATTATTCCTTTTTTAGAAAAAGGTTCCAAATTTTTTAGGGATGTTTAAAAATTATTTGGTGTTATTGATGGGATTAACTTTTATTTATATTTATACAGTCGAGTCCGCTTAATGTGATCGCATTTGTCCGAGATGAAACTGATAACATTATCCGATCGATAACAATAAGCGATTTCATATCAAAACGCAGTAAACACTGTAACTAGATTATTTGCTTTAAAATCAAAGTTATGTAATCGTAACTAATAGATAGGAAACAATCTTACATTAAATAAAAGGGGAAATATAAGAATAGCACAATTAATAAAATTAAAATAATTGCTTACTTTGTATTTCTATTAGAGTAGAAGAATTTCTCCTTTTGTTTAAAAAAATCCCTTAAATTAATCTGAATTCCAGTAAACAAGGGAAAAGCAAAATCTCTTATCAGAAACATCTGCAATTAGGCGATGGTTCATTTCACCAATCACTAGCATGGTTCGGTCTCCCCTTTACCCATTTTCTTTCAATATATGCGGAGCATCAAATATTTTCTCTTTCTTACATAACAGTGCAACTGTCTGATTTTTACAAAAAAGAAGCGTCAGATGCCTTAGGGTGGGGCAGAAGTTTACTTATAAAAATTTGACCTTCAAAAGGAAACTCGAAAAAGGAAGTTTTTAGGGGATATGGACAAATTTTGATAACATTAAGCGGCGTGTTGATCCATAGTTGATCACATTAAACGATGAATTTTATATTAAATTAAATAGGAATGATCGGGACCTGTTGATTTCGATAACATTATCCGATTGATAACATTAACCGTGATCACATTAAGCGGATTCGACTGTAGTTTAAAAAATCCAGTAAATAAAACCATTTACGCATAACGTAAGCTGTTTTTTAAATGTATAGACCTACAAACAAATATTTTTATAGTAGGGTCACTTGGGGTAAGTGGGACCCCTTTTTGACCTAGTACATTTTTGGAGCTTTATAGAAAATTACTAATTCTCTAAACTAATTCTACTCTTTACTAATTTCGTTAAAGGGTCTATCGATAAACAAAAATTTATCAGTAGTTTCTAAAATAAAGCTTTATATTTTTCTTAACTGGTCTTTTTATCAAAAATTAGATGGGTGACCCACTTACCCCAAGAGATGGGGTAAGTGGGTCACCCCCTCTTTATTTATATTTAAAACAAGCAAAACTTAAAAGGAAGTAAGTGGGTCTTACTTGATAAAGTACAGTAAATTTCAATATAAAATATTTTATTGTGTCCTGAGTGAAAAATATACTCACATCAAAATCAATATGAATATGAAGAATCTAACATGGGCGGAATGGGCGAAGTACGTCGGGAGTTTTACTCCTAGCAGGGTCACCCAAGGCGTGAAGGTCATTCCAATAGTCCCAGCTAGGGTCTGCAGGCAAGTAGTCTAAGCGGTACAAGTTGAAACACTGCACTTTTTGATGATGGTAAGCCACTTGGTACACTGATTCCATGGACCATAAGAATGAGTTTTCGATCAGGAGTCCGCCGAAATTTCCCTTAGAATTTAAAATATTTAACTTTTTGTGAAATTTTTAAATTCGCGTTTTACACCTTAACTATCAAACTTTTCAACATTTAAGGTGACTTTTCTATACAATTTGAGGTCGTAGATTACAAATATGAAGTCGAAAGTTTCAAAAAGATGCTATTTGATATGTTTTTTTAAAAAAACTAAATTTTAAAATTTAAAATCTTCAAAAACACAATGTTAAACATAAGTTGGTATCATGAAATTTTTACCAGTTATTAAGCTATTTGTAACTAAAAAATATCCAAAATTTCAAAGCTTTACCTTTATTATTCACCGAGATATAAGACTTTAAATTTGGAAAATTTTCAAAATGGCGGCCATGCTTGATGCGACTACTCATCGAAAACTTCCCATAACTCGGTAAATTATTGTTCAAAATGAACAGTTAAAACCTTTTTTGAAAGAAAAGCAATACCACTACACTATTAAGACATTAAAAGAACAATTAAACCACTTTAATTTGGTTTTAAATAAACTCTAAGACAGATTAATACTTTACTATGACAAGCATGTTAAAAGCTTTAAAAAAAAGCTTTCTTGGTGAAAAATTGTTTTAAATTTTTTATTAAATGTTCACCCTGATATAAATATGCGACATTAAACCATTTAAAGGAAAATTTTGCCTTACAAGGGCCTGGGCGCAAACGCGAAAATACCTAATAAACGCGCGCTTCAAATAAACTTTTTCTGTCAAATAATCACAAAATCGTGCTTCCATTATGATTTTCTAACATTATTTTAACCAAATCATGCTTTCTATTATGATTTTCTAACAACATTTTTACCACTTCAAGTTTAAAAAACAAGCATCCCTTATCTTTTGTATCAGAAAAAATGCTTAAAATACAATTTTTCAGGTTGGAAATTACCTTTCAAATGAGTATTTTCTAGAAAAACCTTAACTTACTGCGTTAAAACATGAAATATAAATGAGATTCATAATGTATTAAAATATGTTATACATTTAAACTTACCGAACACTTTTTAACAATTAGTAATCGTTGTGTATTTGCTGTTTTTATGAATTATTTTTAAAAATTAGAAAGCATAGAAGTTATGCGGAAATAGATTAAGCAAGGTGTTCCTGCAAATCTTCAGGAATACCATGTACACTAATGTGCCTGAATTGTAGAGGTGAATGCCAAAATTCAGAGGAAGACCTATAACTTAACCTTATACGTTAAATTCAAAAATTAAATCAATACTTTTGAATTTGTGCCAAAAGAATAAATAAAATAATTTGAAATCCTTAAAAGGCTATTTAATACCTTTAACTCTTTATATAATTAATGAAATTCTTATCTTAGTGTTGTAATTACCTATTGAAAGGAGTATAGACAAAGTACATGCTTTATTTTTTTAAATCTAGCTAATATAGAAAATATACCAATTCTCAAGAGAGGCATACGTTTCTTAAAAGAAAAATCTTGATCTATCATGGTACACATTTAATATGTTTTTTACAGGAAAAATATATTGTCTCAATTAATTTTGTATACCGATTAAAAAATAATTGCTTAAAGTTTAAATGGTGTTATGCATTACCATATAGGAAATGATTAGATGTATTACCCTTACTCGATTTTCAAATACACAACGATTACTTATTGTAAAAAGTGTTCGGTAAGTTTAAATGTATATAACATATTTTATTACATTATGAATCTCATTGATATTTTATGTTTTAACTCAGTGAGTAAAGGTTTGTCTAGAAAATACTCATTTGAAAGGTAATTTCTAACCTGAAAAATTGTATTTTAAGCCTTTTTTTCTCATACAAAAGGTAAGGGATGCTTGTTTTTTAAACTTGAAGTGGCTAAAATGTTGTTAGAAAATCATAATAGAAAGCACGATTTTGTGATTCTTTGACAGAAAAAGTTTATTTGAAGCGCGCGTTTATTAGGTATTTTCGCGTTTGCGCCCAGGCCCTTGTAAGGCAAAATTTTCCTTTAAATGGTTTAATGTCGCATATTTATATCAGGGTGAACATTTAATAAAAAATTTAAAACAATTTTTCAGCAAGAAAGCATTTTTTAAAGCTTTTAACATGCTTGTCATAGTAAAGTATTAATCTGTCTTAGAGTTTATTTAAAACCAAATTAAAGTGGTTTAATTGTTCTTTTAATGTCTTAATAGTGTAGTGATATTGCTTTTCTTTCAAAAAAGGTTTTAACTGTTCATTTTGAACAATAATTTACCGAGTTATGGGAAGTTTTCGATGAGTAGTCGCATCAAGCATGGCCGCCATTTTGAAAATTTTCCAAATTTAAAGTCTCATATCTCGGTGAATAATAAAGGTAAAGCTTTGAAATTTTGGATATTTTTTAGTTACAAATAGCTTAATAACTGGTAAAAATTTCATGATACCAACTTATGTTTAACATTGTGTTTTTAAAGATTTTAAATTTTAAAATTTATTTTTCTTCAAAAAAACATATCAAATAGCATCTTTTTGAAACTTTCGACTTCATATTTGTAATCTACGACCTCAAATTGTACAGAAAAGTCACCTTACATGTTGAAAAATTTGATAGTTAAGGTGTAAAACGCGAATTTAAAAATTTCACAAAAAGTTACATATTTTAAATTCTAAGGGAAATTTCGGCGGACTCCTGATCGAAAACTCATTCTTATGGTCCATGGAATCAGTGTACCAAGTGGCTTACCATCATCAAAAAGTGCAGTGTTTCGCCCTTTTTCGTCGTGTACCGCTTACTTAAAGGAGCAAAGTCAGTCTTCTACCTTTGGTGCACGCCCACCAGCCACCGAGGTGCTCCAGGTCTCCGGACCAACAGAAGCTGTCACACTTCCCCCCGTTTCTGGGAGTGCATGGCCTTGTGGGTCTGGTTTAGTTATATAAACCTGATCGGGGGATCAGACAGAACAGAACAGAGAAACAGAGAATAGAATGAAAAGTAAAATAAGTATTTTAAAGAATATTTTGAAAGGCCAAAGGGATATGTTTTACTTAAGCATATAAAATAGTGTTTAAAAAACATAATAAGGTTGATTAATATTTATTTTGACACTTTAATACACATTGTAAGATAAAAAAGGAACCACACACACTAAATGAGAATGAACACTATTGATGATATATTTCACTTTACTCACCATAATTTAAATTAAAAAGCAAGTTTGATATAAAATGACGATCTAACTATTTATAAATTTTAATGAATTTTGAAGTGGTGAGTAAAAGGTCTTGCTACTTGCTACTATAAATCGAAATTTTCTGAAAATATTGGGGGGAAATTGTCCCTATAACCCCCTTAAAATCCGCCCATGTCTTCAGTAGTAGTTCCTATATCATATGGGACCTTCTAGAACCACGTATATCATAATAAAGGGTCCCACTTACCCCAACCATGCTAAAACTATGGGGTAAGTGGGACCCCCCTGTTAAACACTTCAAAATTAAAAATTTTGAAAATTTTCAAATTGCAGTATGTAATTTAGGTCAAACTCTGCAAAACAGTTCAATAAACATTAAAATGTAATGAAAACTTACCTGGAAATACTTCTTTGAAAAATACGTCTTGAACTCTCCAAAAAATCCATTCTGGGAATCTATTTTAAATTAGTTCTATAATCTTAAAAATAAATTAAACAAATCTCACATATATGCAAAACTCATCGGTGTGACAAGCTGTAACATAATCAATGCGAGTAAGTGTGAAATTTCCTGTACATATTATAGTTTTAGGGGAGTGACCCACTTACCCCAGTGACCCACTTACCCCAAGTAACCCTATATAAGGTGATTTCAAAAAAAATATTTTTTAGGTACTTAAATTTTTGTAATATAGATGACTCTCATCTGGAAAGTCGATTAATATGCATAAGTACTCGCTTTTTATGAACCTATACATTCCTTATACTTAAAATATCTATAATAAAGAAAACTTATTACCAAAAAACTTGCAAATTTAAGAATTTTTTTCTTTTTCGATGCCTGAAAAAGTGCTATTTTCACTTGCTAATACGGTGGGAGAATGAACACTTACCTTTTGGAGATTTGTGATTTTCCTAATTTAAATATCATGTTTAGGGCATTTTAGCTAATGAACTAAGTTCTTTCTAAATATGAAACTGTTTTCCCAGTGAATGAACAATGAAAGCAGTCACCAGTTTTAGTATTTTGGAAATGTTTATAAAAGATACGAGTCTTCTGATTAATTCCCTTCTAGCAGATTCCGGACTACAATTCATTCATTTAGAAAACGCAATTGTAATTTAGTGTTGATTGCTTAATTATTTATATTATTTCAACTTGGCAAATTAAGTGTTTATTCTGCATTAAATGCAAACAGAATAGAAAATAGTTCTATGAATATTCTTGCCACACATTGTATTTTTATAGTTGATTATGGTTATTTTTATCAATTAATTTATATTTTTCCTTGAGATTTAATTAAAATTTTTCTAAAGATTTAGAGTGCATATAATATATAAACATAAACACCCAAATAACTTAACTTTTTTTAATTCTTTTAATACTCTCATGTGCATGGGGGAATTATGATCCTAATCCTAGAAGAACAATTGAAGATAAATAAACATACTAAGCTATAACCAAACACACTTTGAATTTAAGCCTCAAATGAAAACCATGTCTCACTTCTGTTTCCAAAACAAAGCTTCCACACACAGTAAAATAATTAACAAATTTTGGAAAATTTATTGCAATATATTTACTTTTTCTTTTCATTTTCTTAAATAATCAAGGGATATTAATAATAAAATTTTGTACATTAATGATAGTACTAAGAAAATGATCCGGACAGTTGATTCTCACCAGCAAAAAAGGCGCTGTGGTTTCTACTGCAAAGGTTGAATGTCTTAGGTTATACACATCATACTTTAAATCCCTTTACACTAAGTGAAAGTTAACTTAAGTGCTTATTTCTTTCCCCTTCTCAAGTTTTTATTTCGTCTTAAAGCCATTTTGGTTTTCATTCTTTGGTTCGTTATAATCATCTTTTCTGACACTGTCGGTAATTTTAATCGCATTAAGCCACAAAAAAGGAATTCTTCGCCGTTTTTAAACCGTGCGTTTCGAGATAGATGTTTCATGGATTGAAAGGCCTCAGGAGATTGCATTTTAAGGGTACAATGGGATTTTATGAGTATTAGAATCCTTTCCCGAGAAAAAAAATTGGAAGACATCTTTCTCTAACATGGTGTATCAATTCTAGACATATATAAATCAATATAAGATACATTTCATTTTTCATTATGTAAAAACACAACTAAAAATTTGATATTAATTTAAATCGAACGGTTATTTATTCTTAGGGTTGGGACTTCCATGTAATTAAAAACGAGAAACAAGTACTATATTTAATATGTAATATGGATTTTTAGGTAAAATGTATTAAAAAGTGCAACAAAATCAGCAATTTATTTTTTAAGTCCAGTAAACACTGAAAATATGCATATAAAAATATAATAACTTAAATCTGTGAATTAAAAAATCTTTAAATAAAACTATTTACGATTATTATAATAATATTTTTAAAATTATTCTTGAGCGAGAAAATTCAACAGTAGGGTCTTATAGTCTGTTCCTTTAGAATTGGCTCCTAAAGCAGGATCAAAAACGCTCAAAAACACCTAATAACGCTCATCACACAACTTCAGGGATTAATTTTTCCAAAGTATTTTAACTACTTCTATTTCGGCTGCTTTGTTATTGCACAAGAAAAAATTTTCGATGATATAATTACAGTAGTAACTGCTTCTAATATATTACGTCTCAGGCGCCAATTCTAAATGACCAGAGTATAAAACTGTTTTATAAACGCTGAACGATCGCTTAGCATCAACTTTCCTTTTCATGTGTTACAGGCTTTTTTCTTTTTACACATTTCTTAACAGAGCGCGATGGTTGATGAAAGTAAAACTGGTAAATATGTATCAAAATATGTTTTTATAACATAAATATATAAAATAAAAAAGGGGTTTAAATCGATCCTAAATCACTCAAAGCATGGTAATTGCGAACACTCGGCAATATCAGGTTTCCGGAAACAAATGTAACTAAATAACGGATATTCCATCCCTATTATTTGTTAACTTAGTTTAAAGAATATAAATTTACTATATTTATTATTACTTTTAATAACATCAGCTGCATAACTGATAGAATTAAGATGACGGGTCACCATGAACATGAACAATCCAAATAAAGTGGAATTAATATCCACGTCTTTAGATGACAGCACCCTCGAAATCAGTCCATGTCATAGAAATATAAGATCCCTATATCCACATCTTTCCGTCAAGGGATTTAACATATCTTCTAGAAGCTACCTTCTAGATATTTCATTTTCTCCATGCATCTGTTCTATTCGTTGAGAAAATATATGCGGGGCATGCCTTGTTTGATTTTGTAGCCCACTATCTTTCAGAAAATATGGTGAGGTTAATATTATGTAATGTAGAGAAAGTACTCGAGATATTTTACGGAATTACTGCCAATAACGGGATTTTCTTTTGGCATCAGTCAGAACAGATATTCCTTCTCTAAAGAATTTTGGGGCGTTTTATGTTAAATATTATGCTTAAAATGCAATTTTACTGTTACGCAATATTGAAGGAATAAATTAAGAGGACTTGTATTGCTTTTGAAGGAAGTAAACAGTACTACGTTATAGCAGCTGCAATTTTTATAGTTTTTGTTACTTTTACACAAAAGGATTGATAATTTTAAAACAAACGATAAAAATAATTTAATGATTATAACTTATTGAACTCAGTTCTGAGAAGGTAGCCTTGTGTTTTCCATAAGAATAATTATATTTTTAAGGATTTTGCACGAAGTTTCTTCATTACGAATTGCATCCAATATTTTACATCATATTTTCCCTAACTTTTTGGCTGGGTAGCAGACAGAATATGTACAAATGCCCATCTGGATAATATCATAAACATTTAACTATATTATAAAAGACTACAGAGAAGGCTATTCAAATTCTTTCAACCAACGTCCATTGAAACAACCATTTGAAACCAACGTCTTCTAGGGTCATGAAAGTAAGGTTTATCCCTATATAAGTAACCATGGAGACGAAGAGATATAACAAAAATGCAGTAAAACAAATGTGACATCCTAAAAAACGCGCTGAAAAGAATTTCATGAAATATCTTCAATATTCGAGGTGATATTATCAAGTGAAAATAGCACCTTTTCAGGCCTCAAAATAGAAAAAGTTAAAAATTAAAAGTTTTTTTTTAATTTATAGCTAAAATGTGTCTTTATTTAGCTAAAAAAACGCAAAAACTACATGATAGCACTGAAAAACTTGCAAATTTGCGTACTTTTTATTTTTGCTCTACCAGTAATTTGCTCAATGATATTATACTCCTGGTGCAGTGTTCAATGATATTAGTTTTTTAGACAGGTGCTGTGTGCATATGAGTGGCTCAAATTGCTTTTATAAATATCCGATCTAGCTCAGGTGAGATTTAAATCTCAAAATTCCCAGCTTCATTTCACACATAAGAGTTTTCTTACGAGATAAAAAACGTGAGAAACTCATAGTGAGGCTCTCTTCGATCTCCTTGGTCAATTAAGAGTGTAAACAGGTGCCCCTTAAAGAAACTCGTACCTGAAGCAGTAAGGAAGACTTGAGTGGAAAGTTTTCTCACTCTAATGGGATTTTCTCTAAAGCACTAATAAAAGCAAGACACCAATGCCAACAATTCTCTCTCTTGGTTATTGACATGTTCTCTATCAAGAGGCAAGAACTAGAGAACCACTAAACTGATGTGTCCGTTTCTTCTTAGACATCCTTAGCTCTCAAATAAGGGAAGTGAAAGCTCTATGAAAGTTTTTACCGAATGTTTTATTGGAGTCATGGAAGAAACTGATGATGACCAACTCCTTATTTCTTCAACCACTTGTTATTGTACACTCTCGTGGTATTATGAAAGATGTTCCTGTTTTTAGGTGATTAAAGGAAATAGAATCAAAATCAAGGAGATTTTATGTGCCATTTCTTATATTTACACGCCTTGAAACGTTTTACATCTTTGATTCCCTTATTAAATTTTAAATTATCATTAAGCAATTAAATATTATACAATATTAAGAAGTGAGTATATATGATTCCTTCCATGCATTTTAACTTTGAATTTTAAAAAGTTTTTTCTAAACGAGTAAGATGAAATCAAACAATTGAAATAAGCTTGGTTACAATTTAACAGAGTTAAATAAAACCTAGTACCCCGATAGTTATTTGACTTAACTATAAGAGTACTTAAGTTCTTGTCGCGTGTTCTACTGTATTTTTTGAAACTCACGCTATCAAGCAATTATACTATCTGCATATCCTTCCCCAAAATATTTTATTTCAAACCAGATTAAATTGTTTCGCACAAAAAATTAATGAAATACATCTTTAAAAAGAAAAATTTCGCCTTTTTTCAACTTACTTTTCATAAGTGTTACATTTTTCTTAAATAACGTAACTGCTATTACAGTCATGGTTCTCTGTACCATTCCTTCTTTCCTCACGTTTATAACTCTTTACACTACCTTTTTCAAATATAAGACAGTTGTATTTTTGGAATATAAACAAATTTTAATGAAGCTGTAAAAATCTTGAGTAACACACTTGTTCTAAATATTCTTGAAAACGAGGTTTTACATTGAGGTGCTAGCTTATGGAAAAACTTCTTACGAACTCATTAAACAATTTCTACATATTCTTTGGGAAGAGGAGAGGAGGGTATTATGGAATAGTCGGGTAATATGGGACACCTGAGTTTCTGCTCCCCCTCGTGTTCCCATCACCTGGCAATGCCATGAAATTTTTAAGGAATCCCCCATGATGCAGTGCGCAAAGAGTTAAGCTTCTTGTTGTTGTCTGATCAGTCGCAGCAAAGCAAAGTGTGTTTTAGGATTTTCGAAAGTTTTTGACGGTAAATGTTCAAACCTTTTAAGGGAACATACCCATACTACGTGACCCATTTTTTGCCATTTTTGACCCCCCCTCCCCCCCTTGGTGACCATCCGTAGTATATGCCAAGACCCCCCTCCCCCTCTAGTTTTCACGTAGTAATTCATAAATACGGTTTGCCATCATTTTTTGCAAATAGAACGTTTACAAATTAATTTTGCTTAATTTGTCTAATTTTAATAATTAATTTGGCTTAATTAGTCTTAATTTGGCAAATTTCAATAATTAATTTGGCTTAATTTTGTCGTATTGACTAGAAGAAATTGACTACGTGACGAAACCCTAAGCCCCCCCTCACCCCTGTGACCGAGCGTGGTATTTTGAAGACCCCCCTCCCTCCCCTGAATGGGTCACATAGTATGGGTACGTTCCCTAACCTACCAGTAACTATGAGACTTTGATTTTGTTGTTCAGCATAATGTACACTAAAAGATCAGTAGTTTCTTATACTGCAGTCGTTTTTTAGCTATCCATGTTTTATCGGTCAGTAAAAGGATTCATAGTACAAGATGGCCTGTCGGGTATTATGGAATATTCCATAAGCAAAGGGTCAGAAAAAGACGATTATGTTTGTAACTATTGTAAATAGACTCATGAACAAAACCATTTGAACGTAAATTGTTAAATATATTTTATAGTTAAGATTAACTATGTTCTCTAAAGGTCTAATTAGTTTTCAGCTGTAAATCCAACTGTTCCATATTACCCGACTGTTCCATATTACCCTCCATTTGTAACTTTTTCTTAAAGTACATTTTTTGATTAAAAAAATAAATGCCATTAGTTTTGTTTGTACTTAAACTGATTCGGTGGATTTTTATTAAAAACCAATAGAGTTATTCTTAATATATAAACGGTGTTCCATAATACCCTCCTCTCCTCTACTGTAACGGGTTTCTAAATTTATAAGATCCCTTCTGTGTATGATATGAATGTATGTTTAGATGAGTTAACTCATTCTAAAACAGAATAAAAGGTAGTAAATATTTTATCAAATATTATTACATTATCTAGTTATACATAACACACACGCATTAAAAGTTGAAAGGGTCGACGTTTTACAGTGGGTAGATTATGATCATACCCCATATAAAATTTCAAAATTATATCTCGATTTTTACATAAGAAAAATATTTCTAATATCAAAACCAATTGATGTATTTAAAAGTGTTTTTCAGTATTCGTGGTTTCATACATTTTTTACTAGATTCAGGAATTTTTTTTTCGATAGGCAATTGAACCACTTTCCATCTATTCATTTATAGCCAAAACATTTGATAAATTCTTTTTTATTGTTAGATTCTATTTAAACCCCTTTTCTTGGGTTTTGAACTTTTCCCCCACGACGAGGAGCAAAATAGGTAGCAAAAAATTAGTTAGAGAAATATTACGAGTTCTACTAGGATAATTCCGATTGATTTCAATAGGAGAAAATAGTAAACTCTTCAAGCTATAACTGATAAAAAAAATTAAATCAAAAACTCCCGTCTTTTGGAAAAAAAATTAAAAAATATATCCTCCTTTTTATTGCTGCCTTTACCCCCACCTACCCTAATTATCATGTAAGTTTAAACTGGGCCTCTTTAGTATAACAGTTAGTACTTTTAAACAAGGAATATTGAGGGACCATACATCCTTATCAGCAATGCTGCAACATTATAGTTCGTCAAAGTCATGAGTGCCTATAGTATTCCATAGATACTCAAGTAGATGGCCTTTAACATGTTCCCTTGGGCCTCAATCCACTCAATTCGGATCTTTCCTGCCGATCATTCTCAACTGCCATCCCTTTGGGCAAGCTGCCTCTGTATGATCCAATCCTATGTCCCAATGACCCACAACGTTTAATGTTACGCGTAACCCAGGGCAAACGTGTACAACTGGCATATCCGTCGGATAAGAGGTTCCTGAATTTATTTCACTTTCCTACACCTTGTTTACATGATGTCTGAAATATCTTCTACAGATTCTTTCAGCTGAAAATTCCGAAGAACGGATCAGAGCTATGTTGGGAAGTAGGACGTTTCTCGGGTTCTTTTTTCATGAGCTCTTCGTAATCTCTTTACCACATATAACCGATTTGTTTAGGTCAGTTCTCGAGTATCTTGTCTTCAAATATATTTTCAATATTTTAACCACGTTTTCGTCCTAAAACAGCCAAACAAAAGTTCTGCTCTTAAACTCTCGGACAAATGTACGGATCGTATTCATATTTTATCAATCAACAAATGTTACTGGGCAATTCCACCGTAACTCACGCTACATTTTTTTTCAAAATTGCAATTTCAAATAATTTTTCAATATTGAAATAACTATTATTTTCTTTCTAAAAAAATTATACATATTGAAATTTATGTTAATAATTTAAAATAAGTATTGCGAATTTTTTAAGAATTTTAGTTTTTTAAATATTAATTAAAATAGAGTCGTAACTCAAGCTACAAGAAAAAGACATGGATTTATGAGTATAAAATTCAAATTTGTTTTTCTGCTTAAATAGTGTTTCAATAATTCTATATGCTTGTCAGGTGTTTGAATATACTTCCTTTATTCTAAAATAGCAAACAGTTTTACTGGGAATGCTTTAGAAAATCAGAAATAAAATAAAATATAGAGAGCTGTTCGTAACTCACGCTACAGTACTTCGTAACTCACGCTACATGTGTATAAGCGTTCAGTTATTCATGAATATAAATATAATTAAATTAATTTAAACACTTTATTTCATTTTTACTATAAAGTTTATGAGTATATTTAACAAAAAAGTTGTAAGAACTAATTAATTTATTTTTAATTTTCTAAATGAACTATACATTTTTCATTAACAAATTAACCTTTAAAACAAATATTTCTAAATATTGACTTTAAATGCTGACATTCCGATAAAAATAATTTTGCACAAAATTTAAGCAATGCAAAACACAATTAGATCAATACTGCATAATTATTCCCTAAAATAATTAGAAAATTTTATTATTTTATTTTTTCGTTTTTCTTGATCATGTCCCTGTTCATATGGAATAGCCCTACTTCTCCCTCAACAAAATAAATACGAAATGCCTTAAAAATTATTTTTGGCTTTCTCTTATTTATTGTTAATATTTCTTGAAAAGGAGTAATTCGCTGGTTAAAATCTCTTCTTTTATATCGGAGTCTATTTTTAAAAGTATTAAATCATTGAGAAAAAAAAGGGGAAATTGAATAAAATTTTAATAATTTGACTAACCTCTTAGTGTTGATTGCATTGATGAAATTATTTAATCCATATTTTTACTATGTAAACCGGCATTCAAATACTTTTAGTTATTTTTAATAGTGCACGCTGTCTTCTCAATTAAATTGTTAAATTAAACAAAACTGTTGTTAATTGCCGTTAAAACTGTTTCACATTACAGAATAAGCTATTTAAAAAATCAAATTAACAAAATTAATAAAAAATTAAAAGAAGTATTGATAAGGGTAAAGCTCAAACAAATCGGCGTCGTCAGCAAGAGAATGTTGAAGGGAATAGCCCGAAAATCGGGATTCCTCTTGGAAGGATTTGCAAAACCTTGATTTGTAAAATACAAAGAAAGAAACTTTTTACATTGCACCTCTTCAAAATTATAAGATTCAAAATCATTGAATTGAACCATTTTGTCTTACATATCTGAAAATGACAATTTAAAAGTATTACCTCTTTTTCTCTGGGCCTCGATAAAAAATTTTAAAATTATTTGGACCCAAAGTAAAATTACTGGCAGACTTCTATTCTAAAAAGTTAAGTTGACTTCATTTCTGTCCCAAAAAATTTTAACTCAAAAACACCCTAATAGAAGATAAGCGTTGTATGCATATTGCATTCGTAACAGTTTAGCAAACAAAAAACATTTCTCTTTAATGTTAAACTTTGGAAATCTTTCTTTTTTTAATTAAACTCCATTCTTTTTTCTAAAATACTACTAAGTTAGATAACATTTTTGGTAATAGTTTTTCTTTTATATTTACCAATGTGAAATTTATAAACAAATTTTTTAACTCTAGCACCTCAGAAATTTTACTGGCTCGTACTTGTTTTATCATTTCTGATACTTGCAAGTTGGAACCAAATACAAAATCCTTGCCTTCCTTTGATACTTGGTAAAGCAGCGGTTCTTAAACTGTGGTCCGCGGACCCCTGGGGGTCCGCGGCGCCTTCAGGGGGTCAGCGAGTTACCTTGAGGAATTCCTTAAGTTACTTTTAAAATTCCCCAGAGTTTCAAAATTAGATGAAACACTAGTTTTAAGAGGCTAATTTCAAAAAAATTCTGGGGAAGAACCCCCAGCCCCTCAAAAGTTTAACTTCAATGCATAATTTTTTCCTTGAAATTTCCGGACCCTCACCTCAGAGACTTGTGAAATTCAAGGGCGTATATAAGGGTATGTTAAGGGGCCCTGCCCCCTCCTGAAATTTGGACTTGGTGTAACAAAACAAGTTAAAACCATGTTTTTTGTATCAAATCTCTGAAAATTTTCTGGGGGTGGACCCCCGAACCCCCTTTTGTACTTGGTACTTTATTATTAAAAACCTTATTAAAATAAGTTTATCAAAATTTAAATCCTACCTAAGAATATAGTCTGAAATTCAGACGCAGTTATCAAAACCATGTTAAAATCTCATGTGTTTTTAGAAAAAATTTATCTAAAACTTTTCTGAGGATGACCCCCCGGATGCCTTTTTGTTCTTAAAACTCTACTATTATAAACTATTATTTACATAAAGTTAATCAAATCAAATCAAATTTATTGGACAAAGACAAGGACAGAAAAACGACAAAGACAGAAAAACAAAACATACAAAGAGCATTAAAATATATAAAAGTAATAAACACACAACGAAACAACAAAGAGAGAAAATAAATATGTGGTATCACATGAGCCTAAGGCTCGTCCTTGATACCTATAGAAATTAATAAAAAAAAATTGCAACAAAAGCTGGACTGACTCTATTGTAAAATATGAAATAATGCTTCTGTATTTATTTGCTCGCCTAAAAATTTATATATGCCGCATTTAAATTCAAGTTTATTGTAAGTTGTTTTAAGATTTTCTTTTAATTTATTAAATAGATAAGGTCCTAAAAATACATGAGATTTATGTAATATTTCTTTGTTAGTTTTAGGTATAAAATAATTTCCTTTTGTATTCCTTATTTCAAAGTTACTGGTTTTAATTTGATAAAAAGATTTGTTATTAAAAATAAAAAGAAGTAAGCGGAATACGAAGAGTTCACGTACGTTCAAAATGGGCCTAGTTAAATAATTACAATTTATATGAGATAAAATTTTAGTTTGTATTTGGATTAAAGGTCTAATATTACTTAAGTAGTCAGAAGCATAACAAGTTATACCATAGCTAATTATAGATTGGACCCAAGAAAAATATAAAGTGCATAAAAACCTATGGTCGATGATATGCTTAAGTTTAAATAATTTGAAATTAATAAATCGTAATTTATTTAATAAATAGTTAGTGTGAGTCTTCCATTTTAAATTACTATTGAAATGAAGCCCTAAATACTTTATAGAGTCAAAAATGTAAATCTTACATAAAAATTTATATTCAAAAAATTCTAACTAGGGGTATCAAAACTAATTAAAAACCTGTTTTTCGAGTTGAATTTCCCAAAATTTTCTGGGGGAGGATCCCCAGACCCCCTTTTGGTAGATAGAACTTAATTACTCATAACCTTTTTATATTAAGTTTCCTAAGACGCAAATTCTAATTAAAAATGTACTAAAAACTACTTGGACCTATAAATATAAATGGGGGACTGAGGGATAATTTTTGTCCCCACCCGAAATAAATTTCTATATACGCCTCTGGAGTAAAATTTATTATAAATCTGTAAAATTTATTATAATTTATATACTAATTTTAATTAATCTTAAACTCAAAACTAAAGTCTGGTTACGGCTTTTGGTGTTTAAAATGTTAGGGGTCCGCGATGTCTGGCTGCTACATAAAGGGGTCCGTGACGATAAAAAGTTTAAGAACCGCTGTGGTAGAGCATTAATTCAATTATTATTTAAAAGTAAAATTACTTTACAAGTAGTAATTTAACGGAATTAAACAATCATTTAATATTGTGTGTATTTAGAAAATAATCATTCGGAGTTTGTCTTCCTGAATTGTCACAGTAGGTTATCGATTTGAGTTAGACCCACTGTCTTACTCTAATCTAACCATCCTTCATCCGGGTTATTGGGAAGGATCTAGTTCTACAAACTCGAGCTTGGTTTCCCATTCATTAAATCTCAACAATACAATTGCTGAGTGGCATACTATTGTTTGATTATCACTAATTGCAAATCATTTCCTTTAAATCTCCTTGATATGCATTTTGATAGACTACGTATTTAGAGAGACTGTCTGGGCTCATTGATAGATTATTTTAAGTTAAATATTGTAATTTTGAGAGAAAATAGTTTTTATTTATAATATAGAACTTAATTTTAAAGCATTCGTGTCTTTTAAACAATGCTGCAAGTCAGGTATGTATTCTGTATTTTTTTAAAGTGATGCGCGCGCGACCCAAATCGTTCCAACTTAACTTACCACAGCCAAAAACAAATATCTCGGACCCAAAAGAGCTATCAGTTGAAAAATAGAATAAAAGGGTTGGAAATTATGAATGTTTTAAACGTACTGCAAGTTTGTAAATTATATTTTCAATGAAATTGCTTTTGTATTTTTGATAATTACAGGTTTTTGTAAAATTTTTGTAATAAATAATTTTTTAATAATTACTATTTTTTATTTATATGTTTTACTAGCTGATATGCCCGGCCTTGCACGGGTGGAGATGGAGATTTTTTTCCTTAAGATTTTAAATTCATTTTCTACCTTCCAGGCGCGGATCCAAGGGGTAGCACTCTGGACAGCGCCCCCCTTCGGAACCCAAAAAGGTTGTCAAAATGAGTAAAACCCTACATTTACCGGTCTACTTTCCAATTTTTTTCTGGGGGCTTCCCCATACCTCCCATTAGTAACACCAGGGGATCTTTAGATATAATTTTTAGGAAATCCCCAATATATTGACATTTTGGGTGAAAAAGTAAGGGTAATAGTGTTGAAAAGTACCCCCCTTAGACTCAAAACGTTTCTAAAAATGAGTTTAAACCCTACTTTTACACGTCAAATTTAAAAAAAAATTCTGGGGGAGGACCCCCATACCCAATGGTACCAACGGGGATCTTGTGTGGAAAAGTGCCCCCCTCTTGGAGCCGTGCTGGATCCGCGCCTATATTTTAATGAGTGAAAGGTGTCGAATCAAGCATTTTAAATTCTGAACGATTTCTGCATTTACCACATGATTCCCATTAAAAACAACAAAACATTAGAAAAGTATTCTTCCAAAAGTCACTTAAAATGCTCAATTAGAGCCCTTAATTAATCGTATTTTCATGATTTTATTATATCTTTGGTATAAAATTTTGTAAAACATTCCTGCAATTTAAGAAAAAATACAATATCTCCACTCTTAAAAGGTTTTGAATATTACTCTAGTTTTTTGGTCTTTTAACCAACTTTATTAAAAGCAACAATATGATCTTCATTTGATTTTTCATCCTCGTTTCCATGGAGACTATTTTAACAACAATGCTATTCCATGAAACTTTTTATTTAAAAATTAAACTATCAAATAAAAATATTCTGCATTATACTTACCAGTTTTAAAATTTAAAATTTTGTTGAAATATATTTTTAGATTATTAATATGATTTTTAAACAGCTTTAGATATACAGGGTGTCCCAAAACCAACTGAACGATTTCAAAAATTAATAAAAAATAAACTAAGAGAGACAAAAATATGCGGTCTGCTGCAACCTACTTAATTCGCCAAAGAATTTGTTCACACCAAATTTGAAAAATTCGTAGTTCACGAACGTTTTAACAGATGGCGCCAATAAAATTTCGAAAATAAGGAAAAACAATAGCCCGAATCCCTCTTCCTTAAGTGTCATAGGGATATTGAAATCTGTGATAAAATCGATTCTAGAATCGAATAAGAATTATTGAACACTTGATTTAAATCTTCATTCCAGTCAGAGAGAAGGGCGAGTTTTAAAACAATTTGACCGATTAAACTTTTATTAGATTTTTGAATAAACTTTTAGAAACTGATACTTTTTGAAAAATTAATTCTCTTGACCCATCGAAAATGATCTTTGATTGATTGTTTAAAATTGAAATTTAGATGGATCGCTATGCCAAGACACACTTTTCCGTATTCAGATTGTTTGAATTTCAAAGTTAACCCTTCATTCAAGCCCCTCTACTGGTTTTATCTTTTTTTGTTTGGATGGAGGGGGAGTTAAGGCTCATTCAGACATCACTATTTGTGTGAATTGGCGTTTCACTCTTTACTCCGTCACTTTTCTGTGGAAACTAGTGATTCACTAGTGTGAATCATTCAGGATTAACAGAGAATGTAAAACATGGTGATTGAGCAATCGTAGGACCTGATTTTTTAACATTGAGGGTCAAGGCGCGTTGGCATGGCATTGATGTGAGGTCGAATCGTTTAAGAACCTCTCTCAGTCAATCACTTCTACCAATCTCTAAGGGTGCATTTTTCTGTTGGATATGCAACGGTGATTTGCGTCTCGCGTCACCCTTACGGATTTATTTTCTATTATCTTGAAGGTATAGTTACTGGCACCAGAGCAAAAAAAATAAATAAAACCCCTGGGATCACCACGATGCACGTCATCGCCATGGCTGTTCAACTCTAGAGCGATCGCGACGCGCGTCCGCGTAGGTTAAAAAAAACTCCCACAGGCATTGACTTAAACATGACGTGTCTGACCATTGGTTCCTCGCGTATTAAATTGCAAGAATCAATGACAGGGCTGGAACGCGCCAATCGCTTTGCATCAAACGCCCCAGAACACTCTTGATGAATCAAATCGCACGAAACGCGCGAAAAAATATATCAACTTTTCTTAAATAATGCAGCGTTCTTGGTGTTGGATTGACGCGTCCCGACTATCTCATTAGGCCTTGCCGTTACACGAGAGTGTCAAACCATGTCGATGGGGAGGAATCAACTGGGGATCGACCGTCGTACTTATCGTGCGAAAATGATACATATGAATCTATCCTTACGATCATTCTCAATCACAATCTGTTAAGCTAACGATCCCGTATTCCTACAAAAGGTTTGTAGAAATAAAGGATTCTCGAAATACAAACTTGCAGTCTAATTGAATTAGTTTTCTTTTGCAATCAAAAATTTATGTAGTCTTTAAAATCTAGAACACTATGAGGAAATTTAGACACTTAAAAAGTTTAAGACCCTCTAAGAAATTTTTATTGAATGTTTAATCACGGTATTCCTAATGATACAAACTAAATGAATGCAAAATGTAAAGTTTAAAAAAATTAAACATGCTGGATTCAGTGTTAAGAAAAATGTGCATTGGAAACGTATGCGATCCATCTGAATTTCAATTTTAAACAATCAAATAAGTCATATTGTTTTAAAACTCGCCTTTCTGAGTGGAATGAAGATTTAAATCAAGTATTCAATAATTCTTATTCGATTCTAGAATCGATTTTATCCCAGATTTCAATATCCCTATGACGTTTCAGAAAGAAGGATTTGGGCTATTGTTCTTCCCTATTTTCGAAATTTTATTGGCGCCATCTGTTAAAACGTTCGTGAACTTCAAATTTTTCAAATTTGGTGTGAAAAAATTCTTTGGCGAATGAAGTAAGTTGCAGCTGACCGCATATTTTTATCTCTCTTAGTTTATTTTTTATTAATTTTTGAAATCGTTCAGTTAGTTTTGGGACACCCTGTAGCTTTTCTTTTGAAAACTTGTTATTTTGCATTATGTTTTTTTTGTAACAATGGGGTGAACTGATCTCTTCTGGAGGAGAAATAAAGCTATTTCAGCAAAATGACCATAAAAAGAACAAAAAAGGGGCAAGGGGTCAATTAAAGTTTTCGAAACATGGCCTATGTTTTTTGGGGGATTCTTTTACGTAGGTATACCAAGTTTGGTCCCGATCGGAAGAAAACTGTGGATTTGTATAGAAGACAAACAAACACACATTGAATTTTATTATATTAGACTAGCTGATGTGCCCGGCCTTGCACGGGTGGAAATGGAGATTTTTTTTCTTTAAAATTTTTAATTCATTTTCTACCTTCCAGGCGCGGATCCAGGGGGTAGCACTTTGGACAGCGCCTCTCTTGGGAACCCAAAAAGGTTGTCAAAATGAGTAAAACCCTACTTTTACCGGTCTAATTTCCAAATTTTTTTCTGGGGGAGGACCCCCAAACCTCCCATTAGAACCACCAGGGGATCTTCAGTGATAATTTTTAGGAAATCCCCAATATTTTGACATTTTGGGTGAAAAAGAAAGGGTAATAGTGTTGAAAAGTGCCCCCCTTATACTCAAAACCAACGGAGATCTTGTCTGGAAAAGTGCCCCTCCCCTTTTGGAGCCGTGCTGGAACCGCGCCTATATTTTGATGAGTGAAAGGTGTCGAATCAAGCATTTTAAATTCTGAACGATTTCTGCATTAGTCCAAGAAAGATAAGGTTTGAAGTGGAACAAATTGTAAAAGAAAGTTTTATGGGTGATTCTTATAGGAAATTTTCCGTAGAAAACGATGGTTAAAAGTATACCAAAATTAACCGTGTCCTTTAGCCAATATGGCGGATTTTCCAAAATGGCGGTCAATCGTTTTTAACTTATTACTTCCTAAAAATTTTTAATAAAATTATAAATTTTACAGTAAATGATTAAAATTTAGTAGCGAAAACAATGTGGAACTGTTTTTTTTCTCTTACGATAAGTCAATTATCCAATATGGCGGATTTTCCAAAATGGCGTCCACTAATGTTTACAATAAGTAAAATTCTGATGATAAATTCGTAATTTTTTCAGGATATAGTAAGAATTAAGTCATAATAATATTCATATCAGTTTCCTCTCCTCAATGTATCAAATATGGTGGATTTTTCAAAATGGCGGACAATCGTGTTTTACTTATTTAATAAAATTCGTTAATAAAATAAAACTTTTGCAGTAAATTATTGGAATTTAGTTGCAAAAACAATGTGGAACTGTTTTTTCTCTTACGATAAGTCATTTATCCAATATGGCGGATTTTCCAAAATGGCGTCCACCTAATTTTTAAAATACATAAATTATGATAGTAAATTCGTAAATTTTACAGGATATGGTAAGAATTAAGTCATAATAAAATTCATATCAGTTTCCTCTCCTCAATGAATCAAATATGGCGGATTTTCAAAAATGGCGGCCACTTATTTAGATCCTTTTTATTTTTAACATTTTTACATATAAATAAATTTTATTTTGGCATAACATAAATAATTATATATTAAATTATCTATAAAATGGTATATTAACCAAGATTTTGCGATACATAGAAATAATTTCCAAAAAGGCGGCCGCATATTTCAAACTAAATGGTAAATAGTAATTTTTGAATTTCTTCCTACCTTTAACATTATTTACCCGTAAATTTTAGTAAATTATAAGTATTCTGCTTATTTTACCTAATAACATTTAATATTTCTAATTATTAAGAAAATAAAAATAAAAAGGATCTTAATAAGTGGCCGCCATTTTGGAAAATCCGCCATATATGATACATTGAGGAGAGGAAACTGATATCAATTTTATTATGACTTAATTCTTACCATATCCTGTAAAATTTACGAATTTATTATCATAATTTATGTATTTTAAACGTTAGGTGGACGCCATTTTGGAAAATCCGCCATATTGGATAAATGACTTATCGTAAGAGAAAAAACAGTTCCACATTGTTTTTGCAACTAAATTCCAATAATTTACTGCAAAAGTTTTATTTTATTAACGAATTTTATTAAATAAGTAAAACACGATTTTCCGCCATTTTGAAAAATCCGCCATATTTGATACATATTATTATGACTTAATTCTTACCATATCCTGAAAAAATTACGAATTTATCATCAGAATTTTACTTATTATAAACATTAGTGGACGCCATTTTGGAAAATCCGCCATATTGGATAATCTTACCGTAAGAGAAAAAAAACAGTTCCACATTGTTTTTGCTACTAAATTTAAATCATTTACTGCAAAATTTATAATTTTATTAACAATTTTTAGGAAGTAATAAGTTAAAAACGATTGAACGCCATTTTGGAAAATCCGCCATATTGGCTAAAGGACACGGTTAATTTTGGTATACGTTTCACCATCGTTTTCTACTGAAAATTTCCTATAAGAATCACCCATCAAACTTTCTTTTACAATTTGTTCCACTTGGACCCCTTTTTTGAGCTAACTTTCTTGGACTACATGAGTCCCATAAAAAACAAAATATTAGAAAAATATTCTTCCAAAAATCACTTAAAATGCTCAATTAGAGCCCTTAATTAATCGTATTTTCATGATTCTATTATATCTTTGGTATAAAATTTAATAAATAAAACATATTCCAGCAATTTAAGAAAAAATCCAATATTTCAGTTAAAAGGGTTTTGAATATTAACTCTAGTTTTTGGTCTGTTAACCAACTTTCTTAAAAGTTACAATATGATCATCATTTGATTTTTCATCCTGGTTTCCATGGAGACTATTTTAACAACAATGCTATTCCATGAAACTTTTTTTATTTAAAAGCTAGATCAACTTTCAAATAAAAATATTTTAAAATATAGTTAATTACCAGTTTTAAAATTTTAAATTTCATTTAATTATATTTTTAGATTTATCTAGTTATTTCTTTAAAAACTTGTTATTTTGCATTGTGTTTTTTTGTAACAATGGGGTGAACAGATCTCTTTTGGAGGAGAAATAAAGCTATTTCAGCAAGATGACCATAAAAAGAACAAAAAAGGGGTCAAGGGGTCAATTAAAGTTTTCGAAACATAGCCTATGTTTTTTCTGGAGTTTTTTTACGTACGTGTACCCTGTACCAAGTTTGGTGCAGATCGGAAGAAAACTGTGGATTTGTATAGAAGACAAACAAACACACATTCAATTTTATTATATTAGATTAAAATTGTTAAACATGAAAAACAAACAAAACAAAACTTAAAAATGTACATAAAAACACATATACGATAAAAAAAAATAGAAAAAATATTAAAGTTGTTTGGGTTACTCAGGGGTCAACGCAGTGACCCATATCATATGAGTAACTAGTGATAGGTAAAAAATACAATTATATTAAATAATAATAACATTTAAATGTAGATATTAATTCAAAAGTACAAGTAAACCACTGCAAGGTGAGCTTCAGTATGATAGGTTTAGATAAAAATAGAGCGTTTGTGAGGAAAAAAATCAAAAGAAATCTTCAATTTTATCTATTGTCATAACGAAGAGTTTTTTTTATTTTAATAAGAGATTTTTCTGATGTTAATTTTTCGGGTAAAGTATTGAAGAATTTAGGTGATAAATATGATTTATCACCTAATCATATTTAAATAAATAAAAAAAATTTTAAATAAATAAATAATACATATAAAAATAAATTTTTACAATTCTTTTATAATTTTTATAATTTTCGTAAGGTAATTTCGTAAGGTAATGAAAGATTTCTTTTTTTGATTTACGGAATATAGGTTTTTCGATCGTAAATTATAACTAATGTTTCGTAATTCAGAACTATTGTCATGTCTAACAAAGTAAATTATGGTTTTTAAGAAAAAAAAAGGTGGAAAATTAGCAAAATATTCAATTTTGAGTATTTTTGTTATAAAATATCTCACACCCTTAATATTGAAAATAACTTCCATGTTGTGTTGATGTTCATTTATTGTTCTAATTTAATTAAAATTCCTTTTCTTCACGATACTTCATATACAAAAATGTGTAAAAAAGTAGTTTCTGAAGTTTTATCTGTGTAATATGTATAGAAGTAATAAAAAAGCAATTGTAACAACTAAAAAATTATAGTAGAAAGCAAGATGTAGGATTTGAAAAAAACAGTTTTTTGTAGAGTTACAATTGAAACCTCCAAAAAATGTTCGACGTTATTAAGACTAATGTGCAGTATTATAAATTCATAACATCTCTTTAAAAACCCCATCATTAAGATCAAACTTTACTCGCAGATCTAAAAGAATAACTCCAATAAATTACCAAGAATTCCACGCATGAAACTTCATCGAATTTTAATTCCTATTCCCTATTGTTGTTTTTATTTTTACGATTTAAATGAAAATGTTAATACTGAATTGAAATATGCAAAAGTGTTTGTAAAGATAATGAATACCGAATGTTTTTTTATTAAAAACAACGCATAAATATGGATTTCATGCATTTATAGTTATTCATGGAAAACGGGGGCAATTTTGTTCAAATTGAAAATTAGATCTATTTCCAAACAATGGTCTAATTTGCATACATATTTCCTCTAGTAACAATTAACTTTACACGCACGGATTATATTCTTGTTTTAAAAATCGCATAAAATGAGGAGGCAACTAATTGTGTAGGATAACTTCCTATTCTCATTCCCAGATTTTGGCAATATGGAGAATCAACAAAAGCCACATTCTGTCCAAAGAGTTTAATTTCTCATCTCTGATAGGTACTGTATGAAACAAATTACCTTACGGTTAATTCGTCTTTTTAAAATAAACTTTATATTTCTAGAACCATCTAATCATTATAAGTAAAACATAATATCAGAAACATGGAAAGAAAAAACAGGGCTTTTCGAATGAAGGGTGAATTGGATGAAAGTGCTTTTGAGAAACACGCGTTTGAAAAGTTTCCCTGTAACTAAAGGAAGCTCAGTAGCTTTGTATCATTCTTTTGTATTTCGAGAGGGTGAAAAGAGGTGATCGCTCAACACAACACTAATCCAAAGTTTGTAGAATATAAGGTTTGGCTTTATATTGCATTATCTCCAATCTCCAAGGTATTTCGTAAGGTAACTTTTTTTAAGAATCACAAATTATTTTATAACTTTTTTTTAATAATAAACTTTTTAAAACATGATGTTATACCTTTCTAAGTTAATTATAATGTATTTTTTTAGTGCTTTGCGTGTGAAATTTCGTAATCGATTAAAAATGATTCTCTATGACTCAATAGCAATTGAATCGGTGAGTGCAGAAACCACTTCAGTCAAAAAAAAATCCGAAAACTCGTTTTCTATGAAAATGAGCTTAGAAAGGCAAGATGCGTGTTGGGTGCAAAAACTACGTTAGTCTGTTGAGTAGTTCCGTAAATACAGGCCGTTTGTTTCGAGTGTTGAGTGTAAAACTTCAAAGTTTTTTATGATGAACTACAGGGTGTCCCAAAACTAACTGAACGATTTCAAAAATTAATAAAAAATAAACTAAGAGAGATAAAAATATGCGGTCAGCTGCAACTTACTTCATTCGCCAAAGAATTTTTTCACACCAAATTTGAAAAATTTGAAGTTCACGAACGTTTTAACAGATGGCGCCAATAAAATTTCGAAAATAGGGAAGAACAATAGCCCAAATCCTTCTTTCTGAAACGTCATAGGGATATTGAAATCTGGGATAAAATCGATTCTAGAATCGAATAAGAATTATTGAATACTTGATTTAAATCTTCATTCCACTCAGAAAGGCGAGTTTTAAAACAATATGACTTATTTGATTGTTTAAAATTGAAATTCAGATGGATCGCATACGTTTCCAATGCACATTTTTCTTAACACTGAATCCAGCATGTTTAATTTTTTTAAACTTTACATTTTGCATTCATTTAGTTTGTATCATTAGGAATACCGTGATTAAACATTCAATAAAAATTTCTTAGAGGGTCTTAAACTTTTTAAGTGTCTAAATTTCCTCATAGTGTTCTAGATTTTAAAGACTACATAAATTTTTGATTGCAAAAGAAAACTAATTCAATTAGACTGCAAGTTTGTATTTCGAGAATCCTTTATTTCTACAAACCTTTTGTAGGAATACGGGATCGTTAGCTTAACAGATTGTGATTGAGAATGATCGTAAGGATAGATTCATATGTATCATTTTCGCACGATAAGTACGACGGTCGATCCCCAGTTGATTCCTCCCCATCGACATGGTTTGACACTCTCGTGTAACGGCAAGGCCTAATGAGATAGTCGGGACGCGTCAATCCAACACCAAGAACGCTGCATTATTTAAGAAAAGTTGATATATTTTTTCGCGCGTTTCGTGCGATTTGATTCATCAAGAGTGTTCTGGGGCGTTTGATGCAAAGCGATTGGCGCGTTCCAGCCCTGTCATTGATTCTTGCAATTTAATACGCGAGGAACCAATGGTCAGACACGTCATGTTTAAGTCAATGCCTGTGGGAGTTTTTTTTAACCTACGCGGACGCGCGTCGCGATCGCTCTAGAGTTGAACAGCCATGGCGATGACGTGCATCGTGGTGATCCCAGGGGTTTTATTTATTTTTTTTGCTCTGGTGCCAGTAACTATACCTTCAAGATAATAGAAAATAAATCCGTAAGGGTGACGCGAGACGCAAATCACCGTTGCATATCCAACAGAAAAATGCACCCTTAGAGATTGGTAGAAGTGATTGACTGAGAGAGGTTCTTAAACGATTCGACCTCACATCAATGCCATGCCAACGCGCCTTGACCCTCAATGTTAAAAAATCAGGTCCTACGATTGCTCAATCACCATGTTTTACATTCTCTGTTAATCCTGAATGATTCACACTAGTGAATCACTAGTTTCCACAGAAAAGTGACGGAGTAAAGAGTGAAACGCCAATTCACACAAATAGTGATGTCTGAATGAGCCTTAACTCCCCCTCCATCCAAACAAAAAAAGATAAAACCAGTAGAGGGGCTTGAATGAAGGGTTAACTTTGAAATTCAAACAATCTGAATACGGAAAAGTGTGTCTTGGCATAGCGATCCATCTAAATTTCAATTTTAAACAATCAATCAAAGATCATTTTCGATGGGTCAAGAGAATTAATTTTTCAAAAAGTATCAGTTTCTAAAAGTTTATTCAAAAATCTAATAAAAGTTTAATCGGTCAAATTGTTTTAAAACTCGCCCTTCTCTCTGACTGGAATGAAGATTTAAATCAAGTGTTCAATAATTCTTATTCGATTCTAGAATCGATTTTATCACAGATTTCAATATCCCTATGACACTTAAGGAAGAGGGATTCGGGCTATTGTTTTTCCTTATTTTCGAAATTTTATTGGCGCCATCTGTTAAAACGTTCGTGAACTACGAATTTTTCAAATTTGGTGTGAACAAATTCTTTGGCGAATTAAGTAGGTTGCAGCAGACCGCATATTTTTGTCTCTCTTAGTTTATTTTTTATTAATTTTTGAAATCGTTCAGTTGGTTTTGGGACACCCTGTATTTACCTGGCCAACCAATGAACATGACAATGATACTATCTTCGAGAATGATCTATTTTAAGAGCGTTTCAGTTTGTTATATTCCTGTCTTTAGTCTTTGCAATACTGTAACTTCATTTCTCATGTAATATGGAAAAATATACATTTGTAAATTTTTTGTGAAATTAATTAAAATTAATATTATAAACTAAAATCGTAACAAAATTAATAACAAATACAAACTTTTAACGAATAGTTATCTTTTTCCAAGTTTCCTACTGTCTGTAAAAAACAGTTGAGTGCAGAAACAGCATTAGTCAAAATCATAGTTTTAATTCTCCTGAGCCTAATTTATGTGGAAATTAGGTAATTTTTTTTATAACAGCAACATAAAAGCATGTTATGACAAAGGAAAAAAAAGTTCTCAAATATTTTAAAATTTGGAGGAGTTATTACGTTTTTTCTCCCTCCTGAAAAATTTGAAATTTGTGACTGACGTTGTTTCTGCACTCACCGATTCAATTGGAAACGATCGTTTTTGACTGATAAGGATTTTTCATCCAAAACTGATCAAAAACTGACTGTCGACAAACAGTTTGAAAACCTCTGATCCAGCTAGCTCATCGGAAAGAATCGATTGCAAAATAAAAAGGGATTTTCACAATTCACACCATCTTACAATGGGCAATTCCAGTATTCTCATTTTATTTTTTTTATCGATAGAGGTATCCAAGAGAAGAATGTACGCGCAAATTTTTTTTAATTACGATGCATATTTATTTTTTAAATTTAATTTCAAAGTTTAATTTTAAAAAAGGGCGTGAAAACAATATTCGACGTCATTCAATCCGAAACAAGTACAAAAGGATTGTGTTTTAAAATATTGAATAAACTAATTTTTTTAACTTTTCATGTCGATTTTTTGAATTTAGAACCATTCCTTTTGCTGGAAAAATACGTACATTTGTTTTCTGTTTTCAAAAAATATGCGGGTATTGCCTATTCCATAAAATTCAAATAATAAATGAAATTCTGTTAATAGAAAAAATTATCTAATTTTATAAAAATTTTCAGACTTCCCCATGAAATCTGTTCATCTCTGAATATCAGTTTTTATTATTTGTTTACGTCAAAAACGAGTTTATGATCCGTCGAATTGTCATAACAAATAATTTCTCTGCATTTTCTCCAACTGAATCGGTATAGAATGACAGATCCCACCAAAAAATAACCTCTGAATTATTCATACCGATTCATTTGAGACAGCTTCTTACTAACGGCAGCCATTGTCTCAAGCATTCTACAAAATCATTGTCACGCATTTTGCTCTCCCCACTGATCTCTTCATGGGAGTTCTTCCCCAGTCATTTTTTTGGGGAGAAATTTTGTCTGGGAAGATTATTTCGCTCCAGAGACGAGCAAAGCTTTGGAACCGACATTTGGCACGTTGGAAGAGTTGCTAAGATTTCCGAGTCTTCAACGATTCTCTTTCGTGTTGAAGCCATGCTAATGTATTGTTTTAGTTTCGTTTGGTTTATGTTAGATTGTATGTATGTAGAGTTTCAATTATTCGGGTCCAAAAGCACGTCACGAGAAACATTATACAGGGTGTCCCATAAATAATGGGTCACACTTCTAGGGTGGATAGTAGACACCTAGACGAGTCAGAATCACATAGGGTTTGGGGGTCCCAGACCAAATCCCAAGGAGTTAAAAATGGAGCGACACCCTAAAACAATTATTGAAAAATTCAATATGTAGAAGAACTACTATTGGTAAAAATTTAATCATGGTCTCAAATTTTGTGGTTTAATATTATTTTTAAAATTTTGCTGAAAGTTTTCACTTTAAAATTTTTTTCTACGAAAAAAAAGTCAAAAAACCACAAAAAAATGTGAAAAATATGCCAAAACTTTATTTTGTATTTGGAAATCCTTTCTTTTGATTTGATAATCTGAAAGATCATATTTTAAAACCCTTAAGTCCAAAGTTTCACGTAAATACCATCAATATTAAACGCTTGAGATCCTGTTAAAGTTTGTTTTTTGAGTGCGAAAACAGCTCCAGAAAACGAACGTTCAGGGAGAATCTACGAGTTACGGATAGATAATCGCTAACTTTCTTTTCTCTCCCAGTTTGGCGAAACATACCAAGCTCCTACAGATCGCCAAGACAGCTTGGGCGATTTGTTGTTGGCGAAAGTTGGCGAGGAATCTCGTATCGCAAATAATGGCGAGAAATTTAGCGAGCATCAATCCGTAATTCGTAGATTTTCCCTCAACGTTTCTTTTCTGGATCTGTTTTCGCAAGCAAAATTCAAACTTTAATTAGATCTCAAGCGTTTAATATTGATGGTATTTACGTGAAACTTTGGACTTAAGGGTTTTCAACTATGATCTTTCAGATTATTAAATCAAAAGAAAGGATTTCTAAATACAAAATAAAGTTTTGGCAGATTTTTCACATATTTTTGTGGTTTTTGACTTTATTTCGTAGTAAAAAAAATTTTAAAATGAAAACTTTTAAAATGATTTTAAAGATCATGTTAAACCACAAAATTTGAGACCATGATTAAGTTTTTACCAATAGTAGTTCTTCTACAGATTGAATTTTTCAATAATTGTTTTGTGGTGTCGCTCCATTTTTAACTCCCTGGGATTTGGTCTGGGACCCCTGATTCCTATGTGATTCTGACTCGTCTAGGTGTCTACTATCCCCTCTAGAAGTGTGGCCCACTATTTATGGGACACCCTATGAGTAGAAGATTGATAAAAGTAAAAATTCGATTATAAAATTTGGTACAGTGTTTTTTGAATGAATGATCTTATTTTAGTCTTGATATATCATGAATTAAATTTCTCTTAATTAATTTAAATAGAAGGTTTGGTACAGCTTTAGAAAATTCCTCTATCCGCCATGTTTACCCACAGTTCAAATGATGATGTACCTGTAGATTCACTAGAAGGTTTATATTCGAATTGGGAAATACTATTAAAAAAATTTTTACCCTATGTTGAGTTTTCCCATCTTGTTCAAAATGTCTTAAATATTTTAATATTTTTTCAAAGAGTTATCATAAAGTTAATATCATAACATTATTAAAGATATATGTAATGCAAATCGTTCCTCTAAATAAATTTAACATGTGTCTAATACCCTTTATTTAATTTCTATCTATCAATCTTACACTAACGAGCGAAACCTTCGGAACAGCTTTAGAAAGAGTTCTTCAGTCGACATGTGTAACCACAGCTCCCACAGCAACATGATTAGTGTCAGGGGGGCTCATTAGACACTGCTACCGTTGACGTCACTGGTAGCGGAAGAGGTTGTTTCGATGACGTACCTAAGCTTCCACTAGCCAATCAGGTGTCATGGGATCATAGGGGGAGGAATTCAATAAAAAGGGAAATGTAGTAAAAAGGAAATGTAGATTGGATAGACATCTTCTTCTCTGACTTTTCGGTAGCAAATGATATTTACAAAGGTCAAGAGTTCTTTAACAACAAAAGTAAAGATTAAAATATTAAAATTAGCATTATATCCTTAATTAAGTAACATTATATCCTTAATTTCTTTTAGTAGAGACTAATAGCATCAAAATACAAAGTATAATGATCTAAATATACCCATTTCTGTTGGGATACCTAATAACAAACATCATAATATTACAGTAAAAAAATCATAGGTAAATTCGGTCTTCCCTCTCGAGAAGCTTCAGAAAAAGTTCTTTTATATAAAACCTTACATTAAAACAACGGATATTAATTTTTTCGCCAGCTATCTTATATCCCATCCTCCAGACCGATATGTTGCCCTCTATTTGACAGTTTATAGGAAATTGGCAGGGGAAAATATCTCTTTCGCAGTTGCTGTAAGTACTATGATAAGTGTGTGATAGAGAGAATTAATCTAGTACATTAGTATAGGTACTAAGGTAGTATTTATCTGTTAACCCATTTACCTTTTTTACCAATTTATTTTTTAGAATATTTTAAAGCATAACGCAAAGATTTGGTCAAATGTCATGAATAAAAAGCAAAGGAATTTTCATTTTTTAGCATTTTTTTTAAACTGTGCAAACCACAGCAGTGGCGTATATAAGGGGGGGCGAAGGGGCCCTGGCCCCCCCCCCCCGAAATTCTGACTTGGTGTACCAAAACATGTTAAAACCCTGTTTTTTAGGGTCAAATTTTGAAAAATTTTGAGTGCTTGGAATTTTATTATTCAAAACTTTTTTACAATAAGTTCAAAATCCTACCTGAGAATTTATGTCTGAAATTCGGAAAGTGTATCAAAGCCAAGTTGAAATCCTGTTTTTAGGATCTAATCTCTAAAATTTTTCTGGGGGATGACCCCCATATATTCCCTTCTGTACTTAAAACTATATTATTTATAACTTTTTCATTAAATTCATCAAATTTTACCTGAAAATTTATATCCAAAATTCTAACTAGGGGTACCAAAACTAGTTAAAAACCTGGTTTTTAGAGTCTAATTTCCAAAAATTTTATGGGGGAGGACCCCCAGACCCCCCTTTTGTAATTGCAACTTAATACATCATAACTTTTTAATATTAAGTTCTTTAAGTTGCAAATTCTGCCTAAAAATATACTGAAAAAAATTAAACATACATGAGATGGGCTGGGAAACAATTTTGGGCCCCTCCCGAAATAAATTTCTATATACGCCAGTGAACCACAGTTAAATCGTACTTAAGAAAAAGGTCCTACTCTTTTGTTGTTTTCCGTTAAATAAATCCTTCTACAGAGCATGAACACATATTTTAATAAATATTTTACTTAAATGAAACATGGGTAGAAGGGAAGTAAATAGAGTTAATCACACAGGTGCTACTGATACATTAAAAGACCTACTGATAATTCTTTCCGTCTTTACAGTATTTCACAAAAATGATAATCATTATTTGTACTATAATTTACACTGTCTTAGAAACTTCATAATATAATACAAAACAACATAATTTCGGTTTTAAAAATTTATACTACTAACACAGGTTGTATTACCACAAGCTTAATATATTGTTACACTGAGCGTAGCTCGCATACTCCTTACCCACCTTACTAACAATTGAACTATCATTTTACAAAGGGTTGAAACAATTAGGTATAACAATTCATTCTACGCACAATTTCCGCACCCTGATCTGTTTCAATGGCAGTTAAGAGAAACAAAGAAACAGCATTAACCTCTCATTTGCAAAGTGTCGATTTCGTCATGCACTAGTGGATACTTAAGAGCTTCGAGCAGAGGTGTTGGGGCTTTTCAGTTCTAGAGGTGTACAAGATCCTCCACTTGGCACGTTGCGATCCTATAGCACGTAGCAGCAGGACACTCCACCAAGAACCTTTAAGTAATACTTAAGAAACATTTGATTCCCTTAAACCTTTCCTCTTTGCATTTATCTGTTCTAATAAATGAATATTTATGGATGTAGTGTAGAGCAGGGGCGTAGCGAAGGGGGGGTCCCCGGGTCCGGACCCCCCCCATGGGCCCGACCCAAAATTTTTGAACCCTTTTTTAGGCGTTAAATATTCCAGTGCCTACTCAAAAGAGGGCCTCTATGTCCCTTAAAAGTGTCTAAAAAGCACCTTTTTTGCATGTTGAAATCTAAAATTTTCCGGGGTAACCCCCGGTTTCCCCATAACAAAAGTATTATTTGAGGGACGATGTAAAGGGAGGGGGCGATAAAGGGTATACTGAACGAGTAAACGAAACCCTGTTTTAGGGTCAAATTTCCAAACAAATTTTGGGGGAGTACCCCCAGACACCCCTTGGGACTTGGAACTTTATTATAAACAACTTTTTTTATGATGAGTTCGTCAAAATACAAAACTCCAAACAAATAAAATAAATTCCTGAAAATTTTATGTTCAAAATTCGGAATAGGTGTACCAAAACGAGTTGAAAACATGCTTTTTAGACTTTATTTAGACTTTTTTTAGACTTTAAAATTTCCAAAAATTTTCTGGTGGTGGACCCCCAAACTCCCCCTCTTTAATATGGAGCTACTGAAAACTCTTAATCTGTTTCTTGACGGTCTCTGTACTTTATAAAAAAAATTATGTGGATCAGAACTTTCAATCGAAGTAATACTTAATCTTAATTATTAATAAATTATTAACTATATTAATTAACACAGAGAAGAAATTAAAAGTAATGTGAAAATTATAACTTTATTTCACTAATTTTAGAAACTTTTTGATATCCAATGGTAAATTTTTCGCGCTGGACCCCCCAAAGGAAAATCCTGTCTACGCCACTGGTGTAGAGGGTGTATCTGAAATCATACAACAAACTTAGAGGACCTCAACCAGACAGATGAAAACTGATATTATGGGACACAGAGTCGCAAAGGGATGAATAAATTACGAAAATGTGCCAGCAAAATGTGCAAAGTACCTATAAATCGGGAAACAGATCAATTGATATTTTGAACAAAGATCTCGATTCGAAGAGCACATGTTGTATTCCCGAAGAAGACTGCTCCAATATCAAAATCTTAACAAAAATATTTCCAACAGTGTTTGGGGAGGTTAGGGATCAAAAACTTTTAAGATAAAATAAACGCATTTATTACACAAAAATACATCATGAAAGAGGAATATTCAGAACATAAAAATGTAAAATATTATCGTATTGTGCTTTTTTCAGTCAAAGGTATCCTACTTGACATATCCTCCCTTTATAAATAGGTCCCTCTTCCAATTGTTGAAAAATCCAACAAAAGAATCGAAGGTTTTTGAAAAATCGGTTGATTGGCTATTTGGGGTTTTATGGCACATTCCATTAAAACATGACCGTTGTCCATAAATTAAGACATTACAGAATGATAAGTCGCTTAGAATGATGAAAAAATTTGATAGCAATTGATGGTAAGATTCCTATTCTAAATATGCTCATCTTGGTCTCCTTTATTTAACGACTCGTCAGCAACGATGTTCTCCGTAGAAGTCAAAAAATTATATTAACAGGTTATTATAAATAACCAGGGTCTGATTTAACATTAGGCCTACTAGGCCCGGGCCTAGGGGCCCACAATTTGGGGCCCCCTTAATTTTGAAAAGTAAATTAAAATTTATAGTAGAAATAACTTTTTATACTTCCCAGAAGGTTTTTTCATTACTTGTTGACCAAATAAAGCCTAATGTAATGCAAACATGGTATTCTATTACAACACATATATACATTTAATGCACGTTTTTATATTTTTACTTGTATTAATATAATTATAATCCAAATTACCCAACTCCTGCACGGGGTTGTGATAACACTAGGTACTGCATAACGTGGGGGCCCTTTCCTGAATGTTTGGCCTAGTGTTACAAATTTTCTAAATCTGGCCCTGTATTAAATAACTCCTTTACATTGGACCCTTATTTAGCATTTTTATACTTTAAGTACTAAATACGACTCTGACCGTATGTGTAAGCCTTATATTGTTTTATTAACCCGTTAACGCCCAGCGTCCTCGTTTGAGGACAGTGCATAAAAGGGTATGTAAAATCTTTCGTTTTTCCGGAAACGATTGTTTATTTTGCATGATGATAGATGGCAATACTGCAAATCATGCCACAAATTATCAAGTGTCTGGGTTTGTTTTAAGGTCCTTGATCCGGCTCGCAATTTCGCTCTTTTTTTATGTATTACACTTGCGTTGCCTTTCTGTCTAGCCACATCGGCTGAAGTCAAAGTAATAATTTTATTTTCTGTAGTATTTCAAATTAAGGTCATATGTATACATATAAAAGAAAATTAGTAACTTTTAAAAAAATTTCGTTTTTAAAAATGACGTCCAATTTTACTGTCCTCGTTTGAGGACGCTGGGCGTTCCAGACAACTTTTTTCAGATTTCTACTCATTACAGTTTTTGGATTTTTTCGATCTACTATCGTGTTAAAGCTGTTCTTCAACTATTATAAAGTAGTTAATAATATTTTTTTTTGTTTTAGAAGGGTTTTTAGTAGTTATAATGGCTCATAGGTTCTTACCGATTGCAAAATCTCATGAATATTTGTTTTCCCAATAAATTGTGAGACCATAAAAGGCAATAAAATGGCTCGATGTGCTCTGAAATATCGGAAAAAAATAAAAAAAAGAACCTAAAAGGGATTTGTGAACATAAATTTAATAAGGGAAATAAAAAGTCGAAGTGACATATTTTGTAAATCATATTTTGAGCACCTTGTTTTCCCAAATATCATACCAATAGTGCTATAATTTATTCAAAATTAACGCGCATTTTGTTCATGTATCATATGTATTTAGTTTTCATGTATTTAACATGTTCCTCATGATCTCCTAATAAAAAATTTCCCTCACTATCAACTATCACACTTCGTACAACACAAAAATCTGTACCATTTGATTTACTCAAAAGGAGATAAATTCTTAAAATTGATAAAAATAATGCTAAAAAGTGTAGTTTATAATAAATTTCATCATAAAGTCTTATAAAATACCGTAACTAGTCTATTTTAAGTTGTTTTGAATACCTATATACGTTATTTTCCTATTTGCTGACTTTTCTGACCTCTTGATTTTTTACGCCGGAACGCCCAGCGTCCTCAAACGAGGACGGGCTGTAACTTCCACACTAATTAACAAAATGTTTAAATTTTGGATTTTTTGTCTTAATTGGGTCATAATTACACCAATTTGAAATAATCATACAAATATTTTCGGTAGAATTAATTCGGGCGTTAACGGGTTAAGATTCAGATTTTTTTTTATTTAATATAGACTAGTTACCGGGTTTTGAGTCCAAAATGGAGGTCATGGCGGGAGCTTCCCCAGAAAGGTTTTTAAAATTTGACTGTAAACAGTGTTCCAAGTCATATTTGGATATTAGAGACAGCATTTGGATCGCACTTCGAATTCCAAGATATAGATCCGACAGGACCAAAAGACCGGAATGTCTTTTGGTCCTGCCCCGGAAAATTTAGCTGGCAAAAAAAATTTTCTCAAGTTACTTTTCAAAGATGAATTCCCGGAAGGGGGACATTGACACTATTTATTTGTCTAAGGAACAAAAATATTGCCCTCAAATATATCAACTATAAAAAACGACAACTATAAATAATTCAAGGGGTCAGATAAGCTTAAAAGTACCTCAGTTTCCTTGCATAAATGGATTATTTTAGGTAAAGGAATGGATTTCGAGGGAAACAGCATCCCCCAAGAAAGGAATGAAAGCACTCACTAGATAAAATAACTTTTGAAGGAGAATAAGATTCATAAAAAAGTAAATATTTAAACAGCATCAGAGGATACATGTATATTGTAAATATTTTACTTTTATCTGTGATTGATCTTCATATACCTCTTGATTTTATTAAATAAGATTTTTCTGATTCTCCAGTGCGCAAGAAATACCACCCGTCACTCCTTGCAACTTGCCAGCTAGTGTATTTGTAAAAATTATTGAAACTTTGAATAAAAATGTTTTGTTTGGTACAAGACGTTTAAAGAATTACAGAAATCCAGAAACAGAAAAATCTGATTTCAAGATTTAAAATATTATTTTAGAATTTCTCAACGGAACACGAGGCCACATAGCGCCATCTATTGCCGGCAATGAAAGATTTTATTTGCAGTAAAACAGTGGTTCGCTGCTCCCCGGTGGTGCCGAACTGTAATGGGGGAAAAGGCTTTGTCCAAATCAAATCCTTCAGAATATTCTTCAGATTTTAGTGAAAAGTGCTGTTTTCAGAGCCATCAAGGACAGCATTCTCTAAAGATATTGGGTGGGCTGGGGGACAAGGTGGAGGAGCAGTGTCGTATCGAAGGAGGGGGTTGTTAGAAGTTCAATCCCCCTGCCCCTCCCGAAATTTTGATGCTAAGGGCTTCCGCATACTGGGTCTTGATTTGGCTGAAACTGGAAAAATATAGATCACTGAACCCCGGCACGCTTTCCCCCGCTAGCCTTTACAACGCAAGGAGAGGGGGATGAGATAGTGTTTGACAGCGCGAGTAAACACATCTCCTCTCGGAGGCTTCCACCCCCTTTTTTGTATAGCGAAGGTTGAGAGGGGAACACGTGCGGGGGATCGAATTTCTCCAGACCAGACTGACTGTGCGGAAGCCCTAATATTTGTTCATTTTTAGAGAAAATTCTGCGACCTCCTCTTCGGTTTTAAAATGAAAAGCACAACTTTTAAGGGGCTAATTTTATAATTTTTCTGAGGGAGACCCCAACGAAATTTTGAAATTTATACTGATCACCCAACGATAGTAAAAGGGTCACGTGATTTTTACAGACTTTGCACGGCCGATAGTTGGGTGTTGGGTAACCGGTGATAGTTGGGGTCTTGCTTCTATATACAAGCAAATGTCTCTTCCTCTTTCGATCAACTGTCCCTCAACTTCCACCTGTATCCCCTCCGAAATTCTAGTTCCAACGTTGTCAAAATCACGTGACCCTTTTACTATCGTTGGTTCAGCAGTAGTATGGATTTTTTCCTTGAAATTTCTGCCACTTACAAGGCGCGGTCCTCTTTGGGTGTAATGCAAAGAGTCTCAATTCTCAAAAAAGAGATGAAGCACTACTTATTTGTATTAATTACTTTTTTGTATTCTTTGTTTATATTGTAATAACGTTGTTGTTTGTTATTAGGGGCGAATTTCCAAAGGAGGACCCTCAACTACCCCTCCAAAATTTTAACAGCTATTTAATATCTTATCTAAATAATGTAATCTAAAGGGCAGACCCCTTTTACTTTCATTTGGGGTGTTTACAAAAATTGTGACATTAAGAGCACCAATATTCAAATACAACCTGCCAAACCCTAAAAATAAGTTTAAAAGAACAAAGAACTACTTTAAAGGGTCAAATTTCAAAAAATTTCTAGGAGGGGACCCCTAAACCCCCTCTAAAAGTTTGACGTGTTAACTCTCCTTATCTTATTAATTAAAAAACATTACAATAAAACCCTAAATCCTGCAATTCATGTTGTAAAAAAAGGATTTCCAGGGCTTATAGCTGAAAAAGTAGCACCTTACTATTCATCCACAAGAGCTAATTTTTTGAAAACGTCACAACCCATTTCTTCTCTTCCTGTAGGTTCCCACTAAAAATGGAGGTGGTATTAAATAGGTAATACAACACAGAGAAATTTAAAAATATTATTTGTATTATATATTGTCAATCATAAGAAATTAACTCCAATCATAAATAAGTGGATTTATATTTATTTTTCCAAGAATCATTTCCACTACACAAGAGTAAAAACATAGAAAAATGAACCTGTCATATAAACAAATAAAACTGAATATTTACAAATGATTAACTTCAAATATATTAGGTTTTAGATTTAAAATATGAATTGTTAAATATTTATTTTTTCCAATTAACTTGATTACGATCTTGAATACATAGAAAACATTTTCAAGAGAAAATGAACAATAACTTTTCAATTATCATGATTTGCTTTTACAAGATATGCCACACAAATTCAAAATTTTTACAAGTACTACCTAAAAGCTCATATTTTTCACTAAACATTAAAACCAGTTATGTGTTTCATTGCATCAAAGCAAGTTTATATCAATGGGTTAGGTCCCTATTCAATTCATGCCATGCAAAAATATAACTTACAATATGCAGAGTAGAAATAGTCACCATACATTACAGAACTAACTTATACTTTTATAAGCAATCATCACATTCAGTATAAGGAGCATAAAACTAATTTAAAAACTACATATAAAATTATAAAAGAAATTCATTGGGCATGTGAAAATATTTGTAAAAGAATAAAATTAAATAAAGAGGTAATTTACAGGTATAAACTATTCCCAAAATGGATAAAATTAAAAATTTATTTACAAACAGACAGGAAACAAAATTGGTGATATAAATATTGCAGCATAGTTCACAGGTTTTGCTTCTTCCTTACATCTTTATCATACTTTTCATGCAGAACATATTTATATGTCAGTTGATCTTTCCACAACTGAGCAGCTTGGGCATTTAAAGGACTATCCACATTTGGTTCTGCAAAGTATAAAAAATCCTTTAGCTTATACAGAGTACACATTAGAAGGAAAAAATTTTGGGAATTTAAAAATTCAAGCACTAAGCCGTTCATGAAAAACTGGAAGGACAGCTTTATTTTAGCCCTGTTGGTCTCTCAGGCCTTGAGGAGAAACCACCTAGTATCATTTTCTAGAACTTGAGTTTGCTGTCTCGTTACTTCACACATCAGCATAAATCTTAACTTTGAGGGGGGGTTTCAGTTTAATTGGTGGATTACAAAGGACATACAGAATAACTTTACTTTTTTTATTTTAGGATATGAAGCCCAATTTAAACTAAAATTATCACCACAATTTTTATTCCTCATAATATTTGTGCTTGTGTGTGTCAGGCACGGAAGGGTTCGATGCCATACTTGAGGGTTAAACTGCTATACAAAAAAAATTTCCTACTGTTACTGACTGAATTTCAGTCGATTCTTGTGTAAAATGACCTCCTGAACTCAAATATGACACCTGTTTTCTCCCATCATCCTCAATTTTTAATGGGACACCCCCAATAGTTACCCACAGCCCACACATCTATTAACAGCTTGAAACATGGAACCCCCATCCCCAAAAAATGGCCAGTTTTTAACGAACTGAAAAATTTCCCTCAGGATAGACCTGAAAAATAAGAACAGTGTCATTTTGAGCATTTCAAAACTAATATTAATTCCTGAGTTCAGGAGCGGCAGCGCAATTCAGAGTCTCTTCCGCGAGTGCTTCGGGGGCGCTAACGCTTCAACCGCTTTTAGAAAAAATCCTTGCTGCATATGTTCATTAAATTTGGGTCCTTGGGGAAGGGTTAGGACCCTTTAATGAGAATAGCGTAAAAATTAAGAGGGAAAAATAGCCAAACGCAATCTCTATAATTTTAAACGATTTTTTTGCATTTTTAGGGGGTAATAACCCCTTAAACTTATCCATTTGCTACAAATTTGTATATTTTAGAAGCTTTAACCTTTCTTGATTCCTCGGGTGTAATTTAAAGGCTAAAGTAATAGTTTTTGCCCCTGAAAATTGAATTCAAAGTCATTAAGTCATCGAAAAACGCAAAAAGGGGGAGGGGCTGTTCCCCGAAAATCTGAGCCTGATGAAAAACGGGGGTCGAATTCGGATTCAGGGGGTCATTTTACATAAGAATCTGCTTAATTTGTGTCAGAAGCATTGACCCTATTTTTTTGTCGAGTAGTGTTATTACTATGGTTACTGCTTTTTGCAAGAAGTAGAAACTATTTTTCACTACCCTGTTCTAAATGAACAGTCTAAATTTCTGTGATTTATTATAAGCACAACCTTTTTGAGATGACGCATACTCGCAATGTTGATTGAGACATGGAGGGCCACAAACGAAGTTTCAGTAAAAATAATAGAGCTAATACCAAATTATATATTGCTGTTAAGAAAACTAAACACTCAACACATATAATAGATGCTTTTTTTAAATTAAGATATATAGGAGAATAATATTTTTAATAGTTTTAAAAAAATTAAGCAGATAAAGCAATGATCAAACCTTTACAATCACTTGAGAATATTTGTCACATATTATATTTAAAAACAATACATTATTAAGATACAGTCGAATCCGCATAATGTGATCACGGTTAATGTTATGGAAATCGACAGGTCCCGATCATTCCTATTTAATTTAATGTAAAATACTTCGTTTAATGTGATCAACTATGAATCATCACTCCGCTTAATATTATCACAATTTATCCATTCCCCTTTAAAACGACCGCTTTTGAGTTCAAATTTCATATTGAAGATCAATTTTTACAAGTAAACATCTGCCCCATGAAAGCATCTGGCACTTTTTTTATGAGCAAGAAAAAGAAAACATTCCGCATATATTTAAAGAAAACAGTTTTAGGGAGGGGTCCGAATTCATGCTTGTGATTGGTTAAAGAAACCACCAAGATCCAAGCTTTGCAGATGTCTGATAAGATAAGAGATTTGAACTTTCCCTTGTTCACTGAAATTCAGATTATGTTATAAATAAGTGGTTATTGGAGTGGAAGGATCATAGAGGGAAGGATATAATGGAGTGGAAAAAAGAGACCTTTCTATACAAAGTAAGCGATTATTTTACTTTTATTAATTGAACTTCTCTTATATATTTAGCCCTTAAAATTTTACATAGGCTAGAAATAGTGTTTTGAATACATTTATTACGATTAATTGTTTCGATTTTAAAGCAAACAATCTATTTGCACTGCTTGCTGCTTTTTGATATGAGATCGCTTATTGTTATCGATCAGATAATGTTATCAGTTTAGTATCGGACAATTGCGATCACATTAAGTGGACTCGACTGTATTATAAATTTTATTAACATTAATCTAGTTGCAACAAAAAAGTATTAGATATTTAAGTAACAGTAAAATTAAAACTACAGCCTCAAATAGATTCATGTTAAACCATCTAATTTAAAAGACATTTAGTAATGATCACACATTTAAGAGCAGGGTTGGAAAAAAACATGTTTTTTTAAATAAAAAACAAAAAAAAACATGTTTTAGTTGTTTTAAACGTTTTGTTTTTTTACCCTCAACATAGAAATGATAAAAAAATCCATGATTTTTAAAAATTTAAATTTGACTTTTTAAATCGAAATAAGATTAATAAAGCTATACTTTTATATACACCACAAACAGTTCGTTCTTTTAAATGATTTTTGTAAGTTTTCTTCACAGCATCATGCTCTTTATCAAGCAAAGTACTGCCTATGTCATGGTGATTTGTACCCAAGCCTTATACTTGGCACCATCTTTTTAGGCTCTGGGTGATCCATACATGAAAATAGTGAGTTTGTTGCCTAAATAAAGGGAGCAACTTGCTATAAACTTCATGTGTTTTAAACAATGTTTTTTGCTTTGTTTTAAACACGTTTAAAACAAGTGTTTAAAACAAAGTGTTTTAAACATAACAACCCTGTTTAAGAGTAATTTTAAAGAATAGGTGTCATAATTAAATTACTAAAAATTTTTAAGCAAAATCATTTTTGAAAGGTGAAGAAAATGAGTTGATTTTTAAAGTAGGATCTAAAACTATATCAGACAGTGGCATTTGGGAAGGGCATAAAAATTCTCTAAATAATTGAAGACCAAAAAAAAAAAGATGTGTCAATTCTTGGACAAGAGCAAACCACGAACGTCCGTATCGACTTTCGTGAGTTAAACCGGAAGCGGGAGTAAAACCTTGCATTCTAGAGTTAACGTTATCAACTCTAGTATGCGAGGTTTTACTCCGGTCGATATGGCCGTAAGATACATGGATTTAATTTCAAGATCAGACAAATTTTAATAAAGTCTGGTGATACACTACTCTCATTGAAAGAAATTCATACATCTAAAAACAAAAATGCTACTAACCTGATAACAAAGACTGAAGAGATAATAAAATTGTTCTGACATCATATAATGCCGTCCATTTTTCTTTTAAAACATCTAAACATATATTACCATGCTCGTCTACATTAGGATGAAAGCATGGTGTTGTAAACTGAACATTGGGAGCACTATACGGATAATTTTTTGGAAACTCCAGCTTCAACTTATATTTCAAGCCTTCATACACCTAGAAGGAATGGTTAAAAGAATGTTAACTACCTTTGTAATTTTAAAATAAAATTGCTATACTTCTTAATTGCTAACTGAGCAAGCTAAAGCTATGGTTTAAGGTAACGATATAGTAAAGTGACGATGCCCTATCCGATGCAACAACTTTCAACACCCTCTAGCTGAAATTTTAGAAGTTATTAATTTTATTTTACAAACTATTAGAGATTTCCTAAATTGGTCAATTACTAAGTTGTAGAGCAGCATCAATTTAGTAGGAAAAGACACCTTAAGAAAAAATATCTTTAATATAACCCCGAAAACACGCTCAATTAGGTTGAATTTACGTAGATTTTACATCTTAAAACGCTCCTCATGGGGAGAAAATGAGAAATTCTCAACTTAATGACTTAAGTAAATGATTAAGAGTATTCTTAACTTATTAAATTAAAAATTTCTTATTTATGCCTAGTAAGGAGCGTTTTAAGGCTTAAAATTGCAAATGGAACACGAGAAGAAGCTAACTTAATGGGTGAGCGAGCGTGACGACTCACGGCGTTGCGAATCCGAAAAAAATCTCAAAAAAGCCAAATTTCACTCAATAAAAGGACCAAAATTGAGAAAATCATAAAGAAAGGGATTAGTAGAGGAATCTGGTTTTGAAGTAAAAAGATATGATTAGACAAAATCATTTATGTCGCGAGTGTTTTGCGTTTTCAGATAGTTAAGTGGACAAAAAAGCAAAACACATAATTTTTTCAATCCACAAAACTAAAGAAAATCCATAAATATTACAGACAATCGATAAAAGTTGGAAAGTATGCCACTGTAATTGATTTTGGAGAAAAATCACTGCAAAATTTCAAAAGTTTTACCTAAGTAACTGTCTCAAAAATTAAAGTTACTTTGAAATACCCTGTCTCATAATGAGGAAGTTGTATGATTTTTTTTATTTTTTTAATCGATTCCTCTTGCAAAAATAAGCAACTAACCAAAATTTGAGGCCGATCGAGAAATTTTTTTATTGTCAAAAAAATTAACAAAAATCCCCTTTTTAAAAGCGCGCGAAAACGCCAAGAGTTTGGATGTGACGTCATCTTATACTAAACATTGTTGTAAAGCAATGGAGTTGATGGTATTATTGTTGACGTCATCTTATAGTTTAAACAATAAACGTTTTCAGTCACGTGTTTTTTTCTCGACTTTTAAATTAAAATATTTAATTACCAGTACATTTTTTTGAAAAACTGACCAGATATTTCATTTTACCATACAAAAAACCATACGGAACACTTGTTTGTTTTTGAAAATCTGATACATGCAACTTCCTTATTATAGGTCCACTAACAAATACTTATTGAATGGCTGTTTTTGGAGATAATATAACAAATTATCTCTCACATGCTTTTAAAAAGGGATGCACATAACCCACATCAGAAAAAACCTTCAACCTCAAATTTCAAAGAATTTAGGGTAGACCTATAATTATGGGTCAGAGTGCACACCCAAGTTTTAGTTTTGCTAGTTTCTCAATAACTTATTAAATTAGGGCAAGAAAATTTCAGAGGTAAAATAAAGTAGAGAAAATGGATGCAACAAACGCACTGTTCCTTGAGCTCCATGTATTGTTCCAATCCAACTGAAAATATTTTCATCTGATGGAAAAGCTGAGATTCCTTTATCTCCACAGACCTATTTAAATTCAAAATTTAATATAGCAACAATTTTAATTCTGATTCAGTACATTTACATTAAGTTTGCAGTTATATTTTCTTACCATCAATGAAGACAATTCATGTTGCAACCTGGAAAAAGAAAAGAACTTAATCATTCATTCTGAAGCAGATGAGATTCCCTCATGATTACACAAGCAGGGGTGCATCCAGGATTTTTTGCCAGGGGCCGTTTTTGAGAATTTTGTGAAAAATGGAATTGAATTTTGTGAAAATAAATTTTTTCATTCTAAAATAAGGTCCTATTTCTGTAAATATATTACTTTTTAATAAAATTACACTTGGCGAGTGCATGTAGCTTGATTTAAGTCCGTTTTTGGGAACCGGAATTTTGTGAAGGGTGGGCCGTTTTTGGCCTCAATTTCTTTCTAGATGTACCCCTGACAAGCTAGTGATGAAAAAAAGTACAGCAAAAGTAAGGGCTGAACTTTTTTCTTGTCAGGACTTTACTTTGTTTACGAAATCTTGAAATTAACTCACTAAAATTAATTTACAATGATTATGGAAGTGATCTAAAACTTGATGTAAAAAAGTACCCGAACGGAGGTACCTCGGAAAAAAAGTTGTGTAAAAATGTTCCCCAACTAAAATAAAAAAAGCATATACTGTAACATTGATGCAAAACAATTTAGTGGCTCTTTAAAAACTAGGAAATTTTGTAAATTGAAAGTTTTGGCTCTTCCATTTCAAAAGGTTGCCGACCCCTGGGCTAGTATAAAAAAGATATTTGGCATACTATGAACGCAAGAATAAAATGAAAAAAAGAGTGAAAAAGTGGGATAATATTCACTGTTATCACCCCATAAACAGTTGAGCGGCACACAGTTTGAGAACCTCTGCCTTAATGTATCGACATCTAGATATCAGACACCCAAGCTTATCATAGTTAATATAGTGATGGGTTTTCCAGGTTTACCTTTACTGACCAGGATTCGATTTAAAGAATTTTGTGATCACAAAGGGCTAAATACAACCATAGCATTCAAAACTATTATAATGGGCCCAAAATCTGGCAAATTCCATTCTAAAACGATAGAAACACATGTTGAAAACAATTCTTAAACAACTTTTGATCTTTGAACATTTTGGGAATTTGATTTTTGTGAAGGTCCTTAAAGGGACTCTTTTTCTCTCAAGATAAACCCCTGATAGGTGAGAAATTACATGACATGTCCAAATAACCCATGATGTCTCCCAATGCACTGAAGATAATTGCTATTGCCATGAAAAGCATTCTTAGTAGAGAAACGGGCACTCTTCTTGGCACTACTACAGGTGCCAAAACCTACAATCAAGTAAACCAGCCAGGTTGTTTATGCAAGTCCTCTAGAACAGGGCACTAACTACAGACAGAGTTGGACAAAACCAAAACTTTCCGTACGCACAATATTTATACAAATTAACCATCAAGTGGCCCCAAGTCTTAAAATTTTGACTCAATACATTTTGAAAGTCACATCCAGGGCTGAGATGGGGATGAACTCGGCAACCCAGCGGATATAACGAATAGTAAGCAATTTTCTAAATTTAAAACAAATGGAGTATTTTAGATACTTTGATTCGGCGATGATAATAAAATGCTTAACAAGAATATAAAGACAGGGGGGATAAATCAGTCCATTCTATGCTATTTTGAATTACTTATCAATTAGGGAAACTGGGTATGCAAAATTATCTCACAAATAATCAAACCTTAGAATGTAACAAGGCCAAATGCCAAGGGTTTAAAAAAAGTTTTCGCGAAACGTATATATTTATCGAATACGGGATAACAGATCTTAAAAAAATCATACATTACCGTTTTTTAACTGAATGACAACCAGCTTCCAATTTGGACGGGTCTGAAGTTTTTTTAGACGCATCAACAGACGTGGTTGGTAAACGAGGATCAACGTTTTGAGAAGCCATATTTTTAATTTATAAGACCAGAAAGAATTATTTCTACTAACTCAAAACACCTTAAATTTAAATCACAAAATATGACCGATATGACTACTTCGGAAACCCTCAACAATTCGAGAAATTTAAAGCAAATTTTCAAACTGAAAAAGTCACAGAGGCTTGGTTGCAGTTATCCTATGGGACTCTGAGAAAGATTTATTAGGGTGACACCAATAGCAAAACAGACATACTACGAAAAGAATTTAGAATGTTATAAGAATCGTAATAAGTTTATCAGGTGAAATGGTTTGTCTGTTTTTTTAGGAATTTCGTCAGTATCGAAGACACCCCCCAAAAATTATATCATAGATGTAAATAAAAGAGCTTGATGACTTTGTACCCTTTGTACCGCGGAAAGTGAGGGTTATAAATGCCAAGAGTAGGACCTTATAATCCTCATTTGGTAGATGGCCCCATCATCTATAGCCAATTCCACAATTTTGCCATGTGTCTGAAGGGGAGGAAAGCCCTCAACACGATCTGATACCATGGTAAGTTACTCAAGGCCGACTTCCGTACCCACAAATTTAATGATCGGTACTTGGTGACTCGGTAAAGGCGACTTTAGACCAACCGGTTTGCGACAGCGATTCCGCGGTTTTCGGGAATTTCGACAGCCGCAGTAACTCGGCGACCTCTCAAAAGATGGCGCTGTTCAATTAAGGGAAGAGGGTCAATTTTTGTCGCGAACCGGCTGTCGCAGAATCGCTGTCCCGAACCGAGTGGTCTAAAGTCGCCTTGAGTCTTTAGCAGCGTCTGGAGTTGAGTCCACCAGGATCCAGGACCCCTACGTCCTGAAGCTGACGCTTTATGGCGGGTTTATAAACCTACGGCACGGACGACAAGTACGGGATGCGATTAGTGCATTAGTAGGCATTTTTCTCAACGCTTCCCAAATCGTCAAAAAAAAGCGTCGCACTTGCCTGCCATCACTTTTACCCCCCCCCCGCAGTAATAATACTCTTCTTCCAACTCCGTCCATTACGGTGAGATAAGGGAACGTACCCATACTACGTGACCCATTTTTTACCATTTTTGACCCCCCTCCCCCCCCTTGGTGACCATCCGTAGTATATGCCAAGACCCCCCCCTCCCCCTCTATTTTTCACGTGGTAATTCATAAATACGGTTTGCCATCATTTTTCGCAAACAGAAAGTTTAAAAAAATTAATTTTGCTTAATTGTCTAATTTTAATAATTAATTTGGCTAAATTAGTCTTAATTAAGCAAATTTCAACAATTAACTGGGCTTAATTTTGTCGTATTTGTTTAGAAGAAATTGACTACGTGACGAAACCCTAAGCCCCCCCCTCCCCCCTGTGACCGAGCGTGGTATTTTGAAGACCCCCCTCCCTCCCCTGAATGGGTCACGTAGTATGGGTACGTTCCCTAACCAGCTTTCCTTAGAGATGTAAAATTCCCACATATTTTGGGAGACGGGAAAAAACCCGGGATTTTTTTGGAATAAGCCGAGAATTTTAGGGGAATATTGGGAACTTTGAATGTAAACAAACACAGCGATATTTTACCATCAGTTTTCATTTTCTAGGTACTCTTTTCATGAGTTTAAGATAATTTTTGATATAAATTCACTGAAAGACTAATTTGCTAAATTACTTCATCATTAATAATAATTTTAATTGCAGAATGGTCTTTCAGTGAATAAAAAAATCAAAAATTTTCTTAAACTTCACAAAAGAGTACCTAGAAAATGAAAACTGATGGTAAAATATCGTTGTGTTTGTTTACGTTCAAAATTCCCAATATTCCCCTAAAATTCTTGGGTTTTTTCCCGCCTCCCAAAAAATGTGGGAATTTTACATCTCTACTCGTATAGATGCGCTCGACGGAGGGTTACTTGGTTTCTCGCTTATTGTATTTTGGCTCTATTTCACAACGCCCCAACGGAGTCAGAAAAATGACAGTACATAACAACGCTATGTAAAGTACGCTTTTTAAGGGTAAACGCTTTTAAAAAGTACTTAAACAACGCTTAAAAACACACAAAGGGCCGTATTCAGAAACTTTAACACGAGATGGAAACCAGACGGGGACGAGATGGAGTCGAGACGAGAACGAGATGGAAACGAGAACGAGATATTTCTACTCCACAGCTTTCGTCCGCCATATTGTTCTGAGTTTTGAAGCGCATTCTGATTACTTTTACCCTTTTTGTGGCCAATTTAATAGTTCCAAAAAATCTAAAACAGCTATTTATTACCAAAATAAGTCCTCAGACATTAATATATTACGAAAGTAATGGACATCTTGTGCCTGTAAAAAATTTTATTATCAGTGTATGATTACTTGTGATGTTTGAGTTTGGTTAAAAAAGAGTTGTTTTGAAGTACTATTTCAGAGGTTAGAGTGACCAAACATGGCGCAGAACCCAGTTTTTGGTCACTTTAACTTAAAAAGTGGTGAGTAAAAGTGATAAAAACAACTCTTTTTGCTATAACTCCTGATCCCGTGGCGTTCCCATTCTGTAAATTCCAAATATTATAATTCATGAAGTTGCTAAATATATGTATAATTTTCGAAGAAATTGAAGGATACCAACATTATTTTTTAAAAACGTTTTTATTTAAAAAACCATGAAAGTAAATTTATTTCGTGGACATAGACAAACTTTATATCAAATTAAAGCTTGCAAAATTATCTTTTAAACGAGGGGTAATAGATTTTCCTCGAACAAATATAACCGGAGTTATAATGCGTTAAAGAGCGAAAAATTGAATTTTCTTCCTTTTTTTCAAAGATTTTTAAATAAAAATATTTTCTCATTTATATCATAGAAGAGAACGATTCCTGAAATTTTTGTTAAAATCCGAGGGGGTCAGGTTGAATTTTGCCATTTTTTGGTTGATTTCACATGGAATGACCCATAGGTGAATCCATCACATACACACAAGAACAGTTACACTAACATCCATGCCAAACGGGGATTCGAACCCCCAGACGTAAGGCTTCGCTGTCAGGTGCTCTAACCACTAGGCCAGTACGTCGGCACTGTGATTATCTCTCTTAGTCACTTTTTGTTTTAGAGATATTAATATCTGAAATAACCTTTCCATACTTACCCTAACTTTCGCATTGAATTTATTATGTAATCGAAAAATACATTCGAAAAAATTGGGAACCAAAACACCTCTCAAACAAATGTTTGGTTATAGCCCTCAAAAATTATTTTGTGCGGTTTTTTGTTTCGGGGCTCTAAAATTTGGAAAGTAACATGCCTTCCGATATGGCCCCCCCCGAAAATCTGGTCTGGACCCGCCCTTGCTCCTGAAGACTTTTTCAGATTTGACCTAGGAAACAGAATTTTACTAGTTTCCGTACACTCAGCCTAAATTTTGGGAAGACTAAAGAGGACTCAGAATCGGAATTGAACGGTTTGGTGAATGAAGGTGCTATGACTATGTTATATAAGGATCTTATATAACATAGCCCCTTCATCTCCCAAATACCCTTCAATCAATTATCACTAGGGTTCTTAATATTTCTGAAAGAATCGAATGCCTTGGAACCTTTGAAGGAATCGATTCCAGCAGGAATCGAATCATAGGAATCGTACTTAATTTTCCAATTAATACAGAAAATTATAAACAATTTTGTTCATTAATTAGAAATAAGTATTTTGATAATTAATTAGTATTATACAGCAGAAATCGATTAGGAATTGTACTTTGTTTTCTGATTTGATTAATACAGATAATTATAAATTTGTTTTCACTAATTAATAAGTATTTTGATGATTAATATTTAGCTGGTCATTAATTAAATTAATAATTATCTTTGATTTGTGATTGAAAAAGATAGGTTCGACCATTTCGTTATTTTGGGGGTAAGAAAAATCTGAAATTCCTGGTAGTATCAAGACCCTCTATATACATGGCCACCCAACTCCGGACGATGACGTCAAACGTGAGTGAAAATTGCCATGTTAAGTCTATGGAGTGACGTCAAAGATGAGTGAAAGTTATGACGTTGCACGGCCGAGTTGGGAGGCCTTTATATAGAGGGTCGGCGCAAGTTCAGAGGTGCGGATGATTGGCGAATTTTGGCTATTTGGCGCCATATTTAGAAGCCAAATGAATCTTTTAACATTGGTTAGGGTTACCATATTAGTCATGTTTACTGCTAAAAACTTGGCGCATCCGCACCTCTGAACTTGCGCCAGAGGGTCTTGGTAGTATCCTATCTTTACCGGATACCAATGGACCATATTCATGCCACGCCTATTTAATCACGTGATGGGGTAAACAAACTCACTATCATCACAAGCAGATATTGCGTCTCTGTGGAAACCAATTGCAAGCTCAGTAGGTCACATGATGGGTAAAATGTGACGTCAGACGGATGTGGTCCATTCATTAATTTCGCGCGCTTTTTTTAGTTTGGTTTTCACCATAATTTCACTATTTGACCATTGCGCCCCCGATCGTGTTTCAGTTCCTTAAGGTACGTAATATTATTTTTTGGAATCACTTATGCTTATTTATTTTATGAGTGTTTACACGTCAATATTATTAAATTTTCCTTAATATGTATGTAATTTTCTAATTATTGCGGTTGAACATACACCTACAAAATCGTACCTTATACACTTACCTCGCAAACGTACAATATACAAATCTACAGCTACTACTTGCAGGTTTACACAGTTTATAGCTAAAAATATAGTTTGGAGTTATTTTACAATAGCTACAAGGTCTGTCAGCAGTCAATATGCCTAGCCTAGGACCTGCAAGTATTTGTGTTTGTTAATGGTTATATTATCTGGACATGAGTTCAAAAACAATAATTTAGAATTAATATACCTCAGGTTTCATATAAGTATAATATTTGACTAAGATATTGAATTACTTATCCTGATTATGTGAGTAATTTTTTTTCTTAATTATTAAAAACAAATATACTTTTTTTATGTCAGAATAATTCTATGAATATCACTTATCGTTTTTAAGACTCCATTATTGATATTAAAAGGGAGTAAATTGCGATTCATTCGATAGTGCGTTTTGCCACATTGCGACCAAACGCCTCAGTTTATTATTGCGACCGACTGAGAGTTAATTAGGTTCAATATAGTTTTTCAATACATTTTAGGTAGAATTTGCATCTTAATGAACTTAATATAAAAATCATATTTGAAAAATAGTTACAAGTACTAAAAGGGGGTTCTGGAGGTCCTCCACTAGAAAATTTTAGGAAATTTGATTCTAAAAATCAAGGGTTTAGCTTATTTTGGAACACCTTGACCAAATTTTTTTCAGTAAATAAAAGTCGAAAAAATCGGTAAAAGTATGAAAATCCAACAAAAATCAGAAGAATCTCATGCCTGTTGAAATGCAGGAGGTACCCCAGACCAAAATCGCTCCTGATGGATAGGAATATACTTTTTCTTACGTACATTTCACTTTTTTCTTTTAAAAAAAGTTCAGGTTCTTCCTGTTTCTCTGATTTGTAAGACAGAGGAACTCAAGACATATGATATGGGGGTTTATTTTAAATATCTGAATTCAGGATATTTCCCTCATAAAAACCAAATACCTAAACCAGGATATTCAAAATAGTTGCAATATCTTTTTTAACCAAGGATCAAAAACAGCAAGGCATTTGATTGCCTTCATTCAACTAACAAAAATTCAGCAAGGAATTACTTAGGATAAAGAAAACTACTGTTTAAAGGATATATTTATCTTTGCATTTAATTTTCCTATAAGAGTTGTATGAAATCACCATATATATTTTTTGTACATGAACTCAACAGAAAACTTAACAAAAATGAGGTGTATAAGTATTTTAACAAGATCATGCAACTTCAAATAACAATTTGGCCTTTTAATAATAAAGCATTAGAAAAACTATGATGGATTTTTTGGGATATGAAGTACAGCAAGTAATTTACATTGTTTTCTCCTGATTTCATACTTTGAACAGACAAAGGAATTGACACTTCAGAATTAGTTTCATAAAAATTTGATACACTTATAAAAAGAATGAGTATATTGATGCTTACAGTTTAAAACAGCATTTAACAAATATTGCTACACACAACAATTGGTTTTGTTCAACTTTTAACAAGTTCATTGAGAATTAAATAGGAAAATGACGTTAATTGGTTGAGAATTGGGGATATCCATACTCTGAGTGGTATAAAAGTGAAATTAGAATTTAGCAGGCCCATTTTTAAGATGCCCTTCTGACAATTGAAGTGAACTTTTAAATAAAGTAATTTCAAACTATGAACTTGAATTAAAAAAGCTGACTCAGTATTCTGGGTAACTGCTACAGTTAATTGCTTTTATTAAATTAGATGGCAAAAACTGAGCTGTTTTAGGAAAACAAAAAGCAAGATTGATACCATTTTACATTTTATGTGTGTGCAATCAATATAATACTTATGTTTGATTCTTATGCGAGTGGAACAAATTATGTTTTAGATTATATAGAAACTTAACAGTTCTCCAGGGGTGCAGAAAATGTTTCAGGGCCAAAAATTTCCCTAGAACACAATTTGTTTTCTCCAAAATTTCCCCAAAAATGTGATTTTATAATAATTAGTTTTTTCAATTATTGAACTTTCTCATAAATCATACACACATTTAAATTTTAATGAACTATCTTGTCTTAAAATTTGAAATGTTGCTCAAATTTGAAAAATATACATGTAAACCTCCTTTTTAACTCAACTTTTAAGTCCAGAACATCAGTGTGATTAACAAGAACACAATTTATAATTAAAATTACCCATCTTATCTAGGATACGTTGTTTTTTCTGCATATCAATCGAAAAGCAAGGAAAAGACAACTTTCAAGCATTCACCAGGAAAACTTATGGTATTTTTAGCGTAGAATCGAAGGTTTTCACTCTCAACCATCCAAACTAGTTTTTATCTAATTTCCGAAGAAGTTAAAGGGTACAATGCGTCACTAGAAAAAAAATTGTTTATCAGCTAATGACAATTGAATTTGAGATTTTCTTTCTAACTTGGGCACAAATTTCCCCACAGCTTCTTGAATTTCCCCCTAACCTCGTTCGGGCATTTGGACATATTCGGCACCCCTGCAGTTCTCTAACTGAGCAGTGCAGCAAAAGATAGGGAGAGTAAAAATATGAACACCAACCACCTTAAAAATTAAGTACGTATTAAAAAATTATATTAAAACTATTACTAGACCAAAAAGGATTCCCTCATTCTCAAACCAGATTTTATCTTGTGTTGTAATTTTTAAATACTGCACAGTATGAAGATTACAAGTACCAAAAAATTTGCATGTCCTTGGAAATATTCATGCTTACTGTATATAAAATAAATATTAATCACAGCAAAAAGTTTTCTTCCCGTCTTCCCTTGAGTAGATATTTTGAAACTCATGCAAGATATCTCAATTATAATGCCAGAAAATCAGAGGTTCTAAATAGACATTCTTAACATGAAAACCTTTCACTTTAAACCTCTTGAAATGCTGCTTTTGGACTTGGTCCCACACATATAGCTGAAAGCTACAATGCTCTACCATAATTAATGACAGAATTCTAGATTGCAATGTATCATACACTTGTTTCAAACACAACCCAATAGGCAAAGAATCTTAACCCAAATTAAACTAATTTTATTTGTTTTTTTTTTTCGGTTTAAGTTTTAAAATTAATAAGGGCACTCCTTTTTTTTAGGTGTTTGAAAAAAATTCCTTGCAAGTAAATTAATTTCAAGTTTCCACCAAAATTTCAAAAAAAGACAAAAAAACCCTGGATATTTAAGACAACTTGTTAATGGACTAATTTGAGATCACTAATAGTTTTAGAAACTTGTACATACTACTAAAATAAAACTTAAAGCTTAATGGTATCAGAAATACTTTCCTTCTGCAACATCAAATTGACTAAATTTGGTAATGCAGGTAAAAATTTTAAAAAATAAAATCAGGCAAAATATATTCTTATTGTATTTATAACAAAAAAAGAAATAGATATAAAAATTAATTTAGATATCACATCTTTAAACCTTATTTCCATATATTCTGTACTTCACAGTATTTTTTAAAAAAAGGAAATAATTCCTCTTATGCAAGTATACAATTTAATTTTCTAATCAATATTTACATAAGGCAATATTTGAAAGCTTTCTCCTAGGTATGATTTTTGTTCAGTACATTCTTGCCAAGGCCTCCAAGTCCCGTGGCAATCGTAAACACCATTTACATATGCCCAAGGCTCATTCAACCTGTTCAAGTCATCGTCCGAAACAGTGATCGGTCGAGCACAGGGTGAAGCGGCAGCGTCGAGATCAATTTCTTCGTGATTTATAGGGGGTAAATCAGAAAGAATAGTCTTTATTTCCTCATCAACAGGGTCAGGGTAAGAAATGCTTGAGGAATTAACAAAGTTTGTTTGTATCACAGAATCTGGAACAGGATGTGAACCAAAATCACTAGATTCATCGACTGGGCTTTCTTGATCGCTTTCACTCCGAGCAGTCTGAGAGGAAATCAAGAACTTTTTCAATAATTCTGATTTTGTTCGAGACACTTCAGCTTTCGAGCTGTGGAGTGTGTCAACAGAGGGTAAAGAGTCTTTAGAAAGAGAAGTAGTGCTCTTTTTAGCTTGCAGGTCAGCTATCAACTGCTGGGTTGTTTTGACCTTTGGAAGCTTGGAACCAGAGTGCAGAGAAGCCAGCATGTCTCCTAATCTGTTTTCTTGAAGCTCATTTTTGTTATCAAAGCTCCTTTTTCTCTTTGGGGTTTTCGAACTAGAAACTATGAGTGTCTTATCACCATCAACAGAATTGGAATTACACACTGATACACTGTTGAATGCAGAACTCTCACTATGTAAAATATTTTCAACCACATCACCATTTCCAAGTCTCGAGTTAGAATCATTAATAACAATGTCTTTAGTAGCAGCACAGTTTGATTCTTTTCGCAAGCGCTTGTTGGCAGCATTTGTTTTAGCTATATCTAAGGAGGAATGGGTGGCTGAAAAGGTAGATGTTGGAGAAACATTTTGAGAACACACATTTGCCGATGTCAATGAAGGACTGCTAGAACTTGAATTGTTCCTCAGCCTAGGACTAATGCTGTCACAAGTTCGAGAAGGCAAAACACACGTTCCACTGGATGTCACCAAGTCTGATTTATGAGCAGATGGACTAACGGGCCTGAATATTTGACTGGAAGTCAGATTTTTACTTTGATTACTACTATTAAGTAAGATTTTATTAACTGAGTTAGCATCGGTAGAAAAAGATGTTTGAGATGTAGCTAACTTAAGTGGAGCATAGTTAGATGGCATAGCTGGTATGTTTGATCCCTGAAGTAGAGAAGAATTTAATAAAGGGCTATTTGAGGCACTAGAGAAGTAGGGACTAGAAGATCTTTCAACCATCATAGATGGGCTTGAAGTTTTATATCTTGGATTAGCAGGCACTAACAGACATGCTTTGAAAGAGCGGTTTCCAGGTCCAGGCCCTGGCCCAATACCTGGGCCAGGGCCCGGACCAACTACAGTTACACCACCAGGCGATGAAATGATGCTGTGACTTTCTTCACCATTTATCCGTTGAGGCAATAGACGCCGCCAACTCTTTACCAGTTCTTTGGCGCGTCTTGCCAGGTGTTCATTGCTTGTCTTCTTGCGTAACTCATTTATGTATTTCCCTATTCTTGTTTTCTAAAACATAAACAAGAGGTTGTTACACACATAAAAAGAAAAATATTAGGGAAAAATCTAATATTTATTTAAGGTTAGTACCTTTGAAATATCAGCTTTAGTCATGCATAAGATCCTTTCCATAAAAAAAGAGTTAAGAAAACTAAACTTTCATTACCTGTGATATTTTACATCTAGGTATAGTGCAGTGAAGGAGATAACAACAAAAGACCCAAAAATTAGTTGGAATTTTATGGTACAAGTGCCATATTAAGCCATTATATGCCAAGAAAGACCAAGACTATGAAGTTAAAAGTTAAGCGAGCTAGAAGCTATTATAGGACCCCTAAAATCGGAAAAATATAAAATAGTTTCATAAGACGGTACAGTAGGGTGTATCGAAAAAACCTTTTTTGGATTTTGATGATGCATTAGTGTGGTAAATTTTGTCTAAGGTGGCAGAGTACCTGTGATTTTTTCAGAATTTTCTGATAATATCAGTAAGTGCCACATTGGCCTTGAAGGTTCCCCATGTTATCCTATGGAGTGCGCACGCCAAAAAGGCCAAAAATTTATTTTTCGCCCCTCTCCTACTCTAATCGCACAACAAATGCCTTCACTCGAGTTATTGATCCTATATGGTGTATGCTACCCAACAAAACTTGAATAACAGCCTAAATCTCTGTATTACGCTTTTTTGTGGGCTCAAATTTCTTTCATCGTTCAAATTTGAGCCCACAAACATATATAGATATTTAGGCTGTTATTCAAGTTTTGTCGGGTAGCATACATCATGTAGGGTCCAAAACGCAAGTGAAGACATTAGTCGAGTGATTAGAGTAGGAATGAGGGGCGAAAAACAAATTTTTGGCCTATTTGGCTTGCCCGCTTCATAGGATAACATGGGGAACCTTCAGGGCCATTGTGGCACAAGATATTATTCGAAAATTCTGAAAAAAATCATAGGTACTTCTGCCACCTTAGACAACTTTTCTGCACTAGTGCATCATCAAAATTCGAAAAAAGTTTTTTTTCGATACACCCTACGGATAAGTATATTCTCACCATGACAAACTTTGTTATGTCGAATACCTCTATTTCTCGAATAAATATTTCCCCTAACTTATGATGTTATAATATAAATTTAACTACACATCTGGAAATGTAGAAAACCAGGACTTTAGCTTCTTTTTGCGTATATAGAATATTTAATACCAGTTAAACCTCAACAAAGAAAGTTTTAAAATATTGGAGCCAATCCAATGGGGGAAAAGCAAAAAAGTTAATCTATGAATTTGGTAATGGGAAAACAAAACAAAGTTGTTGTTGTCATGTGCCACTTAGAATACCCAAGCTCCACAAGGATTCAAGGCAAAGGGGTGCGACTCCTGAGAAAGTGAGGCCCATAAATGGCAGGAGTCCGACTTCTGCCTCATGAGATGATAGATGCTGCCACTATCTATCGCCACCTCCACAATTTTGCCATGTATCTGAAGGGAGGGAAATAGTCTACAGATACCTGGACCCGTGGTAAACTGCGCCATGACGGACCACAGGACTTTCGGACCCACAGATTTAACGAGCATGTACTCGGCGGGTCTTTAACAGTGTCGGAAATCGATCCCGGGACCCTCCGATCCCGAAGCCGATGCCTTAACCACTAGGCTCCCCACGGCCAAAACACCAAGTAATTCCGATAAAAGTGATTTTTACTATTATCTAGCCTTCTTAAATATAACCTAGACTTCAAACATGCACTTACTTCTAATGCTTCTTTAGTTATAATGGTTTTTTCCAAAGCACTAATAACGTCCAAAACTGCACCCATGTCCACAACCTAAAAAGTTCAATTAGTACAACTTAAATAAATTACTTCACAATTTGAAAATCAATCCAACTATACATCTAAGGAAGAAAATACTTCAAAAATGTTTTTAAATTGAGAGTACTTATCACTTTTACTTTATACACTAGTTTGAGTGAACAAAACCAGTTAATTATAATTTTTAGACAAAATTAATTGTGAACTTGCATATTATCTGCACACCATTGACAGGCTTGGGGACTTAACAAGAATTCCAAATTATACCCCGGCACTAAGTCAATGGTTTAATAAAAACACTATCAAAACAAAAAAAATTGCTGAACATATCAAAATATTTGAAGTGATTAACTGCTGGCATGCAGATAATATACAAGTATGTACTATTAATTGTTTTAATCAATTGAAAACACTAATAAAGGAAGCGAAACTAAAATAACCTTGAAACACAAAAACATTGTTGATATAAAACAATTACTCCAGAACAAAAAGTTAAGCAAACAAAATAATTGACTACTGAAGATGTGTATGGAAAATGAGCTTAAAGTTTTTTGCAAACCAAGTGTTGAAAAAGAACCACATCAGTTTTAGTTCCATTTTCATAACAAAATAATCAACCAAGAATTTACTATCACTGGAATGGCCATTTCAAAGATTAGATCAAACAGGGTCAGTCACTTAAGAACCCTTATGATAAGATACAGAATATCTTCACACAAACAACATTACTAAAAAATTCCAAGCATTACTTAGCTTTTAAGACTACTTACATTTATATATAGGGACACTAAAAAGCAATGAACTGTAACTAAGGTTTTATATACAATGATAAACTATCATTAATGAGTATTGCATAACAAAAAAATTACTTTTTCTCTTTATATGTTTACCCTTTACACAGAGTAAAACTTCTAAGGCACAACCAGATCATTCCGTGGTGTAAGCATTAGGAGCTTTAAAACTTAACCAAGACACTTTGGAAACAATTATTGATAAAAAGTACAAAATTTGACTACTATTATTTTTCAATATAATACATGAATTATTCACCAACTTCAATTCAGAATTTCTAATTTTATGAAAATCAATAACAAATATGCACCTGCTTCAGAGTTAACCTCACCCATGGCATAGGTATGTAAAAATTTCATCCCGTCGACTGTCCCGTAACCATCAACAAGATTTGGTAATGCTCGTTTTTCCTCCCCTCCTCTCCCCATCCATACAAAAAGCAGAAAATCTTTTGTGGATTGGGACACCTGATAGTAAAGGTTTTCCTGGTTGGTCTATAGGATATTTTAACATGACGAAAGAGAAAGTTGTAAACTTCTTAAGATAGTCGTTTTATATAGGTTTTAACTGTAGAGTAAAGAAACCAATGTTTTTTTCTGCTTAGCTGTTTAACAATTTTGGCATAACTGTTAAGTGAATTAGTTTAAAATGTTCTTGGAAAAAATATTTACACTACAAAAAATGAGCATGGATGTCACTCTTCAAAAAATTGAACTTAAAACCATCTTTGTAATCATTTTCTCCAGTCTAAAAGATTTTTTTAAATTTGAAGGAAAAACACATTAACTATCATCTGAACAACAAAATAGGTCCTTAAAGTTAAAGCTGTAAAACATAATTATTTCTTGGCAAAATGTATGATTTTAGTACCAAAATTTAGTGTAATTTGCTGCCAATAGGTGGGGTAGTTTAACGTTGTAACCCCAGAACAGTTTCGCTCATAAAATATCGCTTAGCTGTTTAACAATTTTGGCAGAACTGTTAAGTGAATTAGTTGAAAATGTTCTTGGAAAAAATATTCACTACAAAAAAATGAGCATGGATGTCACTCTTCAAAAAATTGAACTTAAAACCATCTTTGTAATCATTTTCTCCAGTCTAAAAGATTTTTTTAAATTTGAAGGAAAAACACATTAACTATCATCTGAACAACTAAATAGGTCCTTAAAGTTAAAGCTGTAAAACAGAATTATTTCTTGACGAAATGTACGATTTTAGTACCAAAATTTAGTATAATTTGCTGCCAATAGGTCGGGTAATTAAACGTTATAACCCCAGAACATAGTTTCGCTCATAAAATATTTAAAAAGACTGAATTCCGTCCCCAGGACTGAAGTGTGGCATCCATTAAAATGAGAAATATTGGAAGCAGTTAAATGTAATTTCAGATTGAAACAAGATTTTTTAATAGTATGTTTGATTGTACTGTTTTCTTAAGTTCTCAATGTTAAAACCGTCACAAGAAATAAACTATCACAACCTATTAATATGCAGAGCTGAATTTCGGGCCAAATGCAGGTTCAAAATAACCAGTTTACAAGTGTGTGGTGGTTTTATAATTTAGTTAAATTGCTCTAAATCAGTGGTTCCCAACCTGGGGGTGATCACCCCAGGTGGGCGATTTGTGTTATCAAGGGGGCGATGAGTATTCAAAGGGGGAAAATAAAATTGTACTGTACTGACAGACTGTATTCAGACTTAAATTACCGAAACAAGTTAAAACCCTGTTTCTTAGGGTCATATTTCCAAAAAATTTCTGGGGGAGGACCCCCAAACCCCCCTTTTGTACTTGAACTTAATTTTTCAAAACTTTTTTATAATTAGTTCATCAAAATAAAAATCCTACCTAAAAATATATGTCCGAAATTCGGAAGAGGTGTACCATAACTAGTATAGTTAAAAACCTGTATTTTGGAGTGTTATTTAGAAAAACTTTCTGGGGGAGGACCCCCGGACATAACATTGCTTTGTTATTTACATTTTACTTAGAATTAAAATTAGAGATTCAATTAGAATGAAAAGGGGGCGATAGGTGTTAGTCAACCTCTAGAAAGGGGGCGATGGGCCACAAAAAGTTGGGAACCACTGCTCTAAATCTTGCATACAAAATATAAAAACCCAATGCAGACTTCTCTGCATTTAAATTGTAGTATCACATAAAATTATTCAATTTTTAAATACTTTCAATTCACAAAAAGCTGTTTTTTTGAAAAACTGTATTATTCAATTTTTAAATACTTTCAATTCACAAAAAGCTTTTTTTAAACTGATGTTTGAGAAATCAAGCATTGCTCATAAGATTGATCTACTAATTGACTGCATCTACTAGGTTTAAAAATTTCAGGCCATAAATTTAGAATGGGATATTGTACAGAAAAATCCTAAAGCTCAATTGGGTTACAATGTTATTGTGTAGGTAAATGTAATTATAGGTTTTGTTTCACCCTTACATGCAATGATATAGAGGAATACATTTTGATTTAGCCTTTATAATAAGATACTATAAAGTGTATGAACAATAAATATAAATTAAAGTTTCTACATATTAAAAGCATAATTTAGTTACATCCATCATCTTGATTTACTTTGGTCAAAAACTTTTACACACTACATTAGCTGCAACTGACAAACTTGTCATCCAAACTACCAAGAAAAACCATTGGTGAATATGCCGAATTGTTTTTATTTACAAACACTTCCAAGTTATACTTTTAAGTCATAAAAACCCAATTTTTTAAATGTTGTACAAATTTGAATATTACAATTTAATATGATTGTTAAAAACACTGATTAACAAACAATTTTAAATAAGTCATATTTACAACGTATAATAAGCAAATTTCATGCACTTGGTTGTAAATATTTCAACGAATTTAACTATTAACTATAATATCCAAAACAAGGCAATACCTATAATATCCAAGCAATTTCAACTTATTACAATTATCAATAATTCAGAAAGTGCAATATAACAACAATAAAAGATGAGGAGCAAAGTAGCATTCATGATAGTGAACTTCCAACTTAATAATAAACTTACACAGAAATGTTTAAATTAATGATTAAAATATAAGATTATAGGAGGGAGAAGTCTGAAAACATGCAATTAAACTACTTAACAAGTGTAAAAAGGTGATGAATATGCATTATTTTTTGTGTATGAGATCCACCAATTATGAAAACAGCATTTCAGCAAAGGGCTTTAAATAACAAAATTAAATGGAAAAATAAAACCTAACCCTACAAAATAATGCTAACTACACAAACTAGATATGCTCTAGCAGATTAATCAAGTGTATTTTGTTCAATTCATTATATTAGTGATTATTTCAACAAGATTACTGCCAAATACACACAATATGGAACATAGCTAGATTACTCAAGTAATAACATAGAAAATGGTCATAATAATTGTTTTACGTAAGATTTAGAGCAACAACATCAGTCATTGGCAAAAAACTATTTATAAACAATGATAATTTTTACAAATATTGACACACCATGGTAGAAATGGGACACATCATGTCCTAACACAACATAAACAGTTGAAGATCACTAGGTAGCTGCCGCACATCCGGGTGTTGCTTAACACCTTATTTTTTTACAACTCTCGGTCATTTATAATTTGCAAAACTATCAGCATAGAAAAAAGGTAAAGAAACGACCGACCTTCCAGCATTGAACCCGGACAGATGTATACGAAGTTATGCCTAACGCTACATCAGTAGGCCAGGGGGAAAGCTACGAAAGCTTATTGTGCTTTGGGAATTACAGCTTTCGTTGTCGAATAAGAACTTACATTGTAATTGCTGTCCAGAGCTTGTAATAACTTCTCTTTTATTTCGTATGGCGATTGCTGCATAGGGCCGCGTTACGAATCCCCAAATCGTCCGAATGCACACCACACTGTCAGTGCTACTGCTACTACTAACGAGTGGAGTTCATCTTATGGCGGACATAACATGCCAATGACTGATGGGGAATGGACCGATGAAAAACAGATGACAAAACTTAAGTCATAACAAATAGGTGTTATATGTGATTCTTTAATAAGTTGCTCTTAATTTCGCAGGTCTCTTAGGTGCGGTTATAAATAATTTTGATACAGTAACTTATCTAAATTTAAAGATGCTAACTTGCCAACACACTAAATGAAACTTTGGCAATTTCGTAAATAAATATTTTAACTAAGCATTTTTATTCTATTTAGTTAATAGATTCTCTTGAATATTGCATTAAAAATATCAGATGAAATTTTTCTAAAAGTTTTTCTCTCTCTATGAAAGCTTATTTTTCTAATGGACATTAAATATATTGGATAACAAGTTAACCAGAATTTAGAGCGATTGGGAAAAATAGAGCTAATTTGTAGACACAGTTTGTAGCACTGTGGTTTGTAGGCGGATAGGGTAATGTGAAGGAGCAGGACCCCCCAACTTTTGCTGAAAATTACATTTTTGTTATGGAAAACTATACTTTCAGAACCATCAGGGACAGATGGCCCCTCCCTATGGCCCCTCCACCCGGGAGCCCGCTACAAGCTATGAGCTGCAAAATATGTTTATTAAATCATAAATTACATAATATCTTAAATTATTTTTTCTGTCACTCTTGAATTTATATACATTCATTGACATCGTATAAATCGGACATGAGAAAATAAAAACCTATTTTTCTTTAAAAGTTAAATTGTTATTTAAATTAAAAAATGGACTGAAAGTAATCTAGAACTGTAAATAACTACTAGTCTCCCGGCTCTGTCCAAACTGACTATTAAATCATAATAAGGAAATAAAAAGACTTAAAAAAACATTCATCTTCATTCCGTTGGATCCGTGCCTGACTAAAATAGTTGTTATGAAAAATATTTTTTCACAGAAATTCGTTTAATTTATTAAGTTTAGACAATTAACCATGAAGTATGGAGGGTTTTGTTTTTATCCATTCTATCTGGCTAATCATATGTTTAAAAAAACCTGAAAACTTCCTTCATTATAAATTCCGAAATATTAGATAGTGACGTATTTACTATGTTTTCTGAAAAAAATTATTTCTGTTGATTTAATGAAAATGTTTCTTATTTTGTTGATATCTCTTTGATTTAATGAAACATTGATAGATGGCAGCACCACTTGACCGAAATAGTGTGCTGCTGCTGGTCATGGGTCGTTCGTTTGGGACGAATGCAACTTAAAAAACGTGTCAACCAAATAAACGTAGGGGGAAAAAAGTGCTCCAAAGGTCACGATTTATGAGTCACGAAAAACTCAACTTCTGGGGTGTTTTATCTACATTTAAATAACCAACCATCAGTTCCTGTGATATTTTAATTAAAATATTACACCACGTTTACTTGGTTGATACACAATTCGTTTTCGTAAACGTTTACGAAATCCTATATATATAGCTATTCTACAAACTTATATATTATAGCTATAGCTATTCTACAAAGAGAGTAAATCACTTAAGATTAAGACGCTCAGTAGATTAAGATTAAAAAGAGATAAATACTAGTGGTTCGTTCGACTTTTGGGGTTGCTATTTTGAAATGGTCCAGTTTCCATAAGACATGCGTCACAACCGTTTGTACCCACGATGTGATGTCAGTCACACACAAACCATCCATCCCTTTAAAAAATACATTAGTAACTCGTGAACGGGTGTTTGTTTATGTGGCAAGTGTCAGGGGGACTTATTTTGCCTTCAAAATGGCCCTTCGCAAAGTGAAGGGAAATTTGGAGCGAATATTTGATAAAAATCTAACCGATTTGGTTCGGGGAATCCGAAACAACAAAGATAATGAAGTATGTTTTTGCAAGTGAATTCCCACAAGATTATATTTTACCGTGCTTTCGGTCTAAATATAATTTAATCCAAGGCTACCTCAAATTGTATTTTCTTACTCATTATCCTCTTTTAGGTATATTTGAAATATAGTTATATAAATGTGAAATTAAGCGACTAAAACCACCTTATGTCTATCATTCTTACGTTGAAAATTTACAATCTTATAAGTATTGGAACAAAATCGTGTCTAAAACGTCAAGTTCGTGTTTATTAGCACTGTTTTTGTTTTAATAGCTAGATTTCCATGAGAATCCAAGATGATATTGTAGATAATTGTCTATAATCATCATGCTGTATGTCAAAACAAATCCTTTGATATTGGGGAGTAATATAGTAGACCTTTTACTTGTTATGTTAGGTAAGATATGTGTAAATATTTGGTAAAAATCTAGAAGTGGGTTCGGGTTGGTGCCTCTTGGCGAATTTTTAGTCGCCAACTTCAGTTTGATATTTAGGTGCACTTTGGCTCTACTACTTAGCTTGGCGTTTGAACCCACTTCTAGATTTAAGCCAAATATTATAAATGATTATAACAAATTTGTTAAATTTTCAGACAAAGTACATTGCTCAATGTATAGAAGAAATAAAAGAAGAATTGAGGCAGGAAAACATTTCTGTCAAGTCAAATGCTGTTGCTAAATTGACTTATGTAAGTAAAAAATACTATCGTAAATATTAAGAATCTGGGCCATGGCGAAATGATTTCTTGCCAAGCACTTCGTGAAACAAACATCGTAATAGAATTTAGGGTTTCTTTACTAAGCATTGTGAACTAGGAAGAATAATTAATCCTCTAACTTTCGCCAACCCTTGGCGATTGGCCCGGATTTCTGAAATTAACCATACTATCTCTTAAACAAAAGTGTTACAATTTGTTGAGCTTTTCACAGGCTTCTCATAATTTTAAATCATAATACTGTTTTCTCTTGGGTACTAATTTTTCTGGGGGAGACCCTAAAACCCTGAAGATTCTTGGAGTTCCCAGTGTTTATACAAATGTTTGAAATTAAGTTTACTAAAATTAATTTCCAATGTGCTTGTCTAAAACTTTATGTAAAAAAGCACCCAAAAGGAGGCACCTCAAAAAAATTTTGGGTGTAAACCTCCCTAACTTTACCCTCTCAATCTAAAATCAAATACAGGGCTGGAAAATCTGCGCCAACTGCGCCAAACTGCGCCGAAATTGGTTACCTGCGCCAACTGCGCCAAAAATGGGCAAAATTCACATTTTTGCGCCAAACTGCGCCAAAAACCAGATAATCCGTTCAATCTGAATCAGTAACCCTGAAAATCCAACTGATAAGAAAAGAACCAATCCTCAGCCACTATGATCGATTCTCTTCCCGCTAGGATCGCTATGAAACGGGGTGGAAATAGGAAGTAACTTGTCTACCGTCGCTTGGCGGAGAAAAACCGGTTTCTCTCCATTGTGGAACCGGTTTTCGTCCGCCTTCCGACGTAGACAAGTGCGTTGATTTGATTTTTGGCAGTGTTTTTCGGTGATAAGCAGGGATGTGATTTTTCCGCGGAATTCCGCGTTTTGTGACTTTGTATTATGTTCCGCTTTTTTTAACAATTTTCCTCAAACTAACTCTTCTCCGCGGAAGAAATTTCCACGGGGAAAAAAATTCCTCTTCACTTTTCTCCTCTTCGATCTGGACACAGGGATGTGATTCTTCCACTTCCCATGAAAATCTGACTGAGCGGCAGGAGTTCGAAAGCGGGCCGTTTTCCGAGAAACGTCGACTATTGCAAGCGAAAGAGGTCCGCGTTTCTTTCATTTCGAAGCTCCCGTTTACGGCCCGTGAACTTTTCCAGATAATCTATAGTGTTTTTTTTCTTTGCCTATTATTTCCGAGAAAATGACGATTTAAAGTGGAAAAAAGTTGGAAAAATTGCGATTTTTCACGCAAGTTTCGTGTTGCTTGCGGAGGGTTTTCTTCCCGCGACTTCTTTCTTGAACGGCCGCGGGTGCCAAATTGAAGTCGGCTTCTTCTTGCGTTGTTAGTGCAATGTGGAAAAAGTGGAGTTAGTGCAATGTGGAGTCCGGTCTTTAGGATCACATTCTGCGGGAAAAGTCGAAAAATAGCGATTTTTCGCGTAAGAACCGTTTTTCCGGCGCCTAGTTGAAGCTGGTATCATTTCACATTGTGATTGTGATGCAGAAAAAACTTAAGCGTAGTCAAAGGAGCCTAATAAGTGTAGTCATACCTTTCAGATCGCGTTTTTATCGATTTCAGTGAGTGCAACTAATTTTTCCTAAAGGATTTCCCAAGTTGTAAATTTTTACTGATAGATCACTTTGAAGTTAGATAAGATAAAATTGCAGTGTTTTTAAAAAATCTTGTTAGATTATAACCTGTTTCAGATATGATATCAAGGGGGATGGCAGGGGACCCAATTCCCCAAAAAATCGGACTAGCTGTCCAAAACAAATTAAAACATTGTTTTTAAGAGTCGAATTTCAAAAAAAAATTCTGGGAGGGGATCCCCAGACCCTCTTTGTGCTTGGATCTCTATAATTAACAACTTTTTATATGTTAAACAAAATCTTAAAATTAAACACCAAAAAAGTAAGAAAATAATTTGGAATTTCCTCTTTTTTGCTTTTTGGTCAATCACATCCCTGGTTCGTACGCTCCTTGAAAATTAATTTCATTTTCAAGCACTATGGAAACTCCTTGAATTTGGGTTGTACTCCTTAAAAACTCTTTGATTTTCAACCTGAATATTTCTTCTATAAATTTACTTCCCCTATAAAATAGGTTTCAATCCGCAGCGTTTAGTGCGTTGAAAAGTTGGAAATCGCGATTTTTCGCGAAAGTTTCGCTTTTTTTTCGGAATGTTCCGTTCTTCCCGCGACTTTCGTGGACGGCTTTGGGTGCCGATTCAAGTTTGCTTCTTCTTGCGTCATTATTGCGAAGTAAAAAACAACTTTACCGTGTTTAGAAGCCCACAAGTCCGGTGTTCCGGAAGTCGGAAAAATAGCAATTTTTCGGAGTGTTCCGTTCTTCCCGCGACTTGCTTGGATGGCCGCGGGTGCTGATTCAAGTTGGCTTCTTCTTGCGTCATTATTGCGAAGTAGAAAAAACAACTTTGCCGTGGTCAGAAGCCAACAAGTCCGGTGTTCCGTCTCGTGTTCCGGAAATCGGGAAAATAGCTACTTTTCGCGACAGTTCCGTTTTTTTCCGGGACTGCTTTTCCAACAGACTTACGGACGTTGTTGCGATGCAGAAAAAACAAATTTACTTGGGTCAGACCAGCCTGATAAGTCTAATATGATTTTTTTTCTCTATTTTATTTAGTATTTTCAACTTAAGAGGATTTTCTTTTTCAAAGTTGTAAATTTTAATGAACGGTCGCTTTATAGCAACTTAATAAGTTGGTAATACAGAGTTTTTTTAAATCTTGTTAGATTATTACCTGTTTTAGGTATCTGATCTGATTCATAAGATTCAAAAAATACCTTCAAAAATAATTTCTTACTTTTTTCTATTTAACTAAAAGTTTTTGACAATATCGTTTTTGCAATTTAATTTTTACTAAAATAATTATTCTATTAACTAATTTCCTTTATTTTTATTTGATTTTAGTTGCATTTTGACTTTTAAAGTGGTTTTAAAAACTGATTCAGGAATGCAGTGTGTGTTTGAAGCCGTGTAAAAAATTTGTCTTTCTTAAGTTATGTAAAAAAAGTACTCCTTGAATTTTTTAAAAAACACTTCTTGAAAACTCCTGGAATACTGTAAACTGATACGGAAATGAAATTTGCCTTGATACAAAACCACTAAAAGCTGATACAAAAATGCATTTTGACTTGATACAAAACTGCCCTAAAGCTGATACAAAAATCAATTTTGGATTTTCCACCCCTGCAAATATAATAAGCACCAATACTACAATATTGAAACAAAAATTTTAAGTGGCTCTTTTAAAACTGGGAAATTTTGTAAATTGTAACTTGGATCTTCCGTTTCAATAGGTTGCCAACCCCTGTCTTAGTGGGTATTAAACCTTTTTTTTAGCCAAACCTCTTCCAGTCGTACTTTTTTTGCTTAGATCAGGGGTGGCCAACCCAAATATAAAATTTTAGGATATTATCTGCTCAGGATGACAAAAGTAAGTTGAATAAACTAGGTATAGATAAGGGATTTTTTAGCTTAGTTTTTGACAGTTTCTAAAAAATGAAATATTCATTTAAATATACCTTTAGGAGTCCCCAAGAGTGCCTTCACAAATAGTAACTAACCATTACTAAAACACGGAGTTAGGTCACCGCCCATAGGAATTTTTTCTAGAGTGGCTCAAAGTATTTCTAATAATTCAAGCTAGATTTTTGCCCCCCCTCCAGTGCATATTCAATAGATTCAATGCATCTTTTTAAATAAATTTTTAGGTAGAATTTGCTCCTGTATGAACTTAGTATCGTTAAAAAGTTGTTAATTATTTAGTCTCAAGTACTAAAGGGGGATGGGGTTGGGGGTCCTCAACCAGAAAATTTTTGAAAATTCGACTAATTAACAGGTTTTTAACTCGTTTTGGTACTCTATGTCTAAATTTCAGGGGCCATAACTTAACTTTAAATTTTGACTTAGAGAATTCTCTTGGGTCGCAAAATTATTTCAAACGGGCAGCGGGTTGGCCCGTGGGTTTATAGGGGATGATTAAAAGCTTACATCATTTGTCTTCTTTCTATTCATGCTTTTAGTAATGTATGGGAGGTTGAATAAGTTCCCACTTAATTTTAATAAGATTTTGTTTTGAAATGAATTACCAAATTAACTAAACAGTCAAATTTCAATAATTGTTGAATGTTTGTTCCTTTAGTTACAAATGCTTGGATATGACATCAGCTGGGCAGCATTTAATATCATAGAAGTTATGAGCTCTACTAAGTTTACATTTAAGGTAAGGATTTTGGGTACTTGCATATTATAGGTACCATTGACCATTCAGCAGCTGTTAAATTCAGCAGTACAGCTATAGAAGAGTATAGGATTTTAAACATTTTCGGATTTAGCGGCATAATATTTAAGAACTGTTATTTTCTGTTTCTTTATCTAAGTTAATATAAAATATATCTTATTGCACAGCTGCCAACTCTTCCATTTTAGCCGGAAGATTTCCGTTTTTAAGAGAATCTTCCGTCATCCGTTTTTCAATCAATTTCTTCCGTTTTTTGTCCAAATAATTTAAGCAGCTAATTTTTGCAAAGTTCAGAAAGGTTTTGAAATAGTGTTTGATTACAATTTTCTAAAAAAAGGGCTGAATCTTGTGCATATCAGGCCTCAAAAAATTAACATTAAGAATAGTATTTAAAAAGTAATAAATTTCTATTGGTCTGAAATTAGTTTTTTAATGTTTGTGTAAAGTTAGGTAGGTTAGAGTGTGCTCATCTGATATTAAATTTGTTTTTCTTTATTTTTGAAATTAAATGTATTCAATCATGCTACCTATTAACTTAGGCGTAGTAACTATGGTAGATAGTCTTGACTTAGATTAAGAAAAAAAATGCCATGGGTAGCTTGATTTTTAAAATCTTTTTATATATCTTTTTATATATCTACTAATAAAGTGCATTTTTTAGAAAACAGCATAGATAATTTTAAGATAAATTTTTCATCAATCTAAATTTTTATTCCAAAGAGTTAAAAGTTTCAATAAAAATTAACTTGTGTGTTTTTGTTTGGTAAGTTATATTTACTAGTTTTACTTTGCCAAAGATACTTATAAATTGTTGCGTTAGTTTTCTTTTTGTAGGGAGGGAGATATTTTTAAGGTATGGATGAAAGAAAAATTGGCTAAGCTTTCACCATAAAGGCTATTTTAGGTACTTTTCCATTAGCTGGGCGCAAATGTCGCTAATGGAATAAAAGTTGAAAACGTTCAACTATAAACAAATATTAATGAATAACTTTGATTTATTATGATTCTTTATAACAATTTTTCGCTTGTGCTGGGCTTAGGGAACGTACCCATACTACGTGACCCGTTCAGGGAGGGAGGGGGTCTTCAAAATACCCCGCTTGGTCACAGGGGGGAGGGGGGCTTAGGGTTTTGTCACGTAGTCAATTTCCTCTAGTCATTACGACAAATTTAAGCCAACTTAGTTAGTGAAATTAGCGAAATTATTAATTAAAATTATACAAATCAAGCCAAATTAAGTTTTCAAACTTTCTGTTTGCAAAAAATGATTGAAAACCGTATTTATGATTTACTACGTGAAAATTAGAGGGGGAGGGGGGTCATGGATGGATGGTCACCAAGGGGGGGAGGAGGGTCAAACATAGTAAAAAATGGGTCACGTAGTATGGGTATGTTCCCTTACAGAAAAGTACCCTATTTTAACTTGTTTTAATTTTTAAGGTAGTAAATTGTTTGAAATTGGAAAATATTTTATTCATTATCCAAAATTTTGAGTGTTGTATTAATTGTTCTAGAGAATTGGTTACTTAGCTGCATCCCAAAGCTTTCACGAAGAAACTGAAGTATTGATGCTAACTACAAACATGATAAGAAAAGTGAGTCAACCTTTTTAATTTTAATCTCAAAGTTTATTGTAGTGCTTTGTATTATTTGTCCTATTCAAATATATCTAAGTTCTATTCTAATTATATATACATGTTTGAGTATCTCTTTCTGGTACAGCTACCGCAAAAAATTGTTTCGGTGGACTTTACGGGCGAACAGATGAGGTTAGAAAGATGCTTTTGGTGTCATTTTTCAGGATTTAGTGTGCTTGGAATCACCAATTGATTATTTTCGTACATATATTTTCTATAGTTTTCGTAAGAATTCAATGTTAATGATTTCATAGTTTTCAAAATTAAAGGCATAGTATTGGATTGAACTCTAGAGCAGAGGTTCTCAAACTGGGTCGCGACCAACTGGTGGATCGCCAGTCAGTTTTTGGTGGGTCGCGACAAGATTTTGAAAATGCAAATTCTTTTATATAGTTTTTACAAACACATTGTTTGCTTTTTATATATGTAAGAAAAAGAAATACCCTACTTGGTGTTGAACGCAAAAGACCAATTACAGTAAAATAGATATGTGTTTCACACATTAATGTGCTAATAATGCAAAATTGATCGGTTATTGAAATAACATTTTATGATCAGTGTTTTAAAACGTGGGCCCTACTGGGGAGAAGCAGTACAAATTTTAAAAACATCCTTAGGAAATGATGTTGTGACTGCAATTTATCCCAAATTGCTAAAAACTAGTTGAAACCCAGTTTTAAAAAGTAAAATTTCAAAAATCTCACTGGGGAGGACCCCCATATTAACAATTAACACTGATTAACATTAATAAAACAATTGGATACACTGAGGTTCAACTATCCCCTTTTAATTTTCTGAAAAGTTAATATAACCACAAACACATGCATATAATTAATAGGGGTGCATCTAGAAAGAAATTGGGACCAAAAACGGCCCCTTCACAAAATTCTGATCCTCAAAACGGCCCCTTCACAAAATTCCAATTACCAAAAAGGACTTTTCACTAAATTCCGAGCCGCCGTTTGAGAATTATACGCACTCGCTAAGTGTAATTTTATTTTTAAAAAATTATATATTTACTGAGAAATAAGACCTTATTTTAGAATGAAAAATTTTTTTCACAAAATTCAATTCAGTTTTTCACAAAATTCCCTAAAACGGCCCCTGGCAAAAAAATCATGGATGCACCCCTGATTTATTACTTGTGACTAAAACCCACCCACACGAAGATCAAGTCTTGCTGGGGGATGGGAAAATTTAATGAAAATGAGGTGGGTCCCGTTAGATTTTATATGTAAAAAGTGAGTCACAATGTTCAAAAGTTTGAGAACCCCTGCTCTAGAGCGTATATAGTCTGTTCTCACTAGGCGGTTAGTGCAACCCTAAACGTGCCTTCAATAATTCAAGATTCTGCGATAACAGCCGCCTTCTGAAGACAAACAAGCTGTAGGTACTATATATCAAATCACTGGTAAGTGCCGTAAATGTAAGAGGCAAAGTTTGGAAATAAATGTGTGAAATTCTTTAAATTTGGAAAAACAAAAAGGCAATCGGTACTTACGTATTATCCCGTCGACCGTTCCGTGACTGCCAAATTCAACGGCACAGCCATAGAAAAGTCAATGGGTTGTTGACCGTTTTCGGATTCAGCGGTACAGTCGACGGGATAATACGTAAGAACCAGGCAATCTAGTTAAATTGTGGATGGTATGCCAAAATTTTCATAACCCCACCTGTAGGCAAAAATGTCAACTGTAAGGTTTTTTTGTGGGAGCTGTACATTTGGTATTTAGCTGTCTTATGGTATTTACGGCCGTATTCTGTGCTTTCTGATCAGCAGTTAAAACAGCACTCAAAGTAGGATTCCACCAATCAGAGTCAGTGATTCCTTCTTTGATTGGTGGTTAACCGCTGATCAAGTAGCACAGAATACGGCTGTGTCATAAGTAGAAAATTAACTAGTTCAGTTTATCTCAGAAAGTTACTTTTTGGTGACATTTTTATATTGGTGAAAGAATATGGCTTAATGTATGTGACATCGGTTAATTTTTTTCTATCACAACCATTACATACTTTAAGCCCTTTTTCATTTAAAGTTTTAATGCTTTATAATAAAGACTAGTTATAGCTTGTGACAAAAGTTTCGTTAACAGTTAGTTGGCAGACTGCAAAATTTCCATAGATTTCAATTATTTACTTAATTTAGATAATAAATTTTTATTTAGACACTCATATCTACCAGAAACTTATCTAGCTTCTTTATGTTTCTCTGTCTTCTCCTGAATTCATTTAAAGTTGCTGTAGAAATAATTATGTTAATGAATCTGTTATTTTCTGTTCATTTTTTTCATTTCATTCGTTCATTTTTTGTTTTTTTATGTACGACTGTAAATTTTGTAACCTTATTTTTAATATGTTTTTGTTTGTTTTTTAGTTCCTATTGCTTTTCAGTGTGTGTGTGTTTTTATATATATTTATCTTAAATTTATTTTCATTAAGTTAAAGTTTATGTATTACATTATTTATATTCAAGTTTATCTGTCACCGGAACGGGACAAAGTCCCCTTGGTGACGAATATGTCCTTATTTTCTGTTCTTATGATGTGTGATAATAAAGCTTATGTTATTATCATTATGTATATTAACTTTTGTAGGATTTAAACAGTCAGAATATGTATGATGCTGGAACAGCGATGAGTGGTTTTGCCTGCTTTGCTACTCCAGACCTGGCTCGAGATCTTGCAAACGATGTGATGACTCTTGTAAGAATCTATTTACTGCCTAATCAGTCTTTATTTTGTATGGTTAATCCTCTGCTTATTAATCTTACCTTGAATCCTATTGAAATTCTTGTTTTTAAGTAGATTACTTTGTTCTGGCCTTAAAATCTATTTTAATAAATATCTGAATAAAACTGTAAATAAGTTTTCGATAATCCTTAAGTACTTAGTGGAATTTATACTTATATTCAGGGGCGCCACTCTTCAGTACTGAGGATGGAATTCCGTCTTTTGAAGAATTCGGCGGACGGAATTCCGTCTGCCGAATTTCGGAAAAAAAATTATTTTTGATTTTTCTAGAAGAATATTTTTTGGTTTGTTGTGACTGAAATAGGCCAATTACATCCCGAACGCCAATGTCCGCTACTTATACTTGCATCTCCGGGCCTCTATCTCCTACCCTCTCTCTTTTCTAGGAAGGAGGAGGGAATTCCCCTCTTCCTTCACAGAAGATGAATTCCGTGAATCCCGGTGCTATAATTATCAATGGTGTTTAGTTAATCAAGTGTGGTTACTTGCTAAGTATATATAGTCAGGAAGATTTTAGTATTACAGTAACGGACCCTTTATCTGGCAAACTCGGGGCCGACATCATCCCGAATTTCGGAGTTTCCGGATTTCGGGTCTGATCCGAAAAAAACACCTTTAAGACGCAGCTGTTTTAGTAAAACAAAAATACCCGCTGAAACTGGAACAATAATAATAGTAGCGGATTCAGTAAAAAATTCCGGCGAAGCGAAGCAGCAGCCAATTTTGGCACGACCGTTTCGGCGTGGAGACGATTCAGCGGCGGCGGCCTGTGCCAAAACGGCCGCGCTGAATCATCAAATTCCACACAGAGACGATGTCACAAAAGGCGAGGCGCAACCATTGCACGTCGTAGCAGCATTTTCTCACTAAAAATTCTTCAAAATAAAAAGTAATAATTCTGAATGCGAGCCGGATTTCGGGTTTCTTGATAAAGGGTATGAAACTGTATTCAGAATGAGAGAGAGGAAGTACAAGTACTCTGCAGATTTTTAATTGAAAAAGAGAACATTTTTAAGTATCCAATTATATTTTTAATTATTTATTTATTGAACAAATAATATTAAATGTTATTAAACATTAAAAGAGAGAATAATTCGGTAGAGTGTATATACGTACAATTTTTGATAATTTTTTGAAAAACGCTAAACCGTGTAATTTTTTACAAAAAAGTTCAGTCTTGTAAATTTTGAAGAGTGGCACCCCTGCTTATATTTCTAACTTGACCGAAACATTACATTGCACCCTCTATGGAAAATATAGAAGGGGTTCACCAGTACCCTAGGGAATCAAGGCAAACAGTTTGGAAACTACTGACATAAATAAGTTGTAAATGAAATGGCAAAATAAAAAAGTTAAAAAAATTAATTTAAAACCTAAGGGGATAGAGCAAAAACCTCAGTGATAGTATTGTTACCAACAATATGAAGAACTCAGTGAAAAAATTTTATGAGAACATTGCTAAGATATTAGCATGTGAAATAGCACTTTTTCAGGTCTCAAAAAAGAAAAATATGTAAATTTGCAAATTTTTCAGTGTTATTGTGTGTTTTTTAATTAAATGAAGACGGAACTTTTTTTATTTTGAGGGCTGAAAAAGTGCTATTTTCACATGCTAATATCTTTGCAAATGTTCGCGATATTTTCATGTAATTTTTTTCAGCGAGTTCTTCATATCGTTGGCAACAATACTCTCACTGAGGTTTTTGCTCTTTCTATTTTAGTTTTTAAATTAATTTTTTAAACTTTTTTATTTCGTCGCTAGGGGCGCTGTAAGTCATCTCAATTGATTCTCCAGGGTCACTTACCTAGGGGTAGACCTTACTTCGGAAACCCCAGGACACGTTGGTTCCAAATAAAAGATGCGAAACGGTCTTTTGAAACACCCTGTAGATAGTATGAAATGTGTACATGTAGATCCATAAAATTTATTAAAAGTCCTTAAAAAGTGCTTAATTTTTCTCTTCAAACTTCTGTACTGATCTAGAGTGAAATATCAAACAAAAATTTATACTGGGTGGTTGAAAAAAAATTTCAAGGATATCGTAACACCTGGAGGCGTAACCACTCAACTTATTGAATTGAAATTTCAAGTATTGCTCTTTGAAGGTATGTGCTTGAGATTGTGATAAAACAATAAACTCTTCTCAGGGTTTCGCTTAAAATAAATATTTTGGAGTTGAATTGCAACGCCCACTTTTTCAATCTTGCATTGAAAACTACATTGATAAAGCATAAATAGTGTTTTAATGATTCTTTTAAAGGACCACAAACCATAAAAAGGAAATGAAAACTAGGGTTTTTTAAATACAGTTGTTTAGGTGTCTATGACCTTCTACACCTTGGTAAATGTTGGGACATTTAAAACCAGTAACTTTAAAAAGTGTTTTTTTTCTGTTCTGTTTTTCAGTGATTTTTGAGGTAAATTACCATCTTAAATGTCACTTCAAGCACTATTCAATGTGCTGATAAATTTGAGATGGTAAAAATTGGGTTTTAGCCATTCAAGGCCTCCAGGTGCTCCGATATTCTTTTTTAACCACTGGTATGTATCTATCTTGGGATATTCTATTCTAATAAAAATTTTTAAAATTTTTTAGCTGTCATCCACCAAACCTTATTTGAGGAAAAAAGCAATATTACTTATGTATAAGATATTTTTGAAATTTCCTGAAGCATTGAGACCTGCATTTCCTCGTTTAAAAGAAAAGTTAGAAGATCCTGATCCAGGTGATATACAGTTTTATTTTTTATGAAAGTTGATTGTTTTTTTATCAATACTATGTTTTGTTTTTCATGAGGTTTAGTGTTTTGTTTTAAATTTCATTCTAAAAGCCAAAAAAGTGTCTCAAAAGTAGACCCTTCCAATAATAGACGAAACATCTGGTCTTGTCACTGTCTTTTATAAGGAGTTTTACTGTACTAAGAGGAGTTTAAGAGGTAGAAGTGTGAAAAATTTTGACAACATTCAGTTAAACAGATCAGCTTAATAACCAATACAATCACCCAAGAGATAATAAGCTTTAATATGAATAATGCAGTGGTGGATCGACACACAACGTAATTTTCCCCCCAGAGATCACTGACCCACTGGGTGTACATTGTGATATACCAAAAACTCCCCAGATGTAAGGTCCAAAATGCATTGAAAAATACTTTCAAGAGGCGAATCCATGAAATTGAAACTAGGTAGATAAAAACAAGTCCTATTTTAAATGGGAAAATTTCCGAAAATATTCTGGGTGTCCCCAGACCTCCTTTTTGTGCCTTCAGCCTCCTCTAATGTTGACGGGAGTTAAATAATTTTTCAATTAAGTAATTTTTTTAATAATTTTATTTTTATGTAATTTCATGTACTTTATAATTTAGGGGTACAGTCTGCTGCTGTCAATGTCATTTGTGAGCTTGCTCGAAAAAATCCTAAGAACTACCTTTCTCTAGCACCTGTATTTTTCAAGCTGATGACTAGTTCAACAAATAATTGGATGCTTATTAAAATCATTAAGTTGGTGAGTACAAGGGCTACTTTGAAAACTTATAAGATTATCCTAAAATTGGACCATAATTGGGTACTCTTGCACCATTCATCACCTAACTATTTTTGTAGCAATTGATTTAAATATTGCCAAATTGATTTAATTGGCCAATTTCAACAAATTACTTGAAGTTTATTGTTTAGTAATGGAATGTTTATCAATAATGTCCTGCAAATTCCTTTTCAGGTATATTTCCGAGATTTTTTCAAAACACTCACTAGTTTTAAGGCTTACGCCCTGCTGTTAAGTTGGCTTTTCTTGCTTTCCACTAGTGTTGTGAAAATCTACTTGAATTTTATTGAGAACTTGTGTGATTTTGGTGATTTTACCCTGAATCATGTTTGAATTTTAAGGCTTATTTTATTTAGATCAGTTTTCATCTGTAGTTTAAAAAAAAATAACCGAAAACATTTGCTGTCATGTAAGGTATTTTTGTTGGATTTTAATAGTATTTCAGGGTTTATTTAATTTTGGTATTTAAGAAAAAAGTCTCAAATTTCCTTTATTAAATTTAAAATTTAGTAAAAGCAGAGTGAATAAAACTACTGATTTACTTTTCTTCAATCATGGTCATTGTAAAGAGAAAGCCAAAAATGGACACATTTGCATTTTTTCCAGAATTGCAAAAGACCTAGTTATAATAGATTGATCTCATTGAAGCAATTAGTCTAAATAACCAGTTTCCTGATCAAAATAAAAATTATAAAATGAATACATCTTAGTAACATCTAACTTTTTTTTCTTTGGTTCATAAGCTTAATACATAGTATAAACTAGATTTTATATTGCTATGTAATGCAGTATAATGGGTTTGTAGGTATACTTTGAAAACTGTTCAAAAAATAAATTTTTATTTGCTATGTGTTAGCTCTTTCTCTGTAATTTTCCATTACTGTGAAAAATTGCCATTGATAAGTTTTGCTTGTTTAGATTTGAGTTTTATATCTACAGTATATATTTAGATGAAGACTTCTGTTGCACATGTGATTGTTTTCTATTTTCTTGAATAACTATAGCTATCTGCTTGTGCCTCTCATAAGTATTATGTGCTGTAACTGACATGTAGTTGGCCCTAACAAATGCATGTTTTGCTGATCCTTTTGCTCTGGGCATGTGTGAATGTTCCACTTTCCTCAGTCATTCTCTCCCTCTTCCAGTTTGCTGTTCTGACCTACATTGAACCCAGACTGGGTCGAAAATTGAGTCAGCCTCTCATTAATATAATTCGCAGGTAATAAATGTCTTTCCACTAACATAATTTTCTCATCCTTTCTCTATCAGGATCTGATACAAAAAATGAGACTGAATTTTAAGTCTTTTCTCCGAAAAATACAGATTGCTACCAGAGTGCCAATTCTTTTGTCTAATTGACTGGCACAAACTTTTTATGTCTTAGTTGAATTTAAAGACACATTATTCAAAAATATTCTTGATAACCTCAACAACCTATTGAGGAAATTGAACAACCTTCATCATTTTCTTATTTTTCATGATTATTCTTTTCATTTTAGAAATATTATATAATAGTATTTATAGAATAATAAGCTCAAAACAGTTTTGAAAAACTTGATTCAACATATATATTTAGTTTAATTAATATCCAGTAAAATTAATTTTTTTTATTCAGGGATGACAGTGCCCACAATGTTTTTTTAAAAAAATTGTATAGTTATTTCTAAAGTCATGACCAATATTGCTTCTATTATTTAGCAATAAAATAGCTTTCAATGAATTTGGATCTAATATAGCCATATTGAATTGAGAAGAATTCTGATTATACTTTATTTATGAGACGAAAGTTTCTCATATGCATCTTAACATGGTTTAATAACTGCTTAACTGCCCTCTTTACTATTAAACATAATCAAAAAGCTTTAATGCTCATGGTATTTGAGAACCATAAAATTTAGCATTTAGTAACAGGAATACTGTTGTTTCACACACATAGTTTATAACTGAAAAAGAAAGATTTAACTTATAGATTTGAACTAGGGAACTCTCTCTTTAAATTTTTTTTCTAATGGGCGGGTACTACTGGACATTATCCTTGACCACTGAACTGCCCTAAGAAGTACCTACTTAGCATTACCCAGCAAGCACCTGTGGACTGGAGCCATGGAGGTGAGGTACTGTTACCCGCGCCACACACACATTCACTCGCACAACCCCTTTTTACAGGGGGACACATTCATTCATCACACAAGGACAGAAACTAACATCCATGCAAAACGGGGATTCAAACCCCAGACGTACGGCTTAGCAGTCAGATACTCTAACCACTAGGCCAGTAAGTCGGACCCTCTAAAGTTAAACAAGAAAAGAACGATGTCATGTGGGTTATGGTCAAAAGTATATATAAAAACTGATGGAATGTCTTTATATTTCTATAAATAAATGCTTATTCTGAAAGAGATCTAAGGTCCTGTTTCATCCTTATAAAAGACAATCTATAGAGGTTCTACAACAACAATATAAATTTCAAATACCAGGCATTTCATATACTCTTGACTATCTTCCTATCTATTGGATAATCATTTAACTCCCTACTTATTCAAGGGTTTATAAAATAAAGTCTGAAATAGGTTAAATTTAGATTAAAAAAATTTAAGATTATTCATAAATTTCATATAGGGTGGTTTTTTAACATGTGTAAAAGGTACTGAGTCCAGTTGAGTTTTTTAACACAATTCTACTGATGCCGTTTAAAAATCCATTCATTTCAAAAGTTATGTTTACTATGTGCCAGTGCCAAAGCCAATCAAAGCAGAAAATGATTCCTTCTTAATTTCTTATTATTGCCTGTAATGGCTTTTGAACTGCATCAACAGAATTGTGTTGAAACAATTGCCAATGTGCTCTGCACAGCAGTATTGCTAAAAAAACTACCAAATTTGTAACTGATAGTAAATTTTGACCATTTTCCTGACATATTTTATTGCCTCTTCCTTCCCAATTTGATTGCTCATGAAAAGAACTATGAAATACATACTTAAAAAGTGTTTGCATTCCCACTAAAATTAACAGGAATTTGGAATTTATTTGAAAATTCCAGACTAGAAAAGAAGCAATTAAATTTAGTTTTTTTATGTCCATTTAGTTGAGTACCTTATAAGAATTTTCTTGAGCTATGGAAATGATCCACAGACATACCTCAAATATTTTTTTAGATAGGCATCCTCACTTAAACCCAAACACTGAGGAGTGCTACAAATGCTCCAATCACTTGACCAGTTTACTAAACCCACACCTAACTTTCATGAACAACCTGTTTGTACTGACCTTTAATGGTAATACACTATATTTGATGCTGTTTAACATAAAGAATTAAAGTCTTCATTTTTGTAGCAATTTTGAATTCCTTATCATTTTACCAAATTAATGATATAAATTAGTTTTTCTCAATCCGTGAAGCAAGAGTTTATTAGGGATGCTGATAAAAAAGTTTATTATCCTTGTATGTCAAGGAAAGTCCAACACTAATGAAAGCATCTTGAATTGGGGTAATTTAATTCTGAAGTTGTAACTGTTGTACAGTAAAGCACCGTTTATACGTCTCTCATTTAAACGTCTTTTACATTTATACGTCGTTTTCCCAATTAATTCAAATAATCAAAATTGTTTTCATTTATACGCCGTTTTACGTCGGTCCCTTGAAAGACATATAAACGGTGCTTTACTGTAACTAAAAATGTCTCCTGGTTTTCATAAAAACTATCTTAATTTTTTCTGGTATTTTAAAGTGTTTTAATTATAGATACTATAAACTCTCAACGTTTACTATCAAATATTTCTTTCCTGCAATCAGCTTTTAACTATAAAATCAACAAAACCATTATGCCTTTTTGTACAGTATCGGATCCCGTATCCCACGTCCCGATAACCGGAGTGTTCCGAAAACCGGCGGTTTTTCTAAAATTAAAATTTTTTTTAAGTTCCGAATCCGTGCTCCGAAAGGATCCAGTGAGTTCCGACTGATGTACTCCGATTTTCGGCGCCGAAAATCGGCACGCGGATGACGTAGTCCCTTTTTTCAATCAAAAAGGGATAAACTTTGGCAACCAAAGTCGCGCGGAAAAAACGCGCTTCGGTACCGAAAAAGTCTTAAGTTTATTTTTATAGATACTTGAGAACTATTTTAGTACAAAATCTTTAAAGTAATTGATTTAAATCACGTGACGCTTACGTTTTTCCAGCGCCGAGAAAAAGTCCATCCATGCCGGGCCGAAAACCGGCTTCGGGATACCGGTTGAATACGTCTAGCCATTGGTCCGTAGGACTCACGTGACCTCCAAAAAAGCGTTAACCAAATCGGCGCCATTTCGCCTTCGATATGGGGATTTTTTCTCGCGCCAAGAGGTCGCCACGCCGAAAAAACGCATTTCTGCGCCGAAAAAAGGTCGCTCACTTCGGCTTTTCAGTACGGGAAATGTTCGGGAGGGGGATGCCAGGGGCCGCGCGAGATTGTTTGTTTATTTTGCTCTCTCCCGGGACCCTGCAGATTGCGCGTATTTTCGTTACAATACAGCCGCAGTTATGTTAGTAAACAGACGCAGTCTTTCTGAGCTTTTTTCGGGAATTGTTCCGAAAACCGGATTTTCCCGTAAACCGGACTGATGCCGGTCCCGAGCGAGCCGGATACGGGGTCCTATACTGTATTAAGATTATATTGGTTTTATTTTCATATTTTGCAGAACTTTAGTAAAGTAAGAACTGTTAAACGTTAACAATGAAATTTGCCATTTAAAACTTATGTTTTTTTAATGGGTTGGAGAAAACAAGCTCAGCCTTCTGAGTAAAATTTCGTTTTTTTATATTTGCTACATATTGCATGCTTAAGTGTGCTGCCAATAATTCCAGATATTTTAAGTGGTGATAAATTTCTTTGTTCTTTATCGTATTATATACAGAATGGCTTTAGTTTATTTTTAGGTTAGGATAGGTTTAGGTTATATTATACCAATCAAAGAAATTTTACAAGCATATTTATTGAATGTAATTTAAGTTGTTTGTAAGTTTGTTTTTAGTATTAGAATATTTTTGAAATTTTAATTAAATTCCAAGTGGGATTTTATTCAGGTAATTAATTCCAACTTATGTCATTAAGTTATTTGGCTATCAAGTGAGGAGTTAACTCTAAAAATATTATTAATATAAAAAACGTTGAAAATCTCTTAATTTATTTATAAAAAGCTCTATTATACATATAATTTCAAATAAACTTGAATTGATTTTACATAAAAATATCATTTTGAATTTGATACTTGCATATTAATTGGTTGCATTATTTTTATAAATTTGAAATGCCTGGCATTGATAAAATGCAAAGTTTTACTTTACCTTCTAAACTTGAATTTTCTACATTTGAGGCCAGTTGTAGCTTTAGGAACCAAGCCTATAAAATAATCAAGGTAAAAACCTTCTTTTGTAAACTGAAGGGTTGATTTACATTTCACACAACCAGTTTCTGGTTTGGTTATTTTTAATACAATTTTTTAAAACCTTGTTAATTTGTTTACCTTGCTTTTGGAAAGCTGTATCTGGTTCTTGGTGGTAATTAAAATCTTAACTCCTCACAACTTATTTCTTTACAATTTTCCTGCAGTGTTTATTATTACCTTTATTAGGTTTTGGTTTTAATTCAATGGTTTTTCTTAAGTATTTTAAACTAAATTGTAATTATATTAAGTTATTAGATTACTGGTTTCAAATTTTAAGCTAATTTTCAATTACAAGTTTTAGAATCTATTTTTTAGTCTTCTTCAACTTCTAATTCAGTCTGTTACTAAAATTTTGTTGACATATTTATTTATAAAATTATGTTCTTGCATATTAAGCTGTCAGCTATTTCTCCAGCCCCTAAGATTCTTTTAGGTTTCATGGATATTAATTCTGTTTCTTGGTCATTTTAATTACTGAAGGCAGTGAGTTTTATAACAAGTTTTTTCAGAATGCTTTATTTTGAGGCTTTAACACTTTTCATATTTGAGACATTCGATAACTTATTGTGTGTCTACTACATTAGAATATGAAAGACTCAAAGATAGTTATATCTGGTAGCAAACTCTTATGGTAAATAAAATTTGGTCTCTTTGATTGTTAGATCCTGAATGAAAATCAATTAGCAAGTGCATGCTTCATTGATTGAATTAAATAAATTAGACAAGTATCTAGTATGTTGTCATGTTGTTTTGAGAATGAATATGTTTTATTACCTGCACCCAATTATTCAAAACTTATTCCTTTCCTATTCTTTCTTAAAAACTGTTATGCGATTTGCTTCTATAAGTTTCTGCGTGTCTGCTGGGTTTGTTTCTTTTGCTTTTTATTCCACTCTCAACACTTTTGTCCCTTTCAAAGTACTAAACTTGGCTAGCGAAATTTAGGGGATGACCTGTATAACCAGTCAGGTTTAGAGCTTAATAGGTTTCCCCCTTTTACAGTTTGGTGCTCTGACTCCTCTAGAACCTAGACTGGGTAAAAAGTTGATTGAACCGCTCACTAATTTAATCCACAGGTAAATGCTTTAAGTTTGTATTTGCATGACATTTATGTTGAGTATTTTTATGTTTGCTTTGTAATTTGTATTAACTGTTGCTGTATTATTTTGCTTTTTATTATTTTAATAGGAAGGGAAAATTTTGCAAATTGCTATCAATTAAACTTGTGGTCTTTTTTTGTGTTTTTTGAAATTATTTTTAAAGTTCCCAACATTTCAACTTAATGTTTGTATTTACAGATTATATTTCTTCACGACAAATTTAACTTTGTGGGAAATTTAATTAAGTAGCAAGAGCTGAAAAAATTTTTTCAATGATTTGACCTAGTAATATTTGTTTAAAACTATTTATAATACACAGGCTCAAAATCTATCCATATTCTTGCTGTTCAATTAAATTGAGCTTTTTTTACCCATTTATATTAAAACTACCATAATTTCAGGTATATAAGCCCCAAACATACTTGAAAAAAAATTACCAGCCGATTATTCATTCACCCTTTTAGGACGGGCATCTCGCCGGTGAGAGAGCAGTGAACTGTTTCCCTTAATTAATTAGATTAATTAATGCATAAAATAGATCAAAATTGGGATATTAAGTAATGCTAAATTATTATATATCACATTGAAATTATAATATCAGTTTATCATTAACTAATTTTAGGAAGTTCAGGACTAGTAATTCATTTAAATAAAAATATCTGATTTTAATCGAATAATTCCGATTTGTTTGATTTTTTTAAAAAATCAGCTACCCTGTGTAAAGAGATCAAAAAGTCCCATCCCCCTGAAAAAAAATGGACTAGTGAATAAGAACGAGTTTAAATCCTGTTCTTAAGGATCCAATTTCCAAACTTTTTCTGGAGGAGAAACCCCAGACCCAGGGTTGTATCCAATGGTGGGTTTTTGGGGTCCAGTAAAATAAAACATCTTGTGCCTTGAATTTTTTAAAAGTAATTTGTCTTATTTCCGAAAGGTTAATTTTAATTTGTTCAGTCATCTTTATTATTTTAAAGCATCATCAATCAAACAATTTTATTTGATGTTAGATGTGAGCTGAATGAAAAGAAAATTGGCAAATTTTTCACGCTAATCCAAAACTTTTGCTCAGCTTCAAAGGAATAAAATCACATTTAATAGCCCATACTACTATATTTTCAACTTTTAAAATTGTTTAAGGAGCAGCTTATCATCCTGAAATTATGGCCATTGTCACTAAAAACAGAGGCAACATGCTTAGATGAAAATTGTTTTGTGTATTTAGTTTTATGGATTTTATATATTTAAGTTGACTATATTCTAAATGTTCTCTGATTTTACAGTACATCTGCTATGTCTCTTCTGTATGAGTGCATAAATACTGTGATAGCTGGTGAGTCAACCCTCTGATATGAAATTATATTGTTATGATCGAAAAATACTTTAAGTCATTTACATAAGTCATAAAAAGGAAAAATTCTCATTTTTGGGTTATGAGAAGAGTTTTAAGAGGTAAAATCTTTGAAATTTGTACTTAATTGAGCGTGCCTTTTAGGGGTTCTATTTAAGATATTTCTCGACACAAGGTGTAATTTCGTACTAAATTGATGCTGCTCTACAACTTTGTAGCCGACATTTTTCTCGTATCTCTAATTGTTTTGAGATAGGCATGCCAATTCCTAAACTTGCCGCCAGGGGGCGTTAAAAGCGGTGTCATTGCAAAGAGCATAGGCGTTTTACTAAGGGTAGGCACAAGATTTATGGAAATAGTTCCAGGTGTTTTGGAGAAAAGGTCGTGATAAGGTTTACGACTGAACACCCTGTATGTTACGGGCAATGTGATAAATCGGGCATTATTGATAATACCCAATTAATCACTTTGCCTGTAACATATATAATCATTGGGTAAACAGGAAATTTTTTAATCCATCAGATAACATCTAAGCAATTTAATTTTTTCTCTGATCCTAATTTCTGACATAATTTAAGTTTTAATTAACTCAATAACTGTTATTTTCCGTTGTATCTGTACATGATGTTTAATCAGAGTTTATTGCATCATTCTCTAGAAATTTAATGAAATTTTAAATTTTATTTTATTTTTTATTATGCTTAGTGAGTTTTTAATTTAAAGTTATGCTCTTCAACACAATTACACATTTTATATACAAATCCAAATTCTGGAATGATTCAAAATCTGAAATGGGTCTGGAAATCAAAAGAAAAATGAATATTTGTTCCAAAGCTATTTTCCCCACAGATTTGAGAGCAAAGTTGGTCTTAAGCATTCCGCATAAAGGGCGTTACTGTATTAGCAAAAATCTTGCATTGAAAAGTTAGATCATTTTTGATATGTTACATCACAATTGTATATAAATGAAAAAGGTTCAGAAACGATTTACTGAAAAATGTATAACTTAGACTTATGTTTTAACTTTACTTTCAGTTCTGATATCCATATCATCAGGAATGCCTAACCATTCAGCCTCAATTCAGGCAAGTAATTGTCGTTGTTATTGGTTTATATGAAAACAGTTTCTATATATGCATGTAAATCAGTTCCCTGGCTTTCTTGAAACAGACCATTTGTGTAATGGAATGTTGGAACTTAAAGACTATTAATTATTAAATTAAAAAAATTTCACACTACACAACATGTGTTTTTCATTATATCAAGTCAAAGTCTGCCCGGGCCTAGTGGCCCATCAGGCGGTGCCCATCTCCGTTTCTGTAGCCTTTGGGCCTGGGGTGCTAATTACTAGCGTGTGTTCAGGCCGAGTGGCTAGCCCTACGCTGGACCCCCAGTTGATTCCCCAAGCAAGCTTGGTCCTCATTTATCGACCCCGGAAGGATGAAGGGCTGAGTTGACCCATGACCAGCTACCCAAGCAGGAGCCGCGAGGCATCGAACCTGGGTCGGTAATGCTCGTAGCCAGACACGCTAACCACTGCGCCACCGATGCCATTATATACCCTAGTTATATTGCTCTTTGAATTTTCTGATACACAATATCTAGTAATTTTTTCCTGCTAAAAGTTGTGTGCTCAATTATTTTTATATTTATAGCTTTGTGTTCAGAAGCTACGGATTTTAATTGAAGACTCTGATCAGAATTGTAAGATTCTTAATTTATTTTCCTTAATTTTTGTTATGTGTTAACCATTCCCTGTATTATCATGTGCTATTATCTTTCTTTCTATATTTTTAACCCGTTAATGTTTTCATACTTTCAGTAAAATATCTAGGACTTCTGGCAATGTCCAAAATATTAAAAACTCATCCAAAGAGTGTTCAAGCTCATAAAGATCTAGTGTTACAGTGTTTAGATGACAAAGATGAATCAATACGCCTTCGAGCACTTGATCTTTTATATGGAATGGTAAGAATTTAAAAATTTAATTTTAATTTTTTGTTTTTGAAGTGTTTTAAAGATTTGCTATTCTGTTATAGTTTTAAGTTTTTATTTTTAATATGCTCATCTGATTACCAGGTTTCCAAGAAAAATTTGATTGAAATAGTGAAAAAGCTAATGCTGCACATGGATAAAGCGGAAGGTGCACAGTATCGGGATGAACTATTATCAAAGATCATTGATATATGTTCACAAAACAATTATCAGTATATTACAAATTTTGAATGGCAAGTAGTGTTACCAATTCTTCCAGTTTGGATATATTCTTGCTTTTTTTAACTTGTTCTTTATCAGTTTTCTTTTGTGTCCCTAAATTTATCTTGCGTTTTATGGACAGATCTTTTTAATATTAAGAGAATTAAACATTATGCTTGTAAATACATTTTAATATCCTTTTGCAAGACCAATGTTGTGTGATTAGTTTGGTAAGAATTCATTTGATAGAATAACAAAATTTTGTATTTTTTAGGTATGTTAGTATTCTAGTAGAATTGACCAAAATTGATGGTACTAAGCATGGTTCATCAATTGCCTCTCAAATGCTGGATGTTGCAATTCGTGTACAAGCAATAAGGAACTTTGCTGTATCTCAAATGGTAAATAAAAACATCGTTAAGTTATACCAGTTGCAAACAATGAGTAAATATCTTTTATTGCAAGAATATATGACTTAAAATCAGGAATGAAATTTATCAGACTATTTTTTGAAGAATTATTAGCTTTTTATTTTAAAAATCAGCTTGTGAATTAAAATTTTTGAGTGGGAATTGCATAGCTGCCAACTTTTACGGATTTTCCATAAAATTTACAGATTTCCACCAAATTTTACAGTTTTACGGATCGACCCAAAATTTTTACCGAATTTATGTTTGGATTTTTCTTAAGCGTAAACGTAAACAAATCTTTTTACACCAAACTTAAGTCTGTCTGCCTTAGCTAGACTGTTGGAAACGGGGAAATCACAGAAAAAGCCCGATTTTTCGCGAAAGTTCTGTTTTGTTTGCGGAGTGATCTGTTTCTTCCACGAATGTTTTCTTAAGTTGATGTCGGCTTCTTCTCGTGTCAGTATTAGAATGTAGGAAAAACAACTATAATGTGGTCAAAGCCAACAGCCCGATGTTCAAAATCACGATCTTAAAAAGACGAAAAATAGTGATTTTCGATTTATCCGCAACTGCTTCCTACGGGCCCCTAAATGAAGTTGGCTTCTTCTCACCGTTGTAGTTACATTGTGGAAAAAACAACTTTACTATGATCAGAACTAATCATCATTTAGGTGAAATACTAGACCTAATAACCTCAGGTAAATTAAAATTGATTAAGTTTAAAAGTTTGATAAAAGCTGATAATATAATAGAGGTTTAAGTTAAGTATTTATGTAACGACTCTACACACATAATTTGTTGTAATTAAAAGTATGGTTTTCATGTTGCATGAAAAGTTTTACTGATGCAAGTTTCAAAAGTTGGCAGGTATGGAATTGCTTTTTCTCAATTTACATTAATTAACATATAAATTTACCTCATATCCCCTCCAGAAATTCCAATACCTCCCTCCAAAATTTTTTCTGTCTACGCCCTTGATCCAGCCAACTTAAAATAACAGTTAATGGTATTGCAATTTATACTTAATGTTAATTTTTAAAGTTTGTCATTTTGAATTATAGACCAAAAGTGTGTTTTAAGGGAACCAAACTGCCCTAAAGGGGGAGTTAGTGGGTTAACCCCTGAAAAATCTTGGAAAGTTAAAGTGTAAAAAAATATTTTCAACCTTTTACATACTTCTGCATTAGAATATTTTTAAATAGAATTTTTAGGCCATGGCCCCTGAAAAAATGCATTAATGGCTGCAAATTTGACATCCTTGCATTAAATAAATGCAAGACATATTGACTTTGTCAGAATAACTTTTATTTTACTGAGGATGACACCCGTTGTAGGAATTGAAACGTCTAATATTTTAACATCTTGAAGACTACGGTCAGGCCCAGAAGCAGATTTTAGTTTCAATTGTAACTCCGGCGGTATAAGCCTACATTGTTTTAGCAATAAAATTGCTTTAATGAAAATTTCTTGCTTTTTGGAAATTTAGGCCATTCTTTTGAAGAATTCTCAGTTTTTCCATGGAAGTTCTGATAGAAATAGTATTTCAGAAGTTTTATATGCAGCTGCATGGATTTGTGGAGAATTCTCTGAGTATGTATAATTTTTATTGCCAAAAATATTAAAATACTTGAAGCTTTACAAATGTTTATATTTTGCGGCTTTAAATTTTTTAAAACTTCTATTTATCTTCTAATTGGACTTGGTATAAAAAATAACCTTGTGAGAAATGTTTTTTGCATTGTTTTTCCTTTTCAGAATGCTATCTTCACCTTTGGACACTCTAGAAGCTATGATGGATGAAAAAGTTATGTTTCTTCCATCACACATACAAAGTATTTTGGTTCAAAATGCTGCCAAATTATATGCCCGCGTTATAGAACTTTGTGAATCTGAAGAAGATACAGAAAGTGCCTCAGCTGCATCCAATTTATTATTAGAAAAGATGCCAATGTTTGTTCAAAGTGCTGATTTAGAAGTTCAAGAACGTGTAAGAGCCTTTGTTATTAAGATTATTTTGTATGAAAAGCTTTGAAATTAATCTTAAAATTACATTTATATTTTTTACTATATAATGAAAAATTCTTTTTTTGCAGGCTTGTTGTATCTTACATCTAGTAAAGCAAATAACCAAACTCCAAGGGAAAGGAGAGAAAATAGCTCCAGAATTACTTTCATTATTTGCGGGAGAACTAAATCCGGTTGCTCCTAAGGCTCAGAAAAAAGTACCTGTTCCTGAAGGGTTTGTATGAATTTGCTGAATCTTTCTCATTTAAAAAATTATCTGATTCAGTCTAAACTTGTGTATAGGTAATTATCACCTTGGTTTAAGTACCCCTAAACCAAGTCCAAAATATCATGTTGCATCAGCAATCAATCTCTAGGCAGATCAAGATAGGATAGATATCTATACTAGACAGCAATGTTAGTTGACCCTACCATATCACTAACAAAGTAGTGCTCATGGCAGTGTCTGAATTTCAAGTGGAACGAAGGACTTCAATTTTAAAATACGGTTATTTCGTTAAAACTATGTATATATAGTGTCTTTTTATCACAATTTGCATACCGAATCTCCTTCAAACAACCCAACAGGCTTGGTGTTTACCCACTTTCTCCTTCTGCGCAGTGACGTACTGGGTTCAGGAAACGTTGCTGTTGAGTATAGGCAGATATCAATACAGCCTAGGTTGTCAGAGGGAGACAATAGCAAAGATCATAAGTCTTCTCTTTTTCCCTTAATTTCAAACTTTTCATATTACCAATACCAATCAGAAGGACTTAGACCAGTGTTTCCCAACGTGGGGCGCACGCCCCACCGGGGGGCAATTTGAAAATTTTCAACCAAATTGCCCCCCAGGTAGGGCCAATCCAGGGGGAAATTTTAAAAAACTTTTAAAAAAGAAGTTTATCAAAATCTGATCCTATTATCCTATCTGAGAATGTATGTCTGAAATCTGGACCAGTTTGTATCAAAACCAATTTGAAACCCTGTTTTTAGAGTCTAATTTCCAAACCTTTTCTGGGGGATGATGACCCAAGATCTTTGTTTTTAGAACGCTTATATTTGAAACTTTTTTACATTAGGTTCATCAAAATGCAAATCTTACCTAAAAATTTATATCTAAAATTTCCCAACTAGGGGTACCAAACTAGTTAAAAACCTGCTTCCCAGAGTCAAATTCCCAAAAATTTGCTGGGGGAGGACCCCCAGACCCCCCTTGGTACTTTGAACTTAATTACTCAGAACTTGATTTTGTTCTTAAGCATGCAAATTCTACCTAAAAATAAAATGTTCAGAAAAGATTAATAAAATTATATTGAAAATCCATAGGAGGGGGGGCTAGGCAATAATTTTGGTTCCCCCTCAAAATATATTTCTGTATATGCCAATGAGACCCCGGGGGGCATGGAAAATTTAGAAAGGCTTTGGTGGGGCATGGACCGAAAAAGGTTGGGAAACACTGACTTAGACAATACTGATATACTTATTGTAATTATACAGAAATAAATTATTATTTTATAGAACTTTGATACATACATAAGATAGAAGCAGTAATATTGACTTAACCTTGCTTACCAAAAAGCATTTTTCTCTAATGTATGTATTTTCTCATTTGATTGTTCTCTCTGAATTCAAGCAGATGCTATGCTTTAAAATAAAACATAATTGTTGCTGAAGCACTTTTTACATTTTCTGTTGTCATTGCTTCACTTTTTTTAAAAATATTTTTTCACCCTCACTTAGGTTAGATTTAGATGCTTGGATAAATGATCCGCCGTCAGAAGTTTCATCAGAAGAAGGCAGTGGAGATAACTTCTCTAAGTAAATATTTTTTTACTTCTCATAACTTCAAATATTTTACCGTGGGGCACTTTAATATTGTTATACTATGCAATTATCAGCTCTCAGGAAACTGTTTAACCTTCAGGTTTTCTTGAAGAAATGCAAATAATATATTTTAAGTTAAACAAATGTTAGGATCTGTAAAGCAGCAATTTATGATGAACAAAATATAAATATTTCCACAGAATGAATGATAAGGAAAAATCTCCAAAAGAAAATGAACCTACTGAGGAAGATTTAATTAAAGTGAGTATCTATAGTTTTATCTTTACCAATTCAAAGCTAAAAAACCTTGTATTTCTTTTTTATGCAAAAGCTTTATTTTACTTTTTATATATAAATGGTGATTATAAAAAAACTTTCACACTATGTAGTCTCTAACATCTAAACACCTTAAACAACATTGCAAAATTTTAAGACTTTTGAAAACTATTGGGTGGCAATCATAAGGATTCAAAATAAAAAGCTTTTGTAGTTACTGTTGATTAAGTTTTGAAACTTTTTATTTTCAACCTTCGTTATTAGCTACTGAATTAATCACACATTCATAAAACTCGTTTAAAAACTGCAAATGGCACTTTTAGGGTACTCTTGAGATTTTCTTGAGTACTCTTGATATGAGGATTAAAATATCTTTTTAAAGAATCTGCAGAAAGCAATGGAGCAATCTTAGTAAAAGTTAAATTACTGTAGTTTTGAATAGATAGTTTTTAAACTTAAATGTTTAATGTCTAGCTAATCTGCCTGGGTTCTGTGTTAAATTGTATTAAAACATGCTAGTGTTTTTACCTCTTCTCTCTTGTCCAATTTGGTTCTTAGCATTGCTCTTTGCAAATGCAAGGAAATTTCCATCTAAAGTTTAGTGATCACTTTTCTTTCCTATGTTCTGGTCTTGTTTTTACCGTATAAACTTTTTATGAATGGCGTATAGACTATGCTCGTCTTAACGCCCGCATCTTTTAAACCTTTTAAATAAACTTCATCTTTTAATATTGGTTGGAAACCTCCATGATGTCTTTTAATTTTAAATATATTTTTAACTAATTGATCTTGTGTTTGGCGCGGAATGTTCTATATAGGGAGCTTGCCACAAAAAAAAATCCTAACAGAGGGTCCAAAACGATATATTCAAAAGTTGGACGGGTTTGAGGGCGCCACGATCAACTAAATGATTGACAGAGAGATCAAACCTGTGATTGGCTGTCACGTAATCTTCTATTTCCAAGGAGAAGGAAAAATTTTTTCTCAACCAATCAGGCTTTTCCGTCCCGCCTCTCGTGACGTTGATGCGATCGCAGCGCCACCCAACCCATCCAACTTTTCGATTTCCATTAGCGCCTATGGCGACGGACTCTCTGTTCTAGTACTCTGTGGAGCTTCCGCCATAAAACCCAAAACAACCAACCTATGTTCTGGTCAGTTTTTAAAGAGGAAAAAATAGGTGTTGCAGTTCCTAACTTTTTTACTAAATTTGTAACCATGAGTTTTACTCTTTCAAATAATCACAATATTAGCCTTTATCTTAATATAAGAATCTACGGGCTCAAATATAAGATTTTTTACAATCCTCCTGTAAGTTGCTGCACATTTTAGATAGTCTAATTATATTCAATTTAAATGTATTTTTAGAGAAAAGAGGCCCGTATGTTTGAACAAGCAAATAACCCTCACTATCTAAAGAGTAATGACAAAGTAAGTTTCATTAATTTCTCTACATCTTACTAATACTCATCTTCTTACATCTACTGTTTTCAGGGGTCTGTGTAGAAGAAATTGGGGTCCTTTTTTGGCCCCTTTAGGTCAGTGGTCTCCAACCCCCGGTCCGCGGACCGGTGCCGGTCCGTGGATCAAATGGTACCGGGCCGCGGGCCGACCATTTCACTTAAAAATGAATTTAAATTCCTAGCTTTATACTCCAAATTAATGACTGAAATCAATTATAAATCACTTAATATTTATTTTTTTTGGTGTAACTGTATTTTATTTTGAAAGCATGTTCAAATGCAATTAAATTAAAATTAATAAAACAAAATAATCTAGAATGTAAACAATCAATGCTCCCCCCAGCGGGCCGAGGTAAAATTATCAAACGTTGACCGGTCCGCGGTGGTAAAAAGGTTGGGGACCACTGCTTTAGGTAATGTTTCATTGTGAAAACGAACCCTTCACTTAGTATCCATTTAAAGGCTAAAATACTATTTTTACAATACTGCAAATTCGGAAGCCTATTTTAACAAAAACAGGCTCCTACCTGAAAAAAATAATTTAAAGTTAACTTTAAATTTACAAAATTATTAGAGTAGATTTTTACTAAAAATGAACCCTCCACAAAAAGTCTGGACAGACCCCTAGCTATATCTTGATCATTTAAGAAAAACTGATCAAGTTGTGGAGGATCATAGCTGTAATTTAAAGAAAACTAAAAGAAATGTCTTAAGATTTTAGAAACCTTCTACTCACCTGTTTAATGCTTCATATTTTTGAAAGATTAATGCTTTATAACATTGGCTGGCAACATAATAAGTCAAGTGAAGTGCAAAAATGAGTTTGTCAAAAAGGTTTTCTGTATTTTTACTTTGTAAATGAGAATTAAATAATTGGTATCAAAATTAGGCTAAGTTTGGAACTATGTAACAGTATCTACAGAGTAAGGTCTTACCAAGTATTGACTGAATAGCTATATGGCAGTAAATGTTAAGTGCTTTTTATCAGTGATTTGTATTTAAATTAAATTCATTGCCCTTAAATTCAAGCTGTTTATATTGCACTCAGAAAATTATGACCAAAGTACTGTGTTTTTATTTCTTAAGAGTATTGATTATCAAAAGCTGCTCTAAATTTATCGTGAAACCATAAAACTTGGGGTTATTTTACAAGACATCTTTCCTGTTAGATCTTTTGGTAAGGTTTTTCATGCTTTTTTCAGGCAATTGATAAAAATACTGATGATATACCAGTAGTTCGTTTTCATTTGAATGTTCCTCTTCAAATACAAGGTATGCAAATTTATACTTTTTTTTTTGTATAACAAATGGGTTGTCAAAAGTTATAAATCAATAAATTACTTTAAATGTCAAGTATATGTCAAAAAAATTTTTAAAAAGATGTTGGTATTTTGATGTTTGAATTGTGTTTGCAATGTCAATTTACCAGCGATATTGCTCAATTTCACAAAGACTACAAGTCCCTCACTTATAAGAAGTATTTTTCATAATATGAAACCAGAAGTGCTTCTTAAAAAAGACTGGATCCATCTGATTAAACTAACTCATATTCTGTAAATTTCTTTACACTGTTTTTAACAAATTGATAATGATTTTTTAGAATAAATTTGATGGGACAGTGAGGGGGGAGACCCCCCAGTGTCCCACCTATCTTTGACACACATCAATTTTATGGGAACCGCCCCCATATGGCACCTCACAATCACGAATCTCGTGATCAAGGATCCACCAACCAACACATCTTACGATCAAAGGCAATTTCAAAATCATGAAAAGATCAAGAAAAAATAGGTACTCACCACCTATAACGTGCAAGAAATGACTTACACACAATTCTTTTCTACCCAAAGCTATTTTTGTTTATAAATAACCTCACTTACTTGCTTCGGATCTAGTCTTGGCACTTAACTTAAAAACACAACCTTGAATTTATGTTTAAAAGAACCTGTGTGCACATCCTTTCTCCTATAGGCTTAGCGATTCAATCGCATCATCATAGCCTGTGAGCATCTGGCAGATTCAAACTGCACTTGCGTCAGCGGTCGTAACTTAGGAATCGCTTACTTCTTCCTAGGTTACCAGAATCAAATGTAGTGTGGCAGGGTTTGCTGTACTTGGGAACAGATCACTCCTGTTGGGGGTGACGGGCTAATGCAATTGTATAGCTTGTCTGCCATCGCGGTGTAAACTGGTTTTCTCTGCCTTCCACAATGTTATTTTCACCGCCTAGCGACGGTAGACAAGCTATACTATTGTAAAATATGAGGTTTCTTTCATTCTCTTACTCACACATCGTTAAATTAAGTACATGAATTATTTTTTTTCATTAGGATTATCTTCCTCTGACAAGCATCATGGATATAAAGATTCCAAAAAGCAGCGAAAAACAAAACGGAAAAAGAAGAGTAAAGGCTCTAAGTTTTCAACAGAAAGTGAGGAAGATATTCCTCCAATGCACGTTGTGAATATTATTGAAGGCGAAATGCCTGATGGAGCCAAGACAAGTGAAGAAGATGAAGGAAACGCTGATGATCCACATAGAGCTTTAAATATTGATTTAGAAGAGTATGTTACTGTATAAATTTCTTATAAGTTCTGATGGAAATGTTTGGATAATACTCTAAAGAATCTTTTATTTCCAGACCAATTAATATAGTTGAAGACCACCCTGTTCCTGTTTCCAAAGATATCATTAGTAATGGAAATGTTCATATAAAGGAAAAGAAACACAAGGTTAAAAAGGAAAAAGAGGTTTGTGGCTCCTTTTTTTCTGTAATTTGTTTTGAAAACTGATAGGCAGTTTCTAAACCTTACTCCTTGAATAAATTATTTGTGGTGGGGGCTACAGAAGCCCTATAACTATGAACAATGACCAACTTTTCTCCTTCCTGTTTTTTACTGAAATTCTCTCACTTTTTTCTCAGATTTTCATAGATATTTGCTGATTTTTAATTTAAATGTAGGAAAAGTTTCAGTGAAGGGTTTTGCAAGCCTTTTCTTTCAGTATATACCTACTTAATGTGTGAATGATGTGCAATAGTTGACCTTGCATGGTTTTCATAAATTTTAGAGTTAAATCTTTGCAGAAGCATAAAAAGAGTAAAGAGTCCAGTGGGCACAAAAGTAAACGGCATAAAAAGGAGAAGAAAAGGAAAGAACATCACTCTAGGTCGCAATCTCAACTAGATCAAACTAAAGATAAAGCTGAGTATGAAGAAGCTCCTGGTATTGTTACTCCATCTAAAGAACGCTTCTTATCTCCTGTTACACCCATGACCCCATCTACAACTGTAAGTTTAGTTTTCGATATTTAGACTAAAGGGCATTTAAATTGCATTACTGCATTTTTAATTGTAAAATTCTTCTTAAAGTATTTAAAAACTGATTAGTTTCTCTCTTTCAGGTAGTTCCTGTTTGTAAAACTCTGACGAAGGACAAAAACATAATAATTGTAGGTTTATTTTTTAAATTCATTTGAAGTGCTTTAACTATTTGTTATATTTCTACTTTAATTCTAAAAATACTTGAAAAAATTTAACTATTATTATTTATTGGAATTAATCTATTACATATTTTGAAAATGATTGTAAAAAATAGTGTTTTATGAAGTGTTTTCTTGTTTACAGACCTATGAGCAAAGAGCCCTTGCTGATAGCAAAAATCAACTACAAATTATTATGTTTGTCAATAACATTAGTTCTTCTATTGTTAAAGACATGGATATAAGTGTTCTTGAAACTATTAATTTGAAACTTCTGAAGGTATTTTAATTTTGTTTTCCTGTTTTATGAAAATATGTTTTACTTCAAAAAAATTAATCTATATCTATACAGTATAGTATCTCAATACATAATTTTTTGTCATCGAAATAATTAATTTTCCTAGTAATATCCATGAGTGCCCTTCATTTTTAAGGGTTACTTCTTAATTTAATTTTTATGAAGTTTCAATACTAATAAAATATTTATAATTTTTATACTAAATTTGATACAGGAAAAAGATGAAGAACTAAGTAATGGTGGAAGACTTATGAGTGTTCTTCCTGGTGCTGTGTTTGAATATTGTATTACTCTCATAGCAGATAATATAGCAATGACACAAGTACTTCGAGGATCCCTTACTTACATAATTAAAGTAAGCAGTTTATTGTAGTCACTTATACAGGGTGTTTCAGATAAGTGTTTCATAACTTCAAGGGGGGATAGATAGTAGACACCTATTTCTAAATTCAATTATCTTAACATCTAAGAAAGCAATTAAATAAATTCAGAATATTTGCCTTTTGAAACTAAATTTATAGTTTAAAGATAACATTTATTTATTCAAAAGCATACAATTTCCTAAAAGGTTACAGTTTTATATATTATGACCAACCAATACCTTCAACTGGCCACTGCAGGGTTTGCTGCCGACGTTTTGCTTAAAAACAAGAACTCTTATTGGAACATTAATGAAATTGCTATTAAGTAATTATAAAAAATTTTAGAAACATGGTTTTACCTTGTTTAAATTGAAAATATATGGATTTAGGTTTTATTCATTTTATTTTTTAGGACTCATCTGCAACAACTCATGAAAAATTAGATTTTAAACTTAATGTACCAGCATCATCATTCATGGTTGGAGAAATGCATCCTAGGTTTGTAGTATGTTATTGAATATGTGTATAATAATGTTTTGTCAATGTATAACAATGTCATGAAAATTTGAGCAAATTTTCACTTTTATTATTTATATGACATGTATTATGTGCTTGAAAGTATTTACCTATTTGGACCTAAACATGCAGTTGAATCATGCAAAAAATTTCAGCTTGATAATACTTTCTACTGTTGACCAGCGCCCCATAGTTAAATTTTCAGATTTCTCATTTTGGACATTTTAAAAACCTGTAATTTTTGAAAGGGTGTTTTTCCCTCATATCTTTTGATGTTTTTGGTCCAAGATAAATTAGATGATCTAAACTTAATATACGTGATTAAATATTCTAAAAGTTTTAAACATGTTTATAGTTATTAATTCCTGGCTCCTCCAATTCTCATGATTAAGCCAGAAGATTTCAGATTTTTACTAACAAATGTTTAACCTTTTGTTTTTAGCTCATATCTACCAAGTTGTGATAGTCTTTTTAACTCAGAAATTCTTTAAAATAGAAATCTTATTGCTAAATCAGAAGAGTTGGAAGCTAAAAACATTAAAGTAATCTTTAAAATATTTAATATTTCCATACTTTAATGTATTATTTCTTTCCTTAGGGATACACATGATACTTTCACAGAGTTATTAAGTAGTAATGACTTAACTGCTCGGGATTCAATACTTATTGATGTTGAAAATCTTGATTTTAGACAAGTTCTTTCAAAGATTTGTTTTCACTGTCATTTCTTTAGTAAGTATCTTAAATATAGTTAAGTTAGATTTAAATAAGAATATGATTGAAAACCCAAGGCATAAATTTTTAAATATGAAACTGTTGCTTATCATTATACTACACTTTCTATTATTTCTTATATTATATCTACTCTAAAAAATTGGTTTGTACGCATTATACCGTTGACTGTGCCGCTGAATCCAAAAATGTTATCAAAGCCCATTGACTGTTCTATACTCATGATGCTGAATTAGACGGCCACTGAATGGTCAATGGGATAATACGTTAGTACCAAAAAAATTGCCATCATTTTTAATATAAAATAACGAAAGTAAGTTGTAAAGTTAAAAAAGTGTTTATAGGGTGTTGATAGCTCTGATAAAAATGTTAATAGCTCCTCAAGTTATTTAAAATATTTAAATTTTATTAATTTTTAAAGTTTTGTTCAGTTAAGTTTGAAACTGCTATTAAATACTAAGCATTAATATTTGTTCATGAATCAACTCGTAGTGCAAATCAAAATTTTTGTGTGCCATTTAATACAGGAGTGCTACTTTTCTGGGGTAGACCCATAAATTATGTTTTTTTAACAGCATAAATCCTAGAAATCCGGGTTTTATTGAAAGTTTTGAAATCTCTAGCTCAACAAAAAAGTGCTAAATTAGGTTGATTTAAAAAATTAGCTCAGGGCTATAGCATTAACATCTTTTATGAAGAATCCGATCCCTCCATTGGTTCTATGTGCAATTATATAGTAGCTTTGTCATTCTAAAAGAAATATATCATCACAGTTGTTACGATTGGGTCTCATACCATTCCGTCTCATCAGTTCATTGGGCTAACAGAGAAAAATACCTTCAGAACAATATTTTTTAATTTGTAAATCTGTATTATGGATTTTGGAGCATTCCATAGTTCAGAATTCTGGATTAAAGGTTTGTTACTCTAATAGTTTTCTGGTATTTTGAGTTGAAGTCAGTAGCACTCCTGCTTATTATTCTACTTATTTCAATATTCCCTAAAACCATTATATTAGAAAATGAGTATCTATTGAATTTCCCTGTATTTTATTATATTTTAACTGATAGTTATTTGAAATTACTGTAGTTGTAGAGCAATATGGTACGAGTGCCTCTCTATACAGTCATTCTACTCAGGATGATCATGTTTGTCTTCTAGTCAAATCAGCGGTAAGTTTTTTCTTCACTATTGGCCAAAAGTAGAATAAATTAATAACCCTATTGTAGTACAGCTGTATGGGTTTAGATCAGGGGTTTCTAACTTCTAAGTACTCGCGGGCCGCAATCGAAACCACAAGTCAAGTGGCGGGCCGCAAAGTAATCTGGCTCCTTTTTAACAATGATAATTTTTGGGGGGTGATAGTCTTCAATATGAAACTTTTCCGGCAAAAGAGGGACGAAGGTTGTTTACATATTTTGAATGTATGCACTACTAACTACACTGTGTTTTCCGAAATTCCAGAGGATATATGAATTTTATTACTCTTATACAACTTGTAGGAATTCTGAATATATTTAATATTCTGAATATTACTTAAATGGAAAGGTCTTCCTCAAGAAAATGTTTACGTAAATTTTTCTTAGATGATTGTTTTACCTAATTTTTTTGATACTCCATTTTGTCGCTTCTCATGATAAAGGTTATAAAACCCTTCATACCCCCTTGCTACGCTCAGGAGGAATTTCAGGTTTTACGAACGACCTCTCGAAACTTCAAACTTCTAATTCTTGCACCATAGAAAACGATCGAAGCTAGTCCATAATCTAAGAGGTGTATGGGGGGAGGTCGGGGGTTCTCCCCCGAAAAAATTTTGAATTTTAGTGTGCTAAAAAGTGTTTTGAGGCTACTTTTTGGAGATTTTTCAGAGAGCTTCGCGGGCCGCACAAAATGACCCGGCGGGCCGCATGCGGCCCGCGGGCCGCCAGTTGGAAACCCCTGGTTTAGATATTCATAAACTTTAGGTTCTACTTTCACCCATAAAAATTTAATAACTCTTGCAAGGGAACCTCATTCCCTGTTACCATTATAAAGTTTTAATTAAGTGGTCATACTAGTCCTCTTGCACTTGAAGACCCTATTATCATGGTGCCACTCTTCTGTCTTGGGGACGGAATTCCGTCTTTTCAAAAGTTCTGTGAACGTAATTCCGTCCCAGGGATATTACTAAACATAAAATGAGCGGACCAATTAGCTGGGATTTGTACTAAATTTTAGTACTTACATCGCACATTTTGCCCTAAAAAAAAGGTTTTACTCAGATACACCTTTAACTTAAAAGGGTTAGTAAGGGAAATTTGCCCCCGCTGCTTTTTTAACTGGCAATTGGTGGATCGATTTGGTGTCGAAAAAAATTATTCACTTAAATTTTTAGCTCTTCAACTCAAACGGTTTTCAAGATTTTCAAAAAATCTTTTTTTCAATTTTATTATATTTTAATTTGTAAAATTCAAAATTAATTAATGGTGAATTTTTTCCTGGTTCTTAAGAGTCAAAGACATAAAAAAATATGATCATGGGTGCCACTCTTCAGTCCTGGGGACGGAATTCCGTCTTTTCAAAATGTTTGTGAACGGAAATCTGTCCCGGGTTTAATAGAAAACGTAAAACCGACCGACCGATCGGCAGCAATTGTACTAAATTTCGGTACTTAATCGCACATTTTGTCAAGAAATATTCCTGTTTTACACAGATACAGTTTAAACTTAAAATTTAAGGACCTATTATGAAATTTTGTGGTTTTTCTGCAATTTAAATAAAATCCTCTAGGACTGGGGAAACGATTAAAAATATAGTTCAAAGTTCAGTCTTGCAATTTTTGAAGAGTGGCACCCATGCTTATTATTGTCACCTTATTGCAATTAAAATCGCTGGTACATTGATTTTGGCTGTTTCTTAGAATGTCATTTCTAAGTGAAAGAAAATATTTATTTTAATTTGTTAAGGTAAGGTCCCTTCTTTTTGCTGTGTTTGCCGCGGAATCTCCAACCAACCACTTTTGCTTTTTTAAATGAATTATAGTTGCTCAAAATAAATTAATTTTGTGTTTTTTCTTTCTAGAAACCACAGCATATTGCAGTTGAAGCAAAGGGATCAAACTTTTCTTTAATCACTTGCCTTCTAGATGAAATTAAAGGCTTGTTTTTAAATTCAGAAATATCTACAGAATAAGATAAATAATTGTAAAAAAAAACATTTATGTCCAGGTGTGAAAGAACTGCTTGCTGTTATCATTCCATTGAGTTTTTTAATGTTGTTTGAAATAGAGCTGTATAGTAACATTTTTTAAGAAATTTTTGTGTATATTGAATGAATGTAATTGTGATTGAAAATGTAATCAAGTTTTTATCTTTTATGAATCAAATTAATTAGTTTAAAATGTATACAATATTAAAGATAGTTGATTGTTTTATTATTTTACTTGACAAATCTAAATCATAACTTCTGAATCACTTGTTTATAAAAAAAATCAGAACCCCTCAATTTTGTAAACAATTTGTTATTATTTTATTTCGCTAAATGTTTAAGAGAATATATTTGTATACAATCATTGTAAAATGTCTTAATTTTCTAATAACAATATTATTATTTAGATGTATTATTTATAATAGGAATAATTTAAATTTTTTAGAATCAAGATTTTGAAATTATGAAAAATAAATTGCTTATTTTGACTTGTTTTCACTGGCAAATATTTTCAAATAAATTGACACATTATTGTAAATTGGGGGTTCAGCATATTTTCTAATTAGTCCTTCCTGGTTTTTTACATATTATGTTTTTTAGTTGATTTTGTTTTATTTTATTTTCTGAAAAAACATTTTAGAACATGTGTAGCATTCATTCATGGGTTGTAATATCACTCTACCATAAATCCCTCTTTTTTCATGCATTGAGGCCTGTATGCAGTGGCGTAGCGAGAGGGGGCGGTCTACCCTTATGGGGGACACCCAAACCAGTGAACTTAGCACTTTTTTCAAATTGTATGCTTTCATTGAAAATAATTAGAATTCATTTAAATAATGAAATATAAAGATATAACAAATCGGATGTCACCCATCAGACTATCTAGGAGAGTGATACCAAAATCTTCAAATTTTGCCCTATGCTAATAGTAAATATGCCATCCTTGAACGAAAAAATTGGATCAATCTGGAAAACAATCATCTACCTAGCAGGGGTGGTGACATCCACACCAGCTTACAAATTTTAAACACAGTTTTAAATGTAAATGTTTTTCCATAAGTGTAAGAATTGATTTATATAATTAAGTTTCTAGGGGTATGAACTGGAGTGTCACCCATTGAGCTTTATTGAGAGTACACCGAATAGTAAAAATTTTCTCTATCATTTACAAAAATGTTTTTATTGAACGAAAAAAACGATTATCGATTACGAGATATCGGCCCTTTTGAGAGGGGTACCACCCCTTTGGCTAGAGGGGTATCAAAGTTTTCCATAGTTTTAAAAACTTGGTAAAAGGGTTGACACATTGAAAAAAATCCATCAAATATATATTTTTTACAATCTTAAATGAATTAATTTTAAATTCAGCCATGTGTTTCCACCAGGTGGCGAAAATCTGCCGGAACCCGATTTTTTTTATGGTGCTGAATCCTCTTAAGTATATTTTCTCACCATCAAATGGAACAATTTTTTGCTCCATCTTTGAGTAGGAGTTTATGAAAGTGCTTGTTTTGGATCGTTGGTCTTGTCCTTTATTATAAATAAGTTCTTGATATTATTGTTTCGAGTGTTTCATGGTTTTAATGTTATCTAGTTAAAGACTTAAGGAAAGAAAAGTAGTTAAAATTTTGATTAGTTTGAAATTCATATTGAAAAATTGATAATTTCCAATGTAGTTTTATTGTAAAATATAGGGTAGGCAAAAAATCTGGACGATTTCCAGGGTTCGTATGCCTCCTGAAAAACTCCTGAAATTTGTTATATTTTCCTAAGGGCCCTTATAACTCCTGAAAATTATGTTTTTCTCCTGAATTTACCCTCTGACTCCTGAAAAATATCTGTCTAAGAGAAAAACGAAGTTTAATTATCAATTTGTGGGAAATATTTGTTTTTTTAATTGATAAAATTCTGTAGGAAATGTGAAATTCTAACCACTTTTCCAATTCCTTGCTCCAGACTTCATTCTGAATCATTCTACTAGTAACATACCAAGTTGTTTAAGGTTAATAATTATTCACATTGCCTCCTGATTTTTTTAGTAATTTACTCCTGAAAAACTCCTTTAAGACTCCTGAATTTTACTATGTTAGATAGAGTATGAACCCTGGATTTCTAACAATTCATAAAAATTAGATAAAGATAAAAGCCGTATGAAATAAAGATTTTCGGGATCAGCAAACTGTTTTTCCCTCCTAGACTGATAAAAAAACAATTATGAAAACCGCTGATAGCTCAGTGTGGCACCAACCAGTGTGGCATAATGGCACCAACACAAGTGAGATGTAGAGAGCCTGTATACGAGAGAGAGCAGAGGCTACAACTCGCTTAAGGGGCACACCTAGTGTGAGCCTAAAAAAAGACAATTTTTGGGAATTAAAAAAAAAGAAAACTAGTGAATCAATCGATTTAAAATTTTGAGGGTATATTTATACATGTTTTGAGAATACACAGTAAAATTTTTGAAATAAAATATTAAATATTTTTGAAATGACACGCGATCTCCGGCGGCGCCAAAAAAAAAAGTCCTCCACTGCTTGCGTGATCCGTTGATAAAACCTAAAAAAAAAATTCTCGTGAAACTAAAACATATTGTCTGTACGATGACCCTCGGGCGAACAAAAAAATCAAAAATCCGTTTACCGATCTGCGCGCGCTATACTGAGTGGTCGCCTCTCTCTCTCGTATACAGCAGGCTCTCTAGTGAGATGTAGAGAGCATGTATACGAAAGAGAGGCGAAGTATAATAGAGCAACAAGTACTATGTTGATATGTAATAATTCCCAGATTCTTCCCTTTGATTGTACTGTTACTTCCAATTTTATTCGATAACTATTAAGTTAATTTTCTACCCGGATTCAACGTTTTCCCGCAAGCTTTCAAAGTTCCATGAAAGACGTTAAATCGGGGTTTTCATATCTAAAAACTTATTTAAAAGCTACATTTACATTAAACCTATTCAAGGCATCGAATCTATTAAGGCACCGTTCCCTAATTAAGGTCTCATCCTCCGATCCAGATCCCGTCTTAAATGTTCAAAAATGAATCGAGATACTACTTTTTTTTAAAAAAATTCAGACTCCCCTCCGTTCGTTGGGTTAAGGATCGACAGTAAAACTTGCACATTTTTATCAACGAAGGTTCACATTGGATCCTAAAATACTTGTGGGCTGGGAAGTAACCTTAGAAAAGAAATTATGAGTCGAAACCATTTCTGAGTCCGGAAAACAAAAGTCTAAATGGGGGGTTACATCCCTGTAGTTAACCTAAAATGGGTTTTTAGGGTCTCATTTTCAAAATTTTTCTGGGGGAAAATCCCAACCCAAAAATGTGGTTGCCCCCCGTAGGTCCAAGCTGGATCCTCCACTGAATCTCAGAAAAAAGGCTGCGAAAATACTTGATACTTGATGTAAACGTCATTCTTCATGGTTTTTTATCTACTATTTTAATAAAATTTAATCTAAAAACGTGAGAGGTTGTGGCTATCTTCCACACAGAGAAAAATCCTAACAGAGGGTCCAAAACGATATTTTCAAATTCTGCCTCTCGTGACGTAGATAGAAAGAAAAAAGACTTAAACCGTTTTCATTCTGACTTGTTTTTTAACTTTTTGCCCAATCAGAATGGGAATACTTTTTACTCTGTTTCTCTTTCTCTTTGTTAGTGTCGCGCATGTAGTGAAAGTACCATTTTCATTTGGATGACTCTCATCTGTAGTCAAATTCTGAAAACTGTATTCATTTATCTTTTAGTGGCAATGGTATTTGCACATTTGTTTACAAACGATGAATGTGCACGATCCTCGGGAAATTGTTAAACACATTAATTCCAGAAATGCTAAAATTCTGGCTGTGTTTGTAGTAATCGGGTTTATCGGATATCATGGTATTCTTCATTTAACAGCAGGTATTTAAATTTCATAATTCCGTCTTTCATTTTTTTTAAATTTTCCCTCACAGACACTCATTGTTTATGTTTTTATAGTGCAGGTAGTACTTATTAAGACGGGGACCTTTTTCTTGGCGCCCAAAAATTACGTAGCAGTTCATTTGAAAATCAATGAACTGTCCCATAAGTTAAAAAATGCGATTCCCATCGATTAATGAATACTGTTAGAAAATTTTGATAAAGGATGAAGGGTCTTCCTAAGAATCCGGGCTTGTGGCCAAAAAATAGCGATAAAATAGTGGATTCTGGCAGCCCAGCTCTATAGAAGTTGAATTGCTTCCTTGACAAATAAACAGCATTGGCAACACCAAATTTTGCCAATAATGTCACCCAGGCTCGGATTCTTTGGATTTACCAAGGATGAAAGACGGTTCTAAGCGCCCATTCGAAAATAGTTACACTTAAATGGTATATCCTACTAATCTTAGCCTTGGCAAAGTTTTTATTTGCCAATGACATTTTATTGGCCAGTGAACAATTCAATTTCTATAGAATTAGTTGATGGCGTACCCAGAAAAAAATATCAGATGGAGTATTGGAATTTCAGAAGGAGATATGGGGTAAATATATTCCTTTTCTATGGTCAACAAATATAAGTTTTTTGACTTTTGGGGGTGGATGTCGCCAATTGTGAACCAAACGCGAGCCAAGTTGCCAAGCAAAGCGAATGACAAAACAGTCATCAGTCGCCAATTCTACATTATTTGAGGCTTTTTCACTTGCGCCCAGCTAACAGAAAAGTACCGAATCCAGTAATTTGTTGCTACTTACATGCCAGGCCTGAGTTCTTAAGAAGGTTCCGATAACGTTCCTGCTAAATACCACCATGCTCTTTTGGACACCTAAACGTAGCAGCAATGTTGCTAAAATATTTCGAACTTATAGATTAAATTATTTAATTAGATCAATAACTGTTCAGTTTATCATTAAAAATATGAAAAATGTGTTGATATATGAATATAAGGCGTTTCAAAGAGATTGACACAGTTAGAGAAAAGGTTAACAGAATTTGACTCTTAATTAATACCCTGAAATCTTAACTGCACACTAAAAAAGCAAGTTAATCGTAATCATAAATTCCTAAATATTAGAGATTAAATGTTATGATTAAACGAACAAATAGAAATAAAATAATAAATAATGTAATTTAAAAAAATCTGCATACCACGCATAAACATTTTTAACAGGAATAGAAAAGCTCAGCTCGAAAATGTTTACCCTCTGTACCATACTTATGGGTAAAAGTTTATGGTACTATGTCTGCAATCTGTAGTATACAGATATAAATCAAGGATCCTATAAAGGCACAGAAAAAACTAAAGGGATCAGTTCAAATGTCTCAGGGTTCGCGTTTACTCGCTATAGCGGGTTCTTTACGCAAATTTGCGAGAGCGGGACGCAACTCCGGCAAAATACAGGGTCCGCTGGACCCGGAAAATTTCGAAAGAAAAGATGCAAAAAAAACGATTTCAGACAAGAAACCCAAATTTGACTAAACTTCCGGTGCAAATTAGTACTGTTGGCTTCCGACTATGGTAAAGTTGTTTTTTCTACATCGCAGTAACAACGTGAGACGCCCGCGGCCGTTTACGAAAGAAGTCGCGAGAGTACGGAACACTCCGCAAGCAAAATGAAACTAACGCGAGCAATCGATTTAACGCAATAAACGCGATTTTCTGGAAATAATCTGGGAATTAAAAAAAGTGGGGATTATTTGAAAAAATTAAAATTTATATCCCTTAATTATAAAGAGAATAATCCCCCAATTTGCAAAACTGGACTAAGTAAATTTTAGATATTTCAGTAAGTTATGCTGTAGCTGAAACAGGCCTCTCATGCATTAAAAGAGTAAAGACAAGCATAAGAAATAATTGGGAAAACTAAGATCAGTAATTTAATGATATCTTTGCAAGGGTCAGATTCAAAAGATGAAAATTTGAAAATGCTATAGTGTATAGTGCAAACAAAAAAATTTGTCAAAAGATATTAAATTTGTAAGAATCAATCAATCTTTTCTTATTTTATAATAATTTGTGGAATATTATTGTGTTCCTTTGTTTAAAAACACGTCTTTCCCATACAATTTTAGGGACTCCATTTTTTTTGTTTCTGGACCCACATTTTTTCCCCAAGTGTGTCCCTGGGACTCAGGTTGACAACAGTTCACCGCGAACACTGGACTGTCTGGCACATCCTAAAGGAATGGCCATACTGTTGTCAGCATCTGTATTCGATAATTCCAATAGAATCCTTTTCTTAAATCCACAAATTTGAACATAGATTACTGTCATGGCTAGAACTCATAGATGTTAGATCCATGTTTAGAAGTAAAATTGTGAAGAACAAGATAAAAACTTTAGAGAGCATTTTTTCCTGACATCATACCCCTCAAATTAAATTGGTACTTTGATTGTATAGAAAACTTTTTTTCATTAAAAATAAATATCCTGAAAGTCTGAAAAAGGTGAAAAGAAATCTTGAAAAAGAATCCCATGACCAAAAAATTACCCCATTTCGAAACAAAAAGTGATACTTTTCCATTATACCGGCGCAAATCTAAAAAGTTTAAGAGTGTGTTTCATGCGAGATTTAACACCAATATTCCATTTCATTGAAATATTAAACATCTGAAAGAAATTTTTTAAAAACCTCCCAATGTCAGAAAAATGTCCCTTTTTAGGTTGAAAAACCTGATCACATGTAACATACATGTAGTCAAACTTTTTGCAGTACATAAAAGTTACCTCAGTAGAATGGTGTCTCCAGTAGGCTGATTTAAAATTTCAGATATATATATTTTTTCCAATTTTCATGAAACACTATTCAGCTATTTCTTCTAGGTATAGATTCCTGCAAGTGGTTGCTGAGTGACGGCAGGTTTCAAGGATTTCGAGTATGGCAACCTTATGGCTGTATGATGCACTCCTATACATCTGGGTTTGTTTTTAAATTTATTAGTGTTTTGATATTAAAGAAATTATAATTGACTGGACTTTTGTTGATTTGTCTCACAACAATACTAAATTCTGATTCCATATGCGAGGGTTGTTTTTTTATTAACTTCCGTTTTGCTCCTGAAAAAAGGTAGTTGGAATTTCCAAATAATTTTGCTACTGGTCGATAGGTACATCCTTGAGGATCCATTTCCCTCTTTACTGCGAAAAATAGGAAATTTTTTCTATTATTTATCCAGTTTACAAGCGTGCTCCTTGAACTTATTTCCCACTGGCCCGTAGAGAATTTCTCTTCCTTTAAACTCTGTTCGCATTAACAATAGACAATCGGCAAGCAGGTGATTTTTTGCAGCATGCTTTGTTAAAAACTTAGAGCCTTATGTTTAAAACCATAAATTTTGCATCTGCCAAGTTCCAGGCATTGGGGATTCTTTAGTTATACCCTTAATAAACAAGGCAACATTGATAGATTCACAGTCAAAGTGTGCACTGAGAGGGAAAACGGCTGTCCAAACCGATGCGGAGCTCAACGAAAAATCTAACTTTTCATGAAGAGTATTCGAAAAACTTGTGGAAAGGTACGATAAATGGTCCATTTCAAGGTGATTACGTTAAAAAGTAACTAAAGATGTTTGTAACCTTCCGTAATAACCTTATTCTTAAATATTCATTTGTTTTTATTTTTAAACTATCAAAAAGGGGAAAATGTCGAGAAAGGATTTCTCAATGGGTTGGCGGGAGGTTTGAGAAGCACGCTTATAAACTCGATAAATAACAGAAAAATTGTCCGATTTTTTCCAATAAAGATGGAAATTGATCCTCAAGAATGTACCTTCTATCTTCCAGTAGCAAATTTATTTAGAAATTCCTACTACTTTTTTTAACCCTCGTATATGAGAAATTGGGATATTTATTTGACATGGTGCAAGTTATTGCTGATTTTTGGGGATACTGAATCATTTGGTATTATTTCAGATAATTCTCAATTACCCTGAGCATGTTAATTAAGGATATAATTTGTCTTTTTTGCTCAAATCACATTGCTTATTTTATAGTACATCAACAATCCTGCAGTTGGGTCTTTAATATATTTGAAAACCAGTGCTGAGATTGGGGTCGACGCAGTGAGACGCACTTCCCCCCAAAATATGGCGTTTTTGGTTTAAATAATGTTACAGAAATTTTCAAGAAGATACAAGTACCTCCAAATATTTTCCTTCAACTACAACAACACTGTTGAAAACTATAGTCCCTAATTGTTGTAGTAAGGTGGTAGTTATGGGATAATTAATTAGTAAAATTCAAGCATGATTGAACTCTTTTAAGTCATAATTAGTCTGTGTATTTTATAGACAAGGTATTTAAGAAATGAGAAATAATTAAAAAGTTTTTACACCTAATTTAAAAACTTATCGTGTGTAACTTACTGATTTAGGGAAATTATATAGTGTCATTGAGTCTTTTAGTTGTAAGTTTTGGACAAAATAAAATTCAATTATGAAATTGAAAATAGGAGGATTTGATATTTAATTGAGGTGTAAGAGGATATAGTTTTTTAAATATTTCACTTGAAAAATAATCTTTATCACATTAATAAGTACTTACACATTATACCGTTGACCATTCAGCGTCACAGCTATGGAAAAGTCAATGGGTTTTAATAATGTTTTCGTATTAAGCGGCATGGTCGACGCCATAATACGTAAAAACCCATAAATGTATTAGTGTTTATTGATATTGATATCTGTTAACTTATGACTTCTATTTTCAGAGATTCTCAAATGTGTCTCCAATATATAGAATATTGGGGTGGAAAAACTCATATTGTTTTTATTGGTGATTCCCGTATTCGCCAACTTTACCATGGTTTTGTCACACTGATAAACCCTAAGTATGTTATTCAAAATACAGTTGCTCATCATAATATGCAGTACAGTGATAGTGAACTCAAAGTAAATATCGTAAGTATTAAAACAATGGTTTTTTAATGTATCTATAACCTGTATTTTCAATATTGCTACTAACTGCTTTTTAATTTTTTTTGTCAGTTTTATTCAAAATTTTGTTTCAACAAAGGTTTATATCATTAGATCACTGATCTTGTATGATGAGAGGAACATTTGGTAATTTCTCTTTAAAAAAAAGCCCTATTTATTACTTTTTGCTAGAAAGCTTTACAAAATAAGTAATGCAAGAGTAATAAAACTTTCTTAAAAATAATAATTTATACTATCTTACCCAACTTTTATAAGCCTAGCTCTCTTACGTATTCATCATATTTGCTTCCATCATCCACAGTGTTTATAGCTTTTTTAACATAATACATTCAGTTTATTTCTCTAAGTATTGTAAATGTTTTTTCTGCAAACAAAACTGTTGGTATTGTATAATTTTAACTATACTACTTACAGGATTTCATTTGGGCTCCTATGGTCAATGATACTATGTACAACATATACAAACCGTGGCTTCAAGATTACAACTCTCAACCCTCCCTTATTGTGACAGGAAGTGGTGTGTGGGCTATAAAAATCAGCAATGCCAGTATGGATATGTTTGCCAGCTATCAAAGAAATTTATCTCATCTGGTTCCAATGCTCAATGCTTTAACTCCTCTCACTAAAGTTTTGTGGGTCTTGGAAGATCCTGTAATAACTGAAAAGCTGCACCCTTCTAGGAAAATGATAACTAATGAACAAATTGATCTTTACAACAAAGCCGCTATGGAAGTTTTGTAAGTAACATTTTTATTTACAAGCAAACTTCATATAGTAAAACCCCACTAACTAAAAACCACCTCTTCTAATGACCACTTTTTGAAGGCACTGATTTTTTCCAACTGTTAAAATCCCTCAAAACAATGGCCAGTGTATTTAAAGCTAGGAATGGACACAAACAGTATTCCATTCAATAAATTTGTACTACCTATTTAAATTAACTTTAAAACATTTGTTCCCCCATTGATGGGAAGCCATTAAGCAATACAATTACAGTGTATGCACGGGAAACTGGCATCTTCTTGGAGTTCCTGTGTTTTTCTGTGCCTGTGCGTATTCGGTTGTTTGTAATGCTACCCATAGTTTTTACTGCAGTTCTCTAGCTCGGTGCCCCTCTGTGGCTGCTAACATCTTTAAACCTCCTGTAAAAGAATCTTGTTTAAGTACTGTTAATGCACCAATTTATCATAATTCATTAAAACTAAGCTAGTAGTTTTTGATGTGTAAAATTGCCTTAACTGAGTAACCAATTGAATCCTAATAATGTTTTTAAATAATATTTTATTTAGACATCACAGTAAGATTTTAATTTGGAGCTCCTCAAGATTAGTCAGTCAAGGTTTATATCAAGATCAAGTTGATGGATTACATATGGGGAAAAATGCCCTCAATTATGTAAGTTTTCCTCTTTGATTACACTTGATCTCTATGGATATTATTTAACTAGCATAAATTTAAATTTTTCTGCTAAAGTAAATAATTTTTCTATAACTAGGTGTGTAATATTAATTTTGTAGGCTGTTCAAATTTTGCTAAACATGTACTGCAATGATCATATGAACTATAATGATGGAACTTGCTGTAGTAGTCCAGAACCTGTTACTGTTTTGCAGTTGATCTCCTTTTCCATATTATGTGTGAGGTAAGGACGGTAACTTTCCCCTTTTAATTGGAATTAGTTCATGCTTAGTAATATTATATAAGGGTAAATGTTGATATTATAAATTGAACACATCTTGATCTATTAAAGGAAGTTACTCGTTAATCTGCCTAAATCAGATTATTTGACTTATCAGACAAACACCATTTATTTACCCCAGGTAGGTACAATTAAAGGGTGTCAAGATGCCTACCAGCTCTTTTTTATGACCTGCTAAGTCTTCAATTGTTTTACAAATTTAAACTAATGGAGGAAATTTAGTTAAAAACCATATACTTTTGGAGATTTTTAAAAATTTGCAGAATAAGTCACCCTTTTTGGAAGAATTTTAAATTGTTTATTTAATGGATTACAAATACAAATAAATAAATAAAAAGGCATCTTTAAAAGTATTATGAAAACGTGTAACTTTAAAAAGTATAGATACTTCATCGGGATTATACCTTACAGCAGAGTTTCTCAAACTGTGGGTCGCGACCCACTGGTGGGTCGCCAGTCAGTTTTTGGTGGGTCGCGAGAAGATTTTTAATTCTTCTGAATATGAAGTATATTTTTTACAAACGTGTTATTGATTTTTTTCCGTGTGGGTTCCGGGAAAGAATAGGCCCACTGTAGCCCATGCATGTCGTAAGAGGCGTACTAAAATGGGTACCCAGTGTCCAGGGGTATAGCTGGGCACCCCTGTCTCCATGGGGTTTACAAATATGGAGGCCTGGTCCTCCAGGTTGGGGGTTTAGCGCAGGGCCAATCACCCTGCCTTGTAAAAACACCCAGATTCAGAAATCTCAAAAAGAATTCTCCGGACCGACTTATTCCCGACGACTCGGCATGAAATCGGACTTGAAGTTTGGGACATGGAATGTAAGGACGTTATACAGAAGTGGGGCGTTGAAAAAACTTTCGGATGTTTTCATGGAATATGGGCTGGATGTTCTAGCAGTACAGGAAATGAGATGGATTGGTGAGGGAGTGATAGACAAACGAAACTACAGTGTCTATTATAGCTGCCACGACAAGATGCACCAATTCGGTTCTGGCTTTGTTGTTAGTAAGAAAGTTAGAGATAGGGTTATTGAGTTTAAGCCAGTGAATGAAAGGATCTGCAAATTACGTATTAAAGGGAAGACACAAAATGTTTCAATTATATGTGCTCATGCTCCCACCGAGGACAAGAGCATTGAAGAGAAGGATGAATTCTATGATTGTCTTGACAAGACGTATGTTGGATGTCGTCCAAGTGATATAAGGCTTGTAATGGGCGACTTTAATGCAAAAATTGGTAGAGATGAGAACTTGAGTATGTTCATAGGAACCCACAGTCTACACGATGAATTCAGTGACAATGGTCTTAGACTTGTGGACTTTGCCATCTCAAATAATATGGTGATAGGAAGTACAAAATTTAAGCATAAGGACATTCATAAAGTTACCTGGAGATCTCCTGATGGAAGAGCTCTAAACCAAATAGACCACATATTGATAGATATGAGACACGGAAGTAGTCTTTTAGACGTACGCACATTTCGAGGAGCAAATGTAGACTCGGATCACTTTCTGATCGTTTCAAAACTCCGTCATAAGATCAATAGATCTTTTTTTAAAAAGAGAGAAAACAATATTAAAAGGATTGATGTTGAGACATTGAAGAAAGCTGAGATATATAGAAAATATAAGGGAGAGATACGTGACAAAATCTCAACTAGTGAGGAAACCCTGCCAATAGAAAATGCTTGGCATGATCTAAAGCAAACCATACGGGAAGCCTCGGAAAAGACTATACCAGAATTCCAGGCAAAGAGAAAAAACCAATGGTTTGATGAGGAGTGTCGCTTGATAACAGAAAGGAAGAATGAAGCATATAGACTGATGATCCAGAAACATTACACAAGAGATGCGGAGGAAAAGTATAAGGATCTAAGAAGGGAGGAGAAAAGAACCCATAGGAGGAAAAAGCGGTTATACCTAGACGAATTATATCAAAATATTGAAAGTCTTAAAACACAAAAAGAAGCTAGAAAGTTTTACCAACTAGTAAATAGTTTAAGAGCAGACTTCAATCCTAGAACTATGGCGTGCAAGAAAGAAAATGGAGAAATTACAAGAGATATAGAGGAGGTTCTTATAAGATGGCGTGAACATTTCAAAACTCTACTTAAGGGTGGAGATAATGAAACAGAAATAGCTACATATGAAGAACTGCCCACCTTAAGTGATGCAAATGAGGGGCCGGAGCATAATCTACCAACTCTCTATGATGTTGAGCTAGCAATCAAACAACTAAACCATAATAAATCGGCCGGACCAGATGGTATTAAAGCTGAGCTCTTTAACTTCAACGAAACTGCACTAAATAAGGCAATCCATAAACTTATTTGTAGTATATGGACGCAGGAACGGATGCCCACTGAGTGGGAAGAAGGATCTGTCTGTCCTATCTATAAAAAAGGAGACAAGTTAGAATGTTGTAACTACAGAGGAATCACTTTGTTAAATACAGCATATAAAATCTTCTCCACCATTCTTTATAAGCGATTGCTTTTGTATGCCTCCAAAATTATTGGCAACTACCCATGTGGTTTCCAAAAAGGAAAAACAACCACAGATCAAATACACTCTATTAGACAAATTTTGGAAAAAACAAAAGAATACAACATTAGGGTGGTTTTTTTTAAACGAAAGTTCGAATTTTTTTCGGGGCACCCCCTCAAAAGGTGCCATTTGATATAAAACTAATATTCTGAAAGTTACAGCTCAAAAAAATAATATTTAGACCCCGCCCCCGAGCGTCAAAGTTTCAAAAAAACTCAAAATTTTGCACGTTTTTAGCTATAAAATCCAAACTAATGGTTGTAAAAATACAAAGTAGGTCTCATTTTGTAGATAATTAATTTAGCTTCAACTTTTATAATTGAAACTTATTTGTGAAGCTTACAGATCATAAGATACGAGGGGTTTCATTAACTCCCAACTCAATATCTATTTTTTAAGAAGTGCCAGGAAATTTCTTTAAATTTATCAGCTACCGTAAAATGGTTCAATAACATATAAATAATAGTTTTAGACAACATAGGTACAAAATTTAATATATTAAAGAGCAAACAAATTTTTTTTCGTACATACCTGTTATTTTTTTACAATCGTAAAACAATTCAAATAAAATATATAAATATTTTGTCAACTGCTTATTAAATGAATAAATGTGTAAAAGTTGATAAACAAGCAAAAAAATACAAATTAATATTATTTTTAGTTTTTTCTAAAAAATAGAAATTTTATTTTCATCGCTTTGACAGTATTTTTCATAAGATCTCCCTATTTTAGAAGTAGTTTTGAGAGCAGTATTCGACACGACCCTTATCTGAAGTTCTTAAATTTAAATTGAACTGATGTAAAAAAAATAGTACGAAGTTCGAGTTGATGATAAAGAAGTCAATTCAAAACTAATTATCATTAAAAATATTGGAAGTTTCATTTCTATGCAGTAGGAAAAATTCAGAATATCTTCTAAGAAAGGAATCTTGCAAGTGCTTGGTATTTATAAGGCTTGATACATCAAACATCCCTAGGTACCATTGTATCATGCTAGATGTAATGCAAAACTCCAATATTGCGTGAAAAATTTTCCTTTTTAAATACAATTGTATCTAGCCCTTAAAAAAGGTAGCTGTAATCAGAAGTATCTGTGGTATTCTACTGATATATTAAGGGGTTGGTAGGGGACCCGCCACCCCCCTCCCCTCCCCAAAATCAGACTAGGTGTCCAAAACAATCATGCTACAACTACATGCTAGATGTAATACAAAAGCCCTCTGTTGTATGAAAATTCCAGTCAGTATTTCAAATAGCTTTATCAGACCTTTAAAAGTAGAATATAAATATTAAATCTTTTGAAAACGTTCATTGTAAATGAAAATGACGAGATGAAACTATCGATTTCGTTGCTGAAAAGATAATTAGACACTTAAATTAACCCTCACTAATATTCTACTTTCACATAGTCTTGAGCTAGTTTTATAGTTCCTCCTCATAACACAAAAGCATGTTACCTTTAATTTATTTTTAAAGCTTTCTGAGAATTCAAAAGTCTCGGGGTTTAAGTACCACAAACTATTAAAAAAATAATGCTATTTTTGATACTTCTAAATTTTTTTCGTAACTAACTACAGTTTTTACAAATTTAAGTCCTAGATATGCAACTAATGTTGCATCTAGCTCAGAAAACCAAACTGTAATGAAGGTGTGTAGTAGAATACCACATATACTTCTGATTACAGCTACCTTTTTTAAGGGCTAGATACATTTGTATTTAAAAAGGAGAATTTTCACGCAATATTGGAGTTTTGCATTACATCTAGCATGATACAATGGTACCTAGGGATGTATGATGTATCAAGCCTTATAAATACCAAGCACTTGAAAGATTCCTTTCTTAGAAGATATTCTGAATATTAGAAGATATTTTTCCTACTGCATAGAAATGAAACTTCCAATATTTTTAATGATAATTAGTTTTGAATTGATTTCTTTATCATCAACTCGAACTTTGTACTATTTTATTTACATCAGTTAAATTTAAATTTGAAAACTTCAGATAAGGGTCGTGTCGAATACTGCTCTCAAAACTACTTCTAAAATAGGGAGATCTTATGAAAAATACTATCAAAGCGATGAAAATAAAATTTCTATTTTTTAGAAAAAACTAAAAATAATATTAATTTGTAATTTTTTTGCTTGTTTATCAACTTTTACACATTTTATTCATTTAATAAGTAGTTGACAAAATATTTTATATATTTTATTTGAATTGTTTTACGATTGTAAAAAAAATAACAGGTATGTACGAAAAAAATTTTTTTTGCTCTTTAATATATTAAATTTTGTACCTATGTTGTCTAAAACTATTATTTATAGTTATTGAACCATTTTACGGTAGCTGATAAATTTAAAGAAATTTCCTGGCACTTCTTAAAAAATAGATATTGAGTGGGGAGTTAATGAAACCCCTCGTATCTTATGATCTGTAAGCTTCACAAATAAGTTTCAATTATAAAAGTTGAAGCTAAATTAATTATCTACAAAATGAGACCTACTTTGTATTTTTACAACCATTAGTTTGGATTTTATAGCTAAAAACGTGCAAAATTTTGAGTTTTTTTGAAACTTTGACGCTCGGGGGCGGGGTCTAAATATTATTTTTTTGAGCTGTAACTTTCAGAATATTAGTTTTATATCAAATGGCACCTTTTGAGGGGGTGCCCCGAAAAAAATTCGAACTTTCGTTTAAAAAAAACCACCCTAATACAACATTGATACATATCATCTGTTCATTGATTTTAAGGCTGCATATGACAGCATTAACAGAGAAAAGTTACTTGAGGCCATGAAGGAATTTAATATACCAACGAAGCTTATAAGTCTCACTGGTATGACTCTTAAAAACGTAAAATGTAGAGTTAAAATCATGTCGCATCTCTCGGAGCCTTTCTACACCGAAAAGGGTTTGCGACAGGGAGACTCCCTTTCATGCCTTCTGTTCAACTTGGCTCTAGAAAAAGCCATAAGAGATTCTGACATAAACACTAGTGGAACAATATTACAAAGGACAGTACAGTTGCTTGCTTTTGCTGATGACATTGATATCGTTGGGCGAACTAGACAAGCTGTAGTTGAGGCTTTTATCTCCCTCGAGAGTGCTGCAGAGAGGATGGGTTTAGCTATAAACGAAGACAAAACTAAATTTTTAATTGCAACAAATAAAGAAATAGTTACCATCCCTTTAAAGATTAACAACTATGTGTTTGAGAATGTAAAACAGTTCAAATATCTAGGAACAATGATCACAAATAGCAATGATATAAAAGTTGAAATTAAAAATAGAATAGCCATGGCTAATAGATGTTTTTATGGTCTAAAAAAACAGCTAATTTCTAAATTTATAAGCACTAAAACAAAAATTAGCTTGTACAAGACCCTCATTAGACCTGTTGTGCTGTACGGAAGCGAGTGTTGGACCCTAAATACAGGGGTCGCAGACCTCCTATATTTCCTATAAATCCTATATTTTTGAAATATTAGTAAAAAACCTCCTATATTCTCCTATATTTTGATAAGCCTCCTATAAATCCTATATTTTTGCTCGGCGCGCTCAAATTTGCGCTGAAAACGTCCCATTCCTTAACGAACGGGAAAGTTTCTCCCATCGGTGACTCCGGGCGAGACGAAAGTGATCGGAAACGATATTATATCATGTTCAAGGTCATTTCTCCTCCAATCGACGTAGAAAGGGCGGGGATTAGTTTTTTTTTCCTTTAGTTTTCTTATTTCTGATGCGCGCCCGCCGTTTCCTCCTCTCTGGAATTTTGTTCTTTCCGAATTATTTGGTTCCGATTTGCAACTAAATTAGTTTTTTTTGTTCCGCACGTGGTTGCGTGGTTTGTTCTGTTCTGTTCGATTTGGACATCTGCCGGCTCTACTTTCTTCAGCTAAATATGTAAAATAAAAGCACCTCTTTTCTTACTATAATTCCGTTAGATTAAAAACGGAAAAGCAAGAATTTGAACTCTGATATTCTGAGGGTAAGTTCGTACGGTTCTTTTTTTCGATTTTATCATTTCTCAGGTTTTTTTTCTGATGAAGTAGTGTAAAATGTAAATTTTGAATTCGCCATGATTACGTGTGATATTATTCAGGCATAAGTTTCTTTCTCGGAATCTCGATTTTCCGCTCTTTCATGAATTAGCGGCCCGCGAACCAATTTCGATTTTGCAGATAATCCCTGCTTTTTTAATTTTAAGATTTCTGTGAAAAATCATAAGAAATCACGAAAAATCGTGAAAGTTTCGTTTTGCTCGCCGAGTGCTTTTTTGGACATCCTGCGGGCAAATTTTTTTCACGAAAGTTCCGTTTTTTCCGCGACTGCTTATTACTGCTGCGGGATGTCGGATAATAACTTGTTTTAAATATCTGATGGATTTTAGATACTAGAAATGCATTCTTATTTTTCATTTCTTAGTTCTGGTATTTTATGTGTTACATAAAACGTAACATTGAAGTTTAACGCAGTGGATTAGGTAGTAAACTCATTAATAAGACTCTTCTAAAGAAAAATGGTTTATTTAGAAGAAACCAAAAAGCTATTCGTCATATACAGTATTTTATCAGGCTCTGCCATGATCGTCCACATTGATAAACATTTATATAGGCAGGTTAATTTACATATACTCATGGGCATCATAATTTGCATAAAACATGTTAGAAAAATATAAATTACAGAGTAACTACTCACAGTTAAAGAAAAAAAAAACATAAGAGTTCGATTCCGAGGTGATGCCAGGAGAGCAATACCAGCATTTCAGTTGGCCTAACAATGGCCCGCCTATTGCTCCCTCTGGCATCACCCACAAAGCAATACAAAAAAAAACACAATAATATTAACAAAGAATTACATTTCAAACACCCAATTCCTATCAGAATAAAAGAACATTACTTCACAAATAGAAAATCAGTAAATTCTTTCAGCTGAAGTTTAGTTACAGCCTTGGTGAAACAGTCTGCTAAGTTTTTCTTAGTGTTAACATACTTAACATCAAAAAGTCCATCACTGATTAAATTTCTAATGAAATGCAATTTAATAGATATGTGTTTAGTTTTATAGTTTTCAATGGGTGACTTGCAAAAACTTATTGCTGATTGGTTATCACAATACAAATTAACATTAGACAATTTACTTGAAAACACACCACAATCAAAACATTCATCTAGAATGCGTGAAACCCAAATTAACTCTTTTGATGCCTCAGTCATCGATACATATTCGCTTTCCATAGAAGACAGGCTGACACATTTTTGTTTAAATGTACGCCATGAAATGGGAGTTTTACCAAGTAAAAGAAGCATGCCTCCCATAGATATTCTGTCATCTCTGTTCGATGCAAAATCGGCATCACTATAACAATTTAATTCAAATACATTAACTTTTGACAACTAAACGGTAGTTTTCCGTTTTAAAAACATAACCAAGAAGCTTTACCAGAGAGTCCCAATGTGTCATACCAGGATCTGACTGAAATTGAGATAAAACATTGAGTGCAAAACAAATGTCGGGCCTGGTCCGACTTGCCAAAAAAGACAAACACCCAATAACACTACGAAATGGAATTTGATCCATCTCTTCTCTTTCCACATCAGAGTTAGGACACTGACTTTTGGACAATATTACACCCTTTGAGATAGGTAAAGAAGAAACTGGGGGTTTAAACTTTTCAAAAACCTTCTTTAACCTCTCAATATAGTCCCTTTGATCAATAAAGATCTTTCCATCACATTCTTCAAAATTTACCCCAAGTAACTTTCTGGTTTTACCCAAGTCTTTTAGATCAAAATTTTTACTTAACATTTGGATCACATGATCTATTTGAGTATCATTTACCCCAAAAATAACAATATCATCTACATACAATAAGAGTACTATACTCTTTTGATAAGTAAACACACAGTTTGCATGTGATATTTCACAAAAACCCATATCAAGCAATTTGTTGCTTACTTCGTAAAACCATTCACGGCCACTTTGGTGCAGACCGTACAGAGCCTTTTTCAGGCGGCAAACATACTCTGGTTTTTCAGGGTTTATGAAACCTTGAGGTTGTGTCATATAAACAGTGTTTGAAAGAGGAGCATACAGGTACGCGTTCTTAATATCTAATTGTCTGTGGGACCACATCTTATAACCTACCAAAACAGAGAAAAATAACCTTATCAATGAGAAATTGACAACTGGACTAAAAGTCTCGTCAAAAGATTCTCCTTTTGACTGAAGAAAACCTCGAGCCACCAGCCGAGATTTATGCCTTACCACATGACCTTCAGAATCTCTTTTAGTACTAAAAACCCATCGATTACTTATAACCTTAGCTTTCCCTGGTTTGGCTACAAGATCCCAGACATCCCTCTCTAACAATACTTTCAACTCTTCTTCCATGGATTTACGCCAAATATTTGCTTGGGGAGAATTAACAGCCTCATTAAAGTTTAGGGGAGTTTCACTGTCATCTAGTCATAAGGTATTCAAACACGATTCTTCGTCCGACAACTCTTCCTCATCTTTAGATTTAGAACTAGAGTTAGATTTTATTTCCTCAGCAGGTCCACAATAGTCATTTTTAGTATTAAAGTCAAAAATTGATCGGTCATATTTAATTTTATTAGCCGAACAATACTTTTCTACATCGTTATAAGACCTTAAACGAGAATCATCACCTTCAGGATAATAGTAAACATCGTGCCTATTGCCCAACGCACGAAGCACAGCTCGTCTAGTCCACGAGATAGTTTTTAAAGGTTCGGTATCAGAAACTTGAACCTTTGGGGATGATTCAGAAATAAGATCAGTTCGATCTTCAGGAAGTCCCCCCTCCGATTCCTCACTCTCGGAATCTGTCTCAACATAAGGGTTTTGTTTTAAAGGGCCCAGTACGCGACCACCAACACTAATTTCTTCAAACCTTACATTTATAGTTTCGATCACTTTATGTTCCTCGGGAACCCAAATGCGGTACCCCTTGGTACGCATGGCGTACCCCACCATAACACCCTTTTTTGCCCTCATGTCTAATTTCTTTCTCAACTGTTTGGGAGTCCCTACATATGCAATAGTCCCAAAACTTTTAAGATGTTTCACTGAGGGAGTTTTACCTCCAAAAAGCTCGAATGGGGTTTTATTTTGGTTATGGTGACAAACCCTATTCCACGTGTAGGCAAAACATAATAAAGCCTCATCCCAGAATGACTTTTTAAGAGAAGAATCTTTTAATAAAGTTCTTACAGCATCTACAGCTGTGTAATTAAATCTCTCACTAACACCGTTCTGCTCCGGGGAATACGTGTTAGTTCGCTCAGCTTTGATACCCTGTTCATCTAGGAAATCCTCAAATTGCTTATGGCAAAACTCTAAGCCCTGGTCAGTCCTTACATTAATTACTTTATTCCCAGTAAACCTTTCAGCCCTAGTTTGCCATTTTTTAAAGGTATCAAAAACCTCGGTCTTTTCCTTAAGCGGAAACACAACGACTTTTCTCGAGTAGTCGTCAATAATACAAAGGAAGTATTTATGTCCCCCCTTAGAGTTCACGGGCATAGCACACAGATCCATGTGCACAAGTTCTAAAGGTTTATTTGACCTTACCTTAGCTATAGTTTTAAATGATACACGCTTTGATTTAGCTACCCTGCAAGGTTCACACTTAACTTCCTCATTAGACTTAAAAGTTGGTAACCCCCGCACACAGCGTTCATTACTAGTCCTTTTTATATACTTAGAATTTATGTGACAAAATTTCTCATGCCAACTACCCAGGGAATCTCCAATAGTGTTCAACATTTCAGGACTTTCATCAATTTTAGAATACCTAGGGTGAACATAATATAACCCACTAATTTTCTTGGCCTTGAAAATTAAGCACCCTTCCTTATTATGAACACTTATTTGTCCTTTCTTACCCACAAACGATCCCCCATGTTTATCAACGAGATGCCCAGCAATTAAATTACGCCGAAGTTTAGATGAGTACAATACTTTATGCAAAGTAACCTCTTCCTCTCTGTCCTTAAAGGAAAAGTACATTTTAACTTTACCCATCCCTTCAATAGGACACTCAATACCGTCAATAGCCACCGATATAGTTGTTCCTGACATTTCCTCATATTCACTTAAAAGTGACTTATTGGAACAAAAATGAGAGGTGGCAGCGGTGTCAAAAACCCAAGATGTTTCATCAGAAACATCACTCAAGGAAGCCTCAACCACTAAACTAGTGTGGGAATTTCTTTGGGAATTTCTTTTAGAATTTTTTGAAGGGCTAACCTTTACTTTTTCAGGTTTTACAAATTTAGAATTTGACCTTTTATTTATTTTAACCCTACACTTAGCTACAAGATGCCCTTTTATACCACAACGAAAACATTTACGGTTCTCAACACTTTGAGAACCAGAGTTTAAAGTGGTTTGTAAAATAATTTCCTCCTGATCCCCCTTAGCTTGTAAAAGCCTCGATTCCTCAGCTAATAACTCCTTCAGAACATTATCGGACTTAAAATCAGCATCTGAATATCGATAAATATTCTGAACTATCCCAGCAAACTCGATTGGAAGGTGTCTTATAAGCTGAAAAGCTACAAACCAATCGTCTATAGGCTTGCCTGCTTCGTTTAATTGATTCACAATATCAGTCAAACGAGCAGCAAATAAACCCAGGGTTTCTGACTCATTTGGTTTACATTTAAAAAACGAGTCTGTTAAACCAATTATCCTAGCCCTAAAATCAGGCCTAAAATGGGTTTTAAGAGTTTCCCATGCTTTTAGTGCCTCTTCAATACCCGTTAGAAGAGTTCTATACTGCTTGGATACATTTAAATAAATAATACTAAAAGCTTTAGCTTTCCTTGCCTCATAATCCCTAAAATCCTTAACCTGAGCAATCTGAGTTGCTGGGGTAGTAGCAGTTTCCTGTGGGGTAGTAGCAGTTTCCTGTTTTGAAACACCAGGAGCAGATTCAGTGCTCCAACTACTCCAATCACTTGGGGGAGGAACTTCCCTACCACTAACAATACCCCAACAATTCTTTGACATCAAAAGTACCTTGACATCAACTGCCCATGTGGCATAATTATCACCCTTTAAAGGATCTATTGTGATAGGATCCATACTTTAACACTAGGATGAAAAAAATTACTCACAGTTCTTTAATAAAGGGCCCGCCGTCGAAGACAGACAGATGAAAATTTGGCCCGCCGTCGAAGACATATAGATGAAAATTTGGCCCACCGTCGAAGACAGAAGACTACGTTGGCCCGCCGAGTCCTAATATTAGGAGACCAAACTAGTCCTTGACAGTCTTTAAGGGCAGTCTAAAAGTTATAGTGAAGAACGGTACCAAGTCACAGGAGCACAGTTGACGGTCAAGAATGTTAATATCAGGTAAAGGCAGGAAAATAGTAGCCAGGGCAGGCTTACCACAAGACAAGCTCTGGTCAACTGGAACTGAATCACCAGCACGGGAAAGTTCCAGAATTACTGGATGAAACCATCAGGAGGGGATCAGCACGAAGAGAAGCCAGCCAATTCAGAAAGGACAGGGTCGGCTTCAAGGCAGGAATACAGGAACGACATCAAAAGGTAATCCGGCATGGAGGCATACAGGAACTCATCCTCAAATATCTGCAGCAGCCAGCATCCCAAGACGAAGAGCAATAGATATATGCTCACTCCAAAATAGCAAAAGTCCGAGTACTACTACCTGGGCATACTACGGCCTATAACCATGTTACATAAAACGTAACATTGAAGTTTAACGCAGTGGATTAGGTAGTAAACTCATTAATAAGACTCTTCTAAAGAAAAATGGTTTATTTAGAAGAAACCAAAAAGCTATTCGTCATATACAGTATTTTATCAGGCTCTGCCATGATCGTCCACATTGATAAACATTTATATAGGCAGGTTAATTTACATATACTCATGGGCATCATAATTTGCATAAAACATGTTAGAAAAATATAAATTACAGAGTAACTACTCACAGTTAAAGAAAAAAAAAACATAAGAGTTCGATTCCGAGGTGATGCCAGGAGAGCAATACCAGCATTTCAGTTGGCCTAACATTATGTTTTTTTGTACTAAAAAGAGAAAACATTGTTTTCTACTTTGTTAAAAAAAAGTATTTGTCATATTTCATTGCAATGTTGAATTAAGGGTCTTTATTTTTCATATTTTGAAGAATTTATAGCACTATACTACATTTTTGTGTAATATTGAGTTAAGCAAATAGGTAATAAAATGTAAATAAAGCTTTTCGTGGTTTTTTTGAGACTCCTATATTTTTTTTTTAAAAATCCTATATTTTTTTGAAATGTCACTGCGACCCCTGTAAATAAGACAGAGGAAGATCTTTTGCTGATTTTTGAGAGGAAGATTCTGAGAAAGATATTTGGACCCATAAAACAAAATGATATCTGGAGAATTGCCTACAACCACGAAATCTACCAAAAATTTGGTGAACCAAACATAATTAGGGTAGTGAAGGCTTCTCGGATTAGATGGCTGGGTCACATATACAGGTACGAAGATAAATTCCCAACAAAGAAAATCACCTTCTCGAAAATAGAAGGTAGAAGACGAAGAGGAAGACCCCCGACCAGATGGTTGGATGGGGTGGAGAAAGATCTCAAAACTATTGGAGTTACCCGATGGACAGCCATTGCACGGGATAGGGTAAGGTGGGGAAGGCTTGGAGAGACAGCCTTGGCCTGTAGCAGGCTGTAGTGCGGAGGAAGAAGAAGTTATTGATTTTTGAATTATCACACTATTATTTGAACTTTTGAAGTTTATCAAATTACCATATGGTAAAAAGAATAAAAATTTTGGGAAAAATTACACTACTTGGTGCCGAACGGAAAAGGCAATTAATGTAAATACGCGTGCTATGTGTGTCACTTTAATGTGCTGATAATGCAAATCTAATCGGTTATTCAAATGAGATTTGAAAAAAATATTCAAATAATTTTCTTAGGAAATGACGCAAACTGCAATTTATCCTACATTGCTAAAAAAAACAAGTTAAAACCCTGTTTTTAAAGGTCAAGTTTTAAAAATTTCTCTGGGGGAGGACCCCCCTTTTATTGTGGGGGTCACTGTTAGCCCACACTTAAACTATTTCATACTCTCGAATTCAAATATTTTCTTTTAATTTTCTAAAAAGTTAATTTCTCTTCTAATACGCGCATGTAATAATTAACTGTTGTGTTGTGTAACTTATAGTTGGTGAACACCCCCCAGTCAGAGAAGTTAAAATTCTGTGGGGGGCATGAGATAATTATCTCAGTTCAGTTAATTATAATTAACTGAAACCGGTGGGTCACGTTAGATTTTGTTTCTCAAAAGTGGGTCGCGATGTTAAAAAGTTTGAGAACCCCTGCCTTACAGTATGTTTGAAACATTGAATTTTATAAATTTTGATTGGGAAAATTGAACATTGAATTACAGATATGATCTATACTTCAAAAACTTAACTAAATCTCTGAATTTATGTGAATTAATTTTAACTCATAATTTCTTGTTTTAAAATTATCAATGTGTGAGTTATGTTTTAAAATTATTGTAACCAATTTTTATTCTATATTGCTTAGTTGCTGTATAGCTGTAGCTATGATTTTTCACCGAAAATGGATAGCCAGAGTACCAGGGAATTCAGGTTTACCAAATGCTCTTGAAAGTAAATGCTGTTATATATTTCTGTTTGTCTACTGTAACAATCTATATATATAAAAATCAATGTCTGTATGTATGTATGCATGTCCTTTATAGTTTTAAACTTTTCGAACCTACATTAACTATTTAACTATACCACGTTGATCTACTCGCTCCAAGGAAGGTTTCTGAATAAAAAAATTATAATCGAAGCATCTTAATAACTTTTTTGGTTTAATTTTATGCTTAAAAAACAATATTTCATACCTAACTTCAGGGCAAAACCACATTGTTGTAAATATAAAAAGAGAAGTTGTAACTTTAATTGTTGTAGGCATATTATCGATTGTTTTGGATTGAAATCTATTGTTGTAGTTTAACATCCATTGTTGTAGCATAAACATAAAAATGGATCCTCTATTTAACTATTTCCACATTTGGACTGGCGAAGCCCATCTTGAACACACCAGAATTTTGTTTTTAAATGGACTGGCGAAGCCCATCTGTAACGCACCAGCTGATATTTATAAACAAACTGAAACCCGGGCAAAGCCCGGGTTTAGTGCGTCAGCGCTACTGCGCCCGGGCAAAGCCGGGTCTAGCGCTAGTAGTTTATAAAAGTCTAAATGAACTCTTATTTTAACTGATTTCTAACATCTTTAAGCCCAAACACACTTCTGCCTAAATAGTTTAAACTGGAAATATATGTTTTATCTTCTATGCTATAAATACACTAGAAATACTTAAGGGCTTATTAGTCAAATTAGCATGTTGTTTCAGTTTAACTCATCTGTAAGCTTAATGACTTATATGTTTTATGAAATACCGTGTTACATCAATTTAGACCATTTAAAATAAATTCAAACTTAACTAAAAAATTGGTTAAATCTCTTATCAGCACAAATACTACCACATGGTGTATTAATATTTATCCAAGTATCTTTTTTTCTGAAATGAGGTAATACTATTGAGTATATAAGAAATATATTTGGTGTTCAAAATAAAATGTACATTCCTAGTATTATTTTTCCACATTTTGTCTAATGCTTGTTATTTTTTTAGGTAAAAAAGAAACATCATTCTTTGAATTATGTACTGCATTAACTCGTTTAGGACTTGTAATGCTGTATTTCTTTTTGTGTGATAGGTAATAAGATCACATTTACATTTCTTAATAGTATGTAAAAAGAATTTTCATCATTATATCATAACTAAGTTTTAATTCATTGGAAAGTTAATCTAGGGCTTAAATAGTTTTTTTTCAAAAAATGGTTTAACATAAACAGTTAACAGATTTAGATTTAAACACTGCCTTAGTGAATCATGGAGAAGGAGATCATATAAGAACGTGAGCATGAAAAATCCATTCAGATGCCCTTACAGTGCTTGCTCCTAGCAGTAAAATAAGAAAGTTCAAAAAATTAATCAGGATAGAGCAAAAGCGTAAGCTTGAAAAATGTGTGCACTATTACAAAAGAATAGAGAAAAATCTTCATGAAAACATCTTAAATATTTAAGAAATTAATTTGCATAAAAATGCCCTTTTTTGGTCTTGAAGTAAAATATTTGCAAGTTTCTTTGATTTTTACATTTTTATTTGTCTTCATTTCATTAAAAGAACTATTTGACAACACTGGAAAAACTTGTCAAATTGTGGATTTTCTTTTTACAAGGCCTGTAAAAAGGCAGTTTTCAGGTACAAATACTTCCTAAGACATTAAAAGTAATTTCGTGAAACTTTTTTTTATTCTGTGCTTGTTAAGATTTTACACACTTTTTTCTAACTGAAGGTTTTCTTCTATCTCCTTTAAGTTTTTAATTAATTTCACCTTTCTTTTTTCGGCGCAAGTTCAGAGGTGCGGATGCGCCAAGTTTTTAGCGGTAAAGATGACTAATATGGTAACCCTAACTAATGTTAAGTGAATGATTTGGCTTCTAAATGTGCCGCTAATCAGCCAAAATTCGCCAAGCATCCGCACCTCTGAACTTGCACCCTTTTTTCACCGTAATGACACAGAAATAATCTAGACTATCAACAGTCATTCTACTTTATTTTAACCTTATACCAAACAAACACAGAAAAGAGAGAGAAAAGAAAACAGTTAAAATTAAATTTAAAATTTAAGGCTTGGAATTCAATAAAGGTTTAAGTAGTTTATATACAGACTAAAATGAAATAAAATTGAAATTTAATAGTTGAAGTGAGGTGCTTCGCTACATCACCGTCCTCTAGGGACATTGTTTTAAATTTAAATTTATTAAAAGCACTTCACTCGGATTTTTTTTCCTTCATGTCACATATTTTTGTGAAAAATTTTATCTTGAAAAGATCATAAAGAAAAAAAGCTAGAATATTTTTACAGAATTTTAAAATGTAAGCTAATGTTACGAAGCCATTTGGAAATTTTTCACTCAACTCCACAAAATAGCTACACTAGATATGCAGTGTGGAATGTACGTTTACGTTAAATATTTTTTTCTCGTTAAATTATAAAACACTAATTTACTAATACTAATTATAAATAATAATTTTAGTTTCGTTTTGAAATTAAGATACTATATAGTGAAGCCCAAAAATGCTAAAATAAGGTACCCATTTTTTGATTAGTGTATAAAAATTCAGAATTTGTTCACTGTAACGATACATCATTCACTATATGATAGTTTTCTTATTATTACAAATATTATTCTCTTCAACATAAAAATTTAAAAAATGAAAAAGAAAGAACTCATTGGAATTTTCTATGTGAAGTTTATTAGCATACTGTAACTAACACCACTGTTCTGTTATCAGCTTATTTTTAGTACAGCTTGCTATTGCAAATGAAACAAAATCATTTTAAACAGAAAAATAACTATCTTTAAGCTTGAAAATATTTTATAATGCTTATGAATTTTCTTTAATAGTTGCTATCATCAGCAAACTTTATTTTCAGGACTAACTTTTTTATGAAAGAAAACAAGTATTTTACGTATACAAATTTTTTTCTTCCATTGGGTTATCTGTTTGCTTTAGGCTTGTTTTTCACTGAAGAAAGTCAATTTGTAAGTGTTATAATTTTGAACCAATCCTTTTCTATAGCATTTAATTTTTATTCTTAACTGAATATAGTTTTTTGTAACCAATGTTAATTTTTGCATAACAGACACAGGTTCTTCACAGAGATCAAACTAATGAATGGAAAGGTTGGATGCAATTGCTAATTTTGATTTATCACATGACTGGTGCTAGCCGTGTATGTATGAGTATTTTTTTCCATTTTTATTCAAACTTTAAGTATATTTAATTTAATGTGGTATAAATTTTGCCAAATAGTATACTGGGTGATCATTAATAAACTCAAATTTTTAGAAATTTGTAAAAATAGAAATTATGGGTCATATAATGTCCTTAACCTTAATTGAAAACTTTTAAGTGAAGGTTGACAGAAGATTTATAGATACTGTACCATCTATTAAGTTGTTTTATTGCTCAGTTGTTGAGTAAAATATAGTTCTGCAAACAATCAATAGGGGAGTGAAAATTGAAGTATCACAGATCAAGTGCTAAAAATGGCATCTCTTAACACAGGACTATCTCCAAGTGGAGTTGAGAGGGTTAAATCGTCCTCCAAAAAACCAATTCTTCTTTATATTGAGAAAGGGTATTTTGAATTTGGAAGAATTTCACTGAAATATTTTTACAGCTAATATGTTGCATTCACAACACTGCATTATGGTCATTCTCTATTTCTACATCCCACACATTACCCAGGCCTGAATTTCCAACTTGGTGCATTTAAAAACTTCTCTGAAGCTTTTTATTTCAAATGAATGATAACTATTGTGTTTAACTTATCATGAACTTCTAAGTTAGATGGAAGGATAAATAAAAGGAATATAATAGAAACACACAGCAGCCTGTTAAGTTCTGATGGAAAAAATTTGAAAGCATGAGTAGTTAAGGGTAAATTTAAGAATAAAAAGAAGGGAGCCTGGTGTGGTCCTTTTTTATTTATTTTTTAAAATATATTGCCCATGAATATAGTGTTTCAACTCACATATGGGACTCTTGGGTGAGACCCAGAGTGGACTACTTCACCAGAAAATTTTCAAGGAAAAGGAAAAAAGTTTACATTAAGCAATACAACTCAGCTATTCTGGATCCAGTGGCTTAGCTAGGAAATATTTTGGATGGGGAAATAAGCATTTTTCTTATGGGAGAAATGGGGCAGTTTCTGGAAGGTGTATCCCCTAATCCAGGGGTTCCCAATAGGTGGTTCCCCAGGGGTCCGCGGTCTGTGTCCGCGAAAGGGGTCCGCGAAATGTCACCGAGAAATTAAGTATTTTTTTATTTTCATTAATTTAAGTAACCATTATCCTACTCAGCAGTTCATTCGTTAGTTTTGTTAGTTAATTGTCACTGTAGTACAAATAGATTAATGTAAGTGGTGCAGCCTCTGTTTACCACCAAAGATAATCCATGTTTTGTTTTTTGCAATTTTTTTTATTGACTAAAATATGATAGTTTCGGTTTTGAATACATCGAGTTTCGGTTTTGAAATCGATTGAAAATTTAAGCCTTTAAGTTCAAGGGGTCTTCATCAGTAAATTAATTGTAAAGAGGGTCCTCGGCAAAATTTTATTGGGAACCCCTGCCCTAATCCATTCTAACTTAGAGTTTTCACTTTTTTATTTACTCCTGAATGACATTTATCTTCGGTAGTTTTTTTCTTTGAGTGGTTGAATGTCTATTATTTCTAGTGGCTCTTAGGCCACACCTTTAAGCAGTTAGGAAGATATATCTCTAGTTTCCTAACCACTCCATATCTGTGTTCATTACAAAATATTTATGTATACAGTTAATTAGTTGTGAAACACAACCTAAGTTTTTAAATATTTCCTCTAATACTAATCATAGAAATATCATTAATTTCAAAATGTTTGAAATTTTGATCCTTATACAATGTTTAAAATTTTTCTTACTGAGTTATTATTTTTAGGTTCTGCCTATTTATATGCACATACGTGTTCTTGTAACGTCTTATCTCTTCTTAACTGGTTTCGGACATTTCACTTATTTTTACCAGTATGGAGACTTTGGATTTTATAGATTTTGCAAAGTAAGTGTTTAAGCTGCATTTTTACAATATGTTATTAAAATGGAATACAACAAAAAGAGTGAGAAGAAAAGTAGTGAACCTTTTAGTTTTTTAAAAGGCTGTTAGAAAATATTTTATAAAAAATTGCTTTTAATTCTGCATTTTTTTTTTAGGGTTAGTACTCATTTTCAATATTATTAATCATTTTATGGATTTTCAGGTTCTTTTCCGCCTTAATTTCTTGGTTGTCGTACTTTGCCTCTGTATGAACCGTCCTTATCAATTTTATTATTTCGTACCTTTGGTATCATTCTGGTTTGTAGTGATGTTTGTTGCTGTAAAAGCTGTTCCCCAAGTGACTGCCCCATCTGCTGAAGGTAAAATATTACATATTTCATGTTTTTAATTGTTTTATAAAAATACTAAAACATGTTACAGGGAGGCTATTTGTACTGAATTTTGAAGGTTCAGCCACCTAGGTACTCTCTTTAGTATCCCCCTTGATTTTTTAAAAACAAGTATTGAAAATTGAAAGATCTACTTTGTATTTGCCCAAGAAAGAAATCACTTTGATCAGATATATTCATATTTTTGATTACTCACTGTGGAAAAAGTTTTTCTTTTCACATTTACACTCCAACCATAAAACCTAGGTGTAAGGAGAAGTGTTGAGAAATCCAATATTTACTTACTACAAAATAAATATTTTTCTCACTATAACTTAACTGTTTATTTCAAAAGCTAATTGAATACTACTTTTAAAAAACAAGCTATTGGTGTTATTAAGAGTAAACCCACATTTTAGTGCAAATAAGAATCTAAAGACCTCTATAATGTAAGCAAGCAGCATGTTGAATTTCAGATTTAATCATGAAACCACATGGCGTGCATTATTTCTGTTTGAGCAATAACTGTTTTATATCTTTACTTTTTCTGTTGATTTTGTTAGGGATAAGAGAGGGATTGAAGTGAGATCTATAAATATGAACCTAGAATATCATATGCCGTAAAATCACTCCTATTAGCCATCACTTTATAATTATCCTATTCAATTGGTATTAAAATTCTCTTAGAAATGACCAGACAAACCTCTTACAACGACCAATTTTCCCAATCCACTGAATAGTTTTGAGCTGTCAGTTTAATGGGTGGGTAAAGGAACAGATTGTATTGCATTCAATACACTTTCAATTTAAATGTCCCCAAGCACTGACTGTTATTTTTTGTATAAAAACTGTTATATTGGTTAACAAACAGTAATCAATTATTGATGAATTGTTAGTATAACATTGTTTCATAACTGGTATTGTAGGAAAATTTAAATTCAAATAATTCTTTTTCAGCCAATCCCCTGCTTTATTTTTATATGGTAATGAAATTTGTTTCCCTCTTTGGGTTTGTCACCATTTTATATATGTCTGAGGTAAGAAATGAAAAGTTATATATTATCTTTAGAGGTAGTAACAGTTATATGTCACACTTAGCTTAAATTTATGCATTCAAAATATTTGAATGATTATTTTTTTAGGTCTTTTTCGAAAAGATATTTGTTACTCGTCCATGGAAAGCATTATTTGTAACAACAGATGACTCAATAAAAGAATGGTGGTTTAGGTGGAAAATTGACAGATATGTTAGTAACGTTATTATTTTTTATTCTTATACTTTTACTTTTTCACATCTAAAACCTTGGTTTGATTTCTCAACTAAAGCATAAGAGTAGAGAAATTATGTTTCTAAATAATTTGTATAATTAAACCTTCATCATTCAACTATTTTTCCTCTATATTCTTTCCAGTGATGTAACAAAAATTCATATTGTTATAATAGTTAAATACAATAAAAAAATTCTCACCTTTGATTTTATTTCACAAACAAGGGTTTTATATTTGAGTCTTTAGTGTAATGAAAAACCTTCTTTACAGAGCGTGACTATTGGAATGCTGTTTGCATTTGGTCTTCAGTTAATGAAACAATATCATTTATTGGATGATAAGAATAGAGGAAACTTATTTTCTAGAGGAATTTCTTTAAGTGCTGCAGCTGCAGCCCTAATTGGTATAGGGGTAAGTGAGTTTTCTGATTAACTTTTTAAACAAGTAATTTACCAAATCTTAATAGACTACAAAATTTTTAATATTACTAGAAATGTTTTCAAAAGTGGGCTTTTTATTTTCAGCACAAGGTGGTATTATTGAGAATTTTCACTATTTAATCTCAAAAATTAAAGGAACAAAAAATAACCCTGAAGCTACTCATGGCAAGAAAAATTGGTGGCAGTAGCTAAGGCCAGAAATGTGTTTCTTTCTTTTTTGTAAGGTCTGAATAAAATTGGGTTAATGTGGGAAAAGAATAGGACTCAGGCTCATTTCTAGTACAAAACTGAGTAAGGAACTATTAGCATGCAATTAAGAACATGTTTGCGTAAGAAGGAAAATTTTTTTCAACTGATGAAATAATATTAATTCAACTGATGAATAGCCTTTATTGTGAAAATAACTTATCTTTAATTCATTTGGAATACATATTATAGTATATTCTTTATTTTATAATCTTAAAACAATGTATATGTTTGGGGTATTTACTGTTACTGAAATCTAGTGTAAATTTGAAATATATTTTTACCCATTTTGTGTCACACCCTTTATTTACAGTTATGACCTCTTTAGGTTTTAGAAGCTTCCTTGCTTGAATTTCCTAGGATTCAAATTACAGAATTTCATTTCTTAAATGCTTTTAATTAATTCCATCATTTAAATTGAAAGTTATAAAATTTTCCATAAATAATAGATTTTCTATGTTTCAGGGTTATGCAATATTTGCATTTCTTTGTAGAAATAAGCTTGAGTGTAATGAAGTTCATCCTTACATTTCTTTTGTTCCTGTAAGTAGACATTTTGATATAAATTAAATTGGTATCTGTAATTGTTTTTTAATAATATGAAAACTGATATTGCCTGAGCTATGCCAGATATTTAACATATTTTCTGCATCCACATCTTGCTCTTATCTGGGCCTGCTGCCTTAAACACTAATTCATCCAATCTGCATCCTTGTATACCTTGCTATTGCTTGCCTGTGTATTAAGATAGATAAATAAAAAGATAGTAGTGATATAATTACTTAGTAAGATATAGTCCAACCACAAAGTTTTTTAGAGAGGATTAATTTTACTTATACTGAGAAACCTGATACAACTGAACATTTATTAGGCAACTTATATAATTTAAAATTAACAATAGCAGAATTTTTCAAAATGTTCAATACTACCCATAGTTTATATAAAACTACTCCCTAACTTTCTGAAAACTCCTAATCATATTGACTTCTTTCTTTGCATTGTAAAAACGGTTATGAGAAAAAAGAAATGCATTATATCCGATCACTCTAACTTCTATATCTATCTATAAATATATCCCTCCTTACATTTTTAAGCATAGTTATGAAGGATCCTAAAAGGGAGCTCTAAAAAAGCACTCAAATGTTATCTTTTATTATACAGTCAAGTCCGCTTAATGTGATCGCAATTGTCCAAGACTAAACTGATAACATTATCCGATCGATAACAATAAGCGATCCCATATAATAAACAGCAAACAGTGTAGATTGTTTGCTTTAAAATCAAATTTATGTAAACGCAGGGAGCCAACTATTCCGGATTTTGCGGAATCATTCCGCATTTCGGCACCGATTTCCGCAATCACGGATAAAGCTGAAAAAACTACGGAAACTACGCAAATTATATTTTAAAGACAATGTATTAAATTTTTCTTCCCAATTATCTGTTTTTAGCTTCAATCCTTTCAATACATATTTTTTTCTTAGAATTGCGAATAAAAACGATAACGCTAGTCGCTAGTAGCTGATGAGGTGGGCAATAAGAAGGGGGAATCAATCGGAATTCGGAATATTCTAATCTGCATGGATGATTGATTCATGGGAGAAAAAAAGGCATTTTCTCAAATATTTTTGCGTTTTCAGGACTTTTCTAAAACTTAACAAAATATTTGGTCAATTTTCTACGTGCACACTGCACAGCCGTTGGTTTTTTTTTGTGGGTGGGGGCAATTACGGATAGGCATTGTCTCAGGTTGGCAACCCTGTAATCGTAATAAATGTATTTAAAACTATTTTTACACCAGGTAAAATTTTAAGGGGAAAATATAAGAGTAGTTCAGTTAATAAAATTTAAATAATCACTTACTTTGTATTTTTATAGAAAGGTCTCTCTTTTTTCTGCCCCATTATATCCTTCCACTCCAATAAACCATTTATTTATTACATAATCTGAATTCCAGTAAATGAGGGAAAATCAAAATCTCTTATCAGAAACATCTGCAAAGCCTGGATCTTGATGTTTCTTTAACCAATCACAAGAATGGATTCGGACCCCCCTATAACCGCTTTCTTTCAATATAACAGGTGGAATGTTTTATTTTTCTTACTCATATTGAGTTTCAGAAAAAAAAGAAGCGCCAGATGTTATCATGGAGCAGATGTTTACTTGTAAAAATTGACCTTCAACATGAAATAAGAACTCAAAAGTGGTCGTTTTAAAAGGATATAAACAAATTTTGATAACATTAAGCGGAGTGATGATGCAAAATTGATCACATTAAACGATGTATTTTACATTAAATTATATAGGAATGATCAGGACCTGTCAATTTCGATAACATTATCCGATTGATAACATTAACTGTGATGACATTAAGCGGACTCGACTGTATCACATTTTAGTGTTGCCAAAATTTTCCTCTTACTTAGTAGATACATAAAGATAATATTAAACAAAATGATGAACCCTTACTTCTCAAAAGTCATCTTTGTCCTAGTGACAACTGAAGTCTTAAGAAATATGCTCAAAATAATAAATTTCTAACTTTTTTTAATGCTGCTAGTTGTAAAAGACTGCCGGATTGAGCCTTCTATTCTGTTTTTGTTATATTAAATTTAAAGGGGGTTTTCTTGGAGATAACCACTTATCATCTTTGAATTAATTATTAAGGAACTGTAAAATTTTTCAGCTAAGATTTAACTAATGTTTAAAAGTGTTATCATTGTATCGTAAATATTTGTATTCACAAAAGGTTTGTTCTGTCAATTTAATAATTTTGTTATTAGCTACATTTCTTTTCTTTGTTTTTAGATTCTTTCTTACCTGATTCTTAGAAATGTAAGCGGTTATTTACGTACAAAATATAGCATGTTTTTTGCTTGGTTTGGAAATATATCTTTAGAGGTAAGTTTGCTTTTTGTTTGAAACTTTTTCTTTGTCTTCCTTTTTAGATTGTGTGATTTTGTTACTTAAATTTATTCTTTATTTCAAAGTACGTAATTAGAAATGTTTATAAAACTTTCAGATGAAAGTACTCCAAACTGTTTTATCATCTTAATATTGCATAACTTTAAAAATAATATGGTTTATGAAGTAAGTAAAAAATAATTAGTCCTTTCTGGAATCCCCTGGTTTTCATTATCTAACATTATATTTTCAAATTTGCAAACTAATTAATTTTGTCTCTTTAAAAATTAAGTTAAAACAACAACAAACAACTTTTTGAATTGAATATTCTGTTATAAAAAATATTAGCTTTCAGATTTTTATAAATTTTTGTGGGGCATATGCAGATAAAATTAGGAGGGGGATATGGGGTAAATTTAGTCTATTTGTCAATGAACAAAGATGGAGTGTCTGACTTTTTTTGGAAGGATACACATCTGAATTTCCTTTCTGGCCTCTGGCCACTGTGTTTAGGTATAAAAATATTACTGCTTAATTTTATTTTAATACTAATTTTCTAATTGTTGCTTTCAAAATTGTTGCTACATGTATTATTTTTCTTGTAGCTTTTTATTGCTCAATACCACATATGGCTTGCTGCAGATACTCATGGTGTGTTAGTTTTGGTTCCCGGCTATCCAGTTCTCAATGCATTAGTTATATCATTCATTTTTGTTTGTGTTGCTCATGAAATACATGTACTGACTGACATTCTTGCAAAATATGCTGTTCCTACGGACTGGAAGTATCTTGTACGGAATGTCACCATATTCTTCTTACTTCTGGTTCCAATTGGAATACATGATGGAATGTTTTGATGAGCTTACAACTGAAGATAGTCTTTCTTATTACAGTCAATTTTACATGGACTTCAGTGGCTAGTCTTTCATAGTGTTCATTATTATATTAGTATTCCATATTTTCTTATGCATAAAAGGAAATATGTTTAAACACAAATGGCATTTTAGCCATTGACATTTTACAATGTTGATGTGAAAATGACTTTTGTGTCATGTGAAGATCAGACATCTGTGATAGTTTGTAAATGTGAAGCAAATTATTTTGAATATGATGTTTTCCACTTAAGTCAGAATGTTTGAAATTATAATTATTTCTTTAAACAATTGTAAGCATGAATATTAAGTGTTAATGATGTGTGTGGAATTTGTCTGGAGTTACTTAAGTTAACTGAAAATGAAACAGTATTTGTTTGATTTATTTATAAATATTTTAAGTTAAATGTATATAGTTATTGGGATAATTATTTTTTTAAGTTACTTTTTTTTGTGCAGCACCTTCCCAAATTTTCAACCCTTCCTCCATTAAACCAACCAACCAAATTTTCAACTATCTCCAAGGAAAATCACATTTCTGACTCAAAATTGAAATTTTGATGCATGCTTTAAAGAAATTTAAAGTGAAAAGAAATATATTTGCCCCCTGATTAACTTGGACTTTCTGCAGCTTTTTGTGTCAAAATAACTTTGGTTTGTAGTGAATAATATGCAGTAAATTATAACCTATAATTTGTTACACCAATGAAAATTTCATCACATATATTTCTTCTTAACAAGTATAGTTATACTATTGATATGACAATGTCAAAGGGATGGTTAAAAAATTTCAATAAAGAGTTTTCAGTTTAATAACTTAAATTAGAGGAATATTGCAAAATATGTTTTTGAAAAAAGAGGTTTTTGACTTTACAAATGAAATAATACTGTGTAGCTTTATTTTTATTCTCTTTTAATTGTGAAAATTCTGTAAAATTGATTCATTAATCATAATTTTTAAATAATTCAATACAAAATTGTACGCCCATGTGGTTTTCTCTTGGTCCCACCTATTGCATAAATCTGGGGTGTTAGTGTATGTATAGTTAGAGGTGGTGTGAAAACATAAACTTAATTTGAATATATATAATTAAAAAGATTAGGATAGAAAAGTTGTGAGAATTTGTAACAAAGTGATGATAGCATATTGCAACAGTATTAAAATTTATAACATGGCAAAGGACAATCGAGAGGGAACTGAAGGATATCGGAGTGACATGGAGGGAGGCAAAACATCTTGCCACCAATAGAGTCAGGTGGAGACTCATGACGGAGGCCCTATGCTCCAGTAATGGAGTGGTAGAGGGATAAGTAAGTCATTAAAGTTTATAAACCTCAACAAAAAGGGAGTTCAAGGGTTTTCCTCTGAATTTTTCGAAAATCACTACCTATTCTTACATTTTGAATTAATTCTAAAAACTAATTAAAATAAGAGGACATCCATAAATTAGTGAGAATTTTCTGAACCCCCCTCACGATTCCCACGAGAGATTTTCTCTATAACATTTTAGTTTATAAATTTCTTTGATATGTTCTAGCCATATTTGTTTCGTCTTTTTAGCATTACACCTAACAGTATAGGGGAAGGTCAGACAAAAATGGGACCCAAACTTTTTTTGAATATTCACTTAATCTGTGATCAAAACAGTCAAAATTTGTGCTCAAACGACAAACTGGTTCCTTATGAAGCAAAACATAATAAATTAATCATAATAGCAATATAGGTCATAAGAGCACATTTTTAAGATGATTAAAAAATACTGTTTTTATTCAACCAGGTCGGACGAGACCGGGAACTGGATAGAATAATTAAAAAGCATAGTAACTGCAAAAAACATTGTTTATTAGAAGAAAACTTGCCTGATATGACATAATAAACCTCTAGAATTTCAGTTTATACAAAATTCTCATCAAATAACAATTTAACTTACGCTCTAAGGCAGTGTTTCCCAACGTGGGGCGCAATATCATTTTCTAGGGGGGCAATTTGAAAATTTTCAACCAAATTGCCCCACACCTGGGGGGCAATTTCCCGTCCAATCAATCCAGAGAGAAAATTTTTTAAAAACTTTTTAAAAAGAAGTTTATCAATATCTGATCCTATTATCCTATCTGAGAATGTATGTCTGAAATCTGGACCTGTATGTATCAAAACCAAGTTGAAACCCTGTTTTTAGAGTCTAATTTCCAAACCTTTTCTGGGGAATGACCCAAGATCTCTTTGTTTTTAGAATGCTTATATTTGAAACTTTTTTACATTAGGTTTATCAAAATGCAAATCTAACCTATCAAATTTCCTAAAATTTGCTGGGGGAGGACCCCCAGACCCCCCTTGGCACATTAAACATAATTAATCATAACTTGATTTAGTTCTTTAGCATGTAAATTCTACCTAAAAATGTTCTGAAAAGCTTCATTAGCCTTATTAAATATACATAGGGATCTAGCATTAATAAAACAACTCTTAGGCACCAAAATAAACTTTCAAAATAACAAATAAATAATCAGGTACTATTATATACTGTACTCACCGAGAGTTAATCCTTAGGTATTTAAGATTGGTGGCGTAATATTGCAGATGCTAAAATAGTGAGCTTTTCTCATGAATCTTAAAAATGATTCCCTCTGCAAAATGGGTTGGTTTATTTAACTTCTGTTTAATGGAAGTTGTCAGGGTTCATGCCTGGAAATAATTCTAGCAGTGTTTGCTAGATATCACTCCAAATCAATGAATAAAGCCCAAATCCCTGTTTTTTCCGACTCTCCCCTACACATTGCAAAAGCTTTGATACACATCCATGTTGAAATCCAAAACATGGGATCAACTTGTAATTATCATGTTAAACTGACTAATGATTCGCTGTTTTGACTAATCTGTGCATTTTTCCTAAACTTGTGCAAAAAATATTAAAGAAAAAAGCATATCTTCTAACCTAAGAGTTGACATAAGATTTTAATCGACTTCTCCCCCTCCCCTCTGATGAGATTTGGTCCGATTTTACTGGACCCCTCCCCCTTTTTCGACCTTACATAATTTATGGATGTCTCCTAAGATTCTAAGACAGCAGTTATCCCTATTTGTCATCCTAAATTATCTCCCTGTTTAACCAGATTAGATGAAAATGAACCAAAAGGTTACTGACCTGAAAAATTGGGAATTAGCAGACCATTTTTAAAAATTTGAATATTAAGGAATTTAAGAGTTCCAATTGGTCTCAAATTATATTTTTCTTAAGAACACATTTTCTTAGCTTATTTTTAGACACATTTTTATGATTATTTTCAAAAATCATTCGTCTGTATTTTTGTAGTTACCATTTTATAACAACTTTCTTTAACAGGCTTTAGTTGATAAGTCAACTTTTGCTTTGGTTCCATTCAATTAGAATGCAGGAAAAATAACAACTGGTTCTGGAAACTTATGATTACGGTGATCTCTCAGAATCATGTTCTATATTCTCAGCTGTCTTTTATGTGATAAATTTTCTCTGAAAGATGGATTTGGAACAATGTAATAAAACTGTCATATTTTTTTATATGCAATCTAAAATAACATTGCAGTGTAGCTGTTCTTCTAGCTAGATTATAACAAGTTTTAGATTCATTTTTATGCACTAAAACCTCATTGAGCAACCCACCCATAAACAATTAACACAACCTCTGCTAACAAGTTTCATCAATATAAAAAATCCAGTTGTAAGACTAGGAAAGGAAACAAAATTTATTAAAGGATTAATTGTTAAGCTTGGTGCTGGTTTGCCTGTCTATTGCAAGGCTATTTCGGAAGACATTGCCTGGTATATCACCCTTACTTTTTCCTTGCCACCAGTAGTTCTATTACCTCTTCCAAAACTACTGACAGTACTCGGAGATTCACAAGAGTTCATTTAAAGCCCCAGTAAAGTTGGTTATCTTGTTTGGTGCTGAGAGGCTTGAAAAAGTGATGTGTTTAGTTGTTACTGTGGATTTGTTGGTGGGCATTAGCAGATATTTTAGTTTGACTAATGAATAGGATTTTTTTGGAACTCAAAAGCAGTATAGACTGAAAGACAGATTTTTTTTCTTATTTTAATGTATTGCTACTTTTTATTCTAGATTTTTTTATGTACTCAATTGTTTTAGTGTTTTGTACCTTAAATATTTCCAAAAACGTTTTGATTAAGTTGTAAAGCAATCAAATGTTTACCTGCTCTAAACAATCCCACTCTTGACAAATGATTTTTCTCACAGTGAAGGGTGGGTGGCTCCAAGAGGTTTTACTTACATTTTCGATCCTAAAAATATACATAAAAAAGTGACACTGAGTAAAAAGGTTTTACTTGCATCTCAGGACTCAATTCAAACTTTTGTTCGTTTGGAATGAGGGAAAATCTAGAGAATGTCCAAACTTTCAAGAAAATTCACCCTCACTTTCAAAAAATTAGTCCTCATGCTTACATTTCTAAAGTTCATTAAAGTGGTTGAACTTTCAAATGTAGAGACAAAGAATTAATTGCAACTAAACTATACACCATTATTTATTGTTTTGTAGTGTTTTTTAATATCCCTAAAGCTATGTTGTGTATTAATATATTTATTACATTATCATTATTGTATATGATGAACTTGGAAATTTATGTAAATGGTATCTATTCGTCAAAAGTAGCTAGTGCAATTTTCAGACTTTTTGCTCTTTTACCAGTATTGAAAATAAAATAAAGTATAGAAAAATCCAAAATGAACTTTTAGTGAATCAATGTTCACAAAACCTTATTTTGGATGCCACAGATAGTGACAAAGTCATAATAATGAATTTTCGTTTAAATCCTTTATTTTACTAAAATACAAAATATGTGAAATTTAATTTTTTTGAGTAATTTCATTTTTTCATTTTACACTATTATTATTATGTACTATGCAAATTATGAAATAAAATATTTTAATTTAATTTAAATGTGTTTTCCTTTATTTTATTATTCCGAGAAAATGAAACTAGTACCCATTTTTTTATCTTTTTATAGCTCAACATGATTTTTTAAAATATGCTTAAATATATTTAAAAGGAAGTTATAAGTAAATGTTTTAAGGCAAATAAAAAAGTTAATTATGACCAGATCGAAAGCATTCAGCTTTCTTTAATCATGGAATATTTTTTCCTTAAGATATGTATCAAAATGTTACAATTTTTAAATTCCTTGTTTTCTGTTTAAATGTTATCGAATTAAGTAAAATTTTCTTGCAAAATTAATTAAAGTTTATAACCTAATCTCAGCTCTAATTATTAAAATTAAATTACACCAAAAATATAACCTTAAAACTATAACAGTCTGTGAATGCACAAATAAAAACTTGATGCAAAGTTGGAAATCATCTCATTTTCTGTCATAATATAAAACATTTGGATGTAAGCACTCTCAAATATGGAAACACTTCAAGCCTTAACTACCTGAGATTTCCAATAAAATATTTTTTTCTTCTTATAGGTACCTTTAATATGTTTTGGGCTGCTTCTTAAAGCTGATTTCAAATATTTTGTTCAATATTGTTAGAAAAGAAAATTATCTATTCCACTGAAAACTAAACTAAGATAATCCTCCTTAAACTAGTTTCATTTAAAAAAAACGAGAGGAAATCACCTTTACTAGCATCAACCCTACATAAATTGTCTGCAATTGAAAACCAATTTATTTAGCCTGTATAAGGTAAATGTGGGTATAGTGGACACTACCAATACCACCTAGCTGATTAATTTTAAATAGAACGAGTTAGAGGCATCAAACAGCGTCAAAATTCATAGGCATAGTAGATTGTGCAATCAGGTAAGCTTGTAAATTACCACTGATACCATAGATCAGCATGGGAAAGATATTTAAATATTTGAAAATAACACCATCGGCCGAGTGACTGAAATTTGATTTTGCTTATTGAATCGCGTAAGGAAACAGGTATGTCGGGAACTGATTTTTTTGTATTCATTACCGTTTTATTGACTTTTAAATTTATATTAAGATAAAGAAGAGTGTATAAAATGACACTGAATAAAAATTAATTGAAAATTTTGACTTTACCAAGATTTATGGGGGTGGCCACTTTACCAACACATAATCTTTGATTCTCCAATAGTGGATTTGAACTGGAAACTATTAAGTCTGTTATTCTAAATTAAATAAAGCTCATTTGATTTTATCTAAAATATATTTCCTTGGGGAGGAAGATTTAAATAGACTCAACGACTATACCTATACTCTATTTCATGCATAAACCGACCCCCTCATATAGGCTGAAAAAGAGTAGGGCCTATAGATGCAATTTGGAGTACTTCTTAAAAATACTTTACCCAATCTAATTAAAATTTTTAATGGTATAATCGAAAGAAGATCCAATTAACCTAAAAATAGGATAACCGTTTCCAAGCAAATAAGTTGGTATTCATTGAGAATTTAAACAAAAATTTTCCTTTAAGTGTCCACAATACCCACATTTACCTTACTCTAAACAGAAAGTTAACTAAGCCCACCCTGCATATATTTTCATATACCTTTACAAAACAAATGTTTTATTAAGTATGAAAAATGTAAAAATTTGTCTGTTAACAAGCCTAGACCATAAACCCTGCACTGTTATACTTCTGAAAACATACTAATAAAAACAAACATTGAATTTAAAAATTTATTTAATAAATTTTACAATAAATTGGAAATTTTAATTACTTGACTTAATTTTTTATATAAATTAACCAACATAATTAGAATATTTTCAAGTAAACCCATGAGTATATAAAAGATATATCTTCTTATTTTCTTCTTTTAGACCTGTCAAAGAAAAACCTCAACTGAATTTAAATGATATACGACACAGTCTTGAAACAAATAAATTTAGAAACTAAAACATCAAGAAACAAAACTATAGTTGCAATGATGCAAATTAGAAATTAACTAGGAAGTTAATGGTTGTATAGGGGTATTAGGTATCTTCAAAAAAATTCAGAATTAAAATAAGATAGCTCTTAAAATTAAAATTCATTGAAAAAAGTTAACAAAATTAGTAGTTAGCAAAGTAAATTTCAACACATTAATTTGAGGCAACACAATTCCGGAATTTCTCATTTCTTTTTAAGATATCTAGTTAAATATAAATTACATTTTAATAATAGTAACAAATGTAAATAAGAGCACTTAAATTTTATATTTTAAAAAATACTTTTAATCTAAGGTCAACAACTACTTTTGCGGAATTAGAATTATGTTAAATTTTATAATTTTAATGTAAATTTCTAATTAAGCTTAAATCTAACAGTTTGTGAATCTCGCTGCATTACCATTTACTTCAAATAATAGATTTGACTGATAGCAAGATCTCTTACTACCAGGACAATTTGATCTTTTTCTCATCAAAAATTTGGTAGGAACCCTTACATACAAGGTGTTTCTTTAATTTGTTTCATGACTTAAGTTCTTAAACATAAGTAGATTCGTTAAAATGACATATTGTCGGCACAAAGACAAAGACGCTAATCTGCCATGTTAATGAATAGAAGATTCCGTGTTTTTGTCATTGTGCCGACGATATCTAGACTCCAATTTGAGGTGGAATGTATGGGAGCAATATTCCCCAATACCTCCCTTAAGAAATCAAAATTTCTAGATAATGGTTGGTTGGTTAATTGGTGTTTTATAGCATTCTAGAAATTGACTCCTGCATGTTTTCATAATTAAGTACCCAAGCACAAAAATAAAAACTTCCCTCCAGGGTAGATAAACTGTCACCCAATTTGCTTGAGGAAACGGGGCTAACGGCCATATTCACCGGTAACTTGACTGGCGGCTAAACAGTCAAGCTTCTGATTGGCCATTGAAGAAGGAAAACTAGTTTTCTACCAATCAGAGGTTTGACTCCCGGCTAACCGACGGTCAAGTTACCGGAGAATACGGCTGTAAGTGTTAGGATGTCACTCGTCTGTTTATGACTTTTTGTTATGCATTCTGTAACAGCTCTGCTTATAGTTTCATACAGTGAAGCTGGTTATACTGGTGTTCAAAGGTCTAAAGATCTAGGTACTCCCTCACGTAGCCCCCTTGTTACACATACATGCGATTTCTCTGACAATAAATTGGCGGAAAATATTTAAAAAATAATCCGATGGCACCCAAGTTTTTCTTCATTTTAGTTAGAGGGGGTCCATCAGCTTCTACTCCCGAGATCTACGATTCGATATGCTAATCATATTTTTTTAGCTTAAATATTTCATACATGTGATTACACAGACAAAAAATTGGCGGAAAATAATAAAAAAAAATTTGATGCCCCCTAAATTTTTCTTCATTTTAAGTAGAGGGGGTCCATCGGCTTCTACTTCCCGAGATCTAGGTTGGTTGGGTTTTTATGGCGCATGACTCAAGACAAGGTTAGACCGAGATCTAGGATTCGATATGCTGGATTCATATTATTTAATCTTAACTAATTTTTATATTGCCTCGATATTTTTTAATTCTTTTATTCGATTTTTCTTAAAATTTAGTACTAGGCCACACTTGCGGTCAGAGTTTTCAGTAAAAAAGATTGGAAAATAAGAAAGTGGAATATCAGTTTTGCTAATTAAATTGTCCGATTTTAATTTTGCTGAAGAAATTGGCGGATTTCCGCCAATTGGCGGAAGAATCACATGTATGATATTTACTAGTTTTCATATTACTTTGATATTTTTTTTCGATTTTACTTAAAATTTATTACTAGGCAACACTCTCGGCCAGAATTTTCAGTAAAAAGCGATTGGAAATTAAGAAAGTGGAATTTTAGTTTTGCATATAATTGTCGGATTTTAATTTTGCTAAGCAAATTGATGGATTTCCGCCAATTGGCGGAGGAATCACATGTATGGTTACAATTATAATTTTATCTGGCGATACCACTTTTAAGATTTATCAGGCATTGTTTTAAAACCCCCGTTTAAACATTTAAAGAATAATTAAGGTTAACTGAAAGCTTTTAAGTGCAGGGGAAGAGGGGACTATTGGGACAAATTTTAAATTTACACGCAATTCCAAAAGTTTAAATTTTTTAATTATGTAACAAGCTTGAAAAGCAATAATTGATATCTCAAATGAATGTAATCGATCAGCCATAATTTAAACTGCAAGTTTTTGTGAATGCATGTACATATGGGTGGCCGCGGTGGTGCAGTGGTTAGCGTGTCTGGCTACGAGCATTACCGACCCAGGTTCGATGCCTCGCGGCTCTTGCTTGGGTAGCTGGTCATGGGTCAACTCAGCCCTTCATCCTTCCTGGGTCGATAAATGAGGACCAAGCTTGCTTGGGGAATCAACTGGGGGTCCAGCGTCGGGCTAGCCACTCGGCATGGACACACGCTAGTAATTAGCACCCCAGGCCCAAAAGGCTACAGAAACGGAGATGGGCACCACCTGATGGGCCACTAGGCCCGGGCAGACTTTGATTTGATATACATATGAATTTATCTTTGAATTTTGTTTTTAGTCCTTGCAAGAAATTTTAAAACACTCCGATAAAGTACAGAATTTAATTACATATTGTGGCACAATGTAGAAGTATTTGAAAAATGAGAACAAAAATTAGATTGAGTTCTGGAACTCAAACCTTAAATTCCTTTCAAGGAGTATAACAGTCCTATAAAAATGTAAAATATGTTTTTTAAAGATTAAAATGATAGAAGCTATAAGAATTTTTCCCCATGAGCATTTTAAGATTGGAATAACATTTAATTTGAATAAATTCAGTTTTAAATCAGGAGAAATATCTTTATTATATTTATGGTTTATTTACTTTATGGTGAATATTTCCTCTGACTTTTTAATATAAAATAGAAATTGTTTAACAAAAGATTTTGCAATGTTAAAAAGTTCTTTTTCTATCTTTTTAATGTTATCGTTACTGTGATAAATATTTCAAGTTCATTGTACTAAGATTGAGTATTTAATATTATATGAGACACAGGAATTTATGACAGTATTGCAAAACTACAAATATAAGAAATACAAAGAAACAAATACAGAAAGATACAAAAATTTCTTATAAAAGTAAGCTCTTGTAATATATAAACATTTCTAAAGGCTGTAAAGCTGCATCGAAATTATCGATTTAATTTTCACAACATTCAAATCTTTTTACATATTTTCTTTACCATTGCAAAAAAGCTCATTTGTGCACATATTAACTACTTTCAATGATAAAATCTTGTTTTACAAGTTTGAAACAAAATCAGTTGATAAAAGAATATGAATAGCTCTTTAAAAAGAATATGCATTTACAGATAAGTTTATTATCTTGCCATAGAAAGAAAACTTAAGCTCTATACCTGTTTTCAACATTTTAAAAAATAATATCCCATTCATGAGTTTTTCAGAAAATTTATTCTATACAAGCACAATTATAAATACTGTACATTTCTGAACTTTATGCAATTATTGATAGGAATATACAAAGTTTTTAAAATCACTTACAAGTGTTAAGATGAAATCCATTTCACAGATTTGTTCTGAACTTAAATAATGTCAAAAGTAACAATTTAATAACTTTAAAATCAAGTTACTAAGGCTTAAAATAACTGTTATTCCTGCACATCTTATTAAAACTATCACAGATTTTAAAAGTTATTTTAATGAGTAAAAATAATGCATTAAGTAAAAATAGCATGAGTATTTAGTTACACTTGGCAAAAGTTTATACTCAACAAACTTCAACTTTTAGAGTAGTTTTTATAAACAAAATATCCAATGCCAATAATTAGCACTAGACCTAAAGAAATTTTGATAAATGACCTTCGTTTTTCCCAGATCTCTGTTTCTTTCTGTTTCCTTTTAATGTTTTGGACAAGGGCAGCTGTTTTTTCTTCACGTTCTTTTCTAGCTCGCTTTCTAACTTCAGTCACACTAAAATTAAAAAAAAAATACTCTTGTATAATAAAAAAAATTAAAAACTAATACATTGCATCACAGGGTACTTCTTAATATGTTGAAAAAAACTGGTGACTAAAATTTATAAAAAAACCCAACACCTTATGTTTGTTTTTATGGACCTGTAGGTTTGAAAAGTTAACAAGAACTCCAAGTCAATTACAGTGAGAATCATCTTTAACAATATTTCCCAACGATCTTGCTAAAGCCAGAAATTAAAATGTCTAACGATTTATAACTTTTTAATAATAGTATTTTTCTAGATTCCCATGGTATCATTACAGACAGGTTTTACAGTAGTACTAACTTTATCTATAAAAAATCATTCTGATTAATGTATCATTTCCAGTTTAGAAGACCATTTACAGAACAGTATTTTAACCCAAGATATCCTGTTCAATTCCAATGTTTTTTCCCTCCCAGCTTGCTGTTACGAATTTAAATTTTCTTGATCTGGATCCATTTATTTTTGAAAAGTGAATGATGAAAAGGGGTGATGGGTTTGAAAAAGTGAATGATATTGAATAGTATTACTTGGCAGTTTAGTTGACTTGGTTAAATTTCCTACATTTCAAACTCATGCAATGTTTCCAAAACAAGTTGATTACCTTTCAGCACTTGTGGAGTGAGATGATTTTGTTAAATTGGGATCACTATGATTATTGTCTTCATTGGCTCTATTTTGTGGAGAGTCAGCACTTTCAAATTTGGTAGATAAATCACAACTTTGTCCAGCATTAGAATTCAAATTACAAACTTCACCATTCTGTTCTATGTAATTGCTGTTTGAAACAGTTTGAAACTCTTCAGAATTCCGTGAACGAGGGGGTAGAGGAGGAGGCAGAACTTCGGATCCACTCATATTTTCAAAATTGGTAGTGGAACGAATTTGCATCTAAAAATACAGCACTCAGTGAGATTAAGCAGCAAAGCACTTTAAATAAACATTCAACAAATAAAAATTGGAATAGTAACCTTTACATTACATATAAATTAGGTGCTATTCACTTTTCAAAACTATAGATATTTTAACATTCACCCATTAGGGACGGTTGGTAAGAAAAGTTGCCATGGGACATTTAATTTTTTACTGACTCTAATAGAGGACATTAAAAGTTTAAATGCATGATAACAGCTTCTAAAGAATGTATTTATTCAGATAAAAATAGAAATTTATACCTTCTAGGCCGTTTTGGTGGTAAAATCGCCGTTTTGGTGGTAAAATTGCTGCTGAGAGCGTTTCACTACATTTTGGAGATGGCTGGGAGATCATTTGGAAAACGCCAAATTAATCCAATGTTTTGGTTATTTTTGTGACTTGTTTCTATTGCAGAATATTCACAAGATCCCATTCTAAATATTACCAATTATAGTTGGAATGAGGGTATTTAAATTGCCAATAGCAAAGGTTTTCTTCTACTGGCAACTTTTCTTGCCAATCGTCCGATGTGTGGTCAAAACTTTTAAGAGTTACTCATAAGTAGCTTTTGCAAATTAATTATTTTTAATGCTTATTTGACTTCTTATCATAAATGTAGATCTTATTTATACTTTAGCATGATGAAATGCTTACCTTGGATAATAATTTTAGGTCTCTTTATAGATTTTAGATTTTTACCGATTCCTAACACATTTATTGGTTCAATCTCACACTAAATCATTTCTGGATACATTTATTTTCCTTGAAAGGGTTTTCTGGAAACTTAAAGTAGTCAAAAAATAAAATAAAATATCACTGGAATTATTTAACCCATTTTGAATGGGCCAATACCTAGTTTTAATCGAGTTTATGAGTAATCTTCAACATTTTCTGTGGGGAATATGCGAAATCTGGAGCCATAAAGATGAATATTGTAATTATGATGACTTTTCGATAGAGAATGACTAACAAGAACTTAGAATTCCAATAAGAGAAAGAGCTTCGGAAGGCAAAAAAATTAACCAAAGCTGTAAAAAAACGAAAGTTGAGAATATATATGACTCTGGCTGGTAAAAAAGTCCCTATGTCCCCAGACTGGGAGATATAAATAAAACTATTTTAACCTGAAAGTTAGCTTAAGTACTGAAATCAAAGGGTTTTGACCATTCCGACTTAAAAAGTACTAGTTCGGCTATTCTTAAAGCCTGAAAATTAGGAGAATATCAATATTTTGGACTGAACAGGCCCTATTCAGAAGGGGGGAAATACCCATTCTTGGACCCCCTATCAACAGTAGTCCCCATTCACTTTTATTTATGTATTATTTCTTTAAATTATGCATGAAAACATTTTATTATCAAAATCTTAAACTTTCTAATTAGTTTTTTCGACTTTTCATTTGTCAGAGTTTGAAAACTTTCATCAGTAAAACTTTTCGTGCGACATGTAAACCACAATTTTGATTACGACAAATAATGTGCTAAGAGTCAATACATAAATGCTCAACTTAAACCTCTATCCTATCATCATCTTCTATCAAATTTTTAACCTTATAAATTTTAATTTAACTGATATTATTAGGTCTAGTGATATTTCACCTAAGGGATTAGTTCTGACTCTAATAAAGTTGTTTTTTCTGCATTGTAATTACAATTTTAGAACAAGGCAACTTCAGTTAGGTGCCTGTAGAAAGCAGTCGCTGATAAAACTGAACTTTAACGAAAAATCGCTATTTTTCGGCTTTTCAAGATCTTGATTTTGAAATCAGACATGCTGGCTTTTGACCACATTATAGTTGTTTTTCCTACACCCTAATACTGACACGAGAAGAAGCCGACTTCAAGTTGGTGCCCGCAGCCGTCCAAGAAAACAGTTGCAGAAGGAATGGAACACTCCGTGAGCAAAACTTAACTTTCGAGAAAAATCGAGGCCTTTTCTGCAATCTCCCTATTCCTAACCGCCTAGCAAAGGCAGGCAAACTTTAGTTTGGCGCAACAAGATTTGTTTACATTTTCGCGGAGAAAAAATGCCAAAAAAGTTAAATTCTATTAAAATACCGAGTGGATCCGTAAAACTTGGTGGAAATCTGTAAATTTTAAGGACAATCCGTAAAAGTTGGCAGCTATGCTGTAGTAAATACAGTAAACTCTCGTTAGTACGCCCCCGCTTAGTGCGACGTCCCGCATATTACGACGTTTTTCTCTGGTCCCTGGTACCGATAGGCCTTTTATCATTAAAAACTATCCGCTTATAGCGCCCCCGCTTATTACGACTTCCCGCATATTTCGACGCTTTTCTCCAGTCCCCCGAAGAAAAATCCCGGTTATTGCGTCGTCGAGTTCCTTTCAAATAATGTATGAGCTAGAGAACCGTTGAAAACGCGTGTAGAACAATACGGTAGAACTGGTTTTTCCCAACCGCTCCCCTTTTTCCCCGAATGACCCCCGTTGGGCCCTCAACGATGACCAGTGTCTTGCAGGGCAAGTGAGTTGTCCTGTGACGAATCGGAACACTCCCTAAATTTCTTGGAAATTCTCCCCCTCTCCTCCAATTCGACTTCCGTATTCCATAGCTCAGTGTTCAGTCCACTGTTGTGTAAGTCCATTCTTTCTCGGCAGAAGTTTAAAATGGCAAGTTCTTCTGGAAGTAAAAGGAAAGCTTTGATTTTCGATTATAAATTGAAGATAATCAAGCTTTATGACGAGAAGAAAGGTGTTATGAATAAGCAGCAATTTGCAAATGAACAGGGGTTGCCTGTCTCTTCTATTTTAGTGATAAAATCCCGCTTAAAAAGGTTTCTAGGTAAGATTAGGTATAACGGGTTTTGGTATATCGACGAAATGGTGTTTTATGGAATTCCGCATATAGCGTCGTACCGCTTATTACAACGTTTTCACAAATCCCCTTGAACGGCGTACTAACGGGAGTTTACTGTAGTTTCAAATAACAAAAAATCTGCATCTACTTACTAGAGGAACATTTTCATTAAAAGAGCTCTTTATTTCCAAGACATCATTTGACAACACTCTCTTAGCACCTTCAATAATTGCCTGATATGAAAACCTCAACTGGTCGGGAGTTTGAATAAGACCCATTCGATAACGACGCATCTCTAGCAATTGTTCACGGATGTTGATGGAGTTCATATCATTATTCTTCTCAATCTAAAACAATAGCCTCAATAAAACAAGAGAAAAATCAAAACTTGCATAAGACTTAATTTCAATAAAAATTAAAGTAACTGCTCAGTATTCATTAATTTTTTTTCAATAAACTGACTAGCATACACAAGTGTATGCAGTAAGGAGCTACTATAAGAGTTACCGTTTATTTAAAGCAGCTTATGAAAAGTTTAGCATATCACACCAAACAAAAGCTTACATTGAGAGTTGCTTACTATTTTTAAACTAAGCCATTCAAACTTTAACAGCTGAATTCAATTAACTACAGCAAAACTAAATAAATTTAAATTTGGATTATAAAAGATATACTTCAATTACAGTTTTTTTGGCTAAAAAGTTCAGAATAGACACAGGGATAAAAACCAAATAAGAATTGCAGTTGATTAGAAAAAATTCACTTACAAGAACAAGACAAGAGTCAACTAAACAAAATGTTCCAGAGCGCCCAATACCTGCACTGCAATGAACCACAGGTGGGCCTACATTACTGTTCAACACACCAGATTCCCTTACTGAAAATAAAAAATTCAAAAATGCAGCAGGAGACTCAGGAACTCCAAAATCTGGCCACGTTGTATAGTGGAATTGCAAAACCTCTCTTGAATCTAGAGTCTAAAGAAACCGATTTGTTAATTGGTAAAATAGCATGCAAAACGAAGATATTTATATTATTTTGTTTTTCAATTTTCCTTACATGGGAATTTTTCACAAAGCTCTTCTAAATTTACAAAATCTAATAACCTTAACCCTCTACCGCCCATGGTGGCAAATAGGCTACCATAAGTTAAGGATTCAAGGATTTTTCAAGGATTTTTATTTCAACAAAACATAATTAAAAATTACACAAAAGATAGAAAAAAAAACAATGGAATAATACGCACACAACATTGAAGAGACAAAAAAAAGACGAACACATACATGCAAAAAGAAAATAGTAGTTTTGAAGTACCAAAAGAGCTCGTAGCTCGTCCATGATACCCAATACCAAAAACTCTCCCTAGGCAACAAAGCTGCGCTGACTCTATTTAGTTACCTTAAATAATATTTCTATGTCATTGTGTCCTGCTATGAAATTATGTAGTCCAGATTTATATTCAGATTTATTATTAGTGATTTTAAGGGTTTCATTTAATTTATTAAACAAAAAGGGACCAAGAAACACGTGTGATTTGTGAAAAATTTCTTTGTTAGATTTTGGTATAAAATAATTTCCTTGTGTATTTCTAAGAGAAAAGTTACTAGTTTTATATTGATAGAAAATTTATTATTGAAAATGAAAAGCAGTAACCGAAATATGTAGAGTTGTTCTCTTACAGACAAGATAGGATTTAATAAAGAATTATTTTTAATATGGGATAGGATTTTATTCTGCAAGTGGTTAAGAGGTTTTATATTATTATAGTAATCTGAAGCATAACATGTTATTCCGTAGTTGATTAAAGATTGAACCCAGGCAAAATATATTGAAGTTAAAAATTTATGGTCAATAATACGTTTAAGCTTAAAAAATTTCAAATTAATAAACCGTAATTTGTTTAACAAATAACTTACATGAGACTTCCATTTTAAATTACTATCAAATTGAAGTCCTAAGTACTTAATAGGTACAGGTATTATCACAGGTATTATATTATAGGTATAATCACAGGTAGAGAATGCACCATCACATTCCAGATTACAAGATAAGCCTCAATTACAAGTTAAGCCTCAATTTTCAGTACATTTTTCAATAATTGCAGCAATTGCACCTTTAAGTGCAATAACTTTTGAAGTTTAGGTTCAATCCCCAGTTTCAAAATTGTTTTTTAATTTTGAATAAAAAATTTAAAAAATTTTTGTAGTGGGCATTGACGGTTTAACAAGTGACATGAAAGATTTTAATCAATTCACTTTTCTAACTAAAGGTTGAGTTTATACCTTTTCATATACTATTTTTATATTTTCCATTATTTTAGTTACCAAACCAACATTTGATATTGATAAAAGCATCATCATTCTAGTCTAAAAACTAACAAACTGCAAGATGTTAACTATCAAAAGTAAAAACAGTTTAATAACAGCACAAAACATTACCTCTAAATCTGATAACAGAAATTTTCTGATCACATAGTAGGATTCAACTTTTTGACTTAAATATGTTATTTTTAATTTCACATCCGATAAAACAAGGACATCAGAACCTCCGCTCATGCTTCCTACAGGCCAGTATTGATGACATTTTACCTAAAAGGTAAAACATAAAAAATTAAAATATCTCAAATTAATAAATTTCCTTAGTAGGCAGTTAAATGCCATCATTTCCACATTCCAACTCTTTTTCACTAAACCCTATTGCATTAAGTCCCTCAGACAAATTAATTCAACAAGCACATTAACAAGAACAGTACATAGCAGGGCAGTAACCAAGGGGGGTTGGAGGTTCAAAAATTAGTCTTAAAATGTGCATAAAACCCCTACTCTTAAGGTTCAAAATTCGAGATTTTTCTTGGGGAGAGCCCCAACCCCCTTGAAAATTTGAAATCTATTATTACAGTCGTTCCTTGAAAATTTTAGGACTTATAGGAATAAGCACTAACAGTGACAAAGAGGGGAAGTGGGAACTCGAGGTGGAAAAAAGGGAATAGCGACTCCAAAACAAGTTTAAATCCAGTTTTTAGGGTAAAATATCCAGAAATTTTCTGGGGGAGGACCCCCAGACCCTCCTTTGGAACTCTAGAAATTAAAACTTTTTTGTAAAAAATTCGTCAAAATGCAAAAATCCAACTAAAATGGAAATTAAATTCTTGAAAATGTAGGTCCGAAATCCGGATTAGGTGTACCAAAACTAGTTTTAAAATTTTTTTCCAAAACCCCCCCCAAAAAGTCTAGAGAGAGTTATGGCCCTGGTACATAGTGAGACATACATGAATTCACAGAAGAATAAATTTCAAATGTTAATTTTTTTCATTTCCTCTCCAAGAAGTAATAAGATTTCTACTCTCTTTATTTTGGACTACAAAAAGCACACTTACAGTATTTTTCTCAATCACTCGATTCAACATTAATATTGCTTTGGATTTTTGTTCCCATACCATCAACCAAAAATGACCAGTAGTCTCTGGCAGAGGTCCCTATCAAAATGAAACCAATAAATTAAAATCAAATGTAAAACAGACTAAACTAATTTCAATAAACCATTAATATTTCCATCTTTATAGAACACAACTAAAACACATTTTTACAAATAAAACACATTTTGTACAACATTTGTACAACTAAAACACATTTTTACAAATAAGCTTGAAAAATGGAAATATTAAATATAATATTTTATGAAAAAAGATTTGTAGAAATATTCAAAAAATCCAAATCATAGGCATAGGTATCAGCATGGTTGCCACTCTTCAAAAATTGCAAGACGGAACTTTAAACTATCATTTTCCCCCAGTCTAGCAAATTTTTATGAGCAGTTAAATAGTTCTTTAAATTTTAAGTTAAAGCTGCTGTATCTATTCACCCACATAAGTGGACCAAAACACTCGAAACCAGTCATACTGGAAAGGATACCTTGAGCCTGGTACCTTAGAACGCTATGCCATTCCGACCAAGTGATCTAAAAAACTATACGTACTCGTGAGGGGGTACCTTAGAAATAATGTTGGGTTAACTCCCCCCCATGAAATGAAAGTCTGGTTATGGCCATGGTCAATACAGCACTATTTTTAGGTCCCTACTTACAGGTTTCACTGTATTTAGAATGCTCTTGAAATAGGGTCGTGGTCAAAATGTGCGATGCTAGTACCAAAATTTCGTATAAATAGCAGCCAATTGGTCAGCTGATCAGTCTCGTAATATACCCAGGACGGAATTCCGTTTACAGAACTTATAACCCTTTCAGACCTAACCGCCCCAAATTTCCCATTGGATACAATGGTAATCTTGGGCGGCTTAGGATTGAAGGGGTTAAAGACTGAATTCCATCCCCAGTACGGAAAAGTGGCACCCACGGGTATCAGTAGTAAACATATATAATTTTTCAGATAAAAAATAAGGAAATAAATAACCCATTAAACTTACTTGAGTTAAAATATATGACCTGTTGGCAGAAGATACATTCACAAGACTGGCATTGATGTAATCTTTTTCACCTCTCTTTAAACGCACTCTACTGTGATCAACTGAAACATATTTTTCATAGTTAAACAGCTAGTTAAATCTGAACATATTTATAAGTTCATTTAAGTAGTTGAAATAAAAAAATATAATGTAGGATTTAACCCCTTCTCTGTCGCATGTCATACGCCCAACACAGTGACCCATTTTAGTAACTGTCGCATGTCATGCGACCGGCGCAAAATTCGGCTGTGGGTTATTTTGTTGTTGTCTCCTTTTCCACCTTCTTCCCCATTTAGTAACGAATGCGAAGGATTTAAGGGGCGTTTCAGACTAGTCTGGAAGCCATAAAACTGTCATGGACCTTCCATTGAAAGTTCCCACGACTTTCTTTTTTGCTGATCCCCAGAAACTCAATAGCTCCCCCAAGGAGTTCTAAAGATCAACGAAGCGTGAAGGTCAAGGGCGATTTTCTATTGTAGATGTGTTGCAGGAAAAACACGAGAAAAGAAAGCACAGCATAAATTATATTTAAATCTTTTTAATTATCTTTATCTTTAACACCTTAGAGAGTCAAAAGTATTGTTTTATATAAATTCATAACATTTTAATAAAAACAAACTGTGGAAAATGTGTGTGTGCAATGGTTAAGAAGGTGTATTGCAGGAAAAACTGCAGATCAGTAAACGAATTATCAAATATTTGAACATTCGTAAAATGGCAAAAAGGGCCCAGGGTTAAAATTTTTGGCACTTTTCAGGGTCAAAATACAACATATTTTAATTTTAGACAGTAAAAAATAATGAAAATTTTGGGTCGGAAATTGAAAAATAAAACGTCGAAGAAGGGGTTAAAATAAAGCTTTAGACTAAACGAATAATAAGAGCTTGAATATTAATATTACATTGAATCCAACAAGTGGCATCATGGAAGCACTTCCATGCCACGGGTCAGGGGTTCAATTCCTGGCATGGGACCAAGGTCGATTCAGCATTTTACAGATATGCCAACTTTTCAAACAGCCTGTCAGGAGCATTCAAATAAGACTTCGACAAGCATATAAAAAATGTTTAATAAAATTTAGACCTAAAAACTAATACTTCATCCACACAGTCGAATGAAACTGAAATTTTGTTTAATAAATGCAACAAAATCTAGTTAAATTATAGGAAATATATTAATAATTTAACAGGTACAATCACATTAGCCTGTCGACCCGCCAACAGAAGCGATCTGTTGCCAAGAATGGTAAACCCTGCCTAGGGGCGGATCGAAGCAGTAGCGGATTTCTAAATAGGCTAGCTAGGCTATAGCCTACGGCGGCAAATTTTAGTAGGCGGCAAATTTTTGACGGCAGAATTTTTTATGAATAAAAAAAGGAGAGCAGAAAAGAAACACTAAACATAAGCTCAGACGAGAATGTCCTTTCAAAAAAACCATTCTGTGGTTTACAAGGAACTGTTCTCTTTGTTACCCAAAGGGTCTCAAAATGAGCAAAAACACTACTTTAATGGGCAATTTTTAAAAAAATGTCTGGGGGAGAACCCCTACACCCCCCTCTCAAATTTTGATATATTATGTTAAACAGTGTTTTCCCCTTGAAAATTATGCTGCCTACAAGAAGCTTTTCCCTTTTGGTGCATTCTCCACTCCATAGAGTTTAAAAATAGATAAACACAAGTTTTGGGGAAATTTCCAAAAATATTTTCTGGGGGAGGACCTCTGGCCCCCGTTTACTTACTGTTTTTCCTTACAAATTAGCCTTAAAATGCATAAAACCCCTACTTATTTTAAGGTTCAAAATTCAAAATTTTTCTTGGGGAGAACCCCCAACCCCCCTTGAAATTTTAAAATCTATTATAACAGTCGTTCCTTGAAAATATTGGGACTTAAAAGGAGTGGTCCTCTCGGGGTAGTCTAAAAATGAGTGAAATCATAAAGGGGCAGTGAGTTAGGAGTTCTACTCATCCCACTAGCGGATCCAGGGGGGCTAAGGGACTTTAGTCCCCCTCCCCAAAAGGAATAAGAACTAACTAAGAGAAGGAGGGGAAGTGGGAACTCAGGGGTGTAAAAAAAGGGAAAAGCGACTCTAAAACGAGTTAAAATCCTATTTTTAGGGTCAAATTTCCAGAAATTTTCTGGGGTAGGACCCCCAGACCCCCTTTGGAATTTCGAACCCTATTATTTACCACTTTTCTGTAAAAAGTTCGTCGAAATGCAAAAATCCTACCAAAATGTAAATTAAATTCTTGAAAATGTAATGTCCGAAATCCGGATTAGGTGTACCAGAACGTGTTGAAAATCTGCTTTTTATACTTAAATTTCCAAAAATTTTATGGGGGAGGCCCCCCCAGACCCCCCTTCTATGGTATTAGAAGACGAATTTGATATTGAAAATTTTCAGCCACTCCCCCCAAATACCAAATCCTGGATCCGCAGCTGTCTTCTTACCTAGGTCACCAACAAAATCGAAGTAAAGTGTCAAGAAAACTTTTTTGCCAAACCCCCTCCCCCCGAAAAGTCTAGTTACGACCCTATGTAAGGGTCTCAATATGAGCTAAAACAAGTTTTCAAAAATTTTCTGGGGATGACCCCAGATCCCCCATTTTTACTTCGTTAAGTGATCTAACACTTCAGTTATAAATACACTCGGGACCTTAAGAACACGTTCAGATTGACCGCAATAAAAGAAAATAATAAGAAAAAAATAAGAAGCCAAAAGTAAAGTCACGGCGTGTACCAAACCCACTTAAAATCTATGACCCCAACCAAAAACTGAAATGACACCCTTAGTTTTGTAAGATGTATAGCATACAGGCGGTAAATTTTGGTTCAGCCTATAGGCGGCACATTTGGAAATCCGCCACTGGATCGAAGATTTGATTTTTTGGGGGCCTATTTTCAAAATCCAATTGAATGTTCTTGATGATCTTAATATGGAAAAGATAGTGAATTATCCTGCTACAACTACTAAATGGTCTGGGGGTCCTCCCAGAAAATTCTTGGAAATTTTCATCCGAATTTCGGATATAGATTTTATGGTAGAACTTATGCATTTTGACAAACTTAATATAAAATAGTTACAAGTACCAAGGGGGTCTGGGGGTTTCCCTCAGAAATTTTTTTTATATAGAATATGTCCAAATGCCCGAACATGGTTCGGGGGAAATTTTTACCTAAGTAAATAAAGAAAAAAACTACAAATCCAAGTTATTTGTAAAATGTTTTTGGCTGGAGAAATATTTTACCCTCCAAGTACTACGGAAATTATGCAAAAACTACGGATCTACGGCGAAAAATTAAGTTTTCTTGATGAAAACCTGAAAGTTGGCTTTTCCTAAGATATTGATTGTTACGCTGAAAAAATAACATATCCAAGACGCGATAGGCAATTTTCACTGAAATTCACATTCATGTTTAAACACAATGTTTTTGACTTTTAAACACTTTAAATCTGGTGTAACATTAACAGGAAGGAATAAATGAAGGTATTAAGTCCATAAAAATTAAAACTTATGGATTATTTGGTTATTAGTTCAGTAATAAAGAAAACTATTTTATTGTAAAAAAGTTTTGTACCTAAGTGTAGCAAGATAAAACTAGATTGAAATTATGGGGACATTTTGATGAAAATGTGGACAGTTTTCGGGGAAATTTTGGACAAAATTGTGTTATGGGGAAATATTGAGCTTTGGAACATATCCTGCACCCTGCTCTTGGTTCTCATAATCTTTGTTTACTGGGGAAAGGGAAGTAAACTTTAAAAATATAGGCACAAATCTGGTTTATTATCGAAATATATGAATTTATGTAACTGAGAATTTCAAATACAGAAAATAAGGCTGATCCAAACAATCTCGGCCTGGTGCCAAAATGACAATGAAGTAGTTGATTTTGGGAGCCCAGTTCTATAAAATTTAAATTTACTTCCAATAAACAGTATTGGCAACACCAAATTTTGGAATAAATGTCATCCAGGCCCGTGTTATTTGGATTTACCGAAAACAGTTTTGAAAGCTTACATGGATTAACATCTCGGTAGCGATTCAAATTTTTGTTTTGAATCTTTTTTGCATCTTTGATTATGTAATCAAAGTTGTTGGATTCATTTCTTATTTCCTAAAAATAAAAAAAATTTGTAAATAAACAGCAAAAAAACTTATCAAAGAGAAGGTAAAAACATAGTTGCCCTAAATAAGAGAAACAGTAAGCAAAATAATCAATCTACATTTAAGGCACTTGCAGAAACAATGAGCAAACTTCAATCTACAGCTGTTGGAATTATCCCTGAACTCCTTAACTTCAATTTAGTCTTTTTAAATTGTAATACCACACTTTGATTATATTCAGTGATTTTTCACTTCACTCAGTGAGGGTAAATTCAGGACCAGTTTTATGTAAATCCTCCATGGCAACCACTAACTACTGGGGGATTTACAGCACTGCTACAAAAGAGACATCAGCAATTTGCTGCACCGATGAAAAAATTTTTTTCAAAAGAAACAATAGGAGGCCTCGAAAACGATTGCTGGGATAAAATAGACGCGACTAGCTGCAGGAAGTGCGATCACCGAGTGGCCATTTTCCTGAGCCGGCAGAGATCTGAGTTGTCTAAATTTCTTTAATAGAAATGTAAAAATTATCTTCTAATATCAATTCCGTGCTACTTTGAAATTCAAGGGCTGTTGCATAACCAGAGTGTTCCGATTAATTGAGAAAGTAAGTACAGTCGAATCCGCTTAATGTGATCACGGTTAATGTTATCAATCGGATAATGTTATCGAAATCGACAGGTCCCGATCATTCCTATTTAATTTAATGTAAAATACTTCGTTTAATGTGATCAACTATGAATCATCACTCCGCTTAATATTATCAAAATTTGTCCATATCCCCTTTAAAACGACCGCTTTTGAGTTCAAATTTCATATTGAAGGTCAATTTTTACAAGCAAACATCTGCCCCATGAGAACATCTGGCGCTTCTTTTTTCTGAAACTCAGCAGTAAGAAAAAGAAAACATTCCGCATATATTTAAAGAAAACAGTTTTGGGGGGGTTCAAATTCATACTTGTGATTGGTTAAAGAAACCACCAAGATCGAAGCTTTGCAGATGTCTGAAAAGAGATTTGAACTTCCCTTGTTCATGTTCACTGGAATTCAGATTACGTTATTAATAAGTGGTTATTAGAGTGGAAAGATATAATGGAGTGGAAAAACGAGAGACTTTTCTATACAAATAAATATACAAAGTAAGCTATTATTTTACTTTTATTAATTGAACTACTCTAATATTTACCCCTTAAAAATTTTACCTAGGTTAAAAATAGTGTTTTGAATATATTTAACGATTACATGATTTTGATTTCAAGGAAACAATCTAGTTACACTGTTTGCTGCTTTTTGATATGAGATCGGTTATTGTTATCGATCGGATAATGTTATCAGTTTAGTCTCGGACAATTGCGATCACATTAAGCGGACTCGACTGTATTGAAATCCTAGTCAGAACATATGTGCTGCCATCTAGTTCAAATAAGAAAATTCATCAGTACTTCAACAGAGAAAAATATTTTTTATCAACCTCAGTTAATTATTTAGGCTACTTGTGAATACATAGGCTTGATTTTTTGTTTTCAAATGAAAATTTCAATATTCTGTTTGACATGAAGTCACTTAGAAAGGGACTGTAGGAAAAGCAAGCATAAAGAACGAAAATCCCGGCGGCGATAAAAGCCGCAGCCAGCAACCGAAGAAATCGCCCGCTCTTGCAGTTTTTGACACTTCCTATTGCAACGGCATCTGTTGTTACCGAAAATGTCTTTTGCAGCAGTGGTGTAAATCCTCCATAAAGCAGACGCTAACAGATCTATAGCAGCATCCGTTCAGCCAGTTTCCAGCTTTTGGGAACCACCAGCCTAAAAGTAATCCGAAGTGTCCAGACCAGGCCTTAAAGTAGTCGATTCTGACAACCAAGTTCTGTGGAAGCTGAATTGTTTGCTAGTCTTCGGCAAAACTGAATTTCAACAAAAACCTCACCCCAGACTCCGGCTTTTATACTGAGGAAGTCCTTATTAATTATTCGTCATAGCTTAAGTTGTTCGGATTCACTGTGTGTTTCAAGAGGATTACTTCAAAAGTAAATAACTCAGTCCTTGTAACAAAGTAGCTTCCACTTTTATTTTTCAAAAGAAGCAGTAGAGATGAAATTTACCAAAAATAACAATAATTGATTGTAAATTAAAATATCAGTTTAAGATAAAGGATTAAGCATGTTTAACATAACATTAGATACCCATGTTATTCTATAATATATATTTGGATAATCTGCGAATTCATAAAATCCATATATTGGTTCAAGAAAAATACAACGGGGCAAATGTATCGCTTTAATTTGAGTTATTTGTATAAGTAAATAAATTCATAAACAAATCAACCACAGAACAGTTCTCACCTGGAAAACAGCATTCCAACCATTTCGTTTGTCAATATCTGAAAACTCCAACTCCATGAGAGAAAAATCGCTTTGAATCCAAATACATGAAAAAATTTGAAAAACGAAATTTAGACAAAAATATCACCCATAATTTATCAATTTTTGAGTCTTGCGGCTACTAATTTATGCGCATATTATTTGATACAATCCGAATCCGAAGATACAGCAGGAAGTTCGCGGGTTACATTGAGTTGTATGCTGGAAACAGGTAGAGAAATAAAAATATAAAGCTGAGAAGTTGAGGAGGATGATTGAGGATCCAAAACTCTAAATACCGAGAGATGCCGCTTTACACAAAGGGGGAAAATGCATGTTAACGTTTTTGAAATCTGACGTCACCTTGTAAAAAAAAGTGGGAGAAAAGACGTCGACGTTTTTCTTCTCATGATAACAGTATAATGCTTGATCCAGATATTTTATTCAGTTTTTTATGAAATAGTCAAAGGATTTTTTTCATTCTGTAGTTTAATTTGTGATTTTGCGAAAACAACCCTTATTCTAGTCACGTGATTTTATTTTCCCGTTGACAGTGCGCTACCTGTTGTTACTTTCTGTACCAACCACCCCAACCACTGCTAAACCTTTCTGCTTTTCTCTCTACACGACTCTCTATTTTAGGGTTGTTATAATAACTCTATATTTAATTTTTCCAACATATCCAATATTACTAAATCTTCAGAAGGAAAAGAAATTCGGAATCCCGAAATCAAATATGCGAAAAGAAATTTAACTAAATATTGGCAACTTTTATTAGTCATGGATATTCAATCTGCCATATCAAGGTATATTGCAAAAAAAATTAGATGAGTAATTAAGCTCTTAATGTTTATTTTCTTCGCTTCTGATCAATCCTTTTTTAAGTTTTGGTATGATGTATCACTTGTTATTGGCATGTGTCGTTTTGGGAGTTATTGTTATTTTTATTTAGTTGGTTGGAGTTTACATCTGATTCAATGTTTATTTATAGTAACGGCAAGAAAAACAAATTTACAACTGTTTAACATTCTCTCATACAAATCTCTAAAATTAAATTCTGTATAAATTTCACATACTGAGAAGAATACTTGATGAACTAAAACTGTAAACATTGTTGTGAAGTGAAAAACTAATTTTGGCAAGTCATTATAAATATATGGTGGGTGATCATACGGGCTTATGACATTCTGAAGTATTCACATTCTGACAGTTTCACGGTTCTGTGTACCTGAGTTTCGTAACATAATCTGCAATTGTTTTGTGTATTTTAAGATAGCCTGTAGCTTTGTATTATAACATGTATTTTTATTGATTGAGTAATCTCAAGAACCTGGGTTTAGCACGTATGAAAGGCACAGAAGTGGATTCTGACAACCTGATTTGTGTTGAAATGGAAGTGTTTTCATGTCAACGCTAAGTATTGTCAAAAACAAACTTTGACAAAATGTTGCTGTGATCCTTATTCATTGGATTTACTCTTAGTTATGAATATCTGGTGCCAATAAACAAGTGAGGACCATTGGTTCTTGTTAATTATTTTGGCTCTAATAGTGGTGCTATAGGGTAATACCTGATATCTTAGTAGGACACCGAGTGTGAAAATTATTATGGGTTGGGTTAGAAACAAGTTTTGGAAAGAACACACAAGACTGCCCGATTGCCCACAAGATCAGTTGCTTAGTTGGTGGTCATTATGATTCACCTGTTTCAAATCTGGTCCATAAATTACTTTATTTAACAGTGATTTTAAAAATGTATGTAATCATGTTACATAATTCAAAAGTTATTTCTCAATTGTTTAAGTTTGAAACATGTTGAAGACATTTTTACTTTCACATTATGCTGGCGTAAATCTTGCCAAGCAGACTTATTGGCAACAGCACAAAGTCACTGTAACAAATCATGCGAAGCAGACGTTATTCCGTTCAGGGTTGGTTGCATCATTATTGGCGACTTTATCGCCTGGGTCGTCATAATGGAAAAGTAGGGAAAGCGGGGATGAATGGGACAAATTTCACATTTTTGCTAATATTGAAAAAAATTACATATCTTAATCCTGTGAAAAGTTTAAAACCAATAATTAAACTCTTGGTTACATTATAAATACATGTATTCAATCAATTAGCCATCATTTAAACTCAGAGAAAAGTTTTTATGAATGTATGTAGTTTGTCCCATTCATACCCATGGTGGGGATGAATGCATACTTGCCAACCTTTATGGATTGTCTGTAATATTTACAAATTTTCTTTAGTTTAACAGATTGATTGAAAAAATTACGGATTTTGCGTTTTTGTCCACTTAACTATCCTTGAAAACGCAAAACACTCGTGACGTAAACGATTTTCTCCAATTGTATCTTTTTACTTCAAAACCAGATTTCTCTACTAATCCCTTTCCTTACGATCTCCTTAATTTCGGTTCCTTTATTGAGTGAAATTTGGCTTTTTTGCAAGTTTTTTCGGATTCGCCGGGCCATCGAGTCTTGATGTGTGCTCACCCAAAAAGTTTGCTTCTTTTCATGTTCCTTTCGTAATGCAAAAAAACACCAACTTTACTGGGATTGGAATTAGTGTTGTATTTTTCAGGCTTGTTAACGCGGAAAGCTTCAAGTTGTAGTTTTCTAATAATATTACGCTAAAAGTTTTACGGATGTAAGTTTTCAAAAGTTGGCAAGTATGTGAATGGGACAGTTAAAAAAAGTTCAGAAATTTACAAAAATAACAAAGTTATTTTAAACATTCCATAACATTTAGCTTTTTAAAGGAACAACACACTTCTGTTTTCCGAAGAAAAAAATTAAAAAGGCATTTAAAGGAAAAAAACACCCTACTTTATTTGACTTCATGACAAGCAAAATTAACACATAAACTGTGCAAGTCCTTTTGTTCTTTCAGCTCGGTAGTCGAAGCTTGGTATTATTTATATAAATGCTATAATTGCTTTTTATGGGTTTGTACTTTAAAGAGTGTAAATAGATAATTTTTGATGACTGGGCCAAATACCCAAAGCCATTCCTTTCTTGCGGTTACATTTTCCTGCCATTCTGAAGGAACTTTTCATAAAAATTGAGCATATAAACCAAACTTTTTTGAATAATAGTTTAACCATAACATATTTGAGATCCAAGTTGCAAGTATTTGCTCATTAAGACTTTGCATATTCACCCATTAGTTAGGAACATAGAACACAAGTTTTAACATGGATTTTTGCACCCTATTTTTAGTAACTATTGGAAATTACTTAAATGAGTTGAATATAGCAAGCTATTGATAGAAAGTTTTGAAACCAGGAAATGAAGTGATAATGGAACTGTTCCATTCATCCCCATGCCAACTTATTTTTAAAAATTCTAAAATTAGACAAGGAAAGTATCCATGGATTTTCTCCATTTAAATTTTAAAATAATTTTTAGCTTTAGTCAGGCATGTGATTTTTCCACTAATTAGCGGAAATCCTCTAATTTTAGAGGTATTGATTATCGGAATTCCGATTTTTTGAAATTTTATATTCCGCTCAATTGTGTGCGGAAATAATTTTTTAAAGCGGGAAAAAATCTCAATATTTCGCTTCCGTTAAAAAATTTCAATTTGAAGCAGGTAACATTATTTGAAGGTCAGCTCTGTTTTCGGATAATTATGGGAGGCGGAGTTTGGGGTAAAACGGTTGTCATATGCGATATTTTATTATTTCGGGCACACTGAAAATTTCTGGGAGGTTCAGAGCTGACATAGTAAAAACCAAAACGACTCAAAACCATGTTTCATAGGGTCAAATTTCGAAAAATTTCTGGGACCCCCAGACCCCCCTTTTGTTCTTCTTAACTCAAACTTTCACAATTCTTTTTAGATTGAGTTGAGTAAGATGAGAGTAGTAGGAATTTGGGACCTCCCGAAATAAATTTCTATGCCACTGTAACTAATCTAGACGTTTCTGAAAATTTTCAGATACAGTCGAGTCCGCTTAATGTGATCGCAATTGTCCGAGACTAAACTGATAACATTATCCGATCGATAACAATAAGCGATCTCATATCAAAAAGAAGCAAACAGTGTAACTAGATTGTTTGCTTTAAAATCAAAATCATGTAATCGTAATAAATGTATTCAAATCACTATTTTTAAACTAAGTAAAATTTTAAGGGGAAAAATAAGAGTAGTTTAATTAATAAAAGTAAAATAATCGCTTACTTTGTATTTTTATTTCTATAGAAAGGTCTCTCTTTTTTTCCCCATTATATCCTTCCACTCCAATAAACCACTTATTTATTACATAATCTGAATTCCAGTGAACAAGAGAAAGTTCAAATCTCTTATCAGACATCTGTAAAGCTTCGATCTTGGTGGATTCATTAACCAATCATAAGCATGGATTCGGACCCCCCCCCTAAAACTGTTTTCTTTCAATATATGCGGAATGTTTTCTTTTTCTTATACTCATACTGAGTTTCAGAAAAAAGAAACGCCAGATGCTCTCATGGGGCAGCTGTTAACATGTAAAAATTGACCTTCAAAATGAAACTTGAACTCAAAAGTGATAGTTTTAAAGGGGATATGGACAAGTTTTGATAATATTAAGCGGAGTGATGATTCATAGTTGATCACATTAAACGAAGTATTTTACATTAAATTAAATAGGAATAATCGGGACCTGTTGATTTCGATAACACTATCCGATTGATAACATTAACCGTGATCACATTAAGCGGATTCGACTGTAATTTCTTTCTTGAGCAATCACATGCCGGTTTAGTTCAACTATTTTTTAATAAATAACCATAGAAGTAAAACAATAAAAGTTACTTTTGGTATGGGAAAACACATTTAGTAGTCCGATTAATACAAAAATGGAAGCTGGTGTTAATAAACACATTTGTTGAATTGGCTGGGTAGTACTATCTTATGGTTGAAATAACAAAAATTTAAAGTGAAGTTAAGATATAAAAAAATTGAGCTGTCCCGTTCATCCCCTGTCCGATTCATCCCCACTCTCCCCTACCCATTTTTGAGATGTGCTGAATCAGCACATCTCAACACTAACAGTAGCAGCAACAACAGCAACAGTATCAGCACTGCTGATACATTTAAGATGTTATATTACAATCGGGTACCACTCTTCTTATTTACTTATTTTAGGGCTACTCTTGGCATCATAATTTACTATCCTGTATACTTGCTGGGGGATCCATTCAAAATCCCGACAGCTCAAATGCCTGACAACTCATTTGGGTGGTTGGTGAAGCTGCACCGCAGGATCCCTGGGCTATATCACTAAAGGGGGCTATAACCTAAAAATTAAAGTCCTAATGTAAAAAAGTGTGGTAGTGCATCGCGCTTCCACGCCGCAGGTCCGGGGTTCAAATCCCAGGCTGGGCAGGGTCCACTCAGCCTTTCATCCCTTCAGTGGGTCGATAAAGTGAGGACCAAGCATGCTTGGGAACTAATGTAAAAAAGTGGCATTACAGGAATAATTTTGTCAGAAGATCATAGAAAAATCAAATATACTTGTCGCCAAAGCTATTCCTATGGTGTTACTCTTTTACCGTTAGAACCCTAAAATATTAGGCCCCCTATTATTTCAGTCATGTGATACAAAAGAGTTGTCGGACAAACGTACGTCAGGCAAGTGAGTTTTCAGGCAATCGTACCTGTGAGGCAATTGACATGTCGGGCTAATGTTGTCGGAATTATGAGCTTTCAAGATTTCAAACCATACCCACATGCTGGTTTACTAAGAAATAAATTATCGCCTTAGTAAAAACAAGAGGCATCAGTTTGTTACGAAAAACCTTTGTTTGCTTGTATGAAATATTCTTAAAAATTTATTGATTATGAAAAATTCTAAAAAATGCAATGTGCCCTTTTGACCTACCTGTACATCCACCCATGCTAGAAATAATTTTGTCGCTAAGTAAATTATGATTGATTCATAGGAATAAATCCAATAATTCTGCCCCGTTTGACTTTTTATTTGCTAAAACCCTTCATTGCTGAGAAAACATTTATTTTTACATGACTGGGTTGCCACATCCACTATTTCAGCTCCATTTTTATACTCAATTCCTTTTGAACTGGGGCCTGAAGAATAGTGCTTTCCCCCCTTGCTAGAAGCGCAACCATGGCTATGCTCTTCGCGCAGCCAATAGTAAGCATTCTTCGTCGCTGTGAAGTTGATAGTTGGCATGGTTACTGATTCAGTGATGGGGAAGGAAATATTTTCAGGCGCCAGTTCAGAATGAACAGAGTATAGCAACAGGCCCAAGATCTCTGGAATAACCATCATGGGATTGTTACCTAAATGGTAACTCTTAACAATCTGGGCCAGCATGATTTATTTTGATAATTTGCTTCAATTCTGATTTATTGGCGAGTAAACAATTTAACTTCTATGGAACCTAGGTTACCAGATTCCATTACTTTACAGCCATTTTGGGAACCAAGCCCGGTTTCTCTATTCTTTCCCGGTTTTATATTACGAAATGCAAAATCAGCTAACTAATGGACGTAGTCACCCGTAACTTGACCTGCAGTTTATCGGCAGTCAAGCTTCTGATGGGCAGATGGAGAAGGAAAACTAGTTTTCCACCAATCAGAGTATTGACTCCTGGTTAACCACCTGTCAAGTTACCAGTGATTACAGCCTTTATTGGCAATGATTTGCACTAAATTTCAGTACTACATCACACATTTTGCCCAAAAATATGCCGATTTTACTCAGATACAGCTTTAAGTTAAAATTATAGGACCTATTAAATTGTCATGATATTTTATAAATATTTCTTCAATTTAAAAAAATGCTAGACTGGAAGTAATGATTTAAAGTGGTAGTTCAAAGTTCCGTCTTGCAATTTGTGAAGAGTGGCTCCCATGATTATGTTGTTTTGATAAAAGGTAGTGAAGGTATTAAGGTAAATCGGTAAGGTTTGGTCGACAGGATAGTAGGCAAGAACCAAAAAAGGATTAAAACCCCAGTTTTGACAAAAAAATGATTTATTTTGGTAAATTTTATTTAATACTGTAAGAAACATAAGTTAACGATTTTGGGTGAAATTTTTCAGATTGAATGCCTATGCGAATATGCCAACTCCCATGAGGCTACGGGACCTCATCCGCCAGATTCGTGCTGCTCGAACAGCTGCGGATGAAAGAGCTGTTGTGCAAAAAGAATGTGCATATATTCGTTCCCTATTTCGGGAAGAAGACAATACTTGGAGGTGCCGTAATGTGGCTAAACTTCTCTATATACATATGTTAGGATACCAAGCTCATTTTGGGCAGGTAAGTTTAAAACTCTTGAGATCAATTTTATTTCAATGTAATTTGAATTCTTCCTGATCTGGAAAATAACTCCCTCACTGATATGCTACTGTGCTGATCTAAACAAATTTTTGATTCTTATCAAGGAAATTCATGTCACAGCATCATCTAAGAGTGGGAAAGTGTGTTCCGTAATCAAATTACCCAAACAATAGTTTAAGGGGGTACAGGGGCCTTCTATTGTTATTGGAGTTCCATACATTTTTGGAACGGTAGCAGAAACGTCTATGTGAGAGTCATTTAGCAAAGAATTCCCTGTTATTTTTAAAGGATATGATATTTCTGAACTCCATGCACGGTTTTAAGAAAGTGGAACACCTGTAAGAATGATTTAAGGACAAACACATACGAGAGCTGCAATTCATACATGATTACCACCCACCAATGATGGATCCAAGAGTCCAAATCCGATCAAAAGGAAGTTTTCGTAGGTATTGCATAATTTCACTTTAAAATCATTCTTACAGGTGCTCCACTTTCTTAAAATTCTGCATGGAGTTCAAAAATATCATATCCTTCAAAAATACCAGGGAATTGTTTGCTAAATGACTCGCATAAAAGTTTCTGCTACCGTTCTGAATGTGTATGGAACTTCATTAACAGTGGAGGGCCCCTGTATCCCCTTAAACTATTGTTTGGGTAATTTGATCGTGGCACACATACTCCCAATCTTGAATGATGCTGACATGAATTTGGTTTATAAGAAACAAAAACTTGTGTTGAAATTCAAAAAAATAAAACTATCCTTAATTTTTGGACAGAAGTGTATATTTATGGCTATGACTTAATAACAGTCATCACAATTTCACAGAAGCAAAAATCTATCTATATTGATTTGTAAAAATGTTGGATTTGTATACATGAACTTTTCTAAACTAGTTTTTTGTCTCTTCTGATTAGCTGGAATGTCTGAAATTAATAGCATCTCCACGCTTTACAGATAAAAGAATAGGTTATCTTGGATCTATGTTATTATTAGATGAAAGGCAAGATGTTCATCTTCTAATAACAAATTCTTTAAAGAAGTAAGCTTTGTTTCATTTTGAAATAGAATTTGATCAGCTGATGTTTAACTTTTTATTAATTTCATTTTAACGTCTTTTAGTGACCTCAATAGCCAAACACAATTTGTTATTGGTTTAGCTCTTTGTACACTAGGGGTTATTTGTTCACCAGAAATGAGTAGAGATTTAGCTGGGGAAGTAGAGAAACTTCTCAAAACATCCAATGCATACGTTAGAAAAAAGGTATGTAAAAATAAGGTCTTTTTTAATTTTAAATTGAACATTTAATTTATTTTGGTGTGAAAGAAGGTAAATATGGTCACATCACTAATGCATCCCTTGTTGCAATCTAGCTTTTCGGGTTACAAATTATTATTAGTTGGTTATCAGCATAAATTCCTGGTTATATCGAAATTTTCATAAAGTAAGATATCAACAAGAAAGCACAAATTAGTTCCAATTAAAAAATAAGTTCATGGCTTCAGAACAAGATTTTTTTAATCTGTAAGCATTACAGATTTTGGAGCATTCTAGATAAAAGGTCTGTTGCTCTAATACAGGGGTTCTCAACCGGTAGGTCGCGAAACCATAATTAAAAACAGTCATATTTACAGAGTTATTTTTTTTACCGACTCAACAATTTTCAAAACTTATAGATTATTAGAGAGAATAGTTCGTTTCATGCACGAACTATTTTAAATAGGAGTAAATATAGGATGCATCGGCAGCGTATTGCAAGTGAAATGACAACTAAATGGTAGATAATTATTAAAGTCTTAACATTTTAGGTCTGAGGGGATCGCCAAAATATTTTCCCTGAAAAGGGGGTCGCGGAGTTAAAAAGGTTGAGAACCCCTGCTCTAATGGTTAACTGGGATTTTGAGTTGTAGTCAGTAGCACCTCTGACCCTCTGAGTACCTGAAAGTGAGCTATGTATTCCCTATAACAGATTTTATCTTAATAGTTACTCTTTTTATCTCAAACTTGAATATTTATATTAAAACCTTTACTAAAAAACTCCTTTAAATTGAGCAGTACAGTATCGGATCCCGTATCCGGCGTCCCGATAACCGGAGTGTTCCGAAAACCGGCGGTTTTTCTAAAATTAAAAAAATTTTTAAAGTTCCAAATCCGTGCTCCGAAAGGATCCAGTGAGTTCCGACCGATGTACTCCGATTTTCGGCGCCGAAAATCGGCACGTGGATGACGTAGTGTCGTAGTCCCTTTTTTCAATAAAAAAGGGATAAACTTTGGCAACCAAAGTCGCGCGGAAAAAACGCGCTTCGGTACCGAAAAAATGCAGCGTACTCGTAACCGTGCCGAAAATCGGCATCGTATCAAAACCGAAACAAACAAGTCCGATCTGGTGAGTTCAGCTTTTAATTTCTTTAGTCTTAAGTTTATTTTTATAGATACTTAAGAACTATTTTAGTACAAAATCTTTAAAGTAATTGATTTTAATCACGTGATGCTTACGTTTTTCCAGCGCCGAGGAAAAGTCCATCCATGCCGGGCCGAAAACCGGCTTTGGGATGCCGGCTGAATATGTCTAGCCATTGGTCCGTAGGACTCACGTGACCTCCAGAAACGCGTTAACCAAATCGGCGCCATTTCGGCTTCGGTATGGGGATTTTTTCTCGCGCCAAGAGGTCGCCACGCCGAAAAAAAGTCGCTCACTTCGGCTTTTCAGAACGGGAAATGTTCGGGAGGGGGATTCCAAGGGCCGCGCGAGATTGTTTATTTTGCTCTCTCGCGGGACCCTGCAGATTGCGCGTATTTTCGTTACGATACAGCCGCAGTTATGTTAGTAAACAGACTCGGTCTTTCTGAGCTTTTTTCGGGAATTGTTCTGAAAACCAGATTTTCCCGTAAACCGGACTGATGCCGGTCCCGAGCGAGCCGGATACGGGGTCCTATACTGTATTTATCTAATGTTAATTTCAATTCCCATGTCTAAGAGTTTTTAACCAAAACCTTGATGACTCAAATTTTTTCAAAGCCTTCAAATACTTTTTTCTTGAGAAAAAGCTGTATACTCATTCAAGAGCACAATTTTTCTATTCTCTACAAAACTACTCACCTTTGCCACCTTCAAACAAACATGAGGCTATGTTTCTTTTCCTTGATTGCTTAGCTTAATCTTTTCTATGTTCTTTTGTGACTATAACATTATTAAAATCAATAATGCTATTGTAGTTTTGATTATTGTATTAAATTTTAATATATTTTCAGGCTGCTCTTTGTGCCTTTAGAATTATTAAAAAGGTTCCAGAACTTATGGAAATGTTTATTCCTGCCACAAGATCTCTTCTTTCTGAGAAAAACCATGGTAACTGACTAGTACTGGCATGTTTTGCTAAAAAAACCAAATTTTTTTTCTTTTCAGCTAACAGAATTTGCCTGCCAGATTTTAAAAAATATCATTATACTAGATGACAACTTTTCTTGTCAGTGACGTCACAAACAGCGCGGAAGAAAACTGAGTAAACAGATTGTCTGTTGGGTTTCAGGGAGGAGCTTTCATAGCCGAAATAGCAAAATAATAAAAATAACCATAATAACGAACAAAACACAACATCACGCAAAAAAACACCTCAATGAAAGAACAAAAAAAATAAAACGAGTTGTCTTAAGAATTTGCATGCACTCGAAAAGAAAAAATAATCAAAATCAACAAAAGAGAAAACAAAAAATTAAACAATTTGCTAAATGGCGCTGACTTCAAATATCAGAAGATCCCAAACTGTTTGGGGGTTCTTATTGGCTGGCGCTTTCCATTTAAATGCACTACTCCCTGCTCTCTGAGCCCTTTGTAAAATTCAAAATGTTGAACTTTTTGTGAAAATTATGACCAAAAACCACTATGTATGTGTGGGAATAACAAACTAATCATATTTCTAAAGTAGTGTGCCTAAATTCACTAGAAATTTGAACATAATCAGGCATGAGTTTCTTCCTCCGAAACGCGATTTTCCGCCTTTTCTCATTTTTTCCGCTGTTTATAAAACTTTCTTCTTTCAGGCATGAGTTTCTTCCGCGGAATCGCGAAAGTCGGGAAATCGCAACTCCTCGCGTTAGTTCCGTTTTTGCTCGCGGAGTGTACGGTTTCTTCCGAGATGCTTTCTTGAACGGCCGCGGACGTTAAGGTGAAGTCGGCTTCGTTTGCGTTGTTATTGCGATGTAGAATAAACAACCTTACCGTAGTCAGAAGCCAACAAGTCCGGAAGTAAAAAAAATAGCGATTTTTTGCGAAAGTTCCGTTTTTCTGGCTTATGAGGTTTTTCTAAGTCGTAAAATTTTTGAAAGGCTGCTTTGAGAAGCAACTTAAGATAATAATTCAGTTTTTTAATCATGTTAGATTATAACCTGTATTACATATCTGATATGATTTGAGATTCTAATAATACTTTTAAAAATTCATTTGACTTTTTTCTTCACTTAGGAAAAATTTTATTAGTAAAAAAAATTCAGTAATTTAATTACAGTAGAACCCCGATTATCCGCGAGCGGATGATCCGCGGTGCGGATTATCCGCGAGGGCCAAGAAAAAATCTTTTAATGATGAGAGCAAATTTTAGATGAGAAAAGAGGGATTTTAGATGTAGAGCAAAGGTTTCTGATGCACTGTACATATTTTAAAAGTTTTACATATCATGTTTTTTGTACAATAGAACATAGTTTTTATGCTGAAATATTTTTTTTGTATTTCCACCTCATTTTTAGTCTTTTTTCGGGTTATCCGCGAATTTCACTATCCGCGGTACCTTTGCCACCCAATTCCGCGGATAATCGGGGCTCTACTGTATGTTTAAAGTAATCAATAAATTATCCTAGTATTTAACTGATTTCCTAAATTTTCATCTGCTTTTAGTTGCATTTTGGTTATTTTCATGCAAATGAAAATAACCTAAAATATACATTTTTCTTTGTTTAAAGATATTTTTATCTGGGCTATCAATATTAATGACTAGTTTAATGCCTGTTTAAAGTTCTTAAAATCCTCCCGAGTATAACCCAGGTAAATTAAAATTTGTCTTGTTAAAATTATTTGTTTCACACAATAAAAAAATTATACATAACTAAGCTCACGCACTTTTCCTCTTTTTTCATCTTCAGACAAACTCATCCCTGCATAATGCTGGGAACGACTTCCTTTGTTTTCTCTCAGCATATTTCTCCATTGCCAAGAAACTGTCATCAAGTATAATTATAAAAAGAAATGGTTGTTCAAAATGACTTAGTTAAGTTTATGATCATTTTCATATTAGCAGCTTAATTCCAGTTGCAATTGCAAGCAAATATTTAAAACCGGCTGAGTAAATTGTCTTTTAACGTGTTGGCAAAAAAGGATTGTTTGGGATTAGGATATTTGAAACTGAAATTCCATACCCTTGCATTATTTATGAAGCATTTTAAGTGTGTGAATCTTCTAAAATAATTATCTTTTAAAATTATTGATTGAGTCACTTTAACCCTTTCATTAAAGTGGGACATATGCAGTAATTATCCTAATTAGATTTTCCCTACCTAACTTTGTTTTTATTATGTCATAATAGTGTGTAAAAATGTTGTATATCATTTTAGGAGTTTTGATTACTGCAGTGGTACTTATAACTGAAATGTGTGAAAAAAGTCAAGATGCTCTCCACCATTTCAAAAAGGTAACTTAGTTTTGGTAAAAAGTATTCTTGCTTAATTACAATTAATTTAATTTTCTTGTCCATGGATAAAATTTTTAATTTTTCAGTTAGTTTCAAATTTAGTACGTGTTCTCAAAAATTTAATCATGGCTGGGTATTCTCCAGAACATGATGTTTGTGGTGTCAGTGATCCATTTTTGCAGGTAATTTTAGAATCATTCAATTATATAAACTATTTTTCTCATTGATAAAAATGTTTCATTCATAGCATTCATTTCATCTTGTGTTTATTTTTTAGGTGAAAATTTTGAGACTTCTCAGATTGCTGGGCAAAAATGATCCTGACGCCAGTGAAACAATGAATGATATTCTTGCTCAGGTAAAAATTATTTAATGCTTAAATGTATGTTTCTATGAGTATTAAGTTCTTCAGTTTCATTGATTTTCTTCTAAATTGTGACTATTGTTTATAATACTATTCAGTAACCCTTTTATAATGAAGGATATAAATTCTAGGTGGCTACCAATACTGAAACTAGCAAAAATGTGGGAAATGCCATTTTGTATGAAACTGTTTTGTCTATCATGGATATAAAATCTGAAAGTGGATTGCGTGTAAGTAATGTTTTATTTTATCATTCTGGCTGAAGTAAATTTTGTATTGTGATTCTTTATGGTATTATAGGTTCTCGGTGTGAATATTCTTGGGAGATTCCTATTAAATACTGACAAAAATATAAGGCAAGTATTGGAAAAATCTAACATTAATTGCTGTGGCTATTTTTTCATTGCATTATCCTAATCTTATAATTTTAGGTATGTTGCCTTAAATACTTTGCTGTGTACAGTGCAAGCAGATTACAATGCAGTTCAGAGACATCGTAGTACAATTGTTGAATGCCTAAAAGACCCTGATGTATCTATTAGAAAGTAAATCCCCTTTTTTCATTTCCCATCAGTTATTTTATCTCTGCAGATAATTTACCTATCTCATAAATAAATTTGGCATAATTTCTATTTGATAGCACTAACTATATTTAAGGAACTTTTTAACTCCCAGTTTAGGACATGGCCCTTAATATGTATAAATTGTTGAGTATCTTATTTAGATTAATGAATATTATAACAGTAAAACCTTAACTATCCTCAAACAGCCGTATTCACTGGTAACTTGACCGGTGGTTAGCCGGCTGGCAACCTTCTGATTGGCAGTTAAAGAAGAAAAACTAGTTTTCCACTAATCAGAAGTTTGACTTCTGGTCAACCGCCGGTTAAGTTACTGGTGAATACGATTGTAGTTGGCCATTTTCACATATTATGTGTAGGCTCATTTCAGTCACTTAAATATAATGTTAAAGTTAGCTAAGAGTTTACAATAAAATATTTGGTATGCTGTAAATTTTACTTTATCGATATTCGTTAAGAGTTTTGTATGATTGAGATTTTACAGTATTTAAAAATGTTATTTTATTCTGATATGTTTGTATTCTTAAATGTTTCAGGAGGGCCATGGAACTTTGTTTTGCCCTTGTTAATACAAACAATATCCGTTCCATGACTAAAGAACTTCTTATATTTTTGGAGAAAGGTGATCCTGAATTTAAATCACAGTGTTCCTCTAATCTTTTCATATCAGCAGAAATGTAAGATGATTTTTTTTATTTCAAACAAATTCTGTAATCTTTCAACATGTGATGTCGAACGTCTTGGGAATATCAAACTTTTTTTATGAGAATGTATATGTGAGCAACTGGCGGACTGCTGTCCATATCCAGAACGTGAGAGGTTACATCCTAGACCACCAAAGTATTTTGAAAATCAATAATATGTATTTTTAGACTCAAAAAATTAATTTGAAATTTTTGTCAAGGATCAAATTCAGAAAAATTTCTGAATTATGTGAAAAGAGCAGAAAAACACAAATATCTTGAAAAGTACTTTGAATTTCGGAATGAAAATGGCGACTCGACGTCTGGGTCATTTGCCATCTTCTGGTACCCCGGCGCCCTTCTGCATTTATTGGTTTTGGAGGAGATGGAGCAGGAGTCGGCAAGTAATTTTGCTTGGGGTCCGCATAACTTTTGAAAATTTTTATCGAGGTCCGTATAAAACATAGGTACTTATTACTACTCTGAATTCTCATCTTCAGATACACATATATTTTACATACATACTATTATATCAGTACTCCTCCTACATTATAAGACTAAAATCATTGAATGATGTTTTTTTCATGTACATGTATGTTATTATTAAGATCTTTAATATTAAAAAGGGGTCCAGGGGTTTCCCCTGGAAATTTTTTGAAATTCGATCATTAAAAATAGAGTTGAATTAATTTGTGTGTAGTGTAAGAATACATATTTATGATTTTCAAAATGTTTTGGCAGTCCAGGAAATAACCACACCCGGTCTGGATGTTGACCGCGGTTTGCTAGTTGCAGACCTCTGAGATAGAGGGACAAACAAACATACATAGATACATTCATTTGTTTACTCTTGGTTGTTAATAGTATATATTGTTATTATTTGAGGAAATAGTAGCTCTTTTATGTTACTATATAAGGACACAACTATACTCTGTTCAATTAGAATAGGCGGCTGAAATATAGTGCTTTCCCCCTCGGCAAAAGCGTAACAATAGTTCTGCTCTTCGCTCAGCCAATAGTAAGTCTTTGTCACTTTGAAGTTGATAGTTGCTATGGTTACCGATTCGGTGGTGGGGGAAGGAAATATTTTCAGCCATCTAATTCAAAATTTATAGAGTATAGCACAGTGGAAAGAAATTATTCTTTTGCATTGAACAGCCCTGAAATAGTTTTCTAGTCTGGTCTCTAAAATTTCCACCTCGTTCCACCTGTTGAATTGTGTCTCACATACTAGACTCTCTCCTCCCCCTAATCAATATGTGATTGGCCCCTGAGTTTTTTCAAAGTTAGTTAAGTTTTTCCTACAATATAATAGTACTGTAAATCTTATTGCAAACAGAACTAGTTAAATAGTAAATACACTAAAATAATTTTAGCATACTGAAGAATATGAGTTCTCCTTATGCTAGTTAAAAATGCATACTTTGGAAAAATTAAATTATAAAACTTGTTTGTATGTTGTGTTTGAAATGTTGGGTCTGACTGACATGTCTCTTATTTAAGTGTGAAAAGTCTATTTGAATAAATATCAATGTCATGCATAATCAATCAATATGTTATATTATTATAGGCAATGAAATTTTTCTGTTTTAGGTATTCACCATCAAAACGTTGGCACATAGATACAATGATAAAAGTGCTTACTCTGGTAATAAAACTTTTTCTACTAAAAGTGTCAATTTTTGTTTAAAATTTTACGGAAACTATTTAAGTGGTAAAGTTGTGTAGTTGTCATTTGGTATGTTATGATTATTAAGAGTTAGTTTATGATTTAATTTTAAGCAAAGTTTCAAGAAAGAGCAATTCCACTTATCTGAAAGGACATTTCAAAAGATAGATCTTTGAGATTTCAAAGCTAAATCCATTAAGCTTTAATTCTTTTACTTATAGTAGTTCAAGATAAAAGTAAAAATATAAAACAGTTATGCACTCACTGCAAAAATCCATTAAAGCAGGGTTGACCTATTGACGAGTGACTAGTTAGTACGGAGCACCTTACACCCCTATAATTCCTAATCAAATCAGACTTTTACATAAGATTTTTTAGACTTACTATTCAATAAAATAATCACTACTGTGATTCGATCGGAAGAACTATTGCTTTGATACAAACGCTATGATATACATTCCATATAAAATATAACTTAGAATTAAGATCAAAGTCTAGCATTTTGATTGGTTGATAGGAATGTTTGCGTGTCAATTTTGGCTCTAGTAAGTTAAAAAAATAGTAAATTTATTGAAAATTATTTGTATCCAAAGAATGTATTGCTAGTTTTTTTACCAAAAAATTTTCAAAATGGACCTGGCAAAGTCAAGGAATTTTATTTCTGAAAATGAGTGGGAACCCTGCTATCCGCTTTTTCCTATTGCATTGCTTATACTCTTTGCTATATTTTATACTAAAAGATTTTTTTCTTGCATTTATAGGCTGGAAACTATGTAATAGATGATGTTGTTGGTAACCTTATACAGCTTATCTCTGAAACATCTGATTTACATGCCTATACTGTTCAGCAGTTATGGAAACAGCTAACTGGGGACCTAGCCACTAAACAACCTCTCGTGCAAGTAGCTTCTTGGTGCATAGGAGAATTCGGTGATCTTTTAAATTCTTCCGATGGTCAAGATGCATCTCCATTAAATGTATGGTTTTGTCTAATTTGTTGTGTCTTGAAATCATTTTGATAAATTTCTTTTAATTGTATTGTTTTTCACTTATTTTTTAATAACTTCAAATCAAACAATTACTGTTTGTTTTTAGGTTACTGAAGATGATACTATAGATTTATTTGAAAAAGTGACCATTAATATCCACATGACTCTCACAACTAAAGAGTATTCTGTTACTGCCTTAATGAAACTTAGTGTTCGTTTTCCTGACTTAGCTCCGTAAGTAAATTTCCAAACTTTGGTTTTAATTGCAGAGGATTTTCATTCATAATAAATTACCCTTTTCAGGAGAATCAAAAGGTTTCTTGATATTTTTGGGACTAATGTCAATGTTGAACTTCAACAGCGAGCTATTGAGTTTTCTTCTTTGTTTAGAAAATTTAATCACTTACGGTAAATATGTTTTGCTTTGCAATAATTTACACAACTTTATTTTCCTCACTTGGAAAGAAATTTTATATTGCAAGTGAATTGCCCAATTGTGTAGTATGATGTTTTAAAACTAGTTATACTTATAGGCCTAGTCTTTTGGAACGAATGCCACCAATGGAAAGCAAAAACAACAGAGATACTATTGTTCAAAATGGTGATGTTGGGGAAGAGGAGTTGAATACTACAATAAAAGAGGAGAAAGACAGCAATAAACAAGTAGAAGATTCGGTATGTTCTGTGTAATTTTAGGGACTCCCCAAATCTTTATTTATATTACTTTGAGTTAATCTTTTGTTAATTATAATCAAACTAGAAGGGCTAAATATATATAAACTACAACTAGGCAGAATGATTCTAATTTTACTTGAGGACTTTTGAAGGAGAGAAAAACGAATATTGATTTGTTTAAAATTCATTATTTTAGATGGCTCTCAAAATAGTTCGGAAAAAATCTGTAAAAAGCATTGTTTTCCCCACAGTAATCTATCTTCTTTGTGCCAAAACTGCCCCATTTCAGCCACTGAATGGTGGAAGACTCAACTAGAGATTTTTGCTAGTGAGATCACATTTTAGCTCAGTGGCAGTTTCATGTTGATAATAAAAGATTCCTCTGCACATCGGAACAATTCCATATTTTGTCCATTTTGAGAACTGCAACTATAACTATAGTTTAGACCAACATTACTAAAAAAATTGCACATAGTGGCATAAAATTTATTGATGAAATTTAATCTATTTTCTTCTTGAATTCCCTTTATTCTGGTTTTCCCTTCTTTTCAAAGTCCTGATTTTAACAGTTTCCCTAATTTTAATATCCCTGTATGATAATTGTTTTCCTGGTGTGATGTGAAAGTATATTATATGTTAATTTATTTATATGGTCATTAAGATAGAGTAGAAGCTAACAAAATTTATATTAAAATTTTTAAAAAGATTGATACTCTAACAACATGCTAAAAATTGATTGCTTTCAGTTTTTTGAGCTGGTTGATGTAGTTAACCGAGAGTTAAGATTAATTTTTTTTCCAACCATACAAGACAGCTTGTGTTAAGTAATTAGTCTATATCTAGCCTTTCACTCAACAATTTAAAACACAAAATCATTTTTCTACACGTTGAATAAGCACACACTCCTGTAATAAAGGATAGGTAAGGAGTAGAGAAAAATTTTTTATCTTATCACCAATTACAAGACCTCAGCAATTACATATATCCAGGCTAATTAATTTGTTAAATAATTTGTTCCAGAATGTCCTTCTCGATCTTCTGTCTTGTACGACAGAACCCATAATTGAATCTGAAATGCCAGTTTCTGAAATAAAATCCTCACCGGGAGATCCCAATCTGCTTGATTTGCTTGGTGGATTGGAACTGGAGCCTCAAATTCAAAGTATAGTTAACCAATTTTTTACCTTTACTATTTTTTTAATTATTAAATTTAGCAGAACACTTTCCCAAAAAGGGAATCTTGACAGACCTCCTCTACTTTACCTTAATTTTAACTTTTCAACCTATTGGAAAGGATTGAGATTTGAATTTTTCTTTGGTGGAAGAGAGACTGGGAGAAAAAAAAATTATTTTAAAACCCATGTTTTTAAAATAGGATTGAAAGTATAAATAAATTTTCCTAGCTTTAAGTAAACAAACAGTCAAATGCGATAGGCAATGGGGCTCGATTTGAAGTGGGATGGCAATTCATTACCTCCTTTTATTAATTAGAATACCGGAAAGAATTAACCCTGCTTTAGAATACCCTCACTTATCCATCAGAAGGTTACTGTTCCTATACCTGTATTTCTAGAAGTGTGTGTAACAATAAATGTGAAGTGAAACGGGTAGCTTTCAAGAACACTTTTTAAATCATTTGAAATGTGCAAGAAAATTGATCGTGGTGCTTAGGTGAATTAATATTAAAGTATCAGTATTTTCATTATTGGGAATATTTAACAATGTTCTGCATTTTTTGTGGTGTTTATCTTAGCTTTCAAATTTCCTTAACAAGTACTTTGCTGTGAATTTGGTTACCTTAAATATTTGAATGTTACTAAATGTATCAAAACTTAAATCAGTAAATTATTGTTTTAGGTTCTTTACCACCTTCAACCCCCAACATTTTGTTGGAAAGGTACTTAACCTCTCAACCTGATGTAGATAGTAAGTATTCAGTTTTATCTTCCATATAAATGAAAAATGTATTCTTAATACTAACATTTTTTAAATTTTTAATAGATGCTCCATCTATTACTGCATTTGAGAAGAATGGGCTGAAGATTGTTTTTGAGTTCGACAAGTGTCCTGATAATCCTCAAATGATAGTAATTAATCTCATAGCTACAAATTATTCATTTTGGCCTATACATGATTTTTTATTTCAAGCTGCAGTACCAAAGGTGAGATCTTAATGAATTAGATAAGTACAAAACTTTGCAAATTTTGTTATCTATTAACTTAAAAAATAAAATCTTAGTAATCTTATAAGTATTTATGAAATACTTCCCAACTTTAAATTGAAAAATACCTTTATTTTTAGTATCTTTTTAGTGTAAACTTTTCTCCCTTTTTTTAAGCTAAAGTTTTCAAAATATACTAGATAATCACTGTAATTGCTTAAATAATTCATTGCTTGAAAAAAGTCAAGAGGTCATAGAAAATATGATTTAGATAAGTTTGAGACTTCTGTATTATCCCATTGATCGTTCTACGAAAATTTGTAGCCCAAACCCTTTAACTGTGCTGCTAACCTGACAGTACAATATGCAAGAGCTAAAAGTTAACCAAAATTAAATTGCAAATGTTATCATTTCAAGACTTGATAATAAAAAATAGTTTTTAACTAAGAAGTACTTTGTGCCCTGTTATTCCTTATTTATCATGAACCTGAACTTATTGCATTTGAAATGATCTTGTCTGGAATTTTAGAAGAAAGAAGTGAATGCATTACCTATTTTATATTTTTGTACTTGTCCCAAGCGGCTTGTAGTAATGGAATTAAATTTTGAAAGTTGGTTGCATTATATGTGAGTAATAATAAGGTATTTTTACTTTAGTTTATGGTTAATCATTCTTTTATAGGTGTTTCAACTACAACTCCTGCCCCCCACAAATAATGTTTTACCTGCCAATAATTTGGGGAAAATACAACAAACGCTCAAAATTTTAAATCCCAGTAAGGTAAGTACTTCCAATAATATTTTTAAACATGTATCAGTTTCTAAATTTCATCAGATGACACGATAAAGGCTTTTGTTTGTTTGTTTTAAATAGAGCCAGCTCAGAATGAAATTAAAAATATCATATGTTTCCAATGGTCAAGCCTTTTTAGAACAAGCTGAAGTAAATAATGTTCCCCAATCTATATATATGTAATTGAATTGGTAAGTTGACTTTTTTAAAGGATTCATTTTAGATTGTTAATTTTTGTTTGAGAATGTTCAGTGTTTTTCGTAGCCCCATAAAAGTTCCAGATCATTTATTCTTTTCAACTCTGCATTCATAAGAAGTATGAAACAAACAGTTTTTATAGGGATCTATGATTACTATATGTTTTGTAGTTTAACCAAAACTTATTTTATTATTATACAATCATCTCCCTTTAAATCATAATTTAATAAAACCTTAACACTATAATTTTATTTAAAAATATGAGTTAAGTCTTTTTATTTAGTATTGAGCTGGGCGCAAGTTCAGACTTGCGTATGCGCCAAGCTTTTAGCAGTAAAGATGACTAATATGGTAACCCTAACTCATGTTAAATGAATTATTTGGCTTCTAAATGTGCCGCTAAACAGCCAAAATTCGCCAAGCATACGCAACTCTGAACTTGCGCCTTGAGCTGAAGGTTACCCCACATTGTAGTTTCAAAGTAAACTAATTTTGATAGTATAATTTTTATAATACTGTTCATGCCTCTTTGTATGCTACAGTTTCCAAAAGTTTTTTCAGTGTGTAATGTCACAAATACTTTAAACCCCTCTCTCCCCCTAGTTTCAGATTGATAAACCCCCTCCCTTCTAAGGATATCATTTATGGACACTCCCTTTTCAATTTGAAAAAAATTTTAGACAGCCGAAATTAAAAAAAAATACATTTAGGAATATTTTTAAATCATTACCTTCCATTACTGCAAAAAATTTTGTCAGTTCTGTCAAACAGCTTAATTTTAAACGAAAATCCTCTTGCTCATTAGATTGTCAGTATTCTCTTTTTAAAGTAAAAATATCCTGATGTTTATCGACTTGGTGTTAATTAATATTGTTTGCCTTTTAGATTTTTGCTACTTGAGGGATATATTGAATGAAAATAAGAAGTTCTCTGGGCTCAAGCAACGGGCAAGAAGTTGTGACAGATAACTTCTATATGCTGCCATAATTTGTTGATTGTCAAATGTGGTCAGCAAAAGAGACAGTTGGATGGTGGTGTTAAAGGATTAAATTCAGTTTAAACAAAAGAGAAACAGTATTTAGAGGCTTTTTTAAACTATTTTGCACTTGATCATTCCATTGTGACTAATAGTTGTACAGTATAATTTTTAAATTAATAAAGAATTTCTTATATATTAAAATTCATAATTTCTTTTAAATCAGTATGTTGGAAATAGGGGAATTTTTTACTATTTGTAATTTGCCATGTGATATCCCCTTCTAACATTTCCAACTGTGACTGAATAGTAACATTCATTTTACGTATATCCTTTCACTTTTCAAACATTTGTTTAAATGTTAAATATTTATGAACATTTGTTATCACTAATTTTTTTAGTATAACAATTATAAACTTTGGTTTTGTTGTTGGTTTTGTTTTAGTATGTTATTCAAGGTATGATTTCATGTAAAGTCATCTAAGGATGGTTAAAAAAATGTCATACTTATTGGTTTGAGCAGGCCTAAACTAAATAGCAATCGTTTTTATATCTGTTGTATAAAAGTGAAAATAAAGCTTTAAAGAATTTATATATGAACATCTACACATTATTTTATTCTCTATAGCTAATACTTATTTACCTGACACCAAAGTTTTAGGTGTTCTACCCAGAATGGTAGTCGAGCAGAGGTGGGCAAAAATGCTATTTTTATTACGTAACGTTTGTTAAGCAAAAGTAGCAGCTACAAAATCGTGGGTTAGAGATTACCCACAGAGCAGTATGTAGTTATGACCTGACCAGCAGGTCCCATATATCGGAGAGATTTCAAGAGTACTCGTTAAGAATATACAGGGTGTCCCATAAATGTTGGGTCACACTTCTAGGGGTGATAGTACACACCTAGACGAGTCAGAATCGCATAGGGTTTGGGGGTCCCAGACCAAATCCCAGGGAGCTAAAATTGGAGACACCCCAAAACAAATATTGAAAAATTCAATGTGTAGAATAACTACTATTGGTAAAAACGTAATCATGGTCTCAAATTTTGTGGTTTGATATGATCTTTAAAATTATGTTAAAAGTTTTCACCTTAAATTTTTTTTACTACGAAAAAAAGTCAAAACACAAAAAAATGTGAAAAATCAGTCAAAACTTTACTTTGTATTTGGAAATCCTTTCTTTTAATTTGGTAATCTGAAAGATCATAGTTGAAAACCCTTAAGTCCAAAGTTTCACGTAAATACCATCAATATTAAACGCTTGAGATCCTATTAGAGTTTGTTTTTTGCGTGCGAAAACAGATCCACAGAAAACAAACGTTCAGGGAGTTACGAATTACAGATTGATGCGCGCTAAATTTCTCACCATTATTTTCGATACGAGATTCCTCGCCAACAACTGATAGTCTAAGCTTGCTTGGCGATCTGTAGGAGCTTGGCATGTTTCGCCTAATTGGGAGAGAAAAGAAAGTTAGCGATTATCTATCCGTAACTCGTAGATTCTCCTTGAACGTTCGTTTTCTGAAGCTGTTTTCACACTCAAAAAACAAACTTTAACAGGATCTCAGGCCTTTAATATTGATAGTATTTACGTGAAACTGTGGACTTAAGGGTTTTCAACTATGATCTTTCAGATTATCAAATCAAAAGAAACGATTTCCAAATACAAAATAAAGTTTTGGCAGATTTTTCACAATTTTTTGTGGTTTTTAGACTTGATTTCGTAGTAAAAAAATTTTTAAGTGAAAACTTTTAGCATAATTTAAAGATCATATTAAACCACAAAATTTGAGACCATGATTTAGTTTTTATCAATAGTAGTTGTTCTACAAATTGAATTTTTCAATAATTGTTTTGGGGTGTCGCTCCATTTTTAGCTCCCTGGGATTTGGTCTGGGACCCCCAAACCCTATGTGATTATGACTCGTCTAGGTGTGTACTATCACCCCTAGAAGTGTGACCCAACATTTATGGGACACCCTGTATAGAGAAAAGCTTTTTGAGTTCAACGTTGAATATTTCAGTGAGTTCGATAAAAATTATCAGATATCACAAACCAGTCATTTTAAAGCTGTGTAAATTTGTAAAAAGTATACATTAGCTATAACGGGTTTAAAATTACTTTAATTAACATCTTATATCTTCCAAAATGCACTTTTAAAAAAGTAAAATAACTTGTAGTTTCATTCCTTAATTTTATATTTTGATGCATTAAGTTCCCTATGAAAATATTGCATTAACATTTTTTTGTGTTGTAGTTTAATTTGCTATTTGAATCATTGAAGCAACTGAACTTTTACTTGAATACTTAGTGAAATATTCTTACTTTGAAGATGCGGGCCAAAAAGAGTTGAGAAAAAACGGGAGAGGCGACAAAGGGTACCAAACACGTTAAAACCCTGTTTTTTTAGCGTCAACTTTCCAAAAGAATTTGGGGGGAGCACCCACGGATCCCCTTGGAACTTAATAAGATATAACTTTTTTATGACGAGTTTGTCAAATTGCATAACTCTTACCAAATAATAAATTCCTAAAATATATGTTCAAAATTTGGATTAGATGTAACAAAACCAAGTTGAAAAATTGCTTATTAGACTTAAATTTCAAAAAATTTCTGGGGGAGGTCCACCTAACCCCCTTTAGGTAATTTGAACACTTATTATTTTTAACGCCATGTTCGTTGAGAAGATTCAGTTTGATTTTTGAAATTCTTATCCCCCAAAACCAAGTCCTGGATCTGCCACTGCCTCAGAAATTTTGCCGTCAGTTTTCCTACTTTTTTTGCTTAAAAATGATCTGGCTTACGAGGAGCGGTACTCCTTGGTTATTACCTCAAAATGAACTCCTTTTAAAAATTAAATTTCCAAAAAAATTTCTGGAGGACCCCCAACTCCTCTTTTTATTATGAAGCTATTTATAGTGAATGAAATATTGTCTCAGAATTTTTCCATACTTCTGAATAGACAAGAGTCAAATACAGAAGATAATTACCTTAAGCATCATATCAATAGGTTGGCAGTAAAGAATTGATAGGACCTCACTTGGTAGCTCTGCCAAACTCAATATCTATGTAAAGTGGATACTGATATTGACTTGCCATGGCCGAAAGATTGACTTCAAGAATCTTGCCATTAGCAAAGGGAAAAAAGTACCTAAATTTTTCAGACCCTTAAGCCCAAAAGCCTTGTATAGTCAATAAAATTGAATAAATACTAACTTAAGTTTAAACTTTATTAAAAATAGTTATTTAGTAATAAGTACATAATTAAAAGATTATAAATATTTAGCACATAAAAATGCTATTAGCATGTACAAGTTAAATACAACAATTATATTAAAATCATCACTTGACAATATTGGTCAGAGATTCATAATTGTAACATTGTATTATCAAAAATTGTGTTGTGGTTGAAGGTATAATTCAAAATATATAAGTGCCACAAAAGGTTTCATAAAAAATAATAAATAAAATAATTATGTAGTAAAAAATATTACAAAAACTGGAACAGTTTGCTTATTTCTCTAATGAGATTCTAATAATACCATGATAAATTATGTGTATAAAAATAGCTGCAAAATCACAAATTCAGTCACAGATGACAGATCAGTTTTAAGATAACTTGTCCAATATTTTTCAAACATTTGGATTATCAGGTAGGAATACAAATTAAATGCACAAAATAATACTGATATGCTTAAATTAACAAATATCTTTCAAAAGTAATAAAAATAAGTTAAAAATTCCCTAAATTTAGAAATACTGCTTTAAAGGGTGTTTTTATCTCCAATTAATAAATTTGTTATGCAAGCATATCCAAGTTTCTTTTTAAAATACAACTAAATAGTATGAACAAAAGAAAATAAGCTTTTAGAAATATATAGCATATACTTCAGACATGAATTTTAAACTAGTATTTGATGTACTTTCAAAAACACAAATGAGTGATGATACAACATGGTGAACATACATCAATCATGAATTATACCTTGCTTTTCTTAAGTATCTTTAAGATTCATAAAGATATTAGCAAAATAACAATTTCTAAATATATACACACTCTGACAATGTAAGGAACATTAATATAACATGATGACACCTTCAGGATTTTTATTCAGAGTGAGTTTTGGCTTTCTTTTTTCCCATGGTTGCCTTACAGCAAGGGTTGTTAAAATAATATTTATCAAAAATAAAGATAATGACATAACAGCAAACCAAAAACTGTATCCAAACCAAACTTTATCTTTTGAAATCCATTGCTGTTCAATTTCATCCTTGGTCATAACATTATGTTGAAGTTTCATGTAGTATTGAGCAAGCCAACACAAAACACTTCCAGCAGAAAACAAAGCTAAAAAATAAATTTAAAATGAAACAGATAACTAAAAAAATAAATACACAATATATATAACATATTTTAAAGTATGTTTTATGGATATAGATTTGAAACAGCATCTCAAAGACACATAACAGTATGTTGTATGGTCTTGTTTTTGTGCAAAAGAACAATGTGTTTACCAGGGTTTTTCCTCACTTTTATGATGAAACATTTTATTCCATATTTTGCATTTCTGATGTATGGGAATCCAATTGTTAGAGCTTTCCTTCCTATCACAAATAGTTTGAAAACTTTTTTGATTAATTGCAAAGCAATCCCTGGTAAAACTCTAGAAGTGGGTTCGGTTAGCGCCTCTTGGCGAATTTTTTATCACCAACTTCACTTTGATACTTAGGTGCACTTTGGCGCTACTACTTCGCTTGGTGATTGAACCCACTTTTAGAGAATCCCTTTCTGATTTGGGGGAAAGTAGGAAACCATTTTTCTATTAGTGCAGTTTCTATTCTACAAGAACATCAATTTACAAGTTTATCAAAGCAAAAAAGAGTATGTATGTTTCCAAACAAGTGAAATAAATATGAAAACTCCGAGAATGACCTGCAATTTTTTTAGCATAAATTATAAAGAATTTAAGATTTCCTAATTTACAAACAGAAAAGAACTTACCACCAATACCATTCCACAGGTAAAGTCCAGCAATACCAGTAATCACTTCAACAGGTGTAACAACTGTATTAATGACAGCAAAAACAGCACTTATCAAAGCAAATAGCATAGCTAAAGCTAAACTCATAATAGTCAAAAGCCATAAGCTAAATGTAAACAGCTGAGGATCTTTAGCCATTTCTTGCTGAACTGAAAAGACACAAGAAAAAGTAATTAATAACTGCTTTTAGAACGGAACAACCCAATCCCCATCATGACGAACCTGGAAAAAGTGACCGAACCTACAAACCTGGTTCAGGGGAAGCCTCTGCCAGCTCCATAGGAGCAATACATATGGTTTGGGGAAATTTTATTATGTTCGGGGGAAGATTAAAACTTTTTTTCCAGGTTATTGTTAATGTTAAATTTTGAAATGTTAAAGGAAAATGTTAAATTTTTTCAATAACAATGTTATATTAATGTGAAATTTGTCCCATTCATCTTCACTCTTCCTTAGACATTTTATATTGAGTTAAATATAGGAGTGAACAGTCTTTCATTTTTTTAACATTCATGTTTAAGTATTCAATACAGCTCCCCCTCTTTAACCCTTTCAAAACTTAGCTGCCCGAGATTGCTATTGAATCCTATAAAAAGTTTGGAGCAGCTAGGACTAAAATGGTTAAGCAATACCTAAAACGGGGCCTTTTAAATTGATTTAGGGGTTTTTTATAAAAAGCGATTTTATCTTTTTAGGCACAGCTTCGATAAGAGTCGACCAGCCGCCATAGCTCAAATGATGACTCACAACCATTTAGATATAATTTGAGCTGTGGGTAAACATGGGGGCTGGTAGACTCTTATCGAAGCTGGGCCTTTTTTTAGTATAGGGGCTTAAAATTACTCAGGAATTCTGACTTGGCGATTTTTTTTGTCGCCAAGTGGAATACGATGGCATCCGAGCATTGAATTGTTATCGCCAAATTTAGCGATTAAAATCTGCAGGCCGGATTCGTTTCATTAACCGAAATATTATTGTAGATAATATCAGTGTTGCCAGACAGTTTGACGAAAAAGTCGCGGATCAAAGCTCTAAAAGTAGCGGATTTGAAATTTTTGGAGCCCAAATTTTTTTCAGTGGTAGAATTGTACTTAAACACACTTTTAACATTATTAATGATCGATTATTATATACTCTAGAACTTAAAAAAATAACTTTTTAATTTTTTAAAGCTATTTTCGACTTGAATAAAGTTAATTTTCCAGATTGTTTCAAAAAATGATACTTTTAGAATAAAATATCATTAGAACTTTTTAAATTTCAATTAGTTAGATTTAGATACATAGTTAATCTAAAAACGAATTAGTGGAAAGTAATTAATCTATTGCTATTCGAAATGGAACTCTTGCATAACATAAATAAAATTTCCAGGGCTTCAAGGGAGGGGTTGAAAAGGAGTTGGAAGAGATGCAGATGAATTACTTATGACTCACCTTTCTGCACTAGAAGAGTGCATTTGCAATTGTTATGTCCATTTTTTTCAAAACACAAAAGTCGCAGATTAAAAACGCTGTAGCCCAGATTTAATTTTTAAGTAGCCCAAAAGTAGCCTGTCGCCCAAAACGAAATTTTTGTCGCAAAGGACCTACAAAAGGAGCCCAATCCGCTACTTATAGCCCAATCTGGCAACACTGGATAATATAAGGCACAGCTTAGGCAAGAGACCAAAGGCAACCGAATACCAAAAGGAGCCCTTTCACTGCCGATCAGCCTGTGGCCTATTCCAACCATGGTGGAGTTCACCAAAGCTGTGTCATATTTTTTAGTACAATTGTATTAATGTGGATAGTATTGTGTAGTGATGATAAGTGATGCTTGAGTGCAAACAATTAATAATGATAATGATAAATAAAGTTCAATATTTATAATTTGCAGTGTATAAAAGAGGGAGGCATTGAGTTGTTTCTGGATCACCAAATTCCCTTTGAGATGGTTGGAAGAAACTTTTTTTATCTGACGTAGGGGATCTAAATATCCCAGAAACAATTTTATGCTCCCATCTTAACAATAAAGTGTATAAATTAAAATCAATGCACATTCAAAGATATATTTGACATTTTACAACAGTAAACAAATTTGAACTTGTTCTTGTAAAATTCTTTTGAACTGACACATTAAAAGGTAACAACACAACCTTTGTCAATGTTTTATATATACATATTAGTTTAACAGAAACAAACAGAGATCGCAACTTACTCCATATGTGACTTTTTCTGTCACCGAAACCATGATTCAATGTTTTGGAACCTTCAAATAATCCGAAGTACAGTTCTCCTCGAAATTTAGTACCATCTCCAGCGGTGACATTGCTGATGCTAGGATGAATTCCTATCTTGACAGGTTTAGCAACTATCCATCTTTGAGTAGCAAAGGCAGCAGATAACAGTGCTAAGCAACCACAACAAATGAAAAATGTACAAAACGTTAATACTCTCTTTGTCAAATCTGTTCGCATTTTGACGTCAATTTAAAGCATTCAAAGTACAGGTAGAACATCACAAAATGTCATCAGCCATTCTAAATTAAAAATGATTGTTCACCAACAAGTCTTGGATAAAATAACACTCTCTGAACGCGAATCTTCACCGAAATATTTATGAAAATGTCATAATAAGAGAATTGCGATTATGAAAAACAGTAACGGACACACACACAGATGCACGGCGGTAACAACAGGTGGAGGTGAGGCGAACAGGTTTCTTTTGCCGCATCGCCAGGTTATTCACCATTTTTCGCTACCTGTCCACTCTCCACTCCACCTGTCTAGCTGTTGTTATGAAAACCTCTGGGACGAAAATGCAGCCAAATTTTGGCGCACTTGTTTCTTTTTTGTGGTCTGGTCTCTTAAATCTGTTTTACGGCATTTAAACAATGAACTTGCAATGAACATTATTTTAAAGGTATTTATTTCTTAAAAAGTTATAGATATTGAGTTCTATTTCACTCATTAGTTTGTTTAAGAACACGATTATTAAACCATTTGAATAGCACAGAGAACGAGATGGCATTCTTTCTATAAAAAGCTAAAAAAGTATTAATGTATTAATTCTGGAACTAGAGCAATCCGTATCATATTAAACCAATCAAGCTGATCTAAAGAATCTTGGGTCAAACGCCAAAATTGGAGATGAAGTACTGGATCTTGGTAACCCAGCATGCGTGTGGAAGTTGAAGTGTTTGATGTGGGGCTTTTTTGGCGCTGGGATCGCATATACGTCACTGGAGGCGGGGAAAAAGCCTGATTGGGCGAGAAAAACCTTTTTTTTTCTTCTCCTTCGAAAATAGCAGATTGAGTGACAGCCAATCACAGATGGCACTGTATATTTGGACGGCCTTTTTTCAACTAAACTCTACTCTAATTTCCACGGCCCGGCGTTCCATTGGTTCCATCACTAACCCGGTAGCACACGAATACCGGCCAATATCGTCACACTGAATAATGGCCAATGCCAAAATGGCACATTTTTCGGACATCGGCCATTATTCATTTTCGACACCGGAGAATAATGGCCATTGCCGGACTGACGGTATTCATTTTTTTCGACATTTAACGGTATAGCAACACAACAATGGCCATTATTCTTCTGACGATATCGGCCTTTGCCAAAATACCCTCCCGCTAAATATTGGCCAATTTCCGTTTCCACAATATTAAATACCGTACAATGGTACAATACCGGCCGTTATCAGAATTTTGGAATTCGTTTTTTTGGATATTGGCCGATTCTGTCAGTTATTCGACTTAAATTATTAGTGATTGACTAATGCGTTAATTTTCTAAGTACTGACTATCTATAAATAATGCTTAAAATATGCTAACTTTATTCAAATGATCAATTTTATAGATATATTTTGTCAAATCATTGGATCAAGTTAGCATATTTAAACATTATTTATAAATAGCCAGTACTTAGAAAATTATCACATCAGTCAATCAAGAATAAATGTTTTTTTAATCTAAAATATAATTATTTCTATGAAAGATTATTTTCTATTACTGTGAGCAATTTATATTTATAATATATAAATTATTCGAAAAAGAAAAAATATTAATTTTTCTTAGGTGAAAAGACTGGAAGATACATTAGAAAAACTTTTTCTTAACTAATATTTATCTGAACACATGAAATTCAAATAGTAAAACAAAAATAGCAGTTTATTGAACAGATGTTTACACAAATTTTACAAATACCATTTCTAGTATCCTAGGAATCAGGAGAAGGGATGTATACCAAAATATAACACAAATTAACATTAAAAATAAAATTACACACACAAAACTGGGGTTCCCAGTTACAATATTACAGAATTTGAAGAAGAAAAACCAGTAACATACAACAATTTTTAGTGATATATTTATCTAGGTTATAGTTATAACACATAAAACATTTTTCCTTTTAAGAAATTATCATCAATTTTCAATAATTTTGACAAGTTCAAGTAAGTTAGATTTCAGCTAAGGTTAAACACTCTTACATAAAAATACCCAACGTTGAATACATAAAAATTAGCTATTATATTACTTGCAATTAATTGGCTTTTGGAAAGTCCTTTTATAAAAATAAGCATACTGATAAAAACGCAAGAAATAAATTTAAGAAGCAGAAAATATTTGTAACATTAAATAACAGTTCATCTTAAAATATATATATATCAGACGATACTTAATAAAAAAATAAAAAACTATGTTTATGGATGCATTTTCAGTTCTAGACCACTTCCATTCCATTTCAACAAAGGAAGATTTATTCATTTGGTTTCTTTATTTTTTCATTTGATATTGGGCAAACGAAGTGTATATTTGGACGGCCAAAACGGCCAGTGGCGCATGCGCTGTAGGTCTCGTGATGACGTAGCAGTCTCGGCGCTTAGTGATGGAACCAATGGTACGCCTAGCCGTGGAAGTTATAGTAGAGTTTAGAGTTGAAAAATAGCCGTGCAAATATACAGTGCCTTGGGCAAATTTTAATTAACAGTAATATCCCAGGTAGCACACGAATATCGGCCAACGCCGGACCAATACCGGCCAACATCGCGAATACCGGAGGATGTCGGACGTCGAAATAAGGATATCGGACGGTATTGGCCGGTATTGTGAATTTTTTTTCATATTAAAAACATATAAAAAACAATTTTAATAACATGATTTATAAGAAAAATAGGTGTAAAAGTGAAAATTGGGCTTTTTTCCTTTATTTTGATAAAAATGAGAAAATAATGTCGAATAAATGATTTCGATCAATAATGGCCAGTATCGTAAAATCGGTATCGCCATGACGATATCGGCCGTTATTTTACGGTGATGTGGGGCTGGTGTCAGAAAAATGTCGTAAAAAAGATATTGGCCGTTATTCGACAGCATTGTTAACTCAATGTCGTAGAAAAAATAATGGCCGTTATTCGACAGTATTGTAAACGCATTGTCGTCGGCGAGGTTATTGGCCGGTATTTGGCATTATTGGTAAATATTTTTCGAAAAGCAAAAAAAAATTCATTTTAAAGTTTCAAAGCATTATCAAATGCCAAACTTGAAATCCCTGATAATTTCATAAGATTTGAGCTGGTAAAATATATTTGTACTTAAAAGAAACATATTTAACATCATCTTTTAACTCATTGTCGTAGAACAGGTATTGGCCGTTATTCGGCGGTATCGGCCGAGTGGTCATTTTTTTCGTCAGTAATGTGACGCGCATGCGCTCCAGTACTATTGCTATTCAGCGGTGATTGCATTCTCGGCGCCATATTGAAAGGAAAGAACGAACCAAAAGAGCTCTCCGACGGTAATGGAGTTTTAAAAGTTCTGGAAAGAAGATAATGCATCCTTTTCCAAGTAAGTCGCATATTTAAACATTGCTAAATTCATTTGCTTATATCCATGTTGTTTTATTATAAAAATGCTTGTTTTGCAGAAAATTGGAATCGATGTTCGATTTGTTCATTGATCATTAGAATGTTGCGCTTTCGTTAAATATTTTTGTTTTGAATTGAATTACCAGAATTTTAGTCTTTTTTCGTTTTTTATAATAATGTCTTTTTTTCTTTTAGTTACTGTTGACAGTTGAAATGTATAAACAACTGCGTCCACTTATGAGGAATACTACCAATATTAATTTAGGATAGACGCTTCCAGAATGAAGATTTTTGAAAAAGATAAATTGTAAGTAAGTAGAAACTAATTTTTTAATAATTTTAAATCATTGTTTACAAAAAAATTGGCGGCATAATGTTTAGAATCTTTGTTCTTAAAATGAAAAAAAGCAAACGATTAAAACATATTACTGTTAATTAAAATTTGCCCAATATCAAATGAAAAAATAAAGAAACCAAATGAATAAATCTTTCTTTGTTGAAATAATGGAATGGAAGTGGTCTAGAACTGAAAATGCATACATAAACATAGTGTGTTTATTTTTTTTATTAAGTATCGTCTGATATATATATTTTAAGATGAACTGTTAATGTTACAAATGTTTTCTGTGTCTTGAATTTATTTCTTGCGTTTTTATCAGTATGCAAACTTTATTATTTTTATAAAAGGACTTTCCAAAAGCCAATTAATTGCAAGTAATATATTTAAATGCTATTTTTAATTCTTACCTTTTAATGGTTGGTTATTACTACTTTATTTGTGAAACCAAGTGTTGTGTTCGTGCTTTTTGAGTTTTGAGGATAGATTGAGTTATGTCAGAATTATTAAATTAGAACTACGCCTATCTTGTAATTACTGTTGACCAGGGATGCAGAAAATGTTTTTACTTTCAAAATTTCCCCCAATCCATACAAAAATTTCCCCAAAATTTAAAAAAATGATAAAGACCATCAAAAATTCTGAATTATCGTCTGTATCAGAAATCTGTTAAAAAGTACAGTGACACGAATCCCCACGTAAACTTTTATTACTGTACTGAAATTCAATTCAATAGCATAACTTTTCCACAAAATTTCCCCAGATGGCTAAAATTTCCCCCGATCCTAGATCGCCGGATCGGACATATTCTGCATCCCTGCTGTTGACTTGTAAATTAAGTCTCTATGTCCCTTTCCCTTATTGTACTTCCATCAGTTTATTTTCCAGTCTATTTTCATATTTTAATGAGGCCATGATAAACTTTTTTTGCAGTTTTTTAATATTTGAGTAACTTACCTTTCTCAATTATTAAAATCTAAAACAATTTGTAAATATAATATTGAAGTACCCATGTTTTAATTAAAACTGTTCCAAAGCATGATTTGGAAATGCATGCAATCTCTATTTAAAAATACTTATTTATTTTTTTTAAATAAATTCTTTACTTTTTCAGGGAGCTTTTGTATCTGTGTTGGTTGCATTCAAAGTCATCAACAATCAATGGTTTTATTATGATTCCTCTGCAGTGTCAAAATTGTAATGTTTCTTTTTTTATATTATTTAAAAGCTAATTTTTATGTATTCAACGTTGGGTATTTTTATGAAAGAGTATTTAACCTTAGCTGAAATCTAACTTACTTGAACTTGTCAATTTCTTAAAAGGAAAAATGTTTTATGTGTTATAACTATAACCTAGATAAATATATCACTAAAAATTGTTGTATGTTACTGGTTTTTCTTCTTCAAATTCTGTAATATTGTAACTGGGACCCCCAGTTTTGTGTGTGTAATTTTATTTTTAATGTTAATTTGTGTTATATTTTGGTATACATCCCTTCGCCTGATTCCTAGGATACTAGAAATGGTATTTGTAAAATTTGTGTAAACATCTGTTCAATAAACTGCTATTTTTGTTTTACTTTGAATTTAATGTGTTCAGATAAATATTAGTTAAGAAAAAAATTTTCTAATGTTTCTTCCAGTCTTTTCACCTAAGAAAAATTAATATTTTTGCTTTTTCGAATAATTTATATATTATAAATATAAATTGCTCACAGTAATAGAAAATAATCTTCCATATAAAGAATTCTATTTTAGATTAAAAAACATTTATTCTTGATTGACTGATGTGATAATTTTCTAAGTACTGGCTATTTATAAATAATGTTTAAATATGCTAACTTGATCCAATGATTTGACAAAATATATCTATAAAATTGATCATTTGAATAAAGTTAGCATATTTTAAACATTATTTATAAATAGTCTGTACTTAGAAAATTAACACATTAGTCAATCACTAATAATTTAAGTCGAATAACTGACAGAATCGGCCAATATCCAAAAAAACGAATTCCAAAATTCTGATAACGGCCGGTATTGTGCGGTATTTTTGTTGTTAAGGTGAATACCTGTCAGGATCGGCCAATATCCAAAAGTGCGAATTCCCAAATTCTGATAACGGCCGGTATTGTACGGTATTAAATATTGTGGAAACGGAAATTGGCCAATATTTAGCGGGAGGGTATTTTGGCAAAAGCCGATATCGTCAGAAGAATAATGGCCATTGTTGTGTTGCTATACCGTTAAATGTCGAAAAAAATGAATACCGTCACTCCGGCAATGGCCATTATTCTCCGTTGTCGAAAATGAATAACGGCCGATGTCGGGAAATTGTGCCATTTTGGCATAGGCCGTTATTCGAGTTACGATATTGGCCGGTATTCGTGTGCTACCTGGGATGTTTTAATCGTTTGCTTTTTTTCATTTTAAGAACAAAGATTCTAAACATTATGCCGCCAATTTTTTTGTAAACAATGATTTAAAATTATTAAAAAATTAGTTTCTACTCACTTACAATTTATCCTTTTCAAAAATCTTCATTCTGGAAGCGTCTGTCCTAAATTAATATTAGTAGTATTCCTCATAAGTGGACGCAGTATTGTTTATACATTTCAACCGTCAACAGTAACTAAAAGGAAAAAAAAGACATTATTATAAAAAACGAAAAAAGACTAAAATTCTGGTAATTCAATTCAAAACAAAAATATTTAACGAAAGCGCAACATTCTAATCAATGAACGAATCGAACGTCGATTCCAATTTTCTGCAAAACAAGCATTTTTATAATAAAACAACATGGATATAAGCAAATGATTTTAGCAATGTTTAAATATGCGACTTACTTGGAAAAGGATGCATTATCTTCTTTCCAGAACTTTTAAAACTCCATTACCGTCGGAGAGCTCTTTTTGTTCGTTCTTTCAATATGATCCGAGTTCTTCAAACATGGCGCCGAGAATGCAATCACCACTGAATAGCAATAGTACTAGAGCGCATGCGCGTCACATTACTGACGAAAAAAATGACCACTCGGCCGATACCGCCGAATAACGGCCAATACCTGTTCTACGACAATGAGTTAAAAGATGATGTTAAATATGTTTCTTTTAAGTACAAATATATTTTACCAGCTCAAATCTTATGAAATTATCAGGGATTTCAAGTTTGGCATTTGATAATGCTTTGAAACTTTAAAATGAATTTTTTTTTGCTTTTCGAAAACTATTTACCAATAATGCCAAATACCGGCCAATAACCTCGCCGACGACAATGCGTTTACAATACTGTCGAATAACGGCCATTATTTTTTCTACGACATTGAGTTAACAATGCTGTCAAATCTCAAATAACGGCCAATATCTTTTTTACGACATTTTTCTGACACCAGCTCCACATCACTGTAAAATAACGGCCGATATCGTCATGGCGATACCGATCTTACGATACTGGCCATTATTGATCGAAATCATTTATTCGACATTATTTTCTCATTTTTATCAAAATAAAGGAAAAAAGCCTAATTTTCACTTTTACACCTATTTTTCTCATAAGTCATGTTATTAAAATTGGTTTTTATATGTTTTTAATATGAAAACAATTTCACAATACCGGCCAATACCGTCCGATATCATTATTTCGACGTCCGACATTCTCCGGTATTCGCGATATTGGCCGGTATTGGTCCGGCGTTGGCCGGTATTCGTGTGCTACCTGGGCTGTGAGCGCTGATGTCATGGAGAAAAACAATTGTGATGGCCCATAGTTCCTCGTGGCGCCCTCACATCCATTCAACTTTTAAAAATATCGTTTTGGACCCTCTGTTAGGATTTTTCTCTGTGGTCGTGACTTGCTAAGTTGAAAAACACTTCGGTTTTGCTTCATCGGCATCGGCCATCAGTGTCGGCCACTGGGGGAGTTTTTAAAAATTTGACCCCTGATGCACGAAGTCCAAATTTCGGGAGAGCAGGCAGGCACCGGATCCAGCAGGGCTCCAAAGGGGGGGCACTTTTTCTTTTTCAGACTATCACTTTTACCTTAGACGCAAGAAATCAAAATGTTTTTTTTTCTAAATTAGTATCATGTAAGATCCTCTTGTATTATCCCCCCACTTATATGATTAAAATTATAATCAAAATCCAGGGAAACAATATGTGTCATAAACTATTATTTCAATCAAAACCATAGTATGTTTGAAGAAGGTTCCCCCAGAAAATTTTTGAGAACTAGACCTTAAATAACTAATATAATATTTGATCAGCTTAAGTGCTTACTTTGCATTAAATCGAAGTAAAAAATAACAACATATCGCATTTTCAAGGGAAAAGGAGTCAAATAGACTTAAAATCTCAAAGATGGAGATGGTTTGAGGGTCTTCCCCCTGAAAAATTTTTGAAACTTGATCCTTAAAAATAGTGTTTTATCTGATGTTAGGACCTTTTGGATTACACTAAACAAGTACTTCAGGGGGGTATTGGGGTCCTACCCCAGACACTTTTTTGAAATTTGACTAATAAAAGTAGGTTTTAAACTCATTTTGAGAATCTATACGTCTATGTGGGGAACTGTCCATAGTTCCCCCTCCTTATGGATTCGCGCCCATCGACCTTGTTCACGCCTGGGGCGCCAGGGGAAACAAAACAGGAAGGCAATTACATATTTTAGGAATTCTGCAACTGTTAATTTCCCCAGATCTTAAACACCAATTCAAATCCTGTTTTTTGAATGAAATTCCAAAAAATTTACTTGCCAAATTTAAAAAATTGAGGGGTCCCAAGGTTTAAATCCTTAAATAAAAATCATACTTTTAATTATCTAAAAGAGCTACATTTAACCTCTAAACTCTAAAGGCCAATGCGTGCATGGAATTAATATCAAAATTTACAAGGAGACTGAACCCCCTTCTTCCACGAAACTATGAAAGCTAGTTACATTTCTGCGGGGATGGGGAATTCGGTTTACTATTATTCAGCGCGAGAAATAAAATGAAAGTAAATAAAACTTTTTCATAATCATTCTAAAACCTAGAATTTTGTTTGTTTCGCACTTAAACGAGCCGGCGCCGAATCGTCCCATTCCGTGGGGGATATGACTTAACTATAAAATTTAATAATGAAACAAAAATTTTTTGTAACTTGGTATTGAGTGTTTTGAAATTGTGTTTCAGATTATTCAATGTTATTTCCAATGATTAGTTGTTTCGTTTCTTAACACTAGTTTGAATACATAGAAAAAACTAGGGAGCTGCTCGCTCTCTGCACTCTTTCTCACTTTTTAAAACATAAAAAACAATTTTCCTAATGAAGGAACTTTTTTCTTCATCTTTAGCCCTTTAAGAAACCCAACCAGCTTTCTGAAAATACGTCACAGCTTCTCTGCATGAATAAAAATTAAATTACTATTATCAACTCTAACTTACAAAAATACAGAAATACATTAATCACAGCGTTCGAAATTGTACTGGATTGCTGGTCCGGGACTACTAAAAAACGGCTCGGACCAGTGGAATCAGAAAATCACTGGTCCGCTGGACCAGTGGTGAAAAAATATCCCACCCTCCACTTCTAGCCTGTAATTTCTCTTTGGTTGGAATCGGGAGACAGGAAAAAAATTAATTTCATTAAATAAACCACATTACAACCAGTTTGTCAGCTAACAATGTAAAACTAATTCGAAGTTATGAATTAATTTGTGTGCACTATCATTTATTCAAGAAAAATTCTTATATTTGAATTTTTCAGTTGATTTTGAATGGATTTTGTCAGTTAGTGAAATATTATTTAATCAAGAAAAGTATGTAATAAATAAGATATTTTCAAAATTCTTTGATTATTTAGTACTATTGCTTGTTTCTCATAAATTTTTTTTATTACTTATTTTATAAGAATTTTATATTTACAGCTGGTAACTTATTATTGAATATGTATTAATTTTTAACATTACTATTTGGTACTCACATCAGGACAATAGTTACCTTATAATAATATTCAAACTGGTCCTTTTTAATTTGTCGGACCAGTAGTTTTTGTTGCGGACCAGTAAGATTGGTAAATCACTGGTCCGCAGGACCAGTGGATTTTTTTCCCAATTTCTAACGCTGATTAATCAAAAGGCGTTTTCCTTTTTAAAAAATTACAATTAGTCTACTCATAACTTAAAAATAATAACGTTGACAATATCCCTCTGTATTAAAAAAGTTTTTAACTCGGAAAAATTATATTATTATTTAATATTAGTTACATAAATGGTAAAACTTTTATTAGTTTCATAGTTAAAATTTTTTTTATTAATTTGGAAATTTTATTTCCCAGTGCATATTTTTATTTTATGTAAACATTGTGATGATTAAGTTGCCACAACAACAAAGATAAATATAAGCATATCAATATATTTCAAAAATAAAAAACAAAGAGAGAAATTTTTACGAAGTGTATATTTGGACGGCCAAAACGGCCAGTGGCGCATGCGCTGTAGGTCTCGTGATTACGTAGCAGTCTCGGCGCTTAGTGATGGAACCAATGGAACGCCGAGCCGTGGAAATTAGAGTAGAGTTTAGTTGAAAAATTGCCGTCCAAATATACAGTGCCAATTAATTAACGTTACAAATTACATCAACATAGTTTAAAATCTAACTAAAATCATTAGAACAACAAAAGTCTTAAATCTTAACTTACACTTTCAAATTCGTATTAGAAACAGAACGATAATTAATTAATTTATTTGATTTGAATAATAAAAAATCAGTGAAGTATTTCTTCTATTGTTTTAAAATTCATAGTTTCTTGCTTTGTAAACTGCGACCTTATCCGTAATCTATAAAAATGGAAATATTTTAATGTTCAGAACTTTTTAAAAAATCTAACAGCTTACTCGGAAGCCTCCAAAGAATACGGATATTTTGATACTAAAAGCGTGTCTTTCGGATCAGTGTATTATAAAGTTTTTCTCTGGAATCCGTTTACCAAAAAACTTTTCTTTTAGAATTGAAGACTAAAAAGTGAGTTGATTTCCTCTTTTGCTTTATGAAAACAACGCAAAAAGGAAAATGAAACCGGTTTTGTTTTATGATAAAAAAGGGTTTGAATGTGTGTTCTCAGAATGTTAAATTGTGTGCACTCTCTTTTCAGGGTCGTCTTTCTATTGTTACGAGACAAGAGAAATCAGGGTTACATCAAATAATGAGAATTTTTTTTCTGACAGAAATATTAATTTCTAAGCAAAAATTTATTCATTGAAAAATTTCTCTTTCAATAGAATGATGAAATAATTTTTAAAAAGTGAATATTTTCTTTGGAAATAAGTAAGTTGGAGATGTACCTTTGATTTAAAAGTGATACTACGTATTAGTAAAAAAAATCAAAAAATATTTTTAGTTCCGATTAACATTAATATGAACTTAAACGATTCGTTGCATTTGTGAAGAAAAATACATTTTTTAATGTAATTAAAATTTAATTTCTTATTAAAAGTGAATTTTTTAACATTATACGAAATACATAAAAACTTTTAAAACAGTATCCTAATAGAAGTGTTTTTATTCATTTTTTGACATTTAGGATCCTTTGGGTGACACTAGAACAGAATCACTCTTCGTTCAATTCAGAAATAAGAAAAAAACCCAGAAAAAAAACAGTATACATTAATTAATGGATTTATTAAAAGATTGAGAGAAAGTCAGAATCACATTGATTCTGATTCCCACTCCCTCCTAGGATTGGGGGTCCCAGACCAAATCCTAGGGAGTTAAAAATGGTGAAACACCCCAAAAAATTATTGAAAAATTTAATTTGCAGAAGAACTACTATTGGTAAATATTTAATTATGGTCTCATATTTTGTGGTTTAATATATGATCTTTAAAATTATCTTAAAAATTTTCACTTAAAAATTTGTTTTATTACCAAAAAAGTTACAAAAAACACAAAAATGTGAAAACTATGCAGAACTTTATTTTGTATTTCGAAATCCTTTCTTTTGATTTGATAATCTGAAATATCATAGTTGAAAACCCTTAAGTCCAAAGTTTCACATAAATACAATCAATATTAAACGCTCAAGATCCAGTTAAAGTTTGTTTTTTGCGTGTGAAAACAGTTGTCATGAAACAGCTATTGAAAACTCTTTTTTTTAAATTACGTCGAGGGATGGGTCGCATAGAGCAGTGGTCTCCAACCCCCGGTCCGCGGACCGGTGCCGGTCCGTAGATCAAATAGTACCGGGCCGCAGGCCAACCATTTCATTGAAAATGAATTTAAATTCCTAGTTTTATACTCCAAATTAATGAATGAAATGAATTATAAATCACTTTATTTTTTGGTGTAACTGTTGAAAGCATGTTTAAATACAATTAAATTAAAATTAATAAATCAAAATAATCTAGAATGTAAACAATCAACGCCACACCAGCAGGCCGCGGTAAAATTATCCAACGTTGACCGGTCCGTGGTGATAAAAAGGTTGGGGACCACTGGCATAGAGCATTTCCATCCGTGCAGCCCAGTAAAAACTAGCCTTGGAAGTGTAGTTGTCAAGAGGTAAAAATTTAAAAATTATGTTGGCCAGAAAAGCGCAATTTGTCAGGTGATTCAAGTTCATTATGTCTTCAGAGGAACACAGAGGGAATCCAGGATTGTTTTTACACCAATTCGGTGAAGGTGTCCATGGAGATAGCCATTCCCGCTAATGATACGAAAATTTGCGGAGAAACCTGCCTAGGGAGATTCATTGGAATAGGGTTGGAGAGCAGGATCATCTCCGTTTCCGCACGCAAAAAAACAACCTTTAACTAGCCCTCAAGCATTTAATATTGATTGTATTTACGTGAAACTTTGGACCAAAGGGTTTTCAACTATGATCTTTCATATTATCAAATCAAAAGAAAGGATTTTGAAATACAAAATAAAGTTTTGGCAGAGTTTTAACAATCTTTGTGGTTTTTAAACTTTTTCGTAATAAAACAAATTTCAAAGTGAAAATGTTTAAGATAATTTTAAAGGTCATATTAAACCACAAAATTTGAGACCATAATTAAATTTTTACCAATAGTAGTTCTACAAATTGAGTTTTTCAATAATTTTTTTGGGGGTGTCGCTCCATTTTTAACTCCCTTGGATTTGGTCTGGGACCCCAAATCCTATGTGATTCTGACTCGTCTAGGTGTCTACTCTCTCCCCTAGAAGTATGACCCAACATTTATGGGACACCCTGTGTATAGAAATTTATTTCGGGAGGAGTCCAATATCCTTTAAGAAAATTAAGTCATTATCATACCTCAAGCAAGATTTTTCACACACACACACACGCACGCACACACACACACAACTGAGAGGAGACCTAACGTTATCCCTACGCCCAGTGGTAGAAGTGGGTCAAACAAAAGTGGGGGGATGGCCAAACCCGAGTCCCCCCTCGAAAGTGCCTTTTCCTCTTTTTGAAAATTTCCATGCTCGTCTGAATTTTATAAAATACGTCTTATTCATGCATTTCTGAAAGTAGGATGTGGTCCTAAAATTTTCTGTCTTACAAGCATTCAAACAACTTTAATTAAAACACTGCTTAAATTTTACTTAAAGTTATTAAATTAATTATAGTTATAAAGTTATTAAATGAATTATAGTTATTAATTAATTAAATAATTTCTACTCCTAAATTTTTCTTTTGAAATGAAAAATGTAGCTTTTATAAACCTACGATTAATTTAACTGGATCAATCCTAGTTGAATGCAAGATGTCAAATGTTTTTTTAAATTGACTAAACATGGATAATTTGCAAATACTACTGTTCCTTATTACAGACCTCAATTACCTATGATTCAATGCAATAAATTTAGTTTTACTATAGTCGATAATCAGAAAGAACTAAAATTATAATATTAATTTAACTTGTGAAAAACTTATTTTTTAAACCAAGTTATATATTATATACTAACGAAATAAAAGGGTCTAGATTCTAACATTTGTTATTATTTTAATGAATAATCTGCATTTTAGTTTTTTTACTCGGAAGAAACAGGTACAGAAATAAATCAGCATTCATATACACTAAATTTTTAGTAGTTTTTGTTAAGATTTTTAAAGCAATATTGCTTTAAATTTTAATTCTTCAATATTAAATTTCAATAGTGTACACATTTTATATAAATTTAAAGACAATAATAAAATATTTTTAAAAAGTAATATAGAATAAGGGTATTATACATAAGAAATTTAAATTTTCATGAAACTTTAAAGTTTACCCAGCATAAAAGTAGCTGTGAATAAAAGTTCTTGTATCTTTATACAAATATTACAAAAACTAGTTGTACACATCTACAATCATTACGATTTTAAGATTATAGTTGTAAAATTCCACAGCCAGCATTGTTTAATATTTCAAAAAGTGTTAGAATTAATTTTATGAATAAAAATGAAAAAGTAGTAGAATAATTTTCAAATTATAGTTTATTTATTTAACCCTTAATCCATGACTGAAAAAACAATAATAGGTTTGTACTATTTACTTCCTTAACCTTCGGAAAAGAGCACGAATGTACTAATCGTTGATAAACCGAAAATCTAAGAGTTATATTTTCTATTTTTTTTAAATGGAAGGAGGGATTTTAGAAGTGGGGGGATGGATTTTGCTAGAAATAGAAGTGGGGGGATGGATGGGTATTTTTAGGAAAAGTGGGGGGACGCGTCACCCCGCATACATTTTTTAGGAATCTCATTTTTATGAACTTTATATGAAAATTAATGGGATTAATTGAGTTAAAAGTTCCGAAAGGAGGGTCTTGGGGGTCCTCCCGCAGAACATTTTTCGAAATTTGACTCTAAAGAACATGGTTTTAACCCATTTTGGTTTAACCCTAGTCCAAATTTCTGGGGGGATCTTGAATCTTTTGAGTACACGAATATTTGTAATACTTTTCGTAATATTCGTAATACTTTTCGCCAGATGAGAGGGCCTCGCGGGCCGCATCCGGCCCGCGGCACGTAGTTTGGAGATCCCTGATTTAGATTATTTATTATCAAATATTGTAGAAATACGACTCGTTTGAAAAGTTTTCCTTGGATTTTCAATTTTCCGTTTATAAATTAATTAATAATTAATTATTTATTATTCTTTTTTTTATTTTATTCTTTTCTTGACACCAACGATTTTCTTGACACCAAAAATTAAATTATGAGTCTGTTTAATCAATGCTTTCTCCATCATAGATACTTTAAGTTCCTTCACAACAGTGAGATAAAAGATTTTGAACATAATGCACTGAGCGCAGGGACAAGTTTCAATTTTATTATTGTAATAGGCATATAGAACGTTTTTTTACTTTTACTTTTTGTTTTAGATTTTTCCCAATGAACAACCTTGGAAATTCAAACGCGAATTTATTCCCTTTCATCATAAACTTATACCTGCTGTCTTTCATTCAATTTTTCCAAGTTTTAAAATATTTCTACTTCTGTCTTCCGGTGTAAAGATACCATCACGAAAAGATAGGTTCAGCGTGGGCGTACATTCAGAGTAGAGGTCATTTCGTACTGATCCGTATACCATTTCTTAGCACAGTCAGTGTCGTTAGTGACCTGACTGCCCTGACTGATGTTTAAGACACGTTTTAATCAAAATAAATTCGTTTATTAGCGAAACAACCGATCACTGAAACAACCAATAAAATGCAAATACAAATATTAATGTTCGGCACTAGTTAACTAAAAGTAGTTGAAAAGTAGTTAACTACTAGTTAACTAGTAGTTCAACTACTTTTGGTTTAGAGTAGTTGAACTAGTAGTTTAACTACTTTTTTCACCAACTACTTGTTCCAACTACTTTCAAAAAGTTCAACTACTTCAAAAAATATTGAAAGATCAAAATTTTAAAAAATATGTTACATCTACTAACAATGCCATTTTTCGTGATTCATTTTCATATTTAGCAAGCTTGAAATATATTTCATCCCAGCCATTGACATATAAATGTATATGTATGACATATATATATATGTATATATATGTATGTTGATGGTGTAGATTTCAGAACCGATTGATGCCACTCTGCAAATATTGAGCACTTTTTATAAATCAAGATGGCGTCCAAATTGGCCTCCATTGAAATCAAAACTTTTGAAAATAAAAATTCAGCATGCAATACATCATATATGGTATTTTTTGGGTCAACGAAACGATATGTAACATTACTTTTTACTTTAATTAAGTTTGGAATAGGTTTTTTAGTAAAACAAACATATTTCATTAAAAAAGCAGGATTTTTTAACAGTGTTTTAATGTCTATATTTGTTTATAAATTCATATTTTGCATAAATTTAAAATAAATTGGGGTTAGAATAATTTTAAATTACAGTAAAACATTAAAATGAGTAATTAAGTAAGAAAATAATACATTATTTCCTTCAAAATGTACCATCTGGAGGAAATGTTGAGATTAGTTTTTAATGAAGCTATTAAAAAACAATTAAAATATTTTTATTTGTTTTAGAAAAAATAATTGTCTGGGAAAGGATTATATAAATTAGGGGGCGCATAGAGAGCGTCATAACCAAGGGGGCGTGAGGGGGTTCAGAGAATATAGGTTGGAGGTTGAATTCAAGGGGCTCAAGAGGTGAGGGGGTTCAGCAAAATACAACCAATTTTCACGGAGTAAATTAAAGTCTCACGTCAACTTATGGTTCAGAAACTATACACCTTTTCGTTTATATTTTTACCACGAGTTTAGGAAAAATGTGCATATTAATCAAAACAGGGAATTAGCCAATACCTGAAATGTAGACTGAATATTGAAAGTGGCTAAGTGCTCTCTACAGAACTGAGGACCCCTGTCCAACTATTATTCGATAAGGCTATCATTCCAATAACATTTCCTGCAGCTTTATATGTCATTGTTACAAAGAAGAAAGGAAATGTTGCAAGTCTCACACAAAACTTTCGGATATTTTGAATAAAGTGAGACGTGAAAAAGTTAGAAGTTTTTTATGATACTACAGATTACTTTTAGATGATTTAAATTTGAATTGAAACTTTGATTTAGGTAGCTGGAATTGTTGAAACAATGAAATGAATTTGATTGAAATCATAGCTATTATAAATGTTACTTGAGTATCAAAGGTAAAGCATAGTATTAAATTTTGAATTATGCATGGTATCTTTAAAAATTTATAAAAACTGAACAAAGTATAGTTAAAATTCAAACAGGAAATTATTTATCATACGTAATTTGTTAACTAGATCATAATATTTTTAGAAAAAAAATCAGCTCCTCCAATATCAGATAAGTAAGGATCTTTTGTAACCATATTACGGTTCCATCATAATTATTTTAAAAATAAAGGTATTTCAAATCAATTTAAACTTTATTTGTTTACAATAAATGTTTTCCTATTAAAAAACAAAAAGAATGATACCCCACATGCCATATTTTATTAAAGGTAAATCGAAAATCCTATTTTGTGGCTACCATGGACGCCATCTTGAATTCCTCAAAATGCTCAACATTTACTAGGTGGCATCAATCGGTTCTTCAATCTAGACATCATAATCTATCAAAATCAGCAATAAAATTTTGTAAACACTCTAATACACGGTTGACCCCTTTTTTGTCATTTGACACCCTGACTAATTTTGTGCTTAAAATATCGGTTCAGGCTAAGGGGGTTTAGAACCCTTAACCCCCTTATAAACGATACTGTACTGACTAGCATAAACACAACTTAGAAAACTTTTAGACACAAAAAGCTTGTATACCTTTCAAAAATTGGTGAATCAAAAGTGGTGATATTTTTGCTATAGGTAAGAAAAAGTAATCGAAAATTTGGGGGAAAATATCTAATGAAATTAAATAGACTAGTTAACTACTTTGGGAAATAATCAACTACTAGTTACAACTACTTCCAAGAAAAAGTAGTAGTTAACTAGTAGTTACAACTACTTTTGCCCAGACTAGTTGGTAGTTGGTAGTTCACTACTTTTTGACCAGTAGTTGCCGAACACTAACAAATATTGACAACCAAATACCGGCGTGAAGCTTAGCAAGGTTTTTCCATTTAACTTAAATTACCGGATTCCCAGTATTTGTCATTTTTTTTCAATAATATTACAAAGTGATTTGCGATTTTAAGTGTTTTAAGTGATTTTTAAGTTTTTTCATAAATGACACCTATTTCAACCTCAGGCGTTTTCAATTCCCAAAAAAAAAAGATTTTTCGCTCCACCCTAATGGGCGCCCATGCTAGTAAAAAAATTAATCGAAAATCCCGTGCCTTTTCTTTTGGTATAATTTCTGGGATATGATTGAGTTACTTATGTTCGTTCGAAAATTTCACGTGCACGCAAGCATGTGACTTTCATCACGACAAGTCTTAATATAGAAAGAATGCAAGGAATGACAGCATGTTCCGACGAAACGTAAAATCCATTCCACTTTACGCCTCTTTTCATAAAACAAGAACTCGCATCACGCAGAGGAATGTAACTGATAAATCACCGAGACCTTCATAACAGTCTCTCACCTATATCCATAGAGAAAAGGAAAGGTCACAGAGCGTCATCATTGCGTAGAGCCCATTTCAATACAATGCAATCGCAAAGTGTTATAAGACTTAAAAACAGAAGCAGGATAAAGAAACTTCCAAGAACTTTTTTTCGGGTATATTCAAGAGTTTTGTCATTGATTCATGGATCGATGAACGACTGGAAGTGGAGTGCAGAATGAAATTGAATAATTCTTTTTGGTAATAAATTACAAAGAGAATGGAATGGATTAGGGCCGTATTCACCGGTAACCTGACCGGCGGTCTGGTCAGGAAACCATGGTTACAGCCTCTGATTGGTGGAAAAATAATTCAATATTTTCCTTCCACCAATCAGAGGCTGTAACCATGGTTTCCTGACCAGACCGCCGGTCAGGTTACCGGTGAATACGGCCGTTAGTGGAAATAAAAAGATTAACATTAAACAAACGATTTTTTGAGAGTGGTCTTCATTGCTTATTTTTAACATTTATAATCAATTCTTAACATGTAAACTATTAAATGTTATTTTTAAAACTTCCCTGGATAGAGAATATGTCTAAATGCATTAAAATATGTTTTCCCCTTTTTTAATAAATTTATTTGAAAAAGATGTCTTTTATGCAACTTGACTGAAAATACTATGGAAGTAATTTTTCGTTTAGTGAAAGTAAATTATATCCATATAACGGTAGCATAAAAATACATGCTTCAATCGTCACATAGGACGCATAATCAACCGTATTTTCAGGAGACGCAATAAATAAGTTTTCTATAACCTTCACGTACTACATTTATAAACATACAGTGCCCAGTGGTTACAAAACTAGGGATAACAGTTATATTGTTTTTTCTGCAAATCCATTTATTTTAGGTAATCCTGTAGAAAACTATTGAAGCTTATGGTAGTAACGGTGGATCTTTTTCACTATCTTTTTATTTTTAATTTAAAAGTAATCTAAATTTACTTAATTAAAATTTGTGAAAAAAATTATTCGAATTAGTTAGTACATTAAATCAATTTGATGTTACTGATACAATACTACCCCAAAGCGTGTGAAATAAACAGAGATCCCTTTTTATAAAATAAATATCCGTTAAACTCTAAGCTAAGAATTACTAAGTATTTAATATTTAACTTATTTTATTGTTTTTCTGTAACTTTAATTTACACTATTTAGAGTTTTTTTAGAGTTTACTTAAAACAATTGAAAGGAATTTAATACATATTAAAATAAATGTTGAATTGTTCAAAACGAATATTCAAACTGTTCATAAAGGAAAGGTTTTTACAAGAAATCTCTCTATGATAGGCTTACCATTTTTTGGCCCAGCCCAGGACGTATATATTTCTTAAATTTCTTATGTCACGCAAGCATGTGACTTTCATCACGACAAGTCTTAATATAGAAAGAACGCAAGGAATGACAGCATGTTCCGACGAAACGTAAAATCCATTCCACTTTAAGCCCCTTTTCAAGGTTTGCAGAAATATTAATGAAAAGGAACTTTTTTTCAAGAGTATTAAGGTAAATGTGGGTATAGTGGACACTTTAAGGAAAATTTTTGCTTAAATCCTCGATAAATACAAACCTATTTGCTTGGAAACGGTTATCATCCTATTTTTAGGTTAATTGGATCTTTTTCTTTCGATTTTACCATTAAAAATTTTAATTAGATTGGGAGAGTATTTTTAATTAATTTTTAAAAAGTACTCCAAATTGCATCTATAGTGGCCACATATATGTAGCTGTTGCTTCTATGGTGGACACCTCTTGTATCTAAAGTGGACACCTCTTTTTCTGTCTATATGAGAGGTTTATGCATGAAATTGAGTAGATATAGTCGTTTAGTTCTAATTAAATCTTCCTTCCCAACGAAATATATTATAGATAAAATCAAATTAGCTTTATTTATAATTTAGAAAAACAGACTTGATAGTATCCGGCCCAAAGCAACTTAGCATGTAATTCAATGTTTTTGAAACCTTGGTTCCCGAAGCCAGAATGAAATCAAATTCATACAACACTCATTTTAAAGCACAATAAACAGTTTATGAAGAAAAACTGAAATTTCAAATTAACTATTATTTATGTTTCTTTTAGAAGCCATTGCAGTGGCCACTATTGGAAAATCTAAGGTATTGTGTTGGTAAAGTGGCCTACCCCCATAAATCCTCGTTAAGTCAAAATTTTCAAATAAATTTATTTATTCAGTATCATTTTATACACTCTTATTTAGCTAATTATAAATTTAAAAGTCAATCAAACGGTAATAAATACAAAAAAATCAGTTCCGAAATACCCGTTTCCTTACGCGATTCAATAAGCAAAATCAAATTTCAGTCACTCGGCCGATGTTGTTATTTTCAAATATTTAAATATCCTTCCCATGCTGTGGTATCGGTGGTAATTTACCAGCTTACCTAATAGCACAATCCACTATGCCTATGAATTTTGACGCTGTTTGATGCCTCTAACTCGTTCTATTTAAAATTAATCAGCTAGGTGGCCACTATTGGTACAGTGTCCACTATACCCACATTTACCTTAGGTACTCTTCAGGACCGAAAACTTAAGATAACCCTTTGATTTCGAATTATCTTAAACCAGGCCTACACAAAATACGGCCCGCGGGCCACATGCGGCCCGCCGACCTTCTTTTTGCAGCCCCACGAGTCTTGAATGATATTAAAATTTTAAAAGATTTAGGAAAATTCGATTAAAAAGGTCAATTTTTGTAATGTTTTGCAAAAGAATTCCTCAATGTAAAAGGTTGGACTATTTATTTTACTTATAAAAATAAAGACACACAACTTTCAAAAGTTTAATAAAAAACGTGCAATCGTCAAAAATATAAATTCCATTAAAATGTCATTGTATAAATTGAAATATATTTTGAACACTGATTATAAGTAGTCCTTTTTCCCTAATATTAAATTATGTTTAATTTTTTCAATGTCATGAATAAGCAAAAGAAAATTTAAATTGATCATTTGGCCCACAAAGATCAACCCAAATCTATTTTTTGGCCCGTGTCGACAAGTTAAGATTGCAAATTTTGGCCCGCAAAGCAATTAAAGTTTGTAGACCTGTCTTAGACCAACGATGAAGTCAAATAACTCCAATGTGTGTAAAATATATTAGTTTAATTGGAATTTGATTCCATTCCAAGCAGTATCTTTTTGTCTTGTTTGACGCAGAATGTCCTAAGGGGCCACATTAATTACGTAAGGATGATTTTGGCAATTTTTGACCCCCCTCCCCCATGTAAGGGTACGTAAGATTTTTTAAACCCCTCCCCCCTATTCTTACGTAAGATTCCATTATGTTTTTCAAACAATAAAATGTTAGAAAACTCTCCTTTTGACGTAAATCAAAGATTTTTATTTTTCAACAGATAAGTAATATTCTTGCTGTCAACTACATATTACTATTATATTATTATCTCTTGATTAGAATAATTAGAATTTGTTTATATTAACTAGGAAAATCTTACGTAAGAATTGGTTTGACCCCCCCCCACCCCCAAGTAAGGGTATGTAGATATTTTTCCAGCCCCCCCCCTCCCCCTCGGGACCCTTACGTAATTAATGAATGGCCCCTAATAGGGCCCTTGTGCCATATAAAACCCCAATCATACCAATTTTTAACAGCACTAAAAAACCAGGACTATTTAAGCAAAAAAAAAGGGCAGGGGTTCGGGGTTATATTGCCTGAGTTGAGTGGTTGAACTTCGCTGTTTTTAGCCATAGAAAAAGAGTAAATTAGTATTATTATCATAAAAAGACCCCAAAATTACAATACCCTCTTCCAAAATATTTATGCCCACACGAACAACTGGTTTGGGCTAACCACGTACATTTTAAATCCATCAAAAAATAATTGAAAGATGCGTTACAAATAGTTAAAACATTAATATATGAGCTTTAATTCTTATGAAACTTACACAGAAGATGACCGCAAAACGGCTTCTCCGAAAATGTGGTGCTGCCATCTAGGACTCATTGATCAAAACAGTTGATAACAGTTGGCTGTGGGGAGCCTAGTGGTTAAGGCATCGGCTTCGGGATCGGAGGGTCCCGGGTTCGATTCCCGACACCGCTTAAGACCCACCGAGTATATGCGGAGTACGTGCTCGTTAAATCTGTGGGTCCGAAAGTCCTGTGGTCCGTCATGGCGCAGTTTACCATGGGTCCAGGTGTCTGGAGACTATTTCCCTCCCCTTCAGATACATGGCAAAATTGTGGAGGTGGCGATAGATAGTGGCAGCATCTATCATCTCATGAGGCAGAAGTCGGACTCCTGCCATTTATGGGCCTCACTTTCTCAGGAGCCGCACCCCCTTTGCCTTGAATCCTTGTGGAGCTTGGTAGTACCAAGTGGCACACGACAACAACAACAACAACAACAACAACAGTTGTTAACAGTGATAATATAACATTTTTAAAAAATTATAATAATCTTAATCTGACACATTTACACAGGAAATAAGCATTCATTAACAGAAGCAAATAAAAGGGAAAAAACATCACATTGCTCACTAAGGAGCCAATATACCCTTCCAAGTGAAACAAAATTTTACTTAAAAAATATTTTATTTTACATTAAAAAATCCATTTCCTGAAAGGAAATTTAAACTTTTTTCTTTTTATGTGTATATTTTCCTTTATAATCAGTTTTCTGCATAATAATTTATAGATTAAGAATCCAAGAGCAGCTATTCATAATAGGAGATTTAAAAACAATGTTTTTAATCCACAATTACAAGAGTTATTCTTGTTTACCTGACCTCCTGTTACTTATTCCACAAGTACCACCTGCCTATAGCTATTCATAAAAAATTAAAGCTTAATTAATAAATTTCTTATTAGTCTTGACTTTTCATTTTGTGGAGAAAAAAGCTGTCTCGTCGCTTTGTTATCAACAATTTAATATTTTCTGAGGTCGGGGAGTTTAAAAAGTAAGATTTAAAAATTGTGTGCGTGGATTTGTAAAGCGTTTAAACTGAACGATATCAACCGCTCAAACTGAACGATATCAACCGCTCTGGGATTTCCTGGGTTAGGCATATCCCCTTCGGTTTCTATTTTATAATATCCTACAACTCAAAAACATATTAAACCTAAGGTCGACAAGAAAGGGTATGGTGGGGTAATATTTCTGGGTCCTGAACTATCGCCGAGAGCTTCTTGAATTCCCTGTGTTCATGGTTAAAATTTCCAAACATTTTCTAGGGGGCTACCCCAAACCCCTAAAAGAACCAAACAAAATAGTCCTAAAAGAATACTATACAGGGTGTCCCATAAATAATGGGTCACACTTCTGGGGGGATAGAAGACACCTAGACGAGTCAGAATCACATAGGATTCGGGCAGTGATAATTTTAACGCCTATGAGAGCGTATTTCACGCATTGAAAATAGGAAATACGCTTTTAAAAACTCGCCAGGCGTATTTTCACGCTTTGAATTTTTAACATGTTTCTTAAAAAATGCATGGTACCCCACCGAAATAAAAAAAATGTCCCACTCAAATTTGTAATACTAAATAAATATTTCATTTAGAATGCTTATGTAAAATAAATTATTTTATTTATAATGTTTAATATAATTACTTATATTAACAAATGCTATAATTTTTAAAAACCAAGCTAGCATCCTCATTTTTCTATTTCAGTTTGTCCATTAAAAAAGCGTTTTTATAAAAAATTTGTCTCTTCATAATATACAATAGTTTATGCTATTTCCGTATTTCACTTTTCATAAATGAATTTCACGCCTCCTAAAAAAGTCGAGGAGTATTTTTACTCTTCCAAAAAAATCCTAAGAATAACACTGGATTCGGGGGTCCTAGATCAAATCCCAGGGAGTTAAAAAGGGAGCGACACCCCAAAAAAATTATTGAAAATTTCAATTTGTAGAAGAACTGCTATTGGTAGAAATTTAATTATGGTCTCAAAAATTGTGGTTTAATATGATCTTTAAAATAATCTCAAAAGTTTTCACCTTAAAATTTTTTTATTATGAAAAAAGTTAAAAAACCACAAAAAATGTGAAAATTCTGCCCAAACCTCATTTTGTATTTCGAAATCATCTCTTTTATAATCTGAAAGATCATAGTTGTAAGTCCTTAAGTCCAAAGTTTCACGTAAAAACCATCAATATTAAACGCTTGAGATCCTGTTAAAGTTCGTTTTTTGCGTGCGCAAATTGATTTCCTATAGCCCTTTCCAAAACGACAGTCTGCGGACGAAAAAAACTGACTTATACCGTGCTTTAGCAGGATCTCAAGCAGTGAATATTGATGGTTTTTATATGACACTTTGCACTTAAGGGTTTACAACTGTGATCTTTCAGATTATAAAATCAAAAGAAAGGATTTCGAAATACAAAATGAGGTTTGGTCAGAATTTTCACATTTTTTTGTGGTTTTTTAACTTTTTTCATAATAAAAAAATTTTTAAGGTGAAGACTTTTGAGATAATTTTAAAGATCATATTAAATCACAATTTTTGAGACCATAATTAAATTTTTACCAATAGCAGTTCTTCGACAAATTGAATTTTAAAATTTTTTTTGGGGTGTCGCTCCATTTTTAACTCCCTGGGATTTGGTCTGGGACCCCCGAATCCTATGTGATTCTGACTCGTCTAGGTGTCTACTGTCCCCCCTAGAAGTGTGACCCACTATTTATGGGACACCCTGTATAATGAGAATTAACTGTTCTTACTCAGAAGACAGTTCAATTCACTATGACTTCATTATTGCGACCCACCTTGGGTGTCACTGAATTGTGAAGAATATCCTAAAACGAGTTAAAAACTCTTTAATAAGGGTCGAATTTGCAGACCCTTAGATTTTTTCCCCTCTCCCCGAAATAAATAATACCTTTGGAGTAGGGCCCGCTTGCCAACTTTATGCCGGGGCCCAGTTTGTGTCTCGGTGGCCCTGATTTAATCCTCTTATTGACGCTCAAAATTTCTTTAATTCAAATGGTTGCCTATGTGTAGTATACTTGAAACCTTTTTACAGAAATTTTAATATAAAAGTTTTTAGTTTGGAAAACCAATTTAAGAACTATGTAGTTGTAGATGTACCCTTATGTAGTGGTTTAAGTATGTAGTAATGGAAAAAATTCTTAAGACTCTACCCATTGACAGTGAGCAAGCGTTTTTAAGATCTTTATTTTAACCTCCAGAATCCAGCCCTAGGACATCTTCACTAATCCATCCGTTTCGTAGCCATTTGGCATTTTCTATAAAAAAAACTCTAATGGGTTCGTATCCGACATGTGTAAACATCTGTTGCTTTAATTCCGTAGAGTTATTGTGTAGCGCGGAATCTCATAAAATTTTTAAGAAGCATCGATGTGAAAGAATCCGTTATTTGAACCAGACGATGAGTCAGATTTATCTGTCGTCGATGAGAAAGATATCATCAATAAGAATGAACAGAGGCTCTCTTATCTTTGTCGTTAAACAAGCATGATACTGTCGGAGAAAAGGAATAAAATGAACTGAGTGAGATCTCTTAGGATTCCAACAAAATTTTTTGGGGGTACACCGTTTTTTATTTACGTTCGTTCGTTTTTTGTTTATTAAAGGATCTAAAAAATCTGGGAATCGTTTGTTTACAGACCTTCCGATAAGCCAAAAACCAGAGGCGACCCTCGGTTCATATTTTTTTTCGGCCTGTGGGCCTGCACTCTTTTTAAGAGAATAATCTAGTTTTTACGCTATGGGCTTTCTGCTTTACAATGATGGAAAATTGTAAATTGTACTGAAAGGTTCTTTTTGATGAGAAAATATAATATCTGGATTCCTTATCAGATTCGCCTACCTTAAAAAAATTTTCCGCCCAAATCTATCATTAGTTAGTTTCGCAATAAATACTAGTTAATCCAAAGGAATGAAATGTTAGGTGGTTATGAGCTAGAAGAAAGGGAGGGTTGGAGGTCCATATTCTTAACTTATTTTTGTACTTATCATGTAAATGACCTCCATTCCCTTCCTCGCCAGAAAATTCCATGTTAAACCCCACCACAAAAAATGATGAATTGGTGTGATCCTGATTTTATAAGTTTGCATTGTGATATATTGATGTATTGATAAGGGCAACAAAATCCCTCTATATTTTTTAAAAACATAAATATTTCAAACAATTTACTTCCATACTTTATGTACAATACTGTCCGAAAAGCTACCTATTTATGACTTTATATTGGGGGTGTAGCTAAAATAAAAATATAATAAATGAGAAATATAATTTCTGTAATTGTCTTATTAAAGAGAGATGTGTTAACTTTTAATCGAATTTCTTTGAGTATTTATTTTTTTCTTAATAACATCAATTTAGGCGCATTTGGCAAATTACTTCTAAAGCACTCGAGTTTAGAGAGAGGGTTCTAAATAAGTTGTCTTTTCGTTAAAGGCAGCAGTTACCGTCATAGAAGTACCATTGGTTAAACACCTGTCCCAGTCCAAATATACTTAGATTTTGAATACTTCTTTTCTTTTCGTAACATTCGAGGCACTAAACTTTTTTAACTGAAGCACCAGATGCCAGATGCACACCACACCACAGCACGGAAAATTTCCAGCTGGCTAAATAAGTGCAGTGCCTAGAGTTCAGAGGCGCTCGTGGTCACAACCATTGGCGTCGTCGGCTTCTGAAAATTGGGTGGGGGGACCCAAGGATTTGGGACTTCTCCCCAGAGGGAATTTTACAAATCCATGATTAACTACCCCAGGAATAATCATTCTCTTTCGTTTAAGAGAGCCCGCTTAATGATTTAAAGTGGTTTTGAATCAATGAATAAGCATTTGTGTGTGTGTCCCAATTTTTTGTGAACTGTTTGTAACTCTTAAATAAAAAGGGGGGTCTGGGGGGTTCATCCCCCAGAAATTTTTTAAAATTTGACCATTTAAAACAGGGCCAAACTTATTTTCGGTGTTAAATGATTAGACAATTTCAAAATAAAATTTTCTATGCTTTAACCTTAACCAACCAGTGCTAGAGACTACTATAATTCCTAATTAAATTAAAACACTTATTCTCTATTTTCAGATCATTGGGTTTCTTAAATGTAGAATTCAAAGAGTGTGCAGATTTTCTAAGAAATATCAAAATTTTTAGTTTAAGAGGATGGCTGAAAAATGTAGTAAAAGGTTGTCAAAATACAAAAGTTCATTAAAGAATTCAACGATAAAAAATACTGCAAGAATGTGTGATTGATACATTATAGTTTGCTATAAATTAAAAAAAATAATTTTTAATGAATCAAAAAGTACTAAATAATGATCTTAGTTTAATTTGAGCGCGTAAGGTTTGAAATTCTTAATGAAAAAAAAACTTTATAGTTTTCTTGCTCAAGTAGAAACGCTTAATATCTTCAATTTTTCAGAACCTTATTTGGATCCTGATTCGTTGCATTTTCCATCAAATCCACTTCCTTTCTGAGAAATTCCATCTTCCTGTTACGCATTTTTCATTTGTATTGTTTATGAAAGGTATCTACCAGAACTTTCTTTGCTTTCTCTCTACCATCGAAAATGTACAAAAGTAATTATGAATGATGCATTTCGTCGCTTATGCAATTTTTTTACATCCAAGAACGCCTAACCAAATCAATGGCAAACCAAACCACCTACCTATCCCTAAATAAGGAAAACCTGTAGGAAAGATATTAGTAGATACCAGAGTTTGATCTCTGGGATGGCATTCGGGGAACTTGCCTTGCCCAGGGCCCCCATTTCAAAGGGCCCCAAAAAACGTTTATGAAGATGATTGATTTTGCAATTTCATTTTAAAATAAATTTATGTTTCATTTAAATACCTATCGGGAGCTTAGTGTTGGCGGCCTCCCAAATGGGTTTTTGCCTTGGGCTCCCAAACTTGTAAATCAGTCCAGTCCCTGGTAGATACCTTTTAAAACTTACTTATTGAAAAAATATTTTCCTTTTTAAAAGTCCATCAAAGTAGGCAGTAATGATGGAATAAATAATATATGTTAATACATATTTTCATATGAAAATCTAATGGCATTATACACAGCCCTTTAAACTAAACTCATTGGCGCAACAGCCCTAGTGGGCCAAGGCCTACGATGCCCATCTTCGTTTTCGTGACCGTGGGGCCCTGGGGTGCAATTTGTTAGGCATATGTCCCGGTTAGGTGGTCATTCTAATGCGAGACCCCCAGTGTTTAGTTCCCAAGCAAGCTTGGTCCTCATTTTATCGACCCACTGAAGAGGGATGAAAGGCTGAGTGGACCTTGCCCAGCCCGGGATTACACAGCCCCTTAACCATTGGTTAACGAGCAGTTAAAGAGAGAAAAAGCGCTTTTTGTTGACACTGATTGGTGGAATCCTTCTTTAACCGATGGTTAACCACTGGTTAAGAGGCTGTGAATAATGCCATTAATACTACAGCGAAGGGTTGAGCCTCAAATCAAGGAAATTATGGTAACAGAAATTACTTTAAATGGATTCTCTCCTAAATGCTAGAGTAGATGAGTTTTCCCTGATTTTTTTAAGGCTATCTTTGAAAAAATATCACAAAAATATTATGACAACTTTATTTGTGGGTCAGATTCTCAATCATGGTTAAAAGCAGTGTTTGGAATTGGATGGAGTAGGTAGGAGTACATGGAGTGGCAGTATATATGGATAGAGCGTTAATTGCAAGAGATAACAGCAATTAAACTAGAGTTTAATGTCAGCAACTTTTGAGACAGAATTGGACTAAATATCTTGTTCCCGAGAATGTTGGGTCTCCATCAAAATAAATCCCTTTTTCTCTCCTATACCCCTTCATGTTCTTTATCTCTCTTCTTTCTTCCTCACTCTAGATATTCCTGTCCTTCCAATATTGTTCGTTGAACTAAATGTGAGGAAGGGGAACATTCATAAATCACGTCACTCAATAATTTTCAAGGATTTTATTACTTCTCCCTCCATTTATGTTAATAGTTCTCACAACATGTCAGTGACCCCGTCCATCCATTATGAAATTTAAAAACCCAAATTTCACGTTTTAATTTAATTTTATTATTTTTGTTATAGGTGAATTAGAAACTATTTTACCGCTCTTAAATCAAAATAAGAAGGGATAAAAAAATGTATCTTAAACATTGTAATGGCAGCGAAAGGACACCTTTGAAATATGAAGTCACTCGCCAAAGTCTCACTCAGACTTATCACATTCGTGTTCATTTTGGATAATCCCTCCAAAATGGAAAGTGTGAATTGGCGTTTCACTCCAATTCACACTTTTTCTTCACTTTTCTAGGCAAACTTGAGATTCACAGGAGTGAATCACTCAAGATGAACAATGAAAGTGAAGCAGTGTCAATGATCCTAAAGTTTTAACTCCCTGTGTCAGGGTGTCATAGAACCGTCTCCCTCCCACAGACGTTGTCGTTATTTGGGAACGGCCCCCTCCCAAGCAAGTGAGATTGCATTAAGAGCTCGTTAGTCTAATTAGCATCTAATCTACTCAATGTAAACTGTGCATCCGTAAAAATCCTTCAGATCGGTCCGCTTCGTGATTTTTCCGTTTGCAATCTCTGTCTTTGAATATTTGAATGTGAACGCTGGGCCGCTGGGTCCAAGTTAAAAATTCGGTGTTCTTTGATTCGGGATCGGGATGATAGCGGCGCCTGGTGGCGAGTGAGCAGTCCACCTCATCTCAACTCCACTCACGATTTATGAGCGATCCCGGCGCCCGGAAACCGCTGGCGCCGTCCCGGATTCGAAACGATATCTCCATTCTATCAATTGGTTTTTCTTCTCAAGCAAATGAACTTTTTCCTTCTGATTCAGCGCCTAAAGAGCTTTCTATTGTGGTTTTTGTCGGTAATGGTGTCTTCAAAATTCCCTGTAACACCACGGAACCATAAAAAAATTTCTTCAAATAACTCGTCTGTCTGCGAGGATATTAATTTTCATATAATTGACGGGACTTTTACAGAGATCCACGCTTTGCATGATTAGAAGGGCAATCCAGAGGTTATTGGGTCAAGTGTAGTAACAAAATCCTTGTTTGAAAAGAGTTCCAGACCAGATTTTCGCTCGACAAGAAGTCCAAACAAAAGCATGATTCAATTTGTTATCGCTCCCTGTTATCGATGGTTCTGTTTTCTTTTTGACTCAAGCTTGGGAAACCGTTCCTTTCCTTTTCACACTGTTTACTCTCAAGAGATTTAAGAGCCTTTCAAATTCTGCCCTCGGTACACTAAGGTAGGACCCAAGCGATCGGAACTCGAAATACTAAATACGAGTTCATTGCTGAGTGATCTGCTTCAAACAAATTATTTGTTTAAGGTATGAGTAAAGGGTAGAGAAAGAAAGAGAGAAGAACCACGCGCGCTTTTTTAAGAACATCAGGAAACGCCGATGAATAGCAAAAGCAATGTTAAATGATAAACGAGTGTGAAATCAATGCTTCTACTGTTATAACAGGCAGGGATGCACAAAAAAGGGGCGAAAGGTCCAGGGTCCAGGTTCAACATGGGGCCAGTGAAAATCTGCCTTGTTGTACATTTCCATTTAGAATGATTAGATTAGAATTTAGAAACATGATTTTTCAGTAAAGAATGGCCATTTGTGCCTCTTTTAATGTTGATGGTACGACGTAAATTGTGTGATTATTTTATTAAAAGAACTTTAACTTAAGCCATTACGTAATTCCAGGATTGCGGTGCCCGGGGTGGCCTGACTATACATATTCCAGAAAATTCGTGAAAATAATCTCTCTGTTCTAAAAAAAAGTTTTTGGTGAACGGTTTCAAGAGAAAGGCTTTTTAATTACTGATCCGTGCGACTATTTTTGGTATCAAACTGTTTGGATTCTTTTGAGGATATAACAATAAGCCCTTAGAATTTGTAAAAAAAATTCTCAATTTAAAATATTTCCATTTTTTTTAGATTACGGACAAGGTCGCAGTTACAAAGAGATTACTATCAAACAACTTATGCATTCAACATTCAATCACAACGACGAATGGACGCCATATTTTATAATGAAACCTGGAACAAATTTTTTCCCTTTTTAAAAATGTACTTTAGAGTACTTTCCAAATTAAGTAGCATTAAATTACCACTAAAAGTATTCTAAAAACTTACAGTTATGATATTTCAAATTAAAATTGCACACATTTTCTCTGAAATTTATACTTTTTAGTCTGATAATCGAAATTAATTGTAAACATTAAGTGTCGTGTAGGTTTTGTCTTTTATTATTTTCAATGGATTAAAAGGTATTGTTTAACAAGTCTATAAATGGGTTGAAACAAAAATATCAATGATAAAACACTAGGTGTTCTGACATACTAGGTATTTAAATATTCTCTCTCATTGGAGTATTGTTTTTTTCAGAATTTTGATTAACAATTGACGTTATAAGCAATGGTTAATTATAGTATAATAATAATTAATTATAACAGATAAAATTAATTATGCTGGATATTTAAAAACATTTTGATTAAATTATTGATAATAAGGAGATAAAAAATATTAAAACTTTTTAGAGAGGGAGATTTATTCATGGAGATTATCTTGTGACGTATTTTTTGGAAAGTTGGTTGACGTTTCTTCTGCAAATTATTTTTACGAATGTTTTATAAAGTGTGGTAAGTTCAGTGATTTGGGTTTTGTGAAGCAATTCGAAAGGTACTGCGTTAGCAGTTAACGGGGGTTGGTGAGTGATAACGAGCAGGGGGCGGTAGCTCCCTAGTCTCTTCTCTCTATTCTAAAAAAAAGTTTTTGGTGAACGGTTTCCAGAGAAAGGCTTTTTAATTACTGAACCGAATGACACGTATAAGGTATCAAAATGTCCAGATTCTTTCCGGATTTCCGAGTAGGCCCTTCGATTTTTCAATTTTAAAATATTTCCATTTTTTTAGATTTCGGATAAGGTCGCAGTTACAAAGCAAGAAACTATGAATTTTAAAACAATTGAAAACATATTTCACTGGTTTTTTATTATTCAAATAGATTAAATAATGATCTTTCTATTTATAACACGAATTTAAAAAATATATTTTGAGTTATTTTTAACAATATTTATATTTTTGTTGTTGTTCAAACGGTTTTAATTATATTTAAAAATAATGTCTAATTAATTTATATCTTATTTTTAAATAATAAATTGATATTTTTATATTTATATTTGTCATAGTGGCAACGTGACAACCTAATCATTACTATATTTACAATAAAATATAAACTCGCTTTCGGAAATTTTGAACTTTTGCATTTATTTTTTACAATAATTATTATTTTTTATATCTTTTTGCAGGTATGTTTTTTAAGGTAGTAAAATGTAACTTTTTATTTCATAATGCCAAAACGCAAAAAAACTAGATAACACGGGTGAATATTTTGGAAATAAAGATAAAAATTCGTGTCATTGCTATGAAACTGATACAACTTCGACGTTTGTTTGTTCTAATGACGATAAAATTCTAAATTTTTGCGATGTTTACGATAATAACTACATTTTTCACAGCCAATCGATAAAAATCGTTACAAATTTTAAGAAAGTTAAATTTATTCCTGAGATGTCTCAGTGCTTCTTAATGAATCTGTGAAAAAACATTACCTTGGGGAAATAGTAAAAGAATGTTTACTTTGCTCTGCTGTTAATTTTATTGGAATTATAGGGCGATTCGCCAATTCATGTTACCATAGAGGAACTGTTAAAATTCCGCCACTGAATAAATATCCGTCATTTTTGAAAGAACACCCCGGAGAAGTACAACCCCTGCTTTAAGAATGTTTTATAAAGTGGGTAAGTGCAGTGAGCTGGGTTTTCTTAGGATTGCGAAAATTTCTGCGCAAGCAGTTAACGGGGGTTGGCGAGCGATAGCGAGCAGGGGGCGGTAGCCCCCTAGTAAATAAAAAAATCGCTTTCAGGTCCATTGGCATTTTAGAGGAGATGATGACTTGATGACTTACTTTTGTTGCAATTTTTTTTTTCATTTCAGCAAATAATTCTAACCTTTGCTATTTTTATCTAAAAAACTATTGTTGTGGGAAAATTTTTACCTCCGACAAAACTTTAACAATAAGTTATTCAAATGTATATTGTAAATTTTGTATGGCAGTAGAAAAAGGCTTACCGATAATTGATAGCGAAAGATACATATTAATAACATTGTCAGAATATTCATAAGTTTTGGATCATAAGTAAAAATATCATTTTTATATCAGTATATACAGGGTGTATCTGAAATGGTGCAACAAACTTTCAGGGATGATAGTACTCATCAAGACGAACAAGAATCGGTATAGAAAGGGGGTCCCAGACCAAATCCCAGGGAGTTAAAAATGGAGCGACACCCCAAAAAAATCATTGAAAAATTCAATTTGTAGAAGAACTACTATTGGTAAAAACTTAATTATGGTCTCAAAAATTGTGGTTTAATATTATCTTTAAAATTATCTCAAAAGTCTTCACTTTAAAATTTTTTTATTAGAAAAAAAGTTAAAAAACACAAAAAAATGTGAAAACTCTGCCAAAACCTTATTTTGTATTTCGAAATCCTTTCTTTTGATTTGATAATCTGAAAGATCATAGTTGAAAACCCTTAAGTCCAAAGTTTCACGTAAATACAATCAATATTAAACGCTTGAGATCCTGTTAAAGTTTGTTTTTTGGGTGCGCAAACAGCTGTTCTGGAAACCGCTCTAGAAAACTGCTTGCGCACCCAAAAAACAAACTTTAACAGGATCTCAAGCGTTTAATATTGATTGTATTTACGTGAAACTTTGGACTTCGGGGTTTTCAACTATGATCTTTCAGATTATCAAATCAAAAGAAAGGATTTCGAAATACAAAATAAGGTTTTGGCAGAGTTTTCACATTTTTTGTGTTTTTTCACTTTTTCATAATAAAACAAATTATAAAGTGAAGACTTTTGAGGTAATTTTAAAGATCATATTAAACCACAATTTTTGAGACCATAATTAAGTTTTTACCAATAGTAGTTCTTCTACAAATAGAATTTTTCAGTGATTTTTTTGGGGTGTCGCTCCATTTTTAACTCCCTGGGATTTGGTCTGGGACCCCCTTTCTATACCGATTCTTGTTCGTCTTGATGAGTACTATCATCCCTGAAAGTTTGTTGCACCATTTCAGATACACCCTGTATAATCATAAGAGGGGCCGTTCAAATATTACGTAAGCACTTTTTTGGTTATTTTTAACCCCCCTCCCCCCTTGTCAGCAAAGATAAGCAAACCTCAAACCCCCCACCATAATTACGTAAGAAACTGCCGGACCCCCTCCCGAAATTTTGACATCCCTATTAGTAAGTACTGGGTTTTTTCCTTGAAAATTACGTGACTCGTACAAGGAGCTGTCCTTTTTGGGTGTAACCCTAAGGGTTCAAAAATGAGTCGAAGCACTACTTTTCGGGGTTACAATTTCAAAATGTTAGGGTGGTCCATCTCCAGAAAAAAGTGCTTACGTCGGATTTCCTAATTATATTTTTTGTTACATTTATTTATGGTTGAATTTTGAAATTAGTTATGCAAGAAACAAGAGATTTTCGAAAATGCACCATCTTACGTAAGCATCACTCATATCCCCCTCCCCCCTTGTCAGCAAAAATAAGCAAAGAGCAAACCCCCCTCCCCCTTGGGTGCTTACGTAATATTTGAACGGCCCCAGATCAGCTTTTTATAATTAGCATTATAGTGAACTATAATTTCTATGTGAAAATGGTTAAACTTTATCTTACTTCTTTATTTAGGGTTATTTTAAGTGATTTTGTTATGCCGGAACTAAACGGAGAGAGATCGATGTTCTAAAAATGTTTGTTTTTTCTCTCTTTTTTCTCCTTAAAACTATCTTTTTTATCTACCTCATTCTCTTAAAAACTTCGTTCACTTTTACTTTATCTCCAAACACTATTTCTATTGTAAATTTATTTTGAAGTATTTTTAAAACACGGTTTTTACATTAGTTGTCTGGAAGTTTGTGGTTGCGAATCAAAGCAAAAAAAAAGATTGAGAAACTAAGTTCTGGGGGTTAACCAATCAGACAGCAATGTAACATTGATCAGTGTAGTAAAAGTATCGATACTTTTATCGGACATTTTGTTAGACTTTATATTATTAAAATCAGGGTTGAAAAATATTCTGAATAACACCATTTAAATGAAATGAACAAGAAAAATGATATTAGATTCTTTTGCCCTTTTAACTATGATCAATGTCCAAGAAACGATATATGCTATCAAATCCCAATATACAGAGCTAGGTCGTCCATATTACCCGATACTTCAGAAGGTGCGAATTTAACAAAGCTCACTATTGACCAGAATGGTAATTGATGTGGCCGGTGTTTTATGCTACCTTGGGCGAGCGTGGAATGGATCCCTATGGCACAACAGAGATTAATTTAAGGGTATTTTTTCGCCGTTATTAAGTAAGTGTACTATGGTGCAAAGAAAGTTTTTGGCCGATACTTCCCGGAGAAAAAATATTGCCGGATGTGAATGAATTTAAGAGGAGCAATACCCCTCCAAATTTTTTTTTGAAAATTCCATTTTTATAAGGGTTAATCTTGTTTCCGAAGACATCAGGGACATCCTCCCAGCTTCTCCTATCTCCTTATTCTATAGGAGGTAATTGTTGCCCTTTCTCAAACTGGGGATTGAATTTAAATTGCGTTATTCCTCATTCCTATCCAATTTACACCGTAACTTTTATTTTAAAAGGGATAGATTAGAAGAAAGAGGGGAATATGAAGGGGAGAAAGAAGGGAATATGAAGGGGAGAAAGAGGGGAGTATGAAAGAGAGACCGACTGGTTACGTGCCTGATAAATCCATCCAACTCATTCATTAGTGCAAAAGGAGGGGGCGATAAACAAAATACAGGCCAGGGTGCATGAGTGATAGTGATGTCACTGCTATCGATTGCCAGCGTCCGAAATGCAGCCAAAGCCCCATTGTCCCTCAACTCAGTTCAAGGAACACTTTCGCATGATGGAGAGATCATTGCCTCCTCGGAATGACTGGATGGAGTGGCGTACCGCAACTGACTCACTGATGACCCTGAACGGAAAAGCCGGTTTGTCGGATTCCCAGTTGCGTCACGCAGCAAAATTCCGTCCGTTGAGTCCAGCTGAGCAATCGCTTTCATTGTGCCTGTTCCCCCAACGAGGTACGAAAACTGCCTTTTATGGGAAATTCAAAAATCGCGTCCGGTTTCTCCGAGCCTTTTTTGATTGGGGGGAGGTCTTTGATGTCAGAAGTGACTGTCATGGTGAGGCATCTCCGAGGCAACAAATTACAGGGGAGGGAGGTCGACATAGGATTGGAAGGAGAAAATACCATTTGTCTGTTTTAACAGCCGCACTCAACCTGTAGCTTTTATGTGTAGTTTTTTATTACTCTCCAGTGATTCAGTCGGAAAAATATTATTTGGAATGTATTATATTATTCAGTGAGTTATAGAGGTTTTAATGGGAAGCAGCTATAGATTATAGAAACACTATCCGAATCTAATCTCGATTAGGTATTCCAAATATTTTAACAAATCGAGAACGAAACAAATCATTATTACAATGTATATAAATAATGTGAAATTGCACAAAATGTTGAATAAAATTAAAAAATTCGTCCCATGATCGAAGCCCGATCTGGGACGAATTAAGTGACGATTAAAGCGTTTCAATATTGGACTCGTCCTGTTGTTTGGTTAAGTTCACATCCCAACTCGACGAAATCGGAAAGATCCTTGCCATATCTCACTTAGCCTCCCTTTGCTCCTGAGCATCTCTTACCTTTTCAACATCTTTTGCTCTTGCTCTTCTCTCTGTTTTCTAGCATCTCTTACTCTTCGCCATCCCATTGTTCTTGAGCCTCTCTCTCTGCTCTTGTGAGAGTTTAATCTGTTCTGTAGGGGAGACTGGGGATACTTGATCCCCAATTCGGTTTTTACTTTTTTCTCTGCTGCAAATTATCAGATTTGAGAAATTTTTGACTTGAACTATGGTATGTTATCCCTCTACCCGAATAATATTTTTATTTGAAATTAATCAAATAATTTTAGCGAAATAATTTTAAATTTTTTTTACAAAGGGATCATGTATCCCTTGATGTGGGGATACTTGATTCCACGCAGAGGGATACTTGATCCAACTCAGAAATTACATTAGATGTTCATTATTTCAACAATGTACCTATAAATATAGTTTACTAAATAGTATTTATAAAAAATATAGCAATAACTATTTTCTTAATTTAACAATACAAACATAAAAATAGCATTTTTGTTTTAAAATCAACTTTGCAATGTGTAAAAAAATATTAGTTTTAAAAACGTGTTATGGTGTTTTTGATTAGTTTTTTACTCTCTGATTAACAGTTGTGCAAACACGCAATATATTTTATAAATAAAATTAACTTTTTTCTAAATTATAGTAGTTCTATTGAGGAGAGAGAGATGAGCTAAAATTACAACAAAGAATACAAAAACCCCAATCATAATTACAAAAATAAACTTTTTTACTTCTTAACAGACAATAACAAATTAATTAAGAGTTGGAATAATTGTATTTATTGAATATAAAAGTGAAGGCATGTGTTGACCAGAATACTTGGAAAAAAGAAAATTAGCCTAGGAAAAGTTTTTAAAACCTAAAAAGTTAAATGCAAACATTGCTAATACACAATATTATACTTGATCCCTGGGATCATGTATCCCTCGAAAGAAAGGGATCAAGTATCCCTGATATGATATTTATACAAAACATTCATTTTGAATAATAATCCATCGAATGTTAGTCACTGTACAAATTAATCAATTATTAAAGACAGTCTATACTTTAAAATTACACTTAATTTAATTTTCTAAGTTCCATGGAACAGTTACTATAGAAATTAACATATATATGCCTTTTGAAAAGTTTTCCTTGCCACATTTTCACACACAATCATTTCTTGAGTTAAAACAAAAAGACCAAGTGTTGCTAGTTTTTGTGTTGCTGGGTAGGTATCAAAGCTCAAGCTCCTCTAACTGATTTTGGTATATTTTTGGCTATAGGATCAAGTCAGTCTCCCCTAATTGCAAAAAAACAAATTGGGAGTGACTCAGAGATTTGAAAAGATGTTTTTCTTTTTTCAACTTTTTAAACCAAAATCCCGATATTTTGAAGGGATGGCTAAAATATTTCGGAGGAGGAGGAATTTAAAAATTTTCGCGTCCACCCCCAAAATCAGCACTGCCTCTTAACCACTCTGCACTTATCAGCATTTTTGACCCCTTTTGATTCACTTTATGCCCAGGCAATTGTAATAAAAATGGGATCATCTTGTATAAACGAGTAAAGTATTAACATTTCTCTGAAATATGGAGAAACCTTTTTGAAACTACGATAAATAAAGGTTAAAAATTGTGGTTAATGATTTGTGGTTAAACAGGGTCTGAAATGTGTATAGTATACTTAAGAAAATTATTCGCTTACGCCTCTGCATAAGATAATCAATTTGCTTCTTGTGACATTGTGAACCCAGCAGCTTTCTAGCAAATGAACGATCAACTACTAAATTTCATCGCCCAGGAAGATTAACAGCTTCTATCACGTGACCGAATTTATTAATGTCTGGCGTTGTTTCCGTTTTCCTTTTGGGAAGAACCAGGAGTTATGTGGCAATATCAAGATTTGCGTAGCTATATGATGAAAACAAACACGGGTCATTGAGGAATTAAAAGGCTTGCCGTATGCTATTTTTCCAGTTCTGGTCAAGCCTTTGGAGTATAAAAATTTATTTTGTAGGAGGTCCGAATAAATTTGGAATAGGGCCAAGAGCTCAAGGAACAATACTTCAATGTTATGGGCATTTTGCGATACTTAAAAATCCTATTCCGAGATTTAGAAATAAACTAAATGTCTAAGAATCCCGAAAAATCGCAGGATAAATTTTTAAAAATGTGTGTAGGTGCACTGTTAAAAAAAGTAGTTCAACCTTTCACCAAAAACTTTCAACCTTTCACCATAAACTGGTTCAAATTTAGCTGCAACCAAGGTTTGGTAACAGGTTTCACCAAGTTTTACTAGTTAAAATACCAAAAATTGGTGCTTGCACTAGTGAAAAACAGAAAACTTGGTGAAACCTGTTACCAAACCTTGGTTGCAGCTAAATTTGAACCAGTTTATGGTGAAAGGTTGAACTAATTTTTTTAACAGTGTGGGTGGTGCTAAAAGCTATTGAGTTTGGGCTTTCAAATCAGAATTAGAAATGGATATGTTAAAAGCTAAACTAATACATCGATTAAAAAACAGTCATTAGTTAAAAGGAAACGTTAAGGTTTCTCACAATTTCCATTTCTTAGGGGGTAATTGATACCATAATTAATTATTGTAACTGTCAATTATCATAATAATGGTAATTGATCCAGTACTGACCCATTATTAACAAATTTCAAAGGTCTTAGTTCCATCCTTTTGGTATTAGTACAACGACAGGTAAGGTCATTACTTAGATATTCTTAGTTGATAAATAACCTTTTAATTAAGCATCGATGATACCACAATTTATTTAATTTTACATTAAAGCTAGCATAAATTAAACATGAGAAAATTTGGGAGGACTAGGTTTCACTAGCTAGCTTTTTTCGACTATTTTTTTTCGAAATTGCTGCATTAAGAAAAAAACCGACTTAAGTTAGGACTGTCCATCTGCTATTGAATTAATTACCTCAGTTTTTCTTTCCCTTCTAGAGAAGAAACCATGAAACATCTTCAAAAGGGCAGTGCCTCCTTCTTAAATACGCCCAAAATTTTAAAATATTTTATCAGCTTTCACAATTTTTCCGACTGCTCATTTTTTCCGTGCAAGATCCGAGGCAACCCTAAAGACCAAAATAGACATCGTCAATGTTTACGAATCCGTTGACCGTTAGAAAACTGATTTATCGAGACCATTGTTTAAAGAAATTATCGCATCCTGCGATAACTTGCGAGTAGGCGTTACTTCGAGTGCTATTTGTGTGGGTAAGAGCTTGACATCTTCCTGCTGAGAACACACCCGAGGAGATAGCATTGAACATTATCTCTAGTGGCTTGGTTAATCGACGCTGGCCACTGATTTATCCGATAAAATCTGGAATGCGGATTTGATTTGTGAGATAGATTGATGACAGTGAATCTCTATACAAAGTGTAGTTTACCGTTATACGCATGTATTATGACTGGAGCCGGTTGACTTTTACTTAACAGATCAGTAAGGTGATATTCCTCTTCTAGATGTAGGAGAGAAGGAGTAAAGAAAAAAAAATCTCAGGGGCCGGGCCCACTCAAATGATCCTCAAAGAGGGGCGCAGTTTGAAAAAACAGGAGGGAATTAATATAAATTGTGAGAATTTTCTTTTGAAATCCTTTTCTTTCAAATTACCCTGTATTATTAAAAAGCAAATGTAAATCCCCTGTTTTAAAAAGACAAACTTTAAAAATAGGGAAAATTCAATAGATTAAGGAATGCCCTTGTTACTTCCGTTTATGTGGGGGGATAGGAAAATTAGATGGTTTTAAGGGGAGGTTCAGAAACATAGTATTAAAGCCATAAAACTCAGTGACATGGAATTTGGCCGCACTATATTTCTTTATAATTCAAACTAATCTTAATAACTTAAAAATCAAGTACCTTAAAAAAGCATCAAATAAAAAGAAGTTTTGTTCTTTTAATATACTAAATGTTCTTGGATGCATCCAAAATTTATCAAAATATTTCAAAGGAAATTTTATTATTTTTAAAAATTCTATCTCTCTTTTGGATAAAAATATAACATTTTTCAAATCACGGTTGCATTGAAGATAAATTCATTGCAATCCTTTCAGGATTTGACAAATTTTGGATTTAATAACGGTAGTTCCATTTTTAATGGAAAACTCGTCACACTACTTCTGTGAACACTTTTATTTAAGTTTTTAGCCTCCTAGTTTTAAATATTTTAGAAGAATAAATTAGAAAATTGTAATTGTTTTCCTTAAAAATAGCCCAACAGCATTGTATTAAAAACGTCTTTCAATAGTAATAGTTTTTAAAAAAGTTATAAACTACTTACACAACCTTCCGCTTATTTCTTTTTAATGATTTTGTATGGGAATGGGAATTCAAAATAAAGTTTTACTTTACTTTTACAAAATAGTTGAAACTTGTTACTTTGTAACAAGTTTTTAATGTTCAAAAATGTTTATGAACTATTAGCATTATGTACAGTAGGTAGGTTTGACATTAGTTTTACTATATCTGTAACCTGGCGGCAAACATATATATTTTTTCTGCTTTGCTTTATTAGGTGCAAGGTTAAAATTCTCAAAATAACCAAAGATATATAAAAGTAAGTTTTGAAAATAATAGTAGTTACACAATTTTTTAAGTTCAAATTTTTTAGTTATACCTAAATACTTTTCTTACACTTACTAAATAATTTATCTAATACTTACTAAATACATAATAGTTATGTACTATAAATACTTATAGTTCACATTTTACGACTTTATTTTCTACAGAAGACACTTTACATGATAAAAACTTTAACACTAAAGAAACCAAGCCAAAAAATTTTTTTAAAAATATTAACTTTTAATGGAATTTAGAAGGTCGTTAAAATAGTACAAGTTTCATACCATCATCAAATTGTTTAAAAAAATGAAGGTATCGCTTGCTTAAACTATTAATATTCAGATTTGTTTAATTCTCCTGAAAAATTTATCTTTAGTAACTTATCTTTTAAACTTTTACTTATCTTTAGTAACGGTGAAAAACTTAAATTTCTTTCGTCCTTAACCATGGCTCTTCTCTTAGTGAATAACTAGTGCTTCTCATCGTCAAAAAAATGTGTAGGCTACGGATATTGAAAGTCAGATTGGATTAGATTTGAATTTGAGACACGTTTCCCAATTCGAATGCAATTCTGAAAAGAACGAAAGGAAACATCTGAAGAACCAGAACTTACTTCCGTCACAGAAAATGATGCGTGTGATGCATTGTAGATGAGTCACTTAAGTTGCACTTGCACACGAGGGGTTGCATTCTACAGCTAAATAGAGTGCTACTAGAGAAAAATTATTGAAACCTCAAACAGTGGTTGCGGTACTTTGCGGTTCAAAATGGTGGTTTTCAAACAAAATGTTGTACCCTCATCTCCCCTCGAAAATTTTTTTCAGTTTATAGTAAGGAGCCATTCATTAATTACGTAAGGGGACATCCATAAATTACGTGAAGCTTTTTTTTTCCAAAATCTGGACCCCCCTCCCCCCTTGGTGAGATTTAGTGAGATTTTGCTGGACCCCCCCTCCCCTCAAGTGAGATTTCCCTACAAATTTTTTAAAATAATTTGCAGTATCTTATCTTTGTGTATTCCTTTTTCATACTTAAAAAAAGAAAATCGAATAAATTCTAATGTTGACGTGAGATTTTAATCGACCCCCCCCCTCCCCCCTTGGTGAGATTTTTCCAAACCCCTTCCCCCCTTTTTGACCTCACGTAATTTACGGATGGCCCCTAAGGATGATTTTGGCAATTTTTGACCCCCCCCTCTACCCGCATTTAAGGGTACGTAATATTTTTCAAACCCATCCCTCCCTATTCCTACGTAAAATCCCTCCATCAGCGCACGAAATGATTAAACCAAAACTAATAAAGATTTCTCACTCTTTTTGCTTTTGTTTTGTTTCGACTTTTGACAACTGGAAGATGGATTCAACAGTTTTATTTTTTATCTTAACTTAATGCTACTCCAATAAACAGATACATCTGATATACCTTCATTTTTTTAACAAAAAAAACCAAACAAATTGAACTACAAATATTGAAATACAAATAAAAGAAAAAGAAAATTTACAAGTTCACATAGTCACATAGTTCATGTAGGTGACCGTAATTATGTGTAACAAAAATTTAAAGTAAAAACTAGGAGAAGAAAAAAAAACACAGGAAATACATACATGAGGTGGATATAGTGGCAAACAGGGCGCCAATAAATTATATTTTTGCCATAATGATGAGTTAAAGTGCTTAAAATTATTTTAAATCATACATTAAACAGAACAAAAGAAATCATCAATATCCTCAATAGTAAACAGATATTCCTTTAATTGTTTTTTGAATAAATGTTTTGAAGGGCTATTTTGAATATGTATAGGTAACTTATTAAAACACTTAGGGGCTATGTAACAAAAATTTTTACAGAATATGGACTTATTAGGTTTAGGAACAAAGTATAATATGTTAGGTCTTCGTAGGTTTACAACATTGCGTTTTTGACAAATGTTGGGGTTTAGATAGAGATGGAGGCAAATTTTAAAATAAAAAAGATGGCGAATTGGAAGTATATTTAAGGAATTGAAGTGTAGTTAATATTATTTGTGTGTAAGTGCGCTTCATTATTTAAAAATCTCAGGAATCTTTTTTGCAACCTCTCAATTCTTTTTAAGTTGATCATGTAATCCCCTCCCCACACAACTAAACCGTAATTAAGTTGTGAATGAACCAAAGAATAATAAAAATTTATTAGTAATTTATTATTTAACTTTTGTTTTAGGTAATAAAAGGTACACAGTACATACCTTAGTTTGTCAGAGAGTTTGTATGGGATTTCCATTTCAAATTTGAGTCTATGTGAAGTCCGAGGTATTTTATTGAGGATACGTTATCTAAGGGTTTACAGGCCCAATTGTTATGAGTATTGCAGTATTTTTCATGGTATTTTACAGAGAGATTATGTGCTTGGTTTTGAGTAAGGGAAAATACCATATATTTAGTTTTATCAACATTTAAATTTAAATCATTATGAAAAAAACAGTCGCGAATTTTTATAAGGTCATCATTTATCACAAAATTAAGGTCTTCCATTGAATTTTCCGAGTAAAGTTAAACTGTGTCGTCGGCGAAACTTATCAATTTACCATATAGTTTAAGGTTGCACAGATCGTTAATGAAGATTAAACAAAAGGGGACCTAAAGTAGATCCCTGGAAGACACCACATTTTATTGGGAGACATCCGCTAAGGGTATTATGTACTTTAACAATCTGAAAGCGGTTTGATAAATATGACTTTATGAAACTGTGAGAGGGACCTCTAATGCCAATCAAAAATAGTTTTTCTAGTAAAATATTATGTTGTACTGAATCGAAAGCCTTGGAAATGTCTAAATAAAGACCAACAGTTTTTTTATCATTGTTAACAATATTATAGATAAATTTGGTAAACTCCAGCAAAGCTTTTTCAGTGTTTGAGTTGGGCAGAAATCCATACTGATTATTTGAAAAAAAATGTATATGATTCAAGTACGAAAGCAATCGATCCTTGATAATTGTTCAAATACCTTTGAAAGCAATGGTAAGACGGAGATTGGTCTATAATTAGAATAGTCCCCTTTAGTTTAAATTAAAGTTTCGATAATATACCGAGATCGTCAGCATTTATAAGTTTTCTGGAGTTATTCAATAGTAATTTGATTAGAATGATTGGAATTTGTTTACATTAACTTGGAAAATCTTACGTAAGAATGAGTTTGACCCCCACTCCCCAAGTAAGGGTATGTAGAGATTTTTCCAACCCCCCTCCCCCTAGGGACCCTTACCTAATTAATGAATGGCCCCTAAATAGCTACGAAACAACAGATTTCTGATTTCATTCGATCGTACTCGTTTTTGCAAACATAAGCCAGCTTGAAACCGATGACTAATAACCATTATATATAATAGCCAAATAGAGCTTAATAATAGAATAATTTATAAGAAGTAAAATGTGTGGTTCCATAAAACTACCAGTACCTCAAAGTTAAATTCTGCTGTAGCACAAAGGGTTTTGTGAGGGAAATCATTATTTAAAAAATTAAGGTTTTTGACGAAGCTAATTTGATGGATATCGAGATTATACAAAGTAATACTGTATTCAAAACTTAGAATGTCTCATAGTTTAATTATTTTGGGCTATTATGTAATATACAGGGTGTATCTGAAATGGTGCAACAAACTTTCAGGGATGACAAATTCAATTTGTAGAAGAACTACTATTGGTAAAAGTTTAATTATGGTCTCAAAAATTGCGGTTTATTATGATCTTTTAAATTATCTCAAAAGTCTTCACTTTAAAATTTGTTTTATTATGAAAAAAGTTAAAAACCACAAAAAAATGTGAAAACTCTGCCAAAACCTTATTTTGTATTTCGAAATCATTTCTTTTGATTTGATAATCTGAACGCTTATCTGAACGCTCTGAACGCGATAATCTGAACGCTGTAGATGTATTTATATACAACCATAATTTAGCTGCCTGAATGAGTCTGCGACTCCTTGGTAGCACATATGTATTTTCTCCTTCCTGATTTGTCTTGTTCTTTTTTTTCTCTCTCTCCTTAGTTTATGTAATGATATTATGATAATAATAAATTTGTTTGTTTGTTTGTTTGAGATCTTATTAAAGTTTGTTTTTTGCGTGCGCAAACAGCTGTTCTGGAAACAGCTCTAGAAAACTGTTTGCTGGATTTGGATTTGCATAGGATTTGGTCTGGGACCCCCAACTCCTATGTGATTCTGACTCGTCTAGGTGTCTACTGTCATCCCTGAAAGTTTGTTACACCATTTCAGATACACCCTGTATAATCGTTAGCTTTGTTATTAACATTATGCTTGATAAGGAACTTTCTTAGAGTTTTTTTGTGCAATTTTAAAATTTTCAAAACATTCTATGTTAAAGGATACCCCATGGAGATCACTACCTTTCTCAATTTTATTGATGCATGCTGGTGTTTTTAATGGAACCATTTGTTTGTAAAATGATGATTTTTTATGTTGGAATACAAATTTGCGTACTGTTTGTAAGAGACTTGTCTATAAAATTTGAAACTAAAACAGTGGACCTGGACTTAATTTAAAAACGATAAATCCACTTTAAAGTGTTATGATTTTTTTAAAGTGTTATGATTCACATAATCAGTTTTAATAATAATTTTAGTATATGTAATTCACTTTCGAAGAAAAACCTAAAAACCACAATTAGAATTAAACTCATAATTAAATATTGAAATATATCATTAATTACGTAAGGTTCCCGAGGGGGAGAGAGGTTTGAAAAATCTCTACATACCTTTACTTGGGGGCTGGGGGTCAAACCCATTCTTACGTAAGATTTTCCAAGTTAATGTTAACAAATTCCAATTCTAATCAAATTACTATTGAATAGCCCCATAAAAATTAAAAAATGCTGATGATCTCGGTATATTATCGAAGCTTTAATTTTTAAAAAAATGAAGGTATAAGGTAGATGTGGGTATAGTGGATACTTTAAGGAAAATTTTTGCTTAAATTCTCAATAAATACCAACCTATTTGCTTGGAAACGGTTATCATCCTATTTTTAGGGTAATTGGATCTTATTCTTTCAATTTGAAATGAAAAATTTTAATTAGATTGGGTAAAGTATTTTTAATTAATTTTTAAAAGTTACTCAAAATTGCATCTATAGTGGCCACATAGATGTAGCTGTTGTATCTATGGTGGACACCTCTTGCATCTATAGTGGACACCTCTCTTTTTCTGCCTATATGATGGGCTTATGCATAAAATTGAGGGGTTTTTTTTGTATGGTCGTTTAGTTTTAATTAAATATTCCTTCCCAACGAAATGTATTTTATCAAATCAAATTAGCTTTATTTAAAAAAATACTTGATAGAGTTTCCGGCCCAAAGCCTACGCTGTAGCTGATTTGAGAGGAGTTAAGCATGTAATTCAATGTTTTGGAAGCCAAAACGAAACCGAAGCCAGAATGAAACCAAATTCATACAACACTCATTTTAAAGCACAATCAACAGTTTATGAAGAAAAACTGATCCAAATTCAATATTATTTACGTTTCTATTAGAAGCCATTGCGGTGGCCACTATTGGAAAACCTAAGATTTTGTGTTGGTAACACCCCCATAAATCCTCGTAAAGTCAAAATTTTCCAATAAATTTTATTCATTATCATTTTATACACTCTTCTTTATCTTAATATGAATTTAAAAGTCAATCAAACGGTAATAAAAACAAAAAAAATCAGTTCTGATATACCCGTTTCCTTGCGTGATTCAATAAACAAAATCAAATTTCAGTCACTCTGCCGATGTTGTTATTTTCAAATATTTAAATATCCTTCCCATGCTAATCTGTGGTATCGGTGGTAATTTACCATCTTACCTGATTGTACAATCTACTATGCCTAAGAATTTTGACGCTGTTTGATACCTGTAACTCGTTTTATTTAAAATTAATCAGCTAGGTGGCCACTATTGGTACAGTGTCCACTATACCCACATTTACCTTATCAGATGTATCTTTTTTTATTGGAGTAGCATTAAGTTAAGATAAAATATAAAACTGTTGAATCCATCTTCCAGTTGTCAAAATGAAAGTCAACTGTTTAAAACTGATCCTTTTCTGACATTTTATTATTTTGAAAAACGAAATGGAATTTACTTAAGAATAGGGAGGGGGGAGGGGTTTGAAAAATCTTATGTACCCTTACATGGGGGTAGGGAGGGTCAAAAATTTCCTTACGTAATTAATGAATGACCCCTTATTACTCTAAATAGTTGAAAAAAAGTAACGTTATATATTATACATAATTAATTTAAACGCAAAACATTAAATGTGAAAAATGTGGATTTGCCCCCCCCCTTAAAATTAACGGAACTTTTGTGATAGTACTGTTTAAAATATTTGTTCTTTAAGCACACATTTATAGTTTAAAAAAACGTCAAAATAAATAAAATTTACCCTATTAAAACTTCCTATTATTTATTTGCAGCACTACTTGTCTAAAATTAAAACTGAGGAACAGAAAAAAGTATTATTTTCTTTCATCCAACTTTCAGGTTTATGTCCGGACCTTTTCTTAAGGGGAATGGCCTATACAAAAAACTACTTTTCCGTCACAGAACATTGGCCAGGCTGCACCGTTGCACACGAAGGATTAAGATGGGTTGTTCACACTCACAGAATAATGATGACCGATAAAAGATAAACATGAGGGTTATCTTTTCCTGGTTTGGAAAAGAAATAGAATTGACCCCCAGGGCAGTGGCGGATCTACGGGGGGGGCTTTCGGGCTGAAGCCCCCCCCAAAACGTCTAATATTTTACTAAGTTTGTCAAAACGCAAAAATCTATATCCGAAATTTGGATGAGGCGTACCAAAACGAGTTGAAAAAGTGGGATTTTTGACTTGAATTTCCATAAATTTTTCCCCAGACCCCCCTTTTAGTGTTTTGAGTTGGATAATTTGCTACTTTTTCCGTATTTCCTTTAACAAGAAGATTAAATTGGATTAGGAAAATTCTTAGCCCCCCCCAAAACCCAATCCTGGATCCGCCACTGCCCCAGGGCCCTCACCAAACTTTTGTTTCGGGGGGGGTCCAATTCAAAGATTCGTTCATTTTTCGCCCTGTTTGACGTCACACTTCCGAGTAGTAAGGTCATCTCTGAAGAGGGTCTTCTAAGCTTAAAAACTTCATTAGATATTCTATTTTTAATTGTGAATTGGTATTGGGTGTATTTTAGAATTTTAGATCATGAGTTGGAGAGACAAGGGAGATTAGGACAAATGTTTTCCTAATCTTCCCGACTTTTATCTATCCAATTTTCATATAAATCCGGAAAACATGATCTCACCTCTCAATAGATAACAAAGTTAGAATCTTTTACTGCCAACTTGAAAGTTTTTATTGGTCTTGAAAGGTGTTCAAGAATTTCCCTCCAGATGGAGATAATAATTTTTATTCCGATTTTACTTTGACGAACCACCGCAGAATGATTTTTAAAGAACTTCATGAAACTGTACAGTACAGTTTTATTAACTGAACGTTTTCCACTCAGGGATCTCAGTTCACTGAAATACAGGTGTGCAAATTATTTGAACTCAGAAACATGAGTAGAAAGGCAAGAGGGAGAGAATGTCAATTTGGCATTTATTTAATCACAAGCAATTTCATTGGCACTGAAAACTTTCGCAACAACTCGTCATGACGTACTCAAATGTAGTTGTCCAGTTTTCTTTTGCGCAAAGCGTGAGTAACCTTCAAAATGGTTTGCTGAGAATAATGAGGAAAGCGTTTTTCTCCAGACATTAGGGTCACTTTTCCATAACTCTATAAAGCAAAATTTGAGCGTTTGGGATTACTTTGCGTAAAAAAGCTGCAATGAAGAAATAAATGTGAGTAGAAAAGAAACGTAGTGTTTGAAAAGTGTGCCAGCCCGGTCTTAAGCCCGTGTAAGAATGTTTTTTTCCCACTACTTTTATTTTTTGGAGGAGAAGTCTAATTAAATGTTTTTATCGTTGAGAATACAAAAAAACATCAAATTTTTTAAGCAATCTTTTATTCGAAAAAGGAATAAATATTCCTGTCTTCAAGAGCACTTGATTTATTAAAAATATAACTTTTAAAATATGTATTAATATTTTATTTTAAGTATGTAATTCCATGGAAGAATTCAACCTGAAATTTTGAAGATACATGGTAACAAATTTAAAAAGGTGCATATAACCTTAAAACCCATACTTATAAAAATTAAACTTCAAAATGTTACCGTGTCAAATAACATTTTAAATCTTGTGCGGTATTCTGGAAAATAAAGTTTGTTTCAGTATTTCCCAGCCTTTTTTGGTTCATGCTCCAATAAAGCCTTTCTAAATTTCCCATGCCCCCAGTGTCTTTTTTTTCGGAAATACCTTTTGGAAATTAAATAAAACCTGGTTCAAAAATATTCAGTCAGGGGCGTGCGCCCCACGTTGGGAAACACTGTTCTAGTTTGATCCAGTTTTTAAAGTTTGAAAAAACTCTAAGGTCAACCGACCAAAAGTTCGAAAATTTTTAAACATCAATTTTTTCATTACTTATTTTTAATCATTGATATTAGTGTTTTACTTGCGAATCTTCTTTACTTTTTTTAAGTTTGAAGTTTTAATAAACCCAACCACATACTCAGAATAAAAAACCCGGTGATTAAGTGTGGTAATCACTTTAGGAGCAAACGATCGATACAGTTTCACTTTTCCAAAAGTTGGTTCCGTCCATATTCCTAAAAAAGAAGAAAGAAGTCCAAGAGCAAACGTCAATTTCTCCCGTAGAAAGGTAAAGGGAAACTTCTGAATGACTAGACTGTGGAAAAGTTCCCGGTAACGGGCAACCTGTGGAGTCACGTGCGAGCCACTTGACGTCACATCCGCCGAAAACGGACTGCAGGCTGACTTGCAGGTCAGTTCTTGGCAGAAGCGAGACAAGAGAAGAATGCTTTGGTTCGTGTGGTCGCTCTTCGCCCTTGCGCAGGGCTTCAATCTGGATACTAAATCACCCATATTTTTCAAAAGTAACAACCCCGGGGATTATTTTGGATTTTCCGTAGCCCTTCATCGGAACAGAGATGGTCCTATGTAAGTAAAATATGTTTTTGTTTACACATGTGCTCTTTAGATCGTGTTTGTTAGCTTGGAGGTGTTTTTGGCGGTAAAATTTGAAATGAAATAAATATGTGTTTAATCGAACATGAAATAAAGCTGTAAATCGTGGTGCGCGATTTCAAAACAATCAATCGTATCGAATACTATTGTTTCCTTTGTTTTTGTTGAAGGTTAAAAATTCACTTTTATGGAAGTTTTAGACCTAAGTTTTTCTATTGTTTCTCTTTTTTCCAATGTACGTGTTTTATTTCTTGCTTAGTAAAATTTTGATTAATTAGTTTAAATACAACTCTATCATTTAAATTTGGATAACTGACCGGCGAGATGTGCAACGAATTTTGTAACTTGCTGGTCAGATCTTGGATCTTCAAATCTTTCAGTTTTTAAGTAAAGGTAAAAATCTTCTGAGTAAAATTTTCCAATCAACGAAGATTTGGCATCGACGATAGAATAACTAACTGTAACACGAAAAGATGGTGAGGGTTAGGTTAATTAATAATACTATCCAGCTTTATCATTTATTTTCCTAATTGTAGATAAATATTTACTTATGCGATCCTGTGAAAATAAATATAATGAACAATTATTTTATGACTAACTTTTCCAGGTAGGTATATCATATGATTAATTATAAGAGTAATAATTTAATAATATAATTCCACCTTTGACAACCTATTTTGATTGTGTATTTTGAAGTTTAATTTGATATTATGATGGAAGTCTATTTTAAATTAACTCTAATTCTAAGATTTTGATTCATAAATCCGTGTGTTACGGGTGCGATATCCAGGACTTTGCTGTGAGGAAGAGTTGATTTCTCAAATTTTTTGAATTTTTCATTTAAAATTTTTATTGCACCGAAGTGTTTTCCTCTTTCATCATGTTTTCTTTATTGACATGATTTTTTAAATTATAAAGTTATTCAGAACCAAGATTAGATTTATTTTTAAAAATAAAAATAATTTTCTGAATGAGCTCTTTTGAGTCAGGTGCTGTTGCATCCTTCCTCTTGATTTGCCACTGTATAAAGAAATCTCTTAAAGTTTATATCTTGCCCTATTTGGGGGTTTATCAAACTCGCAGAATACTGCGAGACGCGTATTTCAACTAGCAATGTTTACCTTCAACAGCTGCACCTTTGGTTGGAAGTTCTGACATTTTCAATGTAGAGGCGAGTGGACCGAAATTTTGTTGATCTTTGTCGTAATTTCATGTGCAACATAGATTAAAATGAATTGTCATTGTAGAAAAGCACATTTCTCGAACAGACAGCATGAAATTCGAAATTAGTCATGGTGTCTGGTTTTGAAAACGCTAATCTCCAATAAATGCCTGTATCGGAGTGCATGAGACGGAAATGAGTAATGTTGACGCAGATATACTATTTTTGCTTATCTGTCAGTCACTCTGTCGAGAAATTGAATGCCTATCGTTGTCCTTCATTCAACACATGCGGTAGTTAGAGGCAGGGCCGGCTTTGCGTGCAACGGAGACCGGGCTAAAAATTGCTTCGGCGTGATTCTTTTCAAACTTGGATTGTATGGAAAAAATTTGAAAATTTATAGGACGTATCTGGATTATAGTTTTATGGTCTGGCGTAATCGAGAACCGTTTTCGAGAAAAATATGTATTGAAATTTCGGGGGGGGGATATGAGGGTAGTTTTAGTTCGGTGATTAGCCAAGTAGGGGAATTTCGGGAACATTGCCCCTTTAATCTTAGAAATTTACCTTTTATGACCATATAAAACAATTGAAAGTACTAATATCCCTACCAAAATTTCTTTTGATTAAGGCCACCACTGGGGGGTTTCTATCTTGCATCACAATCAAACAATAAATTTTGATTCTTACGTATTATCCCGTCGACCGTACCGCTGAATCCGAAAATGGTAAACAACCTATTGACATTTCTATGGCTGTGCCGCTGAATTTGACAGTCACGGAACGGCCGACGCGACGGGATAATACGTGAGTACCGAAATTTTAGTGAACTTGACCCATAAAGACAAGACATTAACTCATTTTATACTCTGTTCACTTTGAACTGGCGCTTGAAAATATTTCCTTCCCCCACCACCGATCGGTAACCATAGCAACATTCCTCGTCAAAGTGACGAAGAAGGCTTACTATGGCTGCTCGAAGAGCGTAACAATGGTTACGCGTCTAGCGTGGGGGAAAGCACTATTTCTCAAGCGCCAATTCTAAATGAATATAGTATAGTCCTTACAGAAATACAATTTTATTATAAAATAAAATGTTTGATAAACCTCAGGGCCATATCTAAGGGGGTGGGAGGAGTTCAACCCCCCCCCCCCGAAATTTTGACACAAATTTTTACTGTTTTTTTCGTGAAAATTCAAAATTTTGTGACTTTTTACTCAGTTGAAACTCAAATGGTTTCAAAATGAGTCAGAACCCTACTTCTAAGGGTGGTAAAAATTCTAAAATTTTTCTAGCGGATGACCCCTAACCTTCTCTCAAAATTTTGAAATCTATTCTGTACAGTTTTTCTTTGAAAAATTCTGTGACTAACAATGAATGGTTCATTTTGATATAAACTAAAAGGTCTCAAAAAGAGAAATTTTTCTGAGGGATGACCCCCATACCCAACTAATAACTTCGTCGTTTAACTGTTTTTCCGTGAATATTGTGCCTCTTACTATATGAGTGTCTGGGAGAAATCTAAAATCTAAACGGTTCCAAAATTAACTATTACATTCCGTATAAAGCGCAAGTTTCTGAAATTTGTCTATGAGGAACACCTAGACCCCCCATTTTACTCGGAAATGTCATTGTTCCCACAATTTTGAAATTTAGTGCGCTTAAATTAAAATCATGTATTAAGTCATGGTTTTAAGTCAACTCCCTACCCCCGAAACAAACGTGTGGTTACGTTACGGCCCTGGTAAACCTATAGTCCAAATGAGTAAATGAGTATGGGTATAATATTACATTTTTCTGACTCACTATCGTCATCGATCAATAAAACTAAAGTCAACTTGCTAAATACTAAGTTCTTTTAATTTTATTCACATTTTTACAGAATTTCCCGTTCTCTTTGCATATTACTTACTTTGGTACTTACGATTATCCCGTCGACCGTTCCGTGACTGTCGAATTCAGCGGCACAGTCTTAGAAAAGTCAATTGGTTGTTTACCGTTTTCGGATTGAGCGGTACCTACAGTCGATAGGGATAATACGTAAGAACCCTTACTTTTTTTAAGCACCCAATTTATGCGCATTGTCTTAAAATTGACATAACTGAACTAAGTTAACTAAAATAAGAACATATTAAGGAGATTGCTGCTATTCAAACGAATTATTAAATTTAAAAACTTTAAAGTAGTAATCTTGTCGAATGTACGTACAACAATGGGGGAAAAAGGATCGTAGACTGCCAAACGGGAGACTCGTCGAACTTGACTGGTGGGCGACTCGACCTTATGACAGGGGCGTATATACAGGGTGTTTCAACCAAAGTCCGTTTCGCGGCTTTTATTTGGAACCAACGTGTCCTAGGGTCACGGAAGTAAGGTCTACCCCTAGGTAAGTGACCCTGGAGAATCCATTGAGATGACCAACAGCGCCTCTAGCGGCAAAATAAAAAAAGTTAAAAAATTAGTTTAAAAACTAAAGAAGATAGAGCAAAAACCTCAGTGAGAGTAAAAACAATTTCATCAAAATATATCGTGAATATTCGCGGAGATATTAGCGTGTGAAAATAGATAGCCCTTTTCAGCCCTCGAAAAAGAAAAAGTTCGCTAATTTGTAAGTTTTTTAAATTTTTTGATTAAATTCTGTCTGTCTTCATTCAACTAAAAAAACTACACAATAAAAAAGAAAAAGTTCGTAAATTCACAAATTTTTGAGGTCTGAAAAAGGGCTATTTTCACATGCTAACTCCGTGAATATTCACGGTATTTTGATGAATTTTTTTTCAATGAGTTTTTCATAACGTTGGCAATTCCAAGAAACCCAACGAGGTTATTTTGCGCACGTACCAATTATAATTTCAAACTTATATAAGGGGCCGTACAAATATTACGTAAGCACCTAAGGGGGGAGGGGATTTGCTCTTTGCTTATTTTTCCTGACAAGGGGGAGGGGGAATATGAATGATGCTTACGTAAGATAGTGCATTTTTGAAAATATATTGTTTCTTGCATAAATAATTTCAAAACTCAACCAAAAATAAATTTAACTAAAAATTGAATTAGGAAATCTGACGGTATGTAATATAAATAAAAGGTATGTAATATAAATAACACTGTTCAACAATGAAAAAATTTCCTTGATGAAAATAGTCATTTCTTATAGATTTTGGGTCGCTGAATACGAAAATCACCATTAAAATTCTCAATTAACTCAGGATTTTTGGGGAACAGGCCCTCCCCCTTTTTACGTTTTTCGACGACTTTATAACTTTAAACTCGATTTTCAGGGTCAAAAAGCATTGCTTTAATCTTCAAATTGCCCTCCAGGGGACAAAGGTTCAAATTAATAAAATATGATAAATTTATAACAAATGGATAGGTTTAAGGGGTAATTACCCCCTCAAAATGCAAAAAATTAGCTTAAAATTATAGAGGTTTTAATACGCTATTTTTCCTCCTATTTTTTACGCAATTCACGTTTGAAGGGTCCTAACCCTTCCCCAAGGACACAAATTTGATGGCAATATGCAGCAATGGTTTTTACTAAAAGCGGTCAACTTTTTTAATAAAAAAATTTAAACTAAATTTTTACAATAATTTTAAAGATCATATTAAACCACAATTTTTAAGACCATAATTAAATTTTTACCAATAGTAGTTCTTCTACAAATTGAATTTTTCAATAATTTTTTTGGGGTGTCGCTCCATTTTTAACTCCCTGGGATTTGGTCTGGGACCCCCAAATCCTATGTGATTCTGACTCGTCTAGGTGTCTACTATCCCCCCTAGAAGTGTGACCCAACATTTATGGGACACCCAGTATACAAGATTTTTGTTCACTAACAAACAAAGTAGTTCCCATCGCGGTGTTTGAATTTCGAGTGAAACAAAGAACGCCAATCTTAAAATATGATTATTTTGTTAAACCCATGTATAAATATTGTCTTTTTATCACGTATCGAATTTCCTCCTATCAACCCAACAGGCTTTGTGATTACTCACTTTCTCCTTCCGCGTAGTGACATACTGGGTTCAGGAAACGTTGCTGTGAAGTATAGTCCCGATCACTCCTATTTAAATTAATCCAAAATATATCGTTTTATGTGATCATTATATCGTTTATGTTATCCAGGGTTCATAGGTATCCTATATTGTCCTATGTTTCCTATATTTTTAATCAATGTCCTATATTTTGCACCAAAACTAGTTAAAAACCTGTTTTTAGATTAAAACTTCCAAAAATTTTTTAAACACGACTTTACAGCATTGCATATGTGATTCTCTCCCATCATCGCATCTCTCTCAATTTGCGATGCTATTTTTAAAGCTTGTTATCGCGGGGGTATTCTGCACGCTTTCCAATTGTAGCAACCAACATCAACATTCTACCAAAAATTTTGATGGAAATTAAAATATATTTTTGAAACAGTTTTAACATAATTATAATTGGACCTGTGATTTTTATGTAATTAAAAACTCAAAATATATACTTATAATATGTATTTATTTTAGGTAAATATGTGATAAAAAGCTCAAAATTTGGGCTTAAGAATGGGGAAAATAGAAAGATTTTATAGAATTTCAAATAATTTTTACTAAATTCTTAAAACATTAAAAACTGAGCTTTAATGTCCTTATAGGAAGTTATTTCAGTAATTTTTGGGATTTTAACCCCCCGTAAAGAAAGAAAAAAAAAGTACCACAAAAACCCACCTGTAAAAGTAAAAATAAATGGGAAACATGATATGGACACCTTCCAGTTGACAGCCCCGAGTTCATAACTTACGATAGCTAAATTTAGCATTAGATTTCAACAATTTTATATGTGTAACCTCATAATATGTTACAGTTTTAAAAAAGAAAATTAGGCACAACTTGTGATTATTTTTAAAAACACTAAAAATGGATGAATATGTAGCAAAAATATTTATTTAATTTTTTTAAAAAGCTTATTATACAAGCGTATTTAAAGCTTAAACATGTAAATAAACCGAACGAGTAAAAATATGTAAAAAAAAACATGGTCTTAATCGATCCAAAATTCTTTGAAACGTGTAGAATTTGAGAGATCTGTAATAAGGTAAATGTGGGTATAGTGGACACTGTACCAAGTGGCCACATAGCTGATTAATTTTAAATAGAACGAGTTAGAAGCAACAAACAGCGTCAAAATTAATAGGCATAGTAGATCATACAATCAGGTAAGGGAACGTACCCATACTACGTGACCCATTCAGGGGAGGGAGGGGGGTCTTCAAAATACCACGCTCGGTCACAGGGGGGAGGGGGGGGGGCTTAGTGTTTCGTCACGTAGTCAATTTCTTCTAGTCCATACGACAAAATTAAGCCAAATTAATTATTGAAATTTGCCAAATTGAGACTTATTGAGCCAAATTAATTATTAAAATTAGACAAATTAAGCAAAATTAATTTTTTTAAACTTTCTGTTTGCAAAAAATGATGGCAAACCGTATTTATGAATTACTACGTGAAAACTAGAGGGGGAGGGGGGTCTTGGCATATACTACGGATGGTCACCAAGGGGGAGGAGGGGGTCAAAAATGGTAAAAAATGGGTCAGGTAGTATGGGTACGTTCCCTAAGCTGGTAAATTACCACCGATACCACAGATCAGCATGGGAAGGATATTTAAATATTTGAAAATAACATCGGCCGAGTGACTGAAAGTTGATTTGGCTTATTGAATCGCGTAAGGAAACGGGTATGTCGGAATTGATTTTTTTGTATTTATTACCGTTTGATTGACTTTTAAATTTATATTAAGATAAAGAAGAGTGTATAAAATGATAATGAATAAAATTTTTTTGAAAATTTTGACTTTACGAGGATTTATGGGGGTGGCCACTTTACCAACACATAATCTTAGATTTTCCAATAGTGGTCACTGCAATGGCTTCTAATAGAACTATAATTAATATTTAATTTGAATCGGTTCTTCTTCATAAACTGTTGAACGGGCTTTAAAATGAGTGTTGTATTAATTTGGTTTCATTCTGGCTTCGGGAACCAAGGTTTCTAAAACATTTAATTACATGCTAAATTCCTCTCAAATCAGCTACAGCGTAGGCTTTGGGCTGAAAACTATCAAGTCTTTTTTAAATAAAGTTAATTTCATTGGATCAAAAATACTTTTCGTTGGGAAGGAAGATTTAATTAGAACTAAACGACTATACCAAAAAAACCCCTCAATTTCATGCATAAACCCCTCATATAAGCTAAAAAAAAGAGGTGTCCACTGTCCAGTCCACTATAGATGCAAAAGGTGTCCACCATAGATACAACAGCTACATCTATGTGGCCACTATAGATGCAATTTGGAGTACTTTTAAAAATTTAATTAAAAATACTTTACCCAATCTAATTAAATTTTTTAATGGTAAAATCGAAAGAAGATCCAATTAACCTAAAAATAGGATGATAACCGTTTCCAAGCAAATAGGTTGGTATTTATTAAGAATTAAAGCAAAAATTTTCCTTGTCCACTATACCCACATTTACCTTATGAGTTTTCTGAAAAGATGTTATCACATGGGAAATCTTAGCTGTAATCATAATAGATCTTAAATTGATTCCAAACATAAATTTAAGTAAAATACTTAGTTAAGGAAACATGTAAAAGATAGTAAGGTAACTAAATTGCTTCTATAGCATAAATTTGTAAAGGATAAGTCAGTTTTTTATAAGATAATTACTGTGCAGTTAAAGTAAGGTTATAAGTTTGTAAAAATTTACTTTTAAATTTAAATGTATGCAAAACAATTATGTAAAAGATTTTAATTATGTTTATTTAGATAATATTGTAGTTTTGTGTAATATTACGTGTAAAGGTTATGCAAAACCGAATTAGAATAGGTATGTCTATGTTGATCAACAATAGTGATATGGTTAAGCATCAATTTTTAAACGCTTTTATTCTACTTGCTTTTGGCGGCGTTTTACGGGAGGAATTTTAAAACTCGATTTTCGGGCACTTCCCGATATGTTAGGGCCCCGAAACTTCGCACATAGGTGTAACCCTCATGACACTCCAATATCCAACCATTCTCTAGTCAAACAACCAAAGGATTAAGCTAATTAACGAGTATTTTTAATTAACAGAAAAACCAGATTTTGAGACCTTTCCCAAGGGGCTATTCTCCCTAAACCGTGCACAATGTTGTATAAGGCATAACTTCATCATATTCAAAAGTCAAAACGAGAATTGCCCAGTAATTACAATATTTATGGACGATTAATCACTTTTTTTTACAAGATCTTGTACATAAAATTTCAGGCACTTCCAAACGATATAAAGTTCTAAAACTTTGCACCATGGTGTAAACTCGATGACAATGCAATATTCAATAATCAACTAGTCAAAACCTCCGTAATTAAGGTAATTAACGAGTGTTTTTAGTTATCCTTTTAATTCAAATTTGAGACACTTCCGTGAAGCCAATGGCTCCCAAAACCTGTAAGATAATATATTAGGTATATCACTACAATATTTTATCTTCAAAACGTGATTTGTTACCCTCCAATTTACAATTAAGATAATTAGCGATTTAAGATAATAACCGCGAGAAAGAAATCGCCAGAAGAGCGAGAAATCACCAGAAGAGCGAGAAATCACCGAAAATTGGTGCCCATCCCGAGGAATAGCGAGAGCAGAAAAATACGCTACTTTTATAATTTATGGACTACTGAAAAGTCTGAATGGGATGCTTTTTTTTCTTTTTCTTGTGAATCTTTTTGATATGGACGGATTTTATCGGCGAGTGAGCCGATGTTATATTTCACCATCATATTGTAGAAAACTAAAATTTCATTCTAACATCAGATTAAATATGGTTGAAATAAATACATTTTTTCTTGTGAGTTTTTGTTAAAAAAATACCATGACTAAAAAGTAGAAAATAAAAAAAGTAAAAAAAAGATTTTTTAAAAAACGCTTTTATTGAAGTGTTCTAAAAGGTCAAAAATAGTTAATTCGGTTTGACAAATAACTTATTGGGAAGTAGAAAATAACTTTTTGGTAAGTAAATAATAACTGATTTTCTAATCACTAAAAATAAAAGCGTGGGCGCTAGTAATTCTTTATTCACTATTTATTCTAACTTGTTTATTCTATGTTCAATGTAAAATTATACTTAAATACCGACGTAATGGCCTAGTGGTTAGAGCATCTGACTGCAAAGCCGTACGTCTGGGGTTCGAACCCTTGTTCGGCATAGATGTTAGTGTTACTAAACTTGAATTACATATACGGGTCCATACCTTCAGGTGAATTTGTACAAACTAAAAAAAATATAAAAAGTTAAATAAAAAAATATATAAATTACTAGCGCCCACGCTTTTATTTTTAGTGATTAGAAAATCAGTTATTATTTACTTACCAAAAAGTTATTTTCTACTTCCCAATAAATTATTTGTCAAACCGAATTAATTATTTTTGACCTTTTAGAACACTTCAATAAAAGCGTTTTTTAAAAAAATCTTTTTTTACTTTTTTTATTAAATAGCCCTAGCTGAAGCCGCAACCCGATGTGTTGCGCCGAGTAAATACTTAATTGTAGTTTTCACGATGCATACTTAAATATTATATTTTTAGAGAAGAAAAAGGTATGGAAAAGCAAAAGTCAATAAGTTTCTTACATAACAATCTGTCTTTCCAACATAAATAAAAAACTCTGTTGTAACTCAATTTAATCTGCTGTCGCCACTTGTCCCACCTTTTCCACAGCCTTGAACGGGTGAAGTGTATAAGTTTTTAAAAAGTTTTCTCAAAATACATTTCTACTTTTGTAGATCAGCAATTACCACTATGATCCCGGTATCCCAGGCGCATTTTTCATATTCCGGTGTTCCCAGTAAATTTTCCTCTCACGGTTTCCCCCCCTTCTTAAAAAGTAATTAATTTGAAACGATAATGAAAGATATAGTAATAAGATAATATAGTAGAAAGATAAATTAGGGGGCTACCGCCCCCTGCCGCTACCTTCGAGAAGAAACAAAGCCTGAGCACGAAGTGTATGAGTCAATGGTAAGAGACCGATCGAGCCAATAAGCATTGAAATTCAGAATAGTGGTTTAATGTAGTTGGGAAGATATCCAATTAAAATCCATTCCTCGGTCTCATAGCAGTGACGATTTAGCTCCGTGCGTTGGCCTTATCCTATCTCGAAGGTAGTGCCCCTGCTCGCTGTCGCTCACCAACCCCCGAGAACTGCTGACGCAGTTTCCCTAAGATTACTTCGCAATCTTGCTAGCTTCGCTCGCTATAGCTTGATTGGAAGGGGCTATTCATCTCCATTAATGAAAATTACATACACGGGACTGGAGAAGCTCTGATTGAATCGTCTTTTCTCCCCATCAGGACCCATTTTGTGGTACCTTAAATATTTCGTTGGTGTCACAGATTGGTATCATCCACTTATTGTACATAAGACAAATACTCAATATTACTTATTGCGTTAGAGGGTGAATTTTTATTCCGTAATTTTTTTAAAGTTCAATACGAACTAATTTTACCATTTAATTTATTTTGATACTGGCGTATATGCCCGGCCTTGCACGGGTGGAGTGTATATATATTTTTTTTTAATTTTTTTAAAAATATATTTATAATTTTTAAATCAGCAATTACCAATCATCCCGGTATCCCAGACGTCTTTTTCCTATCCGTGTTCCCGGTACTTTTCCTATCCCGATGTTTCCGGTACTTTTCCTATCCCGATGTTCCCGGTACTTTTCCTATCCCGATGTTCCCGGTACTTTTCCTATCCCGATGTTCCCGGTACTTTTCCTATCCCGATGTTCCCGGTACTTTTCCTATCCCGATGTTCCCGGTACTTTTCCTATCCCGATGTTCCCGATAATTTTCCTATCCCGCTGATCGAGGTAATTTTTATGTCCCGGTAATCCCGGTACTTTTTTTTCCTATCCCGATGTTCCTGGTAATTTTCCTTTTCCCGGTGTTCTCGGCAATGTTTCCTAGTAAATTAATGAGTCTAGTGAACAAAAATAACAAATTTGAAACAATAATAAAAGATCTAGTAAATTGAAAAGTCTAGTGAACCGCTTCATTTGAAACAATGTTTTATTTTTAAGTCGTTTTCCATGAAAAAAAAATTTCACTTTTCCATAAATATTTAAATTTTAAAGGAAAAAAATCTTGAAATAAAGGAAAGTAACGTTTGAAAATAAATTATTTGAATTTATTTTAGCGTTTTCACAACTTATATCCTTTTTAAATGGACAATTATAGAGTTTTTCCTGTTAAAATATTTGATTTTTTGAGGTTTTCATCTCGTTTACAATAGTGAGTCGAGCAGATCTACTCTAGTAAAGAAATGGAGAAATAAGCGTTTCGGGCTATAAATTCGTTAATTACTCGAAAACGTTCGATTTTAAAGCTTTGAAAACTATCCCAAGTTACTCCCCGACTCGGAATACGTCTATACGTCGAGTTTGGTTTCGGTCCGTGGCCTATTTCAAGAGATTACCCCGGACATACCCACACACACACATACATACATCGCCCGTTAGCCTTTTATTTATACAGAGATATTTATAATTGAAAATAGTTTTCATAATTATTTATATGATTCTTTCCTCTTCACTTTCAGCAGCTCTTTTATCTCGTTTTTTGGCAGCAAGCTGTCTGCGAGCAGCTTCTCCTGTGACACTTCTTTTCCTTTTAGGCATCTTAAAGCAGTTACTTCTCTTTGTCAAAACATTGAGAAAAAATAGATAATAAAGTATCGATATTAATAGATATTAAAGATCTGAGAAATCAGTGCGACTAAAGACTGCTAGAAACAAAATAAAATTAATAATGTAGCAGAAAAATTATAAATCTTTCCTACCACTTCTTGAGAAAACTTCACGGACGCCAGTAAATAAAAACTGTATATTTATTTACACTATCTACAGAAATTCTCGTAATTTCATAACAGTAATATAACTCAAAAACTCAAAAGACTGACTCAAAATCTATCAAAATAATAATAATAAACAATATCTCTTTTTAGAATTAGAACATTATTAGTTATCTATTGCCATCTTGAAATAATCAGACAAATAATAAATAAATATTAAAATTAATTAAAATAATAGCTTTAAAATATCTTTCAAGAAAGTTGGTTTACGTTAAAAAATACGTTTTTTCGTTATAAAAGAAAAACTAATCATGGTAAAAGTACAAAACTTTAAACAAATATACAATTATTTTTTTCAAAAAGATTGTCGTTTCGTTTTTTAAAAAATTCGAATTAGTTTTATAATTATTAAGATTCAAAGTTTCAATTTAATTACTGATGAGCAAAAATAGCAGAACCGCTTACGTTTTCTCCTTCGTTACCATGGCGACGAACTGTGGAGAAATGGCGAAATAAGCGTAAAAGAGCAGAAAAACGCAAATATCTCGAAAAGCATTTCGAATTTCGGAACGAACATGGGCTACTCCTGGTCCCTGGGTTTTTCTGCGTCTTTTGGTACCTCTGGCGCCCTTCTGCGTTTATTTTTAAAGGTTTCAATTTCTAAAATAAATATATTTTTAGGCTTTTAATTTGCATTGGTCATTCATCTACATTTATAAATGAGAAAAATATGACTGTTTTGAATTTTTTGTGTGTGACGTATGTCCTATAATTTTGAAGCAAATGTCCTATATTTTTTCTAACTGTCGCTATGAACCCTGGTTATCAAAATTTGGTGGAAATCCCTTAAAAACCTTTTTTCCGTTTGAAGGCAAATTTCAATACATAACAGATAAAATGAGTCATTAATTTAGTTGTATTATTTGATCCGCTCTTAAACTTTTCTTTTAAAATGTTTTAATTTGCAAATATACATACTTACAAATCGTTTAAATACTTCAATTTGAACTACAAAATCGTGATTTTAATGCAAACATTTGTTGTAACAGTGTTCCCCCTTTTATTATATAACCGCTTATTATTAACCGGATATTGTTATCATTTTGATCTTGGGCAAGTGATCACATTAAGCGGAATCGATTTATTTGAGACGTTGAATATAATGAAAAAGAGAAACTAACATTTCAATTATAAGTTGGTTTGAATCTAACATGTCATGATTATTATATTTTTAGAAAATAAGTGGGAAACAGATTAAAGTGCATAGTAATGAGCACTATATACCCAAGTCACAGTTTAATATCTCAATAAAATAAGAGTTATTTTTCATATTTTTACGTGCTAAACGCGAATGTGTCTTAAAAATTCGAAATTGGTTTATTAGTATAATATACTTGCATCGTAAAAACTAAATTATAATTAAAATCACAAAAATAAATACCCACAACTTTTTCTTGGCTTATTTTATGCCAAGTTCCGGAACTGTAACTTCCTTAGGAATGCACGGAAATCCTCCCCAATAATCGCCGGAAAGAGGAAGCTAATTTTTGTTTGCAAAAATACCCTCCACCCTCCTAAAGCTCTGCGGTGGTTCAATTTGGGGGAAATTCGTATTTGACGGCCCCCCCAGGCGCGGATCCAGCATGGCTCCAAGGGGGAACTTTTCCAAACTGCACTTTTCCCTTACCTTTTGACACAAAATGTCAAAATTGGGGATTTTCAGAAAGTATCATGCATGATCTCTTTGTAGTACCACTAGGCGGTATAGGGGGTCCTCCCCAGAAAATTTTTTGAAATTTGACTTTTAAAAATGAAAATTGAGACCATTTTTGGGCCTAAGGGGAGGGCACTGTCCAGAGTGCCACCCCCCTGAATCCGCGCCTGCCCTCCCCCAGTGGCGTAGCCAGGATATTTCTATGGGGGGTCCAGTGGGAAAAATTTACCATTGGATATTGAAAAGTTTCCACAATTATTGAAATAAAGTTGCAATTTTCACAATACTTTTAATTTCTTCGCTATGTTAATTAATAGTTAATAATTTATTAGTAATTAGTGTAATAATTAAGATTAAGTATTACTTTGATTCAAGGTTCTCATCCACATAATTTTTTATTAAGTATAGAGACCAGGGTTGCTGATTTTTTTGATTTTTTTAAAAAAATCAAAAAAATCGGATTTATTTGATTTAAATCGGACTTTTTGATTTAAATCAGATTTTTTTGATTTAAATGAATTACTAGCTCTGAACTTCCTGAAACTGATTAATAATATACTGATATTGTAATTTCAATGTGATATAATAGTTTAGGATTCCTTAATATCCCAATTTTGATCTATTTTATGCATTAATTAATTGAATTAATTAAACAGAGCGGTTTGCTGCCATTTCATGGTGAGGTGCCCAAGACCATCCCAAAATGGTGAATGAACAATTATTTTACTGTCAGTTACTAAAATTTTTTTCTTTTCTTTAAAATAATAATTAGTAATAAAAATAAAATATCTAATAAGCAACTTATCGACAGTCATGTACATAGAGAATAGAGCTCTATTCGCTGTAGTTATGTAAAAGAAAACAATATTTTGGAAAACATGACTAACTATATAAAAGCAAGCTTAGGATAAAAATCATTCACATGCTTGTGTTTTAAAAAGTATATGTACCAAATACAAAAATTAAATACAAAATATATAATTCTTGTTTAGTTTATCACAATTATTGATTCCAAACACTGCTATTTACCCCTTTTCATCATAAATATTTTTGTTACTGGCAGCAGAATTTTATGTTATTTTATACGTATCTAGCAGAATTAAAAAAAATTTAATGTAAATAATTTTGGGTACATTCGTATTAGCCCGTCCATTCGCCAACAGGGGCGATAAGTCGCCAAGTCTGGTAAACCCCGCAACACTACCGTTGATTCTGGTAACCCTGGAAAACGTAGCGAAATCGCTCTAGTTCCGATCGCTGCGCAATCGCGCGCAGTTTGAATCGGAACGCCCATGGGTGAAATAATGTGTGCGCACCACGCAGGTTGTTTTGAACGTAAATTCAACAGTGTTTACAAGGTAAGAACGAAGACTGCATCTGAAAGGTAGGAGTCTAAATGCTTTCGTGTCGTTCCACGGTGAACTTTGTTGCGCCATTTTGCCGAGCCCCTGAGTCTTTCAATGTTTTGCGTGTGCACGCCGGTCGACACAGAATCGCCACAGATCGACACAGAATCGCCGGTAGAAGGATCGCCAGTTTTGAATCGCCGGTGGTAGGATCGACCATTTTGCAAGTAAGTTAGTGTCTTACCGAGTGATATCCGTAGTTTTGGTACATCCAAGAATACCGATTCCCTTTTATCTGAATCCTTACTGTTTCTGATACCCCCACAACGAGTTTGGTTATAGATAGGGCAGGGGGGGTTTGGGGGGGGGCGGCAGCCCCCCCCAACCACATGAAACTTTTATTTTTTATTTTCTGATGTTATAAAGATGTTTCTGATGTTAAAAAATGTGTTTTTCGGCGATTCTGATGAAATCCCGTATTTTGGCGCGTTTTGGCAAAATTTGGCGAAGTTGGCGAAAACGATGGACGGGCTAATACGAAAGTACCTAATTTTGCAAACCATTTTAAAGCATACAACTATTTTTTTATTTAAATTGTGGCAGTTTAACATTTTTGATTTTATCAATGATTTTTTTTAAAAAATCAAGTGATTTAAATCATGATTTAAATCAAGTTGATTTAAATCAAGCAACCCTGATAGAGACCATCAAAAAACAAATTAAGAGTTTTCGGTAGCTCCATATTAAAAAGGGGGGTTTGAGGGTCCGCACACAGAAAATTTTTGGAAATTCGTTTTTAAAAGGAGTTTTTTTACTTCATTATATGAGGTAATAACCAAAGAGCACGGCTCCTTGTAAGCCAGAGAATTTTTTAAGGAAAAAAAATAGGGAACCTGACGTCAAAATTTCTGAGGCAGTGGTGGATTCAGGATTTTGAAAATACAATTGAATCTTCTCAACGAATATAATATTAAAATGGTTGAAAATAATCGTGTTCGAATTACCTTAACCCTTTCGCACCGGCTGGGACATATGCTGTCCCACGGTGGAAAAATTTTGAAATTACGACTGAGGCAACATTATGTCCCAGTTGCTGAAAATCTTCAAGGAACAGAATAAAATGCTCCTTTGTGCCTCCAAACACATCATGATCTAATGGATATCTCATCGCAGTTGCCCCCCAGGAGCTCAAAGAAGTGCAAAAATTGCGCTTTTCTGATTCCCTTGCCGTATTGAAAGCAGAGTTGGCAAGGTTTTCCCACCCCCGGTAAATACCATGGTAAAAACCGGTATTTACCGTCCTGGGAAAAACTAGGTTTTTCCCACATGGGAAAAACTGATTATTTATTGAATTTATTCTGTTCATAGATGAATGTTTTAAAAGTTTTTACAGCCTTTTTTTAGAAAAATGGCCTTAAATAAGCTTTATCCACAATGTTATGAATATGGGTTTTATCATGTCTGAGAGGAATGTCATCTTTTGATGGTTATGCCCTTTTCATCGGATTATCATACCTTGTTACTTCAAAAAAGTTATCTTGCAATCAAGATTTACATTTAAGTTTTACTTTTATTTAAATTGTGTTTTTATTTACATTTAAAAAAAACTATATAATGCTTCTCTTAAAGACGCAGATATAATAAGTAAGTTTGTTTTAAAATATTCTCTATTTTTATTTGAGAAATTCATTAATATTAAAAAATATATATGCAAATTTTATGTTAAATGTCACAATTCTCTTGCTCACTTATATTTTTCCCACCTAATAATTTTAACCCCGCTCCCAAAAAAATGTCATTTTTAACTAAAAGTTTTTAAAATATGTTTAAAACGGTCATAACCTAATACTTCCATTATTTTGTCAGTTGGAAGTTTTCCCCACTTTTTCCCAGTATTTACCAGTTTTTCCCGGTATTTACAAGTTTTTCCCACTTTTTCCCGGTATTTACCAGTTTTTCCCAGTGGTATGGGAAAAACTAGTTTTGGACGGGAAAAACCCAACCCTGATTGAAAGGGTTAAGAGGGGTTTGGGGGACCTCCCCCAGAAAATTTTTGGAAATTCAAGTCTACAAAGCAGGTTTTCAACTCATTTTGGTACACCTAATCCTAATTTCGAACATTATATTTTCAGGAATTTATTATTTGCTAGGAGTTTTGTATTTTGACGAACTCATCATTAAAAAAGTTGAATATAATAAAGTTCCAAGTCCCAAGGGGTCTGGGCTGGGGGTGCTTCCTTGATTTGTTTTTATTATTATTATTATTTTTAAATTTAACACCAAGAACAGGGTTAACTCGTTTGATACCTCTATCGCCTCCCCTTATATCGCCCCTTAATTAATACGTTTGTTATGGGGAAAGCGGGGTTCCCCCGGAAAATTTTAGATTAGAACATGCAAAAAAGAGTTTTCAGGCACTTTTAAGCGACATGACATAGACGCCCTCTTTTGAGTAGCCACTGGAATATTTAACGCTTAAAAAGGGTCCAAAAATTTTAGGTCGGGCCCATGAGGGGGTCCGGTCCCGTGGACCCCCTCTTGGCTACGCCCCTGCCCACCCACTTTGGATTGAAGTTACATGTGAGCTGCTCAGGATGAAAGTGGCATAAGTCTAAAAATGAAATATTTGAAAAAAGCATGAATTTGGATTTCTTTTAAGGTGCTTTATCTTGTGTGGTAGCCTTTAAAGTCAAAAGCTCAATTAGTAGCTCGTAAAAGCTGCCTAAAAAGTCCTTCCTTAGCTAATTTTAGTCTATTATTTTTTACTTAGCTACCTTATCTGTTTTATTTGTAAATATCTAAATAAACATTTTTTTGAAACTTTTAATGATGATTTTTCAAATAAAAACAATTTGTTTCACCGGAAAATGGCTTTTTCCTGTTTTCAAGTTCAGTATATTATTTAAATATATTATATTATTTAATGAAATATTATATAATATTATTTAAATATATTATATTTAATGTAATATTATTATATAATATTATTTAAATATATTATATTTAATGTAATATTATTATATAATATTATTTAAATATATTATATTATTTAATGTAATATTATTATATATTTAAATACGGGAATTGTCTATTACTCAAAACTACGTTCAGCGAGCTTTTACCCTTTTTATTCTAACCAGTTCCTTTTAGGGAAAAAATACCAGATTTTTTTTAAAAAACTCTTTCGGAATGTGTTATCTTAAATGGTAAATAATTCCTTTATTAATTTCCCTCATTCATAAATTTATAGTAACAAAAAGAACATGTATGTTGTGTCGGTCGGGTGGATCCAGGCGAGAATGTGTAGGGCGGGCCATTTAGTGGATCCAGGCGGGGCTGGGGGGGCTTCATCCCCCAAATGAAAAAAATTTTTTACTAGATAATACAATATTTTGACTTTATTTTTGATTTTCCCTAATCATACGATTTTATCAGAGATTAGCTGCAACTAGCGCATCCGTAAAATACGAAAAAAAGGTTGCTATTTGACCCTTTATTTTTCAAAAATTTCATATTTTTAAAAATTATCTGGAGGAGGTTCCCCCAGATCCCCCATTCTTACTTGGAACTCCGTTATTTACGACTTTTTTCATGTTAAGTTCATAAAAATGCCAGGGTTGGCATAGTTTAAACCAAATGGATTTTTTTTCTTCAAAAAAACCTCAAATGGTTTTTTTTTGGTTTTTTTCCAGAAAATCTGCAATTTTTTTTAAGAAAAACTTTTGGGTTTAATAAAGTATTTTATTTATTAAATATTGTCTCTTAATATATTGTTTTTTTTTCATAAATACAAATATATTTATTATATTTAACATTTATATATTAATAGATTAAAAAAGAACTTGTTTTTTTATGCCTTGAAAAGAAATTCCATGGTGTTATTCAATAAAAACCATGTATGGTTTTTAATTTATTAAGAACAAGACATTTTATTGCACCTTGCACTATAAAAACCAAATGGATTTTTTAACTCACTAAGCCCCAATAATAAAAACCACTTGATATTTTGCTTTGAAAAGAAATTCTTGTTTTTTTTAGTTCAATAAGAAAAGGATATTATAATGCACTAAAAAAACAATTTTTTTACTCACTCAGCACCGGCTATTTAAGTAGTATGTATTATAAAAACCACTTGGTTTTTATACTTTGAAAAGAAACTATTGGTTTTTTTTAAATAAACACCAATATGGTTTTTTATCAATAAAAACCAATATGGTTTTTTAACATTTTAACCCCATATATTTTAATCCATTATAAAAACCTCAGTTGGTTTTTATTTATAATAAATAAAAATCTTACTAAAATGTACACATATAAACACTTTTCCGATGCAATAAAAACCAGTGGTTTTTATATGGAGCAAATCCTGATTTATATATAAATTTAAATTTTAAAAAAATTAATTTTAATTAAGTAATTAATTAAATCACTTGGTTTATAGCTGAATTGATTAACTATTAATTCAATGGATTTATAACAGAAAAACTAAGTAGCTATATAAATAATAATAAGTAATGCGGGTACGAAAAAAAAAGTTAAAAAACCACTGGTTTTTAAAAAAACCAAAAAAACCTGGTTTAAACCAAAAAAACCCGGCTTTTTGGTTTTTTTGAAAAAAACCTGGTTTTTTTTCCAACCCTGAAAAATGCAAATCCTACGAAAAAAAAATAAATTCCTAAAAAATGTTGTTTGAAATTCGGATTAAGTGTACCAAAACGAGTTAAAACCCTGTTTTTATAGTTAAATTTCCAAAAACTTCTGAGTGAGGGCCCTCGGACCCCCACTCGATTTTTCACAACATTTTTTTACATTAAGTTCGGCAAGATGATTAAATTAGATTTAAGAGATAATTACCCTCCCCCTCCCCCCAAAAAAATCCCTGATCCATCTCTCGACTGGCCTTTGACGGATATCGTGTAAATCGGGCCTAACAATCTTTGTTTTAATCAGTTTAAATTTAAAAACAAACTATTAAGACGTTTCAATGAAAAAAAAGAATATGAAATGACAAAGGAGGGAATAAACAAATGGAGCAAAAGTAAGTTTAAAGTGAATTATATTTTGGAACAGGTACTATTTTTAATCTGCGATTTAGTTTTTATGGTTTTAAGCAGTATACCTATTAGTATTTAATATTCTTTGTATCACAAGTGAATACTTTTTACTTAATTAAATGTTTATTAATTATACTCCATATTACGTACAGTTGAAAGGTTTACAAATTCATGGGGTGTCTAAAGTTTCGTTTACCATATACTTTACGAAATTATTTGCGTTTCCTGGGGGGGATATTGATTGCGGGTGTGCATACCGTATTATAAAATATTACTTGGTTAAAAATAGATTACTTTTTAAATCCTTAAAAAAATTTCTTAAACAGATTGACCATAACGTTAGGAGAGGCAGGGTATTCAAACTATCGGTACCTTTTACACTTTTCTTGTACTCATTTAACAGAATATATTTCTTTACTTTTTACCCCTGTCTTATATTTCTTATATCTTTCTTGCATTGTTAATTCGCCTGTATTTATAAACGAGAAAAATCTGACTATTTTGAAATTTTTCTAACAGGTGCAGGTCCTATATTTTTAGCGCAAATGTCCTATATTTTCGACAATGTTTTAAATATTTGGCTATTAAAAAGGCTTGGAGATTTTTACGGGATGTTAAGCTCTAAATTTTCTTATTTTCCCTATGTATTTTTTTTTAATTTAAAAAAAGCTCTCCTATTTATACAGGGTGTTTCAAAAGTCCGTTCCGCGGCTTTTATTTGGAACCAACGTGTCCTAGAGCCACGGAGCTTAGCAAGTGAAAATAGCACTTTTTCAGGCCTCAAAAAAGAAAAAGTTCCCAAATTTGCAATTTTTTAAATTATTTGATTAAATTTTGTCTTCAATCAACTGAAAAAATAAAAAACTACACAACGACACTGAAAAATTTGCAACTTTACGAACTTTTCCTCTTTTAAGGTCTGAAAAAGTGCTATTTTCACATGCTAATATCTCCGCGAATATTCAAGACATTTTCACGAAATTTTTTCAGTGAGTTCTTCACAACGTTGGCAACAATACTCTCATTGAGGTTTATGCTCCATCTCCTTTAGTTTTTAAGTTATTTTTTTAACTTTTTATTTCGCTGCTAGGGGCTCTGTAAGTCATCTCAATGGATTCTCCAGGGTCACTCACCAAGCGGTAGACCTTACTTCCGTGACCAGACACGCGTTGGTTCAAAATAAAAGCCGCGAAACGGACTTTTGAAACACCCTGTATATTTCTGCTCCATAAACACTAAAAATTGCGCTCATGCAAATAAACCTAATCCATTTAAAATGGAAATTTGATCATTTAATGATGATAAATATAAGTCGATTTTTTATCAAACCGGCGCTTGGCGGCGCATTCTTCGACGGCGCAGCGGGAGCACGTGCACGGTTGTGAAGCCTGCTTGCAACCGTCTGTAATGCTGGAAAAACCATTTGGTGATTTTCACTGCCGTGTGCGTTTTTCTCCATCGGCGTTTTTCTGCTTGGAATCGGAGAGTGAATACTTCCTTCTTTCTAAAATTTTTTATTCTTTGATTATGTAATTTTTGAAATTGTTTTTTTTATTTACTAAACTAAAGAAGGTTTTAAATATTTACAGTAGAGTTCGTTGTGCCCCTGGGCTTAGGAACACTTCACAGTGCCCCAAGGCTAGGCTTACCATACGTCCGGGTTTACCCCGGACAGTCCGGGGTTTTTAGAGCTGTCCGGGGAAATGTCCTGGGTCGAAAAATGTCCGGAGTTTCATACATTTAGGATTTCCCAGTCATTTTAGGTAAAAGTCCCAACCAAGCTGTTTAAAATTGCGCTTTTTTACATTTTCTAACGTCCGTTTTACTTCAGAAAACTTACTTTCTGTTAATTTTGTGATAAAAATTAAGTAAATCAAACAATTTTTGAAAAAGTAATGTTAAAGGAAAATATAAAATCTGATATTTCTGTTTAAGGATTATTAGTTTGAATAGTTTTTTCTTAGTTTTTAATCTTTGGTAGTTTTATATAGCACTTATTAAGAAATTTCAAAACTATGTCCTGGGTTGGACCCAAGAAAATATGGTAAGCCTACCCAAGGCGCACTTGTTGGGTAAAAATTTTTTATTACATTGCTCTTTTTTTTAATTTGCCACTGTCTAACCTTAAGGGGGCTAATAGGGATTTCACGTTGCAGGACTATGAGCAAATTGGAATTTTCCTCTACTTATCGAAGATTGGAGTTAGATCTATACATTTACTTTTTTGCTAAAAACGTGATACGGTGCAGTATAGCCAAAATGGACCTTAGCGCCAGTAAATGAAAAATCTTATCCTATTCTATACACCCTTTCTTATGATCCCCGGGTCCCCTAGAAATTAAAAATATGCAGGTTACATTTGCATGATTTTTTTATTGTTAAATTAGGAGGACGCTTCCCCTTGGACTCCCTATATACCACTGGCGCCGATCCAGGGGGATATTATAGAGGTATCCGTCGAGAAAACTCATTCAACAGTTCTTATAATTAATTATGTATTGCAGTGAAATTGCTAGTAGCTTATATGAATTGCGTGTGCCATGTGCCCCACGCTTTTCGCAACCTTCTTTCAATTATTATCAAAGCTGTTTTTAAATTTTTAAGTTTCAAAAAAATAGGTCATTAAAAATGTGTCCATAATTAAATAAGGTTATTTAATTTTCATTAAAAAGAATCGTCTTTTTTTTTCAGGGCACTTGTAGGTGCCCCTCGTGCAAATTCTTCAACATTCGAGGAGCTTCATCAGCCTGGTGTATTGTATAAGTGTGATGTAGAAAGGAGTGATTTACCTTGCCAAGAAATCGTATTAGATACAAAAGGTAAAGGTTTTAGATTCTTATTGTATTTCCACGTTTTGTATTCATTCTTGTGTACTCCATGTTGGGTGTAATTTGGGAATAGATATTTAAAGAACTTACGATGAACTACACACTTAAAAAAATTTGGTTCTTTTGTACAGTGGTTTGTGTTCCATACTATGTTATGGTTGTGTTATGGTTTGTGTTGCGCATCGTATACCCACAAGGAATCCCAACAAGCCTAAACCGATTATTGCCCAACTTCATTCAAAGACTGAAAGAGACAAAATAATCAAAGCAGCTGAAGTAAAAAAATTAAGTACCAACGATATATGTGTAAATTTTGGTAATACTCCAATTTGTGTCAATGAACATCTTTGTCCTGCTATGAAAAAGCTCTACTATGAAGCAAGGCAGTATAAAAAGAAAAACAATTATAATTTCTGCTGGATCAAAGACTCCAAAATATTTTTACGTGAAGATGACAGTTCTAAAGCAATAAGAATTAGAAAAATGTCTGATCTTATTTAATGTTTAACAGTAAGTCATTTTTTCCAAATGATTCTAAAAAATGTATAAATGTTGAGTCTTTGAATGAACTGCCTAATTTTTTAATAGTTCTAAAATTGATAAAACTAATATGTATTATATTTCTATATTTCATCTTAATATAAGAAGCATGAGAGCAAACTTTAATGAACTAATAGCTCAAGTTAATTAGTACCTCTACCTTTAATTGACTGCCTAATTTTAAGCGAAACTTGGTTATATCAAAATTAAATCCAGCTTTACAATATTGTAGGGTATAAGATTTTTCTCAAACTCGTAAAAACAATAGATCTGGGGGAATAATCATTTTTATCAGAGAAAATTTAAATTTCAGTCTTTTACCTTTACTTGAGCTTGATTCTGCAAATATAATAGCAATACATAGTTCAGAAACGAATCTTAATACTGTTGGAATATACCGTTTTCATTCATATGCGATTGATTTCTTCTTAAATGAATTTAGTTCTTTGTTTCCATTTTTGAAAAATACTACAATAATCGGTGGTGATCTAAATATTAACTTGATTGACGAAAATGTATCGGCCGATTATTTAGACCTTATTTATAGTGTAGATATGAAAGCATAATAGATAAACCAACTAGGATAACTGAGGGTTCATCCACCTGTATTGACCATTTTAATGTTAAAGGCTCTGGAGATTTTACTGTAAACACAGTTGTATTTTGGAAAGCTCTATAACTGATCATTACCCTATTTATCTAGTTTTATGTTTTTCTACAACTTGCAATCGATCACAAACTTTTAAAGCTGATGAAAATGCCTTTTTTAATATTATAAACTATTCAAAACTTGAGAGTGCTATCAAATCCACCAATTTTGAAAATATGATCGATGATATTGATGCTAGGTATGATAGTTTTATAGACAAGCTTCAAAGTCTTGTTATATCTTGCACCAAAATAGCAATAAACTTTCGGAAACGGATGTTAATTCTTTAAATGACTTTTTTCAAATGTTGGATGTAGTATTGTAAAACAGAATGATAGGTACAGAGAATTCTTGACACACTCTGTCAAATCTATTGTTTTTATGGATATCACAATCACTGAAACGGTTAATATCATACGAAATCTGAAAAACTCAAATTCTTGTGGTTATGACAACTTGAATTCTAAAAGTTGTAAAACTGGTTGGTAAATATCACAGCCTTTTTATTCAAAGGCTGTTAAATCAATCCATCGGAGAAGGTAAATTTCTAAAAGCTTTAAAGTATTCAACAATAGTGCCTATTTTCAAATCAGGAGATCCAAACATTTTCTCCAACTACCTCCCTATATCTCTACTGCCTGTATTTTCTAAAGTAATGGAAGAAGTTGTTCTGAGAAGAGTAAAAAGGTTTTTAAATTTTAATGACTACTTTGCTGCAAATCAATTTGGTTTTCGTGATAATATTAGTACCACAAATCCATTAATTGAATTTTCATCTTTTGTAACAAATAATCTTAATAACTTAAAAACGGTAGCAATATCTATTGACATTAGTAAGGCATTTGATAGCGTTAATCATGAAATTCTTCTTTACAAACTTTATGCAGCAGGTATTCGGGGAACATGTTTGGATTCACTTAAATCATTTATTCTATTGCGTAAACATAGGGTGAAAATTGATAAATTGTTAAGCAATTTTGTTCTGGAGAAAAAAGGAGTACCTCAGAGTTCTCGTATTGGACCATTACTTTTTAATATTTATATTAATGATTTCTGTAAATTGAAAATTTCCGGAAAAATTATTACTTTTGCAGATGATACTATTATTTTATATTCCGCTTCTACATACGAAGCTCTTGAAAATATAATAAATCGGGATTTAAAAATTATTTATGTTTGGTTTACATCAAATGAATTGCAGGTAAATGTGGAAAAAACATGCTACATAATTTTTAATTTAAAGGCTATATCTGAAATATATCTTGATTTAAAATTTTGTGATTGCAAACAAGAATCATGTAACGATCATCTCATTAAATACACTCCCTCTTTAAAATACTTAGGCATTCTTTTTAACCAAAACTGGAAATTCAAAGATCATATAAATTTAATTTATAGCAAATTAAGATTTATTTTATTTAAATTTTATCATTTGAAAAAATATATCAAATTTGAGTTACTTTTGAAATTATATTTTGCATGGGTGCAATCTCGTATTCAGTATGGAATTTCGGTTTGGGGAGGTGATTATATTACAAACATAAAACCCTTATTAAATTTACATGAAAAATTCTTACGATATTTTCCAAATACTATTCTTTTAAATGTTCGACAATGGTTTGTATTAAATAGTCTTATCTTTTTAAAGAAATTTCCCACAGTAGCAAAAATTAATCTTAATGATAATTATAATTTTAGAAGAAAAAATTTTGATCTTGTACCTACCCCTTATAAAGATATATTTAAAAAAAGCGTTTTGATTATTTATCTGTTATTCTATTTAATAAATTGCCGTATGAAACTCAAATAGAACCAAACTTTAGACGTTTTAAAAAACTTTGTACTTATTTATTTTAAATCAAAATAGGATAGAAAACCTATTAAACTCTGTCAGGTGATAACTTGCATCTGAATTATAAAATATCAGAAAAGAAAACATCTAGCCAGTCCCACCAACCCCCTTTTTTAGTTTTATTATGTTTTTTAGTTTTAAAGTTGTAAAAATGAGATTGTCGAGAATGACATATTTTTTTGTTATTCCATATAAGTTTTATTATTGTATTTTATATGTTCATTAAATTTATTTTATTTTTCTATGTTCAATAACATTAGGAAATCCGTAACCCCATGGAAGAGCCTTGCTGGCTCCTTTGGGATATTAAAAAAATATTTCGGTGGTTTTTTTTCCCTTTATCATTTTCTTTCCTATTGTGTACTGTCGTCGTGTGTTGTTGTTGAATATTATATAGTGTAACGCTTTTCATTTTGAGGGGGGCTCAAGCCCCCTGGATCCGCTGGTGCAAGGGTCTAGCTAGCGAAACAACAAATCGTCACAGACCACATGCTAACTGAAAAAAAGGGTCCGTATAGAAACGGTTTCTCAATTCAATAGTCCTGAATCTAGTCCTGAATAGCCCCGTCCCGTCAACGCCATTGACAAAAGGGTCTTCCCAAACCATATAATTACCTTTCGCCCCCCCCCCTTTACTGATAAATTTAATAAAAATAAATAATGACTATCATTTGTTTAAGTTTGTATTTTAAACGTTTAAAGAGTAAAACTAAAGAAGTGTCCAATTTTAAAACCATCAAACCTTTTAAGCCACCAAGAACCTTAACCTAAAAATAACCCTCGTCCAATTTAACCCTTTTGTTGAACTGAATATTAAGTCTCGGGTCTAAGGTGGCGGTTGCCCCCACTGTGCCCCCGCCCTAATCCGACCCTGATTTTAAGTCATTCCAATCTTGCATTGAAGTGGAAAATTCACAAATGGGAGCGAATATTCGAGCCATATAGTGCGAGGGTGACCCTGGGGGTTCTCGCCCTTGCATTGATAAATAACTGTTAATTATACATAATTTATAATTTCAGTTCACAGGGTTGCCTCGTGTTCACACTTCACACCAGGGGCGTCATTTCAGTTTTTTGTTGGGGGGCAAGGATTTTTTTAAGTGGGTCTGCACCACGCTGTAATTAGACCTTTTTGGGAGGGTTGCTTTAACTACATTTTTAAGGTAGCCCCAAACGAGCACATTTATAGTAGGTTAAGTGTGCGAACACTGAAAAGTAGTATGTGAAGACTGAAGGATATTACATAAGTCAAAATTTGACAACGTGAACTTCAAGAAAAAAGGGGGCTCTGGGGTTTACCCCTAGGAAAATTTTGAAAATTTGCCTCTTAAAGTAGTGTTTTAGCTCATTTTAAGACCCTTTGGGCTTCATCCAGAGAACAGTTTCTTTTTTAACCACATAATTTTCTAGGGAAAAGAGTTGTGTTGTAAATAAACGTCAAAAAGGAAAAGCTTCTTGTAAGCGGCAGAATTTTCGGGAAAAACACTCAATAACAGACGTGATAATTTTATAGGGGGGGTCCTAACCACCTCCCCCAGAAAATTGTTTGAAAATAACCCTCCAAAGTAGTGTTTTAATTCCTTTTGAGACTTTTTGAGTTGCACTCAAAGCTCTTTGTGGAAGTTAAAGAATTTCCAAGAGACTTGCAGCTATTTTTCACATAACAATGGAAACCTTGGGGGCGGTTGCCCCCCCCCTGCCCCCTAAATGACGCCCATGCTTCACACTTTAATTATTCTCTGCTTGCTTTGCTCCAAGCTCCTATAGCAGGGATGGCGAACCTTTTTCGATCAGTGTGCCATTTATATTACGGTTTATGATTTTCAGGTGTCAAGTGTGCCACTTGTTATTTTTAATAAATTATCTTTAAACCCTTGTAAAATGAAATCCTCCTTTGAGGGTCGATAGTTTAGAACAGGAGTTTCTAACTTAAAGAGCTTAAGTGGTGAGTGGTGGGCCGTAAAGTCTGTGGTGTATATAGAAATTTATTTCGGGAGGGGCCAAAAATTATTCCTCAGTCCCTCCCATGCATCTTTAATAGGTTTAATGCAGATTTTTAATACATTTTTGGTAGAATTTGCATTTTCTAGAATTTAATCCAAGAAAAAATGTTAATAATGAAGTTTCAAGTAAAGGGGGTCTGGGGGTCCTACCCAGATAATTTTTGGAAATTTGACCCTAAAAACGTGTCTTGAACAAGTTTTTGGTGCATCTAAAATTTCGGACATTTTTAGGTAGGATTTTGATTTTCAAGAGTATTATAAAAAAAGTTTGAAGTAGAAAAGGGGGGTTTGGGGGCACTGCCCCGAAAAATATTTCAAAATTTTACCCGAAGAAACTGGGTTTTAACTTGTTTTGGTATACCTTGTCCGAATTTCGGAGGCGGGGGACAGGGCCCCTTCGCCCCCCCCTTATATGCCCCTTTTTGCGTAAAGTAATCAGGCTCCTTTTGCACCCATGATTTTGTTTTCTAACGGCTTAATGTCAGTTTCCTTACGTAATTATTATAAGGGCGGTTGGGATTTGCTTACCTTGCTGACAAAAGGGGAGGAAGGAGTCCAAAATGACCAAGAAAATGTTGTTACGTAATATTTGAACGGCTCAACGGCACCTAAGAGGTGAGTGGGGGGATCGGGGGTCCTCCCCCGAAAATGTTCTGAAATTCAGCTAGCTAGAAAGTGTTCTGAATCTGGTTTTAGTACTAAATGTTTTTTGCGTCATTATTAGTGAATGTCGCGTGCCACCCAGTGGCACGCGTGCCATATTGCCATAGGTTCGCCATCCCTGTCCTATAGGAATAGGATTCTGACTTACAAAATTTCGTTTTTTCCACTCTCTGGTTGTGGCGCCATCTCGTTTCATAAATTGTAAGTGATGGAGTTGCAAGTCGATGGAAACGCCGCCTGCCTCTCTTTTTCTGTTCCTGATATTATTTCAGAAATTAAAGTAAATATAAATTAAACTAAACAGTTATCAAATTTTTAAATCTTTCAAGGTTATCAAATGAATTTACCTAACGTTGGACTTTTTAGTTTATCGATTCCGATTATAACTTAGCCGAAGCCGATGATAACTTAGAGGAAGATTACGGTATATTTATAAGTTCTACAAATACCTCGCTTATATTATTGCAAAATAGTAGACATTTTACTGGAATTGCGTACCCAGACTTTGTATGTTTTGATCATACATAATGTTTCACCCTTCTTCTATATTCCAATGTCATTATCACTAGCAGTAAAAAAAGTTATTTTCGATTCCACTTTAACTTTTGCCCCGCTGCCAATTGCGGTAAATTTAAATGCGGTGCCATAGATGTAAAATGTTTTTACATTTTTTATGGGACAAGTGGATGGGTCTTTTTCTCCATTGAATGCTTATCATAAGGACCCAATGCCTACTATTATAATTCGTGCACAATACAGCTAGCTGCTTTTCAAATTGTTTACCAATTCAATGAGTTTTTAATTGAAGTATCTTAAAAAAATATTCAAACGGCAATTGCTAGCATATATTACTTAGATTTTGGGAATGTTGACTAAGTTGAACTGTGTTGTAGTTGTGATAATTTTAAAATATTATTTAATTTTTTTAGGAAATTCTATTACCACTGGTAGAAATGACAACTTCAATTTTATGGATAAAAAAGATGACATGTGGCTTGGAGTGAGTTTGGATATTCAGCGAAATTCAAAGCGAAATGATATCGTTGTAAGTAAAAGTTGTGTTTAATCTCTTGTTCCTGTCAGCTGGATAAACAAATTAGATGGAAAGGTTTAACATTTTGAAAGATAGGAATAAAGCATGACATTTGAAATAGTATTTCTCAGTAACTATATAAGTTATGTAAAATGACAGGTATTATTTTTTTTATTGTACACAGTTTTTATGGTTTACAATTTTCCAAACTTTCTGCATCTTGTTATAATAATATTTTAGCACCTCTCTTTCTGGAAATTGAGTACTGATATAGGGTAAATGTGAGAAAAATTTCTATTTCTCCAAGGCTCCCAGTATTTCTTTGTAAGAAAGAAATTTTTAAAGAAAGAAAGAAAGATTTCTTTGTAAGAAAGAAATCAAAAGAATTAATTTTTATATAGGGGAGACCAGGGAAGGATGGGGCACTTTTTCCAAGAATATTTTTTTTAAATTTAGTTTTCATTGTATAAATTTAAAACTTTCAAACTAACATCTTGGAACATTTTAACATGTTTAAAAAATATAACCAAAGTGATAGCAAACAAAACTTAGGATTTATGAACGAATTAAAGTAACCTCTAAAAGTGTCCCATCCCACCCTGGGCCGGGGTGGGATGGGACATATCTTTTTAAATTAAAATTTATGATTACTTTTTAAATATATGATTAAAAACCACAAAGATGGAAGTATTTTACACATTTTAAAGATTTATTACAAAAACATCAGTTATTTTACCCTATATTTACTTCGAAAAATCTAACTTAAGTGAAAAATACAAAATAGTTAAAATTCTTCTTTAAACTAAAAAAATGTTTTTAACCGCAATACTAATCAGTTTCAAAACAATGGTATCTAAAGAATTGTATGCAATAGCTTGTATTTAGGTATTGAGAGGAATTGGGCATGTCCCATCCCACCCCAAGTCATATGTGTCCCATCCCACCCCGGTAGCAACAGTTTTAAAAAAATAGGTTCTTTCAAAAGAACGGTAGCTTTTAGGCTTAACTCAACTATATATTCATAAAGAATACATTATTCTGTTTAGAAAACAATATAAACCATTAAGAAAGCAACCAAGAATCAGATTGAAAATTCACTTTGAAAATTGTAATACTACTTAGTTACTTTTGCTATAGTGAAACCATCTTTTTCATTCAAAAACTTGTAGGAGCTTGCAACTAAAATAGTAAACAGCAACAAGTCTGAAGCCATGGTGGCTTTACCTGGTGGTACACTCAAAAACTAATTTTATTAATAATTTTAAGATTTATTGAAGGCGTCCCATCCTACACAGTGTCCCATCCATCCCCAGTCTCCCCTAATGTGTTATAAAAAAGATACACTTAAATTTAAAATTGGATACTAAACACTACTGAGATTAATTTTTTTAAACTTGTACAATGGCACTTTTTATATATATTTTTGAAATGAAATTAATTTTTATGAATAAGAAGTTATTATGTTTAATTGTATTCTTGATTTTCAGACTTGTGGACATTTGTGGAAAAATCAACTGTATAAAAACCACTATTTGGCAAATGGGGCCTGCTATGTTATAAATGAGGATTTGGATCAAAATGGAGTTACAAAACTAGTGCCATTTGTGGATAAGTGTAAGTTATATTCTTAATACAGGGGGATTGTGTTTCCCTGGTATTATGGATTGATGTGGGGGTATTCAGGAATTTCTGTTCTTTCACTGTGTTCTGCATTTTCAGTAGACTTAATTTTCCCCATTTCAAATTGATAGAATGCCAATGGCAATTATCTGACATATTTGAAGTTATTTTCTAGTGTTTATTACCTTTATCATAAGTGCCCCTACTAACAGGTTCATTTATGTTTACAAAAATACAGGGGCGTAGCGAAGGGGGGGGTCCCCGGGTCCTGACCCCCCCATGGGCCCGACCCAGAATTTTTCAACCCTTTTCAGGCGTTAAATATTCCAGTGCCTACTCAAAAGAGGGCATCTATGTGTCTTAAAAGTGTCTAAAAACCACCTTTTTGTATGTTAAAATCTAAAATTTTCCGGGGGAACCCCCGGTATCCCCATAACAAATGTATTAATTGAGGGAAGATATAAGGGGGGTGATATAAAGGGTGCTAAACGAGTAAACCAAACCCTGTTTTTAGGGTCAAATTTCCATTGGGGGAGTACCCCCAGAACCCCCTTGGGACTTGGAACTTTATTATAAACAACTTTTTTATGATGAGTTCGTCAAATTACAAAACTCCTAGCAAATAATAAATTCCTGAAAATATAATGTTTGAAATTTGGATTAGGCGTATCAAAACGAGTTGAAAACCTGCTTTTTAGACTTGAATTTCCAAAAATTTTCTGGGGGAGGTCCCCCAAACCCCCCTTTAGGTAATTCGAACACGATTATTTTTAACCTTTTTAACATTATATTCGTTGAGAAGATTCAATTTGGTTTTCAAAATTTTTAGCCCCCCCCCAAACCGAATCCTGGATCAACTAATACTGCCTCAGAAACGTCAGATTTTCTATTTTTTTCCTTAAAAATTATCTGGCTTACAAGACGCGGTGCTCCTCGGTTATTATCTCATAAATGCAGTAGTAAAACTCCTTTTAAAAATCAAATTTCCAAAAATTTTCTGGGGGTGGACCCCCAAACCCCCCTCTTTAATATGGAGCTACTGAAAACTCTTAATCTGTTTCTTGACGGTCTCTGTACATAAAAAAATTATGTGGATCAGAACTTTCAATCGAAGTAATACTTAATTATTACACTTATTATTAATAAATTATTAACTATATTAACACAGAGAAGAAATTAAAAGTAATGTGAAAATTATAACTTTATTTCACTAATTGTAGAAACTTTTTAATATCCAATGGTAAATTTTTTGCACTGGACCCCCCAAAGGAAAATCCTGGCTACGCCACTGCAAAAATATATAAGTTGTAATTGAAGAACTATTTTGAGTTATCTTTTCTTTCTGCTAAGTGCTTTTATTCCTTTATAAAAGACCTAAAGGTTCATGCAATAATTCTACCTTAATTTTCAGCAAAGCAATCACTTGATATTGGTATTTACAAGTTTGCCATGGGACAGTTGGGAACATCAGCTGCTTTCTCTGAAGTAATTCATTTTAGTTTCTTATAAAAATGGACATTATTTTTCATCTTATATTTATTTTCAAAAATTTGTAAAAGATAATGTTATAGTAGAAATTTGCATTATAATTCTGGGGTTTTATGTTTTTTTTTCTTGGGACTGAGATTGTTGACTATTTCTGTCTTAAAATATCATGATGACCATTATTTAAATATAAATTTAACCCTTAATCTGCCTTGAAAATTCAAAATTTACAATAGAACCACAATTATTTGGATTTCAATTAACTGGCTTCTTGGTTTCTCTAACCATCCATATAAAATGTTCTATCCTTTTTAAGTAGATAAATTTTATTAATGATTTTTATTCTTTTCTAAACAAGAAATGTGCAATTTTTTGACTTATGAATTATGTAAACATTGACATTTTACCTTTAAAAAATATTTTCAATGTTAAAAATGTTCAGTTTTCGTCTATCTTTATTTTAAAAATAGTGTTTTCACCCAAGTTTTTTTTTGAGGTTCTATTCTACTGTCCTTCTTTTGCTTCATGCTTGGTGAAATTGTTAAGTATTGGAACTATTGAGAACCTTTTCAATTTAATTTGTTTGTTATATTCTAGGATGGAAAGTATCTTCTTCTTGGGGCTCCTGGATATTATGATTGGACTGGTTGGTAAACATTTTTATGAGTTACTATACTTTTAAGACAACCCAAAAACCCCAAAAATGATGAAATTTTAATGAGACAAACTTAAAATGGGAGAGTTTATCCTCTTATAATCCCTCCCAAACATCACACATCCAGTTTTAGCTTGGAACTCCCAGAACCCATTACAGAACTTTTCTTTCTTCAATTTAAAAATATTTTGATAATCTAAATGAGATAAATTGTAGGGAATTTTTTGGGGATTGTAAATTTTTCATTAGTAAAAGAAAAGCTTTCATGCAGAAATCTTGTACAATTTTCAAAAACTTAATTCTAGCTGTTTACGGTTTTAATTATCTTAATGAATTAACTTTTGAATTTCTTTAGGAACTGTTGCAAGCTATGCTTTGAATCCTGGAATGAGAATAGAAGACAACAGTATCCCTGCTGTGCCATCTCCTTCTGTTGACCGTACTAGAACTCCACAGTCTTACATAGGTAATATACATTAGCTTTATCCAACTAAAAATTTTAAATGTCAAAATGATACATCTGTTATATTCATAAAAAAATTGTGGCACGAGTAGAAAAAAATTAAATTTTCTATGTATCCAAGTATATAACACTTTCCATTCTTGAAGTTCAAAAGTTGCTCACTTGGCTAACTTTTCTGATTGGACTAATCTAGTAAGTTAATTATGTTAATGACTAGAGTATTGGACAGAAACATTATGAGAAGGTGGTTTCAAATCTCTAATGTCAGCAAAAAGGTGTATATTTATTTGGTTTGCAGGCTATTCAGTGACTTCTGGCAAGTTTTATGACGATGGTGTTGATTATGTGGCTGTGGGTGCCCCTAGAGATGGAGATTTTCTCGGTCGTGTAAGTGTTTATCTTTATGAAATAATAGTGGTTTTGGGGATTTAATTATAATAGTTACATGGTGGTATTTTGCTTAAAGAATGCGTAGATAAATTCTGCATGTGGGTTGCTTATAAAAAAAGTAGCAAACATTTTTCTACTTGATAGTCATTTTACATTTTGTAATTGCAAGTTAAAAAGTTAATAAAGTTTTTACTAAAGTGTATGTTTTCAGGTTTACATATATAAAGCAGTGAAATCTGGAGAAGATAAATTATTAGTTCATCAGAAAAAGGAAGGTGTTCAGGTAAATTATATTTATGCTTTTTAATTTGCCAGAAAATTTTAAATTCCAAATAATACTTAAATTTTTATGCTTAATGTTGAGTTTTCATAAATTTTTAAAGTTAAAAAGTAAGATGTGTGTTTTGATCACTCAAGAACTTTAAATTGAAAGTGAAATGGAAAGTTGTTTGAGGTATTTGCTTGCTCTTTTGAGCCGCTTACTTTACCGCAAGAACTTTGTCCTTTGACTTTGAACTCTGCTTTTGTCCAACTCTGGACATTAAGGACAAGCCATTTTCATGTGATATAGAACCCTAGGTATTGGATATTGTTTCTTAATACTGCTACAGATCACAAAAGAATTCTTTTTACATGGTTATAAAACCTATTGGAAATGAACTTCTTCATTAACCTTGAATTTATTGTACAATTATTTCCAGTTTGGAGAATATTTTGGAGCTGCTGTTCTTGGAATGGATTTAAATGGTGATGGATACACAGATTTACTTGTTGGATCTCCATTATATTCATCTGATTCTATAGTGGATAAAGGAAAAGTTTATGTGTTCATAAGTAACAAAATGGTAATGCTCTTTTCGTATTTTGCCTACGTAAACTTCACATCATATTCACAAAATCCTGATCTTATAATCTTAAAAATGTGTGTTTTATTGATACTGATTTAAAATTGTTAGTGGTTTTGTCGTATATTTCTTTCCCATTTGTTGAAAACTTAAAATTAGAGGTGGAAAAATGCATTTTTTAAAACAGTTTCGAAAAGCTGGGTTAGGTAAATATGATGTTTATGTAATATCACTATATTGAATGTATTTCAAATTTTTTATTTGTATTATTCTTCGCATGGAAACTATTGCCAAATAAGAACATCACAATATGTGAGGCAGAAAGCGAAAAGGGACCTCTTGTCGGCAAAGTTGATTTCAAGAAAAGCCAAAAACCGGAAGAAGGTCAAAACTATCAAATTTTTTTTCTCTCGATTTTATCGATCCTTGGACCCTTTAGAACCGAATTTTAGCTGTTGGAATCATTCCTTAACTGTGAAAAATAACAAGAGGGTAGCATTTTGAAAGTTTAAGGTCGTTTTTCGCGAAATCCACTTATTCTATTAAAACTTTTAATTACTGGCGATTCATCATTTTTTGAGCTACAAGGATGATGATGGTCTTAAAATCTTCATAAATCTGTACAGATTGAGACAAAAATAACTCCATTTCGACGAAGGCGGACAAGAGGTCCCTTTTCGCTTTCCGCCTCTCATATCATGACCAACAACATTGAGATATTTGACTAAGTTTGTGCAATCAGTGCTTTAAGCCAAGTGATCCTATCTCCCTTTCAAAGCAAGATCCTTTCCTCATTGTAATATCACCTTTTCCCCTGCAGTGAGGCCACTGCAGGCTGTGACAATTCTTTCAGGCATGAGATTCTTCCGAATTTTTCCGGAATTTCCGAATTTTCCGATTTTTTTGAGAATTTTCGGACTTTTTCCCGAATTTTCCCGATTTTTTTGAGAATTTTCAGACTTTTTCCGAAAATTTCAGACTTTTTTTTACATTTTGAAAATTAAGCGTTTCTAAATGTTAATTTTTTTACATCCTCAAAAAATTTTTGAAAGAAAAATTCAAGTAACGTAAAAACTAGAACTCTACCTCCCCTTATCAGCGCCCGTTCCCCATCGTTCCGGACAGCGCGTATCGCTCTTCGGTTGACCTTGCCCAGTTGCTTTCATTCTTTCTGTAGGCGCGTAATTTTTTAATTGTTACATTAAGATGGAATATTAGTTAAGAACCTGATTAGTAATGACGACTTCGCGCAACGATATCGTCCGTTCGGATGGAACTGATGTTCGAGCGATAGACAAAGGAATCGAGAACAGCTGGAGTTGGCTAGAGAAAAAATTGATGGCGTGTTCGTTCAAGAATCCATAAGAAAAATCAGTAAACCCGGATTTGCCTACTGCTTAATATGATCTTAAGATAATCTTCATATTTTATTTGATTTTTTCCTTCTCACTAGATATCGCCGTTATAGTCAAAAAATTTGAAAGAGAACATCTTGGCCTTCATCACCATGTAATATTTTTAATATCTGAGGGGTTTTTTTTAGGAATATAGCAAGATTTATGCATAATGCATCAACAGCTTTAATTAATGTGAATGAGAAGTGATCTTTTTTTCCCTAGCTGATATAAACTTTAGCATGTGTTTCAGCTGGTTTCAGCACCTTTTTTTCTTTTATTGGAACTCAAAGAGAGTTGGAGTGTTTAATGACAGTTATTACTATTTATTTCTTCAAGATTTCGCTTGCATTCGGATGGAATTATTTATTGCTAAAACAGAAAACATGTATGTGTTTAAGTGTCTAGTTGAAATGGAGATGGAAATAGATATTTTTTTAAATATATATTCAGAATTTAAGATGCTTAAACGATTTCTGTGCGGTAAAAGTAGCTGCGCGCTTTGCGGGTCTTAAGTGAAAGAAGATATAAATAGGTTTTGTTCTAAATAATTTTATTTATCTTCATGAATAAGTTACTTGTGATAAATATCTCCTCATTTTACGACATTTCCCTCAGTTTTATGCATCTTGGGTATATGGAATTGTTAATTTTTAAGCATTATTTGTTTTTAAAAATTTTCAAAGAAAATAGTGGGATAGCAGTACAATTTTTTCAGCATTTACTTGGAATGTGTTATGCTGATCATATGGTAAAAATTAGGTATTTTAGACCACAATTTTAATTTCTACGATTTTTTACTGATGTTCATCATCTTAGAAGCAAGTAGGTGCCAAGTATTACGATTTGACCGTAATATTTACGGATTCGATAGAAAATTACGGTGTTACGGACATCGATTAAAAATTAAGGATTAAATGAAGTCTCGAAAATTTCTGCGCTTTAAAAATGTATTTGCTTCCCTTTTCTCCATGCAAAGTACGATTTTTCATGGTTTCGTCAACTCGTAGCCTGTATGACAACCTGGGGAAACTTTAATATCGTTTCCATCAATGTTGAGTGGAATTTGGGCCTGTTATTGGTCTATGGCAGGGGTCGGCAACCTGCGGCTCGCGAGCCGCATGCGGCTCTTTCGATGTAAAGTTGCGGCTCTCCAGTTCCATACGAAAAAATTTATAATTTACTAATCAAAACTTTTAAAAAATCAGAAAATTTATTTTTAAGTTCTCAAGATGAGTCAAAATCAAAACTCTACTTTTAAGGATAAGAATTCCATATAATTTCTGGGGGAGAACTCCTTAACACTCCTAAAATTTTTTGAATAGGTGCTAATGTTCCTTGAAAATTCTGTGACTTATAAGGAGTGATCCTTATTTGGTCGTTATAGAAGTTCTAAAAACTAATGAAAACACAATTTTTAGGGGCAAATTTCCAAAATTTTTCTGAAGTGGGATCCACACCCCCTTGAAAGTTTGCTGTTTATTATAACTACTTTTTTCCTTGAAAATTCTGCCACTTAAATAATGAGAGGTGCTCTTAGGGTGCAATCGAAAAAGGCAAAAGTGAGCTAAAACGCGATTTTGAAGGGGCAATTTCCAAAATTTTTTCTGGGGAAGGACCCCCAGACCAATTACAATGTGTACGTAAGTCATCTTAAACTTGATGTAAAAAAGTACCCTACCCGAAAGGAGGAAATAGTGATTTTTTTACCCAACAGAAAAAATGTTGGGTTAAAATGCTCCCCAACAAAAATCACCCTCCCAATCTAAAATGAAATATATATTAAGCATATACTATTAAATTGAAGCAAAAAAAATAGTGGCTCTTTAAAAACTGGGAAATTTCCTAAACTGGTACTTTTGGCTCTTCCCTTTCAAAAGGTTGCCGACCCCTGGTCTATGGTTTTGTTTGAGGGAGGTCGGATTGTTGAACCTTTCTTCCAGGCATGAGTTTCTTCCGCAGAAAATCGAGACGTCCCGCTTTTTCATTGTTTCGCGGCCCGCGAACTAATTGTAATTCAGATTTTACTTTTCCGGATTATTTTCAAGAAAAATCACGAGTTTTCGCGGAAAATCGTGAAAGTTTCGTTTTTGTTTAATTCGCGGAGTGTACCGCTTCTGCCGCGATGCTTTCGTGGAAGGCCGCGGACGTCAGGTTTAAGTCGGCTTCTTCTCGCGTTGTTATTGCGATGTAGAAAAAACAACTTGACCGTGGTTCGAAGCCAACAAGTCCGGTGTTACTAAATCGTACAACAGCTCTGGTTACGGAAAGCTTTTTTTGAAACTTGGCAAAAACTTTTTTCGGAAGTGCCCCCGGCCTCGTGGGGGCCGCCCGTCGCGAAAGGAAAAAAGAGAGGCAAAGCCCTCACTTAAAAAATTTTGCTGGTGTTCCAAAATAAGCTAAAACCTTGGTTTTTAGGATCAAATTTTCAAAATTTTTCTGGGGAGACCCCCAGACCCCCTTTTGGTACATGGAACTTTATTATACCCAATTTTTCGTATTATTGTCATTTATATGCCAAAAATCAAACTAAAAATTTATTTAAAAGATACATTGAACCCATAAAACTAAAAGGAGGGTTTTTTTTTTCACAAAATTTCGTTCCCGCAGTTTTTCCGAATTTTTGCTTTTTTGTCAATCTCATCCCTGGCTTTTTCATTGTTTCGCGGCCCGTGAACTAATTGTAATTCAGATAGTCCTTACTTATTTTTTACTTTCCGGGTTATTTTCAAGAAAAATCACGAGTTTTCGCGAAAAATCGTGAAAGTTTCGTTTTCGTTTAATTCGCGGAGTGTACCGCTTCTGCCCAAAATCAAACTAAAAATTTATTTACATTGAACCCATAAAACTAAAAGGAGGGTTTTTTTTCACAAAACTTCGTTCCCGCAGTTTTTCCGAATTTTTGCTTTTTTGTCAATCTCATCCCTGTTCTTTGCATTCCAGAAATTAAGTTTTAACAAAGTGGTTTCATCAATTTAATTGCACTCTGACAAAAGTTTATCATGACTGTTGTAAAATAGCTCAAAGTGTAATAGTTAATGATGCCATTCTGTATTTTTTTGGACATATAAGTTTTTGAAAGACCCCTATACATCTGTTTCACATCTTTGGTGGATGAATTTTCAACTGTAGTCTAATTCTTTTTAAATTTTCAGGGGTTGCAATTACATTCAGAACTGTACAGTAAAACCAAGACACCGGCTCGTTTTGGAACTGCCCTTGCAAATGCTGGAGATTTAAATCAAGATGGATTTAATGGTAGTTGATTTTGCTTTATGTAGCTTGTTTTTAAAATGTTCTTTATTCTTCATATACTAATACCATGACATTAATTGTACAACTGTTTGACCTAATATTTAATCAATTTTTTTAGATTTTGTTATTGGAGCACCTTATGAAGATGGAAATGGAGCTGTTTATATATACCATGGATCAGAAGCTGGAATTAATGATCAATATGTTCAGGTGAGTTATTTGATGCTGATTTTTTAAAATTCAGAACATTGTAATTAGTGCGCAATCATGAAAATAGATTTAATTTTTGTTTTTAAGTCCTTACCTTTCCCAAGTAGTTTTAATGTGCTTACTTTTTCTACATATTTGAGTATACTTATGTATTATTTTTTTGACAGAAACATTAGTGTTAAAAATAGATCTCTTTAATTTCATTCAATCCTTTATAGAGAATATCTGCAGCTGAAATAGATTCGTCTTTATCAGGTTTTGGGATTCAAGTTTCCCGTGGATTTGATATTGATGTTAATCAATATCCTGGTAAGTAATTCTTATTTATTTTGTAAAATTTAGCAAATCTTTAACCCTAGTTTTTATTAATTATTTAATGTTATTATAATCTGAGACTTGAGTGTTTTTAATTTTATTTTAGATATTCTGGTGGGATCATATGCATCCTCTAATGCTGTCTTGTTTCGGTTGGTATTTTTTTTGTTTGTTTCTTTTTTGAAAGCTAAATATCATAGCTTTTAGTTATGTGGAAATATTTTCTGTCAATAATAATACATAGTTTCACATTAGAATTTAATCTTTTATTGTGGTTCTTATCTGTATGGGATTATTTTTTTAAGATTAATATACAGTACCTCTGTTTTGTATCACTAGTGAAAACAGTTCATGCAAAATATAAACTTACATGCCATAAGAAGGTTAATGGTTAAACATTTGAAACTTTTAAGTATTTATTTCCTGTAAAAATGGTGCTATCTTAGGTTTCTAAATTATTTTTAAACCATATAAAAATAAACCATAGTTTTAAATCCAAAATTTTTTACATGATGTGACTGAAATTGCATGTTAATATGCACAAAATAAGTACAACTTGAAAAATAAAAAAATCATCTTGGTAATCATTTGAGATTTTGTGTGAATAACTAATATTTGAGTTTAAATAACTAGCTCAAGTGATGATCTTAATTAATACCGCGTTTTCCCTAGCTTTAAATAATTCAATCATCTACTGAAATTCCAATTGATTAGTAGTCTTCATACCTGAACAATAAATATTTCCCATTTTTTTAAATACTTTTTTGTATTAATCACTTAAAGCAATGTTATTTAGTATATCAACATATTTAAAAAATTTTGGAATACGTGCATACTATTTGAAAAAATTTATGGTTATGTTTCCTAATATCTAGCTTTTTAAGACTATACAACATGTTTTTCATCCAGCCTATTATGGTGATCTTATTACTTATTTATTGTGAAAATCTGTCTTGTTGATTATTATAGAGTTAAAACTTTATATATTTCAGATCTCAGCCTGTGGTTAAGCTCTTTCCTCAAATTACGTTTTCACCGAATCAGATTAATACAGCTGTAAGAAATTGTGCTTATCAAGGCCAAAATCTATCCTGTGTAAATGTAACAGTATGCTTATGGTATGCAGGAAAGCATGTTCCTATGCATTTAGGTAAATCAATTTATTGTGCTTTATTAAGTTTAAGGCTTCTCCTTTAGTACTAATTTTATGTTAAGCCACTAACCCTTTCAGTCCTAGACATCCCAAATTTTCCATAGGATTTAATAGTAATCTTGGGCAGCTTAGAATTGAAAGGATTGGTATGGTTTAATTTCTGTAGCATATTATTTGGCTATAAATAAGCTGGTGATCTTTCTAAGTGAAAACAAAACATTCCTTGATTCTGCAGATTCCTAATAGATGGTTTAGACAGCTTGTTAGATAGTTTAGATCAGTGTTTACCAAAGTGGGGCGCATGCCCCACTGGGGGGCAATATGATTATTTAGGGGGGCAATTTAAAAATTTTAATTAAATTGCCCCCCATGTGGGGCATGAACCACCATGTTTTATTTACTTTTCAAGAAGGATTTTCGAAAAAAGAAAGACTGGGGGCATGGAAAATTTAGAAGGCTTTGATGGGGCATGGACCAAAAAGGTAGGGAAACACTGGTTTAGATGAATATGCTGATAGTTAAGCTGTCATATAAAAAAGGCTTGATGAAATTTATTGTTATCTAAACCACATTAACGAAATTTTATTTTTATGTCATTTTTAAGTAATATTTTATTGTTTTTCAAAAATTTAAATCTTGCCAATTTTTTCAGAGTTCCAACATGAGTTATTTGTTGAACTGACAAGCGAAGCTAATCTTGCAACACCTAGAGGGTTTTTCGTTTCTGATGATGGTAAATCTATTACTGTTATAAAGCAGAAATCCATATTAGATGTTGGAGATCATAATTGTTTCAAACAATTGCTTCATATACGTGTAAGTACTATTTTGTTCTTGCTATTTTTTATTACCTCATCTCATCAATAATTACTTATAACATCATAAAGTCGTCTGCTTAAATTTTTAGTAATAATCAAGTGATCAAATGTTTTTTTCTTTTAATCTTATTAAATTTGTTATAAATTTCAGAATTCAACAAAAGATGTCATCACACCTATTCAGCTACTTTACAGATATAATCTTTTAGGATCTAGTAATTCATTCAACAAATCGCATCCAATCATGGATCCCCTCTCAACAAACAACATCACATCATCAGTATGTATACAATCTTCAATTTAAATAATCCTAAATTAATTAATTCGCCCATGTAAACACTTTTGACTAATTTTTATGCTAAGTTTCAGTTTATCAGTATCCACTACAGCTTTTATGACAGATCTTAACCTTCTTAAGGCATTTAATGGGTCTCTTAGCCTGAAAACCATAATGTTAAAAGAAAAATAAACATATCTTAAATAATGATTTTCAGTGTTTACTGCATCATTAGCTAGACTAAGCTTTCATTACTCTTATATTCTGTTTACAGGTTGTAATAGCTGATATTTCAGTCATTTAGGGATTATAAACGTTCAAGATTAGTTAATTTTTTGTCATGTATGGCCAAATTTTATTTACTTCTAGTAGCGGTTATGTAAACTTTACATATTTGATATGAGCTGTGCTACTAGGGCTGGGTTTGAAAAGGTTAAAGTATCAACAAAATTATGGTAACTGCTGTACTCCTTTCAGGTAACTTTCCAAACAGGTTGTGGAAGTGATGATAAATGTCTCTCCGATCTTCGAATTAAAGCTGACATTTTAGGCCAAACAGAGTAAGTAACTTTGATAAATACCATGGTGTAAATAATTTTTGATTATGCTGTTTGTTTCATTGAAATCTTAGTACATTTATGTAATGAGACTGACAAGCAAAAATATTACATATATATGTTTGTCTGAATTCGATATCTGATTGAAATGATTTTGGAAAAAACCCTTTACGTAATTTATGGATGTCCCCTTATACCAATTAAAGCTTGTAAAACTGGTTGTTCAGTTCCAAGCATGGATTTAGTGGGGGCAACAAGTGTTCACCCCCTCATCTCAACGGGCTAAAAGTTCACAATAAACACGTAACTCTAATTCAGGCAGAAGATAACTAAACCTTTGATAGTGTACTTTTACAAACTGCTGATTTTGAACCTCTGCACTGTTGTCATTCTCACAGTTTCATTTATTTATATGTATTTTAGTTAATTCACACATATATTGTAAAACATAGATCAGCGGTTCTCAAACTGTGCTCCGCGGAGCCCTTAGGGCTCCGCCAAGCATTTCCAGGGGCTCCGCGAAAAAATTTGAAATAAATACATTTTTTGATAATTTCTAATTTGCGTTGCTCTGAAATGTTATATAAATAACTCTCTGTAAGGTGTTTCTTGTTAAGAACTTATTTTTGCTCCTTCCTACCCAAATTTTTTAAAGCTCTAAAATTACCCTTACATTTAAGTGGATTTAGTGTGGAGCCTCCAATGAAATGAGCTCTGTTGATTATAGTTTTTTTTTCTGGTTTTTGTCTTTTTTCTGGTCTTTCTTGGTTTACCAAAACAAATTAAAACCATGTTATTTAGGGTCAAATTTTCGAAATTCTTCTGGGGGAGACCCCCCAGACCCCCCTTTTGTTCTTAAAACTTTTATTGTCAATTTTTTATAATACGTTCGTAAAATTAAAATCTACCTAAAAATGAATGTCCAAAATTTTTGGACTGTGATGTACCTTAAACAAGTATAAAAAGACAAGTTTAGGGAACATATTTCACAAAATTCAAACAGACTCCCCTATCATAATTAAAACTGAATTAATCACAATTTTTCTTACAATTAATTCTCTTAGATGCAAATAATAACTAAAAATGTTTTAAAAAGCTACATTAAACCTGTTAAATATGTGGAATAATTTTGGAACCCTATTGAAATAATTTCTATATACGCTACGGCTACTGCATTTATGCTTTTATTTCTTGTAGCAAAGGTTTTTATGTAATTTGCTTTTTGTACTTTGAAAAGTTTGTCTTCAGAGAAGGGCTCTGCGAAGAATTTGTCTCTTGAAAAGGGCTCCGTGACATAAAAAGTTTGGGAACCTCTGACATAGATCATCAGGTGTTTCATTTATTTATGTTTGAAGAAATGAAAATAATTAATGGGGATTTTTCTTACAGTAAAACTGCTCCTATGATCATTGGAAGAAATTCAACTTTAAGTCTCTCTATCATTGTTGATAATATAGGAGAGCCTGCATATCTTTCTGAACTGCTGATATATCTACCACCTGAATTACCTAGCATCAGTATTAAGTGTTCTGAACCTTCAGAAAAGCAAAGTGAAAGAAATGCCACTTTTGTTTGTGATCTAGGAAATCTTTTACTGAACCAAAAAGTAAGTTGAATTACACACTGCCAGGGCCGGACTGGCCCGGGTGGCCGGGTGGCGATCGCCACCCAGACGGGGGCCGTATGAGAAAGGGGGCCCTAATAAAAACTTGGATATTTCAAAAATAAATTCAAGAAATTAAAAAGGTTGGAGGGCCACCGAGATGGGGCCAGAAGCAATAGGGCCCGGCGGTCCAAGCAGGGGGCCCCATGAGAAATGTCGAGTTTTTTTCACATTAAACCACGCTGCTGGGGTTTAAGATCCAGTTTCCAGAAATTTACTGCCGGGCCCTTAGACTTGTAACTGGGACTTCGGTACTTGGGAGTGTAATTTTTACAACTTTTATAGTAAATTCGTCAAAATGGAAAAAATTCCAACAAAAAAAATCTATTAAATTCTTAGTAATGTATGTTCGAAATTCGAATTAGGTGTACCAAAAACGAGTTGAAAACCTGCTTTTTGGACCTAAATTTTCAAAAATTTTCTGGGGGAGGACCCCAGACCCCCTTTAAGTGGTAAGAGTTTCAAACCCTTTTTAACATTATGTTCATTAAAAGAGATTCAGTTTGATTTTAAAACTTTAGTTCCCAAAAAACCAAATCCTTGATCCCCCAGAAAACAATTCTTTTTTTACGTATTTCCTTCATTTAATATTAGTTTTATTTTAAAATGATAAAATTTCCGAGTCTTTTCTTTAATTGGTAATACACCGTGATATTTCTCCTTGTAAGGGGGTGTTATCCCAAAATATGATCTAAATACACAAAAATAAGACAGAACTCTGACTGAATTTAAACAAATAAAAAATCCTAGATGTATGAAAGTTAAATCCCTGTTTTTGGGTAAAATTTCTGAAACTTTTCTGGCGGAGGACTTCCACATCCCCAATTTTTACTTGCAACTCTATCATTCACAATTTGCTCAATATTAAGTGCATCAAAATACACAAACTGTGTGTGTATCTAAAAATGTTTAATCTAAAATGTATTTAAGAAGAAATATTCAGAAAAAAAGGGGCCCATCATGAAGTTGCCCGCCAGGGCCCCCTGCTAGCCAGTCCGGCCCTGCACACTGCCCTAAAGGAATTCCCCATTCACAAATGACCCCCATTCACAAATGACATTACATAAATTTCTAGAGTTATTATGGTCAAATTATATATACAAGTATAATTATCTAGTGTTTATATTGGTAGGATTTGCTCCTGGATCTTAAAGATATTTTGCTCATCATCTAGTAAATTGTGTAATGAAACACATTTTTTTCAAGATATCGTCTTGATCTTGAATATATGTCATTAGGAAATAAAATTGTAGTTTATCTAACTCTAAAACTAACATACATACGCACCAGTTTTTATTGGAAAGTTTCTTTTGTGTTTTTATTTGATAGAAATTTGTAAGCAATGTGATTTTTTTCAGGCTGAAATCTTGGTCAAACTTGATTTAGACAAAATCCCAAATGACAAAAAAGAACTTCACATATATTTAACAGCACTTACTGCTAGCACTGAAGTTAATGCTGCTGACAATTTCATGGACATTCCTCTCTTTTTCAAAGCGATTGCTGATATTAGCATTACGGGGTAAGTGAATAAAAATCTTGGACGAAAAGTTATGTTGATGTTTTGAACACTGGCTCTAACTTCTTTCTGTTTTAGATCTCCATCTCAAGAACAAATTCCTTATGATGGAAAAAATGAAGGAAGAGTCTCCATACCCATCAGTCATACATATTTTGTAAGCGGTCATTTCATTATTCACTGTATTTTTCTGTAAATAGAAGTGTATGAGAAATAGTTTTATTCCTGTCTTTTAATTTGAAGGTAATGAATCATGGTCCAAGTCCTGTTCAAGTGATTGATATAAAATTATGGATTCCAACTTCTTTTGAAGGAAAAGATGCTACAGTGGATTTTGTAACATTTACTAATTTAGAGGTAAAAAATGAATGAAGTTTCATACAGATTTTAAATGTTACTATGTTTTAAAATTATTTTACTTCATTTATATGAAGGTAAAAATTAAACTATTAATGTCCTTATGAGAGTAAGCATACTTATGGAAAAAATTCAAAGAGGTACCTACATTTTTTAAGTAAAGCTACATGTAGGGTACCACAGAATTTCTCAAATCAGCCTCTGTTATGGCATCAAAATTACTGAAATAATATTTTAAATTATGTTCAATGATGGTGTTTTTTACTTTGTTATGTTTAAATCAAACTCTTCCCTGTTTAAATACTGATTTTTTTCTTGTAGGCTGACAGTGGAAAACCCTTAACAATTCCAGCAAAGTGCAATGACACATATTTGGAAATAAAACCTGGTTTACCTGATATAACTAATATACATGATGGTGTATTCAATTTTTCTGATCTCGTACCCCAGTCTCAAAGCAATAACTCTGAAAAAGTTTCTGACTCAAGTGAAAAAACTACCAGCTTAGATTATAGCATTAGTGATCCAGAAACCTCCATTCCTGCACGGTTTCGAAGAAGTAGTGAAAAAAGAAGTACGAGAAAAAGGAAAGATGTTGCAATTGTAAGTTAATTTTAGTTTGTTAAAGTTTTATAGCTCGTTTAATTTTAGAATTCTATTGAATAGGAAATAAAACCCTGACCCCCTCACTTTCCTTGAGATGTGTTCCTTATCCTCTTCACGCCCCAGTTCCACCGTGGTGGACCTTCGCTTACCCCCTCAAAAACAAACTTTTTATTAAAAATTATCAGCTAAAAGCTGAAATATGTATTATTTGATGTTTTTACTTCCTATTTCAATCGAGAGATGGCGCTTTAAAACAAAATTTTGCTCACAGCACATATTTAAAAAGAGGATTTTGGAAAAAATGGCGTCCTTTCTAAAACTTGGGAACATTAATTAATTTAAACCTAAATTAATTTATTTATGAGACTTAATTTGACTAGTTTTATTAATTAGTATCCTTTCAAGTAGAACAAAACAGTTTGTAAAGAAATCCAACAAATTTTGAGTTTTGGAGAGCAAGATATAGAGAGGTCCACCAGGGTGGAACTCGGTTCTTAACGATGGTAATTGTGTAGGAGTAAAAATTAATAAAAAACGGGTAAATAAACTATTTTGAGAATTTAAATTTAATTTAATTTAATTTTTTTTTCAAAATTTTTTAAATTTTTCAAAATTTTTAAAAATAAATTCTGTAAAACTCAAAATGAATACTATTTTCTACAGTATAAATGTACATTTACTTTGATTATTGCATAAAAATGTTAAAAACATGCACAAAAAGTTTTCTATGCCCCTAAAAATGAATTTTTTGAATTTTTAAAAAATTAAATTTTCTAAAAAATTATTTATTTTAAAAAGGAAATTAAGTTACAACCTTCAAATAACCTACTATGACAAAAAAAATTATAAATAATTCATTTATTTAAATTATAATTATAGAAAGTAACAATTTTATACCATAGCAATTGTGTCATGTTTTACTACGTTTAGAACTGAGGTCCACCAGGGTGGACCTTAAATTGTAAGCCCCCTAAAAAACATTTTCTTGAATTGAAGATTTTTATGAACTTTGTGAAGCATTTTAATACTATTTTAAGAAAAAAATTTGAGTTGAAAGAATTTTTTTATACCTCGGGTCTGAAGAGGTTATAAGCAGATTATCCAATAATATGGCATGGCAACCTAATTTGTTAGCATAAGTAGACTGCTGAAAAGTAAAGCAAAAATGTTTTTACATGCTTCTTATTTGCATATATTTATAAAAGTTATAGAAGCTTTACATAGTTTACTTTTGCTTGATAATCATACATAAACTTATTCTTATGTTTGAACTTCAGTAAATTTATTGTTTGTGTGTTGGTGCTAAATTTAAAAAATCTTTCTCTTTTAGAATTGTGAAACAGCTAAGTGTATGGTAATTGAATGTTCTGCCTCCCCTTTCATAGAAACAAGAAAATTTGCAAAAATCACTGCATCTCTTCTTGTCAATATGAGTGTAATAAATGAATATGTGGTAAGTTTTTAAAATTATTCTTTAACTATATAATTTTTATTACTGTCAATTATGAATAAATTAGTATAAAAATCTGTTGAAAAGTTATCTTAAATTGTCTAAACTTTTAGGACCCTTGGTTTCGAGTAGAATTTGTTACACGAGGGGAGGTTACAATTAGAGATGATCATAGTGGTTTGATCCCTAAGCATCATCATCCTGATAAAACTGAGGTATGCCAGTTAGTACTTAATATATTATTTTAAAGATTAATTTCAAAACCAAAATTTAAATTTAACTCCTTCTTGGTTGACATTGGGATATTTCATTTATTGGATATTTTTTTAAACTAGGGACTTAAAACTTAATTTATCAAAATCTTTAGTTTTAATAAACTTAATATTACGCACTTGTTTTACATATTGAGAAAAAAATAAGCGTATTAAGTGGCTAAATAAAATATTTTTGTGTTTGATTTTGTAAGTATCTGTTAATACTGTGCTATATAAGTTCCTTTGCTGCTTAATACTTATTAGATTTAACTTTATTATATTTTAGGTTAAAACAGTGATTGTAAGTTCCGGTCTACCTCCCTCTGAAGAAGTTGACCAGTGGATAATTTTTGTTAGCATTGGCATTGGAATACTTCTCTTATTAATCATCCTTGCTTTGTTGATAAAAGTAAGTTTCTGATTATCAAGTGATGAAAATGCACATTTCTGATTCACTCGATATATTTAATATAATTAATAATTGTGTTAAATTTTTAGTTTGGATTTTTCAAGAGAGAACAAAAAGAAAAAATGGAGAAAATGAAATCAAAGGCAGATTGTAAAGATTATGATGCATGTGAAGGGGAAAGTACTGAAAGTGAAGCTTTAAATTAAGCTTTGGCTTAGGTACAAAAACCAAGAAAATATATTTTTCTTTGGGTTTTGAACTTTAAAAATCTACTAGTCCAATAATAGTCCTCCAGATATGAGCTTTAAATTAAAAAAAAATTCCTACTTGTGGTTTATACATATTTCTAGAAAAACCTTTTAGAAAAAGACATGCTGAATTGGAACATTTTAATTAATATGGAAGGTGTATTATTTTAAGTACATTAATTGTGCTAGAAATGCTGTTAATATTTCACATGGTTGACTAAGTGGGGCATAAAATGATGCCCTTTAAATATGAATTCTTCAAGTGTTTAATTTAAATAGGGTAGAAATAATATGCAGGGCTATAGGTATTCTAGTACTTAAATCTTAAAAATTTTGATGATTCTAGCTTGCAAATAACTGCAAATGCTTATTACTGATTCGTAATTGTAATGCAAATGTTTTTTAACTCTAAAGAAATTTCCATTTAAGTAGTTCACTTTTCAATTTCTAAACTTGGGTGCTATTTCGAGTTTTGTTCTTAAGGTGTGGTTTCACAATCCCTTCAGTTATATATTTCATGGATGTGTGGTAGTTTCTGTTGAAATTATATTTTATGCAAACAGTGTTAACTGGCAGTCTAACAATTTTAATTCGCAATTCTTTGACAAGTTGTGACATTCTTTAAACTTGTACTTGGAATTTTCATATGGCACCCCTTTAGACAATAATCCTGTTTATCCTTATATGTTTGTTTCAATCTTACACACAAAAGCAGAATAGTAAAAGTGAACCACTAAACATACAAAGTATTTAAATTTATAATTTAATATAGTTATTAGAAATAGGAGATGAAATGCTTTTTAAATAAATTTTCTACCTAAATGTAGTGTATACATAAGGTGAATTTATAGGGTGATTAGTTTCTCTTAAGTACCATTGTTTTAGTTTTGATCGATATTGAAATATTTTTTTCAATAGGCCATTTTTATTCTTAATGCATTTTTGCAATAACAGTTGATTTAATTGAAGCTTTTCTGAGATAAAGCTGCTAAAGAAAATACTAAAATTTATCTAAATTATGGGTTAACCACACAATGTGGATGTATTCATATCAATGGTGAGGTTGTTCATTAACTACTTTTCTATATCATGTAGTGTAAATAATTTCTGACCTTGTTTAAATTACTGTGGTGTTTTTTTCTACCTTCATTGATTGAAATCTAAATTATGTTCCAATTCTTAAGATAAAATGACCTACATGACTGACTTGTTTTCGTCCAGTAAAAAATGTGATATTGTTTAGAATTTTTGTTTGTATTTATATATTATAGAAACTGTCATTAATATCATCTGTATAGCTTCATTATCATTTTTGTATTTTAGAGTTTTAAAGTGTATAAACCATTCAATTTTGTATAGCATGAAGTATAGTTATATTTATTTGCCATTTGTACATAAATATACAAGATTGAAGTAAAATTTTTATATTTGACTATATTTGTTTTATTCCTTTAAAATTATTTTGGCTAAGAGTATTAAAATTGTATATATGGTAAAACAGTTACAGTACTTAAGGCAGTGTTTCCCAACCTTTTTCGGTCCATGCCCCACCAAAGCCTTTCTAAATTTTCCATGCCCCCCTCGGTCTCAGTGGCATATATAGAAATATATTTTTAGAGGGAGCCAAAATTATTTCTTAGCCCCAATCTACGTATATTTAATAAGTATAATGAATCTTTTCAGAACATTTTTAGGTAGAATTTGCATGCTAAAGAAGTAAATAAAATTAAGTACCAAGGGGGGTCTGGGGGTCCTCCCCCAGCAAATTTTTGGAAATTTGACTCTAGGAAGCAGGTTTTTAACTATTTTGGTACCCCTATTTGGGAAATTTTGGATATAAATTTTTAGGTAAGATTTGCATTTTGATGAATCTAATGTAAAAAAGTTTCAAATATAAGCTTTCAAAAACAAAGAGATTTTGGGTCATCCCCCAGAAAAGGTTTGGAAATTAGACTCTAAAAAACAGGGTTTCAACTTGGTTCTGATACATACTGGTCCAGATTTCAGACATTCATTCTCAGATAGGATAATAGGACCAGATTTTGATAAACTTCTTTTTAAAAGTTTTTTAATTTTCCCCCTGTATTGGCCCCACCTGGGGACAATTTGGTTGAAAATTTTTTAAATTGCCCCCTAGAAAATGAAACTGACTTAGAGGATAATTATTTTTATGCAAATTATAGCAAATTTGATATGGTAATTAAATCTTAAAATTAAAGTTTTTTTTTAATTTTAGAAATAAAATTTTAATATAATTACATGGGAAAGAACTGAAAACTAAGCATAAAATTTGGGGAGAGTAAGTCATTTATAGAGCTTAAAATGATAATTAATCAAAATTAAGTATCTATGTTAAGGACAAAGTGATAAATCAGGGTATTATTAATAATGCCCAATTATTGGGAAATGTGATGAAAAGGGAAACATATATCATATATATGTTTCCAGCAAAGTAATTAATTGGGCATTATTAATAATGCCCGGGCATTGTCGAAATTTATGAATGAAATTTATCACTTTGCCCACTTCCACTCTGGGCATTATTAATAATGCCCAATTAATCACTTTGCTTGTAAAATATAAACTGAAAACAGAATGAATTTTAAAATTTAAGAATCGAAATTTTTGACAAATTAATTGTTTAATAGAAATCTTAAATAAAAAACAATGCTCAGGTATTTGAAAATTTCTGGTTTATCACTGCTCATAACATATTTCTCAAAGGGTAAAGAAATAAAGATGATTTTAATTTTATATGCTCTGTAAATATATGGTATTTTAAATAAACAAAAACTTAAGGGTAAAATGTTATTTTTAAAAAATTTGATTTAAGAAAGGGTTCCTTTGCAAAGAAAGGGTTTAGTCATCCAGTAATATTCAATCTGGTTTACTCTTTTCTGTAATCCTTATTTTTAAAAATGCAATTAAAAATATATAAAAAAATCTTTATTTTGCCCAATTTCTAAGCATGTAAGTTCGGATTACAACTAGAGTGCGACTTGCTAAGATCCCTGCTACTCAAAGTTGATCTTTATAAGATCTTTTAATAATTTAAAAGTTTTTATTTGTTTGCTTAAAATATAAATCTTGGAAGATAATTCTATATTCAAATTATAGTGCACAACATTTGTAAAAACGTATGATTAGCTAGCTTATAAAATGCCCAATAGATGGCGCTGCAATAAAGAGAAAAACGGTCCGATCTGCATTTTTACACATCCCAACGGTTGGGTCCTGACGAGCTTATTGCGCATGCTCGGGGAGAAAAAATGGATCTTCTTTAGATAATTTCTAACAATAATGAATCCCCGCTGGTGCAGTGGTAGAGCGCGTGCTCAGCATGCGGTAGGTCGCGGGTTCTAACCCCGATTTATTGTTTTATTAAAATTTCTAAAAAAACAGCTAAAATAAGTCCACACGCATGCGCACTATGCTCGTCAAGACCAAACCGTTGGGATGTGTAAAAATGCGTCCGATCTTTTCTCTTCAGTGAATCGATTCAATAACATCGATCCTTCCAAACAAATCGGCAAATCGGTGACACCAGGGGAATAAAACATTCGAACGCGAACCTCGTTCCCAAGACTTATTACTCGCAGAATTATCATTTGCTGTGGTTTACTTTTTTCAGTCATGTAATTATTTAAATTAAATTATAAAAGAATGCTCTTAACTCCCACACGAGCTAATATTATTAAGTTTTCATTTGGACGCCTCTGTTATATTTTTTTTTTGGATTGCTTCAATTGAATTTGGCAACACCATTCATGTGTTTGTTTACATGAAAACAAAACATTCGACTGTGATATTAGACTTTGTACTATGTTTCAAGCAAATTATTGAATATTATAAATCTGCTGATGTTTTTACACATTCCATCATGGTTGTGAATTATTTTAATTTTTCGCTTCATGATTTTATAAAAACAGCTTGTAATAAGCTCTCTCCAATTTTTAAAGTCACATGGCGTAATAAACTGTTAAATATTTTCTTATAGTTGAATATTTAGCTAGTTAATAAAGACTGTTTAGGTGAAAAAATGTTGAATTTTTCGAAAGATACCGGTAGATGCTTCTATCGCATCCGATCTTCTTTTCTTGTTTATACAGTCAAACTATTTATTCTTTTAATGTTGTGCCAGTTTTACTTAAATCCTTGCATATGTGTTTCTGCCACAATCCATACTAATGAATTTGCTGTGGAAATTCATGGAGGGGAAATCGTTGCTAATGAAGTTGCTAGGAAACATGATTTTGTCAATCGTGGTCAGGTAAAGTAACGTTATTATCAAGTCTTTTTATGCTGACTAATATTAAAAAATTTGGTACTCTTCTATTATACCTGCTCAAGCGATAAAGTCGCCAATAATGATGCCTGTCAAGGCCTAAGGGAATATCGCCACTGGTAACCTTTTGCGGTTCTAATGTATTATCCCGTCGATCGTACTGCTGAATCCGAAAACAGTAAACAACCATTGACTTTTCTATGGATGTGCCCCTGAATTTGACAGTCGCGGAACAGTTGACAGGATAATACATAAGTACCCCTTTTGCCTCCACATTTTCAAAGCAATGCTAAGAGCTCCGACCTTGACGTTGATCTTTCAATGGTCGCTAATCCTTCCATTCAGGCAGATGTTCGATCTGATTCATTGCTACCAACTAGGACTAGGTGATATATAAATTTATTAAATCGATTTAATGTTCATCATAAAATCCGATTTAATGATTAAATTGATATTATTCAGGTAGAAACTATTTTTATTGGAAATATATAAAACGATCATTAGATATCACATTGTACCACTTTTTTCCCCTCGTTTTAAAATTACTTATTAAGAACATCTATTATTCAAATATTATCTTAATTTCATTGATTTTTTTTATCCACGTTTTCACTAGATAATCAAAAACTGTCTCTGTCATATGACTGTTTATTTATCACCATCAAAATATTAATACAGAAAACAATATACAATTCGAAATTTTGGTTAGATTCATTAGTACAAGCTTTTACACAAGAATACAAGCAGTTTTTTTATTTTTGTTTGTTTATATTTGAAAGTTTACACAAAGGATTTGTTCTGCGAGAACTTACCAGAACTATAGAGTCTGTATACAAGAGAGAGGCGACAACTCGCTTAAAAGCGTCTCTGCGCATCCAGTTCTGTCCAAACTGTATCATGCCGCTTGTCTCACCTCCCATGCTAATCCTATGGAGGGAACCGCCTGTGGCGAACAGAAAACCTGTTTACCGATCTGCGCGCTCTATACTGTGTTGTCGCCTCTCTCTTGTATACAGGCTCTCTAACCAGAACAAGACCGACCCCTCTGCTCAACCTAAGATCGATATATTGCACTTCGAAACAATTCACTCATAGCTCATTCGCCGATGCGACGATTCGCCGTTAAACCGGTTTTATCTCACCAGCCATGGACTGCTCGCGTCGCAAACGCTTTCAATCTATGAATCGAATTCCATAAAATAGTATCGGTTCTCAGTTCCGGATCTTTTTAACCGGAACGCAGATCGGTTTAAGAAAATAAAGTGAATCTTTGAGTTTTATCGGAATTCAAACCGATATTATTCCGGTATCCAATATAATAGGTTCAGCATGAACTTAAAACCGGTATACCGATGTTAGCGTTAAACCAATTTATCTTATTATATCGATTTAAAGCATGGGCCTACTACCAACCGAATAAAGGGTACATTCGTAATAGCCCGTCCATTTGCCAACATTGGCGATAAGTCGCCTAGTCTGGTAAACCCCGCAACACTACCGTTGATTCTGGTAACCCTGGAAAATGTAGAGAAATTGCGCTAGTTCCGATCGCTGGCGCAAGCGCGCGCAATTTGAATCGGTAAGCCCATGGGTGAAATAATGTGTGCGCACCGCGCAGGTTGTTTTGAACGTTAATTCAACAGTGTTTACAAGGTAAGAACGAAGACTGCATCTGAAAGGTAGGAGTCTAAATACTTTCGTGTCGTTCCACGGTGAACTTTGTTGCACCATTTTGCCGAGCCCCAGAGTCTTTCAATGTTTAGCGTATGCACCCTAGTGGTAGGATCGACAAAGGATCCCCGGCGGTAGGATCGACCATTTTGCAAGTAAGTTAGTACTAAAAAAATATTTTTATGCTCTTACCGAGTGATATCCGTAGTTTTGGTTCATCCAAGAATACTGATTCCCCTTTTTCTGAATCCTTACTGTGTCTGATTACCCCCACAAAGAGTTTGGTTATAGATAGGGCAGGGGGGGTTTGGGGGGGCAGCAGCCCCCCCCCAACCACATGAAACTTTTATTTTTTATTTTCTGATGTTATAAAGATGTTTCTGATATTAAAAAATGTGTTTTTCGGCCATTCTGATGAAATCCCGTATTTTGGCGTGTTTTGGCGAAAACGATGGACGGGCTAATACGAAAGTACCGAATAAAGTAATGGAATCGGAATTGCAGATGCGTCTCATTCTTTGATAAGCGTAAATTCTTTCTCGTGTAAAGATAGTGTGTTGTGACCAATAAGGTCTGCTTCGTGGGATTTGTTCCCCAGCGACTAAGTGCTGTCGCCAAAAAGTCTGCTTGGCGAGATTTGCGTCGGTATAATGGAAAAGTACCAAAACTTTGTTTCTTACTTTCCTGTTTTTACTTTTGGAGCAGATTTGGTAAGAGGGTTAATTTTAACAATCCAGGCGAATCGCCAAGGGTTGGTGAAAGTTACGCGATAAATGGTTCTCCCTCATATACAATGCTTACCCTAGATCAGTGGTTCCCAACCTTTTGCGGCCCATCGCCCCCTTTCTAGAGGTTGACTAACACCTATCGCCCCCTTTTCATTCTCATTGTATATCTAATTTTAATTTGAAGTAAAGTGTAAATACAGTCGAATCCGCTTAATGTGATCACGGTTAATGTTATCAATCGGAAAATGTTATTGAAATCGACAGGTCCCGATCATTCCTATTTAAGGGATGTCTTACTGGCCCGATTTAGAACAGACACCCTTATTACCAAAAGTCTCTTATTCCGTTATAACATAATTCAATCTCCTAATTGCATCTGTGGAGAAGTGGAGGACAGGAAACACGTCCTATGCCTCTGCCTAGTCTACTATGCAGCTCGACTAGACCTGATAAAATCTATTTTCCCAACGCCTCTTTCCGAAAATACCTTTTTAGAATTTAATCCACCCAAATATCAAGAAAATAAAGGCTCTAGAAAAATTCCTTCTACTGGTGGACTACATAAGCTCATAAGCAACTGGAATTAGAACCTAGAACTACATATCAAGGAAAAAGAAGACAAAGCGGCCAACGTTAGGCAAGCAAAGGTCTTAAGCAACCAACCAACCAATTCCTATTTAATCTAATGTAAAATATATCGTTAAATGTGATCAACTATGGATCAACACGCCGCTTAATGTTATCAAAATTTGTCCATATTCCCTAAAAAACGTCCGCTATCGGGTATCGGGTTTCATTTTGAAGGCCAATTTCTGCAAGTAAACATCTCTGCCCCACCCTAGAGCATCTGGCGTTTCTTTTTTTCTGAAACTCATTAGTAAGAATAAGAAAACATTCGCATATATTGAAAGAAAACGGTTACAGGGGGGGGTCCGAATCCATGCTTATGAGAAACCATCAGCGCCTTGCAGATGTTTCTGATAAGAGATTTTAATTTTCCCTTGTTTATTGGAATTCAGATTATAAAATCGGTGTTTTTTTAGATTGGAAGGATATAATGGAGTGCACACAAAAAAAGACCTTTCTATATAAATAAAAATGTAAAGTAAGAGAGAGCGATTATTTTATTTTTATTATTTGAACTACTCTTATATTTTCCCCTAAAAATTTTAAGTTGACAAATACATAGTGTGAAATGGTTTTAAATACATTTATTACGAGTACGTTATTTCGATTTTAAAGCAATCTATATAGTTACACTGTCTGCTACTTTTTGATATAAGATCGCTTATTGTTATCAATCGGATAATGTTATCAGTTTTATCTCGGACAATTGCGATCACATTAAGCGGATTCAACTGTAATAATGTAATTTTATGTCAGGGGGTCCTCTTCCAGAAAATTTTTGGATATATTTGGAAAATTTTCGGATATTTTTGGAAATAAGATTCGAAAAAACAGGTTTTTAACTAGTTCTGGAACACCTCTTCCGAACTTCGGACATACATTTTAAGGTAGGATTTTGATGAACTAATTATGAAAAAGTTTTGAGAAATTATAAGTTCCAAGTACAAAAGGGGGTTTGGGGGTCCTCCCCCAGAAAATTTTTGGAAATTTGACCCTAAAAACAGGGTTTTAACTTGTTTTGGTACATTAAGTCTGAATACAGTCTGTCAGTACAGTACTATTTTATTTCCCCCTTTGAATACTCATCGCCCCCAAACGCCCCCCACTTTTTTATCGCCCCCTTGATAACACAAATCACCCACCTGGGGGCGATCGCCCCCAGGTTGGGAACCACTGCCCTAGATCTATTACGATGTTCGTTCTACGAAGTGCTTTCTCGCCAATGTCTGGCAATGGCAAGAAGCATTTCTCCAAGAAGTCGCCTTGGCCCGGATTCTTAAAATTTACCGGTAAGGGTTCCCCATGGCAACCGCCAACTAGAACAGTCACCAACCTGATGATTTCTCTAGCCTAGTCCTTTCCCATTGCATTTCTATTGCGTTGCCATGGTGATGAGCCGCCTATTCTATTTACAAGGAGTATAAACTCTTTTATGTCATTAAAATTGAAATAAAAAGATTTTATCTTTAGCAGATCTTATTTTCTATTTATCCCATATCCAGTTTTGTATTTAGTTATTTCAAATAAAAGAAAAAACATCGTTTTTGGTTGCCTTGTTTTTGGAAAATCGGATCTGGCAATAACTGACGGCTGTATTCTGTGCTACTTGATCAGCGGTTAATCAAAGTTAACCAATCAAAGAAAGAATCACCGACTCTGATTGGTGGAATCCTACTTTGATTGCTGTTTAACCGCTGATCATGAAACACAGAATATGGCCGTAAGTCTTCATTGACTTATGACGTCACCGACTTCTAATATTGGCGTAATTTAATTTGGTGACTTCGATGACGTTTTCGGATTCAGCGGAACAGGTCGACAGCGTAGTATGTAAGAACCTTTTTCTTTTAACAAAAGGAATTTTGAATTGGCTAAGCAATGTATGATGTATATTTTACTTTTGCCATCCATAAAACATTTATATTTTCATTTATTAAATAATAAATTATTTATAAGATAGAATATTCTCTCTTGCAGATTGGATCCCTAGAAAATTATTATCTTTTTGAGCATCATAGTATTAAAAAAAGATCTCTAGAAGGTAGTTCAATACATTCTAAACTTCTTCAGGAAGATTCATCTGTAAGTTGGTTCTATTTGTTTCAAATAAATTATTTCTAGAATGCATGCATGATTTTAATAAGGCACTTATAAATTATTGATATTGAAAATTTGTATATCTAGGTAGTATGGTCAGAGCAACAGGTTGTAAAAAGAAGAGTAAAAAGAACTATTAAAAAGCCTTTTTCTGGTTTTCCAGATCCTCTATATCCTGAACAATGGTTTCTGGTTAGTTCAACCTTTTCCTTACCTTTACACCTGCTAATTTCTATAAAATGTAATACTGATTTTATTAAAATTCTATTATAAAAATTTTGTTTCTTGCAAAGCAAGGAAAATGTCAGCCGTGTTAATTAAATTCTTCCCTGATTCTGTAACTCAAACACCATCAAATTTATAAAGATTTAAATAACTTTTTCCAAAAGTTATTTGATTCACCCTGTTTTATGGTATCTGCTTACTATTTTAATGCTATTAATCATCTATCGTTCTTGAAAATAGAATATAATTGAAAACCATTTAAATGCAGATGGAATGGGCGTGTAAATGTAAAATCTTTTGTTTCCTCTGCTGTTGTCAAAACGTTCCCGACCGCTCGGACTCATCACAACACTCTAGGCGTGCCGCTGTAGGCTTTTTGCTCCGGGATTATTTCTAGAACAATGAAAATTATACATATTGGAAATTTCCGCAAACTTTAAAGTTTTCATTATCATCATTATCACCTAATAACAATTAATACAAAACTAAATTTTCAATTGGTGTTTAAAGGAAAAATGTTATTATGCCTATTGACCAAAATATTGTGCAGTTAGGGAGGCTCCCAGAGAAAAAAAATAGAGCTATAGTCGAAAAATTCAGAAGTTACCAGAGGGCAAAGGGATTGACCAAAGGTCAAGGACCCTCAAAACAACCACGAGACAGAAAGAGAAGGCCAGAAAACCTATACATAGTGAAAAAATAGGTTTGACCACTGGTGAAGAGATCTTGACCAGTGGTCAAGACCCAAATGTTACCCGGCTCAAGACGTTTAGTTTGAGCCCTTAATGACCTTCTTTAGTGCCAAAGCATAGAAGTGGCAAAAAAGTTGACCAGACTGCCCAATGGTCAATTGGAACCAAAAAGACATGTTATAACAATAGGGGATACAAAATATTAATTAGAAATGGATTAGATTACAATTAGTACAATAATGATTTTTAGCCATATAGAGTAATTTTGACCAGTGGTCAAGCAACCCAAAATATTTGTAAACTACGCATCAAAATCTATGGAACAAAGCGATTAACCCAGTAACCCGTATTTATTACATCCAAATAACAATCTTCCTTCCGAAACCCCTCAATCTGTTATAATGAAAGTGGTCTAAGTCCATTAAAGTTAATTTAAAGCACTTTCAGTTGAAATTTGATAAAAGTTGATCTGCAGTCTCTCCTTTGTAATTGTTTTTACTTTGAAACACATTAATCAATAATGAGCATGTCAGGGTAATGACATTTGATAAGTGTAGTTACCTGTTTTTGTTGTTTAGAATGCAGTATTTAAAAAAACAAATTTATTAAATATAGGAAAGTTTAAAAATCATCTTAATATTAAATCAGTTAAAAATTCGTATTATTTTGTTAGTATCATATTAAAAAAATAGGACAAGTTTTATGACGGAAATTTCCACAAAAATCCATTTTATTTTTCACAAAATTCAATATGATTTTTCACAAAATTACCAAAACAGGATCCTGGCTAAAAAACCTGGATGAACCCCTGCAAGAATACAGTGCCATCTGTCAGTCAAATTTAGAACTATTTTACCAAACAAATTGTATTGCTTTAGAGATGAGGCATTAGAATATTCTAAACTGGTTCTTTTTCAACAGCCTTTTAAAATTTAAACTTTAATTATAATCACCCTGTATATTTATAATAAATTCTATATAATAGCTAGGATTTGCATGTGTTTTATAATTTTGTGTGGTTTTCCATGTTTTTGTATATTGTAATTAATACTGGGTGTTTTCTTTGACTTCCTACCTAAGCCTTATTTTTAGCCCAATTTATTAACACATTTAAATTGCCCTTTTATTCTTAAATAATAGATGTATGGCATAAAAATATGTTCACTCAAATTTTTTTATTACATTTTGACATTTTGTAGTGTGTCGTCCTTAATCAAGTTTCGTCCAGTAACTGTTTTCCATCCTCTATAACAGGGGTTTCCAACTGGCGGCCCGCGAACCTCTCTGAAAACCCTCCAAAATGTAGCTTCAAAACACTTTTTAGCACACTAAAATTCAAATTTTTCTTCGGGAGAGAACCCCCAACCCTCCCCATATACCTCTTAGATTATGGACAAGCTTAGATCCTTTTCTATGGTGCAAGAATTAAAAGTTTGAAGTTTCGAGAGGTCGTTTGTAAAACCTGAAATTCCCTATGAGCGTAGCAAGGGAGTATGAAGGCTTTTATAACCATTATCATGAGGAGGGACAAAATGGAGTCTCCAAAAATTAGGTAAAATAATCATGTAAGGAAAATTTACAAATATTTTCTTGAGGAATATTCAGAATATTAAATATATTCAGTATTCCTAAGAGTTGTATAAGAGTAAAAAAATTCATATATAGAATCGTCCCTCTTTTTCTGGAAAAGTTTCATATTGAAGACTCACCCTAAAAAAATTATCATCGTTAAAAAGGAGCGACATTACTTTGCGGCCCGCCACTTGACTTGTGATTTCGATTGCGGCCCGCGAGTACTTAGAAGTTGGAAACCCCTGCTCTATAATGTGTAAATTATTGAGAATTAAGCGTCTATGTATACTGAGAAATAAATGCCCATGGTTAATTTATTATATATCCTATTATTTTATTGTAGAAATTTACATAATATATGATTTCTTTAGTATGCACCTGATTATTTTTACTCTTCAGCATGGAGGAGGTTCTGGAAATAATGATATGAATGTGATACCTGCTTGGGAAGCAGGATATACTGGTAAAGGTATAGTCGTCAGTATCTTAGATGATGGAATACAAGGAAATCATCCTGATTTAGCACAAAACTATGTAAGGCTCATAATTTTGAACTCTTCATACTTGTATTAAACTGCCGTTCTTGCCTAGTTTTTAAAGCATCTAACTACAAATCCAGGTACATCTATCTAGGTTTTGAATCCCTGTTCAGGCATTTATGTTTATTTTTTGTCCTCAATTAAATGGGGTTCTGCTTGTACCAATGAATGTGTGTAGAAACCCAATTGTATACTCTGGTTTACAGGTGCTAGCTGGGTAATGAGTACGGTCACAGGTGGGGTAAAGTGGGTATATATAGAAATATATTTTCTGTTGCCTGTAATCAAATACCAGCCTTAATTTTCATACTTAAATCAAATTATTATTGGTTTGTGTTTGAATTCCCCTTTTCTCTCCATGGATGTAGCTAAGGTCAATATATGATATAATTGGTGCTTTGCTGATATTTACCCTATTAGTAGCTGTAAAATTACTTCCTTTTAAAGTATTGGTTGACAGTTCAATGTTAGTTCTGTTTTTTATCTGTGTTGTAACTAATGCATATGATAAAATTATAGTTTAAATGAGCATAACCAAGGAGGGGGTTGACAATATATCCCCAAGAAATCCGTAAATTTTCCTAATTTAACTATAGAAAAGAGCTATTTTTATTTATTTAATGCCTTAAATAATTTTCTGAACATTTTCTTTTTTAGGATAAAGAGGCCAGTTATGATATTAATGACTCGGATGATGACCCTACTCCCCAAGACAATGACGATAACAAGTGAGAACTAAAAACGTTTTTTATTGCTTGATGCTTTCAAATTTTATGAATTAGCTCTTTTTACATAGTATTTTTTTACTGAAGTTTTTCTTCAAAATGGAACAACCAAGTTCTAATTCATTTTAAAATCAACCTCTTTGACAAAAGTTTTCATAATTTTGGGACACCCTCTACACTCAAACTTGTTTTTGTGCGGTCTTTTTTTCTGCAATTTTTTTGTGCAGCATATAAAAATTGCACAAAAAAGCACCGCACAAAAACAGGCTTGAGTGTATAAACTTTTGGACATGCCCACAAATCACAAACAGTTATACTCAAAAATATTTTAACTCGCATTTTCTTGAAGTTATCATTTCTTAGTTTCTTAGTCATTTTCTTAGTTATAACTCTTTACAACCAGACAAGTGGTTGTAGTATAACCCTTCAATAAAGCTTGTAACATCGTTGTTGTTGAAACGTCATTATGGGATCGTTTATGCAAATGTCTGAATGTCTAAGAGACTCATAAACCATGTTTCAACCACAACAATGATGCTAAAAGCTTTATTGATGGGACATAATATGTTCTGCTATACTGATAGGGATAAACAAGGTTTCCAGCTTCATAAAAAGTCTGAAAAAGACACGAATTTAAGTAATTTTTAAAATTTTTTCATGGATTATAAATTCCCAACTCAAAAATGACTAGAATATAATTTTTTCTGGGATCATGTATATGTTTTCCTTCCTTTCGCATAGTTTCGTTTCACTGTTCATGTCATAAATTAAATTACGTACTTAATTTAAGTATTTATAAGTCATGGAAAATAAATTGATATAGAGTCAGGGAAAGTCAGGGATTTAAAAATTTTATTTTGGCAGATACCCTATTTGAATTGAGTAATTTTTTTATTTAGACTTAAAATCCACTTCCATTGTCTTCAGTATTTTATTCAAATATTAAATTTTCGTCCTTACTCACTTTTTTAAACATAGGCATCCTGTAGTCTCAGCGGTGAAAATTTCTATAATCCCATGTAAAATGAATGTTTTAGTGTAACAATTTTTGTTTGTTTATAAACTATTTCATTAATAAACACTCTAATTTTATTCAGGCATGGGACAAGGTGTGCTGGAGAAGTAGCTGCCGTGGCTAACAATGAATTCTGTGGAGTAGGGATAGCCTATAATGCTAGCATTGGGGGTAGGTTTTAAACCATTATTTGAAATGTATAGCTATTTTGTTTTCTAATTAATTGAATTTAGTAGTCTGATTACTTGGTGACAGTTATATATTGTCACTCTCATTCTTCTTATTCAGATTTTGTTTACAGATATGCCTGTGCTTAATGTGAGTAATTTATAAAATATTTTTTAGGTGTTAGAATGTTAGATGGATCAGTCACCGACATAATTGAAGCCACTGCTTTGAGTCTTAAACCCGATCATATTCATATATATAGTGCATCGTGGGGACCAGAAGATGATGGAAAAACTGTGGATGGTCCTGGAAGATTGGCAAAAATAGCATTTGAAAAAGGAATTAATCAGGTGTTTTTCCTATGTTCTTATTTTATCCTACTTTATTTCTTCACAATTTTATCTATGACACATACAGAAAATAAACTTTAAAAGGGAAATAGGGTGTTTTAGGTGAATATGGATTGATTTTTAGTTTTCTGGGAAAAGAAAATATTAAAACCTTAATGTTGAGATATCCGAATACCCACTCTTTAGGCCAGGGGTTCTCAACCGGTGGGTCGCGACCCCCTGGGGGGTCGCAGGACATGCCTAGGGGGGTCGCGAAACAAAAATTAAAAACAGTCATATTTACAGAGTTATTTTTTATACAGACACAGCAATTACTTAAAGATTATAGATTATTAGAGAGAAAAGTTCGTTTCATGCATGAACTATTTTGAATAAGAGTAAATATAGGATGCATCGGCAGCGTATTGCGAGTGAAATGACGACTAAATGGTAGATAATTATTAAAGTCTTAACATTTTTAGGTCTGAGGGGGTCGCCACAATATTTTCCCTGAAAAGGGGGTCGCGGAATCAAAAAGGTTGAGAACCCCTGCTTTAGGCTATGCTCTTAAATTTAATATGCTTAAGGGACTTTACAGTTCAGCCACTTCTCTACAGTTGTTTTCATATTATAATTCCTTTACAAATCTCAGCCAATAAATAAAAACCTGTATTTGCATACTTTGCAATACAGTTATGGATTGAATATCTAGGAATTGCTCACAATAGTAAGTGATATGCAGGGTGTTTCAAAAGACCATTTCGCGGCTTTTACTTGGAACCAACGTGTCCTAGGGTCACGGAAGTAAGGTCTACCCCTAGGTAAGTGACCCTGGAGAATCCATTGAGATGACTTACAGCACCCCTAGCGGTGAAATTAAAAAGTTTAAAAAATTTATTTAAAAACTAAAGGAGATAGAGCAAAAATCTCAGTAAGAGTATTGTTGCCAACGTCATGAAGACCTCACTGAAAAAAAATTCATGAAAATATCTTGAATATTCACCGAGATATTAGCATGTTAAAATAGCACTTTTTCAGGGATTAAAAATGAAAAAATTAAAACATTTGCAAATTTTTTTGATTAAATTTTGTGTTCTTTCCACTGAAAAAACAAAACTACACAATAACACTGAAAAATTTGCAAATATGCGAACTTTTTCTTTTTTGACACCTGAAAAAGTGCTATTTTCACATGCTAATATCTCCGCGAATATTCAAGATATTTTGATCAAATTTTTTTCAGTGAGTTCTTCATGACGTTGGCAACAATAAGCTTACTGAGGTTTTTGCTCTATCTCCTTTAGTTTTTAAATTAATTTTTTTAACTTATTAATTTCGCCGCTAGGGGCGCTGTAAGTCCTCTCAATGGATTCTCCAGGGTCCCTTACCAAGGGGTAGACCTTACTTCCGTGACCCTAGGACACATTGGTTCCAAATAAAAGCTGTGAAACGGACTTTTGAAACACCCTGTATAAAGGGATAAAAATGTCCTACCCCTGAATTTTATCCAGTTTTATAAAATTTTGCCAAGTATCATTTTTCAATTACATAGATTGTAAATGATATCAATGCCATATGCAAATCATACTTTTGACAAAAAAAGTATGATACATATCCTAAAAATTGAGGCTAAGTTATAATTTAATAAATTTGAAATAAGTTAAAATTTACAGCTTACCTTGGATTGAAATACTGTTATTTTCTTCTCTGAAGGAAAAATAGATATATGTTCCTGATTTTACTTAGTCAAACATAGTTCATTCAACAACTAGCAACCCCTATATTTGTCCAAATTTCCCCAATACCTAAATTTAAACTGACTGGTGTAAAAAGGTGAAGTAAAGAGGGGTCAAAAAGCTAATCCCAGGATGGCACAAGCTGTTTATACCAGACTGGTTAAAAATTACCTAAAAAATATGTATCATTCATAATATTAGAGGGTGATCACTTTTCTGTTTGCTTTTTATTTCTCAAATTCTCTGTTGATAAATAATTTGATGTATGCCTAGCTTGTAAATTACACTACTCGACAAAAAAATGGGTCAAAATGCCACAGAAACTTTGAAAGCAGATTCTTATGTAAAATGACCCCCTGAATCCGACCCCGTTTTTCTCCATCAGCCTCAGATTTTCGGGGAACAGCCCCTCCCCCTTTTTACGTTTTTTGGACGACTTTATAACTTTGAACTCGATTTTCAGGGTCAAAAAGCATTGCTTTAGTTTTCAAATTGCCACCCAGGGGACAAGAAAAGTTCAAATTAATAAGATATGAAAATTTATAACAAATGGATAGGTTTAAGGGGTAATTACTCCCTTAAAAACGCAAAAAAACGTTAAAAATAGTAGGATTTGTTAAATCCTATTTATTTCGCTTATTTTTGAAGCAATTCAATTTTAAGTCCTAATCCTTCCCCAAGGACCCAAATTTAATAATGATATACAGCAATGATTTTTAGGAAAAGCGGTTGAGGAGTTATCCCCCCCGAAGCACCACACTCGCACGCTCATTAATTAATATTCATGCTTTGAAAAGTTAAAAAATGAGAATTTTCTTGTATTTTAAGACTTCACTTAGTGGAAATTCTTTAGTTCGTTAGTAAATGACTGGTTTATTGGGGAGATTCCATGTTTCAAGCTTTTAGTAGATTCACGGCTGTTAAAATAGAATCATACCTGCCAACCGTTCCGATTAAATCGTATTTGTTCCGATTTTTCACTGTTGTTCCGAAAATACGATTTCAGTACCAAATGTTCCGTTTTTTAGTCCCCCTGTCCCGCCATTTTTAACCTACTTGAATTGTGCAATAATAAGGTGGAGCAAGAATCATTTTTTCATTCGACGCATGCGCGAACGTGTTATTGCTCGGGAATCGCTCACGGCACACAGCCTGCCCGAATGATAACTTCTCTGAGTCACCGCTTTGCCAACAGTTTGATCCAAAGAACTGAAGTGTAGAGTTAAGTGTTTGTGTTTCCCTACGGAAATCGATCACGTGTACGCGATATTTGTTTTTTTATCGTTTCGCGTAAGATGATGTTGAAGCCCCGTCGAAATCAAACTTTCCGGGATTCTTACTCTCAAGAACTCGATTTTATTTTGAAGTCGCAGAGAGGCAACAAATATGCTTATTGCATAAAATGTAACTGTAATACTTTGATTTTTAATGCTTGGAATTCTAAACTTTCCACACAGCAACGCTGCATGTGAAAGGCATTTTCACACATCCCAACGGTTTGGTCCTGACGAGCTTAGTGCGCATGCGTGTGGACTTATTTTAACTGTTTTTTTTAGAAATTTTAATAAAACAATAAATCGGGGATCGAACCCACGACCTACCGCATACTAAGCACGCGCTCTACCACTGCCCCAGCGGGGATTCATTAATGATAGCCATTATCCGAAGAAGATCCTTTTTTTCTCCCCGAGCATGCGCACTAAGCTCGTCAGGACCGAACCGTTGGGATGTGCGAATATGCATGTGAAAGGGTGTTTAATCTAGTTCGTAACAACAAGACTGACTCTCGGAGTTCCGTGGACTCCGATACTCTACAGGCATTGCTAGCCTAGATGCGAAAATACGAAGCAATTCTGATCCATGCTATAATAAATGTTTCATTGCTGACATATTAAAAAGGCCAAAAATGAGCTACTTTAGTAGCACTTAATTAAGATTAATTTTTCTATTTTCCAAACAATGTTTGCTTAATTCACTTTCATTTTATTAGTACTTACTTGGTATTTTAAATCTTTCTGAGTGATTATGTATGAAATTCAGTGTTTGACATCTTCAGTCATTTTTGTTATTCTATTTGCAGAAATTTAAACCCAGTTAAAAGGAAGAAAAATTTTACTTTATTATATCCTAGTATAAATGTAGATAAATATTAGAATATAAAGGTATAAAACACTTAGTCTTGTTAATAACCATAAGATACCTTAGATAAGAGATAAAAGTTATGAATTATAAGCTCTTTTTAATACCCCTTTAACACATTCAAAATGTGTCGTGCGTGTTGTTCCTATTTCTGTTTCTGAAATGTTGGCAGGTATGTAGAATACAAAAAAAGGGAGAAGATTCAACATTTGATGCAATGTGGTAGTATTTGGATTGATTAACCCATTTAAATAATTATTAAGAAGTTAATGAATTTCTGTTGCAATTAGGATTTGTGTTGTAGAAATTTCAACAAATTTAGGTTACACAAGTAATATGGTTAATATAACTCTTTAAAAAGAAACACTCAAGTCACTTAAACAGTAACTTCATTTATTTTTTTCTGTCTTTATATATTCCTCTTTCTTTTATAATATTTCATAGGAATTTAATGAGTTAATCATATAAAAAATGTGTATTAAAAATTAGGCGCAAGTTCAGAGGTGCGGATGATTGGCGAATTTTGGCTATTTAGCGCCATATTTAGAAGCCAAATGACTCTTTTAACATTAGTTAGGGTTACCATATTAGTCATGTTTACTGCTAAAAACTTGGCGCATCCGCACCTCTGAACTTGAGCCAAAAATTATACTTGTTACACATTTTGGAAATAAAAAATGCTGCAGAGTTTAAAATTTATTTTCTAAATTACTGTAAAACATCAATTATGTTTAATTCAATAAGGGAGGCAGAAAATGTTTTGTATTTTACAATTTAATTTTTCACAATACAATATAGTGTTTTATCTTCCCATATTTCTAGTATATATATATTTTTTCATCTGTTTGGCTTCAGAAATTTTCTTGACTGGCTTATACCCAGTCCCATTTGGGCTGTTCAAAATTAACTTCTCTCTTTTTTACATACTTTTGTTACTCATTTCAAGATTATTTTTATCTGATTTAAAAAAAAGAAACTAGAATGCCATTAAAACAAAAAAAAAATAACAGAAAAAACGATTTGTCTTATCTGATGTTTTATGCTCTATAATATGGGTCATGCTTCATAAAAACTTAAACAACCAATCAACTTGATAGACTTAACATGCAAATTAATGCAAAACTTGAATTTTGACTTGTTAAGATAATTTTTGTTGAATTTAATTGTGTTTACCTGTGGTTAATATCCTTTTTATTGATCTAGGGGCGAAGTGGTCTAGGATCAATATTTGTATGGGCTTCTGGAAATGGTGGAGGCCACAGTGATAATTGCAATTGTGATGGCTATACCAATTCCATTTATACCATATCAATAAGTAGTGCTACTCAAAGTGGTTTGAAACCCTGGTACCTAGAGCAGTGTTCTTCTACTCTTGCTACAACTTACAGCAGCGGAACTTCTAATAAAGATCAAAATATTGTATGTATTTCTTGATTAATTTGTTAATTAATATCGCTCTGTTTCAAGATATATTCCTTACTACCTTCACACACATTCTAGGGGAGACACATCCCTCCAATATTAAGACATTTGTTTAACCCTTTCACACCTGATGGGACGTATGCTGTCCCAGGCTGGAAAAATTTTGGCTGCGGCAACATTATGTCCCATTTGCTGAAAAACATCTAGGAACAGAATATAACGCCTAGTTGTGCCGCCAGACGCATTATGATCTAATGAATATCTCATCTCAGTTGTCCCCCAGTTGATCAAACAAGCGCCAATATTCCACTAAACTGATTTGCTTGCTGTATTGAGAAGGTTAAAGAAAACATAACAGGGACCCTAAAATCTTAAGATTGTAGGGTCTGAAGTGTCCAAAAATGACACTAATGATCAAATCACTTCAGTACTAAGGACTTTGTCATATCTAGAGTATACTGCATATATGATTTTGTTTGTCCTTGCACCTAACAGCATGATCTTTACCATACTCATTTTTTGACTTTTAACTGTCACACTCTGGTATGATAACAAAAAAGAAATTAAACCTTCTTCCTAAGGCATTTTGCAAAAATTACTACCAAAAAATGTTGGGTTAGTTTTTGTTGTATTATTGTAAATTTAATGTTTGGTACTTTAGTACTGAATGCATAAAAATTGATTTTCTTTACTTTGTCACTCTTAACATGGTATAATAGCTAAATTCTCAACTATTTGTCCTAAATGCAAATTGCTAGTGAAACAAATTTTTAACTAAGGTACAAAATTATGTTTGTCTTTCAGTTAAAAATATTTATCATAATATAATTTAAAATAATGTTTTACTTCTAATGAGGAAAAAAATTACTAAGTATTTCCATTTTTAAATTTGATTTCCTTATCCTTTTTATACTTTAAATCACATAACTAATAAGATTTAGAAATTGATGTTATATGCATTGCACTTGTTTCACTAAATTTGAAAAAATAATTGAGGTTATACCTAAAGTACTTAAAAAAGTTAAGTACTAAAATACTTAAATATTTAAAAGTATATGAAAATGTAAAAGTATGGGTCTTATATCTAAAAAAGTCAGAAAGTTAAGGAGTTTGCTATCAGATTGCTTAAAGTGGACACTTTGTATATTTTTTGAATGTTTGGTTATTCATATGTACCTCTTAAGGTTACAGTTGATGTTGATCTTGAAGATATAGAACGTGGGGTCCAACCATCATCATCTAAGCTTTGTACTAAAAGTCACACTGGAACTTCTGCTTCTGCTCCTATTGCTGCTGCTATCTGTGCTCTTGCCCTAGAAGCTAAGTATGTTGAAATTTCACCTCACAGCTTTGAATTTCCAAAGTACTATAGCCCTTTTGAAAAATAAACTTGTGTTAGTACTATATTGCTTTAAAAAAACCAGCTACCTGCTAGGATTGTTTTTTACACTTGATTAGTTCGTATAACTTTTTTTGTATTTCTGGGTGATTAAGAAAATTTGTATTTCTCTTGTTTATAACGAAAAAAAGGTAATCCCCAAAGAAACCAGGCCTGGCTCCAAAAATGGTTGGTGATAAAATAGTTGATTCTGGAACAACCCAGTTCTACAGAAGTTGAATTGTTTACTTCCCAATAAACAGCATTGGCAACACAAAATTTCTCCAAAAATGTGGCCCTGGCCCGGTTTCTTTGTATTCATCAAAAAATATCAACTCATGTATTGAAAGTCTTACATGTCTCCCAAAAAATGTAGGGGATCATTTGTTTCCATCAAAAGTATTTCAAAATGTTGAGGGATGTTTGTTGTAGCCACAAGAACATATTTTACTATAAGTTATGTTTTAAAAAACTTGAACCTTTTATAACTTTTGGGCGGCAGGCTTTCAAATCATTTCCTGATTCTTAATTGTTATAATGATGTAAATTTATATATGAGAAAACTCCAGCTCTCAAGCGTCACCTCCAACCGTGGACCGGTTTCGCCCTTGTTAGGGCTTATCAGCACGGTATAGGAAGGTAACGCAAGAGAGCGGAGGGAGAGCTTTTAGTCTAGCCGACTATAACGGAAAAAGTGGTGACTATTGACTAGTCCTCCACTATCTGCCGGAATGAACTGCGCATTCCATAGAACAGATTTAATTCCCGAAAGGACCTGTGTCCTGCTGATGAGCCCTAACAAGGGCGAAACCGGTCCACGGTTGGAGGTGACGCTTGAGAGCTGGAGTTTTCTCACATATTCCTCTAACCAGAGGTAGTGGTAAAATACTCCCTTTTCATAAATTTATATAACTTCCTCATTGAAATTAGAATGTGATATCAAGGGTCACATCTTGTACCAAGTATTTTACATTATTATAATTCTCATTACAATGATGTCAAAACTAATTATGCTACTAACTTCTTCCTTTTTAAAAAAAATTCTCTCTAGTCCTAATCTTACATGGAGAGACATGCAGCATTTAATTGTCATGACATCTAGACCTGAGCCCCTTATGAAAGAATATGGCTGGAATATAAATGGTATTGGACGAAAAGGTATGTAACTTAATCTGAAAAACCTTAAACAAATATAGCATAAAAGTTGTAATAACCTTTTGAATTTTTAAGAGTCATGGTTTATTTATGTTAGGACATAGAATTCCAATTCTAAAGTTTAAAGTCAGACGAGAATTTTTGCTTGCCACTGGATTGAGGCACGTATCTGAGCTTATGTATTGGGTGATTAAACTAAGACTTTCCAAAAATATTCAAAACTGAAACTACTGGACAGAATAACCTGAAACTCTTTGTTGAGGACATTCAAAGAAGGGAAACAACCAAAAAAAGAAATTAGATTAAGTCACACAGGGCATGAAATTTCCACTCGTTCTTCCACCATTGGTCAGAAAATGCTTAAATGAGCTCTGATTATGTCTCGATTCATTGGGATAATAAGTAAAAACTTTTCTAGCTCGTACATTTGGAAATATAATTTCAAGCCTAGTTTAATAACACCAATAGATTAAACTATACCTTTTATGGGCAAATTTTAGGCAACATTAGACCAAATTGCTGTTCTTCAGTTTAAATCTGTAGATAACCCTGTTCCAATGTTGTAAATAAAATTGCTTTTTTTAAATTACTCTTCTAAAATTTCTTCTACTGTACCTATGTAAAAAACTTCTGGTTAAGTAAAATAATAAAATATTTTTTACATTTGAAATACTGTAAAACTAACTAAGTGTATTTTCTTTATTTGTTAATCTCATTCTAGTCAGTACAATGTTTGGGTTTGGATTAATGGATGCTGCTGCCATGGTTAATTTAGCCAAAAATTGGAAAACTGTATCTGAGCAGTTTGTCTGCTATTCATCTCATGATGCCACAGAGAGGCAAGTTTAGCTCTTATCCCTTGAAAACCGAATTTATTATTTCCTGTGAATTTTGAAATTGATGATTTGCATAATCTGGATGACTTTTATCTGACTAAACAACAATAAATACATTTTCAATACTCTCCTTCTATCATTGAAAGGATCTTATCATTTTATAAAGTTTGATTTATGGGTCAAGGCTTATTCTCCATTTTAAGATTATTGTCAGAAAATCCACATTTTCCAGATACAGATACATAGTTATGAAAAATATCAATGCAATTTTTTATCGGAGATCCTTGAAATTTGGTATTGAAGCACAATACTATTATTGCTTAACTTAAAGCATGACATTTTGAATAGCATTTTCCATGTGACTTTTAAACTGTTTTTGGCTTTCAAAATTATTTTCGAAATTAAATTTATTTTTTACAGGTTTATTCCTTCAGTAAATGGTATAAGACTTGAAGCAAGTATTGGCACAACTGGTTGTAAATATCAGAATAATTCAGTTAAGTTTTTAGAACACGTTCAAGCAAGAATATCTCTTCACTACCACCCCCGGGGAAGTCTTCGTATTACCCTCATTTCACCTGCTGGCACTGAATCTGATCTATTGCTCCCTCGACCACATGATCACGTGGACTGTTCTTTCAATGACTGGCCTTTTATGTCAGTACATTTTTGGGGAGAATCTCCTGAAGGGACTTGGACACTTAGAATAGTTAATGATGGGTCTGTGGCTACTGAGCAAGGTAAGTTGAAAACAATATTTATTTTGATGAGCTTTTTTAAACAGAGCTTTTGACAAGGTTCCCATGGGCCTTGAAAACCCTTTAAGGTACCCTTTTAAAGTACTTGAATTTAGATCAAAGTCCTTAAAAGTCTGTATTTTAATTTTGAATTCTTTTCAATTTGAATGTGAGAAAGTTCATTTTTAATTCAAATAGTTCAATTCCTCTCAGCTTCTTTTAAACAACACAAATAGCATTTTCAAATTGTAGTACACAGACGTATAACTTGGCTGCATTAATTTTTCTATGGGATTTTCCTAAAACAAGTGAATAAAATAGTAATATGTTTGAAGTTGTTAAATATACAAATGGTAATATAATGTAGTGTAATCTTCACTATAAGAAAGTTTTTTAAGAGAGGTTGTCTTCTAGAGTAGGGGTACTAAAGAGAGCAAGATTCTTTGCTAATAAATGGCTTTTCCACCTTTCTATGCTAGTCCATGGAAATCGTAAAATGAGCCTTAAAAAGTACTTGATTTTTTTTTCTCACAAAAGAGTGGGGACTATGTTTGAGTCAATGCAAAGTGTGTTTCGATTAAGTTTTCATGCTTGTATTTAGTATAGGTGCATAGAGGTCACTCTTTCCCCTCTCTGTTACCATGGCTTCGAGAAATCTAAATGTCTTTTCTGGCCTCGTCAATCCTGTACTTTTCAGTAAGAAGCAGCATTTCAAAAGACAAGGATTTTATTACTGGTGTACAAAAAAGGACAAAATTGTTTAGTTTTCAATAATGCATGACAAAAGATTTGATTGACTCATCACATCTAATTTATAAATAAATGCCAAATTAATAGCTAAAAATTATTGAAAGTCAAAGTGAATTAATTTTTAAATTAAATTATTGGCATTTGCTCCTAAATGAGTTCCAAGTTTTCATAGGTTGAGCAAAAAAAGGCAATAGTTTTAATATTAGTAAAATACAAATCAATAATGTTGTATTCGTAAAATGGTAGTATGAGTTTTTTTTTTAAATTTTGTTCTTTCACCTGCATTAAAAAACATTTTATACATTTTCAGGAAAACTTACAAATTGGTCTCTTGTATTCTATGGCACACAAGACCCAAGTGTATCATATATTAATTCAGGAAAGATACTATCTGATTCATATGATGAGCGAGAGTCGGAACACATGTATCCTGTTCGAGGAGTCAATGTATATAATGAGCCTTTGGTATGACACTATCTCTCATATAAAAGCCCACGTCACTCACTGACTCACTGACTCACTGATTCTGGAACGCTCGCACACTATGATGCCATCTCGCAATAATCAGAAAAATAAATAAATAAAAGTAATTAAAATTAAAATAATATAATAGCCTTTAAATATCTTTCAAGAAAGTTGGTTTACTTAATAAAGGTTAAAAAGTTACTTTTAGGGAAGTTGGTTTCTAATTCAACAATAATAAATCTAATAAATAATCGTATAAAAAGCGCTTTTTGATTTTTTTTTTGGCAATAATCTTTATTTACTTTCGGAAACGAAAAATTAATTATTTCTTAAGTAAGTAAATAATTGAATTTTATTTATTTTTCAACTGATTTATATAACTTATTCACTTTTAGAATCAGCTTTCAATAGTAATCATCTCAATTTTTACTATTCATTTTTTTCTTTCTCATAGTCATTGTCATGGGTGATGATGAAGATCCTACCTCAAAAAAACGTCGCTTAGCTAAAGAAAGAAAGCAAAGATGGCGTGCTAGACCTAAATACGTGGGCGCCGTAGGCGCCCCATAACAAACTATCTTCAAATAATGAGGCAAATTAAAATCAAATAATAATTTAATAATGGAATGTTTGGGGAGAATGCCATTTAAAATGAGTTTATATAAGGGTAGTAAGATTTGATTTAAGAATAAATTTGCCCAAATCAGCTCGGTGGTGGTCAGCCGAAATTGAGTGACTTATTTGAATATGATAAATTAGTGATATTTCAGCGGTAAGATAAATAAGTTAAACTTCTTATTTAATGTATAATTAATAGGAACTTGAAGTAGTAACGAGGGAAGCTCGCATAAAAGGCTAGCCTAGCTGTAAGACCCGGCTTTGCCGGGTCGTAACAGCTAGTCTGATCTAATGTCTATTTTATAACATGTCTATTTTTTATAACTGTTATCATACCATCTGTATCCAGTTATGAAGCTACTATAATCATTTCAGGTTAATTTTATGAAAGGAGATATTTTTTACTCAATTATTTAGGTTTTCAGCCTCTTGTGTAAATTTTGAGTTTAAGCTTTGAAATAGAATTATTAACAATTTCAAGAATACTTACTAGTAGTATCCAAAGTTTTATTTATAATATGGAATATATTTTCAGAATATTTGTGGATATGATAAGAAATTTGCTATCAAAGTCGATGATCAAGAGTAAGTATTTCTACCCAAAAAATATTTTTAAAATTAGAGTTAAGTAATGTCTTTGTGTATAAGAACAGGGTTCACAGTATTTCAAAATATTTTTTACAATATCTTTATCGATATAAGTCCTGATATGATTAAGACCCTAATCAAATTTACTCTTAAGATTCCCTCTGATACTGGAATATTTAGCCAAGTAGCTAGCCTACTTTTCCCTGATAATTTCCAGTATGTTCTAATTAATTATTCAGAAAAATCAATGAAATAACCTGATATTTTACTCTTTTTCAGTTTTGTATTTTATATTTAGCCTTTTGATGTAATTTGTAAGTATAATTTACCTTTTGAAGTTTTTGAAAAGTTAAAATAGTTTTGTTATTTGGGAAATATGGTCAGAAATATACATATATGGTCAGGGAACTTTTATTATACCACAAGTGTCAGTAAAAATTGCTTATTTTGCATAAACTTGGAAATTTTATAAAAAAAAATTTTTTTGAAACACCCTGTATACACTTATTAAAATATTGGTACCAAAGAGCCAGAAATATCTTAAAGTTATTGTAGATAGCTAGTTTTTCTACTGGAAAGTTTAAAAATTAACTTGAAAAATCGGTGATTTTTATTTTTTAAAAATTTTGTGGGAACCCTGATCTAACTTGTGCTTACTTAGTATTTATTTGTTTAACGTACAGCATTACTTAATTTTTGTTACAGGGAGTGTGTTGACCAATGCCCTCTTGGCCAGTATGGAGATTTAACAGATTTCACATGTCATATGTGTGATAAATCATGCTCCTCATGCTATGGGCCATCATATAATAATTGTTTATCATGTCAAAAGAATTTCCTATGGAAAAACATGTGTGTTAGATCTTGTCCCGATGGATTTTTCCATGGTTTGTATGATGCTTTGATTAAAATACTTCCTTTTATATCAATGTAAATTTTCATAAATGAATTTATCCCCAGTAAAATATAAAGACCAATTAAAATTAAGATGTATTATGTTTTAACCTAATAATGTGTTTTATAATAAACAAGTGCATAACTATGTTTGCAGTTTGATTTGATAAATAATATGAACAAAGTTCAAAGAATTCACAAATGGCTTTAGATACCATAGCTATTTTAACTTGCTGTTTTGTTTTAAGTTGATAATAGTCTAATATTTTTTTTTCAATTAAATATACATTTTCAACATTCCACACTATTACAAGAAAACTGTTTCATAAAAATAGGAATTTGCCCTGTTCATTTTTCAAGCTTCCTTCTATAAAAATTTTTAAGGCAAGCACAAATTTGACTTTTGAATTAAATTATATAATGGAAAATGTTATAGATACATTTGATTTTTTTTCAGAATCTTCTAATCATTTATGTTACCCTTGTTCATCTACTTGTGCAGCTTGTGAGTTCAATGGTTTGTGTAACTGCAAAACAGGGTTTTTTAATTACAAACAAATGTGTGTTTCAGTTTGTCATGATGGGACATTCAGTCAAAAACAAAGGTAAGATACATTTGTAATTTTAGGAGTTATTACAATCAAACATTAATATTCATTAGTATTTTTTAAAACCAATTATTGTTTTTTTATTATCATACATGTGATTCTTCCGCCAATTGGCGGAAATCCGCCCATTTGCTTAGCAAAATTAAAATCCGACAGTTCGATTTGCAAAACTGAAATTCCACTTTCTTATGTTCCAATCGTTTTATACTGAGAACTCTGACCGCTAGTGGGGCCTAGAACTAAATTTTAAGAAAAAAAATTAAAACAATATCGAAGTAATATGAAAATTAGTTAAGATTTAAGCTAAAAAATATGAATCTAGCCGAATCCTAGATCTCGGGTTATACCCTGTCTTGGGTCATGTGTCATAAAAACCCAACAAACCTAGATCTCGGGAAGTAGAAGCCGATGGACCCCTTCTTCTTAAAATGATGATAAATTTTGGTGCCATCAAATTTTTTTAAATATTTTTCGCCAATTTTTTGTCTGTCTAATCACATGTATGATTGTTGAAGAAAAAATAGAGTATTAAATAAATAAAAAAAATTATAGCTAATGAGGAAATCAGAAGTCATTTTGAGCAAAAACTAAAAGGGTCTAATAATCCATATCAATGTTTTTTTAAAAATTGTTTTGTGTTCTCGAAAACCATGTGAAATATCGTCACCTAACGGCCGTATTCTACACAAACGTCGTAACTCAATATCATGTGGTTTCATCTGGTTTTAGGACTTTTTCGTATTCTACTCCTCCCATAAATACAGATATCATGTGGTAAATCTTTATCTGGTAAATTTGGGCGGTAATTCGAATTACACTGTTCTCAGGCTAGTATCGAAAAAGTTTAAAATGTCTTTTTATTAAATAATTACATTATTTTCAGATTAATTGCTCTTGTACATCAAAAAGCGCTCTTAGGAATTAATATTCATCATCTAGAATGAAACAACATCTTTATTTTGCGAAGGAACTATGTTTTCTGTGCGTAGGTTGCTACAAATTGCACTGCAAACAGGCCGTTTAGCCGCCAACTTAAATCTATTACTACGATTATGGATTAATATTTTATTCATTAAAATATTCGTCATTGAGCACTTGTTATGATGGAATATTTTTTCTTTCATTGTGAAAAAAGTGTTTTAACAAGATTAAAGGTTATATTAATGTATCTAAAATAGTCTGCTGGAGTTCCAATAATCAGAAGGGATTTCATTTAGCTTTCTGATTTATAGATGGCAGTACAACTACTGATTGAAGTGAATGATAATTCAATTTTTAACCAAGATCTCTGTACCAAAATCAGTTTTTTTTATTGTTTGAAGAGTTTTTAAGTTCATGAAATATGTTATAATTATTGACACTACCTTATAATAGTCAGATTAGTTATTTCTGTTAGGACGGCAAAATGGCGACCCAGCTTGATGTTCGGAAAGCCAAGTTACCATCGTAGTAAGTTAACCAGATGCAAACCAGATGGATTAGAATACCAATTTTTTTACTACACGTCGTAACACGGAATCATATGGTATAGTTACAACATGGTAAACTCAATGGAGTAGAATACGGGCGTTAGATAAAATATACTATCTCCGAAAAACCACGCAGCTCAGTCGTTCAGTTCCCATCGTGTTATTGGCAGTTTTGGCGTTGTTAAAGGGTTACTGCAAGGCATTGTTGACTCCTTCGGTCCTAGCCGCTCTAAATTTTTGCTAGGATTCTATGATAATCTCTGGCAGTCTGATATGACAAGCAGGTTGCCACATCAGACGCTACATTTTCGTCACCTTAAAATCAAATAACAGTCTTTTGGTTTTATTCAGGAATATTCGGAATTGCGAGTGGGGAAGCTCATTTCATTAGTTTGTAAGCGTGACATCATCGAACTGGCAAAGAGCCAAACCAATCAAATGAGTGTCTCTAAAAATATGAAGTAATTATTATTATTAGATTTAGTGGTAGTATTTAATTGGTGGATTGGTTATGGGTAGTGGTTTGAATTGTCATCTGGTAGTAAGTCGCCAAGAATCTGTGATCCCCGAAGTTTGTCGAACGGAGATAGTACTTTTTGATATTAAGGTGAAGATGTGCTCTTTCAGAGAGCTGAAAATTGGAAGCTGCCATAAAAGAAATTTTAAGTTTTTTTAAATGGGCTTTGATGTTTAATTTTTTTATAGTTTTCTGTGATATGTATATAAGAAATACATCTGAATTATCTCACAGGTTATATGTAAACTCTTATTCCATACTGTAGATTCCCCATTTACGAGCTGTGAGGTTTCCAGATGATGCCAGCAAAATACTAAAATAGTGTTTTTCACCAAAAATTTTGTGTTAATTTTTTATTATTGTTTATACAATTTACTCTCTGGAAGACTATTCTAATAAATGATCATCTTGGTCCTAGAACTTTCATTCTAATTTTATTTTTTATGAAATCAAATTGAAATTTTAGCTGTCAAAATTGTCATGAATCATGTGCCTCTTGCTATGGACCACACGATTATCAGTGCTTGACTTGCCTCGAGTCCTTTTTACTGCACAACGGCTCATGTTATGAAAAATGTCCCAATAACTATTATGCTAGTGAAAACTTCCTTTGCCTCAGGTAAGGTAAATTTTCAAGTTTCTATGAATACCATCTAAAACATGATTTAAAATGATGTCATTTTTATTTACTTACAAACTTTTCAAATTTAGGTGTCATCGATCTTGTGAATCTTGTGTTGAGAATGGTTTCTGTTCAAAATGTAGCAATGAATGGGATAACATTCAAGATGAATGTTTATATTCTTCTGCATGTAAAACAGGTTTGTATATTCTTAATATAATTGAATTGAATATAGTCTATAAAATATTAAAAGAACTCATTCATACAAGGAAATAATTGCCTTTAAAAATTGTTTAAGCTCTCTTCAATTCATATTTTCTTCTTAATTGTCTAAATGAGATTAACTAAACTTCCATTCAGAGGGCTGGGCAAAGAGTTAGGGGTTAGAATGGCGTAAAATATGGCGTATTGTTCAGTTTCATCTATAAATGGTGCCTTTTATTTCTTTGTGACACACTTGATTTATGAATAAAGGAAATTAGAGCTACCCTTTAAAATCTAAATGATCCTTAAGGTTTCACATTATAATATATTTTCAGGTTGGCTCAATGAAATCGAATCTACCTGTGACCCATGCGGTGCTAATTGCCAAAAGTGTTCTGGTCCAGATGAGGGAGATTGTATATTATGTCAACCCGGGTAAATTATATTTAAATATTTTCATTTTGTGCATATTAAGGTTATATTACAGCTGACTCCACTTAATGTTTTAATAGTTTTTTGCCGATAAAAAACTGATAACTATCCGATTGATAATGATTGATGGTTCCATGCTAAAAAGTGGTAAACTATTCTCTATTCATTTTGAATAGGCCGCTGAAAATATTTCTTTCCCCCTCCACTGAATCAGTAACAATGGCTACTTTCAACGTAAAAGCAATGAAGAATAGAGTGTTGTTGGTTCTTATGCCACTTGGAATATCCAAGCACTATCCGCAAAGCGTACAGGATTTAAAGCGAAGGGGTTACGTCTCCTGAGAAAGTGAGGCCCATGAATGGAAGGAGTCCGACTTAAGCCTTGGATGATAGATACTGCCACCATCTAATGCCACCTCCAAAATTTTGCCATGTCCCTTAAGGGGAGGGAAATAGTCTCCAGAAGACCTATGGTAAACTACCCAGAAGACCTATGGACCCATGATAAACAGCGTCATGACCGACCACAAGACTTTCGGACCCACAGATTTAACGAGCACATACTCCGCATATACTTGGTGGGTCTTCAGCGGTGTCGGGAATGGAACCCATGACCCTCCAATCCCGAAGCCGATGCCTTAACCACTAGGCTTCCCACAGCCCCACAAAGTATAGAGTAACTATGGTTACGCTTCTAGTGAGGGGGAAAGCACTATTTTTATTGATATTTTCAAATAGTTTATTAGTGCCTTATATAAGCACTATTCAAATATTTGAATGGAAGTGTATTTTTGCTGTTAGTATTGTGCAGCATGCAGTTTTGCAAATTAATCTTAAAGTTTTTTTAACCATTTCAGATCCACCCTCTATATTGTATTTATATTTTTTATTAGTTATCTCTGGGTGGAAGGAAGCTGTACTAAACAATGCCCTGATGGTTATTTTCCCTCCAAAGATGAGTGTACTCAATGTTATAAACTTTGTTCAAGATGTGAAAGCAGTGGTAAATGCCTTTCATGCATAAAAGGTTTTCTTCTATATTTTGGAAAGTGCTATTCATCTTGTCCTGCAGGGTAAGTTAATCCAAATTTTCATTTACTCAAAACGTTGTGTACTTTCATCTTACTTACCTCTTTTTAGGTAGTTTCTCCATTTTATGTTGTTTTTACTAACTTTAAGCCAAAAATATTTAAAAGTGGGTTCAGGGATTGTACGTGTAGAAAAGGGGTTTTTAACACATGTAGAAAAATTAAATCTCCAGTTTGAAAAAGAGAATAAGTCCTAATTGACTCTGCTCAAAACAATCTCAACCTTTGAACATGAGTGAAAAGAGGGGAAAATAACTACCTCCTATAGGGAGATTAGCCCCTTGAAGTTGCGAAATCAATGTCCATTCATTGTATTTTTTCAATTAATTTGGAATTAGAGTTAATTTGTCTTTCTGTTCTTATTCTTTGTGGTGTAAACTAGGCCAAAATGAAATTAGCTTTAAATTTAAAAATGTTTTAACTTTTTTTATCCAGGGAATGTTTGACTCTCTTCATATTCACTTACACCATTGATACTGCTATAATGACTCAGTTTCATAATAATTACTAAATTTTATTTGTATTAACCTTTTCATTTCTAACTTTTCTGCTGGGAACTAAACAGAAATATAATTTAAACGTCAATTAAAGTGGTTTTTAAGATTTTTCTTCACTTAAAATTCCATAAGTGAATATAGCTTTCACTTAATATAGTTTTCCGATTTTCTCATAACTTGGTTTTTGGACTTATTCCCTTTTTCAAATTGACGATTCCATTAGACTACTGGGTTAGCTTTTAAAAAACATTATATATTTTGTCTGTGGGCCATGAAAACAGCAGCCCATGGCTTGGAGGACACTAGCTTTGTTTTCACATTTATTTGTTTTAACCTTTAACTGAGTTATTGTATTTAATCAAGTAAAGATGTTTCTTTGTGTTTTGTTTAGGTTTTATGATAATGGGAATGGTAAATGTGAAAGGTGTCATCCCAATTGTTTACATTGCAATGGAAAATCTAAGTTTAACTGCACCTTATGTCGAAAAGAGATTTATCTTGTTGATAATTCCTGTCAACCCAAGTGCCCAGTTGGTTATTTTCCTACCTCTAGTGTTGACCAAAATGAATGCTTACCTTGTTATTCATCATGTGAAACTTGCAGTGGTGAGAATTATTTTTTTGATATGTTCCCATTTAAATTCCTACTTATGTTATTTCTTTATAGTAAATAGACATGGAATAAGATGTCTCTATAGTAGTTAAAAAGCTTGATCTCAAAATTTCAAGATAACATTAAACCACAGTTTTTTGTAAAAAAACCCTTCAAATCAACATAACAACCCTTCAAAGAACATAAACAAAATTGTTAATTAGCTTATTTAAAAATTTTCGGAATCAGGTGTTTCTCAAATTTATGAGAATAACAAGTAACTTGCACCCCCACTCACTCACTGAAAATCATCCGCCATCTTGTAAAGAAAGAAATAATATTGGATATTTCAAGTATCGTAAAAATTAACGTATTCAGAAAGTATCGAAAGATACAAATTAACATTTTCAAGAATAACTTTGTATTCAAGATATTCATGAATCTGAAATATACGTATCGTTCTCGGCGATATTCTTTGGATTCAAATATCTGAAAGAATGTATCGTTCTCGGCGATATTCAAATACCCAAAATAACATTATTTCGATGAAATATTTTTCTGGCAATAATCGAAATAATAACGGAATAATCGGTATAATAACGTATCGTTCTTTTTCACGAAACGGAACTGAAATATTTACATAGGCGTCATTCTTATCTACAATTAACTAGATGAAACTTTAGGAACGGTCCCTTAATTGAGATTCTCGGTGCTTTTTTTCACCTGCTCTTCTCTGCAGTGTAGTCATTTCGAAAGGCTTTATCGGATGTTGGGGGTGAGCGTATATTAAATTCTTGATTAGACTGATCTAGCCTTTTCGCTCTTTATAAGGCTCGTACACAAGGGTATCTTTTAATTAATTCTCAATGGAAATTTGCTGATAAAATAACGTGATACATTATTTTTTGGTAACGTTATTGCCATTATTTTTCGATAACGTTATTTATTAATGTTATTAGTTATTTTACCCACCTCTAATACATATATTTTTATATTTTTCATCTTATTTTTAAGTTTTGGCACAAAAAATTTGTAAGTAAATTTTTAAAAATGTATTGTGATATTTATACGCTTTTTTAGCTAAAATAGATGAAGTTTTCTTCTTAGACAAAATATGTTCCTATTCTATTACTTATTTCTTAAGTGTATTATACTACAATAGTTGAATTCTATAGGAATCTATTGTATACTTTTTATAACCTCTTAAATTTATTTTTTAATTTCAGATTTTGGACCATCTTTCTGTCTAAGTTGTCATGATAACTCTTCTTTCACAGATGGAAAATGTATTCCATGCTTTGATCAGGAATTTTTTAATAAGAATTCTAAGGTTAGCTATCTCTTTGTTTTAGTTATTTTTTATTTAGAAAAAGTATACCATTTTTAAAAATCAAGCCGTTTATTTTTAAAAACTTAATAAGTAAACATATTTATTTATGGGCTTATAGTCTTCTATTAACTAATAGTCTTAGCTTATAGTCCGCACTTTTTATTCAGATTATTTAAATAATTTCTAAAATAATGAATGAATATCGGAATAGTTTACAAGCTTTGCCTTGTCTTGAGGAATGTCTAACTCGTTGTGGTTCAGCAAATTTTGAAATTTTGTCTTAACCTACAAAAGTCTACCTGTGAACGTTTTTTTAGATTCTATTCACAATAACAGTACTAAATCCAAAACATAAGTAAACTCAAAATATATAATTTTTATTTTTTTAAATATTGTGATTGTGTGGTAAATGTGAAAAACTATGTTTTAAAAAAATCTTGAACCACATCAAGTTTTAAATGTTTTTTTTCCACTCAAACTAATTATTCCTTCTCTCACTATGTCTCTACAAAATTTCACAATTTTTCAACAGTGTTTTTTTTCTGTTAGAAACTTAGAATTGTAGATTTTAATTATGAAAATCAATAGTTGAATTTAGTTCCTTATACTGAACAGATGAAACATTTCATTCTTTATTTATTCTATTTTCCGGGATGGATGGCCGTGTTGTTTGGAATTTAACTCCAGACCCTCTTCTTTGGAGAGCACCAATACGGCCATCCATCCCAGATAATGGAATAAATAATTACTTATCAGGTCGTGAATTTTTTTATCAATTTATAACATCTCATTCTGATTGTGTGTCTGATTATTTTTGTTTTACAGAAATGCGAAAGATGTCATCATAGATGTGGTCGATGCTTTGGTCCCAATGCCACTAACTGTTTATCTTGCACTGCTCCTTTGAGACTTGATGAAGTTAATCATATCTGCTTGCCATGTTGCTCAAAAACTAAGAAACCTAATTGTTGCTCTTGCAGTAAAGATCTAGGTTGGTAGAAGTTTCTTCATTTAGTTGTGCCTTTCTTTTTGAACAATTCATTAGTTGTCTAAAAAAACTTTCTTTTTCAGACATATGTCTGAACTCGGACCATCCTCGAAGTATTGTCAGCCTATCTTCTCAGGTCTTTGATGAAGTCACTATTCCTTTAAGACATATTGTACCTATTGTAATAGCTATCTGTTCATCTGTGGTGTTATTATATGCCTTAGTGTTTGGACTTTTACAAGCTCACTCTATGGGATGGTGCAATATTAAGTTCAGAGAACAACAATATGAACGTGTGCCTAGTAATTTGGCTGCAAAGTTTGATGTGGATATGGAAAAAGTATCCCTTACCCAAGAAGAGGGAGATTTAGATGATGAAGATGAAATTTATGAAAAAGTTTAATTAAAAATAATTTTAGAGCCTGATGATCAAATGTTCTTAACATTATGTGTATATCTGTTAATACATACCAGACCTTCAGAGCTTTTTTATACTTATCAATGTGTTACTTGTGATAATTATACAATAATAACTTTGATTTTTCAAGAAGTGTAACATTTCAGAATTAAGATTGTCTTTCTATTCTGATTTTGACCTTTTCAGGACAGGCATGTCACTAGACAACAAATAATTGTTCGCCATGAACAGGTATTTCATATGCACAACACTTCCTTTAAAGGTTCAGGACAAGGGTCTCCTGTATATTATTCAAGTAAAATAAATAACACTAGTCAACAAAATTGAACTTTTTTATGCCGAATTCGAATATGCAAGTTGTTTTTCTCCATCATCCAGTTTTTTTTGTGACAGATTTTAATTCAGAACGAAGAGTTGCATTTTACATAAAGACCTAATAGTATTGGACTAACTTGAACTGTAAAGGTTGAAATATTCGTCTGTGTATGGCATCAGTGTAAATCAGAAAAAAAGATTTTCCGATCCCTCGCGAAACCCTTGAGGAAGCTTCGTGGAACCCCGGTTGGAAAACGCTGCCTTAGAACAGTTACTATTAGTCAGTGTAAATAAAATTGGTGGCTCGTCACCATGGCAACAATGTCTCAGTGCAATAGAAATACATTGTCACTAGTGGGAAACGACTAGTAGTGACCTACCAATTTTATTTATACAGACTATAAGCACCACAAATAAATATATAAAAAATTTAATTGTGCCAAATCTGTGGGTGATGGAAAATTTCTGATTGCAGATTTGAAATAAGCGTAAAAAAGTTACCTTAGAAGCACTATAGAAGTATCTTGGGCCAAAAACCTTGTTTACCAATGTAATTAATTTGTACCAAACCATAAACAAGGTGAAATAGATCACTTTTGAACTGCTGCCAAAATTTTTCCAATAAAGATTTTGGAATGCTTTTAAAAGCATATTAAGAGACCCAATCTATACTTTTATAACTCATTTAAAAAATTCATTTACCATGCTTGGTTGATTTCATATATTTTTAAGTGCTGTGATCCCATTTACCCTCAATGCTGTGTAAATCGGAACACTGCCAGTTTTTGTAAAAAAGCAATTTTTTTTAACGTTTTTAAGTGATATAGGATCAGAAAATGAGGATTTAAATAGTTTAATATAAGGTAAAATTAAAAAATTTTATGAAGAGTAATGAATAAATTTTTAAATATACATATATCATAACAAGGATGCTTCTCCTTTACAAAATAAAAAAAAGTTAAAAGAAAAATCGACTTTTATTTATAAAAAAAATTATGACATTTTATTTCCAAGCTTTTATCAAAAAGATCATGCTAGTTTGTTAGTTGCAATACTATACATTATAAATTCTTACTGACAGTAGAAAAAAGGGGATGTTAAAAATTATTCTGAGTGTATGAAAAAGAAATTGAGAATAATCTATTATATTTTATTTCGTATTTATATATCTTAATATTCAATTTTAGTTTTACGTTTTCACTGGGGTTTCACGTGCTTCTATGGACGAGCCGCCACTGGGGAAAATACTGTTTAACAGACGTCAAAATTACAGAAGGGGTTGGGAATCCAACCCAGAAATTTTTTTACTTGACGCTCAAAAGTAGTGTTTTAACTCCTTTTGAGACTATTGGGGTTACACCCAAAACTCCTTGTGGAAGTTACAGAATTTTCAAGGAACTTGCTACTATTTTTCACGAAACAGTGGAAACCTTGGAGGGGGCAGTTGCCCCTCCCCCTAAATGTAGGCATACCATATTTTCTTTTGTCCAACCCAGGACATATTTTTGAAATTACTTAATAAGTACAATATCAATTCATCAAAAATTAATAAATAAGTAAAAATATTCAAGCTGAGAAACATCAGAGAGAAATATTAAATTTATTTTTTATTTCTAATTTTCATTTGGCATTACTTTTTTCAAAAATTGTTTGACTTAATTCCACCATAAAATTCACATAAAAGTAAGCTATTAAAGTAAACCAACAAACACACTATTTCAAACCTCTTGGCGGACCTGGAAAAAGTGCCCGAACCTACGAACCTGGTTCGGGGGAAGCCCTTGCCAGCTTCATAGAAGCAATACATAAGGTTTGGGGAAATTCTATTAAGTTTGGGGGAAGGTTACAACTTTTTCCAGGTCCGCCTCTTGGTCAGAATTGTTTAATAAAAATATCTTTCAAAACTTAATATGAAAACCCTGGACGTATGGTAAGTCTACCTAAATGATGCGCACACCTTAGACTACTAGGAATCACTTAGGGATGGGGTTGGAAATGCCCGTCTTACGACCTAGGGGTTTTTGTAAACAGGCATGGGAAGTCGTAATCTCTGGTTGAAACTAAAACATAACAATATAAAAAATTGTATTAAAACAGCAAAATTGTATGGTTCCATCATTTTAAATAATAATAACTTTATTGACATGACAAATAATTATAAAAAATCTTTGAAGAACATATTCATCACCATGCATTTATAACATTAAACCAAATTAAGAGCCAAAATTTCAATCCTTTTTTTTAACTTTTTAGGCTTAAAATAAGTCATAACTATTATGATTGGCCTGGTTAAACATATACTGAAATTTCAGTACTTGTACTTATTGTTTTTCCATGTAACAATTACTGGAATGGAACGATTTTGCTGGTTTCAATCCAATAAATATTAAAAGGTTACGTATCAATTTCCACTAGGGGTTTAAACAACTTCCCAGGGCTGCTTATAAAAAACCCCAAGTTGTCAGTGGGGCATTTCTGACCTCCATCCCTATGGGATTTTAAGTCTAGGTGTACTCTATCCCTCCTAGAGAAACACCTGGTATAACAGGGTTCCCTGTTGAGTCAATCATTAAACATTCTCCCTTAAAAAATAAATAAATCTGAGAGTCGAAAATACTGATGGAAATTACGAAAAGTGATCTTCTGAAAGATAGTAGATCCCTTATCACTGGCTGGCGACAAGTAGTTTTTCCCGCATACGATCGGAACAAGAGAACTCGAATTCACTGTCAGTTTGTAAAACTGGCCTCAGGTTACGTTCATAACAGTAAAGTTTTAAAGAAAATTTCTAGAAAAAGCAAAGATCTGTTTAAATGAAGTTGGATTAGTGGCTGAGAAAATTCAAGGACCCAAGTCATTTTTCGAGGACCTAGAACGTTTTTCAAGGACTTTCAAATACCTAAATTTAGCCTTAAAAAATTCAATGACTTTTCAGGACCATGGGTACCTTGTATAATTTAAAAAAAACAAGAACACAAACATTTTTTCAAAATTAAAAAAATAACGAAATTTTTTTTGAGCAGTCAAACTTAATATCAAATTAAACCTTGTAAATTCTCTTTGAAAGGAGAGGGTGACGCATATTTCTCAGCCATAGAGAACTGGAGTTGTGCAAGAATAAAGAGCCTAAAATTGGATAATCTTTTCTTTGAATTTTAAAATTATTTAACTAAAAAATTACAAAGAAAATTGAACAGTAAAAACATTTTCTCATATCATAGGAAAATCAATTCCTGAAAGTTTCTTTAAAATCCAAAAGGGTCAGGTTGAAAAATTTATGTTGATTTGATATGGAACGACCCCGTAAACAGGGTGTTTCAAAATTGTTTCACAGCTTTTATGTGGAACCAACACCTCCTAGGGTCATGCAAATGTGGTGCACTCCTAGGTAAATGACCATGCTGAATCCAGAGACCACTTACTGCATCCCTAGCAGCAAAATAAGAAAGTTAAAAAATCAAAAGACTAAAAAATTGATTGAAAACTTCAATGAGGAAATTGTTTGCAATACTGTAAAAAGCACCGTATAAAGAAAGTATAATAATTTCATGAAGCTTATCTTAAATATTCAAGGAGATACACTCGAACCTGTTTTTGTGAGGTCTTTTTACTGCAATTTTTATATACAGCACTAAAAAAATTGCCGAAAAAAGCCAGCACTAATAAAAAATCTCACAAAAACAGGTTCGAGTATTAGCATGTAAAAATAAGCGCTTTTTCAGGCTTCAAAAAAGAAAAAGTTTGCAAGCTCTATGATTTTTTAATTAAAAAAAATTTGCTTCTTTAGAACGCAAAGCTAAATGATAAAATTGAAAAACCTTGGAAAAAGTTTGCAAATTTTCCCCATTATATCCACTTGCTTAGTTTTAATTTCAAATTAAATAAAATTGGTAATAACTTAAGAGAGAGACCCAATTTCATATTCGGGCACTAAATACCGAGAGCAAGTTGATGAGAAATTTGTCAATAGAAGTTATCAAAACACTTTATTTATGTACTTCGTAGGTAATGTTATACACAATACAGTAGAAATACAAATTTACATTTTGAGAATAATTTTTGTAGGAAAATAGGATTTACACTTTGATTATACAAATATTTAATGAATGATATTGTGCAACTGTGCTAAATACTTCAGGCTGTTGACAAGCATACAGCCTGCATTTTTTTCAATGAATATGTTTTATATTCCATATATAAGATGGTTTTTAAAAAAAATTTTAGTATCTAAATACGATTACTTTTGAGATTAATTCCCTGTTTAAAAATACCTTCTTAAAACAGTGTATGCAACTTTAAAAAAACTACTGTGGTCTATAAGGAAGTTTTTGTTTTTATTAAGTTTTACTATTTAAGGCAGAAGTTTTCTTTATTAAGCAACAATTGATCCCAAGTATCTTCCTTCATTTATATATAAACATTTTATCCTCAAAACTGTAGTTTAGAGTTATACTACATTCACACATAAGTTAATCTAGTTTAAGTGCTAATCTAGCTTAAATATAGCATTGTAACAATGCTATATTTAAGTTAGATTAGCACTTAAACTAGATTAACTTTTCATGTGTGGATGTATTAGGGTGCTAACAGGGCAGTTGAAAACAACTGTCATGACTGAATGGCAGAAAGTCATTAATAAGTTTTTTTATAAGATGTACAATCGTGAATGGAGATTATTAATGTGAGGAAATTGCTAAGCTAAATGCCTCTAGAACTCGATACATGTAGAAATAGACAAAAATAAGTTAAAATAGCTGCAAATGAACACTTAATAGATGTTACTACCAAATTCTACTAAAATAAGACGATGTTTGGATGATGCAAAACAAACTTTTTAGTTTTATTGGAATATATGATAACTCTCAATTAACAAGAATCGTATTGTACGAGGAAAGACAGAATATGGCAACTGAAAACCACCTTCTTTACCTGTATATGAGAGTAAATGAAAACATACCTGTCATTTTATTCCATGCTAATTGTAAATGGTAAAACATTTGAATTTGTTTATTTTTATTAATAAAATTTGATAATTTGTGATAAACACTTTGACAGGATGAAGTATTTTCCAACTAGTTCAGGTTAATACAGTTAATGAATTATTCCAACTCAAAAGTTACAATGGAATATCACATTTTACATCTTGTCTACAGGCTTAAAAAACTTACAAAACGTAAAAACATTTTCTAAACCATAGGTTTATTTTTCTTTAACTATTATTTTATTAAGGCCAATAAAAATAATCTTACTCCAATTCAGTGCAGTAGTTGGAAAAATATAGAGGGACTCGCTCTTTTCTTGGCCAGATACCAAATGTTGCAGGGAAGGAGTCCCCTTCAATCTTAATTTATTCCCTTATTGCTTAGTAGAAAATAAGATCTACAGTTGAATCTGCTTAATGCTATTCAGGTTCCGATCATTTCTATTTAATTTAATGTAAAATACATCGTATAATGTGATCAACATGCTGCTTAATGTTATCAAAATTTGTCCATATCCCCAAAAAAATCTGCTTTCGAGTTTTGTTTTGAAAGTCAAACTAGATCATCTGGCTCTTTTTCTGAAACTCAGTATAAGTCACAGTTGCACCGTTATGGTTCTTGGCTTTGATTGTAAGAAAAAGAAAACATTTGATGATCTGCATACGACAGAAAAAAGTTAAAAGGGGGAATCCGAATCCATGCTTACAGGATAATATGTAAGCACCGAAATTGCTTATTGTTCAATCAGATGTTATCAGTTTAATCTTGGACAATTGCGATCACATTAAGCGGAGTCAACTGTAATATTTCTCTTTAATGCTAAAAAAATTACTATCACTCTAATGCTAATTGTTATGCTTGGTGCCCCTCCTATAGTTGAAAAATAGCTTAAATTATTTGGTTTAGAAAAAGATATTTAAAATTAAGGCGAGAAATCATTAGGGCATTTTTGATCAAAAAATGTATTTTTATTAAAATTAATTTCTATACTGCAAGTTATATGGAAAAAGTATTCTACATCTACACCAACATGGGTAAGAAAAAGTTTCTTAAACCCTTTAAGGCAGGCGCGGACTGAGACTTTCGTCGCGGCAACTGGGAACAATTGTCAATCAGGACCGCAAAAAGCTAGAGCGTGCGCATTGGGCGACGAGACTCTTGGCCTATTGCCATAGCTCAAATGACAGGTCTCATTGAGATCACATTAAGCCCAATTGACCAATTAACAGCACTGTAAATTTTGTGATTTTTATTCTTTTCTTTCTTTCGGCACAGAATCAAGAGATTAAGTTAATGAAAAGCTAAAGGGCACAAATTATGATGTGGGAAAACTTCTGTGAGCCAAGTAGGTTGGTTGGTTTATTAGGGTTTAATGGTGCAAGGTAAGTAGGTTGGGGATATAAGCAAGATTCTTATCATGAGTGCATAAGAACATTCTTCCATTGGCTTTGCAGTATGCAAAACTTTTCAGGCTTTAGCTTCTCTTGCACTCAATTCTAAGGGGTATTGCTGGATAGTCCTAAACCTTAATAACATAACCAAAAACATATAAAACATGATTTCTGACTTAGATTTTAAACACTTCAATTAAGAAATATGCATCTTAGCTGCACAGTGTAAAAATTGGCTATCAGACCAAGTTAGAAGAAGTCAAACTAAATAAAACTTGAATATTTAAGGGCTAAATATTATAACCTAATTGCTATGAGCACTTGGTTTGATTTAAATAATGTTTGTTTCAAATATTCAATTATGCATCTCTTATTTCAATGATATTATTCCTATCAAAAATATAAAAGGATATGTTTTTAAAGGAAATTCATATTTAACACAAAAAGTTTATCAATGAAAGTATGAAACAAAGGTGGCAAGATGCAAGGGTAAAACTGGTCTCAATTTAAAAATCCCTTTCGCTAAAATAAACAGGCAAAAACAACTTAGCTATACGTGAGAAACATTAACTCCTAAAGAAATAAATCTCAATATATTAATGAGTTTCTCTATTTCCATTTTTAAATCAAATTATTGTGCATTACAGAGATTGTGATACATCAATTGATTGCTAATATTCAAAAATCTTCAACATATAAACTCAATATTACAGGATAATTTTAGTTATTAGATATATTTAGCATATATTTTAAAACGCAAATTTGCATTATTTTAAATTCATAAAAACAGAAAAACTGATGCAATAGGATAGTTGCTTGCATTTGCATCTAACTTGTTTGTTTGATTTTAATTTTCACAACCATAGGCACTTTTCAGTTCTTTTACGATAAAATGTCATACCTTAACATATGACATTAAAATATACTTATAAATTATTCTTTTTATATTTATCTTATCTAACTAAACAGTACTTTTAACCTAAGTAAAACAATGAACATACTCATAAAACTATGTTTATAAAATATTTCCACATAAAAACCACATGTAACAGCAATGCACTTCAACATTTAGACAATACAAAAATGCTGCATTTGTCAAAAATAGTTTGCTAGTTTTCGAAGGGCCAGTTAAAAAAACTTGAGTAAAAAAATACTTAAATAGAAGGGTTATTTAACTTTCACTTTCTGTAAAACTATCATACCAGTAAATATGATCACAATACCAGTCATTGATATAAGAAAATAGAGCTTTCACCAAACTTATACAACAACATGAAGAAACACAATGTTTCTGTTAATAACAACTATGAGTGAAAAACACTGGAATGAATGGTTATTGATTTTATGAAAAATGTGACTTCATACAAGAAAATGGAAAAAAAGAACAAAAACAATATAACTTTCATTTCCAAATGAAATAATACTAAGCACTTTATTCTTTCATATTGACCTACATTTAAAAGTCTCAAGTATCAATTCATAGCGAAGACCAAAACAATTTTTAGACCTCAATAGTTTATTGGAAGCAATGACTTTTAATAATGTTTTAATTAAAACTGTTCTGATCTAAAATAAATCTGAGTTGATTATTAACTTAAGTCAGAATGTGTACAAATCTTAAATTAAAACAAAGAGTATTTAAGGTGAGTTTCAGTATTTTAAAAGAGTATTTCAAGAATTATTTTACATTAAGTAGTCTAAACTCATCAAGGATTTAACTTTTTGGTTTCTTTGATGCATTTTAATAGCTAATTTTTTGTTTACTTAACAATAGTTTCTGCTTTCTTTTTTATTTACTTTTAATCTCAATATACAACAGTTTCTTAAACTTTCATTATTAACTATCAAGTTAAAATAAATTTTATAAACAAGTTGACAACTCTTTATACTCAATCCCTTATAAGAATTGTTTAAATGTAAAAAAACATATGTCTATATAATAAAAAATTACAATGGCTTGTGAGTTACATGTTCTTTATATTGATTTTCAAGTTTTTCATTTATGCATTTATGAAAGTTAAATATCAAACATTTTTAAATGTAGGTAAATATGACAAGGAAAGTGACAGAGAAAAGGTTTTAAGATCAGTAAAACAAATCCAAACCCACAACAAAAGATAAAAATACCAGTTTGACAGTAAGACCATACATCAACAAAAGATGGATATAACAATACCATGGAATAAAAACATCAACAGAGAATATGAAAATATCACCTTTAAATTATAGCTATTTTTAGGATTTTTAGATGAACTACTCACAACCAACTTTTAACACAGTTCAGTTAACATCTTCAAAATAGTGCAAATATATACAATAAATTTCTTTCATAAAATGGTTTGATATTTTTTACTCTAGTTTGAAAAACATCACTGAGCTAAATTAGCAGATATCACAACATTTATGATTAATGGAATGAAGCTTTCAATTTAATGATGCATACACAAATGTTGTACACTTCTACAACCATAGATTCAATCTCAATGAACACCATAACATGGTCAAAATAACTGTGGTTAATTTCTTGCATTATGTTGCTGTAACCAATTCATATTAAATGCAAAATCAAACAAATGTTGCTAAAGCTGGAGATGTAGGTTCTTTTTTCTTTTGCACATATTGTCCGATAAATGACCCATCTTCTCCAAATTTTCCCCCTATTTCGCCCTCACCATAATCAGCCATACTATCAGTGTCGCTTTCATGTCCTTTGAAGCTACTTGTTAAGGATGTTCGACTACCTCTTGGCACAGATTGAGTCTCAACTCTGAAATAATTATCAAAACTGCTAAAATAACACATAACAAATACATTGGGAAAATACTTTATTATTATTATTATCCTTAACCAGGGTTGCTGATTTTTTTGATTTTTAAAAAAAAGTCAAGTGATTTAAATCAAGCAACCCTGTCCTTAACCATTTGACACCAGTTTAATTTTAACAGAAAAGAAGAGGGGTTAACATTATTATAACATTTAAACATTATTTGATAACCTATAAACATTTAATTCACTGAACAAAATAAGACTAGATTATTATTCACACATTAAATAAGTTCATTAAAATCAAAATCCTACCTTAAAATGTAAGTCCAAATTTTGGTTTATGTGTACCAAAAACAGTTTGAAACCCTGTTCTTGGGGTTAAATTTCCAAACATTTTCTAGGGGAGGACCCCAAGACCCCCTTTGAAACTATAACCTTTATTGCTAAAAACTTATCTTATATAAAGTTCTCTTGGACGCAAGTTCTACCTTAAAAAGTGTTGAATAGCTACAATCCTACAATATACCTTTTAATATGGATAAAAGGGACTAAAAAATATTTTTGGGTTCCTCCCAAAATAAATTTTTATATTCGCCAGCACTGATTCAAAATAAGAGCTCCCACCCATGGCCGTATCCAAGAGGGATTAAGGAGTTGAGCCCATTCCAAAATTAGTACGTATGTCTATTATGATGCTTTATGCCTTAAAAATTATGAGGATTATACAAGGAGTGATCCACCTTGAGTGAAACCTAAATGGTCCCCAATGTCCAAAAAGGAGTCATAGAACTACTTTTTAGGGTCAAATTACAAAAACGTTTACCTCAAAATTAAAACACTCTTTGCTTTCACGCTACCCACTAAAATTTACAAGGTCAAATACCCCTCTGGAAACAATACTGTGGCTACATCCTTCTCTCATGGAGCTTTAAAATTGGTCTCCATAAAGTAGACCCTGCTTGCCCCCCCAAGTGGAACCCTGCACCCATGTAAATCCCCTCTTGTTTCATCGCCCCCTTTAAACCTTTATCGACCTCCAGGGGGTCGGTACTGACCCCTTAGGGAAACCCTGATTTAAACCATCAACCACAACCAGCATTTCGAATAATTTTTACAATATTGATTCCCGCCGTGAAATACTTTGTATTTATATCAGGAGCTATTAATTTCCACCATTGCAATTTCTGTAACACTACAATCTTTTGGTTGGCATTAAAATAATTCTTTTTAGATATTTTTGTAGGTATTTTGAACTCAGCTTCACACTTTTCTTTTTAAATTTACCACATTGAAACCAAGTTTAAAGATATCTGTCTTTTTTTCTACCAAACCACCTTCACTTCAAGGATAAGCTTGGGAAAAAACCAACTAAAGGGAAATATTTCTTGTTCCAGATATGTCTATAAACTATGACACTAAAATATTAAAAACACTTTCATACTTTTTAATTTTTCAGGTACAGAAACTTACTCATTAGCGAAGGGGTTGCTACATGTGCATAGCTGCCAACTCTTCCGGTTTAGCAGGAAGATTTCAGTTTTTTTTCATTGATTTTTTACTAAAAAAGATATCCATTCCTGCCATGTATTAACCTACTTGACATAGCTATGATAGGTAACCAAATTGGCTAACTCAGATTAAAAAAATGCTTCTGGTCTTGATTTTTTAAAATCTTCCGTTTTTTTATAATTCCAATGTTGGCAGGTATGCATGTGGAAATAAAATAATACAAAACTGAGTTCTATAAGCTAAATAACTTACGGTTTACTGTATTCATTGAACCCTCCATCATCAGGATAATCTATGTTTCTTCCCTGTGCTGCTTCTTTTTCATGGACAGAATATTTTCCCCCTCTGTTTCTTTTAACTAAGCATACAAGAATAAGTAACAGCAAAAGAAGTGCAATAGCACAAAGCATTCCTATGAACCAGGCAGCAGTCGCTATATTTTCAGGGCCTTCAGGAGCAGCTAACACTGAAAAAGGTTTTGATTAATTCTAAATTACTTTATGTGGTAGTTCAAAATAAGATATATCCTTAACAAACACCTGTTTGTTACCTAAGCCCCCGGTTTCAATTTCTTCTATTCTGCTAGGTGTTTCATAGCTTCCATCAACAGCTACAACCCTCATCTCATACAAGCTTCCTATTTCCAGGCCCTTCACAATAATAAAGTCATTGTTTTCTTCTATCGCAGATTGATCCCAATGGCCTTCTCCTAATTGATAAAAAAAAGAGGTAAATATACGATTCATTTTGATTGCATGAGTTAACTTTTAAAAGATTTGAAAAACAGGAGCTTCACTTAAATACATGCCTTTCCTTCGAAACTGAACATAAAAATAGCTTCCTGGATGTCCGTCAACTGCAGGTATCCAAGTTACTAAAATCGCAGCTTTTCCTTGTTCCCCAGGTAAATGAGAACAGTCAAAAGTAGGAACGTCAGGAACTGAAACAAAAGTAGTTTTATAGCATAAAACAGTCAAATCCCATCAGAATGAACTCTGGTTAATCTGAATAAATAACCAACATATTATGATAATATCAGTTTAAGTGAACATCCAGTAAAAGGGAACTATTCATTAGGGAAAAAGCAATCTAATACCATCAAATAAGATAAATTAATGAATTACAAGGTTTTATTGCTCAAGGTTTTTAAAACATTGCTTGAATAGAAGACAAAAGATTATAAAAATACAAAAAGGATACAATTTTAGCAACACCATTAAATTAATATCAGAAAATATTTTAATAAATAGAATGAGATGTGTTCTAATGACAGATGAAGTATCATGCTATCCCTCTCAGGTCTCTTCTTGGAGGACTTGTAAAACAGTGAAGCCAGTGCTGAATTAGACGGTGTCTGCAAGCACCATCAAGGCGCCTGCAAGAAGTTGGAATGCAGGAGTGTCAGTGGTGCTAACAGATCATACGCCCACAAAGCTCAATTCAGAAGTTCTGCTTGCTGTGCATGTAATACACATTTATAGAAAACACAAAGCATTAAAAGGTTAGAATGAGATAGCTATACTATTTTTCAAATTATCAGTCTTTACAAGTATAAGTAATCGGAAATATTTTACAACTTACTATTTTCTGCTGCTTGCACATTGGTTTTGACTTCGACGTAATAGGGATCCCCTTGTCCAACTTTGGTAGTCGCATGGATTATTACTCGATACTTTGTGTCAGGTTTAAGTCCTGCAAGCTTAGCTCTAGTTTCTCTGGGATCATTAATTGCAGGCTGTCTTTCCAGCATAGTTTCCAAAGAAGTACCTTCAACTTTTTGATAATATATGCGATAGCCAGTGAGATTTCCATTAGGTTCAGAAGGACGGTTCCATATCAGGTACAAAGCACTAGCTCCCATAGGCATAGCTTCAAAGTATGATACTGGTCCAGGTGCTACAAAGAGGAATTTAATAACTGTCAAATGAGATTTGGACCAGAAAAAACACTGATCTGACACTCTGACCTTTTCCAGGGTGGCTACAGAAACTGAGAAAACAAATTTCCAGGACTAAACTTACAGCTTTTCCCTGATTTACGGGAACTTATTTTATTAATTTCCTGGCTTTCTCTGTACATGTGCAAAAAAGATAATTAAAAAAATCACTACTTGTTATTTAAAATGGAAAAATACATATAGAATATTAAAACTTAGACTTAGAGTTATTATTAAGTCCAAGCAGATTATGAGAAGCAGAATATGTTTCTCACTTACCCATTTTAGACCAAGCATAGAAATTTTATAAAATGTTGTAATATTTTCACTGAAACATGCTTAAATTACATTCATTAAGACACAAAAAAAGCTCCGTTCATAAAAATAATATTTTAACTTCAGTTGCTAACTTCTTTTCCCTCATTATTTAAAAGTTCTGATTCTAGTTTTAAAATACCTTTTAATGAAGAAAATCATCCAAATGAACCTTCCAAAAAACTAAAAATAGTGAGGTTAAAGTTTCTTAACCAGTAATCTAAGGTTAACAAATCTAGAGTTTTTGTAAGGGGACTGAAGTTATTATAATTATCATGACTTTAAGAGTTTTCTTCAATCAACATCATACATTTAATAATTATCAACCTTTTTCATAAAAACAACGATTTAATTCAAATGGAAAATAAATGTTTGCTATATGCGAAAAAATGAATTTATTTGATGATTTTATGGGATTCAGCTCATAACCATTGATTCATCCTTGTAATAATTGTCACTATATTAGAAAGGTAATATATGTTTTATTACCATGTAAAATTGTGAATTTATTTATTTAAGGAATTTCCTATGTATATTTATTTTAAAACTTATACTTGTTTAACTTTTAAGTATCTTGTCATTCAACAAAATAAGTCTATTGGTTTTAAAGATAGAACTTTTTAACAGATTTTTGATACCGACGATAATTCAGAATTTTTGTAGGTCTTTATTACTTTTAAAATTTTGGGGAAATTTTTGTATGGATTAGGGGAAATTTTGGAAGCAAAAACATTTTCTGCATCCCTGAAAGGAACAAGTTCTTGGATATCCACAATACTGTATTGGTGTTTTAAAAGTAAATCTAAATTTTCACAACATTTGAGTGTTCAGTTTGGGGCATTAAAGCATTTGTTTGTATTTTCTAAAAATTTAGCTACTGAGTATTTACACAAAACCAAAAGTTTACTAATTCAACTTAAATTACTCTAAAATTGATATTATTGAAACATACTTCCTTCGGGAGTTGGTACATCAATGACGTCTGAAGGAGGTCCATTGTAAACATCGTTGAAGGCACACACTCTAACATAGTTATTTGAATGAGGTCTTAAAATGTTAACTAGAGCTTCTGTGACATTCCTGGGGACTTCAACATATCGTAAATGTTCTTCACTTTCATCCTTTGTCCAAGTTTGAATCTTGTACCCACGAAAGTGTCCATACAAAGAATCTGGAGACACTGGTTCCCAACTAAAAATAGCAGATTTTGCATCTTTAGTGTGCAAAAGACGGAAGTTTTGAGGAGCTTCTCTAGGAACTAAAAAAAATTTTTTAACATTAGGCATGATTAAATGAAGCACAAGTACATAAGAGTCAATTTTTAAAGCTGTAAAAATTATTAAGATAAAAAATTTACAAAACAGCATTGATTTAAGGTTGGACCAAACCAGTTATTTCTAATGATGGGTAACAAAGTGATAAAATACCAGTTTTAAGAAAGTTCAACTTTGATTATTTTATAATTCAGAAATGTATGCAGTTTGAAATAATCAGGATTTTTAAGGAATAATATTATGAGTTAAGCCACTCAAAAATATTTTATTTTATTTACCATCCTCTCCAGAATATCCTATAACTTCTACAGGAGTCTGTGCTTGCCCCCGCCGATTGTGAGCTTCAACTTTTATTCTGTAACGCACGAATGTCGGCTGAAAATCAACTACCAATTGGTTTTGCCGCCAATCAGTTATTTTTGCATGCTCCCATTGTGAATCATCATCTCTTTTATAAAAGATTTTGTAAAAGAATTCTGGTGCATTGTGTTCCACAAGAGGCATGGGCTAAAAAAAGGAAGAAAACAAAACAATTACTATATACACAAAGAATAATTTGAGAGGCTTCAGCAGTTTTGAATTTAAAACATAAATTGAATAATCTTAGATGCAAGCAGGGTTCATTCACCTTTTGAGAGAGAAAAATCAAGGCCTTTTCAAGGCTCTCAAATGTGAAATTCAAGGCTAGGTATATGCCCTAAATGCAATCGGGACTGGGACAAAAGCACTTATTATTCACCAACTAATATAATTTTCATCAACCTATATATTGCATTAGTAACTACAAAAATATCTTTATTTACATATAGTTGACTTTTTACATTGTACAAAATTTAAAAGTTTAGGTAGTCAACCAGATGCATAGTTACCTGAATATGCATTTTGTTACAGGCATTTTACATTTAAGTGTATGCAAAAATGGTTTTTGTGTTGGAGAAGGGGGCAACAATATCCAATCTCATAGTCTCTAGAGCCAAAAAAATTGAGGCTCAGTTAAAATTCAAGGATTCTCAAGGCTAATAGGGTAAAATACGCTTTTTCAAGGCCTAGAAAACGAAATTTTTAAATTCAAAGACTTTCAAGGCCGTGTACGAACCCTGTGCAAGGTTTAGTCAAAAATATAGGCAAATGAAAACCTGATATAGTTTATAACTTTTATAACAAAATAAGTTCATGTTAGATAGATACTTACTTCACATAGTTCAGTTAGTATACACACTGTTGATTTTAAACAAATACAAAATCAATAGAATCAAATACAAAAAATGTTTAAATTTAAATTGTTTACATTTATGAGCAACTTATTGATTTATTTTAGTGAATTACAAGCCTAAATTCTAACAAGAGTTTTTAATTACTACAATATTTCTAGCAGAGATTGTTACACTATGACACGTCAATATCAGATTTCAGAAATTAACAACTTCCTTAAGTATTAAAATTAAATAGCACTAAAAACAATGGTTTATGCCCATACATTTACTAAATATTAGTAGTAAATCTCTATATCGGAACTTAAAAGAAAGAAATTAACATATTTTAAGTGGAATCAACGACTAACTCCATTTTAGCAAACGAAGAAACTTTTCTGCAAAAAAATATATTCCATGTGTATTTTTAAACAAGGAAAGAAAATGCCTCACAATGTCTATTTAAAGATGTTTTTTTGGTTCATACACCCCAAAAGTGGTGAAGCTTCTTATCTACGATTTTTCTAATTTCTGCAAATATTTCTCCTTGACTCTGTTTATTCTAAATATATGGAAGAAGACGAAACAGCCAAAGTCTGGCTGTAAAATGTCTCAACCCTTTCTATCAACATCAACATACCTCACACATACACCTTTTTTTAGCCTAACATCCAGAATATTCAAAAATAAAGGTAGACTACAAGTGGTAATTATGATAATTGGAAAGTTTCAAATTAATTTTGAAGGTCTTCAATAATCCTAAAGATTAAAAGAAACTTTATAGTAGATTCACCATGAAAAACTGTATGTGGCTTTGGGATTAACACTATACTTACAGTCCAAGATATAACCAGATTATCAGGCCTTGTTCCTCGGCCCATAACTTTGTCTGGGTTTTTAAAAGGAACAGCTTCAGGGGTAGCACAGTATTGAGATGGTCCACTCGGTTCACTAGGTCCAATTTTGTTTCGAGCACGAACTCTGAATGTATAATTAGCCCATGGGCTCATCTCAATCTGAAAATAAAAATATATTTATAATACAGAGAATCACAATTATAATATAATTCTTTAAACTTTTAAATGTCTTAAAAGTAAAACGTTCAACTTCAATTTGCTCATAAAGATTTGAATACTTATTATCAGATTCTAAATTTAATAGATTTCTTGACGGTCATCTAACAGCACAATTGTTAATTTTCAAGACACAAGACACGTTAGGATATTTCTGGAACTTGGTGATATATTTCCGCTATTTTGCAAGTTTAGATCCTTTAAGATTCCTAGTTTTCCATGAATTTGAGTTTGGAGGAAACATAATGGACTAATAATCTCACCCTGCCTTAAGGTGAGATTTTAATTAACCGACGTAGAATAACTCTTAAAATAAACTTACTTTAGTTCTAGTATCTTGTGCTGGAATATTTTTGGATGCATCTTCCCAAGTGTCTGGTGTAAAAGAGGTGTTATACTGAACAGAATAACTGAGAATTGGGGCTCGTCTATCTCCCATAGGTGTCCAAACTACTAGTGCATTAAGGCCATCACAATCAACTTCCACTATACGTGGTGGGTTTGGAACATCTATGGAAATTAATAATAAATAAATTTAATTAAGATTACTCAATTCTGAAACCACCTTAGAAAATGTTTTGATAGCAGTAAAAATAGCTGTAGTAACTTAGTAATACAATTTTTGTATGCTTAGCATACAAAATTAAGTCTACCTATAGAAAGACAAATGAAAAAAATTTTCATATCTTGATGGAACATTAAAATGAATTAAATATTTAAAGCATTATACTACCTTGCACAGTTAATATTGCTTGTGCCTCATCGCTATCCAGTTCAGTTTTTGCAACACAAGTAAAAATGCCAGAATCTAGTTCTAAAGTCTTTGATATGGTAAGTGAGTTGTCTGAAGCTTGAACTATCCTTGGATCTTGATCAAAATCAATGAATTGGCCATTAAATAACCATTCAATAGTCAAGGCCAGACTGGTATCAGCTTCTGCATTGCAACGAAACGTCGCAGAGCTTCCGGCAGCAACTTCAAAGTTTTCTGGAGGTTGGGTGATTTTAGTTTTACCTAGAAAGATGTTGTACACACTTTAATAAAATAAAATACAGTAAAACTTCTTGTGAACCAACAAACATACAAAATTTGAGAAGAGAAGGTATTAGATTACTTAACAAACTTATTCAAAACATTTTAGAAAAGTACTAAAATAATTGAATAGTTTTTTTATTCAACATAACATGTGTAAAATTATCCACTAACTTTTATTTCAAATTTCCTCTTTCATATTATTTTACTAACAGGGAAGTTCAAGTTTACATTGAATAGCTCTTCCATAATGCAAGTTTGAAACAAGTAGTAAAAATTAGTAAGTATTTAATAATAAGCAGTGACTGTAAAATGTTTTTCAATATAGAGAGAAATTTCTAATTAATAGATTCATAGGAAAAAAACTAATAACTTATTGACTTTTCAGTTTTACAAGTTTTTCAAAAAATTTAATTAATAATAAAATTTGCATTGAACAATTACTACCTTTCACTTCTAATTTTCCATTAGCTTCATCACTACCCAGTTTGTTGCTAGCAGAGCAAAAATACATCCCTTCATCAGTTTTAAGGGCATTTGAAATTTGCAAATCACCATTTTCCAATACCTAAAAACAAGAAGTTAAAACATTTACAAAAAAAAGGGGATAACATTTTTTTCAATGTTATATTAAATGAACAGATATAAAGGTCTTAAGAAAATTTAGGACCAAGCCATATCTGTGAGTGATTTCATACTTTCATTCTGTTTAATTTTCCATTTTTATATCATACAACATTTACAAAGCAACAATTTGTCAAAAACATTTACAAAGCAAGGGTCTTGCCTAGGCTTTCTGTGAAGGGTTCCTTTTATGAAAAAATTGTGAAAACCTTAAATTTTCACAAATTTTTGTTAATTTAAACTAGCGTCAATCAATTTTTTTTCAACTAAGCGACTGTTGTGAATTTGTGGAAATAGTGATATACAGTTGAATCCGCTTAATGTGATCACGGTTAATGTTATCGAAATTGACAGGTCCCGATCATTCCTATTCAATTTAATGTAAAATGTATCGTTTAATGTGATCAACTATTGATCAACACGCCACTTAATGTTATCAAAATTTGTCCATATCCTCTTAAAACATGTTTCGTTTTGAAAGTCAATTTCTATAAGTAAGCATCTACCCCACCCTAGCCGTTTCTTTTTCTCAAACTCATTAGTAAGAATGAGAAAACATTCCTCAAATATTGAAGAAAACGGTTAAAGGGGGGGGGGTCCGAATCCATACTTGCAAGAAACCATCGGCACCTTGCAGATGTTTCTGATAAAAGATTTTAATTTCCCCTTGGTTATTGGAATTCAGATTATAAAATAGGTGGTTTATTAGATTGGGTTCTAAGAAAAAGAGACCTTTCTACATATAAAAATATAAAGTAAGCTATAATTTTTTTTTATTAATTGAACTACTCTTATATTTTCCCCTAAAAATTTTAAGTTATCAAATACAGTGTAAAATTGTTTTAAATACATTAATTATGAGTAGGTAATTTTGATTTTAAAGCAAACAATATATAGTTACAATTTTGCTGCTTTTTGATGTAAAATCGCTTATTGTTATCAATCGGATAATGTTATCAGTTTAAAATCGGACAATTGCGATCACATTTAGCGGATTTGACTGTAGTATTGTGAAAAAAATAGCATCAGTTTAAAGGTTAAAATACTTTGTGAAAGGTTCATTTTTAAGGTAAAATATTTTAAAAGGGTCTGTTTTCACGATGAAATATTTTGTGAAGGGTTCGAAAAAGGATCTAAATATCTTCTAAACAGACCCCTGCAAAGGGACATACGCAACCTCTTTTATTAATTTAAAAATAAACCATCACAACTTAAAATACCTCATTTTTGCCTGGATTAAAAAACTGCCTAGACTAAACTTCCTTGTATGAAAAGAATGCATATTCTAATTTTAATCTCAGGGAAACAATCCATAACTAAATAACTTACTTGATAACGGCCTCCACTTAACTCTTGACCTTCTTTGAGCCATCGAACTTCTGGTTTGGGCGCTCCAAAAACTCTGCAAACCAGCGTAACTAAAGATGTTACGACAGCTTTCGTGAGAGGGGCTGGCTCCTCAACAATGGTAGGTGGTAAAGCTAAACATATCAGAAAAACAAATGTAACTGAGTGCATTATACACTGCCCTACAGTAATGGACCGAACACCAAGGTGTGATGCTTCAACTGAAAAAATACATGATTTTATTGGAAGTGATTGACTTCTGTATGCTGCATTCTCATTATTGACCTTTCTAGGCATACTCTTAACAATATTTTGATACTCAGTTTTGGAAATTTTCGACCGTGGTCCTCCGTTCCTTAAATGTTGCGTTATGTTGTCTCAAAAATGTTTTCCAGGGTTTGTTTTGGGACTCTGAAGGGGCTAGAGAAAAAATTTAACATCTATATCTTAATACCCCTGCTTGGCAGAGGCTCAAACATGGCAGAAAGCATTGCCTTCCGGGAAGTAACATTTGTCCATTTTATGAAATTGACAGTGGGAAGAATCTAATTGTCCAAAATGTTCATCCTGGCATCAGTATTTAATTTACCATTAACAAAAGTTAAGGGTTCCATGAAAAACACCCCCAAATGAGATTACACCATCTTTGAATTTGACGGTTGGTGCAATGCCCTCAAGAAAAAGAGTTTACTTTGTCATTGTTTAAACTCAAGCTTGCCCAATTGACTGGGAGAGTGTGTTGTGTAACTCGATGGTTCATGAGTCTAACCGTTTTAAGTCTAGTTAAGACGTTGCAAATGCCAAGCAAGTCTACCTAAATGCCAAGCAATCTACCTTTTAAAGATGGGCATATCTTTCTGCAAAGTATTGTAGCCTGTTTAAATTCATTTTGGATTATTTGAAATAGTTTTTTGTGGTTTTTATGATTTTCATACTTTAGGACACGCTGATTCCATTAAGTCATTTTAAGGGGCAATCAACAAGTTCTCTCTCTCAATTAGTGTCCCAACTCCCGTATTCTTTCTACAACACTAAAAATTGGCAGTGGCTTTAATAGCTCTCCCCAAATAGAACAAATAGAATTGCCTCTAAAGTGACCACTTGCTTCATCACTTCTTTCCAAGTCCCTAGGTTTATTTCTTTTTGAAATATCATCGCAATTTCACGTAGAATTAAATAAGGAACCTCACCAGGTCACGTATAAGCATTGGAATGTAAAAAAAATTGAGATACGGTTGGGATTTTATGCAAATTGTTAGGTGTCCGGTCGATTACTGCAGGGTAGTGTATAATCATGGATTTATTAACACATAGAAAAATTTTCATTTATACCACACAGAAATTTCAACAAAACCTTTTTAATGCACCTACCTAAAACATTTAGATAAAAATCTTTAAAAGCATAGCCATGAACATTTGAGGCATTGCATTGATAAACGGCAGTGTCTGTTTTCTCCAACTGATCTATAAACATTACGTTGCCTTCTACTTTGCGTCTAGGATTTGGGGGAGCCTCTAAGAAAAAATGAAATAATTAAAGCAACTAAACCTACTAGTGAAGTAGAGTGACCTTTGTATCCAAGTAAAAATATAACAAAATTTTGCAGCATAAGCTATAACAGATTTTTAATTTTTATTGGATAGCTACATAATTAATAACTAAAAACTACCTTTGTCACACATTTTCTTGGATTTTAAAAGTTAGAAAATTTAGACTATAACAAAAATTGTATTTCTAGGATAAAACAAGGACGAATGAAAAACTATAAGCATGTTACAAGGAAAACAGGAAACTTTATAAAATTTTAAAATTTAGTTTTTCTTTGTAATTTTTTTACACTACTTAATGACCACTTGTATTGCTCATTCTTACTTTCAAGAGGCTCTCCATTAATAAGCCACTGCAATTTTGGTTCCGGATTAGCACGTGCATCACATACAAATGTAACTTGTTCCTCTTCAGCAGCATTTGTATTGTTGGGAGAAGTTATCCAATATGGGATAGCTGAAAATTGAAGAAATAGTTAGTTTTGTTTAACATAATATGTAGAATACATGTTAGTTTTTCATAACTCTCGTTCCTAATTTACATGTAAGTCAGCAAGCAAGAATCATATGATCACAATTGCGATTTTGACACACTACACCCCCTTCAAGTCTTAAAGGTAAAAAAATGATATTATTGAGTAAATTCATCTTTGAACATCAAATTATCATTATTTATTATCTGTCTTGCATCTTTCCCTCTCCCTGATCTTTCTGTATTAACAAATGAAATATTAAATATAAACCACATTTTTACTGACTATCACTTGATAAATGTAAAAAACTGTGTAAATCAATGTGGTATAGCCTGCCATCTGTAGGCTAATGCGACCTTCAAAGTGATTTTCATGGACCCTGGCCAAAAAATTTTTTGCAAAAAAATAAAAGTGAACACAGCAGAGGCACCAAGTTTCAATACAAGCTCTCGGTAACCAGAATTGTACTAGCTGTTAAGTATACAACCACTTCCACTTTTTTAGGAGTAAATTAGTTCAAAATCAGGAGGTAACGTGAATAATTATTAACCTTAAACAACTTTGCATGTTACGAGTAGAATGAGTTCAGAATGAAGTATGGAGCAAGGAATTGCAAAAGTGGTTAGAATTTCACATTTCAATGGAATTTTATTGATTTAAAAAATACCATTTCCCCCAAATCGATAATAAAACTTCGTTTTGCTTTTTGACAGATGTTTTTCAGGTGTCAGAGGGTAAAATCAGAAGAAAATATATAATTTTCAGAAGTTATAAGGGCTCTTAGAAAAATAAAGCAAGTTTCAGGAGTTTTTCTGGAGGCGTACGAACCCTGAATATATTAACACAAACTGTATATATAAGTGGATACAGTAAAACAATAACAACATTACCATGAACAGTAACAGTCATTGCGTGGTTGATGGGAGTACCAACACCATTGCTGCCCATACACTCATACGTTCCAGCATCATCAAAGTCCACACTCCGAATCTCAAGAGTTTTGCCATAGTTAGTGTATGTGTAACGGCTTGAATACATCTCACTATTTCTTTTGCTCCATTTAATTTCTGGAAGTGGCCTGTAATGAAAAAACATAAATATATCTAATCCTAAAATATGTTTTTAAAACTCAGAATTTCTTTTCAATATACATACGTGCCACCAAAGATACAACTTAATTGTAACACATGCCCTCTGAGTGCTACAATTTGTGGGGGAGATACATATTGCTTTACGGGTCTATGACTTGTTTGACCAGAGCCTGAAAAAATTAAAAATTGAGAACTTAAATAAACCCCAAAAAGCTGACTTTAAATCTAATACTTAAAATAAAAAACATTTTAGACCAGAACCAAGCCAGTTTCTGCCACAAGGGGAAAAATCTTTCTGATAAATTGTTTTCGCTAATGTAAAACAGATCTGAGTAATTTATATAAAACTGGGTGCTTTAACACCTGAAGAGGACCCTTGTAAGTTTCAAAATTTTCAAGAAAAAAACACTGTAAAAAGGTTCTTACTCGAAAGCGGGCTTTTTTAGGGGATATGGACAAATTTCGTTAACATTAAGCGGCAAGTTGATCCATAGTTGATCACAATAAACGATGTATTTTACATTAAATTAAATAGGAATGATTGGGACCTGTTGATTTCGATAACACTATCCCATTGATAACATTAATTGTGATCACATTAAGCGGACTTGACTGCAAAAGCAAATTCAACACACTGTAGAATTTCATTTTCATAAAATTATCTAATAAAACTAAGTTTTCAAATTGTTAATCTGAATTTTGTTAAGTTTTTTCCCATAGGTAAATTGTAAATTTAAACAAAAGACTGAGATACAGTACGTGTCAAAAGTTTATGCAAAATAAATATTGAATAAAGTGTTATAATTTGCAATTTCCTTTTAAAAGCTTGAGTGAGATTAAATAAAGATAAAAGCAGAACAATTTGCATTAGAGCACCTACCTCCAGATGGATCAACTTTTAAGAGAATTTTGCTTCCCACTTTATATTCATTGCGAGATGGTGATGTGGCACTACAAGCATAAGTAGACTCAGGTCCAAGATTGTCTTCGATTGTCACATTGGAAAAATGCAGATCTCCTTCAGGATCCACTGTTATGCGGGAGCTATTGATTGTCCTTAGAGATCCACTGTAGGATTGGATCATCCAAAATATTTTTGGCCGAGGATATCCGGTAGGTGGATTGCAATTCAGTGTCAGAGGATCACCTTCACTAACGACTTTTTCTCTAGCCTCCACATCCAAAAATGAACTTAATTCTGAAAAAGTTATAACACCAGTCCTAAATTAAACAAGTTAATTTAGAAGAGCAACACATTCAAAGAATCTATTTAACTGAGATACAGGTAGACGAAACATTCTTAACATTATTGGTAACATAAATAAAGCAAAAATGTTGGGTACAGTTTTAGAAAGTCCTCTAGCCGTCATGTTTACCCACAGCTTAACACGTTCACGCCGGCGCGGCCCACCGGTGGCCCGCACTAGACTGTTTCATCGGGCGGCGCGGTCCACCGGTGGCCCACACTAGACTGTCCCATGGGGCGGCGTGGTCCAACGGTGGCCCGCACGGGTGGCGCCGCCAGATGAAGCGCAGCCTGAAGTCGAGAGCCGCCTCCCGGCGAAAAACATGAAAATTGGCCCCGGCGTGAACGTGTTAAATGATAATGACTGACAACCATGGAGATCTAATTATTAATGTTATTATTATTGGTCCTAAAATAATAATAAGTAAATTATTGTCAGAGATCTAATAATAGTATGACAACCATAGCCTTCTAGAACGAGGAGGCATCAATTGATTCTCAAGGTCTAAGCTGTGTGCATACGAGCAAACCTGGAATAAGCTTGCTTTTCTCATGTTTCCCAGGCTCTTTTCGCACCCATATTTTGACTATGCCTAAGCATTGCTGTGTGCCTAGATGTAATAGCAACTACACCAAAGAAGCAAGTAATGTCAGGGTTTTTTAATATGCCCAAAGACAAGGGTAGACAGAAGTTATGGCTCTGTAATATTACGAGATCCAATTTTGCTCCTTCCAAACGTTCTGTCGTTTGTGACACATAGTAAGACAAATATGTTCTTGTACAGTTAAGCTTTGCAGTCATTTTTTACCCCCAACATAACTGTGTTTTTAATTGATATTAATAATTTCATTAAAGGTCATTTTTATAGTTTACTAGATCAGTTATTTGCGTTTCATGTTTTTACCTTTTAAAAGTTTATAAATAAGTATATTTTATTGACTGAAAATGGAAATCGTATATATCCATTTCAAATATTAGATTATTCATATATTAGAGCAACGATGGGCAACCTCCAGCCCGCCCCCTTATTTGGTTTGGCCTGCAGAACATTTTAAAAATTGTACCAAAAAATCACTCTGGTTTTTGTCAACAAGAGCGAAAGAAGGGATACAGAACTTTCCCCAAAAAGTAACTTAATTTTAGCAGTTAAAACGTGCTGTATAACTATATTTCGTTCTTGGGATGCGTCTATAAGCGTGGGAGAGTTGTTACTTCACGACGGACGATCGCCGACGGTTGATATTCCCCTCCCATTTCACCCTAACTCGGAAGTAGAGAAAAGGCTTGTAACCAAATCCCAGCCGTTGTCATCATAGCAACTCGGGTTCAGAAACCGGTTCTCACCCCAAAAAAATCCGGCTGTTGCCGGCTCTACCATACAGACTATATTCATTCTCTGCCTTTCCCAATGCTGCTAAAGTTAATTTGTCCTCCTGAACATTATTTCCTCCTCCATTAATTCTCCTGTATCATGTAATGACAATTATTAAAAGTCTGTCCTGAAATATTTTTTCATTACTATGAGCTCTGAATATTATTTTAGCTCATATTAATGTAACTTAAACACTATAATTATTGTATGTAATCAAGATATTATTTTAGTCCAGATTTAATGTATTTAACTTTATAATTATTGTATATAATGTTATTCTAGTCCAGATTAATGTAACTTCATTATAATTATTTTATGTAATCAATATATTGTGTAAGTCCAGATTAAATCTTAACTTTAGTATTAATCTTCATAAATATATATAATAAAACTGCTCATTTTTTACTTAAAAAAATATTACCTATTATCTACTCTATGGCCCTCCACGTCATTATAATCATTGAATCCGGCCCGCGGATTCGAAAAGGTTGCCCATACCTGTATTAGAGGATAGGGTTCTAAACCTTAAGGGAGATAGTATAGTACCAGACAGAGTGCAGCTCATTTTTAATGATATCTTGATATTTAAATCTTAAAGCTACAAGGCGGGGATTAATATTTCTGTGAGGATTAAAAATATTAAGATATGACATGATTTATTAGTTAATAAAATTTTTGGTTAATAATGATTTTTGGAATTATAAAAGATAAATTTTTTATTTAATACCCCGGAAGAGCTAGTTTCAAGTCTGCTTCTTCTTAACACAAAAATTTCGAACAAAATATTGGTTTGAATGACTCAGAAACGAATACAATCTAATAACAAATGTTCATTTTATAATACAAGAAGTAGTTTAACTGAAATTATGCCGAATCTAATGGAATAAAGCTTGTTAAAGTCGATCGTACTCTGAGCGAGGTTTTTAAAAATCCCATCCATCAAAATATTTCCGCGACATGAACTTTTATGCTCAGAATCATTAAGGAACATACCCATACTACGTGACCCATTTTTTGCCATTTTTGACCCCCTCCCCCCTTGATGAACATCCGTAGTATATGCCAAGACCCCCCTCCCCCTCTAGTTTTCACGTAGTAATTCATAAATACAGTTTGCCATCATTTTTTGCAAACAGAAAGTTTAAAAATATTAAATTTACTTAATTTGTCTAATTTTAATAATTAATTTGCCTTAATTAGTCTTAATTTGGCAAATTTCAATAATTAATTTTGTCATATTGACTAGAAGAAATTGACTACGTGACGAAACCCTAAGCCCCCCCTCCCCCCTGTGACCGAGCGTGGTATTTTGAAGACCCCCTCCCCTGAATGGGTCACGTAGAATGGGTACGTTCCCTTAGCCTTCATTTCCTACATCACACACAGGTCTTTTTTTCTTTTTCCGACCATTTGTTTGCAATTTGAAGCGACTTTTCTCCTCCGAAATCTATGAGTCTACGGGAGCTCAATGTTAGGTTTGGACGGAAAGGAATGACTCATCTATATCTGTCCGGGCCTCCTCGTTCTAGAAGGCTGTGACAACACATAATCATGTTGCTGAAGGAGCTGTGGTTACACAATACACATGGCAACTGGAGGACTCTTTCTAAAGCTGTTCCAAATCATATTTAATAAAATGTACCTGATTTTCTCAAAAATACTGCATTCGACACTGATGTACCAAATCGGTTTGAAGCAAAGCACTGATACAAGCCTTCATCTATGTCTTCTGGCTTTGTGAACACCAAGCTTCCTCTCCTTGGCTGCTGACTGATTCTTTTGTCATAAGCTACGTATTCAAAGTCTAACCCATTTTTCATCCACCGATATCTGAAAGCAGTTTTGAAATATTAATACCAGAGAACAGGATCAGATTTGATCAGGGGTTTGTCCAAACTTATTGTGAAGAGTCCTGTTTTTGTAAAAATTGTGAAAATCTACTAAATTTTGGTGAGTTTTTAAGTTAGCATTAAAGTAGTGGTTCTTACGTATTACACCGTCGACCGTGCCGCTTAATCAAAAGCGTTATCAAATCCCATTGACTCTTCTATTGATGTACCGCTGAATTAGACGGCTACTGAAGGGAGTGACTAGGCTGCCGACGGGTAACCGTTGTGCGCATGATCGGGTTAAAGGCGTGGCTTTAAAGTATTTAGGATGGAACCTAGCGTAGCTCGAATGGGGTAGTGGTAGGGCATCAGTCTGGCGTGCAGATGGTCGTAGGTTCGAACCCCAGTAATTATTTTTCAGTAAATTTAATTTTAAATTTTTATTATTCCATTAAAAATTGCAAGAATTAATTTCTCTTGTTTAACAGTCATTCCTTATTTAATTAAATTCATTGTGTTTTTTTAAATGTTTTACTTTATCTAATTTTTTTAAAAAATGTTTTTAATTATTAATTAATTGAAAATAAAATTATTTCGCTAAAATATTTTATAGGAACAGCAAGAATCAAGTCTACAAGGATGCGCATTGCTAATAAAGTATAAAAATCTTGCAGGGATTGTGAAATACAGTACAAAACAGTACGTCGGCAGCCGTGGCGCTTGGCGTCCGACGTACGTCGGCAGCCTAGCAATGGCCGCTACTGAACGGTAGACGGTATAATACGTAAGTACCAAAGTAGTTTTTTTTCAGCTTGTTTTTGTGAATATGGCCCTTCATTTGCAGTACTAAGAAAGTTGGAGTAGATCAGTGGAAATTACACAGGTGAAACTTTCTGCAAAAATTCTATGAGAAGAGTCTGTTATAGGCATGGGCCGATTTAGATGATGAACCTGCAGGTGCATGCTGGAAAACCTGGGGGTGCAACCTGTCCCTGATGGCTTTGAAAACATGATTTTCTCATGATTTCATGAGATGGAATTTTCTCAAAAAGTTGGTGGTGCGTTGCACCCCCTTAAATCCTTCCTTGGTTATAGGAAAATATTGTGAAAGGGGTTCATTTTCACAAAGAGGAATATGTGAAAGGTCCGAAAAAATACCCAAATTTCGTCTAAACAGACCACTGGGTAAATTTTAAGAATCCGCGCCATCGCAACTTCTTGGCCAAATGCTTTCTTGCCAATGCTTGGCATTAGCAAGACAGCACTTTGCGTTACGAAAAAATGGAGAACATAATAGAATTTTGGGTTGCTGTACTACGCAATGTTCACCAGAGAATCATTTATTGCCTAAATTTCACCAACCATTGGTGATTGGCTCAGATTGTTAAAATTAACTGATCGCTGTTGATCTAGGTCCTCAATGGAAAAAAGGGTTACGATTGTCGCCAAACACTGGTTACCAGCCGGATAGTTGCTGCAGTCGCCAACTTTGCAACTGTTTTATCTATATATAGTTGGCGTTCGCCATGGAGAACCTACATAAAATCTGTCCAAGGGAATACAATGGCCATAAAATAAAAAAGTAAGTAATAACACTAAGGGGATTAACACATAATTAATAATAGTATACTCACATAGGTTCTGGATTTCCCTGGGCTTCACATTCTAAAATAAATGGGTTGTTTTTCTCGTCCTGTGTTTGAGGTACTTGATAAAGCTGTTCATGACGAGGTTGTTTAATTATAGTTGGCGGAAATTGAACAACTGGGGGTTCAGCAGAGTCACACAGATTTAAAACAGCAATATATATACAAATCAAACAAACGAGCAACCTTTGCATGTTGGAAGTCTCATAAGTATCTAAAATTAAAAAGGAATTTTCAGCATTACCATTAAATATTGACAGATAAAAAGAAACTGAGAAACTTGAGTTTCAAATTAGAAATTCCAAATTAAAAGAGCTCCTAAATTATGAAATAACAACAAGGATTTTTTCAGATTTTAAACTTAGCCATAAAATTTATGATTATCACACACATACTTGCCCTAAATCTAAAAACACAACAAATTATTTCGACAACATTCAAAAAGTTAGTAAATAAATATTATAACTGTTTGGCCGCCTGCGGGGTAGCCCAACCCATTCATAATGTTGCCAAACAGAATTAGATAAGCTTTTTAACTTCAACCGACTTCAGCCAGCATCAGGCAAGTCTGTGATTTAAAAAACCGAGAAAGGGGACGCTTTTCAAAAAGATCATAAGGGCACGTGAGTAAGTGTAACATGCTGACGACGTAATTATTAACCAAAGTGCTGTTATTTGGGTTAATAATCCATGAAGCGGGCCCCTGTGAACAGTAGCGGATTTCTAAATAGGCTAGCTAGGCTATAGCCTACGGCGGCAAATTTTAGTAGGCGGCAAATTTTTGACAGCAGAATTTTTTTCTGAATAAAAAAGGAGAAGAAAAAGGAAACACTAAACATTTGCTCTGGAAAGACGGAGAACGTCCATCCAGAAAAGCAATTCTGTGGTTCAAGGAACTGTTTTCTGTTACCCAAAGGGTCTCAAAATGAGCTAAAACACTACTTTAAGGGGCAATTTTCCAGAAAATTTCTGGGGGAGAACCTCCAATCCCCCTCTCAAATTTTGGTATCTGACAGTGTTTTCCCTTGAAAATTAGGCCACCTACAAGAAACTTTTCCCTTTTGGTGCTCTCTCCGTAGAGTTTGAAAAGTAGATAAACACAAGTTTGAGGGAAGTTTCCAAAATCATATCCTTGGGGAGGACCTCCGGCCCTTGTTGACGTTTTTTATAAATTTTTCCCTTAAAAGTTCTGTGGTTTTCTAGGAACTGAAGGGTCTCAAAATGATCTGAAACACAACTTTAAGAGGCAAGTTTTCAAAACTTTTCTGAGGGTGACCCCCCCAGACCTCCCATTCTATATGGCATTTTATGCACCAAAATGAGTCAAAACCCTGTTATTTTTAAGTCACATTTTCAAACATTTTCCTGGGGAGTACTCCCAGACAGTGGCGGATTTCCAAATGTGCCGCCTATAGGCTAAACCAAAATTTGCCGCCTATATTGCAATACCTCTTACAAAACTAAACAGGGGTGTCATTTCAGTTTTTGGTTGGGGGGGGCAAAGATTTTAAGTGGGTTTTTTTGTATACACGGCGTGACTTGACTTTTGGTTTCTTATTTTTTTTGGGGAGGGCGACAAGGGTGGATCCAGGATTTGATTTTTGGGGGTCTGGGCTATGAATTTTCATAATAAAATGTAATCTTCTTTATGATCTTAATATGGGAAAGAATTCTAAAAGGGGGTCTGGGGGTTCTCCCCCAGAAAATTTTTTGAAATTTAAGTTAAAAAAACCCAATTTCTTAACTAGTTTTGGAACGCCTCATCCGAGTTTTCGGTATAGATTTTGGGCCGGATGCAGCTACGTTCTGCGGCGACGCGTCGTTCAAACCAGTAAATAATCTTCAAGATAGTAAACCCCCAGCCCGTAGTCCCACGTGGTCTTAACCACGTGATCCACTGCCATCCTGAGTGGCCCGCGCCTTCTCCACTTTGTGCGCGCACAGAACGATCGGAAGTACCGCCCCGATCGTCGTTGAACGCCTGGTCAGGAGCAGGCGTTTTAAAACGTTACGAAATACGGTTCCCTAGAACGTTTCTACGGTTCATTGAATCGTTACAGAACGTAGCTGCATTCGGCCCTTTATGGTAGAATTTTTGCATTTGGACGAACTTAATAAAAAAGTAAAGTTGTAATTATAGAATTACAGGTACTACCAAGGGGGTCTGGGAGTACTCCCCAGGAAAATGTTTGAAAATGTGACTTAAAAATAACAGGGTTTTGACTCATTTTGGTGCATAAAATGCCATATAGAATGGGAGGTCTGGGGGGGTCACCCTCAGAAAAGTTTTGAAAACTTGCCTCTTAAAGTTGTGTTTCAGATCATTTTGAGACCCTTCAGTTCCTAGAAAACCACAGAACTTTTAAGGGAAAAATTTATAAAAAACGTCAACAAGGGCCGGAGGTCCTCCCCAAGGATATGATTTTGGAAACTTCCCTCAAACTTGTGTTTATCTACTTTTCAAACTCTACGGAGAGAGCACCAAAAGGGAAAAGTTTCTTGTAGGTGGCCTAATTTTCAAGGGAAAACACTGTCAGATACCAAAATTTGAGAGGGGGATTGGAGGTTCTCCCCCAGAAATTTTCTGGAAAATTGCCCCTTAAAGTAGTGTTTTAGCTCATTTTGAGACCCTTTGGGTAACAGAAAACAGTTCCTTGAACCACAGAATTGCTTTTCTGGATGGACGTTCTCCGTCTTTCCAGAGCAAATGTTTAGTGTTTCCTTTTTCTTCTCCTTTTTTATTCAGAAAAAAATTCTGCTGTCAAAAATTTGCCGCCTACTAAAATTTGCCGCCGTAGGCTATAGCCTAGCTAGCCTATTTAGAAATCCGCTACTGCTCCCAGACCCCCTTGGTAGTACCTGTAATTCTATAATTACAACTTTACTTTTTTATTAAGTTCGTCCAAATGCAAAAATTCTACCATAAAGGGCCGAATGCAGCTACGTTCTGTAACGATTCAATGAACCGTAGAAACGTTCTAGGGAACCGTATTTCGTAACGTTTTAAAACGCCTGCTCCTGACCAGGCGTTCAACGACGATCGGGGCGGTACTTCCGATCGTTCTGTGCGCGCACAAAGTGGAGAAGGCGCGGGCCACTCAGGATGGCAGTGGATCACGTGGTTAAGACCACGTGGGACTACGGGCTGGGGGTTTACTATCTTGAAGATTATTTACTGGTTTGAACGACGCGTCGCCGCAGAACGTAGCTGCATCCGGCCCAAAATCTATACCGAAAACTCGGATGAGGCGTTCCAAAACTAGTTAAGAAATTGGGTTTTTTTAACTTAAATTTCAAAAAATTTTCTGGGGGAGAACCCCCAGACCCCCTTTTAGAATTCTTTCCCATATTAAGATCATAAAGAAGATTACATTTTATTATGAAAATTCATAGCCCAGACCCCCAAAAATCAAATCCTGGATCCACCCTTGTCGCCCTCCCCAAAAAAAATAAGAAACCAAAAGTCAAGTCACGCCGTGTATACAAAAAAACCCACTTAAAATCTTTGCCCCCCCCCAACCAAAAACTGAAATGACACCCCTGTTTAGTTTTGTAAGAGGTATTGCAATATAGGCGGCAAATTTTGGTTTAGCCTATAGGCGGCACATTTGGAAATCCGCCACTGCCTGTGAACCGGATGCACAGAGGTGAAGCACTGTTACACCTGCAAAACTCGCTCGTCCAACCCCTTCTCTTCTTAAAGGGGGGGGGGGGTCACTGCAGTGGCGGATCCAGGGGGTGGCACTCTGGAAAGTGACCCCCTTGGAGACCCAAAAAGGTTCTCAAAATTAGTAAAACCCAACTTTTACAGGTCTAATTTCAAAGTTTTTTCTGGCGGAGAACCCCCATTAGTATACGAAATACGAATGGGGTATTCAGTGTTAATTTTTGGAAATCCCCAAAATTTTCACATTTGGGGTCAAAAAGTAAAAGGTTATAGCAGTGTTTCCCAACCTTTTTCGGTCCATGCCCCACCAAAGCCTTTCTAAATTTTCCATGCCCCCCCGGTCTCAGTGGCATATATAGAAATATATTTTGAAAGGGAGCCAAAATTATTTCTTAGCCCTCCCCCCTATGTATATTTAATAAGTCTAATGAAGGTTTTCAGAACATATTTTTAGCTAGAATTTGAATGCTAAAGAACTAAATAAAGTTCTGAGTAATTAAGTTCTATGTACGAAGGGGGGTCTGGGGGTCCTCCCCCAGCCAAATTTTTGGAAATTTTACTCAAGGAAGCAGGTTTTTTAACTAGTTTGGTACCCCTAGATGGGAAATTTTGGATATAAATTTTTAGGTAGGATTTGTATTTTGATGAACCTAATGTAAAAAGTTTCAAATATAAGCGGTCTAAAAACAAAGAGATCTTGGGACATCCCCCAGAAAAGAATTGGAAATTAGACTCTAAAAACAGGGTTTCAACTTGGTTTTGATACATATTGGTCCAGATTTTAGACATACATTCTCAGATAGGATAATAGGATCAGATTTTGATAAACTTCTTTTTAAAAAGATTTTTTTTTAATTTTCCCCCCAGATTGGCCTCACCTGGGGGGCAATTTGGTTGAAAATTTTCAAATTGCCCCCCTAGAAAATGATATTGCGCCCCACGTTGGGAAACACTGGGTTATAGTGTTGAAAAGTGCCCCCCTTAGACTCAAAACGTTTCTAAAAATGAGTTTTCACGACTGTGGCTTTTCACTTTCAGTGGCTTTTCCACATTTACAAGAGACACGCGTGACTTCACCCCGTTAGGAGCCCGTTTTTGGAATCAGGAGATAATTTTGAATAAATTAAATTAAATTTTAAAATTTTAAGAGATGCTGCAATTCTACATTATATTTTTTAAACAAAACTAGTTTTTATATAGTTCAATGTACTAAGATTTAAAGAATGCCCATATTAAAACACAAAACTAAAAACACACAAATTATAACTAAAAATTAGTGACCAAAATGAGTAGTCGGGACCAAATGTCCCATTCGGTAAAAAATCCCGTTCGGTCAAATGTCCCGTTCGGTCAAGTTTCCTGTTCGGTCAAACATCCCGATCGGTCAAACGTCCGATTCGGTCAAACGACCTGTTCGGTCAAACGACCCGTTCGGTCAAACATACCATTCGGCCAAAAGTCCTGTCGGTCAAACGTCCCGATCGGGCAAGTTGTCTTTCGGTCAGTTGGCGGTCGGGAAAGAGGCGCTTCGGTCTGATGGATTTCTGTCTATTGGGCGCGACCCCCACTGGGTAACATCAAACAAGTACAAGGACAGAAACTTACAGCTATGCAAAAGACGCCAAATAGGGATTCGAAACCCAGACGTAGAGCTTTGCAATCAATACTCTACCATTAGGCTAGTGCAGAGATTCTTAAACTTTCGATCCCTGCGGCCCCTCTTTATGTAATACGTAATCTAGACCTATAATTCAAACTTAATTTAAATAGTTGGTCTCCAGAAAAAATACATCACCTACGATGAACTACATTTACAAGTTGAAAAGTGATTAATTGAAGAGAATCTAATGAGCGACATGGTGTTCAAGCGGGTTTTCTATTTTTTTTAAATATTAATAGTACTGGACTAGTAATATTAACTACTAATTTAAAAATGTATTTCTATGTTTTATTGTACTGTACAACTTCTGTTACACATATGTAGTTTGCAGAAATGATAAGAACTTATTCTTTAACAACTACTTTTATTCTAGGTAAATTTTTATGAGTTTGAAAGCATTTTGAACTTAAATTTCTGTTGTTAAATGTAATACTTCATTCTAATTTACATGAAATAGCTAATGTAAAACTACTACTCTATTTAAATTTTATTTTAAGTTATTGAAGCTTTCATTTAATTAGGGCTGTATCCAAGGGGTTGTTAGAAGATTCAATCTTCCCGATATTCTAATTACTTTTTTTAGGTAGTATATGAGTTGCTTTAGGGACTTGAAAATTCTGGAATGTAGTGCGATCCTTTTCGGTTGCAAAAAAGGCAGTGGCGGCTCGAAGGTAAAATTATAAGGGGTGCTGCTCCGGCGGTACCAAGTTGGCAACGTATTTTAAGCGATATTATGCCAAATAATATTTCTTTTAAACAAAAACATGGAAAAAATCAAATAGAAAATATGGGAACAATATAAAATTTCGATTTCCCACTTAATAATTAAGTATTCAAAAACTGTCACTAACCTATACACCTAATATAGCTGATTATTACGAAGATCAGGTTATCAAGAGAATATGAACTAAAATCCACATTTTGAATTCAATTTGTTCATTATAAAAAGAAATAAAAGCGTGTCTACAAAAAAAGTGAACAAATCTTTATTGACTTGCCGAAACATCAGAAAATATTTTTTCCCTCTGTTGAAAAGAAAAAAAGAAGCTATGAATAAATATTAAAACAGTGTTGGAGTGAGAAATAAGCTAAAAAGCCAATGTGATTTATTAGTAGAAGAAATCGTATATTTTTCTTCTTCCCTCAATTTTTTTTACAGCTCTCTCAAGGGAAAAAGATATTCTTTTGGTCAGGGCTGCTGAAAAGCAGCCCCTTTTCCCCTAACAGATTCGCATGCTAAATTCTTTATACATTTTCTTTTGATATGATAGAGATAGAGTTTTATACCACATTAGGTACATCTGCGGGGGCTGATCGACTGCGGGGGCTGAAAGAAATCTGTTTTGCAAGACGGCATAGCAGATAATTATTAATTGAAAAAGGATTATAAAGGACAAAGATTAAAGGGTGAAATATAATTTTTTAAATATTGTAAAGCAAATAAAAATTGGAATTTCGGGAAATTTTGTTTGGGGGTGCGCAGCCCCGCAGCCCCTATGGACGAGCCGCCACTGAAAAAAGGGGGTCTCAAATGTCCAAAAATAAGTCAAAACACTGCTTTTTAAAAAAATTTCAAAATTTTTCTAAGGAAGGACCCCAGGCCCCACTTTTTGGGGGCTACGGGTTATCAACAAAACTCTGGCACGAAGTGCGTGAAAGCCTCATAAAAATTTGGGTAGCGTTAATTTATCTACCTTCACTAAACCAGAAAATTAATGTAGGAAAATAACCTTACTAAATAAAATGCAATTTAACAAAAAAATTAAGAGATTTAATTTTTATTAAGAGAGGGCAAAAAGTTTAACACAAATTTAAGAAAATAAAAATTTAATTCATTCTGGTAACAAACTTAACATTAAAAAAGTAACCGACTACAAAAAGTAATGAAATTTAGGAAGCATTTTAATCATTCAAAATTCTGAAAATGAATAATAGAATAACTGACTGACATAAATGTTTCACAAATGTCAGTCAGTTACCCTGTCGTTTAAAATTTTTAAAAAATCAATGAAAACATATTTTGAAAATTTAATTGTACCATTAGATTAAGCTAACAAGAAAGCAATAAACTGGGTAAAAAGTTTTTTTTTTATCATTTATTATTGGGAAGATAATTACAAAATACTAAGCGTTTTTCTTAAAAAATGTCAGTCAGTTACCCATGGAATTGCCCAAAAACAAATCAAAATTTTGGTGAGTACAACTGTTTTAAAAACGTTTTTGTATCTACTCATAAAATGGAGGAGAGAGGTTTTTGATCAATTGAAGGAGAAATAAGATCTGCATTTTTTGATACAATCAAGGCGATTTTTAGTAACTTTTCACTTATTAGAAATGTTTTGAGTTTTTGGATTTGTGTTATGGAAGCCGCGAGCGTTTAATTTTGCTAATTTTTCAACTAATTAAGTTTTATTCATGCGTCGAAATTCAATGGAAAAGAAAGTTGAAGATTCTTCTGACGTTTAATCCAGCTAAGCAATAACTAACCCAGCATTTTTACCTAAAACCAGCCGATTTTACAGATTTGGACCATAATGGGTCTTTCAACTTTCACCTTAACTCTCGCTCCTCCATTTACGTTAATTTTTCTTCGTACTTTCTTTGTACTTTTCTAGTCAAGGGCGTATATAAGGGTGGCGAGGGGGCCCTGGACTCCTCTTCGAAATTATGACTAAATATAAAAAAAAGTTAAAATCCTGTTTCTTTTAGGGTCAAATTTCCAAAAATGTTCTGGGGAGGGGGGAGCTCCCCCCATTTGCACTTGCAACATTTTATTTTTCACAACTTTTTACATTAAATTCATCACAATGCCAAATCCTACCTAAAAATATGTTTAAAAAATTCGGGCTAGAGGTATCAAAACTACACTCACTTCCAAAAGTTAAGCACGGAATTGTTTTTATAACCCCCATAAACCCCTATAACCTCCTTATAACCCTTATAATCTAAGCGAAAGAAGCGCGACTGTGAGAGGTTTTGCTAAAACCCATTAATACCCATTAAAATGATAAAAATAGCTAAATTACAAAATTTTTCATAAAAAATATCTAGAGAGATATCATTTGGTGTTAAAAATGATGTTTGAGATTATTTATATGTGTTATAAAATTATAATAATAGCGCCCTTCTGGACTCTAAATTTAAAAAAAAGCATTTCTACCAAAGTTACTCGCTTCCAGCTAATTAAACTGAAAGTATATACTTTCATTATTTGCCTACCGTTCCAGAAAATTAACTTTAAAATTCATAACATAATTTAGTATATGAATTATAATTAAAAGTTTTCTTTCTGTACATCACACGTTTTCATATTTCTACTTAAGTGCGTAGTGTAAATTAAGAAAATTTATTTTCTTTAAAAAGGTAATTTTTAAAAAAAAAGTCTGAAAATTGTTTGATAATTATTATATGGTTTTTCTATAAACTAAGCTTATCCATTTTTACGATTAGGACTATAACTTAGATGTATCTTAGGGGACATCCATAAATTACTTGAGGTGTTTTTTCCAAAAGCTTGACCCCCTCCCCCCTTGGTGAGATCTAGTGAGATTTTGCTGGACCCCCCTCCCCCCCACGTGAGATTTACCTACAACTTTAAAAATAATTTTCTGTCCTATTCGTTTGCATTTTACTTAAAAAAAGAAAATCGTATAATTTCTAACTTAAAAAGTTGACGTGAGATTTTAATCGACCCCCCTCCCCCCTTGGTGAGATTTGGTGAGATTTTTCCAAACCCCTCCCCCCTTTTTGACCTTAGGTAATTTATGGATGTCCCCTTACAGTAATCCAGCGGAAGCTTAAGTGATATACTGTTGGAGTTTCTCAACCATAGTATTTTTCAGAGAAGTCTTGTTTTCAATTTACTATATCAAATATTTATCATGGGAAACAATAACTTTTACTAAATATATGAAAATATTTTAAAATATTTCTTATTTTACGCGCTATTTTTGTCTCCTTCAACACAGGTGTGGATATAATGGCGACTAAAGAGTAAAATATTAAGTAATTAGATGATAGATCAAACATATGTAATGAAACCTTTTCATACCTATTAAAAAATAATTTTCCTCGAATGGTAGGCAAATGAAACCCCTGAGGTATATTTATTAAAAATAAATCAATTTATACATTTTTCTAATATCATACTTTTGGGATAATTACACTGTTAAAAAAAGTTCAACCTTTCACCACAAACTGGTTCAAATTTAGCTGCAACCTATAGTTCGGTAACAGGTTTCACCAAGTTTTCGGTGCTTTCACGAGCGAAAGCACCGAAAACTTGGTGAAACCTGTTACCGAACCTTAGGGTGCAGCTAAATTTGAACCAAGTTTGTGGTGAAACAGCCCAACCTTTCACCTTAAACTGGTGAAAGGATGAACTGTTTTTTTAACAGTGAGCTGAAAGTGAGCAACTTATAGATAGAAATAGGGTTTCTTAAAATTTAAAGTCGGTTAGGGTGCTATTATTATAATTTCATAGAAATAAATCACCAAATAATATCTCTCTAGAGGTTTTTGCTGAAAAATTATTTGTATATTAGACCTTTTTATCACTGGATATTAAAGCCTTTTTTAGCAAAACCTCTTGTCGCGCTTCTTTCGCTTAGATTATAGGGGTTATATCGAAAGGTTAATCCCCTTTGTCATTGGTCTTCAACCTAATTAAACTCTTAATAATGTATTTAAACAAACTTTATCCCATTAACAATAAAAAATTTTCTTAAAATTTTTTTTTTCTCTTTTATCCGAAACCTAGGGGGGGTTGAAATCATGCCCTAGAATTCTCTTAGGGGGGGTCTAAAAACTCATTTACTATCTATTAGTGCCAAAATGAATAGGGAAAGACCGGGAAGAAAGTTTTTTGCGACTTCGTTATGTTCTATCTAGGGTTATTGCAAGGAAATTCGCTTTCGAGCAGGGTTGCTTGATTTAAATCACTTGATTTTTTTGAAAAAATCATTGATTTAAATCAAAAATGTTAAACTTCCACAATTTAAATAAAAAATTAGTTGTGTATGCTTTAAAATGGTTTGCAAGATTATTTGCATTTTACAATTTTTTTAAAACTCTGCTAGATATGTAACTGGGAGATAGGTTTAGGTTACCCTACATAAAATTGCCTGCAATTTCAAGAACAAATTTTACTACCAATAACAAAAATATTTATGACAAAAAGGGGTAAGTAGCTGGGTTTGGAATCAATAATCGTGGTAAACTAAACAAGGATTAAAATATTTTAATTTTTTATCTGGTACATCAACTTTTTAAAATACAAGCATGTGAATGATTTTTATGGTAAGCTTGCTTTTATAGTTAGTCATGTTTTCCAAACTATTGTTTTCTTTTACATAACTACAGCGAACAGAGCTCTATTCTCTATGTACATGACTGTCAAAAAGTTGTTTATTTTATTTTATTTTTATTACTAATTATATTTTAAGGAAATAAGTATACATAACACTTTTAGTAAAATTAATTTAACTGAATTATTATAATTCAAAGATTGATTAAAATTTTTACACAAAAATGAGGCATAGATTTTTTAAGAAATCAGTGCCACAATTTCTTTTAAAGCTATTATTGATTTCACAATTGGGAAAAAATAGTTATAGAAAGGATAAAAATTTTAGTAACTGATAGTATAATTGTTCATTCATCATTTTAGGATGGGCTTGGGCATTTCACCATGAAATGGCAGCGAACCGCTCCCCTTAATCAATTCAATTAATTAATACATAAAATAGATAAAAATTGGGATATTAAGTAATCCTAAATTATATCACATTGAAATTACAATATCAGTATATTATTAACCAGTTTCAGGAAGTTCAGAGCTTAGCTAGTTATTCATTTAAATAAAAAATCTGATTTAAATAAAAAAAAATTAAAAAAATCAGCAACCCTGCTTTTGAGGACCTTCACTGTGAAATTGCTAAATAGCGCCCAATCCGTTTTATTAAATAAAATATGATTATATCAAAGTTAAAGTGTATAAAATTACCTATTAAATGACATCCTAACCAGGTTTCTGAGACAAACGCTTTTAGTTTTATGGGGCGAAAACTACCAATTTTTGTTGAAAATCGCTGTTTTTCTGAACTTTGACCTCGATGAGGCACGGGTTGATATTATCGGATTGAGCTAAAACTTGGCCAATCTCATTTTTTAGTCTATTGGCACATTTTAGGGGGGGGGGGTGAGACCTAAAAAAAGTCGAAAAAATTTTTGCCCATGTTTCTTGTGACCACCCTAGTCCTAGTGTACCAACTTCGAAATATCTATACATTGAAATAAATTGCAGAAGACATTTTTCATTTATAATATTTTTCCATAAAAGAAAGTCTGAAAGACATTTCAAGCCAATCAGCTTAGAAAAATATAAAGTATTTTATAACAATATTTTGTACTAAGGGTTGAAAAAAGAAACATGTTTTTTTAATAAAAAACAAAAAACATGTTTTATTTGTTTTAAACGTGTTTTTTTTGTTTAATACGTTTTATATGTTTTTTTACCCTCGACAAAGAAATGCTAAGAAAACCCATGATTTTTAAAAATTTTAATTTGATTTTTCAAATCGAAATTAGATTAATAAAACAATACTTTTAAATACACCACAAACAGTTCGTTCATTTAAATGATTTTCGTAAGTTTTCTTCACAGCATCGTGCTTTTTATCAAGTAATATACAGCCTATGTCATGTTGATTTGGTGGTTTGTACCCAAGCCTTATACTCAGCGTTAGAAATTGGGAAAAAAATCCACTGGTCCGCAACAAAAATTACTGGTCCGACAAATTTAAAAGAACAAGTTTAAATATTATTATAAAGTAACTATTGCACTGAATGAGAGTACCAAATAGTAATGTTAAAAATTAATACATATTCAATAATAAGTTACCAGCTGCAAACATAAAATTTATATAAAATAACTAATAAAATAAATTTATGAGAAATAAGCAATAGCACTAAATAATCAAATAAAATATCTTATTTATTAAATATTTTTCTTGATTAAATAATATTTCACCAACTGTCATACAAATAAATACTCTTCTTGATTAAATAAAATTTCTCTAATTGACATACAAATTGGATGCAATTGCACAAATTGACAAAAAATAAGAACTTTTCTTGAAAAAATGATATTGCACAAAAATTAATACATAACTGGTGGAGGGTGGGATATTTTTTCACCACTGGTCCGGCGGACCAGTGATTTTCTGATTTCACTGGTCCGAGCCGTTTTTTAGTTGCCCCGGACCAGCAATCCAGTACAATTTCAAACGCTGCTTATACTTGACACCATATTTTTAAGCTCTGAGTGATCCACACTTGAAAATGGTGAGTTTGTAGCCTAAATAAAGGGAGCAACTTGCTAAAAAATATGCGTGTTTTAAACAAGGTTTTTTTGCTTTGTTTTAAACGTGTTTAAAACGAGTGTTTTAAACGTAACAACCCTGTTTGTGCTTGAGGTAAAATGGGTCATAAGTTAGGCATAGATGATCCATTCTTTTCCTTTTGTAGGAGGCTTTCTGTATTAAGTTAAAACAATGTTTTTAACTTATTTCCTTCAAATATACATTGTATGAACTGTCAAACAAGTTTATATTTTCTCTAACTGAAGTATTTAAATTGGGAATCAGAGGTTTCGAAAGGAGATCGAAAGGTCAGGTGACAAAGCGGCAGGGTGGATTGGCTGGATTGGACCCAATGGGTTTTTCAAAAAAAAACCATGTGAAAAAACCCCACATTTTGGACTCATTTTTGGGTTTTTCAAAAAAAAAATCAAGATTCTGGTAACAGTGGCGGATCTATGGGGGGGCTATAGGGGCTATAGCCCTCCCTTAGGACTTAAGTTCACACTAGATAAAATGGAAAATTTTCGAAAAATAAAAAAAAATGTTATGTTTTTTTACATTTCAAACGGTCCAAAGAGCTTTCTTTATCTCATAAACATAAGCTCCTTCTAAGATTTTTCTTATGACATTTTTATAGCACCTATGTTTTTGTAGAATCAATGCACATATTAGGGGAAAGTGGGTTTTCTGCTCCTTGCATTTTTGTAGAATCAATTCACTAATATTTAAGAAGTTCAAGAGTTTTAGCCCCTGCATCATGTTTGTAGATTTGAGTTGCAATTTAAAATATTCAATGATCTTTAGCCCCCTACGAAACATTATTAGCCCCTGCATAACTTTCAGCACCTGCGTTTTTGTACATTAAATTAAGAATATAGAGAGGTCAATGAGCTTTAGCCCCCCTATAAAACATTAGTTCCATTAAATATTTATATATTTGGTTCACAACTTGATGATCTTGATTTAGCCCCCTCCAAGATAGATGAGCTTTAGCCCTCTCTGCTCTTTTATAAAAATGGAATTCATAACTTTAAAAAAAAAGGTTCCAATGAGCTTTAACTACAAAATCGTTAGCCCCCCTACATTTTTATAGATTCGATTCACAATTTTAAGGGCCGAATGAGCTTTAGCCCCCCCTTCTTGCATTTTTATGTTTTTTAATTTAAAAATCATTAGCCCGTTAATGATTTATAGCCTCAACTTATATTTTGCACATTCAATTCACAATTCAAAGAGGCTTCCGAGACCCTTTATAAAGAATTATTAGCCCGTTCACAATTTAATCAGCTTTAGCCCAAACACCAGCACTAACCCCCTCAAAAATTTTTAGCCCTTTACATTTTTATAGATTCTATTCAAAATTTAAAGGGGCCAATGCCAATGAGATTTAGTCCAAGATATTTATCATCTTCCACCTGGTTTTTACAAAATCTACTTTTTAAATGTTCCGATGGGGGTCTCTCCAGGATATTTAAGGTCGTTTTCATAATTGGAATGATCCATTTCGCTTCATAACAAATAGTTTTAGCTACTTGTTTGCGGTACTTCTATGGATCTATTTTAAGAAATTATAAAGTAGAGAGTAAAGTAGAAAAATAACAAAGTAAGTCAAGGGGTTCAAACCGCCCCGTTGAAATAATATAACCATATTTAGGTTTATCCCATTTTTCTCTTTGAACAGAAAACATTCTTCTCTGGAGTCATTCGGAGGTTGCCAAATGACCAAAATTGAGTCAAAAAGCTACTTTTTCATGTCAAATTTCAAAAAAAAAATCTGGGGGAGGACCCCCAAACCCCCGTTTATGCTGGGGGCTTGATATTAATCGCTAAACTTTGAAATTAAATGCATGATAGCTACCTAAAATATAATTGAGAAAGATAGTTTGGAAAAATACAGGGTGTCCCATAAATAGTGGGTCACACTTCTAGGGGGGATAGTAGACACCTAGGCGAGTCAGAATCACATAGGAATCGGGGGTCCCAGACCAAGTCCCAGGGAGTTAAAAATGGAGCGACATCCGAAAAAAATTATTGAAAAATTCAATTTGTAGAAGAACTGCTCTTGGTAAAAATTTAATTATGGTCTCAAAAATTGTGATTTAATATGATCTTTAAAATTATCTCAAAAGTCTTCACTAGGACTGGGCCTTAAATCGATTTATAACGAAATATCGATTTAACCCTTAAATCGCCCACCCGATGTAGAGCTTATATCGTTAACTCAACATCGGATCCGATTTAAGCAGCCATCGAAATCGATTTATAACCTAGTCAACCACATCAGAATTAAGATTCTGAATGAGTTTAATCGAGCATCGATATGTACGGAATTCTGATGCATCGCGATGCATCGGTATTATCAGAACGGCAAATTTGAATGAGTTAAAGGGGACATCGATTTAAGGAATTTCGATGCTTCGGGCGATAATTCCGATGCATCGTTAAAGGGAACATCGATTTAAGGAATTTCGATGCATCGGCGATGCCATCGTGATTCGACTTGAAACAGCTCGATCTTGCAACAATTCCACTTGAAGGAAGGATTCAGATTGATTTTTGAATAGATTAATTGAAAGACTCCTAGGGTAAAACTTTATCGTGTTGCTTGACCACTGGTCAATATTGCTCTATGTGGCTAAAAATCATAAAAAAATAAGTGTTGGAGTCGGTTATTGATATTATGTATTCTCTATTGGTAAAGGATGTCTTTTTGGTTCCGATTGACCATTGGTCAGTCCGGTCACCTTTTTGCTACTTCTATGCTTTGGCACTAAAGTAGGTCATGTGGGGGCTCAAACCAAACGCCATAAGACTAATGACAGGTTTGTCTTGACCATTGGTCAAGACCGCTTGACCAGCGGTCAATCTTTATTTTTTCGCTATTAATAGCTTTTCTGACCTTCTCTTTCTTCCTCGTGGTTGTTTTTGGGGTCCCTGACCTTTGGTAAATCCCATTTGACCACTGGTCAATTTTTGAATTTTTCGACATTATAGCTCCATTGACCATTTTATCTTGGAGATCCTCTCTAACTGCGTAATATCAATAGTCAATAGCCATAGGAACATTTTCCCCTCAAACAGCAATCAAAAATTGGGTTTCATATTATCCGGGTTAAATTGATATATCACTAAATCGCGATGTTAAAGTGGCCATAAATCGATTTAAGAAATTCTTATATCGCCCAGGCCTAGTCTTCACCTTAAAATTTTTTTTATTATGAAAAAAGTTAAAAACCACAAAAAAATGTGAAAATTCTGCCCAAACCTCATTTTGTATTTCGAAATCCTTTCTTTTGATTTTATAATCTGAAAGGTCATAGTTGTTAACCCTTAAATACGAAGTGTCACGTAAAAACCATCAATATTCAATGCTTGAGATCCTTTTAAAGCACGTTATAAGTCCGTTTTTTTCGTCCGCAGACTGTCGTTTTGGAGACGGCTATAGGAAACCAGTTTTCGCACGCAAAAAACGAACTTTAACAGGATCTCAAGCGTTTAATACTGATGATTTTTACGGAAAACTTTGGACTAAAGGGTTTACAACTATGATCTTTCAGATTATAAAATCAAAAGAGATGATTTCGAAATACAAAATGAGGTTTGGACAGAATTTTCACATTTTTTTGTGGTTATTTGACTTTTTTAATAATAAAAATTTTTTTAAGGTGAAGACTTTTGAGATAATTTTAAAGATCATATTAAACTACAATTTTTGAGACCATAATAAAATTTCTACCAATAGCAGTTCTTCTACAAATTCAATTTTTCAATAATTTTTTTGGGGTGTCGCTCCATTTTTAACTCCCTGGGATTTGGTCTGGGACCCCCGAATCCTATGTGATACTGACTCGTCTAGGTATCTTCTATCCCCCCTAGAAGTGTGACCCATTATTTATGGGACACCCTGTATATGACAGAAACTCTCCAAAACAAAAGTCGCGTTAAGGCCGTGTAAAGGCTTAGTATTAGTAGTTAGTACGTATCTCTATTTCACCTTTCGATTAGGAGGGAATGAAAAAAGGTACAATAAAAATCTAATAATTTTTTACCAGCGGTCTCCATTCATCGTAAAACGTTCGGTTGACACACAATTAATATTAATTTTGATACAGATTTAACTATTCATTAATTTAATTACTAATAAATAAATTAATTATATTTGATTAAGCTAGTAAATATAATAGTTTATAAACTAGTTTAATCTACTACTAATTTAACTACCTTTTTAATTTAAGACATTTTTTAAATGGTAAAAACGCATGGGAAGTAGCAACTTCAATCTGATTATATGTTAGCCCCCCCTGCCCACGTTCTAGATCCGCCACTGTCTGGTAGTTTTAATATTGAAGAAAAACATTTAACGAAATAACATAATAAAAAACTGCAATTGAGTGGGTTTCTAATTAAGGTTTTTTTCATTATTGAATGGGGTTTTTCAAAATTTAGGACGTTTAAAGTTCAAAGTTAAATAGATTTCTTTCAATATTGTGAATGGGTTTTTTCAAAGCTTAAGATATTTTTAAAATTTAAGTTGTTTTCTTAAATTTGGGGTTTTTTCATTATTGAATGGGTTTTTTTTTTAAAATTTAAGACGTTTAAAGTTCAAACTAGTTATAAAAGATTAAGGATTTTTTTAGATTTCAGTAATTTTTTTCAGTTTAATAGATTTCTTTAAAAGTCTAATGGGGTTTTTCAAAGTTTAGAATATTTTTTAAATTTTATTGTTTTTTTTTCAAAACTTAAATGGTGTTTTTTCAATTTCAGTGAGTTTTTAAAACATTAAATAGGTTCTTTCATTATTCAGTGGGTTTTTTCAATATTGAATGGGTTTTTTCAAAGTTTATGATATTTTTTTAAATTTTAGCGATTTTTAAAAATTTAAACCAGGTTTCAATAAATAAGGGGTGTTTTTACAATTTCAGTGGATTTTTTCAAAGTATATTAAGTTTCAACTTTGAAAAAACCCACTAAACTATAGAAAAACTGACATTATTTTGACAGAACACATTTAACATAGAAAGAACTCACTAAAATTTGAAAAACCTACTTAGTATATAGGAGAAAGCCACTTAATTTTGAAAACACTTACACTTTTTCCGAAAAAAAAAAACAGTTTTATATGTTTTTTTCAGGGTTTTATTGAAAAAACCCGAAAAAACCCAGCCATCTTGTTTTTTTTTTAAAAAAAACTCGAGTTTTTGCCAACCCTGCAAAGCGGAAACTGGAACTTATGACAAAATCAAGATCAGCAACTTTTTCTGCAAAGTTGTGTGAATAGCTTTTTTACAACTTAAAGCAAAGTTCTTTAGATAAAAACGGCTTAGCCAATTGTCCACAGAGAATTTTTAATCAGGATAGAATGGATAGTTATTAAATATGAAGGGGGAAAGTAAAAAAAGATTATTTGGACAAATCACATATGTAGATGGTCATGACATGCATGATTAGTTTGTAACTAAATCAAAAATATGTAATTATCTTTTTTTATTTAAAGGGACACTGATATAGTTAAAAAAAATTATGTAAAATTTAAGAATATCCATTTTGTAGCAATTGTAAGCAATATTTTTTAAAATTTAGTAAAAACAGTTTAAAGTAAAACAACTTTTTTCTTATTTTCATGTATGTTTAGTAAAAAATATATTTTTGAAATGTGACCCATTTTACCCCCATTGGGATAAAATGGGTCACTTCACTTTTGATGCTGAGTTTAACCATCTTATAACTAAAAAAATATTTGATAAAATTGGATGGAAATGTTCTGAAGGATTGTAATGTTAAGATCCAATTGAAAGAAATAATTAAAAAGTAATAGTTTTGATGAAATAAAACTTAGAATGTGAAAGAGTACCTAAAAAGTGACCTATTTTACCCCCAACCCACCCTACATCTTACAAAACTAAACAGGGGCGTCATTTCAGTTTTTGGTTGGGGTTGCAAAGAATTTAAGAGGGTTTAGTACACGCCGTGACTTGAGTTTTGGTTTCTTATTTTTTTTCGGGGGGGGGGCTGGGCGGCGGTCTGACTGAACGTCTTCTTAAGGTCCCCAGTGTATTTATACATGAAGTGTTAGATCAAGATCACTTAAAAGTAATATTTTACACGAAATGTTACAATTTTACAATGTGAGCTCGAAGTAAAAATGGGGGGTCTGGGTAGCTTCTTGTAGGCGGCATAATTTTCAAGGGAAAAACCCAGTATAACAGATATCAAAATTTGAGAAGGGGGTTTGGGGTTCTCCCCCATTTTGAGACCCTTTGGGTAACAAAGAGAACAGTTCCTTTTAAACCACATAATTGCCTTTTTGAAAGGACTTTCTCGTATTTCCAGAGCTTACGTTTAGGGTTCCCTTTCTCCTCTCCTTTTTTAATTCAGAAAAAAATTCTGCCTTCAAAAATTTGCCACCTACTAAAATTTGCCGCCGTAGGCTATAGCCTAGCTAGCCTATTTAGAAATCCGAAATCCGCTACTGTTTATGGACGTATACATGTCTGAAAAGGAAGAAATATCTCTAAAAATATCTCAATTCTTTTTTAAAATGAGTTTTTAAGAGATCGAATTTCTTCTCTGAAACTATTGCAATTTCAACACCCCCTATGCCGCAGAGCTTTTCACTGATGTCTGCAATCGTTTACAAGTGTTCTCATGTCCCATTTGCTCCTTTTAGAACACATATCGGGTCGAGGATTTATCTTTAAGAGTGAAAAAGCTGCAAAAAATCGCTATTTGGCTATCTTAAAGTTTTTCATAAGTAACGATATTGAAAGAATAAGGGTGCTTTCTGGGTCCGCAGACCTAAACGCATTCAAGCACATGTGAGATCCACTAAAAAACATGGTTGACGGTCTGATACCACTTGCCGAAAATGACCCAGAGGCTAAAACTTGCCAAAAATGATGATTAGATCGATATATCCCAATTTAACCTTAAAAAATCCATTTAAAGTTAGCACACACGTTTGAAAAAATGCTTTGAGTTTAGGAATAACAATATTCTTTAGAAAAAACATAAAATTTTCAGTTAAAAACCTTTCACATAGACGTTTCTGTCACTGTTCGAAATGTGTAATGGAACTCCATTATCAATGGAGGGCCCATTTACCCCCTTAAATTATTGGTAAGGAAAATTTGTTCTCGGGCCCTGTATTCCCACTAGTAGAACATCTTGTGGTATGATTTTCATGTATGAAAAATAATTCTTCTAGGTGTTAGGTTGAAAAAACAGTTCCGTGATTAACTTTTGGAAGTGAGTGTAGTTAAAAACCTGCTGTTTTTTTAAGGTCGATTTTTATAAATTTTCTGGGGGAGATCCCCCAGACCCCCTTCAGTACTTCGAATTTAATTATTTACTACTTTTCTTATATTCAGTTCTTTAAGACCTAACTTTCACCTAAAAAGTATTTAAAGTTTCGTTAAACCTATGAAATATGCATGAGAGGGGCTGAAGAATAATTTTGGGCCCCTCCCGAAATAAATTTATAAATATACGCCACTGTTTCTAGTGATGCTACAAAATGTATTAAGGAACCTGTTTAAAGGAGTAAGATTTTCAAAAATTTCTCGGGGGATTCCCCCGAACCCCCTTTTATAACGGTTTTACCATTCGGATATTTGAATAACTAGATATTTGCTTTTAATCTAATGGGGAAAATAACTAAATTAAATAATATTTTAGTTATAATTTAACCAAAACATAGTATATAATTTCTGAATAACCCTCTTATATACAGAATATAATAGAAGCCTCTTTTGGGACTTATAACATTGAAGAGCATTTTTACTTGCAAAAAAGATTAATACAAAAGTGTGACTTGTGCCCCCCCGTCAAATTTTTCTGGATCCGCCACTGAGTAGTGCATTGGTTACTGAGTTGGGCGTGTGCAACGTCCCGAAGTAGTACGTTTTAATCTTAAATTATAGGGGCTATGCTATAGGGTACAGTTACTACACTTACTACTAAATGACCCATTTGAACCAGTTTTATCTGCATTATCAATCTTAAACATAATTTTTAAAAATTCTGAAACTTTGGGGCTCTACAGGCAAACCCTAGAGTTAACTTAGGGGGCTGAAACTTCACACACTATCTTTTGGGACCAAAAGGAATGGGAAAGGCCCTGGGGAGCAAGGGTTTTCGAAAAAAGGTTTTTTAAAAGACACTCTAATGGGACACCCTGAATAGTAAGGTTTTTTTTTTCAAATTTTAGTGAGTTCTTTCTATGTTAAATGTGTTCTGTCAAAATAATATCAGTTTTTCTATAGTTAAGTGGGTTTTTTAAAGTTGAAACTTTTTATACTTTGAAAAAGCCACTGAAATTGTAAAAACATCCCTTATTTATTGAAACCTGGTTTAAATTTTGAAAAAACCCACTAAAAACAAAAAATATCCTGAACTTTGAAAAAACCCATTCAATATTGAAAGAAATATATTTAACTTTGAAAAACCTACTGAAATTTAAAAATCTTCCTTAATTTTTAATCTTTCTTTTTTTATAACTAGTTTGAATTTTAAACGTCTTAAATTTTGAAAACCCCATTCAAGGAAAACAAAATTTTAAAAACAATTTAAATTTTAATAATATCCTAAGCTTTGAAAAAACCCATTCACAATATTGAAAGAAATCTAATAAACTTAGAAAAAACGGCGCAAGTTCAGACGTGCGGATGCTTGGCGAATTTTGACTGTTTAGCGGCACATTTAGAAGCCAAATCATTCACTTAACATTAGTTAGGGTTACCATATTAGTCATCTTTACCGCTAAAAACTTGGCGCATCCGCACCTCTGAACTTGCGCCGAAAAAACACTGAAATTTAATAAAAATCCTCCTTAATTTTTTTATAAAGTTTAAATTTTGAACTTAAATCATCCTAAATTTTGAAAAAAACCCACTCAAACTCAACTGCAGTTCTTGGTATGTTATTTGCAGTGGCGGCTCGATGGTAAAATTATAAGGGGTGCTGCTCCCGCGGTACCAAGTTGGCAACGTATTTTAAGCGATATAATGCCATGGGCGTAGCCAGGGGGTGCAGGGGGTGCAGCTGCCCCCCTAAGTCCTGAGTAATTTACTTTTAATTGGGTTAAAACCCAGTTTTTTAGGGTGAAATTTTCAGAAATTTTCTGGGGGAGGGCCCCCAGGCCCCCTTTAGTATTGAAACCTTTATTATTCTCACTTTTTTATATTAAGTTCATTGAAATCAAAATTCTACCTAAAAATGTATGTCCAAATTTGGGTTTACGTGTACCAAAAAGCAGTTTGAAACCCTATTCTTAGGGTCAAATTTCAAAACATTTTCTGGGGGCGGGCAGTCAGGCACCCCTTTAGTATTTAAACTCTATTATTCACACTTTTTTATAATAAGTTCATTAAAATCAAAATTCTACTTAAAAATGTCAGTCCAAATTTGGGTTTACGTGTACTAAAAAACAGTTTAAAACCATGTTCTTAGGGTCAAATTTCCAGAATTTTTCTGGGGGAGAGCCCCAGACCCCCCCTTGAACCTTTATTTCTAAACCTTTATCTATAAATTTTTCTTGAACACAAATTTTACCAAAAAATGTGTTGAAAAACTACATTAAACCTATTAATAGGGATGAAAGAGACCTCATTCTTTCCACGCTACCCCATAAAATTTTTTACATTTATTTCATTAAAGGTCAAATACCCTTCTCGAAACAATACTGTGGTTACGGCCCTTTCTCACAGGGCTTTAAAATTGTTCTCCATAAACATAAAAAAGTCAAGCCTGCTTCCCCCCCTAAGTGGAACCCTGGCTACGCCCATGTATAATGCCAAATAATATTTCACAAAAACGTGAAAAGATGGGAACAATATAAAATTTCGATTTCACACTTAATAAGCATTCAAAAACTGTCACTTACCTATATTTAGCTGATTATTACGAATATGAAGAATCAAAGATGAAGTCTATTTCACTTAGCATCTCAAAAGCAAATGAAACTAAAATCAACATTTCGAATTCAATTTGTTCATCATAAAAAGAAATAAATACTTGGCTGCAAAAAATTAAACATAAATCTTTATTGACTTGCCGAAACATCAGAAAAGATTTTGTTCTCTCTCTGTTGAAAATAAAAAAAAGAAGCTATAAATAAAAAATTAAAACAGCGTTGGAGTGAGAAAAGCTAAAAAGCCAATGTGATTTATAGTAGCAGAAATCGTTTATTTTTCTTCTTCCCTCAGTTTGTTTTTTACAGCTCTCTCAAGAGAAAAGGCTATCATTCTTTTGGTCTGGGCTGCTGAAAACAACCCCTTTTCTCCTAACAGATTCGCATGCTAAATTCTTGATATTTTGATTTGATATGATAGAGCTAGTGTTTTGTACCACGATTGGTATATCTGAGGGGGCTGACCGACCCGGAAAGTAATCTGTTGTCGAGACGGCATAGCAGAGAATTATTAATTAAAGAAGGATTTTGAAGGACAAAGATTACAGGGGTAAATAGATAATTTTTTAAATATTGTAAAGCAAATATGAATTGGAATTTCGGGGAATTTTGGTTGGGGGTGCTGCAGCCCCGCAGCCCCTATGGACGAGCCACCACTGGTTATTTGGTTAAATGTTTTTCTTCAATATTAAAACTGACAAAATCTTGATTTTTCTTGAAAAAACCCAAAAATTGGTCCAAAATGTGGGTTTTTTCACGTGTTTCTTATTTTCAAAAACCCGCTGGGTCCAATCCTGCCAACCCTGCATCACACTACCTGAACCTAGTCATAGAAAACCCCCAAATTAAAAAAAAACACTTAGTTTTAAGAAATAATTGCCTAATATTTAAATAAATACATTTAAATTTTAAAAACCCTTTAGACTTTAAGAAAAATGCCAAAATTTGTAAAAAAAAATATTTTTAAAGAACGTATTTGTTAAAATTTGTATAACTGAATTCACTAAAACCACTAAAATTGTAAACTCACTAAATTTTGATAAACTCACACTCAAGTAACCGCGCATCTAATTAAATCCGATCCAGTAAAAAAAGTAAAGGACTGTATAAAAAGTTTTAACATTGGTTTATACGCGACGAATTGATAACTTCATCCTTTTTGAAGTCGGTAAAAATGTACCTAAAAAAGCACATTTTTATGGAGAAGTTAGTTTTTCTGCATACTATATAATGTAAAGGAAAAACTAGTTTTACAGGCATCATGTGCATTGCAAGGAAACGCTCCACAGGGTATTTCATAAGTCTGTTTCATGCCCTTTATATCTGTTCAAAATGTATCTTAGGATCATGGAAGTGAGCTGTATCTATTCGTAAGTGACCTTTCTGAATCCATTGAGATGGGTAATAGCGCTCCTGGAGGCAAAACAAGAAAGTTAAAAAATAATTTTAAAATATTAAAGGAGATCAAACAAAAAAAGTTGACATAAAATTTTTTGCAATATCACAACAAACGCATAGAAAAAAATTTCATTAAAATATATAAATATTTGAGAAGATATTGACAAGAAGAAATAACACTTTTGGGGTGCCCAAAATAGAAAAGCTTTGAAAATTTTTTTAGTTATGTTACGTAGTTGGAAGATGTTTTAGTTAAATAAATACAAATTTTAATATAAAAACCGAGAAACTTGCAAATTTTCAACCGTTTTCAACCAAAAAAATGTTTGTTTGTTGTTTTTCTTTCAGAAACTTTTCTTCATAAGACAAAATTTTCTGCGAACGCCGCTCGTGCATTCGTATATTATACGGGAATGCTTTTAGCTAAGATAAAGCCCAGTTTTTAAAAGTCAAATTTTCAAAATTTTTCTGGGAGAGGAACCCCCGGGCCCCCTTTAGTATTTAAACTTTTATTATTCCCCCTTTTTAAAAAATAAAGTTCACTAAAATCAAAATCCTACCTAATATGTATCCAAATTTTAGTTTAAGTGTACAAAAAAATAGTTTGAAACCATGTTCTTAGAGTCAAATTTCCAAAAATTTTCTGGGGGAGGACCCCAGACCCCCTTTGAAACTTGAACCTTTATACTAAAACTTTTCTTATATAAAGTTCTCTTCAACGCAAATTCTACTTAAAAATGTGTTGAAAAGCTACATTAAACCGATTATGAATGAAAGGGTCTGAAAAATGTTTTTGGGCCTCTCCCGAAATAAATTTTTATATTCGCCAGATCTGATTATAAATTAAAAATAAGAGCTCCCCTCCCACCCATGGCCGTATCCAAGGGGGTTAGGGAGTTGATCCTCATTCCAAAATTAGTATGTCTATATGTTGCTTTTTGCCTTGAAAATTCTGAAGATTATACAAGGAGTGGTCTCCCTCGAGGGCAACCTTAATGGTCCCCAATGTCCAAAAAGGAGTCACAAAAATACTCTTAGGGTTAAATTACAAAAACGGTTACCTCAAAAATAAAAACACTCTTTGCTTCCACGCTACCCACTAAACTTTTACAAGGTCAAAAACCCCTCTCGAAACAATACTGTGGCTACAGACCTTTCTCACGGGGATTTAAAATTGGTCTTAACAAACTTAAAAAAAAGTTGGCCCTGCCTGCCCCCCCAAGTGGAAACCTGTCTACGCGCCGATGGGAGAGGGTGTAGTTTACTCGACGAAATGCGGGAAACGTTCCGTCTGCAAAATATGATAATTCTAAGTTTTATTAAACGGCTTTGTATCATCGGTGAAGGGATATAACAGGATGCACATCATCTCTGAACTCTGTAGGGGGAACAACCGATCTCTTACTTTGCGCAGTAGTGTTTCGCTTCAAACATCGAAGAAGTGTGGGGGGGGGTGAGAGGGCTCACATTGAATAATCCGTAGTGGCTTGGAGGATTATCTCATTCATTCAGGTTTGGTTCAGCAGCCAGACACTTTCAGGAAAGTGCTTGGCGTACTATTATAGACTAAGTTATTCTTTAAAATATTAAATTAATTGTCCTCCTTTACATGAAATATTTTCAAAATTACTAAAGTGGAGGAACTGAAAAAGAAAGCAATAATGATAAGAGCATTTAAATGTTACTTGTGTTTTAAAAATTGAAAGATAAAGATAATTCTGCTCTCTCTCTAGAATACATCGCTTTCTTCCTTTTTGTATCATTTGTTTGTTATCGTTATTGTTTCCATCGATTCGATTCGATTATCACTTTCTTACATCATGGCGCACATTTAGTGCGATCGGAATGGGAACAGAATAATTTATCCATCATCCTTTTTGGGTGATGCCTTATTATACCACCCAGGTTTTTAAAATTGGTAATCTAAAATAATTAAAATCTCTATAATATATTATTTGTTCTCTGAGCAGGTTCAGTTTCTTTCGAATCACTGGCTCTCCAAGCATTTAGAAGTTTATTTCGCCGGTGGAACAATATGGCTGCTGCCGGTAGGCCTAATATTGTTGACAGAACCTGTGATGAACCCATGGATCAGACAAGCCCATCAACAGATATTTTACAAGACTTTGAGCATGGACATGGACATTACTTTACGAAAAAAACGTTTCATAAGCCTACGTATTGTCACCATTGTACAGATATGCTATGGGGGTTAATAGGCCAAGGCTACGTTTGTGAAGGTTAGTATTTATTTGGTAGTAATAATAATAACAGATAAAATGCATGGTTTCGTGTTTGCATAAAATTATTTATTATACACATCCCATGAAATGCTGGGTGAATAAAACTAGCGTATTACATGAAGCAACAGTAGCAGTTGGGAGGTTCAACTTTGTTTTGTTGACAAAATTTCATAACCAATAAATAGTTATAAAGTTATTACAATAGGTAGTAGATCTGTATTAAAGATCGTTAATTTATATTCCCGCTTAATTCTAGGTAATGGTGTGCATATTTATTAATATAATGTTAATGCTGAACAAAATCTCAATGTTGAAAACTTAACAGCTCTAGCTATTATTTTGAATTGGAAATGTAGTTATTTAATCGGTTAGCAGTCTGAAATGTTGGGGAATTTTTGATACATTCCCCCTGTAAGCTAGAAATTTCTCTTCTTGACCATAGATGTTGAAAGTATTGCATGCTGGCTGAATATTTTTCATCAGTGTTTCTTCTTGCTACATGTTAAGTTCTATTGCACTTTTTAAGAATAAAATAAATAGATAATTAGGCTTTAAGGGGGTTCATTATCTTTCAAAGTGTCATTTGATTATGTTTATCAAATTCCCCGATACCCTTTAGTAACATTTAACAGTCGGGTACTACTTTTCTTTGAGAATTTTTATGGCCTTAGGAGCAAGGCCGGACTGGCTAGCAGTTGGCCCCGGCGGGAAAACTTCATGCTGGCCCCAGAAAATTTTTGGAAATTTAGATCTAAAACGCAGGTTTTAAACTCGTTTTGGTATATCTAATCCGAATTTCGAGCATAATATACCTTTTATTTTACAAATTTATTACATTTCGTTGGCAGGAGAAATTTTTGCATTTTGACGAACGTATTATAAAAAAACTTGTAAATATATCAGGCCCAAGTGCCAAAGGGGGGTCTGGGAGTCCTACCCCAGAAAATTTCAGGAAATTGGACGACAGTAGTTTATTTTATCACAAGAGGTCGCTAAGCCGTCTTCTTCGGAACTTTGGGCAGAGGACACCTGCATGATAAGATGGCCATTTCATGCCGGAGAATGAATGAATTGGCCCCATGCATATCGGGGTACGCAATGTTAGCTCAGTTTGGAGGATTTTTTTGAGGATTAGGAAAAAGCGAGTTTCTTGGGATTGCTCATTTTGGATTTGTTGAAGATCTAGTTTTTCTGAACTACTCTTAAAAATAAGATAAAGATACTGATTTGGCCCCTGTCTGCCTGGCTTTCCCCAGGTAGCCACCCGGGCCAGTCCGGGCCTGGTTAGGAGATATATTATCATAGTTGACGGTGCAAAAAAATTTGTTACGGAATTGTTAAATAAAGGGAGGGACAGCAGAGGTGCCAAGTATTACGATTTGACCGTAATATTTACGGACTCGATAGAAAATTACGGTGTTACGGACATCGAATAAAAATTACGGATTAAATGAAGTCTCGAAAATTTCTGCGCTTTAAAAATGTATTTGCTTCCCTTTTGTCCATGCGAAGTACGATTTGTCATGGTTTCGTCAACTCGTAGTCTGTATGACAACCTGGATGGTTTTGTTTGAGGGAGGTCGGAATGTTGAATCTTTCTTCCAGGCATGAGTTTCTTCCGCAGAAAATCGAGATGTCGCGCTTTTTCATTGTTTCGCGGCCCGCGAACTAATTGTAATTCAGATAGTCGATCCTTATTTATTTTTTACTTTCCGGATTATTTTCAAGAAAAATCACGAGTTTTCGCGGAAAATCGTGAAAGTTTCGTTTTCGTTTAATTCGCGGAGTGTACCGCTTCTGCCGCGATGCTTTCGTGGAAGGCCGCGGACGTCAGGTTTAAGTCGGCTTCTTCTCGCGTTGTTATTGCGATGTAGAAAAAACAACTTGACCGTGTCAGAAGCCAACAAGTCCGGTGTTACTAAATCATACAACAGCTCTGGTTACGGAAAGCTTTTTTTGAAACTTGGCACCTCTGGGACAGATTTGAATCGGTCCTTGGTGACTGCTCTATAGTAGTGACTGGTTTCTCAGTTTTGATTACTTGGTGCTTTTTTGTCATGGAAGATGGAAGGACCTGTTTCAAATCGGTATCAATGAAACCTGCACTTTTTTGTTTGATATTCTTTGGGGCCATTCCATGAAAAAGTGGACATGAGGGTTGAAATTTCAAATGGGTGTTATAACTATAAATTATACATCAAATTAAAGGTAAAGATATGAACCAGATGAAATTACAGAAAGCTAAGCTTTAAAAAATTTTCTTGTATACGTTTTGAGGGCTCAAAGTTAGAAAAATTTAAAAACTTTTCAAGTTAGTAAAATAGGGTATTTTCATCTTGACCTAAACAATACTAAAAGCAGCTAAATTTTCATTAAAGATGCATCATATCATTATTTGTGACCTTGTTTACCTTATAAAATCTTTAATTTTCAAAAAATATTTTTAAAACTTGATTTTTGGGTCCTTTGAATTTTTGTTGTCCTTCCGTCACACCCGTCACAAAAAAGATAGAAAAGTTATTCTACAAGATTCAATTTTCATCATAAATCCTTTAAACTTTCAGATGTTCTGATTGTTGCAGTTCTGAACACATGTGATGTAGTAAAACATTTTAAAATTTTTATTTTGTGTGATTTTTAGTGTGACGGGTGTGACGAAATTCCTGTGACGGGTGTGACAATATTAAAAAATTTAAAAAAAAATAGTTGAATGATTTCTAAAAGAAATAAAAGTTGTATCATTATAATTTTTAAACATATTAAGACAGTCATGGGTAGCAAAAAAATTAATTATTAAATAATAAATAATTTTATTAATTATTTTTTAAAATGCAAGTTAATCAAAATTTGATTAAACTTTTTGTAGATTTTTAAAGAAAAGACATTTATTTACATGACATTTAATGAACATAAAAAATAAAAATTAATAAAAAATAAACTACTTTAACATTTTCTTAACTAATCATAGCTATTAATTGAAAAAAAATTTTATAGTGAAGAGTTTTATGGTTGACTTATTCAAAATTTATTAATATTAGATTTTCAGTACTTACTAATACTATAGACTCATTCTCAAACCATTATGATTCCCATTTTTATATGTTGTAGTAATCAGTGATAAATTGGAGCAAATTTTGCATATTAAATATCCTTACAGCTAGTCCGCGAAAAGTTTTCTCAACTTTAAAATAACTCTGTTATTTGTGGGTTGAGCATCACAGTTTAAAAACAAATATCATACTTAAAGTATATGCTATTTTCTCATTGGTTTTAATTTAGAATGAAATCTTACACTTTTTTACACAAACAAGCACTTTATGAAATTAAGGTGTCTCTATGTCTAAGTCTAGACGTGCAATATTGGAAAATTAATGAAAGCAATACACTAAAATTTGATATGGAAGGTTTTATATAAACCCAGGAAGAAAGGGAAATGTAAACATTGCTTTTTACACCCTAATTAAATGCTAGAAAATAAACTTATGCTGATATAAATAGATGGAAAACTCATCAAACCCAACAAAAAAAATAATCAACCCTAAAAGTTTCAAAACATCATAAAATGTGGTCAGTTTTATGAATTTATGTTTGTATAGTAGCTTTAATCAAGTTAACTGCCTATATTGATCATAGTTTATTCAGTAAATAGCCTTAAAATAGCATAATTCACACTGTGTCACACCCGTCACAAATCCTGTCACACCCGTCACAGCAGAAAAAAAATTCTTATAAATTAAATTACATAAATATTTTAATAAATTTTATGTATTATTCTTTATTTGAATCTCCTTTATAAGAAAAAAAATGTTTCATTCATCTAACATTCATAAATTCACAGGAATTTTAACAAATGTGTAGGTAAGTGAAAACTCTTGTCCCGGGAGCGTCACACCCGTCACAGCGTTTTAAAAATTTTTTTAAAAAAATTTTAAGTTGTTGAAGTTTTACTTTTGCTTCTAAAATTAAGTATAAGCATAGGACAACATACTAAAAATACTTTTTAGAGGTTTAGTGGTTAATATATACCCCCAAATTTAGATACAACCTCGAAAATTTTCTCTGATTGTCACACCCGTCACCATGGAATGGCCCTAATGCTATAGAGCAGGGGTTTCTAACTTCTAAAGTACTTGAGGGTCACAATCGAAATCAAAAGTCAAGTGGTGGGCCGCAAAATAATCTGGCTGCTTTTTATCTATGATAGATATTTCAGAGGGAGAGTTTTTTGAGAACTTTCCACCCACATGGAAAGCCAGACCAGTCTTCCAAGCCACTTACATTCTTTGAATTTGTTACTGAATGGGGAAGAAGGGTAGAAGAAAGTGCATTGGGACAACAAAATAACCCACAGCGCAGTGAGATTTCTGCCCGTCATATGGCACCATTAATAAAATGGGCCGCTTCGCGTTTTACGTATGACATGCAACGGCAACAGAGAAGGGGTTAAGGGGAGGTTTGTTCATAATTAATTTAGTACTTATGTATGATACCGTCGACCGTTCAGCAGCCGTTAAATTCAGCGGTAAAGCTATAGAACAGACAGTGGGATTTTAAAGGTTTTTCAGATTCAGTGGCACGGTCGACGGCATAATACGCAAGAACCATTATTTCTAAGGGGCCCCTTACAAGTACTTAATGCAGGTAATTGTACAAAATGTGGAGTTTCAAGTAAAAAGGGGGCGTCTAAGGATCCTTCCTAGAAAAAGTTGAATTTTTATTCTTAAGAGATATTAATTTAAACCTTAAAAAAGTTATTTATTAAACTATTTGATTTTGCTTTTGAATTTGTGTACAATCATAATCAAAAGATAAATACAGCACATAATTAAAAAAATTTTTTTAATAAAAACAAATTAATTTCAGTCGAAGAAAGATTTAACGTAACTTTCGGTGCAAAAGGGACCTTTGCCCTTATGTATGGGAGCCCATGCACCTAGAGGACTCAGAATTACAGGAATGGGGGGTTGGAAATGCACCCCTTGCAACATTGGGGTTTTTATAAGCGGGCATGGGAGGTTGTATAATTCCAAGTGGAAATTGGCTCATAGATTTTATTAAAACCAGCAAAATCATTAGATCCCGGCATTTATTAGTATTGCAAAAAAGGTAAAATTTCATTTGTAATTTCTGAGTTTTTGAGTTTTAATATGTTATAACCTATACTACGAGCTGTTAAGATTGATAAGTCATGATAGGTCTGGTTAAGCATTCATGTAAATTTTGTCTCTTAAATTACTTTTAAAGGAAGCATCTGTGTATACATTTTAAAAAAGTATGTGCTTTTCCTCTATTTCAGCAAAAATTATTGTTATATTAGGTCATCTCTGTCCTTATGACTTAGTGGGCACATAAAGATACTAAAAGTCTTGCCTTTGCTCGTCATTCCCGGGGGACTTGCGTAAAGTACGTACTAATAAGGTGAACCCTTCTCCCAGAAAAAATCCAGCTACAGCACTGATTGAAGCATAGAAATTTGATTTTGAAATTGTCTTATCATATAACTCTAAAAATGAATTTGTTCCTGTTTTAAAAAGATTAAATTTCAAAACATTTTCTAGGGGAGGAACCCAGGTTTTTTTTGGTTGAAAGCCCAAAAAACTTGAAGTGAAAGTTTATTAATTGATTCACAAAGACGCCTCTTAAAATCATTGGGCGGGGCTTAAGTGGAAAAAAAAGATTTTCAATAAAGGGTAGGTAGATAAATCATGGTTGGGAAAAATCCCTCTGTGGAGGAATCCAAAATCCTTGGGTGTCGTTCCAAATTTTCAGGAGCCGACAACGCCAATGTGTGCAGTTAACCCCCAATTTAGCCTATCCCGTTTTTAAAAAATTGTTATATTGGCTTCGAATAATTTCCCATAACTGTTAACTGTATTAATACATAAGAATATTTACTTGTCAAACCAATGCTCACCTGTTTTCTCATACTGTAAGCAGGGTTGCTTGATTTAAATCACTTGATTTTTTTAATAAAAATCATTGATTTAAATCAAAAATGTTAAACTGACAAATTTTAAATAAAAAATTAGTTGTATGCTTTAAAATATTTTGCAAGGTTATTTGCATTACAATTTTTTTTAAAATTTTGCTGGATATGTAACTGGGAAATATGTTTAGGTTACTCTACAAAAAATTGCCTTCAATTTCAAGAACAAAATGTTCTACCAATAACAAAAATATTTATGACAAAAAGGGGTAAGTAGCAGGGTTTGGAATCAATAATTGTATAAACTAAACAAGAATTAAAATCTTTAAAATTTTATTTATCTGGTACATCAACTTTTTAAAATACAAGCATGTGAATGATTTTTATCGAAAAAGCTTCCTTTTATAGTTTTAGTCATGTTTTCCTAACTATTGTTTTCTTTAACATAACACATAACTACAGATAATAGAGCTCTATTCTTTGGGTACATGACTGTCAATAAGTTGCTTATTTGATGAAATTTTTATTACTAAGTATTATTTTAAAGAAATACATAATACTTTTATTAAAATTAATTTAACTGAATTATTATAATTAAAAGATTAATTAAAATTTTTACACAAAATCGAAGCAGATTTTTTTAGAAATCATCTTTACAATTCCTTTTATAGCTAATATTGATTTTACAATTGGGCAAAAATAGTTATAGAAAGAAGGATAAAAGTTTTAGTAACCGATAGTTTGTTCATTCACCATTTTAGGATGGATTTGGGCTTCTCACTATGAAATGGAAGCTGACTGCTTCCCTTAATTAATTCAATTAATTAATGCATAGATAGATCAAAATTGGGATATTAAGTAATGCTAAACTAATATATCACATTAAAATTACAATATCAATAAATTATTAACCAGCTTCGAGAAGTTCAGAGCTAGTAATTCATTTAAATAAAAAAAATCTGATTTAAATAAAAAAAATCAGATTTAAATCAAATAAATCAGATTTTTTTTAAATAAAAAAAATCAGCAACCCTGACTGTCAGCAAAATTTTTTGATGAAGCTTTTCTTTTTTCTTGAGAACCAATCACAGTAGAAAAGAAAAATGTCTGAACAAGGACTACAGAAACTTATTAATATAGTTAAACCATGATTTAATATAAATTAAATTATTTATGTGTTTTAGTCAGCGTTAGAAATTGAGAAAAAATCCACTGGTCCTGCGGACCAGGGATCTACCAATCTTACTGGTCCGCAAAAAAAATTACTGGTCGGACAAATTAAAAAGGACAAGTTTAAATATTATTATAAAGTAACTATTGCACTGAATGTGAGTAACAAATACAGTCGAATCCGCTTAATAAATGTGATCGCAACTGTCTGTGATTAAACTGATAACATTATCCGATCGATAACAATAAGCGATCCCATACAAAAAGCAGGAAAGAGTGTTTCAAGATTAATTTCTTTAAAATCAAAATAATGTAATCGTTATTAATGTATTTAAAACACTATTTTTACACTAGGCAGTAGGCACTTGCCAACTTAAAATTTTAAGGGGAAATATACGAGTAGTTAAAATTATTAAATAAAATAAAAGCTTACTTAGTAACTTTATTTGCATAGAAAGGTCTGGGAGTGACTAGCAAACCGTCGGGTAACCGTTGTGCGCATGCTCGGGTTAAAGGCGTGGTTTTCATGTATTTAGGATTGCATCTAGCGTGGCCCGGATGGGGAAGTGGTAGTGTGTCTGGCTGGCACGCGGAAGGTCGTAGGTTCGAACCCAGGAATTATTTTTCAGTAAATTTAATTTTAATTTTTATTATTCCATTAAAAATTGCAAGAATTAATTGCTCTTGTTTAACAGTCATTCCTTATTTAATTAAATTCATTGTGTTTTTTTAAATGTTTTACTTAGTCTAATTTTTTTAAAAAAAATTTTAAATTATTAATTTATTGAAAATAAAATTATTTCGCTAAAATATTTTATAGAAACAGCAAGAATCAAGTCCACATGGATGGGCATTGCTAATAAAGTATAAAAATCTTGCAGGGATTGTGAAATACAGTACAAAACAATACGTCGGTCGCCATGGCCGTGGGACTAGCCGTCCGTCGTACGACGGTCGGCTAGCAACAGCCGAAAGGTCTTTCTTTTTTCACTCTCATAGCCTTCCATTCTAATAAACAACCTGAATTTCAGTAAACCATAGAGTTCAGTAAACAGGGAAAATCAAAATCTCTTATCAGAAACATCTGCAAGGTGGCGATGGTTTCTTGGACCAATCACAAGTATGGATTCGGACCCACCCTCTTTTACTGTTTTCTTTCAATATGCGGAATGTTTCATTTTTTCTTACTCCTACTGAGTTTCAGAAAAAAGAAACAGTGGGGCAGATGTTTACTTGTACAAATTGACCTTCAAAATGACTCGAAATGAGACGTTTTTTAGGGGTCATGGACAAATTTTGATAATATTAAGCAGCGAGTTGATACATAGTTGATCACATTAAACGATGTATTTTACATTAAATTAAATATGAATGATTGGGACCTGACGATTTTGATAACAAACATTATCCGATTGATAACATTAAAAGTGATCACATTAAACGGATTCGACTGTAGTAATGTTAAAAATTAATACATATTCAATAATAAGTTTCCAGCTGTAACTTAAGGGGATTTAACTAAGGGGACTGTGTTTCCAGCTGTAAAAATTTATGTAAAATAATTAATAAAATAAATTTATGAGAAATAAGGAATAGCACTAAATAATCAAATAATTTTGAAAATGTCTTATTTATTATAAATAGTTTTCTTGGATTAAATAATATTTCACAAACTGATATACAAATAAAATACTCTTCTTGATTAAATAAAATTTCTCTAAAAAGTTCTTATTTTTTGTCAATTAGTGCAATTGCATCCAATTTGAATATATTCAAATTGGATGCAATTGAACTAATTGACAAAAAATAAGAACTTTTCTTGAATAAATGATATTACACACAAATTAATACTTAACTGGTGGATGGTGGGATATTTTTACACCACTGGTCCGGCGGACCAGTGATTTTCTGATTCCACTGGTCTGAGCCGTTTTTAGTTGTCCCGGACCAGGAATCCAGTACAATTTCAAACGCTGTTTTTAGTCCAGTAAAACTACTGTAAAAAAAGGGTCAAGCTGGTGAAAAATCGCAACATTTGGCTTTTCAACGGTTTTCACTTGGGAATGAATCCATATAATTAAGATAATTAATTTGATTATGTTACCATTTAATAATTAATCCATATAATTAAAATAATTAATTTGATTATTTTACCATTTAATAATTAATCAAATTAATTATCTCAATAAATTATCAAATTTCAATTAACATTAGTTGTTTACATTTCACTTTTACTTCTTGTTTAAAAATAAAATTTTCTCTTTCTAAAGAAATTTCTTAAGTTCATAAATTAATCCATATATAATTAAGATAAATAATTTGATTATTTCAACCATTTATCCAAGGTAAATTAACACCGATTTTTATTCACCACAATAATATTAGATAGTCAAATTGGAATATTTAAAAAAAAAATTATTTTTAAAACAAATTAATTTAATTTTAATTAACTAATTAAATTAATTAATTGCAATATACAAATCATTTATCAATTATAAACAACCCCTAAAATAAATGTCTCATTTACAACTCAATTTCAAACATCACTGCTAAAATAACTTATTCTGAAAAACAAAAATTCTGAAAAAACTTGGTTTCAACTAAAAAACAAGGTTTAAACCAAAAACCAAATAAACCCGGGTTTTTTTGGTTTTTTAAACCAGGTTTTTTGCCAACCCTGGTTTATAGATTATTTTTCAGTGCTGAATACAAACATACCCCATTTAATTTTAAAGAAATTTAAAATATCAATTTTAAAAATTTAATTCAAAATTTGGATAGTTGAAAAAATTAAAACATTGTTCAAAACCTCAAAAGAAATTGTAAAAGAAGTAATTTAAAATGGTTTTCAATTAGAAATAACTTAAATAAAGACATACTAAAATTTGAAGAAAATCACTGTAAAACATTCAATTTTTTTGGCCTCAAAAATCAACCTCTTTAAAATTATTGTTAAAAACGTTTGAGGCATTGGCCTAGATAATTTTTCCATGGATGTTGTAGTTATATTTCTATGGGTAACATAAAAAACCACGATGGATTATTAAATCATTAGTTGATTAATTAATTTATTAAACTGAATGTTGAAAATACAGGTAGAATCTTTCAATCAAGTAAAACAGAAAAGTAGAATCTTCAGGTGCAACCAAAAATGTCTCAAAATGAGCTAAAACACTACTTTATGAGGCAAATTTTCATAATTTTTTCTGAGGGAGGCCCCCAGCCCCCCCATTTTTACTTCGAGTTATTGTAAATATTAACATTATGTGGAAGTGAGGGGCATATTGGAATAACGTTGAATCTACCCTACCACCCCTGAAACTTAAGCCTGGGTGTTCAAAATCTAGGGGGGCCGCGATGTCTGGCTGTTACATAAAGGGGGCCAAGGTGATAAAAAATTAATGAACGGCTGATCTAGAGTAAACTCGGGATCTTTTACTGCAAGATCGAAGAACTTTCACCAGCCTGTATTGACCTAACCATATTCAGAAGGTACCTCTAATTTTTATTGAGATTAAATTTGGTTACATTGCTTTTTCATTCTAAATTTATTTGAATATTAAAGCAGGTAGTTAGTTCTTCACAGTCAGTTGTTTGTCAATAGCTCCATAGAAAGCAAATGGTCTTTTAGTTTCACCATCCAAGTATCGAAACAAATGTCTGAAAAGTAGCTCATTAAAATTAGTGACGCTGAATTAGGTCCTCAATACCATGAATTTACTAATGAATGAATTGAAATAATTTATTTAATTTTAATTGGTGTTTCATATCAAAACCTACTACTATCCCACCATCAATATATCAGAATTACTGTTCATAAAGGGGTTAGGAACTTATATGCCTCCTGCCATTAAGTTTGATACCAGTTGAAAAACTGTGTTCTCTCTTTCTCACCCATTCTGGAAAGTATAATTTCTAAAAGAGAAAATATAAATTCTGAAGACATAATATAATTAAACATAAACAAAGCAATGTAACATTATTTATAAACAAAATTTAGAAATTCAGGAATTGTTTTCAGTTAAAGGTGATTTTTGTGTGCTCTTCAGGGAAATTTTTTATTATTTTTCCAGTGATCAGCATGCCAAGACGCAACTTTTGAGACCTTAAAATTTTGATATTAAAAAATTAGTGCTGTTAAGAAATATCAGTTTGTTTTGGTTATAGCCTTGTTAATTTTTAATTTTTCTATAGTACATTGTATGGAGCCTTGAGTTTTAAAAATACTCCTTGTTTCCGACTCTAAATTTGCATATGAAAAATTTGGCTCTAAGGGGACTCAGTACCAAAAAAATTAATTTTTTATTTTTGAGTTTTTTTATTAGTTTTTTGTGCCAAATTATCTGTTACCATCATGTTATGGAATATTGAACACAAAAAAGTTTAAAATTTTTTTTATTATTTTTAATATTTAAAAAAACGACAAAAATTTCACTAAATTTCGAAACGCTACTCCTTCATTTTTCCCTTTTCTTACTAGCTTTTTCATTTTTATGTTAAATATGTTCTGTTGTATAATTTAATGTGGGGGATTTGGGATAATCATAGTAGTTTTTGAGAAAAAAAACTTTTAAAAACGTGAAAATTCTATGATTTTTACCCTATTTTGCATGATAAAAAAAATTCTGGACCAAAATCATTAAATTTTGGAACATTAAGTTGATAAAATTACCCTATTGAATATAAATACCAATATTTATAACATTTGGTTCAGTAGAAAAAAAAGCCTTAGGGTTTTAAGTGTTAAATAAGTAGTTTTGAGAAATATTTATTGAAAAAATATGTGGTAACTATGCTTAATAAACATTCAAAATTTGTTATGCTTAGAATTCGCGTATAACTATGAAATTTGCTGAATCAATTTATGAGTATAAACAAAAACATGGATTTGAGAGCAAAATCCTTAACTTGATATTTTGACCGATTTGGAGGTACTGAGTCCCCTTAAGTAAAAAATGAGTAGTTTTATTATTGTTTTATTATATTGATTACATACAATAATTATAATGAAGTTACATTAATCTGGACTAAAATAATATCTTGATTACATACACTAATTACAATGTTTAAGTTACATTAATATTAGCTAAAATAATATTCAGAGCTCATAGTAATGAAAAAAATATTTCAGGACAGACTTTTGACAATTGTCATTACATGATACAGGAGAATTAATGGAAGAGGAATTAATGTTCACGTCGTGAAGTAACAACTCTCCCACGCTTATAGACGCCTCCCAAGAACGAAATATAGTTGTATAGCACGCTTTAACTGCTAAAATTAAGTTATTTTCGGGTTATTAAGTTCTTGTTCCGTATCCCTTCTTTCGTTCTTGTCGACGAAAACTAGAGTGATTTTTTGGTACAATTTTTAAAATGTTCCGCGGGCCGGACCAAATGACGAGGCGGACCGGAGGTTGCCCATCGTTGGGTTAAACCATGGGCATAGCAGGGAGGGGCAGCTGCCCCCAAGTCCCGAGTATTTTACCTTTTTTAGCAAAGTTAAAACGCAGTTTTTTAGGGTCAAATTTCCAAAAATGTTCAGCGGGGGAACCCACAGACCCTTTTTGAAACTTGAACCTTTATAACTAAAAACTTATCTTTATATAAAGTTCTCTTAAACGCAAATTCTGCCCAAAAATGTGTTGAAAACCTACATGAAACCTATTAATATGGATGAAAGGGACTGAAAAATATTTTTGGGCCCCTCCCGAAATAAACTTCTATATTCGCCAGCACTAAATTAAAAATAAGAGCTCCCACCCATGGCCGTTTCCAGAGGGGGTTAGGGAGTTGATCCCCATTCCAAAACAGTGTTCCAAAATTATTATTAGTCCAGTCTAATTGTCCTAAAATAAGGCCATTTTGGGAAAATTTTGGGGTAGAAGATATTTTTTGCTATGTTTTTTGGGGTGCTGAATCCGAATCTGAGGTTTGCCAACAAATTTTCGTGACGGAACATTGTGAAAATTCGAAAAAATGGCAAAAATTCGCCCCTTTTTTTCGTTTTCGGCCCCTAGAACATTACCTTTGCGCTTTTGAGCTAAACAGTCAATCCAAAAAATAAAGAACACTAACCAAGCTACAAAAAAGTCAATTACAACTTTTCTCTCAGACGCATAGTTTCGCCGATAGAGCACGTTGAAAAAGGGGCTATTTTCGTTCGATTGGTAAGAAATCCAAAAAATTTCACTAGTATCTCCAAAAAACCGCATTTTTGGAACAGGATACTATAAAAACTGCCTAAATAATATTTCACATGAAATTAGCCATCTAAATACTCCAATAATGATAACTCAATGCATTTTTGTTCGGTGATTTCTCTTAAGAACGAAAGTTCAACAGGAGATAATAGTATTTCTATAACTAAGTTGCTTCTTCGAAATTACATGCAAAACTTTTCTATTGACTGCTCTGTTTTTGAGGGTGCTGAATCCGAATTTGAGGTTTGCCAACAAAATTTCATGACGGAACATTGATGAAATTCGAAAAAATGCCAAAAATTCAAAAATTTTGTTCGTTTTCTGCCCTTAGAACATACACTTTGCATTTCTGAGCAAAACAGTCAGCAACAAAATAAAGAAGAGAAAACAAGCTACAAAAAAGTCAATTACAACTATTCTCTCAGATGAAGGGTTTGGACGCTAGAGAACGCTGAATATTGGGGAGTTTTTGTTCCATTGGTGGAAAATTCATAAAATGTCACTCGTATCACCGAAAAACGGCCTGTTTTGGAACAGGATACTTTAAGAACGGCTTCAATTATGTGTTACGCCCATGAAATCAGCGTTCTGCATACTCAAATGTTAATTGATAAATAATTAATTATAACAATAAAATAAGACCATTAGGAACATTTTGGGATTACTGTAACATTGCTCATTGTCAAAGGCTTTAATCAAAGTAATATATAGGAAAATAGGTACTACATGAAATAAATCGTGCCTTTAATTATTGCACGATTAAAGCCTTTAACAATGAGCAATATTACAGTAATCCCAAAATGTTGCTAATGGTCGTATTTTATTGTTATGTTTAATTATTTATCAATTAACATTTGAGTATGCAGAACGTTGATTTCATGGGCGTAACACATAATTGAAGCCGTTCTTATAGTATCCTGTTCCAAAACATGCCGTTTTTCGGTGATACGAGTGACATTTTATGAATTTTCCACCAATGGAACAAAAACTGCCCAGTATTCAGCGTTCTCTAGCGTCCAAACCCTTCATCTGAGAGAATAGTTGTAATTGACTTTTTTGTAGCTTGTTTTCTTTTCTTTATTTTGGTGTTGACTGTTTTGCTCAGAAATGCAAAGTGTATGTTCTAAGGGCAGAAAATGACCAATCGAACGAAACCAATCGAACGAAAATAACCCCTTTTTCAACGTGCTCTATCGGCGAAACTATGCGTCTGAGAGAAAAGTTGTAATTGACTTTTTTGTAGCTTGGTTAGTGTTCTTTATTTTTTGGATTGACTGTTTTGTTTAGCTCAGAAGCGCAAAGGTAATGTTCTAGGGGCCGAAAACGAAAAAAAAAGTCGAATTTTTGCCATTTTTTCGAATTTTCACAATGTTCCGTCACGAAATTTTGTTGGCAAACCTCAGATTCGGATTCAGCACCCCAAAAAACATACAGATAGCGAAAAATATCTTCTACCCCAAAATTTTCCCAAAATAAATACTATTTGACTGGACTATGTCTATTATGATTGTTGCTTTTTGCCTTGAAAATTATGAAGATTAAAAAGGAGTCACAAAACTACTTTTTAGGGTCAAGTTACAACAAATTTTGACTATAAAAACCATCTTTTTTTCCACGCTACCCACAAAACTTTTACATTAATTTTATTAAAGGTAAAAAAACCCCTCTCGAAACAATACTAAAGCTACGGCCCTCTCTCACAGGGCTTTAAAATTGGTCTCCACAAACATAAAGTCGACCCTGCTTGCCCCTCCCAAGTGGAACCCTGGGTACGCATATGGGTCAAACACAAATATAAAACTCATAGTTAATCATTGCCCAACTTTCTTTTTAGCAGAATCGGGCTGATACTGTGCCATTTTAGTAATTTTATCCACATTAGACTCAATACAAAATCCTTCCCATTTCCCAATTTTCTCCTCCATTAAGTGAATTATTAAAATATTATGGCTGATAGTAATGCGGGAATATCATTCAGGAAATCAGATGCAAAAATTTGTATTAAGATCCAACCACCAAGCTCCATCAGCTTCATTTACTACTTTGACCACTTTTGTTTTTATTAATTTAAGTTTATATCTATTTGCCTAAGAATTTTTTAAAAATATATTTAATATAAGTTACATTGTTAATTGCTTTTAATAAATGTTCTATTGTGTACAAGTTTTGTTTGCATTATTAGAAATAGACCCAATAAAGTTATGTTTTTCAAAATTTTCTTATGACTTTTTGTAACCTAAACATCTTAAACACTCAGAAAACATTTAAAAAAAAGTATTTTTACTGATTTAATTAAGGTCTACCCCTAGGTAAGTGACCCTGGAGAATCCATTGAAATGACCTCCAGCTCCCTTAGCGGTGAAATAAAAAGTTTAAATAATTAATTTTAAAAACTAAAGGAGATGGAGCAAAAACTTCAGTGAGAGTATTGTTGCCAACGTTATGAAATACTCATTAAAAAATTTCATGAAAATATCGTCAATATTTGCGGAGATATTAGCATGTGAAAATAACCCTTTTTCAGACCTCAAATAAGAAAAGTTTGTAAATTTGGAAATTTTTCAGTGTTATTGTGTAGTTTAGGGGTTTTTTAGTTGAATGAAGGCAAAATTTAATCAAAAAATCTAATCAGAAGAACTTAAAAGTTTGCAAACTTTTTATATTTTGACGCCTGAAAAAGTGCTATTTTCACATACTAATATCTCAGCGAATATTCACGATATTTTAACTTTTAACTTTATTAGACATTCATTATACAAACACAGAAAAGAAAGACAATGTGATTCGCCAAGGGGAAGAAACTTCCCGTACAGGCGAAAAAGAAATTATATGGACAAATGACATATTACAAATTGCAACACAAACATAAAACTAAAAAAAAATAGCTAAATAAAGATGGCAGCAAGCTGGTAAACCATTAACAAAAATATGCTTCATTGAAGTGAAAAATATAAATCCAGGTCGTCGATATTAATTAACTCAAATAAATTTCTTTTGAACTCTGAATATTTATTAATGGAGGTTAGATTTAAAGGTAAACTATTGTATAATTTTGGTGCGAGGTAAAAGAAATGCTTACAAAAAATTGATTTAGAAAATTTGGGAATTTGATATGTTGCTACAGCTCTAGTATTATATGGTCTTGCTATGGGGTTAAATAGAGATTTATTACGATAAAGATAAAGTATAATACGGAAAAAAGCGTTGTGACGAAGAGGCAATAATTTGAGTAATCTAAAATTATCAGGATATGACTGCTGATTTAAAATTTTGAATAGAAATTAAAGGTTGGAGATTGGATTTATATTCTTCACCCCAAACAGTAACACCATAATTTATTAAAGAATAGAACCAAGAAAAATATAAAGTTTTTAGAAACGACAAATCAATTTTATTATTTAGGTGGTAAAAATTAAATAAAATAAAGCGTAATTTTTTCCCCAATTCAGATATATGAGTTTTCCATTTCAAGTTATGGAGGATTTACACCACTGCTGTAAAAGAGACATCAGCGATATTTTCGGCATATTTTAGTACCCGCTACTCACAAAAGATGGCGCTCGTCAATTGGTTTATTGGAATAACAATTCCCGTTTCTTCCGAAAATATCGCTGATGTCTCTTTTACAGCAGTGGTGTAAATCCTCCATTAGAGTCTACGTTAAGTCCAAGATATTTGTAGCTTTGAACACATTCAAGAATATGACATTGGCAGTTGTTTTTAGATTTACATGAGGAAATGTGATATTTTAAGTCAAATGGTAACTCAGATGGTCTTAAACTGAAATTAATGTATTTAGTTTTGTTTAAATTTAAAGCCATTGAACCACTTGTCTATTTCGATTAAATCAGATTCAATTTGAGTTACCAGTTCATTTAAAGTGGAACAAGAATATAATAAGACAGAATCGTCAGCATAGGTTAATATCTTGCCTGAAAGATTTAACTTACAAAAATCATTAATAAAGATTAAAAAAACAAAGGACCTAAAATTGAACCCTGAGGAACACCTCGATTTGTTACTAAGTACTCGCTTAGATTGTTACCAACTTTAACTCTTTGTGTCCTTCCTGTTAGATACGAAATAAACCAATTTAAGATATATCCTCTAAATCCTGCTCTTTCTAGTTTGTATATCAATAACGAATGGTTGACATTGTCAAAAGCTTTTTTTATGTCTAGAAAAATTGCCACGGTAACTTTGCTGTCATCCACACTATTCACAATAAACTTAGAAAATTCTAAAAGAACCATTTCAGTAGATCGGCCTTGTATAAACCCATTTTAAAGAAATTGTTTCAGTAAGTTCTTCGTAACGTTGGCAACAATACTCTGCCTGAGATTTTTGCTCTCTCCTTTAGTTTTTAAATAATTTTTTTAACTTTTTTATTTCGCCGCTAGGGGCGTTGTAAGTTGTAAGTCATTTCAATTAATTCTCCAGGGTCGCTTACCTAGCGGTATACCTTACTTTCGTGACCCTAGGACCGGACCTGGAAAAAGTGCCCGAACTTACGAACCTGGTTCGGGGGAAGCTCCCGCCAGCTCCATAGGAGCAACACATAAGGTTTGGGGAAATTCTACTATTAGGTTCGGGGGAAGGTTACAACTTTTTCCAGGTCCGCCTAGGACACGTTGGTTCCAAATAAAAGCCGCGAAACGGACTTTTGAAACACCCTGTATATTGGAGCATGTATTGGCCGGTTACTGGTACAATGGTAGTAAATTCATAAATTATAAAATTTAATGACTTAATAATGTTAAATTATTTTTGAAGACATACATATTATTAAGGATAATTTAAGGTATTTAAAGGCGGCAGTAGCCAGACATTTCATAGTTTTTCCTAGGAGTTATTTGAATAGTGCGTTTACCCTATTAGGAAAACCCTTTAGATGTATATCAGGAAAATTTTAAAATTATAGTCGGGGAAATGTTTTCCTCAGATCCTATAGCCACCTTGCGAACCTTTTGAAATTTCTGTTAAAAACGTTTGACGCATTGACGGAGGTCATGAATTCTTCGGAGTTATGAATATAGTTACGGGGAAAAACAAGTGATGGTTAAATCATTTAATGAAGTGAACAAAGAAAATCCAGATAAAACTTTTGAAATTTTCATGATTTTTAATTATTTCCTTTTATTAAGTAAAACGTCAATTTGAAAAAGGAAATAAATCCAATATGAGAAAACCGGGAAAAACTATTTGTGATGGAAATTTCGTTCTATAACCACCAAAGTTGGTTAAGTTTACAGTTGAAAAAAGTTGTTGGACTGGTTCCCTTTTTCAACCTTACGGTAATTTCAACTGAAGAAAAATCTTAAAACCATTGAAATTTTATTTATGCTTAGTTCACAGCACTAAAGTGAGAAATAGAAAGATTTAGACAAATAAAATTCAAAATTATTAGGAAACTGAGTCATAAGGCAGTACCAATGGAGTACGTGAATATGAATGGAGTCAAACATTCCATGGATAAAAAAAAGTTATAAAAAGACTTCTAAATTAAAAGCAAATTTTGTTTTGGCTTAGTTTTTACAGCATTAAGAATAAGGAAAGACGGATGAACTTTTAATTTCCCAAATTAAATTAAAAAATACAATGAAAACGGATATATAATTTCACAAATTCAAGAGGGTTTGAGCACAAAAAGTCAATTTGTCATTTTATGGACATTACTTTTTTAAAACTGGCCATTCAATTAATAGTTAATATTTATTAGTATGATAGTTAAGATTATGTAACTTTAAATCTCTTGATCAGTGGCGGCGAACCTACGGCACGCGTGCCACTGGGTGGCACGCGACAAGTATTTCGGTGGTACGTGATATTCACTAAAAATGACACAAAAAAACTTTTGTTCTAGACCAGAGATTTCCTACTATCCGAAAACTCCCAATATATAGGTTCAGAACACTTTTTAGCTTGCTGAAATTCAAAAGTTTTTCGGGGGGGACCCCTAACCCCCCCACTCACCTCCTAGGTGCCGTTCAAATATTACATAACTCCATTTTCTTGGGTCATTTTGGACCCCCTCCTCCCCTTTTGTCAGCAAAGGTAAGCAAATCACAATCTCCCTTTTAATTGCGTAACTAAACTGACATTAGGCTGTTAAAAAACAAAATATTTGATGCAAAAGGAGCCTGGTTACTTTACGCAAGGGCGTATAATAAGGGGGGTGAAGGGGCCTTTGCCCCCCTCCGAAATTAGGACAATGTATACCAAAACAAGTTAAAATCCAGTTTCTTGGGGTGAAATTTTCAAAAATTTTCTGCGGAAGTGCCCCACACCCCCTTTTCTACTTAAAACTTGGAAATTTAAGTCTAAAAAGCTGATTTTCAACTCGTTTTGCTACACCTAATCCGGATTTCGGACAAACATTTTCAAGAATTTAATTTCCATTTTGGTTGGATTTTTGCATTTTGACGAACTTTTTTTACTCGTTTTGGAGTCGCTTTTCCCTTTTTTACCAACCCCGAGTTCCCACTCCCCCTCTTTCTCACTGTTAGTGCTTATTTCTATTGGGGGTTAAAGCAACCCGAAGAGGACCACTCCTTGTAAGTTCCAAAATTTTCAAAGAACGACTGTACTAATAGATTTTAAAATTTCTAGTTGGATTGGGGGTTTTCCCCAAGAAAAATTTTGAACCTTAAAAGTAGAAGTTTTATGCATTTAAGACGAATTTTTAAGGAAACACAGTAAGTAATAAATTGACTTCGAAATTTCGGGGGTTGAACCCCCAACCCCCCCTTGGATACGACCCTGTTTTACATTAACATTCTTTATAATCGAGCGCATAAAATGAACAAAAGAGGCCCGATAATCAGTGGCGGATTTCCTAATGTGCCGCCTATAGGCTGAACCAAAATTTGCCGCCTATATGCTATAACTATAACTTACAAAACTAAACAGGGGCGTCATTTCAGTTTTTTTTAGTTTTGGGGGAAGCAGTGGTGAATCCAGAATTTTTGTCTGGGGGGCTGAGTTTCACAAATAACTCAATTGCTATTATGGGCTGTTCAAGTATTAATGTAAGCAACTGAAAGAGGGCGATAATGCTATAAATTAAATAAGAGGAAAGAAAATAGCATTCTGTAAACAGACTGCTATAAGATATTTTATGATCCTTTCTTTGTTTCCCGCACAAATTTTAACTTTTTACGGATGAATTTAGTTCGATCGCGTACAGTGATAACGGGTCTTAATTTGTATGCTAGGTTTTTTTTATTTATTCAGTCTTTAAGAGAGAGAAATCTAATCTTAGGAGTTTTCAGATTTCTCTTTTTTTTCATCTGATTTTCAACTTAATTTTTAGATTTTTAAAAACTATTTATGATCAGATTTTTTGAAGTTTTTTGTTTTTATCTTAACTCCTTTTTGTTTTTCACTGTAAATTGCGTTTGAATTATTTTTTACTTGTGCGCCTCCTCCCACCAAAGTACATCTAGATTTATCCCTCGTTACAAAAGAAGGGTGGATCGGGATGATCGCAGCTCTCAAAAAAATGAAAATACATTTCTGACAAATAATAAAGGTTTTATAAAAAAAAGTTAAGACATTTCTTTCTGAATAAAATTTCAGAACTATTCAGTGGGGCCTTATCCCTCATCTTAGCTCGTTGCGCACAAAATCGTAATTACTACTCTATGATTTAAATCATTTCAGTAAGTTTTCTAACATTTTGCTTTCATGATTTAATCATGTACGCTTGGTATGAAGGGGGGTTATAGAAATAAGTTTGAATCAACCTACTATTCCCTGAAACAATAGATTTTGGCCAGAAGATTAGCCCCCTAAACGATTCTCTGAAATGACCACTGATTGTCTTTCTGATCATTTTTACTCGCCAAGTCGTAAACGGGGGGAGGGGGAGCAAAATCTCACCATGGGGGGCCCAGATTTTGGAAAAAACACCTCACGTAATTTATGGATGTCCCCTAAGACTTTACATTAACATATGCTAAGTTTAATACAGGGTGTCCCACGAGAAGTGGCCCAACCCCTTTAACTTTTGAACCCCTACAGATATAGTCATGAAAGTGGGGTCTAGGTATAGTAAAGTGACCATGCCCTATCCCAGGGGTTTCCAACTGGCGGCTCGCCGGGTCATTTTGTGCGGCCCGTGACACTCTCTGAAAACCCTCCAAAAAGCAGCTTCAAAACACTTTTTAGCACACTAAAATTCAAAATTTTTTCGGGGGTGAACCCCCGACCCCCCATATACCTCTTTGATTATGGATATTTTCGATCCTTTTCTATGGTGCAAGAATAAAAAGTTTGAAGTTTCGAGAGGTGGTTTGTAAAACCTGAAATTCCCCCTGAGCGTATGAAGGCTTTTATACAGGGTGTTTCAAAATTGCGTTGCACGGCTTTTATTCGGAACCAAAGCCTCCTAGGTTAATGGAATATAAAGCCTACACAATAACACTGAAAAATTTGGATATATGCGAACTTTTTATTTTTTGACTCCTGAAAAAGTGCTATTTCCACATGCCAATATCTCTGCAAATATTCAAGATATTTTGATCTAACTTTTTTCAGTGAGTTCTTCATGACGTTGGCAACAAAACTCTCATTGAGGTTTTTGCTCTATCTCCTTTAGTTTTTAAATTAATTTTTTAAACTTTGTAATTTCGCCTCTAGGGGCGCTGTAAGTCATCGCAATGGATTCTCCAGGGTCACTTATCTAGGGGTACGGTACCCTTACTTCCATGAACCTAGGAAGCGTTGTTTCCGAATGAAAGCCGTGGAACGCAATTTTGAAACACCCTGTATAACCTTTATCATGAGGAGGGACAAAATGGAGTATCAAAAAATTAGGTAAAACAAACTTCTAAGGAAAATTTTCAAACATTTTCTTGAGGAAGACCTTTTCATTTAAGTATAATATTCAGAATATTAAATATATTTTGTATTCCTAGTTGTATAAAAGTAAAAAATTTCATATCCTCTGGAATTTTGGAAAATACAGTAGTGCATAACATATATGTAAAAAACCTTCGTCCCTCTTTTGCTGGAAAAGTTTCATATTGAAGACTCTCACCCCAAAAAATTATCATCGTTAAAAAGGAGCCAGATTACTTTGCGGCCCGCCACTTGACTTGTGTTTTCGATTGCGGCCCGCGAGTACTTAGAAGTTGGAATCCCCTGCCCTATCCGATGAGACAACTTTCAACGCCCTCTAGCGGAAACTTTAGGAGTTATAATTTTTATTTTAAAAACTATTTGAGGTATGTGAAAAAAGTCAATGGCTACGTTGTAGAGCATCATCGATTTAGTAGGAAAAGACACCTTAAGCAGAAAAATATCTTGAATAAAATCCATAAAACGCACGCTCAAATAGCTTGAATTTACGTAGATTTTACGTCTTAAAACGCTCCTCACGAGGCGAAAATGAGAATTTTTCAATTTAATGAACTAATAATACTTTTAGTCATTTACTTAAATCATAAAAATAAAAATTTCTCATTTTCGCCTCGTGAGGAGCGTCTTAAGACGTAAAAACTACGTAAATTCAACCTAATTGAGCGTGCGTTTTAGGGGTTTTATTTAAGATATTTTTCTGCTTAAGGTGTCTTTTCCTACTGAATCGATGCTGCTCCACAATTTAGTCACTGACTTTTTTCACATACCTCAAATAGTTTTTAAAATAAAAATTATAATTCCTAAATTTTCCGCTAGAGGGCATTGAAAAATATCTCATCGGATAGCGATAGAGCATGGTCACTTTACTATACCTAGACCCCACTTTCATGACTAAATCTGTAGGGGTTCAAAAGTTAAAGGGGTTGGGCCACTTCTCGTGGGACACCCTGTATATCTTAAATGAAAAAAAATATTTTAATGCGAACTTCAAGTAAATACAGGGGGTCTGGGTTTTCCCCCAGAAAAATGTTTGAAAATTTGCCTCTAAAAATTACATTATAGCTCCATTTTGAGACCCTTTAGGTTCAATCTGAAGATAACAGCTTCTGGTAAACTACCGATTTTTCTAGGGGAAAAATTCTAAATAGACGCGTCAAAATTTCGTGAAGTCCAGGAGTCCTCCACCAGAAAATTTTTTGATATTTGCCCCTTTAAAATAGTGCTTTATATCATTTTGAAACCTCCTCTTTGATGAAACACTCAAAGAAAACAGCAACTTTTAAGCAGCAGAATTTACAAGGAAAAGACACTGTAAAAGGCGTCATGGTTTTGGAGAGGGGTTTGGGGGCTCTCCCCAAGAAAAAATTTCGATATTTGACCCTTAAAAGTAGTGTTTTAACTCATATTGATCCTTTAGGTTAGTTTGAGTTACTCCCAAACACAAATTGGGTCAGAAATTTTTGCCTTTTCTTTTTACTCTAATTAAATAAAAAAATCCAGTTTTCTAAGGGGGGCAGCTGCCCCCCTACCCCTCGCTGCATACGCCCATGATCAGATGACAGATGAGTCTCTTTCAGTGCGCGTTAGGGTGCATCAAACGCCCCATGATTTTTAAAATTTGATAATATTGTTTTGTACCCAACTTAATTTTGTTCCAAATACTTCAAAACTGTTGCATACAAAGTTATGTATAAATATAATATTTAATGGGCAGAGTTTTGTAGTAATTATTAAAATACTTGGGGTATTTGAGATACACTTGTGGAGGTGTTAGGGAACCATCTTAAATTTCAATAACATTTTTTATTTGTTGGATAAAATCTAAATTAGAACATGGTATTTGGTTAAAACGTTTGTATAGAAATATAAAATGTAAGAAATATAAATTTTTAAAAATTATCTAAAAATATATTTCAAAAAATTTTTTTAATTATAAATACTTTTAAAATTTTTTAGTTACAAATTTTTTTAATTAAATGGGTCAAGTCACATGTCTATTCAAATCTCATAAAATGGTGAACAAAAGGAACCAAATTTGGTGTTCCTAAGTCAAAAAGTTCCAGAGTTATAACATTGAGTACTGTGGAAAAAACAACTTTACATGAACTTCTTTTACCATAAGAAAAATTATAACTCCTAACAGAACAATCACAGATTAATGAAACTTGAATCATTAGATACAGTATTAAAGTAGTTCTTCAGAAAAAAATTAAGAAAAATTGTGAATATTTTATCTTTGAATTTATTGCATTTTTCTTAAAAAATTAGCAAAAGTTCAATACTTTAAGCTCGATGTGGACCCATTTAAAGTCAAAAGAAAACAAAAATATTTGGCAGGACAACTTTTTAGGTGTAAAGGAACATTTTTAGATTGGGTACAAAGTGATTTGTTTCTAGAGGGGCGTTTGATGCACCCTAGTGCGCGTGCCCTGGCATATGCACATTTTTTATGGTAGATTTTCTTGATGTATTTGAATTAAAAAAAATTGTAAATTGAAGAAATATAAATTTTCATTGAATTGTTGCTTTTTCACTTGAGTATATCATATTAAACCTCAAAATTTGAGACCCTGGTTAAGTTTTTACCAATAGTAGTTCTACAAATTGAATTTTTCAATAATTTTTTTGAGGTGTCGCTCCATTTTTAGCTCCCTGGAATTTGGTCTGGGACCCCCAAACCCTATGTGATTCTAACTTGTCTAGATGTCTACTATCCCCCTAGAAGTGTGACCCAACATTTATGGGACACCCTGTATATTAGGGTGGAGCGAAAAACTTTTTTTCGGAAATTTAAAACGCCTGAGGTGGGAATAGGTGCCATTTACGATAAAACTTAAAAATTCAAAACTTGAGTTCGATCAATTAATATCTTCAGGTTCCACATTCACGTTAAAGTTTGAAATTTCATCAAATTTTACGTAAAAATGGTTATAAATGATTCCCACACAATTTTAGCTCCTTTTTCAAACCATAACTGGTTGAGTTTACATTCTTAGGATGTCAAACAACATTTTAAGACCTGCTATGGACCTGGGGCCCTACTACGCGCACACGACGGGTTCCAACCCGTTCCGATCGAACCCGTCGACTAAAAACCCACCTCTACCCTTCAAATAAGAAAAGGACTACTACGCGCACACCACATTCCGTCGACGAGTGAGGGTGGAATCGAGGAGGTGGATCTATGAGTTCGAGGCTATTTTACCCAACATGACGGGTTCTCATCGACCAATCACAACGATTGTTTTTATTCTTTGCGTTGTGGCGATGTAAACAAAGACATTCTCAAATACTGGGAATCAAATTATTAATTAATTATTAGTGTTTCTTTGCTCGTAAATGAAGAAATGGTTAGCAAAAACCTTTTTACATTAGGCTGCAAGATAGTCTAATAAATAAATAGGGATAAACAAGTGTTTTGTTCCTCAGTAAGTCAATAGTGATTTCAATAACTTAAAGAATGCTGTAATGTCATTCTTAATTTAAAATGCCCACCACTCAGTTCAAAAAACATTTTGAAAATCTCAAGTTTTGGATTCTTTAATAATTTATTCATTACATTTTGTACATAACTTTCCTTGAGGAATTTTAAGTTAAGAAGCCTGAAGCCAATAAAATCTATGCTATACTAATGTAATTTTAGTTCAATTGAAGCTCAGAAAAGAATATTCTTGTATTATAAAGCACATATTTCAAATCAACCCTTAAATGTATTACTTAATTATATCTTACCTTTGAGTTATAGAGAAATAAATGAAAAAAAATTAAATGCAATTTTCTGCTTTCATGTGGTAGATGTCAAGCAATAACAAAATTCCTTGTGATTGATGTCTTATCCAACACATTGCAGCACCCTTTAACTTATTTGAAACACTTTTGTGTATATTGAGGAACAGGGTTAACCATGAATATTTGAGGGGACTCTCATCACCATTATTTGAAATAAAATCACCATATTTTGAGGGGACACTCCATATTATTCGGGGAACGGTCACAATGTTTTAGGGGAAGGCGTCCCAACATCTACCTCCGCATTGGTGTTATACCAAGACCTATATATATATGGCCTTACAACCTTTTATCTTTTGATTTCCACTTTCTTAATTATTAACTCTAATGTTTAACAAGGTATTATTTTGAGTTCACAGAAAAGTGTTACGGTATACTCTCGATTGCAAACTGTTATCTTGAAAACCTCAATTTTTACCCCGGCTTAAGGTATTCCTCCAATTTACTTGCCTTGCATATAATAATATCCGCCATAAAACACCAATCCTCTTACCTCACACCTCGAAATTTTTTACCCGTCTCTTCAACTACATCAACTGAGAATACGTAATATCAGATTTGCAAGGGGATTTAAAAAAGCAAGATATTGTGCTCTAGACTTAACATTATACACATTAACATCAAATACTCACATAATTCGTTCCTATGTCTGAGAGATCATTATTCGTAATTATTAAGACGTGTAAGGATGTTGCGTATTTCAGAAAATTTAGTCCTGAAAATTGTGGGGGTGCACTTCTTTTGTAAGCGATCTCAAAAACAGTAAAAAGTATTGGGCAACGTCCATTGCACGAGGTCAAAAAGGGGGAGGGTGTCCACCAAAATATCAGCCCGGGGAGTCAATTAAAATCTCGCACAATATCTTTTAGCTCAGATAATACCATTTTTCTTAAATTTTTTTGCAAAAGTTCAGGAAAACTTGTGCTAAAAAGTAACTAATTAGTCAAACTTATTTTGACAAATTGAACATATTAGTCAAAAAGGGTTAAGGTTATGTAAAATCTAACGAAGGGGAGGGAGAGAGTTCCAAAAATTTTGAAAATACATTATGTAATTTATGGGCATCCCCTTACCCTTCTATAACAAGCACCAATACAACCATTGAGTAACTGTAAATTGAATTATAGGTACTTTTGCAGTCTAATTTCGAAAAAAAATTAAGAATTTATTCCCACATACATTATAGAAAATTTTAGTTACATAATACATACAGTAAAATCCCGTTATAACGAACTTCACGAGACTGTAAAATTTCTTCGTTGTAACGGAAATTTCGTTGTAACCGCACTATCGTTAATTCAAATAAATACGGTTGGGGGACTATCTGGACTTTCGTAATAACGGGATTTTTCGTTGTATCGGTATTTGTTGTACCGGAATTTCACTGTATAAATAAATTTAAGTGAAAAAGTTTTTCTTGGGAAGGAATATTTTAGCTTAAAAAATGTATATTGCAATTATTAATATATTTTCATTATTATCACTTTAATTAACTTAATTACATTGATCAACTCTTATAACCATTAATAACTAATTATTGTTAAATTTATATTTACTGCACAATTATTCCTATATAACTTTTTTTTTAATTCAAGATGTTTACAGTGAAATTTCTTGTAAAATCTTGCATAACCATTCTTGCAATAATGTATTTAAGCATCAATTAAATAAAAATCTAAGGCCAATAGTGGTCAATCATGTTTAACAAACCAAGTGTATTATCAAATGAAGTATTAGGAATGTATCATGCAATCATTCCCGTTACTACACAAATGCATTTATGATTTTATCGAAGAATCAAAAACTTGATAATTAAAGAAGCAATATTTATTTAACCAATCTTAATCTACTACAGCTTTATTGGCAAAGTAATATACAAATATTTTTAATAATACAAAATATTTTTTAAATAACAATTTTTATCAAACCATTTTTTCTAAAAAAAATTTTATAAATAGTTATAATGCAAATGCAGTTATGTATATATATAAAAAGCATGTTGCTTGCAATATGTTTTACAAATCATACAGCAGAAAAGGCAGGATTCATATGTGGTATTTAATAAATCATGAAATTTTTGTGATAAAAATATAGTTTATTCTTGGGACCTAGATGATGAAACAATAGTTATAGGGCCCAGCTGGCAGTGCTAGAAAAGCCGATGTTGCCTGTGAAATAGAATAGGTTATTATATAAGGTTTTTAACAGTTGAACAAAAAAAGCATCGTTAATAACTATTTTGAAGTACTTACCACCTTTGTTGAGAAAAAGACTGAAGTACAGGAAAAAGGAATCGGGAAAGACCAGCAGCTTCCACATCTTGGAGCATAAGAAGCCTAAAATGTTTATAGTGTACATTAATTTTTAAATTGAATAACCCGCTTATAAAGTTTCTCCACGGTGACAACCCAGCAAGATTGCCGGAAGCGAAAAAGAAGAGAACATTTTGATGTTTGTTTTTTATGTGTTGAGTTTGAGCTGGCGGCCGCGACGAGATCTTGACTGAGAATGTAAATTTTAAAATGAATGGAACTAAATAGTTTATGACTGCTGGTTTACTGGAAAAAAGAAAACACCCTTGTTGGGTTCATTCTTCCTTCCAGTAAACAAGCAGTCAGAGTCTCAGAGTTTAAACTGTTTAATTATATTAACGTTAAAATTTACATTCTCAGTCAAGATCGTGTCGCAACCGCCAGCTCAAACTCAACGCATAAAAAACAAACATCAAAACGTCTTCTTTTTCGCTTCCGGCAATCTTGCTGGGTTGCCACCGTGGAGAAACTTCATACCGCTCATACTGAACAGCTGAACACTATAAACAAAATACAGTTGACTCAGTGGTGAAGCCTGAGTAGCAACAGGGGAAGCGCAAAATATATACACAATTCAAATTTCAAGATATTGAGATTTAACATCATAACGGATAACCTAATTCAAAATCTTACAATAGAGGCCACATTCAGCTTTGATAAAAATGTTTAAACAAAACTGAAAATTATTTTACATACATGAGGTCTTGAAATTTCGTACCTCTAAACACACATTCTGTTCAAATTGGGTGAAAAGAAATTTTGCATCGCAAGTGAGCAGTTTGTTTACATTTTGTAGTGTTCCCCATTTAATAGTTTCTTTAACCCATTTTAGGCAGCTAGATAACTATTACTTTCATTAAAATTATTGACTGAAGACTTCTTTGATAATAAGTAGCTGTCTTAGTGTTTATGAAACTATTTAACGGGGAAAAATAAGTTTATAAAAGCAAATGTGTTTTTAAAAACATGACCCTGGGACCTCTTGGCTCAAATCACACATCATGTGACATACGTTAAAACAATCTTTCTGTTTTGTTACATTATGCTTTTATCAAAGCTTAATGCTCTCAAATTTAAATTTATATTAATTTCAATTTACAAAATAATTTTACTTTGCTTTCATATCTGATAGTTAAGGGGTTTATGATTTTGACAACTATTCATTCAAGTGGCTCAAAAGTAGCGAGAGGCTCAAGTCTTAAAGTGGGTTCAGTCGCCCAGCAAAGTAGTAGCGCCATTGAGCGCCTAAGTATCAAAGTGAAGTTGGCAACAAAAAATTCGCCATGTTGCGCCAACCCAAACCCACTTCTAGGATTTTACTGTAGCGAGTTATAGTCTCGCCAAATAAAAAACGCGCCAGGGGGGAAAGTTAAATTTCTAAGAAAATTAGTTTTTGAGAACTTTTGCTTAGGTTCGATTCCGCTAATGGTCCCGCTAAGCTCTTTGGGGCAACAAAAATTAGAGATATTGCTAAATAATTTCAAACTTAATGTAAAATGTTCAGTTATGTCAATAACTGTTCAGTTTATCTATAAGAACCATAAAAATCTGTTATTTGAATTTATGACATTTAAAACAGCTTGCCGACATTAAGCATAACCGTGAACTGAATTGAACTGGATGGCAGTATTAGCAATTCCTGTTTTTACTTTGAAAAAGTCCCCGAGCCAATGACATGAAGATAATATGCAGATGACACACATATATAGATAAGCACTCAAATGTTGTAATTGTAATTTACCTTCTTTCAAAGATGACCAGTTGAGAAAAATCATTCGACAGGACACATCAATTTTCGTCGTTCACAATCACTTCATATCCATCTTCGTCATTCACATCTTTGTAAAGGGCTGAAATACAATATGTGCACATTAGTTTTTTAATTTCAACTCAAAATCTAAACATGAGGAAAAACTTATACATTTTTCCCAATAAAATCAACACCCTCTTTGGTTCTTACATATTATCCAGTTGACTATTCTGCTTAATCAGAAAACATTATCAAAGATGATTTCCTATTCTATAATTAAGCTGCTGAAGAGTCGACAGTATAATGTGGTTTGTACACTTTCTTAAATTCACTTATTCAATTGTTATAAAACCAACATGCAACGCATGTGTACAAATTATCAACCAAGCATCACACATCTTGTCCTATGGAAAACTTTTCATCGGCTAATTGTTTTTTTACAGTGCAAGCATATTTATTAAGCACAACTTATTTTAATTTTTAGATAAAAATAACCAAAAATTAGTTTTAAATGTTCTTAAAATCAGTGGGTCTTTAAAGATTTTGTGTTTGTTTAACCATATTATTCCTGTCCCATTAACTTAAGAATATCGAGAATGTTCTCAATAAGAAATGTAATGGCACATTAAGAATGAACAAAAAGTAATAAAAAAAGCCTTCTTAAGGAATTTTTAACAGATAATCAAAATTTTAATGTTTATAAAAGAACCACTCTTACTGTTTACATTCGTATCTAACTATCGTTGTTTACAATTTGCCCTACTCTACAAGTACCTTTTGTAGGTTTTCAACAAAAAATCAATTGACTCTTTTCAAATAATTTTAGTAATTTACAAAAAATAATAGTTTCCAAAAGGAATAAACTAATTTCAAGTTCGAAATTAACGATAAAGTAAAGCAGAAGTTGCAAATTCATTAGACTGTTTTAATCCTCTAGGGTTGTAATAATAGCGTATTTCTTAGCTACTTTCAACTATGAAATTAGATTTTGTTCAATAAAGGTTATTTCATATAGTTATATTAGTGAATTATATAGGATATATCAAATCTCTTACCTTATTGTTTAGTTTGAACTGTCCGCCGCCGCCATGTTAATCCGCTGGTGGAATTCGATTTCACCAAGGGATGAGGTGGTGGGTTGAAACTCGTTGGCCAACTCTATTGTGCGGAATCTTCCCACACTATTTTGTACACGGTGGTAGTCCTAAGGGGAAAGTAGAGTTGCCAGACCACGTGACTCGGGAAAAAACTCTATCCCACACGAACCCACATGGAGGGTAGTAGGGCCCCTGGAATGGAGGGAATTTCCGATTTTTCAAGCCCGAAATAAGGGCACATGCCATTAAAATAGTCTAGCGACCGAAAAACAAATTTTTGAATATCGGTACCAAATAGAGCTCAAAAGTTGCGTTTTACCCTCCATATTCATGGAAAAATAATTAAAAAATTTGTAAAAAATAATTTAGGTGTGTTTTGGCCCTAGAACTTGAAAAAATGGATCTTTTGCATAGCATGTAATGGGAAAAGTCTTAATTAATCAAATAAAAGTTTTAAATGCAATAGAAACTTATAGTCGCCTTAATTCGGTGTTTTAATCGTCAAAAAAAGTATTTACAAGAGTATTGCATTGTGATTTGAGCTAAGTAGATAAGTCATACATCTTAGAATCACCAAATGTGAGAAAAATTCATTTTTATACTTATTTATATTTATTTTTTCAGTTCAGAGCATTAAAATTACTTAAAATATATCCTAAATTTTCCCTTATTATGTATAACAAATCATAGCCTTTTATTTGATATTTCGTACCTTTAAATTTGAAGACTTGTTATAAAAAGTGGTAGTTCAGGTTAAAGTTTGGAATAAAATGCCTGTAGTGCAATATAACGCTTTTTTCGTCTGTTTTCTGTAAAAATATCAACCTTAATGTTTTAAAAGCATTTTATGTAAACAAGAATGTGTATTACAGACTACATAAAATATTTGAACTTAAAGTTTATAAATTTTGGGATTTTTAAGTTTTTTCATCCAAATTTGCAATTTTAGGCTGTTAACTTGATTTTAAAAATTTAATAATGAACTCAAAAGTATTATTGACTATTAAGACACTAAACTAAGGTAACTATTAGCTTTTACAACATTTAAAACTTAAATTTGATTAATTAAGACTTTTCTCATTATACGCTACGCAAAAGATCCATTTTTTCATATTCTAGGGCCAAAACACACCTAAATGATTTTTTACTAATTTTTTTATTATTTTTCCATGAATAAGGAGGGTAAAACGCAACTCTGAGCTCTATTTGGTACCGATATTCAAAAATTTGTTTTTCGGTCGCTAGACTATTTTAATGGCATGCGACCTTATTTCGGGCTGGAAAAATCGGAAATTCCCCCCATTCCAGGTCCATAGAAATCCTTAAAATGTTGTTTGACATCCTAAGAATATAAAATCAACCAGTTATGGTTTGAAAAAGGAGCTAAAATTGTGTGGGAACCATTTATAACCATTTTTACGTAAAATTTGATGAAATTTCGAAACTTTAACGTGAATGTGGAACCTGAAGATATTAATTGATCGAACTCAAGTTTTGAATTTTTAAGTTTTATCGTAAATGGCACCTATTCCCACCTCAGGCGGTTTTTTTAATTTCCAAAGTTGGTCATTTTTGGCTAGTTTCACTCCATCCTACTGTATATCCCCTAAATTTTTTTAAACTAGTAGTATCTTCACACTAGGGTGATTCTTATTTATATAGTAATTTTTTTTAGGAATACAATTAGTGAGACCCCTAGTTTTGTGTCACTAGTCACTATATTAATGAGAGAGAGAGAGAGAGAATGCAAAATTTAAGCTCATTCGGAGAATAACACGTGCTCCTAAAGCCCTGAAGTTTCAGAAAAGTACCCTCAAATTTTGTTCATGATTTTTATGAGGAACTAATATTGTTTCGGCAGACCGCGGTCCGCATCCGGACCGCGAGAGGTTATTTCTAGGACAGACAAAGTCAGTGGCGGATCCAGCCTGGACCTAAGGGGGGCAACCACGTTTTAAGAAGGTTGGAGGTTCTTGCCCAGAAAAATTTTGAAAATTTGAGTCTATTATTGAAAATACTTGGATGACGTCCCAGAGAAAAAGGGGGTCTGGGGGTCCTCCCTCAGAAATTGTTTTGAAATTTTACCTTAAAAAGTACTCTTTTGACTCATTTTTGAACATTTAAGATGGGATGGAGCGATCGGAGGATATCATTTTAACACCCCATCCTTCCAGAGAGACCCTTAAGATGAGCGGTCATCACTGCTCTAGATGGCAGTGGCGTAAATATAAATTTATTTCTGAATGCATTTATAGGAAGGATTCGCATTTTGATGTATAGTACATTTATAGTATGAAAATTGAATATCAAAAAGGGGGATCTAGGGGTCTTCCCCAAGAAATTTTTTGGAAATTTGACCCTAAAAATCAGGGTTTTAACTAGTGATGGGCAAAATCGATAATTTTAGGTATCGAATACTTATAGGTATCGAATACTTATAGGTATCGAGTACTTTTAGGTATCGAGTACTTTTTTTCAATGTCGGGAAATGAACCTGAAGGGACAATTTTTTTAGGGCCTATCCATAATCAGACTAATATTCAAAAAACTGAAAGCGATCCATCAAAAAGCCCCGTAGCTACGGGCCTGGAGGTGGATAGAGGCGAAGGATTTGGTGGGGGAAAAACCTAGCCGCGTCAAATTTCTCTCGCGGATGATAACGACTTGGGTTTGAGCGTTGCAAAATGAAAACCTAAACAGGCTGCGTTTGATCTACAGTAGGTATTATAAAGATTACTTCATTGAAAAATTTAAAACGAAATATGTCAATAAAGTATCGATACTTTTGTGGGTATCGAATACACTCGATACCTATAGGTATCGAGTACTTAAGTATTTGGTATCGATACCTGCCCATCACTAGTTTTAACTCGTTTTGGTACCCAAAGCCAGAGCCCGATTTTCAAGGTGGGCCCGGACCTTATGTGGATGATTGCTTCACAGGTCACCAATTTTCTTCCCTCTCTTTTTTCATTACTCCCAGAGGCGTATATAGATTTTTATTTAGGAAGAGTCTCCAAATATATCCTCTAAAAAATTAGTCATTATCATGTTTACCAAAACACAACAATGGGCAGGGTTAACAAATGATTAACTGATCTCGTGGACATTCCCCTTCAGTGGCGTATATACTATAGAAATTTATTTCAGGAGGGGCCAAAATTATTCCTCCCATACATATTTAATAGGTTTAATGAAGTTTTGTAACACATTTTAAGTATAATTTGCGTCTTAAAGAAGTACAGAATAAGATAAGTTGTGAGTAGTTTATTAAGTTCGATGTACCAAAGGGGGACTGGGGACCCTCCCCCAGACGATTTTTTAGAAAAATTGACTCTAAAAACAGGTTTTTAACTAGTTTTGGTACCTAAAGCCCGAATTTCAGGCATACATTTTTGTGCAGGTTTTTTTCATTTTGATGAGCCGAATGTAAAGAAGTTGTGAATAATTGAGTTCCAGGTACAAAAGGGGGTCTGGGGGTCCTCCCCCAGAAAATGTTGGAAAATTTGACCCATTAAAACAGGGTTTTAACTTGTTTTTGTATACCTTGTCCGAATTTCGGATGTCCGATTTTCGTTTTTCCTTTCCTTACCGTATTTTTTAAAAAAGGTACCCGAGCCCAAGGGGGGGCAAAAGGCCTGTTGCCCCCCCTGGATCCGCCACTGGCTCGCCCATAGGAGCACAGGAGGGCTCAAGTTTAGAACTGCTGATGCGCCAAGTTTTTAGCGATAAAAATCACTATATAGTTACCCCAACTAATGTTAAGTGAATTATGTGGCTTCTAAATATGGCGCCAAATAGCCAAAACTCGCCAACCATCAGCAGTTCTAAACTTGCACCCACAAGAGCACGTGAACATCCACTGAAAAAGTTGAACAAAAATCGAATGTAAAGATAAATAAATATCAATGGAAATTTATTCTCAATTTCTTTTTTATGCTTAGAATTATGTTTCTCCCCCCCTTCTCTCCTCAATAAGGGGACATCCATAAATTACGTGAGGTGTTTTTACGAAAATCTGGACCCCTCCTCCCCCCTTGGTGAGATTTTGCTGGACCCCCCTCCCCCCACGTGAAATTTACCTACAATCTTTAAAAACAATTTTCTCTCCTATTCGTTTGCATTTTGTGCTTCACAGCACCTAAAACTTTTCCATTATTAATGATGTGGGGGAAAAGGACATTATTTGGTGAGATTTTTCCAAACCTCTCCCCCCTTTTTGACCTCACGTAATTTATGGATGTCCCCTAAGAAAAATTTACCACCGGAAACGCGAAAGAAATCAAAAAAGACAGAACTCTTATTTTTCTTTCCCTTTTCGCACATGTGAGCGAAAAAATATGAGAATCCGAGGAAACCTGACGCGTATTAACATTCGCAGCACTGATATGGCAATGTTAACTTTGGAGCGTTGTGGTAGGGCCAGCCGGCTGTCAGTCATTCGTTTTTTCTTCCTTTTTTTCTTCTGAGTTTTGTGGAAGTGCCAGTCAATCAATCAAAGTCTGCCCGGGCCTAGTGGCCCATCAGGCGGTGCCCATCTCCGTTTCTGTAGCCTTTGGGCCTGGGGTGCTAATTACTAGCGTGTGTCCATGCCGAGTGGCTAGCCCGACGCTGGACCCCCAGTTGATTCCCCAAGCAAGCTTGGTCCTCATTTATCGACCCCGGAAGGATGAAGGGCTGAGTTGACCCATGACCAGCTACCCAAGCAAGAGCCGCGAGGCATCGAACCTGGGTAGTCCCTTTTTATTATTTTGTTTGCGATGCGCGGGAGAATGGAGAAATATGTTATTACTGAAAAAGAAAGGGTTTTTATTTTTTTTTTTCGAATGGAATTATTTGTGGAAAATGGAGATTCCATTTTAATTGGAAATAATCTAGGTACTGTTCAAAAAAATAATTATTGCAATCAAAATGTAAATAATTAACTGAAAAGCTCTGATTTTATTATGTGTAAATGTTAATTTTGTCAGAACAATTAGTTTTAGCAAAATTCCATATTTTGACCTTTAATTATTTTTAGTTTAAGAATATAGTTCATGTTTTTTAATTAATTTTATTATTAGTTAAAGTTCAATTGATTTTTAATAAAATTGGATTTTTAAAATGATTGTAGAATTTCTTTGATTCGCATTTTTATTATGAGTATTTAATAGTACTACTTTGAAATATTTCATTTATAATTGCTTTCTGTCCTTCCACAGCAAAACCATATGTATTATTACAAATCTCTATTAGACAATTAAACTTTTTTTTATTTGATTTGAATTTACAGCGATTGAAAAATTAGATTCTAATTTATCATTTTTATTTAGAACTTCACTTTTCATATTTCTTGTCGTTTAATGCAGAATCAAAATTTAACCATTTACTCATTTACAAATCTCAATCGCAACATTTGTAAATGGCTAAAAATATAAAATATGTTTTAAATAATTTATCATAATAAAGAATGAATAAAAATATAAAAGTGATAAGCTATCATCTAGGAAGCTTTGTGAGGTTATTATAATTTTCCATCATGAGTTTAAGTTTTTTGAATCAACCAATGACTACAGAAAATAATTATTCATTAGTAAGTTGTCTTCTTTCAGTAAACAGTTATTTATAGTTTAATAGTTCGAGCTAAATTTCAATGATTACTTAATATTGTTGCTGACATTTACGTCCTATAGGAAGTTAAAAAAGTTTATTGAAACAACCATTGTAAAACTAATTGCAATTAATTATTTCTGAATATTTAAAACAAGTTTATAAAAATATCAAAGCAAGATTAACTTAAAGTATAAATGTTTTTAGAAGGTAAGAAAAACTTACGGTGATATTCAAATAGCAAAGTAAAAACGCCACTGTCTATTTCCTCATCTGCCGAAAACTGAATACAATAAAAAAGAAAGACATCTGTCGCTTCAGCAAAGAAGCAGGAGGAGTAAAAACGAATGACCGACAGCTTACTTTAGCTTACGGCAACGCGCAGGAGATCTCCGTTAGCACAGATTTAGTGTGCCGAGGCTTTCACTTTTGAGGTACAGCTTTCTTTTTGACGTCTGATAAAAGTGATTTCACGAGATAAAAGTCTGATAAAAGTGATTTTTTTCATTTTTTCATAAAAGTGAAAGTACGAGTAAGAACACTCTTTAAATACAATTTAAATCTTTTCATCAAAATATTTTAATATTTTTGTTATTAATTAGGATGTTTTTTAAATAATGGCTTTAAGTAAAATTTCCGTGTTTGAATTAAAGCATCTGTATTTTTCTCAATTGCCACTGAAAAAAGTTGAAATAAACCTCATCTGACCATTTTCAAGTTACGGAAGGAAAAGAAAGGGACTTTAAAAGAGAATTTAAAGATGGCATTTATGAGATAAATGGATTAAATTAATGGACATTTTATTTTTTATATAATTGGTGTGAACACCCTATTAATTAACTCACAAGCGGCCAATGGACAAAGTATTTTGATAATCAATAATATGCATTCTTAGACACAAAAAATTAGTTTGACCTTTTTTCAAGGATCAAATTTCTTAAATTTCCAGACCCCTTTCTAAATAAAGCTAATAAAAATAATTAAAAGCACTCAAGGCAAAAGTCAATGGTTTCGAATCTTATAATTTAGAAGGGATGCTGAAATGTAAAAAGTTTGTTCTCTTGCCTATTCTTAAAAGTCTTCGTAGTTAATAAATAAAGGCTTTGGGAATCTTTCTAAGGAGGAATCCCCTTAATATTATCTTGCAGACTAAATCCATTTGTTTTGGTGATAGTTATGTCAATGCTTTTTAAAAAATATTATAAGTAAATTTGATGTTTTAATAGTGATGCTGTGATGTGAAATGGATTTAACAAAAATTAACAAGAATTTTGTTTAATTTAATAAAGAATAGTAAGTGTGGTTTTGGGTTTTTTAGTTGAATGAAGGCAAAATTTAATCAAAAAATTAAAAAACTTGCAAATTTGCAAACTTTTCCTAATCAACCCAAGACTAATCTAATTAGACTAATAATATCACCAGAACTACCAAAATCATACATTATGTTCATTAATATACATAATCAAAATCCCGTTTGTTTGAAATATTCAATTATTACCAGTTTTCCAAAAAAAATTTCAAACACGAAATTTTGTAAAAACTATCAGAACTTTTTGGACAACTTTATTATATTTGAAATAATTATATGTTTGAAAAATTATAACATCACTCTAACCACAAAATAACTGCAAAAAAGTATTTCAAATGGTTTTCCCTTACTAGTTTTTTCCCTTAATAATTTTCATGTTAAAGCTCAAAAATATTTTTAAAAACTCCTGTTAAAAATGTTTGAAGCATTTGCCAAGATAATTTTTCTATGTATACTGTATACTGTAGTTATACTATTATAGCTAAAAAAATGGTGATTACATCATTAGTTAATTTATTAAAATGAACTTAAAAATACATATTAAATTCTTCAATCGAGTGTAACAGAAACTATGTTGACAATATTTTTGGTAATAAATCATCTAAAAAAAATAAATAAATATAAAATAGACAAAAAATCTTTTAAAAATTTAAATAAAATTTTTTTCGCTGTTGTATGCCTGATAATATGAAAAATGAAATGTTCTCACATTGTGACTTGTTTTCTTTTGCAGTTTGTAATTTTGTAGTTCATGATAGATGCCTGAAAACTGTAGTATCTCCTTGTTCCACTATTGCAGCTCATGTAATTAAGGTAAGAATTTTTTACCTATAATTTATTACCTTTACAGTATACTCTCAATGTGACAAACTTCGTTTTGTTGAAAACCAGTATTTCTCAAAAAATATTTTTCCCTTTGACATCAGGTATTCCTTTATTGTTTTTAAATAAAGCCTTACATTACTTATCCTTTTAAGGTCTGGATTATGGATCAAACGCTTTGTGGTCGGGTCTCCATAACGATGTCAATGATAATGATTTGAGTTTTGTCATTAAGTCTTGAAACTTCAGTTATTGATAACTGACTCTCTTGAAGATTGTAGCAATTTAAGGGGTTTATTTTGCAAAACCATTTATTTCAGGTGATCTGGGGCATCATTTTAACTAAACATTAATGGATGGCTCAAAATGCTCTAAAAGTGAGTCATGTCATGCTGTGCCTCAAGCGAGGAGACGAGGAACACATGTTTAGTTTCCTTGTATATTTCTACATGTTGGTTTATGATGTTTCAGTAAGCCACACTAGTGGTTCCAGGTGGCTTTAGCCCCCTCCAAAAAAAGGAAAAGTTTAACACTGTATAATAGGGCATTTTATCCACCAAAATGAGTAAAAACCATGTTATTTTAAGGTCAAATTCCCAAATATTTTCTTGGGGAGGACCCCCTTTTTAGTAGTTGGAGCAGGATAATTCACTACATTTCCCATATTAAGATCATCAAGATGATTCAATTGGATTAGAAAAGTCTTAGCCCCCAAAACCAAATCCTGGATCCGCCCCTGGTAAGCCATGATAAGCTTGATGTGGATTCTTTTTTTACCATAATGGTTTTTGTCTTGAAATTAGACACGAAATGTGTATTTTATTTTATTGGAGTAACTGATCCTAACAACTTACATTTGGTAGCTGTGTTTTTCATATTATGCAAATATTCCTCTAGAAACCTGTTCCTCATTGTTGGTCAGAAAGAGGCCATCTAAAAAGAAAATTTTGTAGTGTTTGCCGAAAAAGAATTGAAGATAGCTGTGCCATTAGATGTGAAGGTAATAAACATCTATTTTTTAATTTGCTTAAATGTTGGGTTCAAAACTTCAGGCTGTATTTTTTATAGTTGTTTATTTGTAATGGAGGTTCACTAAAATACATTGATTGATATGTCATCTTCCAAAAAAATTGCAATAGATTTTCGGAAGACCAACAGCTTGTGGTTTAATGCCTTCAAATTTATGTGCATTATTTAAGCCAAAGGATTTTTTGGATGGGATATCCATGTTTAGGCATGAACAGGGCAGCAGAAATTTTAGGGGTTGGTAAACTAACTAGTAGTTTTAGGGATCCCTAATTGCACTATAATCCAATCAGTTTTCATTCAAGAATTTTCTATAATCATGTATAGGTTAAATGCAAGTAAGAGACAAGCCAGTGTGTTTTTCTGTCTTTCAATTTGCTTATGATAGGATAGTATTTCATACAAAATTAAAAATATTTTTCTAAAGGGTCATTGAAAAAGGTTCCTGGAGGTCACAATGATGAAGTATTTTAGGGCAATGACCATAACATTATAAGCAATCAATAATTTTATTCTTAAATAAAGGTTATTGGAAATTATCCTTTTTAAGAAGCCTAAAGGTGATAGATTTTAAAATATTTGCTTTTTAGATTTTACTTTACTAATTAATACTATGGTCAGTTGTCATTGTGGCATGTGGGGTGTTTCTTTAGAGCTTTGATGTTAAAATCTTTTTTCATTTTTTTGTAAATATTGTATCAGACGAAAATGTAAAGCTAGATGATTTTCTGACTTGTTAACATTTCACAAATGATTTTTTTACCATTTTTTTATTATCTTAAACCTTTTTACAGTCTGTGAATATTGTGTTCATGCAGAGTGTCAAGATTTTAGTGTTGCCGATTGTAAGGAATGTGCGACCTATGCTCCTAGCAGGGATCAAGTAATCATTTTAGCTATTTTTGAAATTAATGGACAAGTTATGAAGAGCTGTAAATTTTTAGTAGTAGTTAAAAAGAAAGTATTTTCCCCCCTTTTCAATATTAATCATAATATTTCTATACACTTATAGGCAAAAGTAATTCAGTATCACCATTGGAGGGAAGGAAATCTTCCTGGAAATTCCAAATGTCAACAATGTAAGAAAACATGTTGGTCCTCAGAATGTTTTGCAGGCATGCGATGTGAATGGTGTGGAATGACAGTAAGATATATATTACAACAATTATGAGTTTTTAAGTGTATAATGTTTGCAAGATATATTTTTACAACTTCAGAGAGTTCATACCTATCCTTTTTAATTTTAATCTCCTAAGTGCATTTCTTTTCTTAAAATTTTTAAAGTGTTGAACTTTCCTTTGATGCATGTGATTTTAACCCGTAACAGGGGATGTGCGGTCTCATAGACTGAAATGTTTCTCCCATCACCCTTATTGCATGCTTTGTCCAATTGAATGGATTCTTCCCCTAGCTTCATCTTTCGTGACCTTGACCCTGACCCCCTCTTATCACACTGCTTTGGCAGGTGCATCTGGAAAATTGGTGAGATACTAATACTTCAGGTACTGTCAAAAGTGTTATGTATTGTGTTGCATTGAATTTTCTCCTATTGAAATTTTGCTTTGCATATTTATTAATGTATAAACTAAATATTTATTGCAATAGATACTTTTTATTTTTAATTTTTTCAGAAATTACTGCACTGCATGATTTTTTTAGAAAGTTTGAGGGCTATGGGGAATTTTCCTTTGGTAACTTTTGTTTTGCTTTTGAGGAGTGAAAAAAATTTCTTTTTTTAATAATAAAAAATTTCTTTTGTAATTGATCAAAGAATCCCTGTGGAAAATATTGGTAATATTTTACTTAGAAAATTTTTAAAAAACCTATAAGGATGCACTGTTTGAGACCTCACGTTCCCTGTTATGTCCTACTTTTTCACCACTCCTGTTACGGGTTAATTCTACGCCTATACTAAAGAATTTTTTTTACAGTTGACTGCTTAATGTGATCATGATTAATGTTATCAAAACTGATTACTCCTTTCAGTTGTTGTCGAAAAAAATCTATTAATTCAATGCAAAATGTATTTTAATGTTATCAAATTTGCACATATCCCTTACAAAACACCCACCCTTTTACTGAACTAAATATACTATTTGAGAATTTTGTGAATGAACTCTTGTAAGGCATAAAGGTGTGGCAAAGAACCCTAATACAACTCAATTTGCTACTGACTTCTGCCCTAAAATTGAGAATTTCTGGCAAAATGTTCATAAAACATGTAAAAAATATCAGCTTGAAAGGAGAATTTTTCCCGCTTTTGATATGGATCCAAAAATTAAATTTTTGTTTTGGGAGCATGTTAATAATACAAAAAGATCATTTTTGTTACACTGTTTGCCTCTTGTGATCCAAATTGCTAATTATTATTAATTCAACATTTTTATCAGTCTAATCTATACCGAAGATTATCACATTATGACTGCATTTATGACTATTCCTACATAAGAATGGTATTCAATTGAATTGCTATTGTATACATCAGTGTGGTCCAATCTTTAGCTACTCGAGTGCCAATTAAACTTTTTATAGGGAGGCCGAGTGCCAGAGACAGTAAAAATTACATTTTACCATTTTAAAACAGGCAAATCAAACTTATATTCCAACAATGCAAAAATATTCACTGGGTCTCATTAACATATTTTTTATTTAAGGGAATTATTTTGTGCTACATTTCAAACACTATTTCAAAAGATATTCACACTGATAAAATAAAAATTTAAAACAATTTTTTTTTCGAATTGAAGATATGTTTAAAGGAAAATTGGACTATTAACAAAGAGTAAACCGTTATTAGAAAAAAGGCGATTCACAACGTTTTTAAAATGAAAGAGCAAGAAGTGTGTAAAGTTTTAGGGTTTTACAGGTTAAAGTGCCATTTCTAAATTAGTTCATATCCGAAAGATTTTTTTCTCAAATTCTGAAATTACACTCGTAAATTACAAATCATAGCTTCTACTGATTTAATAACTCCTTTTACTATTTTCCCAACTGGATCTTCTATTGATGCACTTTTAAAAACCCTTTTGAATTTTAGGACAAGTCAAAAATAGTTAAAAGGGGGTTCAAGGGTTCCCCTCCTGAAAGGTTTTTGAAAATTAAACCAATAAAAGTGGGTTTTTAACACATTTTGAAATAAAACCGGAAAAGTGGAATACCTTCTCTGTAATATTAATAGCACATATTATTTTGTGGCTGAGTGCCTTGAAAATATCTTCAAGGGCCGCATGTGGGCCACAGGCTGGACCACACTGGTATACATCATTGTGATGTAATTAGCTCACTATAGGGATGAAGTAAATATTATTTCCAACAATCTTTGTAAAAGTAGACCATTTTAAACATTTGTCAATAAATAGTACTATCTCCAGAGCTCTGTAGTCTGCCTACTAAAGGCCACAAAAAGTTATTTGTGTCAATGGCAGGGCTGGAAGTTTTCTGTCCAGCGATGAAAATTGATTGAATAAAATGTATTTCTTTAGGAATCCATTCCTATTAAAAGGGAAATATTAACTTGTGAGTGATTAAATTACTTGCTGCAACAATGAGCTAACTAGTGTAAAGCTGTTGAAGTTTGCTCATTGTTGCTGCAAGTACCTCAATTGGTCAATAAGAAAACATTACTTTTAGAGAATGGGTTTAATACAATTCCATTCTTGAAATTTTTCCAACTTTCACTCTTGTTTCAATAGAAGTCATAAATGTTGAATGTGTGCATTTATTGTATCTTTTGCAGACCTGTCAACTCTCAGGTTTTTGGCCGAAGTCTCAGTTTTTTTCGCTAAAACTCCGGCCTCAGACTTTTCTTGTGTTTCCTCCGGTTTGCACCAAGTTGGTCTTGAAAGATACATTTTTCCGTTCTATGTATGAAATGTTAATTTTGTTACCGTTGCGCAATGATGGCGCCAGCGGGAATTGTATTTTTCACGCACTCTTTACAGAAGGCGTGATAATACGTGTTATCTCTGGGTTTTTGAAGTTAACAAGTTGGCAGGTCTGCTTTTGGATGATGTTACTGTGACAAACTTGACTTATTTTGAAAACAGGCATGTTTGTTGGAGTGCATTTAGTTGGAGCTTCAATAGTAAAGGAGAGAAACATTTTAGGGGATTCTAAGAGTTGAGCAGTAGCTGATAAGACAGCATATTTATAAAATTGTTGGATGAGATAACAGCAGTTGAAAGAGAATTGATTGATAAGAATAGAAGGGCCTTTAAGTGCATTTTAGAAGGAAAGGATTTAGTAATCACTATGTTAAAAACATATGATAAATAGTATAATGGTTTACCATAGGTCAAAATATTCAGCCCAGATCTTCAAAGTGAGTTCCAAAATGCAAAAACTGACCTTGTTGTGTCAATCGCAAACCATTGGTGATATGCCTGATGTTATTCTTTCATCAATTTTACTCTAAATAGAGACCAAATACATGTTACATTCAATAGAAACCTGAAACCCCTTTTATACTACCATACTACTTTATACTACCCATAGAGGCGAAAGCCACCGCCGTTCGGAAGTAGGCGAATCGGAAACCGCCACACCACCCCCTGGGGAGTGAGATGCTTACTTTTGCATTTACAAGAATAAAGGAATATGAATAAATCTAAAAATACAAGAATATATGTACAAAATATTTACAGTCTAAATCTGACACGCCTACCCGAGCGCGTGGTGTAGGTGGTTTTTTCTGTGGGATTGGTGGGTAGAGGTGCTGTGAGCTGAGGAGGGTTCGGGGTCTGCAAATCATCAGCCATCACGTCCGGGTCACCAGTGTAGCAAGCCAAGGAATCCAATAAACAGACGAACAGGTTTAATATCAGACTAGGTTTTATTTTATCACAATTTCCAGCCTCTCAAGGAGGAAGTGCTGGCGTGACGGCTGAGCCGATGCGTAGCTCTCCCACCGAGAGCAGCGCCATCTGCCTAAGTGAGGGGCCATCTCTCGATGGCAAGAGCCACGAAACGTAATCGAAAACCGCCACAAGGGTGACACCTTGTTTTTACTGCATCCTAGCTATACCTGCGCTTGATTCAAGGTGAAACATGCTTGCTTGAACAGCATTCTAGTTACTTTAAGAACTAATAAAACCCTGTTGAATATCCTTACTTCGGAATATCATCAATTATCCAACAGTAGGTTGCCATTCCAACCTTTCTGTTATGAGGAATAAAGATATGCTTTCAATGGATTATTATCACCCCAATATTATACAACTCAAGGCCTTAAATAAATACAACTGTGATACGTAAAAAATTTCTTAAATCGGATGTTTGCAAAAAGTTAAATATTTCCATCTTTAATATGCTGACATTGTATGTTGCAGTTTTATTGATGGACTTAAGATAAAAACGTTTAAGGATGTTTGTGTTGTATAGAAAAATATATGGGGTTAAATCTGGTATCTATACAAGTGGTCATTCAGTGTATAAATTTAGAAATAAGAAGATAATATCTTTCTGCCATCCACTATGCCTGCTTTCCTCATCTAAAAAGGTCTTGATTTTTATAGTCTCCTAATCCCAAAAAATCTTGTTGAATCATTACTGTTCTGATTTAAAACGTTTATACTACAGTAAATTATTTTCAAACTTGCTGACTTTTTATTAATATCATGTTATGATTTTTAGGCTCATCCTCTGTGTTACAAAAATTTGCCTATGGAATGTAGTTTTGGGTGCTTAGAGAGTATCATGCTTCCGCCTAGTTCTGTTAGCATTCCTCGAACTGATGTCCCTTTGGAAACAATAATTGGTGTTGAAATGAAAAAGAGAGATGGTTTGATAAATATATGCATAAGTAAGCCTATAAGTGACAATTTTTCTTTCTTTTTTCATGCATAAAATGTTGTTCTATAACTGCTTGTTATTATAGCTAGGAGTATCTCAGAAGAATTTTCCCCCGGTGAATGTAAAAACAAGGAATTTGATGATTATCCATCTCCTAAGGAGAAAGATCGAGATGATGGTGACTATTCTCATGAATTTTAGCTTATATAACTGTAATACTTAATATTAATAACTAGTTTATATTTAAATAAAGGACTTTTATTTACTGTCATAAAAGTTCTAGCCATTTTGCATTTGATTTATGTTGACTTATACATTTTCAACATACTCCCCAAGGGAGTCTTGAAAGATTCTTAAAAGTTTTCCAAATAAATCTAGATAACTCAAAATTATTTTCATTTGAAACACTTATTTAGAGATTGTGTTAAAAACTTAAATGTAAGAATATTCTTATTTTAAATTGCAGAGAAATAAAAAAACTTGTATTTATTGAAATTAGGCCGAATGGCGTGTTTAACTAATGTTAATTAACTGTAATAATGTAATGTTAACTAATTTTAGTTATCGCTTTTGTACATTAGTAAATTTGTAATTAGTTTTGAACTCATGGCCTGCTATTAGTTTCTTGTGTGTTGTGTATTAAAAATATGCTGGGATCAATACCATCAGCGTGCCACATATCCTCCTCCAAATGCTCACAGAACCTACTCTGACCCATTTCTCACTATCTGGGATAAGAGTTTCCTATCTGGAGAATAGATATTGACAACTCTCATAAAAACACACTCAAGGAATTTGTTATTTTTAAGAGCAAGAAACACCCCAGTTAAAGCTAGATGAAAGAACAGCTAGTTAGTATGAGGTAGGGTACACAGTCGGTGGGGTTTCAGCTGGGACATATGTGGTGTCTATGCTTAAAGTGGTCTCGTCTAATTTTAAACATTATTTGTTATTGATTCCCATTAGCAAAATATTTGAAACAGGGCATCCCTAAGTGGTTGATAGCGGGAGGATGGTGTCTTATGCGGGTCAATGAATAAATATTATTAAATTTAAGGTTTTGTCCAATTTTTCATCAAATTAAGGCACAATCGCATTTTTTGCAACATTCTTAAATGGAAATTTCTCTGAAATATTTATATAATAGATAAATAAAAGTAAAGCTATTACAGGTGTATTACAGGTACATAATAATACCAAATGGGTTGAAAGGTAAAGTGTGTAGGGGCAATGCTAAGAAAAATTTTAAGTTAGGGAAACCCTGGTTTTGAATGGACAAATAAGAGATGTTTCAGCCCAAATATTTTAATTTTTATATGATTACATGGAATAAACAACTTGAAATTGGTTACTATTATTGGTACTTTAAAAGAAAATGCCATAAGTTTTATTTTACTTATTTATTTTGACAAATTAATCTGTTGATTGGGAAGCAGATATTTTAAACATTCAATGCTATGAATGCAGCCATGGATCTGAAATTGCATGCCTAGAACATAAATCAAGGAAAGTAAAACATATTTAAAGAACTCTTGAACTTTTACCTCGGAAGAGTCAAGTTAATAGTGTAGAATTGATTAACTTTTGGCTTGATGTGATGAAAAAAATTAACAAAGATGCTTTTGAAAAAAGCTTGATTTATACAAAAATGCATGTCTTGAATTCATAATTATAAAATATTTCTAGTTCTACAACTATCACTATTCAAAAATTTGTGCAAGTGATCTAAATGCTCATCACAAACACAGAAAGTCAGCTTGTATAATTTTGCCCGTTTCCTTGGCTATAAGTAAAATAGTCTGACTTTAAAAATGGGTTTAGCTGAAGTTGGTAGCATCTATCAAAGCTGAGAGCATACTTCTGGGGCAACATATTGGTTCCATTTTTGGTGTCATTCTCAATCTTGTAAAATTGTAAATTGTTGTGAACAAGTTTTCTATAGAATCATCAATTTCTTCAATATTAACAAAAATCTAGAGCTCCTTCTCACTTCATTCCTTCATAGAAAATATTGTTTAGCAAAAAATTCAAGATTATTTCTGCATGAGCAGGAAACTATGCCTTATCCTAAGTCTCTTGGACATTCTTCCTGTCATAATACTGTGTATTTCTGCATATAAGCTCAGAATTTTTGGGAAAAAAGTTCTGATTCTGAAGGGGGGCTGGCTTATTCCTGAATCTCAAAAATTATTTTCTTTCCCTGCTGTCACAAGGAAAATTTACAAGTGTTCTTTCATTTCGGCAATGGTCATCATTCATTCATTAATTTATTATGACAGGGGTATTTTCTCTATTTTGGAAAAAGACAACTCTATCAGCTGGAAGCTCACAAGGTTTATGGTTGAGTTGGCTTTTGGAGGCCAGAAGGTTAGGGACTCATTCATGCAAGCAGTGGTGGAAAATTTTAATATGCCTTATTACACAGGTTTTGAATTCGGGGTAAACATTTCATAGAAAAACTGCATCCTTGTCTTATATGTGGAAGTATACTGTATTTTTTGTTTACATTTTAAAACCCTCTTTAACTCTCAGAACCCATAAAGGAAAACACATGTCAACCATCCTTCAGTACAATGTATGAAACAAAGTTAAGGATGACTCAACAGCTATTCATCTTTAAAAAACTATAGTTCTATATAGACTTAAAACAAACGATTGGCAAACATGTTGATTGAAATTTTCCACTCCTCCAGCTTGAAGCACTTACTTTAATAGATATGATTTGTTAGTCTCTTTTTCTGAGATCTGTGGGTTCATCTTGACCCCTAGATTTTTAAAAATGTGGTAGGAAAAGGGGATGGTTATGAAAGGGGTTTAGAGAAATAAAATGCACCAAAAATTGAGAGAATTATTAATAAACAAGCTTTATATGGTAAGAAAAGTTTATTTACGGTTTTGTATTTAATGGCTTTTTAAATCTGGAAAAATATCTTAAGAAGGAAAATTTTCAGTTTAGCACTGTATTTTCCTTTAAATAAAATCTGTTCATTTAGCAGAATCTGACCCAAGTAGCATAAATTTTCGTGGCATAAGAATCCTTTCTGAAGAATGACTTATTTTAAAAGAATGTTATCTTGGGATCTTTCCTCTTTACATTGCGAAGGTATCAGTTTGCCCAAAAGTGATTCTTTTTTGTTCATTTCAGCAGTGTATATGAAGCAGAAATACGGACCATTTAATTTCTTTCATTCAAAACGTGCGACAACTAAACATCAAGGTAATTCAAAAAAACCAACTTTGCTAAACTCCGGCAACAGTGTAATGTGATGTTTGCTATATTTAAGCATTTGTTTTGGACATAGCATGAATTATGCTTGATTAATGCCCCCGATTAAACAGTCCCTGGATTGAACTGTTATGTTAACTTCATTTCCTTCCTCAAGATAGTTTTGTACTTGGAAACTTAAGTAATTACTGGCATCGATGTGCCTTTAGTTGTGAAAAGTCATGTAAGGAGTTTGATTGTTATTAGCAAGGATAAATCAATCTACACATTATCTGAACACAACACCCTATTCCATAACAAAGATGGGTTAGTTGTATTATGAAATGTAAGGTAAATTTCTGGAGGAAAAACTTGCAATGAATCAATAGTATCAAACCAATAATTTTATTATGAACCTATTAACCTGCTTTACTTTTTTTAATAGAAAGTACCTGTTATTTTGTCTATTTGTAGTGAATTTTTTCTATAAGGTTAAGTAATCTTTTAAATTATCTTCTCCATAAGCTCTTTTTATCATGAATAAATCAAATTTCATTACTTTATAATTATGAACAGAGATCTGGTATTGTCTGTAGAATTCGACTATTTTTTAAATGACTTGCCTTTTTTCTCCCTTATGGAGATTAAGTGTTTCCATACCAATTGAGAAATAATTATGTCTTGCTGAATTATGTTTATTGTCTGCATGTAGTTTGTGTTGTTAAATGTTTCTTGCTCTATTTATCAAAGCATGAGGCTGTTTAGTCATCATTATAGAATATGTAGATACATGGTTAGGTACTTATCAGTGTCTATAGTCCAGATGTTAGTGTTATTATGATACTTTTTTACTTAGTTAATACTAATAGAATTTATAAAGTTCAGAAGCAATGAAGTGTATATTATATTGGTTTTTTTAATTTTATTATGAATAAACAAATGGGTATTGCTTGGATATTAACATTTCGTTTATGGGTGATCTATGTTGCTACGGTAAAATTGGAATTACGACTCAAAAGTCATGTTTAACTATGCAGACTGGTGAAAAAATACTAAACAAAACAACTAAGTATTTACCAGACTTAGTTTTAAGAAACAAAAAAATCCTGTGTGAGAAAAGATCCCTTGCTTTAATGTCCTTAAAAATTATGATTTAACAAATTATTAGATTCCTGGCTTTCTGTTTGGGATTTCTATGCTAAATAGTTTTTATAGTTGGTGAAAAGGGACTTTAAATTTAAAACATATTTAGTCATTTGTGTGATAATTTTTTGTTTTACTTTCATCTGAAAATACCCTTTAAATAGATTAGTTATGCTTGAAACTTACTGCATAGGTAGTACTAGTTTATATTTCATAACACCATTGAAATAATTAACAAAAGAAAACATTTTAAACTTTACAAATCAAGCTCTTTCAAGTTTTAAAATTGAAGGTGCTGAACTGGCTTTATGGAGATTATTATATAAACCACTTTCTTCTGAATTCATTAATTATTTAAATATTTTTTTGTCAAATTTTAGTATTGATTTTTAGTTTGAAGTGCATGAATGCATTCTCCATATTACTTTAAGAACTCTGCATTTTCAGTTAGACTTGTAGTTCTAATACACATCTTTTATGCTTGATTTGATTTGGAAAGTAAAATAAAATTAAACCTTTGGAAATTGTTTTCTTTTGAATAGATAATTGGATTTGATATTTTTCAGTTATATCAACTAACATTGTCAATGCAATAAAGAATTCACCATTTCTCATTTTGCCTCTGTTAGCACTTACAGCTTTGAACCTAGATTTCAATTTTTTACAAGAATTACATTTGAGAAAACTACAAATTCTTAAATTTCCCCAATTTTCAAAAATTTTGAAATTGGGGTCTGAATCTAAATTTCAAAAATTATAACCCCTGGATTTTTTCTGCAATAACTTCAAAACATGCTACATGCATATTTGCTACCGTGGCCATAAGAGGGTTAAATGGTTAGTAATCTGGATTTTAATTATTTAATTTTTAACAACCAGATCTCTACCCTTTTCTTTTACAGAATTATGATAGTCAAAATACCTTACAATGTATGTAATCAATAGGTTTTGAATCTGGTTTTGTTAATGCATAGCTGCTGATTCTTCCGATTTGTCCAAAGGATTTCTGATTTTATTACCAAATTTGTTACCATTTTCCCTCATATATTTTTATTGTCTGTTTCTGATGTGTCAAACTTTATACTTTTTAACTCGGTCAGTATTGAAAATTATTGAGTTCGTTCTGCCTGTAATTTCTATTAATTAAAATTTTCCTGCTAAAAACTGCTGTTTCCAGCCAGTTTTTATGCTTGCATTTTGCTTTTTTTCCTGTTTTACCATTTTAAAGAATTTTTTCTCCTGCTTAACAACTAATGTAAATAAATCATCATGCTAGTTAAATTACTTATGAGTGGCTGTAATTTTTAGAGGTCAAACATTTTTTTGATGAAAACTTTTTAAAAATTTTGACTCTACCTTGTATTTAATATAAAATACATTTTAAAAAATGTAATTCTACTATCACATTCTGGTAGGATGATGAGAAAGAATTTAAAATTTATATTGAAAACATTTAGTGACAGTTACTGCCACTAAATGTGGCCAAACTAAGCATCAATCAAATTGGTTCGGATTATATTTTAGATTTGAAATATATATTAATTTGGGTTACATTATCAGTAAAATTATTTTAACTTCAATTTCAATTTGAAAATTCCATGTGATTCATATTTTTGGTAAGAAATCAAGATATATGTATTGGTTACCAACCTTTTTCGTGACTACCCCCAAAGTTTGAAAGTATGATGGATTTGAGGCTTTCTTGTTTTCAAAATGTAAATTTTTGGGTTTACCCCTCTGAGTTATGTTAAATCTTTTAAGATTCAGTTGGGTGCTATGTAATGGTAAAATCAGAGAACCAATCTTATGGGACATGCTTAGAAAAGATGTTTTTTATGTAACCTTGGTAATTTTTTAATCTGTTCTGGAGCCATTCAAATATTATGTAAGCAGCTAAGGGGAGGGAGTTTTTCTAATTGCTTATTTTTGATATAAATGATGCTTACAGAAGACATAAAAGCACTCAACAAAGAATTAAAATTTGACTGGAAAAAGTTTTACTTGAATTTTTTTAATATTTTGAGGACTAGGCATTTTGACCACCCAATCAAAACGTTAATGATATTGATACATGAGTTGATTGTTTAAAATGAACTATATTTCGTAGAAGATATAGTATACAACAAAAATAAAATGGTGGGGGATAAAAATTTATTATGTAATTACATGTGAGGGAGATGAGATTTGCTTAATTTTGCGGACAAAGGGGTAGGAAGTCAAAGGTAATCAAACACATGTTTACGTTATATTTAAATGGCCCCTTACTGATGTATCATAAAAAATATTTTTACTAAGTTTCATGTGGAATTACTGATGTGTGTGTGATTGTAAGAAATACTACTCATTATAAACAGTGAAAATGTGAATCAAGAAAGATATAAAAACAATTGATATTTTATACATGCAATAAGAATGAAAACTACATACAGTTTTATTGCAGATGATTTGGATCCCCAAAATATTTTTATTTGGTTCTCTTTATTAGTGATCCTAAACCCAAATACTGCTTAACCCTCCGTCGGTCGCAACTACTTTTTCGCACACCTCGTACATTTTCGTTGGCCTTTCCGTTATTATGGGGGTAGAAGTCTGAAATTTATGGTAGTCTCCTATCTTTACCGGATGTATGGCGCCAACCAATTCATTAAATTCGCGCGCTTTGTTTAGTTTGGTTTTCACTATAATTTTACTATTTGACACATTGCACTTCATCGTGTTTAACGTCTTTAAGGTACGAAATATTATTTTTTGTAATCTCTGATGCTTTTTTATTAATTTTATGAGTGCTTACGCATCAATTTTATAAAATTTTCCTTAATATGTATGTAATTTTTCTAATTATTTTTGGTTTATTGTGGTTGAACATACACCTACAAAATAATACCTTATACACTTACCTCACCAAAAACAATGTGGAATATGCTACCAGTAAGTTCACAGTTTATAGTTAAAATACAATAGCTACAGGGACTGTCAGCGGTCAATTTGCCCAGCCTATGACCTGCAAGTATTATCTGTAAACTTTTTTTTGTGAATGGTGATTATCTGGACATGAGTTCAAAAACCATAATTTGGAATTAATATCCCTCAGGTTTCACATCATTAAGTATATTTTTTGACTAAGATATTGAATTATTTATCCCGCTGATCTAAGTTTAATTTTATGCTATTTTTAATTTTTGTTCTTAATTATTAAAACTAAATTTAAATTTTTTTATGTCTGAATAGTACTATGAATATCTTTTATTGTTTTTAAGATTCTATCATTGAAGTTAAAAGGTAGAAAATGGCGATTCTTTCGATTGTGCGTTTTGGCACATTGCGACCGAACACGTCAGTTTAATATTGCGACCGACGGAGGGTTAAGATAACAAAATGTGCTTTGTAATTCTAGTGATAGTTGTATTTAGCAGGTCATCTAAATTTTATTGAATTCATCACTGATGGTAAAGTTGAGTTCTGCCATTCTGATCGTAGCAAAGCCAAGATATTTAGCTTCATTAAATGGTGCTGAAATTAATAAATATTTTTGAAATAAGCTATGATCATGATATTAGGTATGAAGTTGATTCCCAAGGTAAATTTATGTACAAAAAATATTTTTGAAAAAAGATGCAAGATTTATAAGATAACCAAATCGGTTCATAATATAAATTGAATGAAAAAATAACTGTTATCAGATAAATACTATACTGTTAAAGTAAGCTGGTTATAAGCTTGTAAAAATTTAATTTACATTAAATGTCAATTTAAATAAAAAGGATATTTTATAATTCTCGTCAGTTACATGAAAATTTTTAAACATTTAATGAAATGATGCAACAAACTGTACCCTTTTTCCATAATTTAATTAAATTGTAGTTTTGTAATATTTTGCAAAACGTTGTAATGATGAAAGTTTTCAAAAGTTGGCAGGTATGTACATAATGGATATTACGACCAGAACCTTGGACTGGACATGTTTCAGTACTTTTAAAAACAGTTAAACCCCATTCCCATCTGTTCTTTTATTATTAACACCATCCAAGATATCTTGAAAATACTTTGTTTTCTCTACAAAAAATACTTCAGTGTGTGAGTCTTGAACAATAATTTACCACTCAAATTTATTAGTATATAAATCCAAATGGGAAATATGTGGGATAATGATTATGATATACAATTTGTTTACTGCTAAAATTTTGGTTTGTGATTTTGAAACGAAGATATATACTTTGAAAATAATTTTTTATATGTTCTATATTTTTTAAATGTTATAATGAGATTTTTTTTACAGAAGTGATAAAGGTTTATGATGGGAATGCTTCTCTGAAGAGAAGAAGGTTCAGGACAATCACTATTTTCCGTAATGCTCCTAGAGAAGAAATGATTGTAAGTGTAAAATTGTTTGTATATAATTCCATGTAAAATAATTTGATTTTTGTAATTATTTATCCTGCATTATACAGGGTTATATTAAAATGATAATTTATATTGAAATCAGTATTCAGCTTTTCAACTGTTTTGATTAAATGTTTAAGTGAAAAAAGGAATCTCAAGTTTATAACTCAATTTTCAAATAGTTGCCTTAATGGTTAACAGTCTTCTTTACTTAAAGACTATTAAATAAATAACAATTATTATTCACAAAATATCTTAACTATCCTTTTTATATTTGAATTTTCTAATTATCTTTTGTTTTAGTTAATTAATCATGTACTAAGAATTGGTCAAAAGTACTCAAGGTTTAATTACTTTATTAGCCAAAGTGGCCTGTTATTTTTCTGGGAGCCTTTAATTCCAGCCAATGCTTATTTGATAATATAACTTACAAATATTTTTATAATTATTTTCAAGTTACACTTTGAATGGTTCAGTTATTTTCATTTATTATTAATTTCAGTGTGCTGCACTTAGAGCTTTCCACATATCTGATGATCCAAAGCACTACTATGTGACAGATGTTTATGGTTGGTTTCATTAAGGTTTCTTATTAATATTTCTCTACACTTCAAGTAGTCTGATTGAGTTTTTTTAAATTTGAAATAGGTGATCCACCAGATAAGGAAGTAGATGAATTTATGCCTGTTCAAAGTTTAACAAGAAGAGAAGGGAAAAGACCAGCAATTTTATTGAGATATAGACCACCTAACTCTAATCTTGGCAGCGTTAAAGTCTACCCGGGAAAGTTCAGGTACATTTCGTTGAATTCAAAGAATCTAAGTTGTGCTTTCCCTTTCAAGCATGAGTAAAAATTTTCTGTCTAGCGACAAAAAATTGTTCTAGTGATTTTCTCATGACAAACAGGATGGGAAAAAAATCAACGCACAGTTAATAAAAACTCTTTTCAAGTATGGTTCAATTCCATCCTAGAAAATTTTTAAAGCTTTCACCCATGCTTTCTAGCCTGGGACTAATGGGGGTTAATGCTTCCTAGCCGCAAGGGAGTTAATCTGGACTAGGTGGGTGCTATTTTGACTTAGCATATGTGCTGCCATCTAGTTAAAATGATAAAATTTATCAGTACTTCAACGGCGAAAATTTTTTTATTAATTATTTAAGCTACTTGTGAATATATCGGCTTGATTTTTTGTTTTCTAATAAGATTTTTAATATTCTGTTTGACATGAAGTCACTTGAAAAGGGACTGTAGGAAAAGCGATCAATGGGAATGAAGATAACAGGGTTCGTACGGGGCCTTGAAAACCTTGAAAGTTCTGGAATTTCAAATTTAATTTTCAAGGCCTGGAATGTCCTGGAAAAAGCAAATTTTTGTACTAAAGTTCTGGAAAATCCTTGAATTTTAATTTCAAAAAGACTGAAAAGATTTCAGGGTATCAACTTATGTTTAAGTCTGAAAATGCTATGACGGTCCGGTATTTCAATGAAAAACCTTGAATTTTCATACGTTTTCCTGTAAAGTTGGCATTTTAACGGCGTGGACTAGGGCAGGAAAAACAACTTGACAATCGGTTCGCGTTTTTCTTACTTTGCGTCAAAATCCTTGGCTTTAAATGCTAGTTTTGGGAGGAAGTGTTCATTTATTATAGTTATTTCAAATGTTACCAATATTTAGCTGGGAATTAGAAGGTTTATGAAAGAAATTTCTTGTTTTTGTAAGAAGGCAAATAGAAATTTATAGTTTGAACTTTTGAGCTTTAATATAAAAGAATTACAAGGTGTGTAGATAATAAATAGGGGGTATGAAAATTGTAAAGCAAATTATATTATTTAGGCATTAATAAATTTTTTTCAGAAAAAAAGTCATCTTAATAATTTTCGGGGGGTTGAAATTAAACTGCTTGGATTAAAAATTTTTTCATCTGATAGTTTTAATTTTTCATTATCTGCAATTCACACATTTTTTCAATGCATTAGAATGGCATTAAATCTGTCATAATAAGTTCCTGTATTTAAAAATTACTTGAAAATATTTTTATAATATTCTATATCTTTCACAAACCCTTTTAAATTTTTATTCAAACTATTTTTTGTAACTGGGAACTTGTATAAAATTTGCCATTATTAAACTCTAAAAGATAAAATTGTACAAAATGAAAGAGAAGTACTACTTTAAAAATTGTTGCAAACCATATGTCGGTCAGCCTTGAATTTTTCATCTGGTAGCCTGGAAAAGTCCTTGAAAATCCTTGAATTTTTTTTTCAAAGTGTGTTCGAACCCTGAGATAAGCGACCATAACAGTAGCGGGGAGCGACCGAAGAAATCGCCTGTTTTTGCCGCTTTCCCTTGCAACGCCATCTGTCAGAAGGTCTGTGTCTACCGAAAATGTCGTTTTTGCCCAATTTGCAGCAGTGGTGTAGATCCCCATTATGGTAAAGCGAACGAAGCAATTATTTTCTTCATATGCAAACACAAAAAAAGCAACACTTATTGTTCGAAACTGGAAACAAACAAAACAATGATGTTATGGAAAAAGACCCTCAATGCTTTAACAATTATTTTAGTTCAGAAAAACATCCGTCTTGATTTTATTTCATACCAGCTGCTCAACGTAGCGAGGGAAGTGCTAAAGAACTATGGAAAATTACCAGTTATGTGGAATTTTAAAGGCAAATTTTATTGTCTTAAACTTATCGAATCATCTCAAAACTTTGACATCTTAATGTAAACATTGTTAATATACAGTTAAAGTTTTTTAGCCTTGAGTAATGCATTCTTCCTAGTTTTGTAAGCAATTGGAAAAAGTTATGGAAAAATTGGCTTTTGCTGTCACTATTTTAAAATCGTCATTTTGAAAAGAAATAATTACACCAGAACTACCAAAATCGTACATTATGTTCATAAATATACATATCAAAATCCCCTTTGTTTGAAATCTCCACCTAGTACCAGTTTTTCAAAAAAAATTTAAGAAATGAAACTGTAAAAACTATCAGAACTTTTTTTCGGACAACCTTATATTTTAAACACTTGACTTAAAAGCACTAATTTCCATAATTTTTTATCTTGATCAAGAAATAAGTCGTATATATTTATGTGTATTCTTAAAATAATCAGTTTTGAGTGTTTATTTTAATTCCATAACTTTCCTTTTAGAGCTGCGGATACCCATAGGGTTATTCCTGTTAATAGTGATACAACTGTAGAAGATGTAATGGCAGCCACTTTGACTGAATTTGGGTTGGATACATCTGATATAAACAAATACAGACTTAGTGAGGTCACATTAGACAGAGGCTGTGAGTGAATTTTTCCTTATTGCATTGAAACTAAATTTTTGTAAAATCCTCTTGTTTGGTGGCATTATGCTTTATAAATGGGTCTTGCACCATAAAAAACAGCAAAATCATCCAATTCACTATCTACTTGAAACACTTTTATAGTTCTAGTCTACATAAATAGAACTTAAAAAATTAATGAAATAGTAATAACTTATGCTACTTTTTATAAGCATGATTTTTAATGAGTGAAAAATAATTTTCATAACTAGTTTGAAAAGAAAAATGTTGTGCAAATGCTACTCCCTGAACTCTCTGCTCAGCTTTTTTCCCCACGTAGAAATTTTAATTGAAAACTTTGTCATGCTTCCTAAAACCTACCCTTAAACTTCGAATTAAGGGTAGGTTTTATATATATATTAGATAAAAAATACGAACTCTATCCATGCCTCTTCATACTTGCAGCATTTGCGCAGTTTGCAGAGATCTATTCAGTTTTAAATTTTAAAACTTAAATTTATTTATTTGATTATATATATAATAGGCTTAGTAAATCTAGTCTGTGTTAGAATAATTCTTCTTTTTTCCTTGAAACCAAAGGGTGGGATGCTTTTTTTACTCTTTAAGCGAGGGGTTCTCGAACTTTTTCAGCCGCGGCACACTTAGCAGGCTAAGAAAATTTAAGGGCACTCCCCATAAAAAGGTTAAAATTTAAGTTCTGGGGGTTATCCACTCAAATATATTTGTCCCTTTTTCTGTGAAAAGAAATAAGGCAAACTTTGCAAAAAAGTACTGTAACAAACATTTATTTTTCAGCTGTTCACGAAAGAGCGATGGACAATCAAGAAGGGCCTTGGGATCTACTAAAAAATGTTGCTAGGGTAACTATTTTGAATATTAATTTTTATATATATGTTCCATATTGGGAAATATATTGAAGAAAAAACCAAATGACTGGAAAAAATAGTCATATCAAAAACTGCTTATTAATCAAAAGAACTAGACTAAATCAAGTTTATCATTCCTAATAAAGTTTTATGGTATAATCTTTATTGGAGCAGGTTATAACTATAGGGATTACAAAATATCAATTAGCAACTCCAAGATTTATTTTATAATGAATTTCAGCCATCTTGGCCAGTGGTCAAATGGGGTTTACCAAAGTCCAGGACTCCCAAACAACCACGAGACAGAAAGAAAAGGTCAGAAAAGCTTAACGAGAAAAAATGGATTGACCACTGGTCAAGATCTCTTGACCGGTGGTCAACACCCAAATGTTACCCGTCTCAAGGCATTTGGTTTGATACCCCACATGACCTACTTCAGTGCCAAAGCACAGAAGTTGCAAAAAGTGGATCAGACTGACCAATGGTCAGGCGGAACCAAAGACGCGTGTCATAACATTAGGGATTACAAAATATAAATTGGCAACTCCAACATTTATTTTATAGTGAATTTTAGTCATCTTGACCGTCAAGCTACAGGAAACTTAAAAAGAATTTCCAGATTTAATTTCCATTCTCACAGACAGACAGCTATACCCTTCCCAACTGTTCCCAACGAAGCCCAAACAGAAACAAACCTTATACGTTCCAACTTCCAGTCCCAGCTTTATTAGTTCCAGTTCCAAATAGTTCCCAAGTTCTAAACCTAGTCAGTGGCGGATCCAGGATTTGGTTTTGGGGGGGGCTAAGAATTTTCATAATCCAATTGAATCTTCTTGTTAATGGTAATACGGAAAAGGTAGTGAATTATCCTACTGAAACCACTAAAAGGGGGTCTGGGGGTCTTCCCCCCAAAAATTTTTGGAAATTTAAGTCAAAAACCCTACTTTTTCAACTCCTTTTGGTACGCCTCATCCAAATTTCGGATATAATTTTTTGCGTTTTGACAAACTTAGTAAAATATTAGACGTTTTGGGGGGGGGCTTCAGCCCGAAAGCCCCCCCGTAGATCCGCCACTGAACCTAGTTATAAGTTCCAAAAGAGTTCCCAAGTTCTAACCAGTTATAAGTTTTAGAAGAGTTCTAATCAAATTAAAGGTTCCAAAGAGTTCCATTACAGTTACGCGAATTCCTCCAAGCGTAACTAATCCACTCGAAACAGTGCCACAGGAACGTATTAGTTTTGGAACCGTTAACGCCGTAAAGAGTTCTATCACAGGAACTTAGGCGCAAGTTCAGAGGTGCGGATGCGCCAAGTTTTTAGCAGTAAACATGACTAATATGGTAACCCTAACTAATGTTAAAAGAGTCATTTGGCTTCTAAATATGGCGCCAAATAGCCAAAATTCGCCAATCATCCGCACCTCTGAACTTGCGCCGGAACTTATTTCTCTCGGAACCGTTAAGACTCCGTGGAGCTGTTAGCGATCGCTAACAGTTCCAAGCCGGCCCCGGCCCGTTCCAACGGAAAATCCAAAAGAATTTCGGGCGGCAGGGATAAAAGCTATCGACTGGTGAAAGCTGGCCAGGCGGCTGTCAGTCATTCTTTTTTTCTTCTGCTGCCTCTTCGCTAAAGCGACAGATGTCTTTCTTTTTTATTTTTACTTCTCCTCATTGCAGTTTTTCAGTGAGACATGTGCATATTTGTTTTGAAAAGGGATTGATTATAGATTCAGTTTTTGGCAGATGTACGAATCACAGCTCTATGGTGCATGGTGCAAATAGATTGGAATAGATAGTAGCATTTTTTTTGCAATAGAATATCACCCCGGCAGCAATTAGCGGACACCGGTTCTCTTTCAGCATGTAGATGTTTTTTTTGTTTCAGTGCGCGTCCTCGTTAAATATTAGATTGGATTGCGGAGAAATTTGGATTTGTCATTGATCTTTATCGGTTCCAGGGTGGAACCGGTTTCAACGGTTCCACGCTGGGATTAGGTTCCATGGAACTGTTCCAGTGGAACTGTAACATCCCTAATCCTGAGCCGCCCCAAATTACTGTTGAATCCAACGGAGAATTTGGGGCGACTAGGTTTGAAAGGGCTAATAACTTATTTTTAAGCTGTGTTGAGAAAATTGTTATTGTGTTCAGTTCCATGAAAAAGATAATGACTTAGTATCCCTAATTAATAAAATTTTTTGCATTTAGGAATCTGTTCGTCAAAAGGAGTTAACGAGGTTTTATCTTCAGAAGAAAGAAAATGTTTCTAGTTCAAATGTAGCTCTATTTGTTGGCAATCTACCCCCTAATTTGGCTCAACGACAGTATGAAAAAATCCTTGTTGATAAATTGGGTAAACGTAAGTAGACTGATTTTGAGTGTTTCATATGCTAACAAGGAAACGTTCTTAGGGTGAACTCACAGAAATGCACGAAAATTTTACAGGCATAAGAAGATGACTCAAAACACTTACTGTGAAAAAATTAGCTGCTGAATTTCAATAGGAGAGGAGTTATTTTAATTTGAAATTTGGGTTCTGAGTTGCCAAACTCATTCATTTAGCACCACTTGGCGACTTTCCAATCGGATGGAATGAGAAATTTGATTCAAAGTGTCTAAATCCACGAAAGTTGGCCCGTGCTAAAGTATTAGCGAAATTCGTTAGAGTTGAGTTGTTACTTTCGTGGATTTAGACAGTGCCATAAAATATATAGTTTCCAATGCATTTTTAAAAAATATGCGGCAAACAGATAACTCCTAAAAATTAAATGCTAAATAGATATTGGATTCTTTTTAATTTGCATATAATTTTGTATTGCTTCATGCGTTATTTATTTTAATTTTCCTTCTTTAATTAATTTTTATTCCTGTTTTGCATTTGATGAACTTTTTTTTATTCGCTCATTTAAGTTGCTTCAGAGAAAACGCGGCCAGTTCATTCTAGCATTTGGCGTTCTCTCTGCGTTTCTCGCCTAGTAGGGTTATATTTGTCGTTAAATATGATAATTTTCAATAATTTTTTACAGCTTTATTACTGTAATTCAGCAGCTAATTTTTTTACAGAAGTCGTTTTGAGTCATATACTAACCCCTGTAAAATTTTCGTCCAATTCTGTGAGTTCACCCTGAGAATGTTTCCTTGTAAGTAATTATAAACTCTTTTAATGATATCTGGTATTAGATTACAGTTGCTTTCCCAAGAGTGATGTTTACTAATCAAAATAATTGCATCAGCATATTACAAGATTTTAAAGAAACTTTCATTTATATTTGAAGATTCTTAAAAATTTTCCTGCCTCCTCACAATTGCATTTTAAAAGCTTGTATTTCAGATGAGGAAATTATTAGCAAACCTTGTTTAGAGAATTAAAGGTGGCATTTCTTCATCCCCCAGAAGCGACTACCAAAATTTTTAATTGTTTTACAAAAAGAGACTCAAAAAAGAATTTAGTACCTGTTTTAACTATTGAATTGACTGTCATTGAGAGGTCCCCTCTAATGAAAACATTATCATGCATACTACTTCAAATACCTACTTTCTACCTCTCCAATTAAATACTCAACAATTGAGGTGCTTGCAGCAACAATGAGCCAACTCCAATAGCTTATCATTAGAGTTAGCTGGTTGAAACAGCAAACCCCTCAATTGTGCAAATGCTATGATGACTTTTAAATATATATATATAACTATTTTTAAAAAAGAAAGAGAGCTCTTAATGCAATTAAATGAAAATGTACAATGCGGATAACCAGAGTTTGGATAATTGGAGTTCAGTTCTACTGTAATTCATCATTATCCATGCTTAAAGCATGTTGAAATATTTAACAATCTAATATTTATTATTATATATCTAACAAGAATTTTTTTCTTCAGCTTACAAATTTCGTCTATGTGGTCCAATTTATTATGAATATGGATCCCTAATAATAACGTATGATAATGCAGATATAGCAGTGAAAGCTTTTTATATGTTACGTGAAACAAGTTATGAAGAAAAAAACTTATTAGTTCTATTACTACCAAATATAATTCCTGAAATGATTCCTGAAGGAACTCGGGTAAGTTTTTATATTACCAGTAATTTTTTTGTCTTCTCCTTATTCCTAATTTTTTTCTTAAACATTTTGTAGAAAACTTTTAAAAAGCTACAAAATTACTGGAAAATAAAAAATACTATCAACTTAAAAATTAAATTTTTAATATAATAGAATGAAATTTGGTACATCAGAAGTTATACCTTAAAAATATTTATTTTATAAAACTTTAAAGCTCCCTAATACAGTAACTGACCCTTTATCCGGAAACCTCAAATCCGGACAGACCCGAAATCCGGCTCACGTTTAGAATTTGTTTTTTTATATTTTGAAGAATTTTTAGTGAGTAAATGCTGTTTCGACACGCCTTTGGTGACATATTCTCAGTGCGGAATGGGACGATTCGGCTTCGGACGACGCGGCCGAATCGTATCGTCCCCGCGCTTAAACGGCCGTTCCAAAATCGGCTGCTGCCTCGCTATCGGTTTTTGCCGCGACGACCCTTGTGCTTTGCCGGAAGTTTTTTTGCTGGGTCCGTTACGATTGGAACGGACTATGTCCTTTCAGCGGGTATTTTGGTTTAACTACTGCAGCTGCGTCTTTAATAGCGTTTTTTCCTGAACGGACCTGAAATCTGAAAAATTCCGAAATCCGGGCTGATGTCGGCCCCGAGCTTTCCGGATAAAGGGTCCGTTACTGTAATGAGAAAATCATCCCCAAATTTTTATCTAATTGTTATTTTATTAGAAAATTACATCCTAAAACGATGTGTGACCCTTTAGTTAGCAAGCTCAAGTGCTAATTTATGACCTAAGTTTCACAGCAGTTCTACTTTGTACTAAAGTTTGTCTAGTCTTCTAAGAGAGGTCTCCTGTGTGTGTGATATTAACATTGCATAGAAGTTCTTTTAGGGTAAAAAGCTGCACAAGAGTTTCTGGTAACATTTTCCCTAATCAGAAGTTTCTTTTTCCCCCTAAGTTTGTTTGGAATCCAGTTTAAAACGGACACCATTATTGGTTTACTGACAACCTACAAACTGCATTGATAACTTCTTTAAAAATTAATCCTCTATGAAGACTTCCAGACAAACTAGAATACATGGTAGAAAAGAGGTATTGATGTTCGTGGGTGGTATCTCAAAGAATATCTTTAGGTTTAACAACTAAGGAAACTAAAATTTAATTTTAGCCCTTGCTGGTGTTTGTAAATGTCAAGAGTGGAGGGTGTCAAGGATTAGAACTTATTCGTTCTTTTAGAAAACTTTTAAATCCTTATCAAGTATATGACTTGGATAATGGAGGTCCACTTCCTGGGTAAGCTGTTTTTATTTTAAAATCTTGGTTGGCTATTTTTTGAAATTTTTTAGATACATTGTCTTATGCCTCATAAAAAGCTTATCTCGAAAATCTGAGGAAAAAAATGTAAAAAAATCCCTTTTGAGATATAGCAATTAAGAATTATTCCATTAGGACTTAAACAAGTGTATCTTAGGTACGACTTATTATTTGGATGTTTTTATATTATTGGTCTTATTCTTTCTATTATTGGCCTTTCTATTAAGACATGGCCTTGCTTGAAAATAATATTTCAAACATTGATAAGCTTAGAAAATTGAGGTTGATCATAAAAACATAGGAAGACAGTATATATGTTGTTCCGTACTGTATAAATGCGCCTTTGGCGACCGGAACTCCCCGCCAACCCGCCAACCTTGTAACCCTTTTTTGACACCCAGATTCTCAGTTCTTGTCGGTGTGTGCTTCAATAAAGATGTTTTTTCAACACAACGCTTCTTCGCTTTAGAACCAGCTAACTAGCTACGCAAACATTTTGGTCCGTCGTTTGGAATACGCTAATACGCAGCTTCAATCATGGCTAATCCGGTAAGCATTACTGCCTTAAATCGAAAGCGCGGGAACATTAAAGGTCAACTAACGAAGATGGCTAAAGATTTACAGGCGAATGCTGACTCAATGCTCTCAGTGTCAGAGCTTCAAGCTAATTTGGATGTTTTACTGAAGCTACAGGATAAGTTCGAATTACTAAAGGATGAATATTACAAAATCGATGATGAAGAGCTATTCACTGAAGCGCTACCAAATCTGAACTCAGTGGAGGAGATTCTGCAAAATTTAGAAGTAAGTTTGAAAGCTGCAATTAATCAGTCTAAATGTGATTCAGATAAGCAAAAATACAATGCAGATCAGCAAAGGGCTACACCGATAAAACTACCTGAAATTCCCCTTCCTATCTTTACCGGGAAAATTGAAGAGTGGAATTTATTCAAAACCCAATTTAACAGTCTCATAAATCAAAACTCTCAGCTTTCGGATAGTGAAAAACTGCATTATTTACGTGGTTCCTTGAGGGGGGAAGCTAAGATAATTGAAACTTCTGATGATGACTTTTCTTCGCTTTTTAAAGCTCTTGAACTAAGATACGAAAACAAACGAATTATGGTAGATTGTCATATCAAAAACATTTTCAATTTACGAGTGATGAGACGTGAATCTTCTGAAGACTTGCGTTTTCTATTGGATAACATTAATAAAAATCTGAGATCTTTGAAAATCTTAGACTTTGAAAGAGACAAATTGTCAAGCGCATTGTTATTAAATGTGGTGCTTGACAAACTAGATCGAGAAACACGAAAGCAGTATGAACTAACCTTAAAAGATAACGAAGTACCTGATTTTGATGTTTGTTTGGAATTTCTGGAAAGAAGGTGCCAAATTTTAAGCAGCATTAATACCGGCATTCCCTTTAAACCGAATGGCGATCGAGATCGATCAAAATCCTTTTTTGTTAAATCTAGTAACAAATTAAAGCTGTGTAATGCCTGCAAAACGCAATCGCACGCCTTGTATCACTGTGATAAATTTAAGGCTATGAAATTATCTGATAGAGCTGATTTGGTAAAAAAACTTCGGGTTTGCACGAATTGTCTTGGTGAGTTTCATGTTGTTGCTGAGTGCAGATCGAACAATTCTTGTTTTGTTTGTAAACAGAAGCATCACACCTTGCTACATAGATATTCAACTTTGGCATCCGGCCAACACGCGCTTACTCAAGCTTCAGGGCCATCATCGGAAGTCCAGGAAAGAGGTTCGGAAACAAACTTAGTTCCAGGAAATGCTCTTGTTTCCTTTCATACTAACGGGAATCATAAGAATATTTTGATAAACACTGCAATAATATATGTGAAAGATTCTGGAGGTATTAGAAGGCCTTTACGATGTATTTTGGATAGTGCGTCGGAATCAAATTTCGTGAGCTCAAAAGCAGCAGATGCTTTAGGGTTGCCAAAAGAAAGAATAAACATTCCCATCGGTGGTTTGAGCGACCAGTCTATCAACATAAAAAGAAAAGTTTCCGCTCAAATTTCCAATGCGAATAATGATGTTCATTGGGAAACTGACTTTTTACTTGTTCCTAAGATTAGTAACTTCTCGCCATCTAAGAAAATAAATGTGGAGCTTTTGAATATTCCTAGTAATATACATTTGGCTGACCCGTCATTTTCCATCCCGCAAAAAGTGGATATGTTGTTGGGTGCAGAATTATTCTTCGCGCTTTTAGAGAAGGATAAAATTAGGATTGGGAATAATTTGTTTTTGCAATCTAGCTGTTTTGGCTATCTGGTTTCGGGTGACATTTCGGACGATAATGTAAATACATCAACCAAACAGTGCTTTCTAACTAAAAATTTAGATGCTTTGGACAAAACTCTGACCAACTTCTGGGAAATTGAGGAGGTCGAATCTCAAAAGACATGCAATAGTGAGGAACTGAATTATTGCAACGAACATTTCTCAAAAACGCATTTTCGAAAAGCAGATGGCAGATATGTTGTCTCTATGCCACTGAGACCAGAACTGCCAGAAACTGTGTTAGGAAACTCTAAGATGATCGCATCCAAAAGATTGGATCAACTTTGGACACGCTTAGAACGTGATCCCACAATGAAGGCACTCTATTCAGAATTTTTGAGGGAATATGAATCTTTGCAACATATGAAGGAGGTTCAGGAGGATTCAAAGTTGGAAGCGGGGTATTACCTTCCTCATCACGGCGTTTTACGACCGGAAAGCAAGACAACTAAATTACGCGTCGTTTTCAATGCAAGCTCTAAAACTACTAGCGGTTATTCCCTAAATGATTTGCTGTACAAGGGAGGTGTACTTCAGGATGACCTATTCTCGATACTTACTAGATTCCGCAAACACATTTACGCCTTCACCGCGGACATTAAACAGATGTTTAGAATGATTGAGGTAAATGAGTCTCAAACTCAGCTACAAAAAATCTTGTGGAAATCAAGTAAAGAAGCTCCCGTAAAGGTGTATGAATTACGAACTGTGACATATGGCACTGCAATCGCTCCGTACTTGGCAACGAGGGTTTTGCAGCAACTCGCTTTGGATGAGAAGGAGAGATTTCCATTGGCTTCAGGGGTTCTCCTTCAGGACTTTTATATGGATGACTGTCTCTCGGGTTCTTCTGAATTGGTGGAATTCGAGACCCTTCAGCTCGAATTGAAACAGCTTCTTCAAAGGGGAGGAATGACGTTACACAAGTGGTGTTCTAACCTTGCTCCTACTACTCAGCAAGAGGAATTTTCTCTTGACCGGAATTCCGAGGACGTCCAGGTGAAGACTCTGGGCATGATTTGGAACAGTGGAAGTGATACCTTTACTTATAAGGTCAACGTCAGCATCGATCACAGCTATACAAAACGAGACGTCCTGTCCCAGATCGCACGCATTTATGACCCCCTCGGACTTCTGGGTCCCGTCATTTCCAAGGCCAAGATTTTTATGCAGCAGCTCTGGTTGCGTAAATTAGACTGGTATGAAACACTCCCTCCAGATATTTCGCAGCAATGGGAGAATTTCATCGAGACTTTGCCTGACTTGGAGAAAATCAAGATACCGAGATGCTTTCTTAAGACTAATGCCAACAGTGTGGTTCTTCTCGGATTTGCGGATGCTTCTTCCAAGAGTTACGCAGCTGTGATTTACGTTCAGACTGTGTCCATCTCCGGGGAATCAAGCTGCCAACTCCTGTGCAGTAAATCCCGGGTCGCTCCCACCAAGCTCCTGACGATACCGAGGCTTGAACTGAGTGCGTGTCTTCTGCTGTCAAGGCTTACTCAAAAGGTCATATCTGCTTTAAACATGCAGATTGAGTCCGTGCTATTGTGGTCGGATTCCACAATCGCTCTTGCATGGATAAAGACCGCTCCAAATCTTCTCAAGACCTTCGTCGGCAATAGAGTGTCCCAGATCCAGCAGTTAACCAGGGATTTCCAGTGGAAGCATGTCCCATCTGAGTGCAACCCTGCAGATGCCATCTCCCGTGGTCTGGATGTGAGGGCTCTTGCGGCCAACGATTTGTGGTGGAAGGGTCCTGATTTGGAGAAGTTGGCTGCAGCTACTCCTGGCTGCTCGCAGGTATCCAGTTCAGTGACTGACCAGAACTATGAAAGTGAACTCAAATCTATTTCTAATTTGACTTTAAAATTAACTATTGATTCTAATTTTATTGATAATTTGCTTAATCTTACAAATAAGTTTCATAAATTGCTTAAAATTATAGCCTTTATTTTCAGATTTATTGAGAATTGTAAAGCTGGAAAAAGGCAAGGGGATTCAGTTACCCTTGAAGAGTATAATACTGCAGAAATCTTTTTGATTAAACATTTTCAGGAGAGGTATTTTTCTCCAGAGATATCTGCCTTAAAAAGAGGATCATCTGTTCCTCGGTCCAGTAAATTAAAGTTTCTCAATCCCTTTATTGACAAGGATGGTTTGTTAAGGGTAGGGGGTAGAATTTCTCATTCTAGTGTAAGTTCCAACCAAAAACATCCCATAATTCTACCTGCCAGTAATAATCTAGTTAAGTTAATATTTCTCTATTACCACAAGAGAGATTTTCATGTTGGGCAACAAGCTCTGCTTAACACTGTGAGGTTAAAATATTGGCCTTTGGGTGGTAAAAGCATAGCACGAAAGGTCGTTCATGAATGTGTAGAATGCTTCAAAATTAATCCAGTTGTTTCCAATCAGATCATGGGAGATTTGCCTTCTGAAAGAGTAACTCCCAGTTCAACCTTTCAAAACGCAGGGTTGGATTTATGCGGTCCATTTCTTATAAAATATAAGGGACAAAGAAAGGGTACATTTCAGAAGGTTTATGTGGTCATATTTGTCTGCATGGCCACTAAGGCAGTTCATTTGGATTTCGTGTCCGATTTGACTGCAGACGCTCTAATTGCCACTCTGAAAAGATTTTTTGCTCGTCGCGGAAAGAGTTCAATTCTTTTTAGCGATAACGCTACGAACTTCACGGGTGCTTCAGCAGAACTTAAACATTTGTACAACCTTTTCGAAAAGAATGAAGACGTTGCAGGTCTGTTAGCTTCAGAGGGCATAAAATGGAAATTTTTGCCACCTAGGGCACCCAATTTTGGCGGCCTATGGGAAGCCGGCGTAAAGTCGTTTAAGTATCATTTAAGGAGGGGATTAGGTGACGCAAAACTTACGCTGGAAGAGTTTTTAACCGTTATTACTCAAATTGAGGGCATTCTCAATTCACGACCTCTCACCCCATTATCAACTGATACAGATGATTTCAAGGTATTAACCCCCGGCCACTTTCTCATAGGGAGACCCTTAAATGCCATCCCTGAGCCGGACTTAACTGATAAAAGAGAAAATCTTCTTGATAGATGGCAAAAAACTCAGAGATTGGTTCAGGGCATATGGAAACGTTGGCAAAACAGCTATTTGAGCCACCTACAGCAGCGTACTAAATGGGTATTTAAACAACCTAATATTGTTCCTGGGATGATGGTTTTGATTAAAGATCCTCAACTCCCGACTTGCCATTGGTTAATGGGTAGGATTATTCAGTCCATTCCAGGTCCAGATGGAAAGGTCCGAGTGGTTGAGGTGCGTACCTCTAGGGGTAGGTTTAAGAGACCACTGTCCAAGATTAGTGTTTTGCCTATTGAGGACAATCTTCGTCTCCTGAAAACTGATTAATTGTATTCTAGTGTTGATTGTATTTTTGTGAATTTTACTTCTTTAAATTTTAACTTTTAATTAATTTTAATTGATGTTTATATCCATTTAGCACTTTTAATATTACTTGTTTTGCATTACTGTTTAATTTCAATATTTGAAATATGTCTAATATTTCAACGCCGCGCGGGATGTTCCGTACTGTATAAATGCGCCTTTGGCGACCGGAACTCCCCGCCAACCCGCCAACCTTGTAACCCTTTTTTGACACCCAGATTCTCAGTTCTTGTCGGTGTGTGCTTCAATAAAGATGTTTATTCAACACAACGCTTCTTCGCTTTAGAACCAGCTAACTAGCTACGCAAACATATGTTATGGGCAAAGTGATTAATTGGGCATTATTAATAATGCCCAGAGTGGAGGCGGGCAAAGTGATAAATTTTATTGATAAATGCCATTGAATTTATCACATTGCCCTCCACTTCGGGCATTATTAATAATGCCCGATTTATCACATTGCCTGTAACATATATACATATTTTTAAAGTTCTCAGAAGTTGGAAACTTCTAAAGTTTACAATGAAAAACCTTTTATGGTTAAGATTTCTTAACTATTCTCTGTTAAGGTCTGCATTTCAGGCTGAATAATGTAGAACATTTCTGTTTATATCAAACCTTCTAATTTGTGAGTATAATAAAAAGCTGTATGGAAATTAGTGCACTAAATCATCTCTAAAAAATATGATCAGGCTGTATATCAACATTAATTATAATTTAAATACTGAAACACAAAGCCTTGTATTTATATAAGCATATGAACATAACTACTTTTTTACTGTTGTGTGTAATATCCTGCATTGGAGTCATGTTGTACTGAACCATTATTATATTAGGGATTGTTCTACCTTTTCAGGTTATATGTGTTTAGGCATGTGAAAGACTACAAGATCCTAGTCTGCGGTGGTGATGGAACTGTAGGTTGGGTTCTGCAGTGCTTGGACAATGTAGGACAAGATTCTGAGTGTCAGTCTCCTCCTTGTGCAATAGTGCCCCTCGGAACTGGCAATGACCTTGCTAGGGTTCTCCGTTGGGGTCCAGGATACACTGGGGGAGAAGATCCTTTGACCTTATTAAAAGATATTATAGAAGCTGATGAAATACGCTTAGATAGGTAATAATCTTTTGTTTTAAATTGATGTTTTTTGAATTTTTCCTGTGTTAGTATTATACAGGGTAGGGGTTATAAAATAGCATATCTACTTTAAAATTCTCTACAGCGAAATTACTGGTAAAAAAAGGGAGCATTTTGAAGGGATGGGAATTTTTTTGAAACAAAAAATTATTAAATTAATCTAATTTATTTGTTTGTTGGATAAATGTTTATTGAAACTATCATATCAACACCTAAGAAAAAGAACTATAACTATCCCTTTTGCTCAAAAAAAATTGAGTGATTTTTTGGGGATAGTGAAAATTTTTGACTTGAGTGTCTGATTTGATTGTTTAATGAACATTTACCTTTATAGACTTCTGGTGACAATCTGAAATCCAGGGCAAAAATTAAATTTAATTACTCATTTCTAAAAATTCCAATCCCTTCAAAATGCCCTCTTTAAAATTTCAGATTTTTTTATTTCTTTTTTCTTCTGAATTATCTTGGTATTTTAAAGTTTTTCATTTTATAAATCTGTTTCAAAGGCAGTCAATCCACCGGGTCCTCGGTCTTCCCCTTTTTCAGGCTTCCAACAGTTTGGCTTCGAAAATCCTCTTGGTGGCTCGTTCATTGTATATCCCAATCAAGTGTCCTGCCCATTTTAATCTTTGAATGGAAGTGTATATTATGATATCTGGCTCCTTGTATACCTTGTAGATTTCTGAATTAGTTCTTCTCAGATGTTGTTACATTTTACTCTTCCTAAGACGCTGCAGAGTACTTTTCTTTCAAAAACAGCCAGTCTTTTTGTCAATTTCAGTTGTTGACCACATTTCAGCAGCATTCGTGACAATCAGTCGAATTAAAGTTTTGAACGGCAATAGTTTTGTTTTCCTGCTGATGAGACTAGATTTCAAGTATTTGTAGATTCCAAAAAAGCATCTTGTTTTCCAATGTACATTCTTTTAAACAGCTTCTGAGAACCCCTCCTCTAGTATAATTTAAATATTCAAATTTATTAACAAATTATTTTTTATATATTAAGAAACAGATAAACGTAATAGGAATGAGGGCTAGGCTGGCAATGGAATTAAAAGTCCTGCCAAAAACTAAGATTACTACTAAAGATTCTGTGTTTTATTTTAAAGATGGACTGTTGTGTTTCATGCTGATGATAAACCTGATGAAAAAACAGTTGCTACTGTTGCAAACAGTTCCGGCTCTACATCAGAAGACAATACCGCCATATTTGTCATGAACAATTATTTTGGTATTGGTATCGATGCTGACTTGTGCTTAGATTTTCATAATGCACGAGAAGAAAATCCAAATAAATTCAACAGCAGGTGAGAATTACTACATGGTTGGGTAATTATGATATGTATATAAATATAAAAATATCAAATATTTTTACGCTTATTAAATTTTTGTTTATGTTGTTACCGTAAAACGGGGTGAATCGGATCAATTTTGAACTTTGAGCTGCTGCCAAAAGTTAACTAATAAAGATTTTGGAATACTTTGAAAAGAATATTTCGAGTCCCAATTAGTACTTTAAGAAGTCGTTGAAAAAATTAAATTATCTTGAACGGTTTATTTATACAAATTTTTAAGTGCCGTGATCCGATTCACCCTCAATGCGGGGTGAATCGGATCACTGTTAATTTTTTCCCGAAAATTACGATTTTGACATCCTTAAGTGAACTAAAATCATAAATTAAGGTCTTAAACAGTTTTTAAAGGTTAAATAAGTACATTTTATTGAAAATAATTATTATTTTTCAAAAATAGGGTCAATATATTTCTAATATCATGGTAAAAGGGATATAAGGATTTTAACAGTTTATAGGTAATTATGCAATTTAATGTTTTCGTCATTGATTTAAAAAACTTTTTTCAAAAGTGATCCGATTCACCCCACTGATCTGATTCACCCCGTTTTACGGTATTTGCATTTTAACAAGAAAAATGATCTTTTACAAGTGAGTGCCAAAGTATTACTTTAAGAACACTTTTAACTAAATATTAATAATCCAGACTATATTGGTTAACAATTGTGAAAAATATCAGTGTATTAATAACTTAATGTATGCACATTATTAATTTAATTTCTGCTTTAATGAAATTTTTTTTACCTATAACATCTCTGGAACACATTAAATTGATCGGCAATGTATTCTTTCATGATTCAAGAAATATCTTTTTTATTTTTATTTTAATTTCAAAAATGACTTAACATTCTCGCATAGGTATAAAATTTATACTTATAAGGTTAAGATTTAAAAAAGAAAAATTTTTTTTGTTAAAACTTAGTGTAATCATTTTAATTTCCATATGCCATAAAACCCCAACCAAACCATTTTAATTTCCATTGTGAGCTAGTATGCATTTTTAACTTTTCTTAATGTTATAGGTTACACAACAAAGGCGTATATGTTAAAATGGGTCTTAGAAAGATGGTCAGCAGAAAAATATGGAAGGATCTGCATAAAGAAATAAAATTAGAAGTTGATGGTAGAATCATAGACTTACCTCCTGTGGAGGGAATTATTATTTTAAATATTTTGAGGTAAGGGACTTTTTAACAAAGCTACTCTGCATTATATTTTATGTTTTTGAAGAAAAATTATTAACTTCATTTTCCCTTTAGTTGGGGCTCGGGTGCTAATCCTTGGGGACCGGAAAAAGAAGATAGTTTTTCTAAACCAACCCATTATGATGGGATGCTAGAGATAGTTGGAGTTACAGGTGTTGTACATATGGGTCAAATACAAAGTGGATTAAAAAGTGCCATACGGATAGCGCAAGGAGGCCATGTAAGTTCATTTAAAAACTCTTCTACTTTTCATAAGTTGTTGACCACTTTGCTTTGTTAATAAGTTTGTATCTAACTATTATCATACCCCCACCTAAACCTTTTTTCATTTCTTTTCCCTCCCTGTGACCTATTTATAGTTTTTGTTACTTAAAAAATAAATATTTTTCTTTAGAAATAATTCAAGACCTTTTCAGTCCTAGACCTTCCTAGATTGCCTTTGAATCTTAAAGTAAATTTAAGCCAGGACTTAAAGGTTATGGAAAAACTTGAGATTCTAAATTGGAAAAGAGTAAATAATCAAAATTGTATTCCAAAAAGCCACTATGGAATTTCTTTTCCCTATCTTTTAACATTTAACCACTTAACTGTTTCCTTTTTTGGAATAATAGGTAAAAAAAGCATATTTTTCAAAACAATATTCGAGCTTAGATTAATTAACTCAAACTAAAAACATAATCTAAACACTTTTAAAGTATGATTTTAACAATATATGGCCATTTTTGATCTTAGCGAAAATGCGGCAATTTTACTTAAAGTTGGCTTTTTCCGAACTTCGGATTCAGCCAGAAAGCCGATTTTACAGATAAGGATGACAATGAAAACATTTTATGAAGGAAATAACTTACAGTTTACTTTAAAAATCTATTTTTGTGTGATAAATTTTGAAAAAAAACGGAGTCAAAAACAATGCTACAATGCAATCTGGACAGTAAAAGCGTGCTTTTTAGTGAGTGGGCATTGAAAATAAAATGCTGTATGTCTAGCTGGTTATCTAGCAATAACACAGCTGCAGCGGAAATTGCACCTCATGATAGAAAGAACCAGATGTCCCCCAAACATTTTTTCTTAGAAAAGAAAGTGTAGAAATCAGTGACAAAAGCATACAAGAATGCATGTCCAATTGGTGTACTTCATGGTTGAATAAACATAATTGGTCATGCCCATATGGACAAGTAGTGGCATCTATGTAAAAAAAGAGGAACTAAAACCATGAAAAATGTGGGAAAAAACTTAGCATGCAAAGCGAACCAGCGGACGAGCGCCGCTCGGGATAATCAGGGAAGTACCTCGCGCAAGCGGACGAGCGGTGCTCGTGCAAATCAGGCAAGTGGTTAATTCATTACATATATTACTGCTCTGGAAAAATATTTTACTTCTTATTTAACCCACTAAGCACATTTTCTGTACCATATGAATAGAGATATTTTTAAATAATCACGTTATGTAGTCAAATTAAAATACCAAATTTAACCTTAAATTCCAAAATTTAAGTTCAACAGCAGAGAAGATAACCAAAGAAACATTCCCCTTTGCACTATCAGACTAGTCATTTTGGAAAACAAAAAGGCATTTCGACCCTGTCTGCATATGTGATTGGATACACAATTACATATCTGCCGGGAATGAATCCCTAATATTTCTTTTAAGTCTTGCTTAAAATTTCTTGGTATTCTCTTGTGTTACTTTAACCCTTTCGGGACGGGTGGATCATGTGTGCCGGCAGCGAGATGCTTCTACGGGCTGGCTGGAGCACCAGTGAACCACCACCTAAAAAAAAACAGGACGGGTGGCACAAATACGATACACGATCATAACTTTAGATTAATATTTTTATTCCCATTAGATGCCGCTCTATGTCTGCTACAGAAAAATTATTCGAAAGCTAACATTTTGACCTTCATGCCAATAAATTATTTTGTATTTTTGATGATTTGTTTCAGGGAAATAGCGAGATTTTTTATGATGCATTGAGAACATGAGTAATGCGAATTTACAGTACATTCTTTCAACTTCTTTGCTAATATTCCTCAATAATATTCTACCCTCCTCAATATACGTTTTTATTATTTTCCGATAGGAAATGGATGTGTTGATGGTTTAATTGCTATTTATTTCTATTGGATTTTGCTTGCATTCAGATGGAATTATTTATCATTTAAACAGAAATAATCCATGTTTCAATGCCTAGTTGCAATGAAGATGAAAGAAAGTTAAATTATTACAGGGGTAGAAGTCGTCCTATATTTCCTATAAATCCTATATTCTCAAAAAACATGAAAAAAGCGTCCTATAAATCCTATATATCCTATATTTCAAAAAATAATCCTATATTCTATCAAATGGCCCTACTTTTGAGATCAAGTATTCAAAATTTAAGCTTGATATCTTCAATATCCTTGAAAATATTTTTAATACTTACTAAATGGCCAAAAATTTTTAATTTTAGATGGCTTTATAGTTTATAATTATTACAGGATGTTTTTGTTGATCATCTAGTAGTCCTAAAATCCAATAACAGTCTGGATTTCTTCTAAAAGTTAATGAGTTTTAATTATTTTTTGGGCTTTTTCCTATAAAGTTGTTTTTTTAGATTCAATGAGGGCAGAAAAAACAAGTTTATTATCTCACGATTGCGACTTTCTTGTCTTATGTCGATATTCTTGACTTCAAAACTTAATTTTGGAGAAGTGTTTACATGTGTCCCAAATATGGACAGGTTTAACAGGCATATTAAAAGATCAACCACTGAAATTGCTTGCTATTATGTAAGAAAGCAAAGTAGTTTGATATTATTATTATTCAAAATTTTTTTCATCAGGAAAAAAATCTTTCTCTTGGTGTTTTTTTGTTTTAAAATTACTGGGAATTTTTTCAAAACAAAAATATAAGAATTTTTTTAGATTTACCATTCATGCATTTTTGCTTTTCGTGTTTTTTTGATTAAATTGACTACAAATTACTAAAAGTATTTTTAAATTAAATACCTTAGGTTTTGTTTTGAAAGTTCGTGAAAGTATTTAGTTGCAATGTATAGTGTGACTCTTATTCTAGCTAATTTTTGTAGCTAAGTACAAGTAAATTTGTAGTTGTAAGCCTAAATACCAAACACTTAAAACTGATACAAAAATGTTATTAGTCCTGTTACCAAACTATTAAAAATTTATTTTTGTCCTATATATTTTTTTGAAAAATCCTATATTTTTTCATTTGGTCACTTCTACCCCTGTTATTAGTATTATCAGAATTTACAGTTTTTTAACGATCTCCGAGCGATTAAATTGGCTGTGCGTTTTCAGCAAAAAAAAGGATTAAAGTATTTTTTGTACCAGATATGTTTATATCTTTACAAATAAGTTTCTTGAGATGAAATCTTTTCATTTTGGGATATTTTTCTAAGTAAAATTAATCTCAGGATGTGAAAATGCTACTTATTTACAAGTTACTTGTTTTATAAAATTTTTCAAAGAAAATGGAGGGATAATGTTTTAAATTTGTTTAGCACGGAACTTCAAAGGTGTACCTTTCATCTTATGCAGAAAACTAGATACTTTGGGCCACAATTTAAATTTCTTTGATTTTTTTTCCAAAGTTCGATTTGGACGCTGTTGTGAAAACAACTATCATACTGTGGCTTTGAGTCTTTAAATAAAACATTAAATAGTCTAAATTCCTTTATTTGAAAAAATATCTGTCTAATCCTAATCTGCATCCAATCTAAAACATTCTAGAAACACGCACATATACAGGGTGTCCCACGAGAAGTGGCCCAACCCCTTTAACTTTTGAACCCCTACAGATATAGTCATGAAAGTGGGGTCTAGGTATAGTAAAGTGACCATGCTCTATCCAATGAGATATTTTTCAATGTAATCTAGCGGAAAATTTAGGAGTTATAATTTTTATTTTAAAAACTATTTGAGGTATGTGAAAAAAGTCAATGACTAAGTTGTAGAGCAGCATCGATTCAGTGGGAAAAGACACCTTAATGAGAAAAATATCTTGAATAAAACCCCTAAAACGCACGCTCAATTGGGTTGAATTTACGTAGATTTTACGTCTTAAAACGCTCCTCACGAGGCGAAAATGAGAATTTTTCAATTTAATGAACTAAGAATACTTTTAGTCATTTACTTAAGTATAAAAATGAAAATTTCACATTTTCGCCTTGTTAGGAGCGTTTTAAGAGGTAAAAACTACGTAAATTCGATCTAATTGAGCATGCGTTTTAGGGGTTTTATTCAAGATATTTTTCTCATTAAGGTGTCTTTTCCTACTGAATCGATGCTGCTCTACAACTTAGTCATTGACTTTTTTCACATACCTCAAATAGTTTTTAAAATAAAAATTATAACGCCTAAATTTTCCTCTAGAGGTCGTTAGAAGTTGTCTCATTGGATAGGGCATGGTCACTTTACTATATCTAGACCCCACTTTTATGACTATATCTGTAGGGGTTCAAAAGTTAAAGGGGTTGGGCCACTTCTCGTGGGACACCCTGTATATACAAAATTTACGTAGATTACTTAACTTAAGTTTGAACAGCTTTTTCAGAAAATCAATACAAATAATATATTCTAATTCTACAATTCAGTTCCATAACAGACACATTAAGTGCCTGTCCCCAGGGAAAGTTCTTTCTACTCTCTCGCCATCCTGTGATAGCAGTTTGGTGGCTCATACACCGTTCCCGAAAGGGTCAAGTATTTTGGTTTACATATAATCTTAACGCTGTGAGAAACATTTTAATTTTAGCTAAGAATTCGTCTAAATACTGAAGTACCCATCCAAGTCGATGGCGAGCCTTGGATACAAAGTCCATGTGAAGTAGTGGTTCTAAGATCAGCTCTAAAGGTAAAAATATATTTTGTTCAATATGCAAAGAAAAAGGTCTTGTACATATGTTGTCTTATATGGAATAGTATTTCCAATATAGTTGCGGTAATTACTTAACAATCTTTAACTAGAAGCTTTAGAGCTGAAAGTTGGACTTTTAGGATGAAATTAACACTGTTTTCTAAAATCTTAGTTTGCCTTCTCAATTTTAGAATTAATCTGAAACACTTTAATAAGCCATGAAATGTTAACTGAGAAGAAATGGACTGAATATTGAGAATCAGGGTTGTTGGTTTTTTAAACTTTTTAAATAAAATTCATATACATATTACATACTTAGCAATTTGAAAAATATAATGCAAACAATCTTGCAATCTCGCTAAAGCATACAAAAATCAATTTCTTTAAATTTTGGTAGGTTTAAGTTTTTGATTTAAATGACATTGTCTTTAAAAATCTAGTTATTTAAATCAAGCAATCCCGTTGTGAATATTTCAAAATTTGAATAAATCATGATTTTTCGTTTGTTAAAATTGTCAAAAATTTGCTAAATGATTAAATCTGTAGTCTACTCCCAAAGTCATTTCATGGATAGTATCATTTATGGAAAATATTTGATGTAAACTAGGTTTATTAATTTGTTGGTTAATGTTGGGTATTGCAATCTTCCGAAAAATCTTTACTGAATTTTGAAACAGTGAAAGTGCGCATTAGAAGGCTATCCGTATGAGTTTTGCATTTTAGAAACTATTTATATTTTAACTGCTTCCAGATGTTTATTAAAAAACTGCCATGCTTTAAAATATAGGTTGTTGATATTTATGATCAAAATGTGTATTATAGGCAACTATGCTGCGAAAGAGTAAAATGAAGAGAAGAAATACTGAGCCTGTTTTAGCATCGACAACAGATAAAGCAGCACCTGAAGAGTAATGTTTTATCCAAAACTTTATCCAATATCTGTTCAAAGTATAGAGCTCCCTATTTAGCATTGAATTCATTTCTGCATCATTTGGATTGCAGAAGTTATAGCATAAGATTTTATTTAAACAAAAACATTCACATAGACCCAAATATGAAGGATTAAAAAGCTGATGTGTTAAAAGTACACCGATGCTAGTCATACCTCTCATCAATTTTGAAGACTTTTTTAAAATTTCCAACAAATGAAATAATTTTAGTGTGATCTCAGTCAGAGTTAAAAAATTGCAAAAATATTTTATTTAACTTGAAAATTATTGTGTTATTTTATTTATTTTGGAGAATCTTTTCTCTCTAGATTTTATATATTAAAAATGTATGGAAGCTTTTTGAAACTTTTGTGATATTTTGTGACTAATATCTCAGCTGGTAAGTGTATTTTTTGGAACTGCCTGGTTGCATTAGTTTTACTAGCTAATAAAAAAGTAAATAGCTGTGTATATAATGGGTGTACAATATGACCTAAATGTGTTCTACACTTTTCAAAATTTGTAAATATAGAAATTTGAGCTTCATTTAGTTTTTGAGATTTATTAAGTTGAAGTTTAAATAGAATTTATTGCAGAAACAACAAAAAAACCTTCAGTATGCTTTTTAAAAATGTTACTGAAAGTTTTTTCCTGTGCAAATTATTTAGTGCATTGAATGATGAATGGCATTGAAACATACTGTGAATTGTAAAAATGGGTAAAGAAAAAGAATTTTAAGAACCATCAACAAAAAGAAAGAAAATACTTTTTTGGCTATTGTAAGTTTTCAAAGTGTCTACCATACTACACAAATGTAGGGGATTGTAAACATTTTAAAAGCTTGTGATTTTACTAATTTTTTCATCCCTTTCTCTTTGATGTCATGGATTCTTTTCATTGCTTTTTGCTAATTCTTTATCAGAATGATTTTTATGATTTGTGAGCTGTTTTAATACCATTATGCCTTTTCTATGCACTGATCAATTCACTATGCAGGAAAGGCTGTTGTTGCTGAAAAAATTAACTTTAAAAAAATTGTTATCATGACAGTAAAATTGTTTAATGATAATTTAATTATTGTTTTAAATCATCAAAAATATTTAAAGTATACCTTTTTATTATTATAATCTAAAACTTCCTTTTTGATTGATAATTCAAAAAGGCTGCTGGGGGTTAATATGCAAGACTAGTTTTTATAGTACATCTGTATTGCTAGTCATGCTCGATCGGTCCCAATTTCGGCTTTTTACTTTTGAATATAATCTAACAAAATCTTATAATTTTATTCTCAGTGTTAGGGCCTTTTCGAATGTACATATGTCCAACTATTTAAAAAATTGCTTAGTAAGCATATGGATGATGTCAAAAAAGTCTTTATGAAGAGGACAATCATTTCAATGTAATAACTCTTCTTTCTGATAAAAGGGTTCATAGCTGTAAGACATACATACCTTGCTTCTTATCAAGAATGTGTTCCAAAATACAGAAAGCTAATTTTTTTCTATCATATGTGCCATTTTTCTGCCTTGGACATTCTGATATTCAGGGTAGTTAATAAATAAGTTATACCCTGTCTAAACCAATGTAGAGACCATTCTAGTGGATATATGTTTATAAAACTTGTTATCTGTTATATGGAGTGTGAGAAAAAGAAATGTGTGACTTTGTTTCAAAATTTGGTTTCTAATAAGCCTAAAAAAGGGCATATCTGCTTTACTAGGTGACTAAGACTGGTTTAGGCTGTTAAGGTTTGTTGCTAATATCCTTCGAAGGAAAACACTCTTCTTGACCTTTAATGTTCCATAATGAATGTATTGCTGCAGCATTCAAGAGCATGTTATTTCTGCCTTGCAAGAATGACCATGCTTCATATTTCCAGACCAGTGACAGCACTTCTTTGCATCTTATTTGAGAATGATTGGGTTTCTGAATAGCTAGCCTTTTTCTACAGTTTTAATGAAACTAATTTCTTAGTTTGCAACAAGATATAATTTGTTGACTCTGGCTTGGTATGCAGTGGCTCTTAATTGCACTTGGACAAAAATGGTGTGCAAAAGTTTTCGGCTTTAACATTTTTTAATCAGTGCGAGGCAAATATATATGTTACAGGCAAAGGGATTAATTGGGCATTATTAATAATGCCCAGAGTGGAGGGGGGCAAAGTGATAAATTTCGTTAATAAATGCCATTGAATTTGTCACATTTCCCTCTTCCACCTCGGGCATTATTAGTAATGCCGATTCATCACATTGCCTGTACTACAACTTTTATAATATTTAATTTTTTATTATCAACCTTAAAATTTAAACTTTTGAATTTTATTTAAAAAAATAATTTTAATATCTGAGTGCATAATTTAAAACTTAACTTTCTTTCATCTATAAATATTAATGCGTTTCCTTTTAAATGTTTTGTCCTAAAATTTACTTAGTCTTTTATGACCTTAGCTAAAATTTCCACTCTTTTGTTTATTTACTTCTAATCCTTAGGGCCATACAGTTTATTTTAAGAATTTATTAAATTTAACTTGTTTTAGTGAATTGAAGCAAGTTTTTCATTAAGTTTGAAGGTTAATCATTGTTATAACCACATTTCTCAATTGCGCTGTTGTACGAATCTTTAAAGGTTTATCTTGTCATCCTACCAAATATATACTTGATGTATAAATTATAATTATTTTCATTGCTTGAGGCACATCACATAGCTCAATTTTCTGTCGTTTATAGGAGATGAAAAAACTGAATATCTTTAAATTATACTTCTATGGATGTAACTAGTGATAACAAAACTGATGGTAGCTGCAATTCAAATGTTTTCTTTCTTTTTTAAAAACAAAACAATTTATTCCAAGTCCAGGGGAATCCTGCTTTAAATTTTTAATTAAAATTGAAGCCTGGCTCAAAACTGAGTTTGATGATGTACCTTTTGAAACAATTATAAAAAATTACATCTAGTTCGATTCTAAAAATGCTTTGCCCTGTTACTAATTATTTAGTACACGTATGACAAACTTCAAATTCCTGAAGTCAGTGGATAGAACTGTAGCTTATAAACTATTGTTTGTACTATGCTTGCTCAATTTTAAAGAACTTTAATCCTAGTTATTATACACCCATTATATATTATATGAAGTTAAAATTATGCTTGTGTATGTTGTATATATTATAATTATTTTCTTATTGAAAATAAGCACAAAGAATTGGATTTCTATTTGGTTTAACATCACTGACCAAAATTTCAATTTGAGCTAGGAACAAATAATGCATTGGAAAGTGCAACTTACTTCTGGTGAGTAAATATGAGTAATGTTTACTCAGTCAGTGATGCTGACCTAAAATTCTTTGTGTACAAGGATGTATACGTGTCAAAAACTAGAAAATACTCATCTATGTATATATACATGTACACATGCTAAAAATGTACACATGATAGCATGAATATGAGTATTTATGTATATATACATCAATTGTATGTATGTATATACGTACAAATATGCACACATATATTGTAACTAACATATTTATTGTAAATTGGCAGTTTTTACTGTATATTATGAACTCTTCTACAGAATTAGTTACATGCCAAACATTTGCACTAGTCAACTGCCATATTTCTTTGGTAGTGCATCTTTCTCATTTTGTAAAAAAGACAGATGTAATTAACTGTTTTTTTGTCTTTGTTGTGTGTTTAAACTATTTATATAGTTGTTTAAGTCTATTTAAATCTATTTATGAACTTGTGAAACTCAGTATTTACCATCAAGTGTTAGTCAAATCTCTATCAAAAGAAGTACAAAAATTATAAACTTTGTCTATACTCTCTTAGATGTTAAAAAATGTAGATAGTGTTTAGATGAGAATCTTATTCATATTTGTTGAATAAGTTTATTTGTTTCAAGTTAAATAATATTTTTATACATTTGTTATTTGTTTTTTAAAGATTCTATATGGGTCTGTATTAAAAAAACCTTCTGATGAATTCAATAGTCTAAAATCTTAGTCATGGGTGTATTTCTTTACAAAATTTAACATTTGTTTAAGTATCCAATAAAATAGACACAAATCCATTATAAGTAGAACATCATAAATAATAGAATTAGCATTTTTTGAAAAGTCTCTTCCACTCTTAAACTTCCTATTTCAATTTCAACCAATAAATCAGTTTGATTCTTGTGTGCAAAGGATTTATAAAATCAATGCCAATCCATTTAGTAAAGAACCACTTAATTTTTTTTTTAGAAATTTCAGTCCTATTTTATTGAGAAAGAGCAGCTGGTGTATTAAAAGTTGGTGAATTTCTTTTATGTGCTTTTACTTACTGTACTCAGTTAATAGTAATACAGGTTAAGAAACTTTTTCTTTAGAGGTGGATATTCTAATGTAGAATAATGGTAGGGGGTATTTTCATTAGAAGTGCAGACATGTAGGATTTATCCTATTGTTTTTTTTTCTGTAAGGAGCAAATTTCATAAATGCAATAAAAACATGGGTAAACTTGTTCTATGCAAACTTAAATCCAGTTGTATCCATTTAAATAGTTGCCGTTTAAAAACATGTTTATAGTTGAATCAAATATTTAAATTCTGTAAAAGTGTTTGTATTCCATAAATTCTGAGTTCTAGCTAATATCGATCATTGCTGTTAAATTAATCTACTGTACAAAAATATAAAAAGTTTTAAAATTTTGTAACCATTAAAAGAGTAATGCTAAGTTATCTTGCTCATAGTACTTCAGACTTCTAAAATCTCATATAATAACGAAAGTTAGAGAAAAAAAAGTTTTGAAAGTAATCATGGTAAGCTGTATTTCTCTTTTTAATGTTTTAAGAATGTTACCTATATGAATTTAGAATTTGTCTAGCACAAAATCGAAATGTATGGAAATTTTTTAAAAAGGGTGTTTGATTTAATTGCTATTGAAGCTAGAAATGCATTTTCATCATAGATATCATATGCAGGGTGTTTCAGATAAGTGTTTCATAACTTCTAGGAGGGGTAGGGCATACCTAGACGACTCAGATTCAACTAGGAAGGGGGTCAAAAATTTACCCCTAACAACCTTAGGAATTTTATAAGAGGGCATGGGAAGTTGTAAAATCTCCAGTGGAATTAGACACGTAATCTTTTAAAATTGGATTAAACCAGCAAAATCATTAGATTCCAGTATTCATTTTATAAAAACCAATTTAGGAGTTGAAAATTCAGTTCTTTTATTGGTTTTATGTAATAAATGCCTGAATCGATGGTTTTATTATCCTAAATGGTTACATGTCAATTTCCACTATGGATTATACCAGAGTTTCTCAAACTGTGGGTCGCGACCCACTGGTGGGTCGCCAGTCAGTTTTTGGTGGGTCGCGAGAATATTTTTAATTTTTCACAAACGGTGTTATTGACTTTTGAATCATCAAACTATTAGTTGAACTTTTGAAATTTATCAAATTACCATATAGAAAAGAATAAAAATGTGAGGAAAAACTACACTACTTCGTGTGGAACGGAAAAAGCAATTAATGTAAATACGTACTATGTGTGTCACTTTAATGTGCCGATAGTGCAAATCTAGTCGGTTATCAAATAAGATTTGAAAAAATATTTAGTGTTTCTCCCCATCCCCATCGGGGGGGGGTCAATGCAAATTTTAAGAATTTTCTTGGGAAATGATGCAACTGATGTAATTTATCCCATATTGCTAAAATCCAAGTTAAAACCATGTTTTTAAGGGTCACATTTTAAAATTTTCTCTGGGGGAGTACCCCCAGACCCCCCTTTTTACTATGGGGATCATTGTTAGACCAAAATTAAACTATATCATACCCTTGTAACTAAATAGTTGGTGAACACCCCCCAGTCAGAGAACTTCAAATTCTGTGGGGAGGGGGCATGAAATAATTATCTTAGTTCAGTTAATTATAATTAACTGAAGTCGGTGGGTCGCGTTAGATTTTGTTTCTCAAAAGTGGGCCGTGATGTTAAAAAGTTTGAGAACCCCTGGATTATACAGTTTCCCATGCCTGCTAATAAAAATCCCTAGGTCCTTGGGGGCGCATTTCTGCCTCCCCCATTCCTAGAAGATTGAGTCGTCTAGGTGTGCCCTACCCTTCCAAGAAGTTATGAAACATCCTGTATACCATTTAATAGGCTTTTCAAGTGATGTTATTCATCCGATAAAACTGGTAACTTTGAATTATATTTTCAAGGCTTCTTTTTGTAATCTGTTTTATGGTCTAACCAAATAATGGTCCAAAATAATTTCTACAAGGAGCTTATAATAATAATAATCATCAGAGCACCATTATTATGCCATTCAAAAATGCATTAAAACGCACTTAGGAGGAATAGGATTTCTTGATCTTTTTCAGAAAAGAAACCTGTCCCTCTAACTTTTACAGCTTTACACTTTATCTTCTAAATTATAAAACAATGATTAATTTAACCATAATTTGATTTATTTTAAGTTTCAATGAGACTAGTTTAATCTCTTTAAATCCAATTTGGACATAGTAAAAAACTTCTCTCTAATTTCTCTTTGTACTCTAACATCAAAAGTAGTATTTGCAATATTTTATTCATAAGAGAATCTGCATTTAATAAAAATGCTTTGAGAAACTAATACCTTTTCAATTCTGGTGTTGTATATGCATTTAGGTACATTTTTCTCTCATTTTTATAAAAGGGAAATATACTGCCTTTTTTAGCTGTTAAAATATTTTGTGTGTGGATATTTGTGTAATTAATGTTTCTTAAATGTGGGCATTATGAACTATTAAAAAATATTACAATATACCCTCATTATTTTAAACTTGGATGTCTCAGAAATATATTTCCCCCCTTAAAATTAGTTAATGAATTTTTCTTTGTCGTCTCAAAATTTTTTTGTCCTTTCGGCTTTGAGATATTGGAGTTATTCTGTAATTAGTTTTATTTGTGTTCATTAATTTAGAAATTCAATTTGTTAATTTAATACATTGGTATTTCCTATCAATGTATTTAAATTTTTAATTTATTAAGGAGTTACCCAAAAAGTTTGAAATTTTAATTCTCATTTTTTTATTTAAGTAGACTGAATACTTAAACTGACGCATCAATGATTTTATTTCTGTCTTCAAATTCTAGTCACAAACCTTTGTGTGTTTAAGTGTTAATCTTGCTTTCCCAAGCTTGAAACTATGCAATATGATTTTGTGGATTAAACGCTCTATTTACTTTATCTAGCCCCCCTTTTAGTCAATTAAACATGTTAATTGTATTCGTGAGAGAAAACTATTTTTTTAAATGCTTAAAATTTTGTTATTCATGTACCTAAACAAGTATGTTTCTTTCATATATTTTTTATTGTAAATAGTTTTAAAGGGTTTCATGAAATTACACAACTCTAATTTTAAAGTATACTAAACTATTTTCCAGAAAATTGTTTAGTTTGGGGGACAAGAATTATTCAAGGGATTAGAACTTCTTTCAGCCAAAGATGTTTCACTTTTAGAGCTTTTTTACTAGATTTTCTCCAATTGTTAAATGTGCCTATTCATTCTCTCTAGAAGTTTAAAAAATATCCTTCAGTATTATTCGTTATTAACTTCTACTTGAGCTGCTGCTTTTTTGAGGGTTCTGCACTGATTCTAATATTTCTTGTAGAATTACATTACATATAAACTCTCTTGTGGTGAAATTTTAAACTTGTATTCAAATAAATTCTTATTTTTTAGTGTCCTCCCAAAAATTTCATAATTTTCTCAATGCCAGTTTTCTCTGTAGATAATTTGAAATGAGATATATTAATTATGTACAACCTGTAATTAAGCTATTACATATGAACTGTTGATGTAATGATTGTGCATTTAGTAAATTATCAGCTTGTATTTAATGATTGGTTGATATGTCTTCATATTTGGTTTAACTTTGCTATGCAAGCATTTAGATTTTATTTTTTTAAATGTTTTGGTTTTTATTTACTTCCATCATGAAGTGTCTTTGATATGTGTTTTCTATAAATTAGTGAATGCAAAGATTTTCTTCCAATGGAAATTGCAAAATATTTCAGTTGTACTAATTAATATCTATATGATATACAGTAGAGCCCCGATTATCCGCGCAATTGGGTGGCAAGGGTACCGCGGATAGCGAAAATCGCGGATAACCCGAAAAAAGACTAAAAATGATGTGAAAACACGAAAAAAATATTTCAGCATAAAAACTATGTTTTATTGTACTTAAACATGATATGTAAAACTTTTAAAATAGGTGCAGTACAGCAGAAACCTTTGCTCTACATCTAAAATGTCTCTAATCTCATCTAAAATTTGCGCTCATCATTAAAAACTTTTTTTCCTGGCACTCGCGGATCATCCGCTCGCGGATAATCGGGGTTCTACTGTAAATATTTAAGTAGGAACATTGGATAACAGCATGGTAGTTACCTGAAATTAACTTGTCTTTCCATACATGATATTTATTTTAAAGTGTGCCAATTTTAACTCTAAAAATACTTTTGTTCATCTAAGTTATTCAAAATTATTTAAATCTTATACATTTCTTATGTATTTGTAATTCTATTGCGATTCTGATTTCTTTTATAAATTCATTGACTCCCAGATCATACAACTTCAATTGCATAAAACAGTTTAATTTTTAATCAGATGGAATTTACTCCGAACTACCTAGTCACATTTTTGGGACTTGAAATGTCATGTAACAATTAAATAATCATGTATTTTGCATAATTAGTGTAAAAAAAGTTTAAATGTTTTTTAAATAAGAAATAATCTGCTGATTTCTAAAAAATTTCAGGATGTCTAAATTTTTTTAAAGTAACATATTCATAGTTGAACTTGCTTTTCACAATGTAAATATGTTTTACTTCACTCAACTTATATCTATTAAGGTATATATAATGTTTCAATCTATGTCTTCTCTATCAGAGATAGTATATGAGAGATTATATCTGTGAACTAGGACTTAGAGAGGCTTTTCCAGAATTATACTTGTATGTAAAATGAATAACTTGAGATCATGTATAATTAAAATTAGTAGAGATCCACACAGTCAAAGTTTAGAAAATATGGCTGTGAAATTACCCTGCCTTTTGTATTGTTCTAAATATCATGTATATTTTTCAAGTAGATTTATAAATTTATTTCTGTGTAAAAGGAAATATTTAAATTGTGTAGCTGTAGTAGATGCTATTTTAATAGAATTTTCTTATATTTTGATTTTTAAAATGTTTGAAATTCCTGAATAGGAAAACATTAAAGTAATTAATAGTTATGAAAATCCTAAGAACTGCAAATTTAATCTGATATTTTTATTCCTTTTGATGATTTCAGGACCTGGAAAGGTATTTTTAAATTATTACTAAAGTAACTCTTCTGATTAACCATCTCAGTTAATGATCTGTTTTGAAAACGCATATTTTTTCATAATCAACTAATGTTAAATTACGTCTAGAACTGACCAGGTAAACCTCTCATAGTGACGAGTTCTCTCTGTTCACAAAATTTCCTGCTATTTTAGGGCTTGAAATGTACTGAATGAGTGGTATATTCTACATCCCTTTTGAATCTTAAATGATTCTTTTCTATTGTTATGAGTATGGGAAGTATATGAAGGAAGATTTCAAGTGAATGGTTCTAATGCTGGACAATCTGATAATAACATTTGGTCTGTATTTTAAGTGGAGCTTAATAAGGAAGTGTACCAATTCTCGGTTGGTAATCTTTTGCAGGAGAGCTTTCCACATTCCTAAAAAAAGGAGTGTTAATAACTCTGAAACAGTGTATCGATTTGTGTGATGATGATGGTGTGTTTGAGTCTAAAATGTCGTACGGGCGGCGATGACAATTCTAGCTAACTGTAGGGTGTTGTCTTGGTCGAGATTTACTTACCTGTAAAAGGATGCACAAATGCCAATCAAGATGAGCAAATAAAAGTAAACTGATACTGTTAGCTTAGGGTCCAGTAGGCCGCGGTTGTATAGTGGCCAGCGTGTCTGACTACAAGCATTACCGACCTAGGTTGGATGCCTTGTGGCTTCTGCTTGGGTAGCTGGTCATGGGTCAACTCAGCCCTTCATCCTTCAGGGACGAATAAAATGAGGACCAAGCACGAGGCATTGAGGTGTGCTTGTTATGCATACGTGCTTAGCTCACATGAGAAGGTACACGAGAGAAAGCTGTCCTTTCAGCAGCGTTGACCCTGGAGACCTGGTAGCTTTCTTTTTACTCAGCGAGTGTTATGCTTTAAAACTTAGTTAAAAAAGCGAATTTAGGGCTTTTTCTTTGAATACATCATGATAGTCGACTATGTTATCAAATCTTACCATGTGCATAGCTGCCAATCCTCCCTATTTTTCTATAATTTTCTGGTTTTACGACCAAAAAACAAGTTTCTCCCAGTTTTTTTGCATTTTTCAAGATAATCCTTAATTTTAAGAACAAACATATGACTAAAATACCCGAGCTACTAAGTTGAAAATTTTTCAAAAATTTAAGCTAAATAGCAACATGTATTTTGTTCAGTTTGGTTGTGATTTCACTATTTCACACAGGTAAAGCGATTGTGGCGCACAAAAAGCAGCCAGGCATATGTAAATGATCTGAAAGCTGTTAGAGCATCTGCCTCTGTATAGCCTGCATTATCATTCGATACTGATATTTGTGTGATTAAGGCAGAATTTTATAAAATCAAGTAAAACATCAAAAGTTAAAATGATGACTGATATTGAGCTTTTTTTATAAATATCAAATTTTTCTCTATTTCAGTTCAAAAAAGAGCTATTTATTAGGAAATATCCATGCTGTGTATGTATCAAAAATCTTTTGGGGGTTTTGTTTCTAAAATCTTCTGTTTTTTAACGTATACAGTTGGCAGCTATGAATATGTTGAATAAAGAAAATCTGGAATGACCAAATAGTTCATACCTGCACTATGGTTTTAACCCTGCAACGTTATTTCAGCCATCTTCTGGCTCAAAATTCGACCTTCTGTTAACACAAGGAACACTCCTGTTTTGCCTGCTCCCTCTATTGTGAATCTGCTGTCCACACTATTCGTGAAGGGAATCTTAAGTTTCTATATTTGGCAATGGTCACCTGCTTGTTAACTTATGGGCAGATTGAACAGGTTTTTAATAAATTTTCATCTTAATTAAAACACCAAATATATGTATTCCTATCTATAGTCTATTAAAATTATAATTCCTTTCTTTAATTTATAAAATTATATTCGTTCCAAAATGTTTTTTAATTGGGTTTGTTTGATTTCATGTTTATTGGTATTTTGATTTTTCCCTGTCACATTTACATCATCCTTTTTTATTTTATAATGGAAGGGCTGCTTAAAAATTTGTCAAGTTCAAAGATATTCAAAAATAAAAAAATCACTCCTCAAATTCGGATTGCATACTCTTAACTTTTTAAGTTGTAACTATATCAATAATTGACAAAGTTGTCATTTTATTGAATTTCTTTTCTTTTTTATGGGCTATGAAAATAAAAATTTGCCTATTTTTTGAATTAGTATTTTATAGGTGAAGTTGAGAGAATCCAATAAAATGTATAGGTAGGTAACTCTTGAAATAAGATTACAAAAATTGTTTGGTCTTAAACTTTCTTTCTAATATCCAGAAAAAGTTCTTGATAATCCTGAAAACTTTTTTACTAAAGAAGTATATAAACCCTGCGTTATTAATTACTTCAATGGAATCACTGAAATGTTACTCCTTTGCCCCAAAAGTGTTCATTCCCTTATAAAATGCCGGCCAGATGTGCAAATTCAAATGAAGTAGTTAAAATCCAGTAAAGCTTTTGGAATAGCACTTAAATACCCAAAAATTAGTGTTATGTACAACATAAAAAGTGTGAATATAGGACAGTTCTTTCCAAGGAAGAATTTTACTGTATTTAGAATCAATTAAAAACCAATTCTAATAACTTTTTAAAATTACTAAGTTTCATAAGGTATTTGCATTGGAATGTTTTAATTGGTTTTACAACACAATTTAAATGTCCTTATTGGTTTTTGAATATTATGTGTACAAATATAATCTATTTACATTAGTGCTTTAATGATTAAAATATAAATTTATTATTTGTTTATTCATTATTGTTTTAATTGAGGTTGAAGGAATGATTAATTTGTTGAAATATAAACTTAAATCATTATTATTTAATGAAATGTGGGCACATTATATGAATTTGCTAAAGCTATTTACCTATATATTTGTATTTTTGATATTTTAACTATTATATATTTTCTGTTATGTATATTTCAGCTTAAGTTGGGATCCTAACTTTCTTTTGATAGGTCTAAAATTTAATTCTGCTTTGAACTTGGTTCTTCTGATTTAACAAAGTTTTATAGGAAAGTAAGGGATAGAAAAATATTTTGGAACATACAAGCTGTGTTCCGATTCACCTAATTTTCTTTTTATTTTAGTTGCATGAGTAAAAAAGATCTTGTGGTTTTAGATATCTTTGTTGGAATTTGGCATTAAATTTTTGATTAGTTTAAGTATATATTACTTTAAATTTTGTCTCCTAAATGTTAAAGCATATTTGTAAAGACAAGAACACTTTTTAGTCTAATCTTAGTCATATAATGAAACTGCTATATTTTTTTCTACTAACTGTTAAAATATTCAATTCCTTATTGTTGTAAAAGGGGGATTTACTTGAATGATTATAAATTACTGTTAGGAACATTAAATTATTTTCTATTTTTATACCAGTGGTGAACTTATAAATGTTGGTTATGTAGTTAATTTTCATAATTACTGTTTCAATCTTGTTATCAAGTTGAGTAAAATGTGTATGTTTTTGTGATGTTAGTTTATTATGACTTAGGAATCCTTTCATTCAAACAATTTGTTGGTAGTTGAATTTACAAACACTCAGCGCATATGTACTTTTGTAAATGTAAGCATTATTTTCCTAAGAATGTGTTCTAGGAATTACTTTATGTGTGCCTCTAATAACCAATTTATTTCATTTAAGATATTAGAAACAGTATTTGTGACCAACAAGACTGAAAGGACTGTTAATGCTTTAATCTTGAAAACTCTGTGATTTTGTACTGTTCGCAATATAATTCTTTCACGATGTTTAATAGTAATTTGACTCCAGTGTTTTTCCCCCGTGAAAAATCACTGTACATTTATTTTACTTGGTTTGATAGTTTTGTAAGGTTATAAGAGTTGTATAAATTTACTCATACACTGTCACCCTTTCTGCATTGACTCTTCTGTATTGAAAATTTCATGCTCTTTGACATTCTGAATTTTTAGGCCATATAAGTAATTTTCTACTGAAACATGAGCAATAAAACATTTCTTAAATTTGTTGTTCTTTATTTGCATAATTAAAATCATTAGCACTGAAAGATTTTTCTTTAGAACTTGCATACAGACTGAAAGCAAGCTTTGTTGATCTTATATGAAGACTTATGGGGAAGAATGGTTTTTGTCCATTTAAGCTCATCTTTAGTATAGGTTGTCGGTCGCCATGTATGACCACAGTTCAAATTTTGGCCACACGCGACGCAGCAGCCAATGAAATAATCGGAACACTTTTTTCGTTATAAAAGAAAAACCAATCATGGTTGAAGTACAATATTTTATACACATATACAAATATTTCTTACAAAAAGATTGTAGTTTAGTTTTTTAAAAAATTCAAATTAGTTTTAGAATTATTAAGATTCATTGTTTCAATTTTTCCCTTTAGGCCAGTGCGCTGGGTCTAAAGTTTCAGCTGTGGTCAAACATGGCTACCGTCAACCTATACTTAAGATGTGTTGAAATGGACAAAAACCATTCTTCCCATAGGTCTTCATATATCCTAAAATCATGGTTTCAGACCTATCCCGAAAATTCTTTCAACTACCATTACTGGATGGCTAAATGATAAAATCTTGTGTTAAGTAAAAAAATGGGGGAAATCGATTAACAGTAAAATATATTTAGTTTAAAATTGTACATTAAAGATTCTGAGAATGATAATTATTCACTATTTAGTTAAGCAAAAAGATTAACCCCTTCCCTCTACAGCACATTTCTCGAGAGTGTCTAGGTGTAAAGTGTAAACTCGCAACTCTCAAGCGTCGCCTCCAGCCATGGACCGGTTTCGTCCTTGTTAGAACTCATCAGCACGGCAATAGGAAGGCAACGCAAGAGAGCGGTGGGCAAGTACTAGTCTAGACGACTATAACGGAAAAAGAAAAGTGCTGACCATTGATTAGTCCTCCACTCAACTGCTGGAATGACTTGACATTCCTAGAACGAATTCAATTCCTGAAAAGGCAATTCTTTTTGGGAATTAAATCTGTTCTAGGAATGCCAAGTCATTCCAGCAGATGAGTGGAGGACTAATCAATGGTCCGTTATAGTCGGCTAGACATACTTGCCCTCCCCTCTCTTGCGTTGCCTTCCTATGCCTGCCATGCTGATGAGTCCTAACAAGGACGAAACCGGTCCATGGCTGGAGGGGACGCTTGAGAGTTCACACTTATTGTACGCTAACCAGCGATAATGGTGAAATACTCCTTTCATTTACCCTGTAGTATATTACTAATAATTAGCATAATTTAAAGATACAGATGGATGTCTGGAGAAGTAGCACCCCTGATAATGTCTTGCATACAAAAATGAGTCCACACATTCTAGTTTTTAATATATATTATTTTTTAAATAATGTTGCATTTGATAGGAATAATAATCATAACAGATGAATACAAAAAACTTTAAAAATTCAATTTTTGCATTTCAAAGAAAATACAAAACAGCTGTTAATCCCTTTTGGAATAACCATAATATTATAATCTGTTAGTTCGTTTACAGTGAGATGTTATGAACTAAAAGCGAAAACCATAATAACACTCTTCAAGCAGCTTCAGTGGCCAATTGTTTTAGAGTATTTTATTCCTACAAAAGGTTGGCTAGTAATTGCCGAAGATGAATGATTCCAGTCTGTGAGTGTTTCTATAGTTAGCATTTGTAGTTCATAACGTCTCACCAGACTATTCTAAATAGACTAGTTATATCTACTGTTGGTTTGACAACCAGTTGCTATAAAATTCTAAAATTCTTTCAAAATAATAGCCACAATTGCTTTTAAAACAAAGGTATACAATATTTAACACAATTATTTAATTGCACAAATTTCATAGATACATAGATTCCTTCAAAAAATTTAATGAAAATATCCTTCGAAAACTAATGTCTAAAAATAGAAGTAAAATTTTTAAAAGGGAAAAAGAGTTTACATAATAGAATTAAAAGTGTTTAACTAGCACAATCTAATTTAACATGATGGATAACTGTAAAATTATGAAGATGTCCCAAAACACATACTTTTATTCATTGAACTATAAAAATCCTTAATAAACTGTTGGAGGAAACTCCCTTGGTTATAGTACTAAAACAATTTAAAATATTCCTGAATAACACAAAAACTTAGGGAAAATGTTATTCAATTCGGTTTCTTGGAGTTAGTAAATATGGGACCCATTCCATTTTAAGCTTGAAATTTGAAAACAATGTCTAGCGTATGCAAAAATTTATTTTGGGAGGGGCCCAAAATTATCACTCAACCCCTCCAATGCATGTCATACATAAAAAGTTGTGATTAATATAGTGCGAAGTACGATAGGGGAGGTCTGGGTCCTCCCCCAGTGAATTTTTATAAATTTGCCCCTAAACATGGTTTTTACTTGTTTTTGGTACATTTAGTCCAAGGACATGCATTTTTAGGTAGGATTTTAATTTTGATGAAAGTATTAATTGTAAAAAATTGAAAATAATAGTTTCAAGTTCTAAAGGGGGGCTTGGGGGTCCTCCCCCAGAAAATTTTTGAAAATTTGACCCTAAACATCTGCCATCTAAAATTTTTCTTACTCATTTTTGACCACAAAGAAATGAAGATATATTATTTTTCCATATCTTCATAAAAAATTTTTCGACCCAACTCTTGCATACCTCAATTTTTAAATCTGATCATATTTTTCTTTTTAACAGACATCTTGTGCAACCAATAGACATAAGAAATTATGTTACTAGACTAGCATAATTAGAAACCTTGTACCTCGAATTTAGGGAATCTACAGTAAAAAGTATTTGTGTAAGTGTTCATTAATGGATCAGTGGAGTAGCCAGGAAAAGTTCCAGAGGGGGATAGTTTTAATATAGTGGGAAAAAGAAAATTTCTGAGTTTTGGGGGATATATCCCCTAATCCCCCTCTGGCTAGCTCCTGTTCATGCTCATACCTACAACAAACGTCACCCGATGACAGATTGGAACCCTTGGCAAATTGATAACTAGTAGTAATAAAATCCACCCCATTGATTTTTGGCGTCAATGGGTTAGATTTTTAATACTCCAAAAAGAGGATTGTTGTGGCGATTGATTGGCTTTAACAGCTAGAGCGAATCAATCCAATAGTTTGACAGCCGATCAGTTCAGCAGTGAATATGGGTTAGTTTTCAATATCAAAATAAAAACTAATTTCAATTGCTAAGTAAAATGATTCCTTTACACATCCTGAATTGACTGGAAATAGAGCGAGGGGAGCATATTTCTCTCAATGGTAATAACTTAAAAGTAAAATAATAAAAAACTACAATTGGGAGCACCAGCTGTTTTTTAAATAGCTTGTTAAAATCAAACTAGATCAGTCGTTTGTGGAAATCTGTTTGGTGTTGGCCAGAAAACAAATCCCACACTTCTCAAATCCGAGGTTTTCCGATGATGCCAGGCCAGGGATATGTTCTATCCAACTCTAATCCTAACTAAGGACAGAGAGAGTAATTGACCACTTTAAAAAAAGTAATCAACTTCTAAATCAGGGATGGCTAGAGCCTGTGTACGAGAGAGAGACAACTCGCTTAAAAGCGTCTCTGCGCATCCTTGCGCGCAGTTAAAACTGTCCAAATGTCCAAACTGTATCATGCCGCTTCTCTCGCTCCCATGCTAATCCTATGAAGGGAAACCTGCGGTGAACAGAAAACGCTGTTGACCAATCAGCGTGCTATACCAGGTTGTCGCCTCTCTCATATACAGGCTCTCTAGGGATGGCCAACTTGCACTGGATATTTTTATAAGTCACACACATTCATGATTTTAAAATATCTTAAACTGTGGGGGGCGAAATCTTTTTAGATTTCTGATGACAGTAGCCTTTCCACTTTCCCGTTTTTACAGTTTCTTAATTAATTTCAAACCAACATTATAGGACAGCTAAAAAACTTGCACGATTTTCTTTCACAGCAGTATTTACATGCAGATAACTTTCTTAGGTTATTGCTTCTAGCGGTTTTTAAATTTTCAATTGTTGCAAAATGCGTTCGAGGGAGATTCTAATATTTAGGGGAGCATCCCTGATGACTTTTTAAATGCCACTACTCACAGACTTGGACGGAAATGTGTTTTATTTGTATAAAATCCGGTACTCTAGAATTAGCAGGGCGCAACCTCCAGGTTTTATGATAAATGGATAAAAATAATTGAATATTAGTATAAAAACTTTATATCTCATTTAGCAGTGTTGCTTTTAATTTTTGCTATAGTATTTTTATGTATAATTTGTAAAATGTTGCTGATATAGTCCTATTGGCAAGATTAGCACCTGGCTTATCCTAAAGAACCAAAACTCCTATAATTGGTTCATGAATAATTTTCACCTTTTTACAATTTTGGGTAAATGTGAAAATTTGAAGTGACACATAAGTGGCACTCTTCTTATAGAGGTTGTCCACCTCTGTTCCAAATAATACAAAAATTTATATTTTTAAAGTAACGGCAGCTTTTATTGCACATTTGTAGATTATTTGAACATTTAAAAAAAAATTTGATCAATATAAGTCGCATTCTCTTCCTCTGTCAGACAATATAGAGGATAAAAGATAGAACTGAAGAACACAAGCATAAACTCAAACAAATTAGCACCAACTAAAATATATTTCTTTCAAAAACAAATTTTAAATAAAATATAAATAAATAACAATTGGGAAAATTACCCGATAAGTTTTAAAACATAACACACAAAAAATTTCTAAAAACCACCTGGTTTTATATCAATAAGGAATGAAAACTTTTTATCTTCAATTACAATGTTTGGGGCAAAAAAAGGATCAGATGTGGAAATCTCCGATGAAAAATATTTACTACTGGCATTTATATCTCGTAACTGATCTATCACAGATACATTTCCAAGAAAACTAAATGGAAGTGAAGTTTCATTTTTTAATAATGATGAAAATTTGCCAATGTTTCTTAGAATACAATTCTTCTTGCAACATAAAGTACATTGCCAACCACTGGGTGAAAGATTGTTACCAATCGACCAATTCTTAAGTTGCCAATGAGATTTTTCAAATGACTTCTTGTGATGTGTATCGTTATAGCATTCATTGGTTAAAAGCTTCAATACTTCAAAATCACACATAGAAGCAATATATTGGACAGTGCACCCTAATGGATTGAAAGGAATGATTTTAGAACCTAAATTATTATTTATTTTATTCCAAAATTTAAATAACAAAGGTCTAAGCTCAAAAGAAAATGGTTCAGGATAACCATCATAAAGTTTCAAAAATAGTAATATATCATTTGACATTATAGAAGATACATGAGAAAACAATAATATATCATCAGGACGGAAATCAGCTAACTTTTTCCATCCAACATTCCATAATCCATCTAATAGAAAAGGGCTATTATTTATTTTGGTATCCGAAGATTTATTAAGCTGGATAGGTATTATTTTACTTTGGTATTCAAATAAATATCCAGCCTTGAACATATTCAATATGGAAGGATCAATGCCCTGTTCTACAGTTAAGAAGAGGTCAACAGTAGAAAAAATATTACGAACGTTAACATCCAGTAGGTCTATATGATCATCAACAACAAACGATACAATAATTCGACGAGGCTTTTCTCTTCGCCTAATTTCTACACCTGCATTCTTTCCTTCCTTTAAGTAATTAGAATTCCACACAGCAGCAGGAATGCCGCAATCTAATCCAAACCAATTGTCAATACAAATACACTTTTTACTCAGTTTTGATTCCTTTACATTTACTCCATCTTTAAAACACCAAATATCTGTTTTGATTTCAACATAAAAAGGAATCATATCCTTAATATTAAGAGATGGAATATGAAAAAGGGGAACTTGATAAATAGAAGAATGTTCAGGTTTTACATTACTAAATTTAGATTCATAGTTTATATTAGATATATTGCTACTTTTTAAAAATATCAAGAGAATAACACAAATGTTGATTAGTACAAAAATGAAGAGTTTTTTCTTCCGCAAAGGCAAACATTTTATGTAGCTCTCTTCCTTTTCCTAGATAAAAAAAACAAAATAAAAAAGTACAAAAATATGCATGAAGAATAAATTTACAATAACTTTTTACAAATGCAATTTACAGATAGGGATTTTACAATTTTTTCAAATTGACTCCTTTGATTTTTGTTTAAATTGAATTTCTTTAAAAACACCTAAAATGAAGCTATGGTGGGTTTTCCTGGTGGAACACTCAAAAACTAATTTTGTTTATATAAGATTTATTGAAGGTGTCCCATCCCTGCCCGGTCTCCCCCACAGAGTACTAGAACAGAGTCCGTTGCCATAGGCGCTAATGGAAATCGAAAAGTTGGATGGATATGGGGCTATTTTGGCACTGCGATCGCATATACGTCACGAGAGGCAGGAGGAAAACCTTTTCCTTCGAAAATAGAAGATTGAGTGACAGCCAATCACAGGTTTGGTCACCAAAATGTACTGCCGATCTCTCTGTCAATCATTTATAGTTCCTCGTGGCGCCCTCATATCCATCCAACTTTTGAATATATCGTTTTGAACCCTGTTAGGATTTTTCTCTGTGGTCTCCCCTAAGTAGGATGACATCACTTATAACCTGTTCATTTAGAATAGGCTACTGAAAAATAGTATTCACCCCTCGCTAAAAGCCATCGTAACCAGTTACGCTCTTCGCGCAGCCTCATGGTACATTACACCACTGCTGCAAAAAAGACATTTTCGTAGTACTACCGACTGGCAAAAGATGGCGCAGAAATAGCCAGTGACATTTTTGGTTTTCTGGGATCTCGCGGATGTTCGTTGCTTGATTATCCTAGTCCCTTTCTAAGTGACTTCATGACAGACAGAATATTAAAATTTTAATTTGAAAACAAAATATCAAGCCTATATATTCACATAGCTGAAATAATTAACTGAGGCTGATAAAATTTTTTTTTCTCTGTTGAAGTACTGGTGAATTTAGTCCTTTTAACTAGATGGCAGCACATATGCTAAGTCAAAAGGCAGGCATCTAGTGATAGGCTTACCATACGTCCGGGTTTTTTAGTGCTGTCCGGAGAAATGTCCAGGGTCGCAATATGTCCGGGGTTTTCATACTTTTAAGATTTGCCACACATTTTTATGTAAATCGTGACAAAACTCTTTAAAATTGCGTTGTTTTGCATTATCTAACATCTGTATTAATTTGGAGAACTTACTTTCAGTGAATTTTAAAATAAAATTAAAGTCAATCACACAAATTCTTGAAAAAAATATCGAATAAAGAAATAAAACTTGATATTTCTGTTCAATGTTTATTAGTTTGAATGTTTTTTCTTATATTTTAATCTTTTATGATTTGATATGGTACTTATTAAGAAATTTCAAAAATTTGTCCTGGGTTGGACCCAAGAAAATATGGTAAGCTTATCTAGTGACTAGGATTTCATTACTTAGTTTACTCAATTAATCGGAACACTCTAGTTATACAACGGCCCTGGAATTTCAAGGAAACACGAAATTGATAATAGAAGATAATTTTTACATTTCTGCTTGAGAAATTCAGACATCCCGAAACTTAATCTTTCCGTACCGCCTCAAGAAAATGGCTACTCAGTGATCGCAGTTTTGTCACTGATGTCGCAGCGATCTTTTCCCAGCCATCGTTTTCGAGGCCTCTAGTTGGTTCTTTTGAAAAAAAAATTTCCGCTCTTGTCGCAAATCGCTGATGTTGCTTTTGCAGCAGTGGTGTAAATCCGCCATCAGAGATGGATGCTTTGGTTGTATTTTTCCTACCGCAGTTGAGGCTGGCTATAAAATCTAAACCGCATCTTAGAGAGTTGTTAGTTTTTGAATGTTTTACGTAAGTCAGGTGGGGAAAATAGCGAGCTTTCTTTGTTGCTTTGACGTTGATAGTTGCCATGGTTACTGATTCGGTGGTGGGGGATGGAAATATTTTCAGTGGCCAATTCAAAATGAATTAAGTGTAGTGCAACACTCTGCAGAACTCAACATTTTTCTCTAGTCCTTCAGACTTATTGGCCTTTGAAAACTATCTGTCTTCAGTACCTCTGCTTAGTATGACTTCCTGCATTGTTAAACATTTTTTTCTAGTTCCCATAAAAAAATTATGTTTATTGTATCATCAATCTCTTACCTTTTTGGTTTATTGATATTCTGATTCTAATAGTTTTGTTAGTCTTTTTTAAGTCGCTTTTTACTATACTAGCTGTATCCCTCCAAAGAAAAGGCAAACAAAAATACTGCATATTTCCATGTAAACATGAAAAATGTTTGGAAAATCTTTTTACCTTTGAGGAGGGTGGCTTATGCATGTATCTCAAGATTTTTTTCTCCCCCTCCCCAGTTGGTTGCAGAGAATCTTTTTAATTACCCAGAGAACATGAGGTGAATTGGACACCCCCAGTTAAATGCTTGAAATGGTTAAAAAAATACAATACCAATTCTTGAGTAGTTCAGTAAACTCTAGAAGTGTGTTCTGTTTGGCGCTTCTAGGCCAATTTTTTGTTGCCAACTTTACTTTGATACTTAGGCGCTACTACTTCGCTTGGCGATTAAACCCACTTGTACAGATAAGCCAGTTATTCAAATATTACCAGAAAATAAATTATTTAAAAAAGGATTCATCTTCCGAAGTGAAAACAATCTTTACAAAATCTGCCAAAACTATGACAACAAACAAGCAGTTTGTAGAAATAAAATTTTTTTACCCAAGTTCATACCCAGTTAACTATAAATTTAGTTATAATCTTAAAGATGATAGTTAAGAGTATTTCTGGGATTTTTTTCATTTAACCGAGAAGGTTTTGTTTTAATATGAAAACACCAGTGTCCGCGAATTAATAAACTAATTTAATTTATTACTCACAAATAAAAAGAACTAAAGAGAAAAACAATTTTATAACTTACCATGAGAAATACTATTTCTTAACCTTTGAGAAAATAACTTAGCGCCAAATATTTGAACAAATCGACACACGTGCATGTGCATAAAAAAGTGGTTAAGAAATAACAATTGATTTAAGAAATTAAACCTCAAGCCGCAGAAGTATGGAATATGTCCCCTATGATTAAGACATTTGAATTGTCAATGAAATATATCCTTAAATAAGAGATGAAGAACATAGGATATCATAATACAATAAAATAAAATCTAGCTGAAGCATCTGACGAAAAGCCATCTCTTATTAGTAAACAAGCAAAGCGTGAGAAAAATAAATCTGCCACACAAAAAGAAAAGCAAAAAGCTCATTAGATCGATTCCAAACCATAGAAAAGATCGATACAACCCCATATTTAAGGCACACCCCCTTTGAATGACGTCACATCTGGCGAAAAAGTTTCGTTTCGGAATGCTGGTGCTCCAAATAGTGCCCAAATCCCATAGGCGGTAATGTTAGAAATTTCTTTAATAAATTACATTTAAAAATATAGGAAGTTTACAGTAAAGCAGAGGTACTCGTGATATTAAACACAGCTTTGTTTTGCTTTTGACAAAGATTTAGATTGTAAATATTTGAAATATAATTTCAAATGACATTTAGCAGGTGTGACATAGCAGGTTTTTAGCAAATGACATTTAGCAGGTTTGATTGACAGGACTTTTGACCGAACGGGACATTTGTTCCCGACAACTCATTTTGGTCTCTAATTTTCAATTACAGGCATTCTGTTTCCCATTTGACCACTGGTAACTTTTGAATTTGCGACTTTACAGCTCCTTTTTTTTACCCCGTATAGTCTCGATTCACCGAAATCTAATTCTTAATTAATTTAAAAACTTTGTCTAAACTAGAACTTTGTCTTTCAAAGCGGAATGATGGCACGTCCCATTCGGACAAAAGTCCTGTCGGTTAAACGACCCGTTCGATCAAAAGTCCTGTCGGTCAAACGTCCCGTTCGATCAAAAGTCCTGTCGGTAAAACACCCCGTTCGGTCAAAAGTCCCGTTCGAGCAAGTTGTCTTTCGGTGAGGTGGAGGTCGGGAAAAAGGAGCTTCGGTCTGATGGACTTCGTTCTATCGAGACACACCCCCTTGGAATTCTGTGCTGGGGTGTTGAAATTAGAGTAGGATAAAGGATAACAACACTAAAAATTACAAACATTATTGGCAGGACCAAAACTAATATGACGTTGATCGTTGATGACACTTGAATCCCGCTAGTCTCCCTCTGAAAGGTTTTTTGGAATCGGACTTCATAAACAGGGTTTAAACGTATTTTATTTAGTAATCTGGGGGTAATTCAGAGCACAAAATGTCTTCAGAAAATTCACAGAATTTTTAATTGCCCATCGCCAGGGGCGTAGCCAGAGGGGGGGATTTAGGGATATATCCCCCCCGAAACTCAGGAAATTTCCTTTTCGACCATAGAAAACCACTAAAAATACCCCATATCCCCTCCCGAAATGTCAACATCCCCCTCCGAAATTTTTTTCTGGCTACGCCACTGCCCATCGCTCCCCTTTTTTAGCGAATTGTTCCTCTGGATTGTGTGCTCGCCATGCGTTGAGGGTTCTGATTTATAGGAAATATTGTTATGTGGCTTTTATAACACTGGTCAACACTCATTTTGATGGCTGGAATATTAAAGCTGTTTTTGTATATATTTGACCTCCTGATTCCGAATATGACATCCGTTTTTGCTCATCAGCTCTAGTTTTTAAGATATTCGAAAATTAAGTTTTTTTCACTTTTGACCTACCTTTTATACAATATGGTGCTATAAAAATGACTTAAAAATAAAAAACCTAACCACCCAAGGCTTTTCCTATTCCTTAGGCTCCCAATAGATAGTGTATAAAGTTTCAGCCCCCCAAGTTAATTTTAAGGGGTACCTATAGGGCCCTAAAGTTGAAAAAAAGTTGAAAAATTGGTCTTTTTTTAAGAATTTTTTAAAAAATATTTTTGAGTTTTCTAATTTGATAAAACTGGCTAATATATGTTTTTTAGAACTTATTTAAACCGCTAAAAATATTTTTACTTTAAAACTGCACCTCTTTAGAGACATTTTTTAGTTTTAAGGCGAGAATAAGGGTCATTTCGCTCAAAAACGCTTGGTACCAATAGTGGTGGTTGAAACGAATAAATTTCGAATTTTTCAGAAGTAAGTCATCAAAAAAGATGTCCTTTGATATAAAACTGAAGTTTCATATGATACAGATCAGTGAAAAAAAGCATTTTTTCCAATTTTAGGGCTTGAAAGCTCGAGAGGAGCTTCTACTGTTTTACTAATCTTTATCATGTGAAATTCAGTTTTACATCAAAGGAGATCTTTTTTGATGACTTACTTCTGAAAAATTTGAAATTTATTCGTTTCAACCACCATTATTGGTACCAAGCGTTTTTGAGCGAAATGACCCTAATTCTCGCCTTAAAACTTAAAAATCGCTCTAAAGAGGTGCAGTTTTAAAGTAAAAATATTTTTAGCGGTCTAAATAAGTTCTAAAAAACATATATTAGCCAGTTTTATCAAATTAGAAAACTCAAAAATATTTTTTAAAAAATTCTGAAAAAAGACCAATTTTTCGACTTTTTTTCAACTTTAGGGCCCTATAGGTACCCCCTAAAATTAACTTGGAGGGATGAAACTTTATACACTATCTATTGGGAGCCTAAGGAATAGGAAAATCCTTGGGTGGTTAGGTTTTTTATTTTTAAGTCAGTTTTATAGCACCATATTGTATAAAAGGTAGGTCAAAAGTGAAAAAAACTTAATTTTCGAATATCTTAAAAACTAGAGCTGATGAGCAAAAACGGATGCCATATTCGGAATCAGGAGGTCAAATATATACAAAAATAGCTTTAATATTCCAGCCATCAGAAAAAAAAGTTTTTTTTGTAGACCAGTGTAATTTTTAATCGTAAAAAAGTGGATTTTATAATTTTAGACAAAAAATAGAGTGCAAGGAACGCTTGTTTGGTCGCATCTTCTAGGGAATACCCTGATACCGAAGGGTTGAAATTAGAAAAAAATAAGGGGTGAATATAATATGTATTATAAATACAAGAGATATATCACTTCACATGTTACTGAGTAAAGTATAATATTAACCCATTATGTGATTATGTCCCGACGGGACTTGTAAGTCCCACTTCCCAATGTTCTAAATTCGTCCAATTTTCGTCATGTAAGGCCAAATTTAGTTTACATATAGTTGCAGTTACGTAAACTTGACATATTTTGGATGAGGATGAGGAAAATAATTTGGGACATAAAGGGTTAAGCAATGAAAGAAAGTTAAGATTTTTAAGTTTACTAAACAGATGGGTGAATCTGACTCAATTGCTGTCTGCGAAGCACTTGTGCGAAGATGGGCAGTGTTTACTCCGCCTACTGGAGTACTTCTTTCCCAAGGTACCCCTGTTGTGGGGTTGTGGGTTTCCCGATTATACATTTAAAAGGAATTGGCATCATAGTTCTCACAACTGTATTTTGTGTTGATTTTTTGCGTAATCAGGAAGACCAGGTGTGTTTTCTTCAAACATTAGATCTGTGCAAACTTCAAATATCTGTTCTTAAATCAATGATCTGTCTTTTTTGCATCACAATATTCTCCGATGATATATTTTAATTTAATGAACTCCTAAAATCTGGTGAGTTTAGTCTTGTCAATTTCAACATTTTGTCATCTGTTTAATATTATCATTTAAACTATAAAATGCATATATCTTTGATCATATTTCACTCACTTAATTTTCTTACTTAAGAAATTGAAGTAGGTGTAAGTTGTTTCAAGTTGGTTTTCATCGATTTTATTCTTTGGTAATTGTTTTGCTTAAAATGCCTATTTTCCTCATCTCTATTGAAAAATGATAGTTTTTCAGACCTTACAAAATGTATGTTTTGTAAGTTCTTAAGAAAAATTTAATTTTGGGCTTGCTTTAATCCTAATTGAGGTTGAAAAGTGTTGAAAATTAAAAAATCTGCAATACTGGGGAAAAAAGGTAAATCCAAGCAAGCAAAACAATGATTTTTTTAACTATTAAAGGAGTATTCCTATGGAATACAAGTTTAATGTAAGTTATTTGTAGTGCAACTTTGATAATTCAAAGCTAAAAGGACCACCAGACTTAGAACTATCCAAAATTCAAATTAAAAATGTTATTAAATAGGATTACTCAGGGTGCTAAGGAAAATATTCCATTAATCTACAATTTTTATTTAAAGATATTCATGTTATCAAAGTTTCTCGGAACAGCTTTAGAATAAGTCCACTTTTGGTGCAGTGTTGCCAGATTGGGCTATAAGTAGCGGATTGGGCTCCTTTTGTAGGTCCTTTGCGACAAAAATTTCGTTTTGGGCGACAGGCTACTTTTGGGCTACTTAAAAATTAAATCTGGGCTACAGCATTTTTAATTTGCGACTTTTCTGTTTTGAAAAAAATGGACATAATAATTACAAGTGCACTCTTCTAGTGCAGAAAGGTGAGTCATAAGTAATTCAACTGCATCTCTTCCAACTCCTTTTCAATCCCCGCCTTGAAGCCCTGGAAATTTTATAGGGACAAATAAGGGAGTTGTAAGAGAAGACAGATGGTGTGGTAGAGATAAGGGCAAGAATTTTCCGATATGCGATTTATGAATCGAGTATTGATCATATCCTTATAAGGTTTTTAGTATAATGAAATATTTATGTTATGCAAGAGTTCCTTTTCGAATAGCAATAGATTAATTACTTTCAACTAATTCGTTTTTAGATTAACTATGTATCTAAATCTAACTAATTGAAATCTAAAAAGTTCTAATGATATTTTATTCTAAACGTATCATTTTATGAAACACAGTGCTCACACGCCTGCGCCATTTGCGCCAAACTGCGCCAAAACCAAATTTTGATACATACTGATACAAATTGCCTATTTTACCAGCTCCTGCGCCAAAACTGCGCCATTTTCAGAGACTACTACTACGGATTCTTCGTAGTTTCTACGGATGCCGTCGTTAAACTACGGACTACGGATAAAATCGAAAAAGCTAAGGAAAATTGGAAATCTATCATAAAAAGCACTTAGAAGCGCAAGTTTTTTCCCAAGTATGCTCTATTTTTAGGATATTTTTTCTTGGACAGGCGCCAAGTTGAAGTTGGCTTCTTGCGTTGTTAGTGTAATGTGGAAAAAACAACTTTATAGTGGTTGGAAGCCGTCGTTCGGTGTTTACGATCGCATTCTGTGGAAAAGTCGAAAAATAGCGATTTTTCGCGCAAGTACCGTTTTTCCAGCACGTAGTTGAAGATGGCTTCTTTTCACATAGCTGCCAAGTTTTACGGGTTGTCCGTAAAATTTACGGATTTGCACCAAAATTTTTACGGAATTTACGTTTTTTTTGCATTTTTCCTCCGTGAAAACGAAAAAAAATCTTGTTGCGCCAAATTAAAGTCTTGTCTGCCTTTTCTAGGCGTTTGGAAACGGGTAAATTGCGGAAAAAGCCGCGATTTTTCGAGAAAGTTTCGTTTTGTGCGCCGCGTGTTCCGTTCCTTCCGCGACTATTTTCGACGGCCGCGGACGCCAAGTTGAAGTCGGCTTCATCTCGTGTCAGTATTAGAATGCAGGAAAAACTACTTTAACGTGGTCAAAGCCAACATGTCCGATGGTTAGAATCACGATCTTGAAAAGCCGAAAAATAGCGATTTTTCGTGGAAAGTTCAGTTTTATCCGCGATTGCTTCCTACCAGCGCCTAATTTTAGTTGGCTTCCTTTCACTATTGTATTTACATTGTAGAAAAAACAACTTTACTATGGTCAGAACTAATTACTTAGGAGGTGAATTATCACTAGACCTAATAACCCCAAATAAACAAAAATTGATAAGGTGTAAAAATTGGAAAAGAGCTGATAAATTAATAGAGGTTTAAGTTAAGTATTTATGAATTAAATCTATACGCACATTATTTGTCGTAATCAAAATTATGGTTTTCATGTCGTACGAAAAGTTTTACTGATGCAAGTTTAAAATATAATGAAGGGGAAGCTTTTGTAATTTAAAATTACAAAAGCTTCCCTGGCAATCAAATTGCTACAAAAGACATTTTTTTATGCTACAAAACTTGGTTTTACCTGCTACAAAAGGCATTTTTTGTGCTACAAAACTTGGTTTTATCTGCTACAAAAGACATTTTTTGTGATACAAAACTTGGTTTTACCTGATACAAAAGACATTTTTTGTGATACAAAACTTAGTTTTACCTGATACAAAAATTGATACAAATATTTTAAATTGAGTGTGAGCCCTGGAAACAGAATCTGGAAAATTAGCTTTATTTAAGTTGAAATAGCTTTAAAAAATTAAAATATTATGTTTCTAAGTTCTAGAGTATATAATAGTAGATAATTAATAATGTTAAAAGTGTGTTTAACTACAATACTACCACTGAAATAAAATTTGGGCTCCAAAAATTTCAAATCCGCTACTTTTAGAGCTTTGATCCGCGACTTTTTCGTCAAACTGTCTGGCAACACTGTTTTAGCGACTGTTTCCAGCAGGCGCCAACTTGGCGCTGGCTGGAAACAGTCACTAGAAACATTGCAACCCGAACTTCCAGAAATCCGGCAACCTTGCAAACCGGCCGCCATCTTGTTTACCCTGGCTCAAAGCCCAAATAAATAACAGAAACAATAAATACAAGCATGATTTTAGCAAAGTACGTAAAGAACAAACGATAGTACGACCTGAATCAAATAGCATCTTAAACATGAATTTGAAAATTGACTTTAACTTGATTAACATCACCAAATAAACCCCGGTCAACGACCGATAACATGGAGTTTGATAACAACCAAAATAAAGACATTTACTGAAAATTACAAGCATTAATACCCAGGATGGAACAATCTTACCTTATTATTTAATAGAAATTTAAATTAAATTAAATTAATCAAATCTAACGAGGTCCTACGAAAATAACACGCTGTGGATTTCATCGTATACTGTCATGCATGGCCGCCGCAAATGGCAAATGAATGACAAGACCGCAGATTGAACTCAAAGCTGATGGAACGACCAAAAAAAGTAATAAATTATTTCACCTCGAAATTTTAAAAATTAAAGTGAGAATTCATTAAATTTTTATTTTTCAGCCGTTACGATCTCTCTAACTAGCGTATATTATTTTCCAACTAATAATAAATTTGCATAAACATGGCTGCCGGATTGAGCAATCTACTTGACATGAGCAACCGATCAAAAACCGATGAGCTGACACGCTGACGTAAGCAACCGATGACACAGCTGGAGCAACCGATCGGCAATGAAATAATGCCAACTTGGCGACAGCGTAAAAGTGGACTTATTCTAAAGCTGTACCAGTTTCTCTGTTTTATCTTGAATAAATAGCAGGGCTGGCAAAAGGAACAAAATGATTTTTTTGTTCCTGTTCCTTAACAATATTCACTACTAAGCAGCAAGAACAGTTAAGTTCTGGAACCAAATTATTGGGGAGAGCGGGGGGATGGGACATTTGTGTACAAGAATATTTTTAAAAAAATTTAGTATTCAGAGAAGTATATTTACACATTCTGAAGATTTATTGCAAAAAACAACAGTTATTTTATCTTATATTTACTTCAACAAATCTAACTTAAGTGAAAAATACAAAATAGTTAAAATTCTTCTTTAATCTGAAAATATAAGTTTTCCACTGTAATACTAAACGGTACTTTTCCATTATACCGGTGCAAATCTCCCCAAGCAGACTTTTTGGTGACAGCACACAGTCACTGGAACAAATCACACGAAGCAACAGCATCCGAAAGAATGAGATGCACCTGCATTTCCGATCCTTTACTTTATTAGGTTGATAGCATTGAATCATTGAACTGCCCGAATGGATGGATTAATGACTGTTAAAAGACCAACGTCAAGACGGAGCTCTCAGCATTGCTTTGAAAATGTGGAGGCATAGGTTTACCAGCGGCAATATACCGTTTGGCGTTGGTTGCATTATTATTGGCGACTTTATTGCCTGCCCCGGTATAATGGAAAAGTACCTACTAAACAGTTCCAAAACAAAGGTATCTAAATAATTGTATGCAATTAAATGCAATAGCTTGTCAGGGACTAATACAGGTTAATTTTAGTACCGTTTATTGGTACCTTCACAAAAAATAAGCAAACAAAACGGCACCTTCACATAAATTATATGAAATGATAAGTGAATTGTTTAACTAATTGAGTATTTAAATTGGTACTTATGTATTATCCCGTTGACCATTCCGTGACTGTCAAATTCAGCAGCACAGCCATAGAAAAGTCAATGGGTTGTTTACCGTTTTCGGATTCAGCGGTACGGTCGACGGGATAATACTTAAGAACCTTTAAATTGCTATAAAACTGAAGAAACAAGTAATTTAATGCTGCTTTTTAGTTTCCATTGCAAAATATTTTTAAAAATTTCACATAAATGTGGGAATAGAGTTCGATTCTGTATCCATCCTATCTGGGGTATGTATCCAAAATGATATCTGACTGTGCTTTTAGTTGTGCTGTTCGGTGGCCGGCAGAGAAGGAAATCTCAAAACTGAACTGTGTACAGAACTGAAAAGAAGCTATTATTGTTAATAGGGTATATATTTCTTGTAAATACCTGAGATGGAGGTTTTTAATTTTTTCTCGGTGGTTAGCATGAAGTGGCTTTTGGGTCACTCCTTTTTAAATAAACATTTTAACTGAAGTTGATTTATGCCTTATTCATGCCCATATAAATTGAAAAGATCTTACAATTTTTCACAAAAATGAGGGTTAAGTTTAAAATACTGGATTGGTCTCTGCTTGTATTTAGGTATTTAGACAGGGTTCCCACGGTCCTTGAAAGTCCTTGAATTTTTAAGGCTAAAATTAGGTACTTGAAAGTCCTTGAAAAACGTTCTAGGTCCTGGAAAGTCGTTGATTTTTCACTCGGCCACTAATCGAACATAATTTTTTCAGATCTTTCTTTGTTTTTTTCTAGAAATTTTCTTTAAAACTACTCTTATAAACATAACTTGCGTCCAGTTTTACAAACTGACAGGGAAGAGCGACTTCTTCTCTTGTTCCGATTGTATGCGGGAAAAAAGTCTTGTTTTGAAATACGACTAATTTTTAAATGTCTGCGAAAAAGTTCCTTGAAAAATTTTGTCGAGGTCCTTGAAAAGTACTTGAAAGTCCTTGATTTTCAATGTTTTCAAAGAGTGGGAACCATGTTAGAGGAATTGGGCATGTCCCATCCCACCCCAAGTCATAGTGTGGGGGGTTAATTTCATTCCAAAGAAAAATTCAAAGGTGATAATTGATTTTAGTTTAAACATTTTAAGATTAGTTTAACTTTGTCTTGAAATAAAGTGTAAAGACAATTGTTCGATTTGGTTTTGTTCCTAAGTGAAGTCTGACACTGGCTATTGCTTATATTTTGGTCCCTTACGAAACTCTACACTGGCGCTAGAGATATATTTTGTTTTGGGAAGGAAAGTCAATGCAGCTAGATTAAATTAGCTTCGGAAACAAATTCAACACTTAAGCTTTAGTAATGTATATTGTTCTGGAACAAAATTCAATATCCTCAATCTTTTTATCTCGCTTAGTTATAAAAACCAATGCAGCTTTATACAACCACCCAAACCTAAAATATCAAGCTCTCCCCATGTTTCAAAAATGCATGTAATGTTTGTCATATCAAGGACAAATGAGTTGTCTGGCAATATTTAAAGGGCTTAAAATTAATATCTTATCATTTAAATAGTATTTCTATTTATCACAAGTAAATCAGTTTATAGTTAAAATATAAATGTTCAGTTAATATATAAAATTGATTCCTCATTCATATCTCCCTGTTCTCTTTTTACAAACATGTTTATTGGTATTAAATAATTGACTGAATATCGACCCTTTATATAAAGATTGGGAGATTGGGTAGGGCTTTTTTTCCAACTTAATATTTTACAATTTCAGGTTGCTCAGGAGGTAATAGTTGTGTAGTGCATTCTGGTGTTTTTCTGAAATGCCCGAATGCCATTAGCAGTTTGGGAAGCTCCTGTTCATCCTCTTTCTCATGAGAAAAGTTTAAAGGAATATGAGAAAACTAAGTTTGTAAGTATACTCCGATTTTACTGCTGATACTCCCTTTCTCCTTCAGAAGTGTTGATGTTTTCATAGCATGCACAAAATCCAGCGACCAGCACAGACTTCAGATTACTTGGTCACCTCTTGTAGGGAAACTTTTAAGGCATAAGTTCCTATTACCGGATTATTCCACCAAGCGCCTTGTTATTGGCGAGTTTCAGTATTTGGTATGCTATTATGTGGATTGCTAGATATTGGCCATTAACGCTCCCCTGGAGAATAATCCGGTAATGGGAACTTGAGCCACTTTTAAGTTTTGCTGATTAAAAAAACGTAAATGTATGAGAAATATATTTGACTTATTCTTTACATTGTTAAATAAGGATCTTAACAGTATTTTGGTGTGCAATATGACTGGTAATCAGTTTGAAGTCAAAATATAAATTCAATTAGGACTGAAACACTTGATTAAAATGTAGAAAAAGTTCGTAAAGAATTATTTTGTGTGCTGAAATTTTTTGGTTTTATTCTAGTTTGGTAACTTTGTAGTCAAAGTATTTTCCTTAAAGAACTGAGGCTTGGATTTATATCCAGGTTTTCATAAGAGCAAAGATACTCATAATTTTTACATACCAAGTATTTAAATTTGGCATTGTGTATTTCAAGTTTTCCTCTTACATGAGTCATGAGTTAATAGCATTATTGTGAAAATTAATAATGTGTTATGTAAACCTAGATTATGGGGGAAATGTTCTTATTTTTTAAATGTTATTTCAGTGTTTTTGTGATATTTCTGGACCCCTGTGCTGTTAGAAAATTTAGATAATTCCAGCTGAAGAAACAAAAAGAGATAGGAAAAAATGTGTGCAAACAGTAGCTCTTGGGTTGTTCGGAGGGAAACTTATGATTTGGGGGAAATGAGAGAAAGTATGTGCATTCCAAACACACTGTTCCAAACCAAGATTTTAGCATTTGATAGTGCTCAGTTTGGTCCTTTCAGTCCTTTCTAATGAATCTTGCCAGTTGTACTCTAAATTACTGGCTTTCCGTATTCGTGAAAAGGTTAAAAATTTAACATTTAAGTACCCCACAGAAATAATATTCTAAACAGAGGTGCTGAAGTGAATAGATTCCTTTCAAGCTCTTAACAAATTCATTCAATATAGCATGTTTTTTTTTTATATGTGTGTTATGCAAAAAGAAGTTTTCAAATAATGAAATGTGTGATTGTAAATAGTTGTTATGCCTGAAATTATTTAATCTTAAAATATGTTTTAATAGTACTTCCTATTCTGTAACTTTTCAATAACATTGATTTCAGTTACTATCTTACAAATTCTTAGTTTGGATATCTAAATAACTGCTGTCTGTTGATACCATATGAATGACAAAAACTCATGAAGGTTTTGTTATTATTTTTAAGTAGAAAGTTGTTTATTTAAAAGTAGAAAGTTGAAGGGACCCGGGTCCCCTCTAAGATAAGTTATATTTGTTGCAATCTTGACCAATTAACCCATTAAGATTAAAACGCGGAAGTCTTATTGTTACTGTTACACCTTAGTCTCATACTCTCCATCACCGCTTTAGGGTCTTTGTGCAGCCTCTCTCAGAGGACACTGAAACCATTCATGCATTTAAGATTGTAGGTGACAGATTCGGTGGCATCCATCGAGAGTACAGGCTTTTCAGGCGTTTAATCTCTTGGAGATTTCTATAACATTTCCCTCTTTCCGGCCACAGTGATTTAGTGGTCAGCATGGCTGGCTAGGAGCACTCAGGTTCGATGCCTTGTAGCTGGCTTTGTTTATCATTCTTTTCCTTTCTTAAAACTGATGATGCAACTAAAGCTTTTTAATATTTCATGGCTCCCTGCACTGCAAGGCTAACTTTTTGATAAATTTTTCAAGTTCTGAAAACTTTTATTTTGATATGGGGCTAATTTTGATCAAGTGTTAGATTCAAATGAAAGCCGTTATAAGAATTAATATTCTGGAATTTTTCTAACTGAAGCAGTGTTCACTGCTATAATTTTACTTTGCGTATGCTGACTATACAAAAATTATTAAAGCCTTCAAAGCAATCAAATTCGTCTTACAATAAGTTAATAATTTCTATATCCTTTCGTCAGGTTATGAAGGACTCTCTAAACTTTCAAAATATGCAAAAAAGTGGATTTCAGAAAAATATGGAATGAGCTGGTTTTGACAGCAAACGCCTCATTTATCCTGTATTTTTTTATTTTTGCATAAGAGAAAAAAATAATTGCCAGACTCAAAAAATGCTTTAATCTTATAAAAACCAAATTCAATAAATAAAACTGAATTCGTTTGAAATTTCCTTCAAGGGTTTGTATTTTAGGGAAACAATTTATTTTAAATTATTAGTCAATTATTTCCTTATGAAATCAAAATCTTATTTTCGTTTTGATGTTTTCACTCTGTATGGTTTTTATTTTGCAAAATCCTGCCAAATGTTATTTTAATTTGCTTTTAATTTTTCTGTGTGATTACACAATATTTTTCTTAAAAATTTAAATGATGGTTATCTGCTTAATTTTGTTATTATTTTGTTTTGCTTTGCTTTTTAATGTTATATAAAGTGTATTTTTTTGGCTATTATATTAATCTATTAAAACGATTAATGCATTCTTAAACAAGCTTTTGCAGCGTTTTTAAAGTTTCTATATTTTGTTTTAGCATTGTCAAGTCCAGGTTGCCTGCTGACTGGAGTAATTTATTTTTGAACTGTTAAATGAGCACCTAAGCTTTTAAACAAGATAACTTATTAACACTTCACTTGTTGTAAATGTGTTATATTTAGTGTAAAAGGGGTTGTAGAAATGGCAGAAGATAATGCGGTTTCCCCAAATGTGGGAATACTTTATGGACTAGATGAAAATATCAATCCTTTGAATGGTACCAATTTAGTACCTTGTTCATCAGAAAAAGAAGATAATCAAAACATTTTTATAAGTAATACAGATTCTGTATCAATCATTGAACAGCTTTCAGAGTTTACAAACAGGTCATCTAGTGTATCTTACAAGAACAAGAACTTTGATCCTGCAAATATTTCCTTATTCGAAAGCAGAATTTCACATAACACAAGTTGCAATGCAGCATCTTCAGTGTTTAGTAAAAGCAATGTTCATTGCAATACTGATCCAAATGAAATAGAAAATCCTGCTAATCCCATACCATCAACTAGTATTCTCAATCAAGAGGATATAGGTAATGAGCACTTCATGCCAGCATTATCTGATTGCAGAAAAGCAGAAGTAAGTTATCTTCTTATTTCTGTCACTTAAGTAGTTCTGTGATCTATTGATTACATGACAAATCAGCCGATTGTAGCTTTGGCTGAAAAAAGTAATCACTTATTTCTTTGTTTGAAGTGTTTACTGTGTTATGCAAGAAGTTAATCATCTGGTTGATGTTCTTTATTTGATTGTTTGAAACAGAAGTAGTCTTTGAAAGGGGTTTTTAGTTTATATTCTTTCAAAAACTGTGAAGCTCAGTTTCAAAACTGATATGACCATCATGAAAGCTCTTAGCCAATATATTAATTTCAATCTTAATATTATTCAGCCTGTGCACTTTAACTTAGTTTTGCTTATTGTGCATGCATCTCTTCATTTTAAGGACATAGTGCTAGTTTGTGCTTACCTAGTTTTATAAGTTACAAATTGTTAAATTATTAAATTTTATTCATCACTCTCTTTAATTAATTACAGTAAAATCCCGTTATAATGAACCTCACGGGACCGTTAAATTTATTCATAGTAACGGAAATTTCGCTGTAACAATATTTCGATAATTCAAATTCAAATGGTCTGGGGTTTTCTGGACTTTCGTAATAACGGGATCTATCGTTGTATCAGTATTCGTTGTAACGGGATTTCACTGTAATTAAATTCAAACTTTATATGGGAGGTTTTCATGGTGTGACTGGGATGATAAAAATATGCTTTCATTTTTATGAGTCAATATTTTTAGATGGATTTTTTCCATAAAAACAGCTGTAGGATGCTGTTAATTCAAATTTTACTGGAGTTAGTAAATTTTAACCCCCAATATTTTGCTCAACGACTTTTTGAACATAAATTGGTCTTTTAGAGCTATCACATTAAAAAAAAAACAATTGTGAAAGAAACAATGTGTGAGATACTGCCAGTGTACTTTTAAAATATTAAAGGGGGTTCTAGAAGTTGCAATATATCAGTATGGTTTCAGTAGCAGCAGTTATTTATAATTAATTGAATGGATGCAATTATATGACCCATATTCCTAGAATTTGTGTTTGTGAAATTTAGATGACTTAATTAAGGAAGTACTTAATTTGCTTTTTAGTGCAATGCATGCCTAATATAAGATTTTTATAGTCTTCCTTATTTTTTATTTTTTCTATTATGAAAATAAGACTATATCTTAGTATTCAACATTTTAATTTTCAGCTCATCCATGACTCCCTTCCTAATAAGACTGTTCCTGACAGAGAAGAGATCAAGCAGGTTTTAACTTTTGAAAATCATAGTGAAGCAGGTCCTGATGTTGCTGAGTTTTCAGAGGAAGAACTCCGTTCTGTAGCTGAACGTATGTTTTTTTATCAAAGGATTATCATGTTAGATTTTTAACTATCTCCTGATAAGAATAAAAGTATAATATGGTTTGTAGAATTATATTTTTAAAGGATCTTTAGGGGGAATTTGTTAGACCTTTGCATATTTCCAACTATTTAATGCACTGGTTCCCAAAGTGGGCGGTACTTCCCCCTGGCTTTGAAAAACTCCAGGAGGCGGTGGGGCGTTGACTACTTTTAAATTCTTGCTGAATGTCATTTTTATGGGAAAAAACATAAAAATATCTAGGTAAAAGAAGCTTAAAATCCCTTTTTAGCATGTTAAAATTCAAAAATTTTTCTGGGGAGGGCCCCCAGACCACCTTATATCTAGGGTGTCAGATATAAATATTCTTTTTTTAACTTTTAAATAATATGCACAGGAAATTTTCAGTAGGATATACTAAATTCCCATCAGACATAGACAAAGATGACATAGACATTCAGCACAAGGTAGAGAATTATTTTTAAATCAAAGCTGTTAAAAAAGGTAGTCTTATAAAAGGTAGAATTACTACCTAATTTTTTAAATGTTAAGGTGCATAGAAAACTTAACTTTTGAATATTGTCCATATATTATCATTTAATTTTTTATTTTGTTTGGTTATAAATTAAAGTCTTTTTATTACAAAATGTTTGTATAAAATTACATTAAATGTGAGCAAATAAGAGGCAAAAATTTATAAGGGGGCAGTGGAAAACCTTCTTCTTGAAAAGGTGGTCCCAAAAAGTTTGGGAACCTATGATTTAATGCAATCCATTTACTCTTTTTCTGGTTTAAGCCTGTCCAACTATGTACTGGAATTCAGAATAAATACACCATTGCCACCAATATTCTCTAGCCAGTTTCTGCATTATCCAGCCATTTTGTTCGTGATTTGCCTTCTCTTCTCTTCCCTTCTGGCTTTCGAAAAGATATTTTCTTTCCAGGGTTTTCATTTTCATATCTGTATATATAGTCAAGCCATATTAGTTGTGAGGTTTTAACTGTTGTAAAGAAATTTGGATCTCTAAACATTTGTTGTAAATTAAAATTATGTCTTTATTTTCAAACTCTGTATTAAAAAACTGCAAGAAAATTACTCCTGAAGGGAGAAAACCAATGTTTATTTTTGCATATGAATCCAGAATTTTTGGAAGAATTTCGGATTTTACTTTTCTTTGTTCTTTGAGCAGTTGAAATAGTTTTATGTATACTCTAAGGTAAAAGATTAATTAAATTTATCTTCACTTTAGTTTTCAAAGAGCCATCAGCATATGATTTTTTTCAAAAAGCTTCCAATTCTCAAGTAAGTGATTTTTTATGTATATTAAATTTTACTCTAAAGATATGAAGCCAAGATGGCCCAAGACTTTGAAAAGTTCAATGCTTTTACGTTTAATTGGCCGTTATTGTTCAATGTTTGTTTTAATTGTATTTCTGCTAAAAATATATATTACATAAGTTATATAAATATCCATGAGTTACTAATGTTTAAGTTCAATTTAAAACTTTCCTAAAAAGATGTATTTTATTTTAGCTACTGCGGGAATCTCCGTTAGGTCGCCTTTCACTGTTTGTTAAGCTTGATTCAGCATACAAAAGTGGGTTAGAAGGTACTTGCTTTTTCTTTAATTTAATTAGTAATGCAGGGATATTATTAGAGAATACCAGGAGGATATTTTCCTCCTGTAGTTTCTTGCCTTAGATCAAGGGTTGGCAACTGTTCGGCAGTGGTCCACATCTGGGGCAGGTATGGTTATTTCCTGGGTCACCTAATATTTTCAATGTGAATAAATGATTTAGTAATATTTATATAAACATTTACTAGAAATTTATACATTGTTTGACTGCATCAATCACACACAGGCATGATATTCTTCCGATTTTTCTGAGAATTTTCAGATTTTTTCCTCAAACCTCCCACCACAAGAAATTCGGACAAGGTGTTAAAAATAAGCTAAAACCTTGAATTTTAGGATCGAATTTCCAAAAAATTTCTAAGGGGAGTCTCATAACTAAGAAATACTGCAAAATAGCAAATTTTTGGTAAAAAGTCAAAATTTTAGGCTGAGGTTCAGAACAGAAGATATTATTTGATAGGTTTACAATTTTACACCTGAGTTACTTTCATGGGTTGGCAAGTTTTCCGCACTATCACGATTTGGTCCTCTGAAATAAGTGCGGCTCGACGTACCTTAGTAATATAATCAATTTTTAAATTGAAAATGCTTATTTTTCAGGAAGTCAAGAAAGAAGTGCCCAAGATTCAGGACTAGATATCAGTGGGGATAGGTATGCAAATTTTCTATTTCATTTTAAGGTTCTAGCTTATTATAACTCTTTATTTTAGGGGTGGGAAACTGTTTAGTTCAGGGGCCACTTCAAAGAATCAGGTTAACAGAGCAGCATACCATTTAAAATTATTGCATTTTCTAGTTAACTGTCAATTTCAGAAAGAAGAACAAGTTGCTTGACCGTAATAAGGTTTTACATTTAGGGAATGTCAAAATTATTTCTTTGGTATACCCCCTTGAGCACAGATTATAAGTTAGAATGAAGCTTTTGGACCTCCTACAGGTAGGGTTTGAAACCTCCAAAATTTTTTTAGGTCTGCTAGTGTCCCATGGGCCATTGTACAGAACTTTTGAAAAATGAAAAATTTTGATGTCAATATATTATTTTTGCATAAAAAAACTAAAATGTGTTGTATTTATTGAAAATTATGTTCTTAACTTGCAAGTGATAATTAAAAAAATTGCCGCTTATAGCTTGCATCAACCAAAAAAGAATTTGAAATCAAACCGGAAAATTCAGGGAATTTTATTTTAAAAACTGAGTAGAAACCCCGTTGAAATCAAGGCTGATACTAGTATGTAGCTAATTAGATCTTTTAGACCAATAATGTATAAAAAATTATTTTGTTCCTGTAAACATATGTTTTAGTTTTTTCCTTCTGAAAATCTATCTAATTTTTACTAGCTAAATAACTATCTTGATAATTTCTTTTTGAGTTCACTTCTTTATGTTCCTTTTAATGCAATATCTAAACTGATGCTGCCTAACTTAGACTAATTTTTATGATTATATAGTAACTCTTTAAATGCTGCTTGTGGAAATGATAAGGACGATGAAGATGTACAACCAGGTTCAATCATGACCTCTGAAACTTCTGCTGTTGCATTTGATAACTCTATTATTGACATTAATTCGATATCCATGAAAAAAGTAAGAAATATCACATAAATTATGCCCTTCATTTTCGTCTAATCCTTAACCCTGTAGTTAAATTTTCTAAAAAGTAGCAGTTTAGGTAAACTTTTTGTATTAATCTTACAATTATCTATTACTTTTATTTGACTCCTATACTATTGAGCCAAGGTTCTTTATCTCATGAAGTAGTGAGATAGGCCTTGAACACAGACATATGCGGCATGTTTTTTCTGTCTGTAATCTCAATATCCTGCTTCTGGGGTTGTTTGCTGAGTAACAGGGACTGTTGTGCTTACTGTTTAGCTTTTCATTGCTTTGAAAAATAATCAAAATTTGATGTTTCGAAATGATCAAGGCCATGAAGGTTATAAACATTATATTAATAGATTTAGTATTTGTTTATCTTCATACAGTATACTTCACTTTATTAAAGCTAAAGGAAATATACTTTTAAAATACTAATTTATTGTAGTTATGTGTATAAAAACTTAAAAAAAAATACATATTTTTAGATGGAAAAGACAAGCTCTAGTCATCAACAAAGTTCACTTGTTCAAGTAAGTTACTAATTCTATGTTCTATAAAAATGCATGTCTAATACGTATAGGTTTTATGAAAAATTGCAAACTCAAAACTTTTAGGGATAAAAAATAGAAATATTCATCTGTGACCAAAATCCGTAATATGATAATTATAATTGAAGGCGAAAAATAGCCAATCAATAATTGGCCAGAAATAATTAACTTTTGTATTAATATCTCTATATAGTAATTTTTACAATAAATATTTGAAGTTCTTGCTCTGCTTTGTACTTTTGTGAAGTTTTATTGTTGAAAAACAGCTCAATTGGGCTCAGCTAAGAATAGCGTGAACTTAAAAAAATTGTTGTGAATACTATAGCAATGGTTGCATTACATATCCCATAAGTAATATGATTAATTTTCAATAAAAAAGTCTTTTATGCCCTCTCCCTAAAAAATTTTTTTTAAGTGTAAAATTTATATTTTAAGAAATTATTTGAATGATTCTTAAATCAACTTTTTTAAATAACAGGAACATAAATTATTTACCGAGGAAGAATTTACTCAGGCGTTAAAAATGCAAGAACTTCTTTTCCATGAAAAGCAGTTGAAGCGAGACAAAGAGAGAGGCGAACAAGTCAAAGTTGTTGAAAGAGAAAAACAGATGTTAAAAAATCAAATAGTTGCTCTTAGTAAAGGTTATCGAGCATCTAGGTAAGATTTTGGTTGTTTTATACTGATTTAGAAATGAAAATTTTGTTTTCTAAAAAATCATAGTTATGAATTTATCTTATTAAAGTACTCTTCATGTTCTAAATAATTTACTATTCTATTGTGTTGCAGGAGTGTATTAGAAGAATTGTTAAATATTTTTACTTTGTGGCTGAGTGCTAAAGAGCAGGAGCGTGTAGAAATGACTTCTGGTAATCAAAAAGCAGTGAAAGAAAGAGATCAGGTATGCTTGAGCTTTTTGATGCTTTAAAACCTTGCTCTTTTAGGTACAGCTGTGTGATTTTAACTAGAAATAAATAAATTATATCTACTAAATGTTTTTACTGGTGTTGTTTATATATTTGATATTTTTGTGCTGGAGTGCTTGGATCAGTGGTTAGATTAGAGTATATCTGTCTGTATCTTACTTTGAAATGAGGCCGTTGGTGCAAAAACCTGATATCTCCACTTTTAATTCAAATTTACTTTAGAGGATATTTGTCGTGTGTTAGGATTGCTGTGTAAACTTTGTGTAAGATAGGATAAATGCAGTTAAACAGCATTCCTTGTATTTGTATTATGAGCCCGCTGTGTATAAGAAAGTTAAGTTTGTTATTGGTTTTAAAAATTTCAAGCGGACGGTATAGACCTCCTTAGATTTGTTTTTCAAAATGTAGCAACTAATGGATTACCCTCAATCTTAAAAATCTAAAATTCCAACTCTTTTTCACTCAGTTAATTCTCTATAAAAGTTTAAATAAACCCAAGTTCTTTTTTTTTCGTCAGATTTGCAGTTTAAGAACCCATAACTGGCAACAGGCAAATATCTGCATTTTAAGGAAACAATGATTGAATGTGTATCGCTAAATTGGCGAATCTAACTGTGAATAAAATTGGTTTGAAACCAACATCCTCAATTCCTGCTGAGATTGGATGTATGTGCATGGATCAATGTGGCTTCTGTAAAAATAGGTTGTGCATGTGAATGTGTGATGCGTGGGCAACAGTATTTCACCACCTGTGGCTTGGGTCCACAGGTGCTAACTGGGTAATGTGAAGTTAAGTACTGATTTCAGTATGCCTGGAGAAATGACTTTGGTCAAAGTGTGTGTGCCGTGTTCTGTCATTGGAACTAAAAAAAATTCTTAGACTTTTTTTATATACTGAGAATTTGTTTTGATAGTTCTAAAGACTTAAAAAAATATTTTTACGTTTATGTTTAGGCATTAGAAGATCTTCAAAATGTTGAATCTGCATTTGCTGATTTACATCGAAGATATGAAAATTGCAAGTCAGTATTAGAGGGATATAAACAGGTGATTTAATGCTTTATTTGATATCAATTTGCCAACTTATAATAAATGTCTTGAGGTTTTTGAGAGTATTCCCATAAAGCTACACAAAATAGACACAAGATCTCCCCACAGAATTTTTAAATTTGCTCACTATTTCCCTGAAATTAAGTATCATAAAAGAAGAAAAAGGTTTAGAAAAGTTATCTAAGTGGTATTAGTCAATTTTTGCCTTTAGAGAGAATATAGGACTTTTTATTTAATGTTTAAACAATGTTAGGAGAGAATCATTGTCTGATTATTTTAGATTTATTAATGTTAATGTAATGAAATATATTTTTAAGTACCTGTGTTTCATGTAAAATAATTTTCAGAATGAAGAAAGGATAAAGCTTCAAGTTTCTGAAATGCAAGTAAAGCTTAAACAGCAGGAACAAATGTATGAAATGCTTAGATCAAGAATCCAAGATAAATTAGACAGGTATTTCTCTCCTTTTATTTCTTGTATTAGTATGGTAAGTGATTATCTGAGTCTATTATGCCTTTAAATTATTGGTAATTTGCTTTGTATTTTTAATTAAATCTTATGTCTCTAAAAAGACCTGGGGATTCTGAAGTATAATTTGAGGCATTAATGTGTCATTGGCAATTTTACGGTGCTTTATTCACTTTTTCTATTGTTCACTTCACATGGGTATGCACTTAGCACTTAACTCCTTAAGTTAATCATGAGTCTTGTGACAGTTTTTAAAAGGGCATTTTCAACATACAGCCTAAACTACACTCAAAACCCGACTAGTGTACTTTACCCTTCATCTGTTTTATATAAGCTGACAACTAACTGTAATTGCACCAATATGACCTTTGCTATTATCAAAACTAGTTTATATTTACCACAAAACTGTTTAGTACACTACTTTTCTTTCTTTGCAAGATATTTTTTATTGTTTGAGCAGTAAAAATTACTGTGATTTTACAGTTACTTACAATTTATAGAATGTAAAGTGTACTTTTATTACATCCTGCACCATAAAACAATAACCAAACCAAACTTTAATTGCAGTGCTAATGTAGAAATTGAAAGTGCCAAAAGATCTGGTGATGCTGAAGTTACAGTTCTGCGAGCTCAGCTGAAGAAAGCTGAGATGAAAATATCAAGTTTGGAAAAGGATTTAGAACAGAAAGTATGTATTATACAACTTTAATGGACTTATTCTTGGCATACACAGTTTCTGTGCAGTAAGAACACCACACAATTTTGATTTCAAAGCTTTAAAATTAAAAGCCACATTATCACCATTCTAATTATCAGGAAGCAGACGATTGGGAGGATTATTTTGTTTAGTTTAGATTAAGAGAGGGAGGATTGTTTCTTTCTCCTTCGCTTTTGAGAACAGGAAATGTTCGGGAGGGAGGGGGATGCCGGGGCCACGCGAGATTGAGATTGTTTTTCTTCATTTCATTCTTATGCGGCTCCGCAGATACGCGTATTTTCGTTACGATAGATACGCAGTTCTGTTAATGCGGTATTTTGGGGCATTCGGTATTCCAGGATGATGCCGGTCCCGAGAGTGCCGGATAAGAGGTTCGTTACTGTAGTTGTAAGGGCTGGTCGCTCAATATGGTTTTATTGTATATTGTTTTTATTATTTATAAGTTTTTTAGATGCATAGAAATATTTTGCTTGGTTTGCTAAGTGTTACTTTTTTATGAAATTAACAATTATATTCTTACAGAATAAAGAGAATATTGAACTTGGAAGCATATGTGATGATTTGATTGCAAAAGTTGGAAAAACATAACAAACTTGAATTTCTGGTGAAAGACTGGCTGATATGAGAAGCTTTGGGAGAAATGTAAATTACTATTCTGCTTAGCCTGTTATACAGTGCTCTACTTTGTAAATTTGTAATCAATTTGTTCTATGTTGTATAAAATGCAATATATATATATGTATCTTCTAATTTATTTTAAAATATTCTTCAGAGTTTATATGTGTTGATTTTAATTTTATAAACTTTTTGGCTTTGATTCCGCCAAACTAAAAAATGTTAATTTATTAATTTTATATCTAAATGCTTTTTATTGTAAATGTATCATTATTTTGTTACAGAATTTATATTTTACATTTGCTGAAAATATAGTTACTGTGCTAAGTCTGAAAAATCTTAGGTGTAAAAAACTTTCATCTTAGAGGATTCACTGTTATTTTTTATTAGAATAAGCACCAATTTAGAGAAGAATTTGCTTTATCTCACAACTGATATTGGCACAGTGTTGGTTGAAAAAGTTTCTCTCTACGTTTTAACTAAAAACATAGTTGATGACATATTTTCTTTACTGACTGTGCTTTTTACCAATGCAGAATTAAAATAAGTATTCAATCTTATCAGATGTATAAAAGTATGCTTTTGTGGCACACATCTTGATCTAGAATTACTTTTTATTACTACATTTATTATTTTTTGTAAGTTTTTTTGTTAAGAAAATGGGTGCAATTTAAAATACTAATTATGTCTACTGAACTATTGTGATACTGATATATGCATTGTAAGGATAACAGCAATTTTCTTATTTAGTGTACTTAAAAACATTTTAAAACATTTTAATTTTGAAACACTTGATTTTTACACTTCTCAACTGTTTTTTATGTATTAATTTTTGTTCTGTGATTTATTTATGCATTTTTTACTGTAATAAGTTATGTTGTCTAACTATTTAACATTGTTATGTAAATATTCTGGTTTGCATAATCAGTATTTAAATATTAAATATCTTTATAAAATATAAACTTCTAAAGCTTGTAAGTAATTAAGCTGCTAATATTTTTTTTAATAAAGTGGGAACTGCAGTTTAAGTATTTTGGCTTAATTTTGATTGCTTGATCTTTTAGTACAGAGCAATCTATTTTTCCATTTTAATATTGCAATCACATTTTTAATTAACTTTCATTCAGAGAAATACATGAAGTATAAATACATTATTGATCAAAGACTTGAATTATTCAGTTTTCTACTTCAGAGAAATATGCTTGAATTAGATTTATTTTACTGTTCTTTGGATAAATTTGAAAAAAAAAATAGATGAGAAATTTTCAGAAGTTATAGGTTATTGCTTTTATTTTTTGTACTTCCATGTATATAGTTTAATGTTGATTAACTTAAAATTAATAAAATTAATTTTATAAGTAACATATTGTGTAAAGTGAATTTTTTTACTTGTTTTTTAATTAAAGTAAAGGAGTGACAACCTCTGATAGTATAACATGCGAGCGACCGTACAGGAATTGCGCGAACTGGGCAAAACTAACCAATTTCTCCATAGACTAACATTCTGCGAGTTGAACTTATTCTTGAAAACCACCTTTTTCATGGGCGGATTTAGGTGGTGAACCCTGGGGAAGCATACTGGATACCTTGAAGGGGGGCAAGCTGTCCCTATAGGCTTTGGAAACATGATTTTCCCTTATAAAAACGAACTTTTCTCAAAAAGTTGGAAGGGTATTTCCCCCTATGACGACCCCCTTTAAATCCGCCCATGCCTGTTTTTTTTAAATATTATGAGCAAAATTTAGAATGGTCGTTTCATGCTGTGCAAGTGCATACAACTGTGCTAACAGATGGGGAAAACTAAAAGAAGATGAAAATCCTTTCCGTGCGGACACCCACTTCGATAAGGTGTGATGAGGTTTCGGCACGCTCAGTTATTACTCCAGTTTGTTTTAAAGCTCAGTGATCTCAACCCGAAGAAGTTGCATGATTCTTTTTTATTTGTTTTAATTAATCTTAGGCTAATCATTGGTGAAGTTTTTTGTAGAGGGATAGTTACAAGTACAAGAATTTGGTGACTCTTCACTTGAATCATATTATTGGAAACAAAATTGGCTGAGGCTTACTTGCTAGTAAATTAAAAATGTTTTGCATTGCAATATCTACTATTAGAGCTATGTCAGTGTTTTTATAGTGAGAAATCTCCCCCAAGCTGCTGAGGAAATTCATCCCTTGCTACTTTCTGCAACAAAATATTTCACGATTTTTTTAATGTGAGAGAAATTGCCAAACTTTCCCTTGCTTTTCTAAGTATTTCCAAAATCTTAAAAAAGTTTTTTCCACGATTTTATATGCTGATTTTGAGAGAGATATTATTAACGATTGATCTAGAAGCCATAAGAGAAAAAGAGAAGACAAAGAATAACAGTTGCCTTTATGGCAGGCGCGGATCCAGCACGGCTCCAAGGGGGGTCACTTTTCCAAACCATCAGCATCACCTTTACTTTAGAAACAAAATGTTGGGTATTTTCTAAAAAGTATAACGCAAAATCCCCTTGTGGTACCGCTGGGGGGTATGGGGTTCCTTCCCCATTAAAAATTTTGAAATTTGACTTGTTAAAGTCAAATTTCAAAATTTTAACTCATTTTGAGAACATTTTTGGGTCCAAGTGGTGCACTGTAAAGAGTGCTCACCTTGGATCCGCGCCTGCTTTATGGGCAGGTTCTCCTTGGTTGTAATGCGGAAAAGCTTATTTGGCACTAGACACTCAGGGCCGTGTTAAGGGGCGCTCACCCCGGGCGCCGTATTCAGGTATTCAAGAGGGGCGCCAAATTTGTGCCTGAACTTTTTTTACAATTTATTATTATTTTAGTACTTTGCAATTTAAAATTATTTTAGTATTGGACTTCGTAGATTCTTCCATACCTTTGAACGGAACCACTATGAACGTGTTCAAGGGGTGCCAAATTTGTGCCCGGACATTTTTTGAAATCAAAATTATTTTAGTATTGGACTTCGTATAGAGGTATCTTCGATACTTTCGAACGGAACCACATGAACGTGTTCAGGGGGGCGCCAAATTTGTGCCCGAACATTTTTTTTGCAATTATATTTGGGATGGGGGTGCCAAAAAAGCCATCCGCCCCGGGAGTGATTTTTCCACAACACGGCCGGGTCTGCTTTTTATTTAAAAAATCGACCCAAAATTCAAAACGCGTTTATGAGCAGAGTGAAAATTTACCACCTTTGAAAACGAAAACTTGGAGTGCGGAAATCACTGAAATGATGACGAGTAGGAACTTTTTCGAAACTATGATTCAGACTGGTTTGATAAATAATTTTTAATGATAAAATTTGTTTCTATTTTATATATGTGTAGCCTTTTTTTGTAATTTGATAAGGGGCTTCCTCGAAACTTAGTTCCGTTAATAATATTTCTAAACGCCTCAGATCCGCGTAGGAAATTTTTCCAAAAATTCTCGACTATTACGTGGTAATATAGGGGAAAGTGGGGGCTAATGGGACGCAGGGCTATTGGGACAAGTGAATTTTTTTCCATAATATAAATATTTCAGAAAAAATTTTTACATCACTTATTGGTAACAGGTCTAGCACACATTTTCAAAATGGAATATATGTCATAACAATTTTTTTCTGCGCAGGAAAAATACAAATTTGTTTTCAACAACCAATAGCAAAAATTTAGTTTTGTAATTGATTGAACTTCATAAATTTTTAAGAATATCTTAATCTTATTTGATAACACTTTTAGATTGTACAAATACCGGAGAACAAGAAAATATAAATGAAAAAATACAGAACTGTACTAGAAAATAATTATTTCTATAATTGTAAATTATCATACTATGGGGGCTAATGGGACAAGTCTTGTGGGGTCTAATGGGACAATAAATGTGGAGGTAAAACGCTCGGTTCCATCAAAACCGACTGAAATGCTATTGGCGAATTTATCTCCTGGTAGCAAAATATTCGTTTGGTCTATGGCTCAATATGATGTAAGTAAATCAAATTTGGCGATTTATTAATGATTTGGCGCGATTTCTTTTCTTATTAATATTATCGTTAAAACGGTAGCTCAGTGGGACGAGTGACAAACAATCTTGCAATCGGAAGATTGCGGGTTTGTCCTGCTGATCAACTATAGATAATATTCTGAAAAAAAACATATTAATGACGCGAAATGGTATTGTTTGAACCTTTTTGGATTTTTTAAGATGCAGGATTTTTAGGTAATACTGTAAATCTTAAAAAATTCAAAATTATTAATTAAAATATTTCAAGTCAACAAATTCTCTAAACACTAAATTTTGATTCGTTTCGGGAAAAAATATTTTTATCTGTAGAAGATAAAGTTTTTATAATTTCAGAAGTTTAACAGATAGAGTAAAATTATACAGGGTGTATCTGAAATGGTGCAACAAACTTTCAGGGCTGATAGTACTCATCAAGACGAACAAGAATTGGTATAGAAAGGGGGTTCGCAAATGAGTTTTAAGGGGTGAAAATCAGCAAACAAAACTTGCATATTTGTGCAGGAAGAGACACAATTGTTCAATTCCGTAATTTTTTACACCAAAAAAATAGAAATCGTACTTGCCAAAAGAAATTTTAACTGTAACTTTTCAGGAAGTTATCTTTTCGCAGCGAAAGATTTATTCGATCAGTCTCTTTTTTAATGCATGTTCAACCAAATTTGGCAACTTATTAGCTATTTGGCGAAATTTTTTTTGTTTCTTATTTTATCGTTAAAACGGTATCTCAGTTGGTAGAGTAATGAGCCGGAATCTTCTAACTGGCAATCGTAAGATTGTGGATTCTGTCATGTCAATAATTTTTGGGCAATACATGGAAAGAGTACTATTAAAGGATGTGGGTTGGGGTTTTATGGCGTGAGGTCCAAAAATCGGACAAAATTAAAGGATGTGTAATAGTATTTTGAGAATTTTTATGGATTTTTCTACATTGTTTTGTTTTTCTTTACGGTAATTTTTTTTTCAGATAATTACAATGCTTTAAATCGCATTTTGTCTCAACGCAAAACTTTGACAGGTGTTTAAAATTTTTTCACACAAATTTTTGAAAATTGATACTTCAAAAAATTTTGGCAGCATAAAATTTTGTGAAATGAAGGAAAAGCAATCCTTGAAATCCCTATTTTTAAATTAACGATCAATTAGATTACAAAGTATTTGATTCTCATTCGATTCAGAAATCGTTTATTCCGTAAATTTTATTTCCCTACAAGCTACAAGGTATGACAAGGATTTCAAGGACTGCTTTCCTTTCGTTTCACAAAATCTTGTGCTGCCATATATTAATTTTTTTGATCGACCGATTTAAAAAGTGTTGTGTTAAGAATTTCTTTGGGGTCTAAAATAAGTCATTACAGATTACGGGATATTTTTATCTTGTTTTGTCTATTTGATATAATTTTTTAAAACTAGGGAGCTCTTTGTGAAACACCTTTTAAGAAAATGTAATGATGACTTAAATTTTGTATGAAACATATGTGTTAATAACAAAAAAAGAGTTTAAAAACCTAAGAATTTTAAACACTTTTATACTTAAATTCTCTTATTCTAGATGTGACTACATAATTATAACTGTGTTATTCTCATGACAAGACAAAACTAAGAAAATTACAAGTTCTAGAAATACACGGTCGAGATGGGGTGCGAGCTCGGTATTACTTTAGTATTCCTGTGTTGGAAGTAGGGGAGGGTAGTTTATGAAGCTTAGTGTTTCGTCTCGAAGTCAATTTCCTCTAGTCAATACGACAAAATTAAGCCAAATTAATTATTGAAATTAGACAAATTAAGACGAATTAATTTTTTAAATTTTTCGTTTGCAAAGAAATAATTGAAAACCGTATTTACGAATTGCTACGTGAAAACTAGATGGGATGTGAGGTTCTTGGCATGTACTACGGGTGGCCCCCAAAGGGAGGGAGGGTGTCAAAATAGTAATAAATGGGTCACGTAGTACGGGCACTTCCCCTAAGGTGTTTACGTTATCAGCCTTAAAGGACAGACAAACTGTTTTAACCTAAGAGCTTCAAACACCCCGACACCCTAAGAGCCAGGAGCGGATTGCGAATCTTAGTATCAGTACACAGACAAAGTCATTTAAAATTAATTAACAGAGTGGTGACTTAATTAAAACTAGTTTCTAGTAAAATTAATACTGTTTTAGTGATGCTTCACCCTCTCCCCCATTTTTTGTGTATAAATTTATTTTTCCTTTAAAACTTCAGCTATCAGTTTTTGGCATGATTCCTTCTTTCTCCTACCTAACAAACCATGGATTTTCCAATCACTCTATCATGTCATAAATTATTCAATCAAAATTATTTGATTTCGCTTGGCAGTCAGTCTGTAAATCTTTCCCCACTTCTCCAAATGTCTTGTACAAATCAATTTCTTTATTCAATTCTTATTTAGACTGTAGGCATTACCTTCAAAATGCTGAATTTCTTCATGTTAAAAAACGAGCCAGCTGGATGGCTCAGGGGTAATCTACCACTTTTAAAATAAATTTCTCTTGTTTATTATCGCTATGAATCCAACCGGTGTCACAGCAGCTAGCTCGATAGCAGTACTCATGCATTGCTTATTGGAGTTAGCTACAAATCCCGAAAGGTGTGTGCGAGTGCTACGCTTGTTCCCTCTAGGGCTTTAACTAACCGTTGGGTGCGAAACTGCGGGCAATTGTACAGCCGAGAAGGGAGTGCTTCTTACAACGACTAAGGCTGTACATTGTCCTGAATTACATAAATAGTATGGATAATGAATTAAAAATCCGGGGATCTTAAATTCTACATTTTTTTTATTATTTTACTTCTAAAGGTACGATATTAATCAATCAATATGTTTCTATTTAAAAAAAACTTACTTTGTATAACTAAAAAAATATTATTTAAATTGGACCAAATGAAATCTTAATACTTTAAACATGTTGCAATGTCTTTCAAAATATATCTTTAAAAATTATATATGAATTAACAACTTCACATAGTAGGACAGAACTCGCAATCTTACGATTGCAAGACTGTTACGCTACCAACTAAGCTATAATTCAATCATTAATAGTACTACTACATAGAAATTTGAGTTTCCGTAAGAATCACAAAAAAGTATTTGGCGATCACGGATTGGCGAAGTTTTTTTCCCTGTCGAATGCAAAAGTGTTATTGGTGGGAAAACTAGCTTAGTAATATTTGAAGTTGTTTTACAAAATAACTACCGGAATCGAACCATTGTCTCTTCCTGCACAAATATGCAAGTTTTTTGGCAGATTTTCAACCCGGGGTTTCATCCCTTAAAACTCATTTTCAACCCCCTTTTCTATACCAATTCTTGTTCGTCTTGATGAGTATTATCATCCCTGAAAGTTTGTTGCACCATTTCAGATACACCCTGTATATTTTATCCAAATTTTAAATAAATTTTTTGACTACTTTCATTATTGGAAATAGTCTACAACATGTATTACAAGTTCCTTTCAATACTACTAAATTTTTTACTGATTTTTAAGCATTAAAAAGTTTAAAAATAAATGACTGAACTCTATTTGAGATAGCTGATATTTACTAAATTTGTATAATGAAAGGATCAGAATTTTAGCTACAAGACGTCACACACACATAATTTTCAAACACCATCTATCTTTGGCGAACGAGAATTGGCGTCCGTTTTCAGGTTTAGATTTCCTTCCGAGTGCACAGGTTTTGGATCTAAAAACTATCTTCTAAACCATAGTTTCTCAAACTGTGGGTCGCGACCCACTGGTGGGTCGCCAGTCAGTTTTTGGTGGGTCGCGAGGAGATTTTTGATTTTTCTGAATATGAAGTACCTTTTATAATTTCTACAAACGTGTTATTGACTTTTGAATTATCAAACTATTATTTGAACTTTTGAAATTTATCAAATTACCATAAAGTAAAAAGAATAAAAATTTGAGGGAAAAACTAAATTACTTGGTGTCGAACAGAAAAGGCAATTAATGTAAATACGTACTAAGTGCTATGTTTGTCACTTTAATATGGTGATAATGCAAATCTAGCCGGTTATTCAAAGTATATTGGGGAAAAAATTCAGTGTTTTTCCCCATCCACACCAGGGAGAGCAATGCAAAGTTTAAGAATTTTCTTAGGAAATGATGCAACTGCAATTTATCCCATATTGCTAAAAAACAAGTTAAAACCATGTTTTTAAGGGTCAAATTTTAAAATTTCTCTGGGGGAGGACCCCCAGACCCCCCTTTTTATTGTAGGGATCATTGTTAGCCCACAATTAAACTATTTCATACGCTCAAATTCAAATATTAGCTTTCAATTTTATAAAAAGGTAATTTCTCTTCTAATACGTGCATGTAATAATTTAGTTTTGTAACTAAATAGTTGGTGAACACCCCCAGTCAGAGAAGTTAAAATTCTGTGGGGGGCATGATAATCATCTCAGTTCAGTTAATTATAATTAACTGAAGTCGGTGGGTCGCATTAGATTTGGTGTCTCATAAGTGGGTCGCGATGTTAAAAAGTTTGAGAACCCCTGTTCTAAACAATTCGTAAAACAGGTTAAATAACATCTTAATTGTTATGATAGTATAAGCTATTCCTTAAAAATTATAGATTGATTCAGGGACCTCATATTTGTACAAATTATAAAAAATTCTAATTGATAGCATTTCAGTCGGTTTTGGGCAATAAATGCCGGAATCGAGCGTTTTACCTCCTTTACCTTAAGGAATTGTATTTTTCTGAACGTATTAGTGAAACTACAGAAATTGTGGAATTAAAATGTTTATTGGTGGAATTTCATCCTCAGCGATATTTTTATATTCAATATAAGTACCATACGTTTATAATAAAGGCATTTAAAATTTAAAAATTACTTTTATTTCTGAATTATAAAGCATGTCCCATTAGCCCTGCACTGTGTCCCAATAGACCCCACGTATGGGGGCTAATGGGACAGTAGCATTAAATTACAAAAGTTGAGATAACACTTAGATAAATAATGTTATTTGCTATCCAAGAATATTTTTATAAACTTAAATGTAAAATCTTTTAAATTCCAAAAAATTATAATAATGACTTTATTTATGCTCTTTTAATAGCATTTTTAAAAAAAATGTCCCATTAGCCCCCACTTTCCCCTACGGCAATTACGGCATATCCCATCTCTTGCTTTCGAAGTTAGTTTTCATTGGCTGCTCAAATTATGTTAAAATGGGATTTGTCAACTAAAAAATAAATGTCAATTGAAATGGATAAAATAAAGATCACCTTTTCATGTATATACAGCATAGGTATCATCATCAGCACATCATGTTCAGGCCTGCAGCGTTTTTCATGATATTGCAAACAATTTATAATTTCTAACAGAAAGTTTAAAAAATCAAATAACAGTGAACGCGATACTTTTGATTGTTAATAGGCTACTTAAAATAATTGAAACAGCAATTGAAAATATGTCTTTCAAAAATTAGAGGATCGAAAAAATGAAACATCTAGTCTCAAGTCAATATATACATTCCATAATCCATAGCATTTGTGAGTCATAAGTACACAAAAAACGTTTAATACTGTTCAAAGATGACGCCACCGCAATAAGTTGGGACAGTGGGGCGAGGATTGGTAGGGACTTGAGCACAGTGGCGGATCCAGAGACTCGGTTTGGGGGGGGGCGATCCTATTTCATGAGCATTCGAAATACAGTGAAACCTGTAATTTTTTACCTAAGAATAGTGCTATATTGACGAAGGCCGTTACTAGACTTCCTTTTCGGAGGGGGAGAAGACTTAACATTTTTTATTTCACGAATACATTAAGTTCTAAATTAATTAGTTGCATGTAGAACTTAAATCCTTGTACAATTTCTGTTAAAGTTTTTTAAACAAAGCAAGCCCTAAAGTAAAAATGGGGGGTCTTGGGGTCCTCCCCCAGAAAATTTTTTGAAAATTACCCTTCAGAAGTAGTGTTTAATCTCATTTTGGAGCCTTTTGGTTACATATACAATGAGGGCCAGTTTTTGGAAGTCGTAGAATTTTTAAGGAAAAAGCTATTTAAAAATTGATGAATAAAAATATTAAAAGTTTAGTAAGCAAGAAAAGAAACTAGCTCCTTTAAAAAACACACTGTATTGTAGAAAATATGCTGTACTCGTTCTTTTTCTGTTATAACCAATTTTTAGTATGGCACTGTATATTTGGACGGCTTTTTTCAACTAAACTCTACTCTAATTTCCACGGCTAGGCTACAGCTCGGCGTTTCATTGGTTCAATCACTAAGCGCCGAGACTGCTACGTAATCACGAGACCTACAGCGCATGCGCCACTGGCCGTTTTGGCCGTCCAAATATACACTTCGTTTTAGTATTTATAAATATTTGGAAAATTTGATGATGCATCGGAAGGTGCATCGCATTTTTAAACAGCTAAATAACTCTAGCTAGAACTATATAACTTAAGGTGCCTGCCTACCAATAGAGGCTTTTTTATAATAATTAAAATTTTGACCTAATTTGTGGTTAATACAATTAAATGCATCTAAAAACTATGAATAACATAAAAAAAATTAAAATATTGATTAAAATTTTCATATTATTGAAGAATTTATGCATGAAAATCGCAAAAAAACGTCTTTCCGCAAATCAACATAACTCAAATTCATATGAAGATATTTTTGTTTTGTAAACTTTGTTATCCTCGTGAACTTATATTTTAGGAGGCCTACTACTTTTATGTCTAAATTTTTAATATCAAAAGTTACAGAACCAAACGTGAAAAATGAAAAAAAAAACCCACCAAAATTCAGTAAAGTTTTAAGTTATACTATTCATAAAATAAAAAATATTGCACCCACAACCAAAAAAATAGTAGGGCTCCTAAATCATATTATGTCAAGTATTTTCCCCAATTTTTATAGAAATCCATTCATAATATTTTGAGTTATGCAGTTTTGCGGAGAAGGGAAATAGCAAAAATGTGATTCTGAGAAAAACGCGAATTTCTTTATTTTTTCCTTAATAAAATGCCTATTTAGCTGTAAGTAAAATGTCTGTAACTTTGGTTCTAGGAAAGATAAAGACAAAATTTAAACTGATTTGGAAAGCTTAAGATGTGCTTTTTGAAATAAGACAATAAATTTTTTTGAATTTTGGGTCCAAAACGGCGTTTTTTAGGTAGGCAGGCACCTTAAAAACCTGAAATCAGTCCCATTTTGTTCGTTAAATTTTTGTCTTTGATTTGATGTGCATCATGACCATCATTTTCAAAAAGTTTTTTTTTTTCAAAATTTAAAAAAGTGAAAAAAAAATTAAATAAAATTTTTTTTGAAAAAGTATTACAAGCCTTTTAACTCTTAAAATGAACATAACTACCAAATTTTAAGTTGAAAATGAAATTTAATCATGTATAAAAAAATAAAAATAATAGAAATTTAGGCAAGTCCCTAAAATTATACAACAAGAGCGATGGAGAGTTCATAAAATCGCTTGAGGGTGTTCAAGAACAGTATAACATATCTTATGCCCCTGGTTTGCACTTGAATTTCAGAAATTTGGGTAAAAACAACCAACTTTTACTCAGCGTAATTTGAGAAAAATTGACAGTTTTTGCTTGATTCCTGTTGTTCCAACCATTGGCGTTGTCGGATCCTGAAAATTGGGAGGGGACGCTTCACGGATTCGAGATTCCTTCCCAAATGGTTTTCCCAAACTATTGGTTAACTAACCACCCCAAAAATAATTGTTTTTTTCGCCCTCGTTTAACAATTTTATGGTGGTTTTGAATCAACTAATTAACTTCTGCCCCAAGTTTTTGTGAAATGTTTGTAACTTTTCACTAAAAGAGGGGTCCTGGAGGTCCTCCCCCAGAAATTTTTTTGAAATTTGACCTTTTAAAAAACAGGCTTAAACTCATTTTAAGAGAGTGTCGTACGATTAGTTTCAAAATAACATTTTTTGTGCTTTAACCAGTGCCGAGGCTGGATTTTTTTGAGGGGGCATAATTAATTTTTTTAAAACTAGAAGCAAAATTTTTTGTTGGGATAATGTTTTCCCATTCTCGCACTTGCTTCAACCAACTCTTAATGAAATGATGTTCTAAAATCTAAAACATGGGGTGTCCGTCCCCTTCTTGTATAGGGTAGGTGGGGGCAAAGCCACGCAATTTTCAGTATTTTTAACATTGTTGTCGAAAGGGAGCAGTGGCGGATCTACGGGGGGGGGGCTTTCGGGCTGAAGCCCCCCAAAACGTCTAATATATTTCTCAGTTTGTCAAAACGCAAAAAATCTATATCCGAAATTCGGATGAGGCGTACCAAAACGAGTTGAAAAAGTGGGGTTTTTGACTTAAATTTCCAAAAATTTTCTGGGGGAGGACCCACAGACCCCCCTTTTAGTGGTTTGTGTTGGATTATTCACTACCTTTTACGTATTACCATTCACATGAAAATTCAATTGGATTATGAAAATTCTTAGCCCCCCCAAAACCAAATCCTGGATCCGCTACTGAAAGGGAGTAGATAATCCCAAAATTTCAATTGGAGATGTTAGATTGAGATCCTACCTACAAAACCAATCCAAGTTGAAACTCTTATCGATGGTATTTTAGGAGAAATTTACAATTTAGTAGAAAAAAATTCACGGGGCTTTGCCTCGCAAAATGGGGCAAAGACCCGCACTTGCAAATCTTGGTGTCCAAATGAAATAAACTGTAATAAACAGAATTTTTCATTATAAAAACACTAAAAATAATGCTCTTAATGTAGTTTTAATATTTCTAAGCCAACAACCAACAATATTAAATATAAATATGATCAGTTTTAATGAAAATTGTCAACCCGTTGTAGCAATTAATTTCAGATTGACCAGATATCTTTCAAAAGGGAGAAAGGATGGTTTCAGGTAGAGGGTTGGCATCTCGGACACCTTTATTAACCTCTTTAGAGATCAAGTAGTCCCATTTTCCTTTTGGGACGAATTCCTGAGCTTTTTAAGCTGCGTAGATTTGCCCCAAAACACCTGCGTGGATTTGCCCCGTTTTACTTTATTTTGAAAAACAAGCCTTATTATTTTTAGAGACATGTTGAGGCAATTCTTTCAAAATGAAACTGAAGTTGAATTGTTATCTTATCATTGGGCTATTTGTTTGTATTTCTCCTCAAGCCCTATTTTATGTAATTTTTAAGTAAAAGAACAGAAAAATTACATCAAAATGATGAAAAACAAGCTTACAGCATTTTTAAACTCATGAGTGACTTAGGGGTACGAACTTTCGCAGAACAACCCTAATAACACAAAAGTCACAGTGACGCCACTATAACGTCACTGAGGGTCACACAAGTCACAGGTCACAGAGTGACTGAAATGCGTCTACACAAAGAGGTCACATTGTGACCGCCATCGAATAGAACTTGTGTGAGCACTCTGCAACGTCATTGTGACTTCTCGAGGTGACCGTCACCCCTAAGTCACCTCGTGACGTCTCTGTGATTTCACCGTGTGACCGATTAGTGACGACATGTTTTAGTAGGATTATATTGAGGTATTTCTGATTTCAAGTAAAAAATGCACTAAAAATAGCCTGAAAATACTTAATTTCAAACTTGAAGCAATTGTTAATTTTATTTAATAGACGAGATTAGTGTGACGTTTTTTGTTTTGTTTGGAAACGTAAATTCAGTCTGTGATTGGTTCCGTGAACTGTACGGACAGTACGGATCCGTATGTAACCAATCACGGATCGAATCAACGTTTCCAAACAAAACAAAAAACGTCATCACTAATCTCGTCTATTTTTTCTAATTTTAGAAAAAAAAGTGGTACCACCAGCATTAAAATTTCAATCTAAAATATATAAATATCTGTTATAAGTTAAATCTCCAAAGGGGACTTTACGCAGGACCTAGACGCAAACCTTTTCTAGTAGCTCTAGCTATATTTTGTATGCTAGAATATCGAGGTTTTTCTAAAAAGCTTCAAATTCAAGTCATTAGGTGACCACTAAAGGTTTTCTGAATGTATACAAGTAAGCAATAAGATAAAAAATTAATCTGCCATGTATATGCAGGGCCGGACTGGGAAAAAATTTCGGTCCGGGCATTTTAAGTCTGAATCGGCCCACCGCATAATTTTTATGGAAAATATAACTTCATAGAATTAAAAATTTCGGGGGGGATCGTGGGTACCTCCCCAAGAAATTCTTTTGAAAAATTGACCCCCTAAGAAATAGTCTAAAATCTACCTTGAAGTCACTAGTTGGATACGAAACTCAATATAGACTTTAATTCTTTGTTGGTAAATTCAGTGGGTAGAAAAAATTTCCATCTCAACGAACTTAATATTAAAAGAAATTGTGAATAATGTAGCTGAAAATAGAAAGGGGGTCTGGGGGTCCTCCCCCAGAAAAATTTTGGAAATTTTACTCTTAAAAGTACTGTTTTAACTCATTTGGGACCCTTTTGGGTGACATCCGAAAAGGTTCGCTCCTTTTATGGTGTAGAATTTTTAAAGATGAAACCAGGAAAATTCGTTCATAAAATATTTTAAATAATATAATATGTTTTTGAATTAAGTAATTTATGCCATCTTTAATGAATTTAATTGCTGGTAAATTAATGGGTTTAGTGGTCGCACAAAAAGGATTCGCGGGCCGCTAGTTGGAAATTCCTGCGGAGTGAGGATTCATTTTTAAAGGATCTTTTTCATTTATACCACTGTAAAATATTTTGGTAGTAGGCGGCCCACAAACGGCCCTCGATGAGTAGCGGCCCACCGGGCATTTGCCCAAATGCCCGCATGGCCAGTCCGAGCTTGTATATGAACGGACAAAAATTTCGTGACTACTCTGCGACGTCACATTCGCGTCACGTAGTCACAATCTGGTTGTACTGTAACTTCAGAAGGAAGTCACGAGTGGTCACAGATTTTGGTAACAAATTGCGGACATTAAGCTGTGACTGTGACGTCCTGGTGACTTCACGGTCATGCCCGTGACCCCAAAGTGAAAGTCACAAACGAGTCACATATTGGTCACCTGGCTATTAGGGTAGAATTATAAGGGAAAATGACCCTCATTGTTCGTTTTCCTATTATTACCTTAAAATTAGAGGCCACTTTAAAAAATTCCATTTAAGTTTTCCTTGCAAATAGTTTGTGGGAAAAAATATTCCCCCCCAAATGTTTGGGAAAACCTAATGAATGTAGCGGTTTTTTTGTACAGTGAGTTAAGTTTTTGCGTCGATATTTTATACTACCTTCAACTACCATACGGAAGATTATACCTACTATTTAAATAGGGTCACTTGGGGGTAAGTGGGTCACTGGGGTAAAGTGGGTCACCCTCTCTATTTTAATTATGTACAAGAAATTTCACACTTACTCGCATTTATTATGCTACAGTTTGTCACACTGATGGGTTTTGCATATGCATTTGATTTTTGTTTAATTTATTTTGAAGATTATAGAACTAATTTAAAATAGATTCCCAGAATGGATTTTTTTAGAGTTCAAAATGCATTTTTCAAAGTATTTCCAGCTAAGTTTTCATTATATTTTGATATTTGTTGAACTGTTGTGCAAAGTATAACTTAAATACATACTAAAATTTGAATTTTTACAAAATTTTTAATTAAAAAGTGTTTAACGGGGGGTCCCACTTGCCCGGTCATTTTAGCCTATTGGGGTAAGTGGGACCCCTCTTTATGGAGTAAGTGTGAGACCCCTTATTATGATGCAAGTGGTTCTAGAGGGTCCCAAATGATATAGGAACTATTACTGAAGACATGGACAGATTTAAGGGGATTACAGGGGCAATTTTCCTTAACATTTTCAGAAAATTTCGAGCTATAGTATAGGAAGACCTTTTACTCACCACTTCAAAATTTATAAAAATTCATAAATAATCTGATCGACATTTTATATCAATTTTGCGTTTTAACTTAAGTTATGGTGAGTAAAGTGAAATATCTCATCAATAGTGTTCATTCTCATTTAGTGTGTCCTATTTCTTTATTTATCTTACAATGTTTACTAATGTGCCAAAATAAATTTTAATCAACCTTATCATGTTTTTTCAACACTGTTTCATATGTTAAAGTAAAACATATCCCTTTGGCCTTTCAAAACATTTTTTAAAATACTTATTTTGTTTTTCATTTCATTCTTACCTTGTCAACTTGTCATTCTGATTCTAATGAGAGTAGATTTCTCAAACATGGATACGGTTATAGTAAAAATTTTATATTGAAATTTTATGTGTTTTATCAAGTATATCACTTACTTCCTTTTAAGTTTTGCTTGCTTTAAATATAAATAAAGAGTGAATGACCCACTTACCCCATCTCTTGGGGTAAATATGGAAACTTGGGGTATTTTCCAGAATGAAATGTAGAATTTTAACTGAACTTCTTATATTTGTGAAGATTTTAAGGTAATCTTAATCTAAGAAATCTTAATGTAAGAATCTCTTAATCTAAGAAACACATCTTGTGTAGTTTAAAATGTTCTGTAATAATTTCGTATAATTTTTTTGTTTTTTTTACTTCTGGAAGATGCATTAGTACTTTTATTTACACCTCATCCAGGGGTTTCTATACTTTTCCATATCACGGCATCCTTAGAAACTTTTTTATCGCACCCCAATCCTAGATTTGTGACCACCAAATATATCATCATCTACAAGGTTTCCCAAGATAACTAACTGTCCATCCTCTAACTTTTGTGAACCCCTACACAGGGCCACCGAGAGCCAAGTCGGGCCCCGGGGACAAGGTTGAGAAGCGGGCCCCCAGTGACATACCTATACTTCTCATTTCGAGGTGGGGGCAAAAGTTTTCTGAAGGTACCCCCATGCACCCATGCATTCATAGGCTTAATGTAGTTTTTAGAATATTTCTAGACAAGATCTGAATTTCACTCAACTTAAAATATCGTTTTCTTGATAATACGATGAGCAACAAGCAATATAGGGGATCTGGGGTCCCCCCGGAAAATTTTTGAAAATATGCCCCTAGAAAACTGGGAATTTACTCAATTTTGGACCTTTATGTGAACAAATTAATTTCCAAAATATTCAAAAGGATATCCGTCTTAGTACTCAATATGAAAATCTTTGGGTCCCGGGGGATCGTACCCTCTCGTCAGACGTGCCCCTACAGATATAGTCACAAAAGTGTGGTCTAGGAGTAGGTGATCACTATCCGATGAAGTCAGTTACAAAGAATACTATCTGATGCAACAACTTTCAATGCCCCCTAGTATCTATGTTAGGAGTTAAAATTTTTATTTTAAGTTTTAGAGATTTGCTAAATTAGTCAGTTACAAAGTTGTGGAGCATCATCAATTTAGAACTAAAAGACACCTTTTGCAGAGAAATGCCTTGAATAAAACCCCTTAAACGCCCGCTTTATCAGGTAGATTATAAACGTAGTTTTTTACGTCCTAAAACGCTCCTCATAAAGCGAAAATTAGAAATTTTTATTTTTATTATGTAAGAATACTTTTAGTCATTTACCTAAGTCAAAAAATTGAAAATTTCCCATTTTCACCTCAAGAGGAGCGTTTTAGGACAAACTACATAAATTCTACCAAATCGGGCGTGCGTTTTAAGGGTTTTATTCAAGGCATTTCTCTGCAAAAGGTGTCTTTCTATACTAAATCCATGTTTTTCTACGACTTTTTAACTGAAAACTGACTAATTTAGCAAATCTCTAAAATTTTTTAAATAAAAATTATAACTTTTAACATTAACGCTAGGGGCGTTGAAAGTTTTCACATGGTTACTTAACTATACCTAGACCCCACTTTTATGACTACATCTCTTGGGCTAGAGATGAAGGGGGTTCAAAAGTTGAAGGGGTTGGAGGTTGGACAGTTATCTTGGGACACCCTTTATGTGTAGTATATATATTTTTATTCTGATGTACAGTACATGGTGGGGGCTGTACACATGGGCGGATTTAGATGGTGAACACTGGGGGTGCGTACTGGAAAACTTGGGGGTGCAAGCTGCCCCTGAAGACTTTGAAAACATGATTTTCCCCTATAAAAATGGAATTTTCTCAAAAAGTTGGGGGTGCAACGCACCCCCATGCACCCCCTTAAATCCGCCCATGGCTGTACAGTACATGGACTAACTAGTCCTGCGGACCACTACTTTGCAAACCTCACTGGTCCTCGACCAAATTGGCTGGTCCGCCAAATTAAAAAGGACGGGTTTCAATTTTTTTAAAGTAGCTAGTACTGCATTTTAAATGAAAACTAATAATTAATAAAAAAATAGCTAAACAACAAACTAAATAATTTAGTTCGAAAATATTTTAGTTAAGTGCTTTTCTTTATTAAATGTTGAAAACAAAACTTTTAATTAGTTTCGCAGCAAAAAAAGAACGCGGCTAGAACTGGAGAGAGGGATATTTTTCACCACTGGTCCTGTTGACCAGTCATTTTCTGCTGACCATAGTGGTCTGAGCCGTTTTTCAGTGGTCTCGGACCAGCAGACCACCGCCATTTTCGAGCGCTGTGCTTATGTCAATAGGATCAAGAAAGCAGATAGACATTTTTTGGCGGGAAAGAGGGAAAATTGTTCGCACTTCAGAGAAGTTCCTCCGCTGAGTAGTCCCAAGGTGGGATCTGCGCCCACGACCGAGTGTTGTCAGCAACCACGTGTTTTTCGCTCTTTCCCGAGCGCCAGGCGGCGCTAGAAAACGAGTCTTTGAGTCCGAAGAGGAGAGAGCATCATTCGACCGCATCTTCCACTGCTAATTATGAGTATGCTCCTGAGCCTGCTGCTCACCGCCCCGTGGCTGACCCTCAGCTGCCCCTCGGACATGCTGGTCATGTACCGCATGGTCCTGCACACCGAGTGGTCAGAGGAGACCTTCCCCAAGCAGTATCCCGAGTGGAGACCCCCTGCTCAGTGGTCAGTCGTGATTGGTGAGTCTCTGCTGGAAATTGTTCAATTGCTTGGCGGGAAGTTTGTCTATTCCTTAGGACTCTCTCATTCACACTGTTTAGCTTTCAATGTTGGATTCACTCCTGTGAATCGCTAGTTTGCATGGAAATGCGAAGGAGTAAAGAGTGAAACGCCAATTCACGCTTTTCTCTTTCAATGATTCCTTCAAAATGAACACTGAAAGTCTGAATGGGCTTTACTTCTTTCACTCTGGGCAAGGTTAAATTTTATGACGATGTGGTATAGTAAGGGAGAAATATATTGATGGATCTTTCACACTGTTTAGCTCTCAATGTTGGATTCACTCCTGTGAATCGCTAGTTTGCATATAGAAATGCGAAGGAGTAAAGAGTGAAACGCCAATTCACCCTTTTCTCTTTCAATGATTCCTTCAAAATGAACACTGAAAGTCTGAATGGGCTTTACTTCTTTCACTCTGGGCAAGGTTAAATTTTATGACGATGTGGTATAGTAAGGGAGAAATATATTGATAGGTAATTCTTTATCGGTAAAAGTTGATATTAAGAGGTTTTGACTTAGATAACCACTGAAGGAAATGGAGGATTTTTTACGAACCACCAATCAGTCAAGATTATAACAATAACTACGAAAATTTAAATTTTATTTTAATGTATAAAAAATTCTTTATTTTTTAAGTTTTTTATGCATTTGTTACATAAATATTTTACAAGTAGTATTTCTTGGTGATTTCAAAAAAGGTAAACGAAGGCTTGTTTTGTCCCTATCAGCGGATAAGTGTATTCTCTTAAGAACTTTTTTTATCAGGTATGATAATTTGCATAATCAGGCATAAATAATTTGCTACAAATACACTTGATGGTATAAGCAACATTGCCAAACTTTAACAAAAAAAATTAAACATTTCTTATATTTTGAATTTGATCTATATCTTATATAAATTATATTCCTTATATTTTTTTGTCATTTAAATAATGGCGCACATGTTAGATAAGAATAATTTTTTCAATTTATACGGTATTCAATTTGTACAATTAATTTCGTTATTAATGGCTTGACGAAAAACTAAAATAATACCCCAACTTTATGAAGTTTTCATCCAAGGCAATTTCAACTGTTAGCTTTAGAAATAATATAGATATAGGGTGAACTGCCCAGAGAATGAACATTCCCAGTAAATGAACAGTCAACCACATAATCTCAAATAAAAAGGAATTTAATTGCTTTGGAGGCTTCCAATAAAACTCAGTAGTTACAGGAAGATCTCGTAAATGTGGAACAATCGTTCACTGAAGCAAAATCTTTGAATTGTAACTATGAAAAATTTTCCATTTAAATCCAGCTGGTTGTGATCGAAAAAGATACCTGCTGATCAAGAACTGACATCTTTCAGTCATATTTTTTTGAGTTTATAATGAGCAGTTTATGCCTTTTCTTGTTTTTATCGATTATTCAAGGGTTTTCTTTGTTAAATATTAATGTAGAACGCTACATTTTGCAAACTGGGGGAGATAGGGGTTGTTCATTTATACTGGAATGATTCACTGACATTTCCCTGTGAATGAACGGCCGTTCATTCACAGGGTAGGCCTTTTCACGTAGTTAGCTTTTTTACCAGTAGTCTACGTGACCAGCCTACTACGTGAATCTTCGTGGTTTTAAGCTTATTCGATCTATAATGTGGTAAATTAAGCTAGTTGTAATGCACAAGGCTTAAAATTGTGCATTTCTTGTGAATGAACCGGGTGTGTTGATCAGAAAGTCTATGTTAATGCATAGTGTTTTGTAAATTCGCTTGACAGCTTTAGTTTTAAACAACAATGCCTTGTAGAATCATGTGAATAAGGTTCTTCTATGTTAAAGGGTCCATTTCATAGTGAATATATTGAGATGGATTATATGTCTCTTAGTGGCCAAATTAACAGTTTAATAAAAAATCAAAGATAAAAATCTGAAAATACTTTCACCATATTGCTGAGAAAAAGCCTGTTTGGAAACGTACCTTATTTTAAAAATTGAACGAGAAAAAGCCCTGAAAATGATATTTAAAGTTGGAAAATCGCATTCATGTTCATTCACTGGGCAACCCACCCTATAAAAATTTTTATTCTAAATTAGACAATATGTGTACCAATAGGGTTATTTTTTCTTTATATTCTTCGCTTTACATTTCACAATTTAGAATTTATATGAAATTAGACTTGTGTGTCATAAATTTCAATTTTTTAACGCTTATAGTAGATATTCGAACAAATATCGAATAATGTTTGTTGAGGCATTTATTTATTCATTGTTAATTTAATTAAATTAATTTAAAATATCAAACCAAAATGCCTGCAATAAAAACCCAACACGTTTTACTAAGGAATTAAAAATACTTAGGAATTTAAAATAGTTAATTAAAATGAATCTAATAAAACTTTTTTGGACAAAATACTTTCATAAACAATACTTTAAAATTTCTTATAAAACATACACTTAAACAAAATAAATCAAATTAAATAGTAGATGATCGGGATGAATTTCTGGAGGATCAAAAGTATTCTCTCTATTTGAGCTGTTTCGAGTATTTTGATAAAACCCAAAAGAAAAACTATTACAAATTAAAATGCTCAAGTATTTATTAGTATAAATATAAATGATAAGCATTTTGCTTACACAAAGTTTGAACATAAAAGTAAAATAAGTGCTGAATGCTGAATTTAAGGGAAATAAAGCAAAGCCCTATTTGAATTGAAAGAATTTTTATAAATTTTATTGATAACATAATAAAATCATAGATCACGTAAAAAATTTTTGTTATGGAAGTCGAATTTTTTTAAAGTTTTCAAATTCTACTGCTCTTAATATTAAAAAAATATCAATAGGTGCCTGGGACATGTGTAAGTTGGTTATTTTAGATAATTTCAAATATTTGGTTGTGTGAATCAATTCCAAAATCGGTTAAAAGTCATCTAATAAAAAATATAAAATAAAAAAACGATCGTTCGAACTCCATTACAATTGACAAAGAAGCAAGTATTTGTTATTTCCTAAAACTCATAAAGTATCTTCGTGCATAAATTTAAATTTTTCTCTCTCTACCATGGTAAACCACAAAATAAAACATTTAAAAAAGAATAGTAGCACGTTCTTGTTATTTTATATTGATGATCTATTTCTATAGGATTCATGCACTCTGTAGTATAACAATTAGCTTCTCTCACTATATGCTTAGTATATTGATAGGGTTATAGGAATAAAAAAAGTTTAAAAAAAGAAAGGATAATCTATCACTCTGATGATGTTTTTATAGATAACTTTTATTTAAGTAAAGAATCAGTAAATCTTAATAATTTTGACGATGATTTAAATAATATATATTCCATTATATATATATAATCCATTATTTCTCCTGAGAACTATTTTGAAAAACCATCTTATTGGGTTATTTATTTATGATTTGTTTATATTTGTAATTTATGTTTTTTTATTTGTTGATCTCTAACTGAATGGATATAGATAAATTTTCATTTTTTTAATTATTGATTTTTCTTCAAAATCATTGTTTATGAATATATGAGTTTAGCTGTATTGTATCACAAAAGTTCAGCACCACTCCAATATTCTCAATTAAAACTAAATTGTACAATTAAAAATACCATAGCCTTGGAGAGCTAAAATTTATCTTTCAACCCGATGTTTTGAAAAAGATAAAACATTGATTTTAGAACTGTCCCTGTTTTAGATACATAATATTTTGGTTTGTGGCATCTTTGTAAAAGTATTTTTATAGGGGGCATAGGAAATATTTTTTGGGAGTTGTGATGTTGTTTTTGCAATCTATCTTCTGTTGTCATAAAGGAATTTTTCGGGATATGTCCCTACATTAAACCTTGTTTGTATTCTTGTATTAAAAGATTTAAAACATTTTTGGAAAATAGGACAAATTGTCACAGTGAGTGCAATGACCCCAAATAACGGTATTATTATTCAGTATTTCTCCAAGAACTTTATTCTAGATCTAGTATAATTTATCCTCCATTCCTAGTTTTGGAATGGAGGATATATTGACCAAATTATTCCATTAAATATGATGTGATTAATGCAAAAAAGTTTAAGAGTAGGATTGTCTGACGGGATTCAGGAAAAATGTTTTCAGAACGGAAAAATACAAGTAGTAATGTTAATTAAAGTTATTAAAATTTATAATTTCAATTTTAAAGTTGTTTTTTATAAGTATCAGAGTTGTCTATATTACCATCAAACCTGTAATGTTTTTATATTATAATTTCAATTCATAGTAATAAAAAATCGCCTAATTAAAGCACTTACATGTATTTGATAGCCTATAGGTAAATGCAATAACTTTACTATGGTTTTAGAAGTAGACAGTTCTAACAATCTCCTTTTTGTGGTAGATTTAAAATACCTAGTTTACCTTTATTTTCTCTCCAAGTTTTGAATTTTCTTTGTTTAACATTTCCCATTTTTAAGAATTTTTCAACCAGATTTTCAGTGGAGCTTTTAATCAGAGACTGCAAATTAAGGTATACTGAGCTGAGTGACAACATCTTTGTACAATTTGCAGATGTACTTCAAAAAAATTTAATGAAGGCGCATTGCTTTCTTCTCCTCGGTAGTCATAAGTAACCACGATAGTCTATCTAGTATGACAAAGATGTGTCTTCCGTTTAACATCAATATCCGGTGGCTTCAAAATCAAAGAGTTATGTTTATATTTAAACTGCTCTTCTACCTCCTACTTAAAAACGAAACTAAAAAAATGATAGCATCTAGATTTCTTTTTTAAAATTGATTAATTAACGTAAGTTTTTTTTACTAAATATCAACTCGTATGGGATAGATTGTTTATTAGAGATATGAGGGACACAGGACACTAATAATATTAAGGACACACCCCTATTTGCTTTGGAAAGGAAGTTACGGTGTCACGCGTTAAGATAAAAAACTCGAAAGCTGTCTTCCAGGTGATTAGGGAAAGGATGTATCAACATTTTGGCAACTCGCCTTCAAGAAACCTGAATGATGAATAACAGGGAGCTAGCTGTTAATTTCTTCGTTGAATTAGGGTTACATTTTCCCTATAATACTATTTTCCTCTCAACAACTAGGGAGATGACGAGTAGTTTACTATGGAAGTAGTTTTTAATACTTTAGTGATAATCAAATATGATTTTGTTGAGAACGTGATTAATGTTTGGGTAAGTGAAAAACATGAATTGAGACTTATTTTTAAAGTTAACTAAAAAAAAGTATTTCTTATTTGTATCAATTTGGGATTAGACATCTTAAGACGTTTTTTGTTGGTGTTTTTGTTCTAATAGACAAGAAAAATTTCAGGGGGCGGGGTTGTAAATTAATAATATGTTTAGTTTTATCCTCTTTTGCATATTCTATGAAATGTAACAAACTATGGAAATAAATCTTCGGATTTTTTCGGATTGTTTGAATTTAAAAATGCGTTGCTTAGACGTTTTATAAAAAGAGTAGGGGAGAGTGGGGTAATAAGATTCAAATGGGGTAGTATGAAACATTAAAAATTCCACAAGATTCTCCTTTAAGTTTATGAAGCTGATTTTTTTACAGAATGTTTGCATCATTAATAGATTTCTTTGAAAAAAAATGAAATTCTTAAGTAAAAGGGGAAGATGAGTTTTTACTTGTTTCTTATTACCCCAAGCGACTGTTTCTTATTACCCCGTTTGGGGTAATAGGAAACAAGCCAGTTATTTGGCAACTAAAACAATTAAAAATCAAATGAAGGTATTAATATAATCTCTAAAGAGTATTTTATAACCCCAATAATTTTCACAAATTTTCATTAAAAACCTTTCGATATATCATTAGTTAAAAATTAGTCTTAAGTAAAGTACAAGTTGAAAGTTATAAGCAACGCTATATTTTTTTACAAAACATTTGAAAATAATGACAAAATTTATAAAATGGTGTTTATCTTTATTTCATTTTGTTATACTAATTGGTTATTCTCCCCCAAAATACACTCATTTTTTTTGCAAGCTCAGTTTTTTTAAGGTCGGTTCCACTTCCTCTGAATAAACTCAGCGCTACCCCATTTCTTCAAGTTTGAATGGTTCAGGAAGTTTATGAAGACATCCTCGAACCTCCTACCCACCCCCTGCGTTTCAATATTGTTTTTGATTAATTTCACGGAAAATTAAATATAAAAAACCGACTTAATATTTTAATTTACTCACCATAACTTAAATTAAAACGTAAAATTTATATAAACTATCGATCAAATTACTTATAAATGTTTTAACAAACTTTAAAGTGGTGAGTAAAAGTTGTCTTTCAACCCACCTACTTCAGGAATATTAAGTAGAAATAAAATTAATTGAATTTAAAGTTTTAACTTGATAAATAAAATAAATTCGATAAATTAATTTTCATTCATAAAATGCTAGTGTTTCTTATTACCCTATAATTTTGATTAAATGGGGTAATAAGAAACAGGGCATTCTTAAGAATGATCCACAACCCTAAATTGAAGAACAAAAGGTGAATTATATAGCCCGTTTAACCCCTTTAAAAGTTCACTAATAAAATTCCATAAGAATTTAATAACAAAAACAAGATAAATTGGAATAGTTGAAAGAGCATGACTTTAGGTGGATGATTTTGCTGACCTGATTTTTTCAAACAGGATTTTTTCACTGAAATAATCATTCTGAAACTATAAATTTTTTATGGGATATAGAATATGTCTTGAAGATATTCAGTGATTTCTTTCAGATTTTTATGGCCACACACAAACCTGCAAATTAAATGTTTCTTATTTCCCTAATTTCTTATTACCCCACTCTCCCCTATATTCTGTTCATTAAACTGTTATCTACCGTTGATGGCCTTACGCTCTCCGATTTTTATCACTCTGTTTTGAAAGTAGCCCTAATTTTTATAAAGATTTAAATTATTTTGATATAAAAGATATTAATCTCTTTATTGTGAAGTATAGAAAATCAATATTGTTTTTTAGATGGGAATTACAGAGGAATTTTCCTGTCTCAATTAAGTGATAAATCCCCGTTACTGAGGAGAAAAGTTTATATCCAGTACACGAATACACATAAAACAAATGAATAAAATGTCCTCTTATTTTCGGAATTTGCAAAGTATCTAAATTTTTCATATTAGTATGTATATGTATATGATAATATATTTGAACTAATAATGGATTCAAAATGCATTGAAGATTCTAATTATCTACGAGTTTTAATCTAAAAGCAAATTCTAAAATAATAAAAATTCTGACTGAAAGCTGTGTATGAAAGCTTTTGAAGGCCCTAGTCTGATTTATAAGACGAATTTTGAGAATATATCTGAAGGAAAATCAATCCATATTGAAATCTTAATACTTACGCATGCATACATCAAACCTCCCATTTTAAAAACTACTATGGAATAAAAAAAAGAAGACAAAGCAAAGAAGCGTCGTTAAAGAGGCACGAGCAGTAATAGATCTCGACACCTGGATAAGAGCCGTCTTAAGTGTTTTGTATGCGGACATCTTTTAGATGGAAACATTGTTAGGCATCTCGCTTCGCAGAAAAGAAAGCACTCCAGGAGGACTAGATCCGTGGACGCTGGCGAGTGGCCTTGTCACAGGGCTTGATGGAGAGCCACCAGCTGTTTACTCAACTCCTTCAGCCCAAACAGGTTCTTTTAAAGGCTTACTATTGAAGATGTCTTCCTCTACCACCTCAGTAGAGTGTTCAGAAGCCCCCTTGCTATGAGTTTCCTACGGAATTGGAAATTTTCAGTTTTAATGAGTATAACGAAGGATATGTTTAACATCAGAGAGAAGGAGAGGGATAAGAGAGAGAGAGAGAGAAGAAAGAGAGAGAGAAAAAAAAGATAAAAAGAGAAACTGAAAGGGAGGGAGAAAAGGGGAAAATAGAATACTGATTCAACTTAATCACTTGAATCAAGAATTTTTAGTTGAACCCTGCTAATCACCTCAGCTACTAACCTTTATTAAGCATTTGGTTAGATTTATATGGAAAAGAATTCCAGTAGGTAAAAAGGTATGGTTCTTACGTATTATGCCGTCTACCGTGCCGCTGAATCTGAAAAGTTATCAAATCCTTTTGACTGTTCTATAGCTGTACCAATGAATTTAACGGCTGTTGAACGGTTGACGGTATAATACGTAAGTACCAAAAGTATCATGAGTTTTTAAGAATTGAGCTGCTTGGAGCAACAATGAGCCAACTCCAACAGTTTTTCATTGGAGTTGGCTCCTTGTTGCTGCAAGCACCTCAATTCATCGTAAGATATCAGAAAATTTAGCTTAGTACTTCACACGACACACAGTATAAAACCTAGGTTAACCGACTCTCTGACCATCCTTACACACTTTCCACATCCTTTTTTACAATAGATATAAAATGTTTTTTTATTTTTCTCAATCAGATTATTCGCTTAATTTTGACGGATTAGCGAATTTTACAATCTTAAAAACAGATTACCGTTGTCTAATATCTTTTCTTTTCGCCTGATTAAAAAATAATATTTTTCAACCTTTATTGATTATTGCATCGCTTTAATTTGATAATCGTAGTTGATTTGTTTCATTCTCCTCTGATTATCCGACTCTTTCAGAATTCCGACCATCTCTTGGACCCAAAGGTGACGGTTAGTTGAGGTTTTATTCTAGTGAAATTTGGTTTTCAGAGTTTAACTGCAGTGCATTAAAGCAATTTAATTTAGCCATTAGCTTTAACGGTTTTGTACAAATTTTCCAAAATTTGGTAGAACACTTTATTAAGTTCTTGAAACACCAGTATTTCATAAAAGCATTAATAAATCCAGGGAGCTGTGAACACATCAAAAGCGTGAAACACTTTCCCAACACATTAACTAAACACAAAAATAAACTATTTTAATTCCAATTTGTATTTTGATATTGTTGTGAGAGGTAAAGATAGTGATATAAAAGTGTTTCTAAAATTTAAAGACGTTAAATTTAAATCTAATAAAGTGTTGAAATTACAAGTGTACTATAAGACGCATAAATGTGTTCTAATAATGTTTCAATCCAATTGAAGCAACATAAATAAACACAACTGAAGTGTTGTTAATTTAATGACAAAGGAGTGTTTTTAAATGAGTTTATAATTTTTTTGTACGCATCCTTTGCAGTTTATAAAAACAGGCGTGCTTCTTCTCCGGGGTACCCCCGGAAATCCGTTTTTTTCACAGCCTGAATCCCGGAATCCCGTTTTTTTTCAAAAATCTGGAGCCCAAAAATCTGAACAAGAAAGCGCAAAATTAGGTCCAATTAAAAATAGTGCAGGGCTGCAACCTTAACTACATCTTTCATGAAGAATCCGGTCCCACCATCGGTACATAGCACGATTACCTTTGTAAACGTTCCAAATTTTGGAGAACTCCATTTGGAATTCCGGATTTAGTTCGTTACTCTAATAGTTTTCCGGGATTTTAGCGTGGGGAGGGCGTTAAGAGTGCAAATTTTCGTCAAAATTAAATTACTTGGAAATGGCTGTAAATTGGCTTAAGTATAGAAAATGTGAATAAAGGCCGGAAAATTACAGCCGCTAAGTAGAGAATAAAGGACTGCCAGCAGGCACCAAAGTTGAAAAAGTGTACAATTTATTACAAAAAAGCAGTAGGGGAGAATCGGGTTGTAAAAAACAGGGGTAGTAAGAACCATTTTAATTTGCTCCTTTGTGTGTGGGTCTAAAAGTCAGAGAGAATTTACAGAATATCTTTAAGAATGAAAATCTTTGAAAATTACTGGGGTTATAAAATACTCTTTAAAGATTATATTAATACCTTCATTTGATTTTTAATTGTTTTAATTAGTAAAATGGCTTGTTTCTTATAAGCTCTAGTGAGGTAACAAGATATAGTCACTTGGGGTAGTAAAAAACAAGTAAAAAATCCCCTTCACTTTTACTTAGCAAGTGCATTATTTTTTCAAGGAAAGTTGACAATGATATAAACCCACAATACCCACAATAGCTGACAAATAATGTTCTCTGAGAGAAGCGTGCAAACTAGAGAATAAGACTTTGAAAAGTAAGATGTTTTTGACCCAGTTAAATCAGAAGAGAAAACAAATGGTTAAGAACAATATGCAAAACTTATATGCACGGAAACACAGGAAAAAGAAGAATAAACATTAACATATATATAAACAACTGTAAAAACTTTATAACCATGCAAAAAGAAATGAAAAAACCCTAAATATCCCAGAATTCGCCCATGTGATTACCAGAGAAAAATAGCTTATCCACTAACACTTAGCAAGATTCTGCTTATTTTATTTTTGATTTTAAATTAAACTAATAATATTGATGTATCGCTATGAAATTTATAATATTGAATGCTAATCTATAAAATTTATAAGATTTGAATGCTAATCTTTTTGAGAGTACATTTAATTTGTTAAGAAAGGTCATAAAAAGTGTGGGATTTATTAAAAACTTAATTGTTAGTATTAGGTAAAAATATTTTGACTCTACTTTTTCGTGAATTTGACTCATATGGTTATTGTTTATTAGATAATCAATCACCTAAGTTTGATACTAATGTTAAAATAAATGCAATATTAATGGAAATGCGTGTTTAAAAAGAAAATCATTGTACAGCCAGTGAACATACCTCTAAAAAGTGCTTTGCAGAAAAGACATGATGTGGTCTTGAATCATAAAGATAATAGTAACATCCAGTTAAAAAAGTAAAGAGCTCAACTGAAAGCGCAAAAAGTTCTTGTTAATCACAACACTACAGACAGATGTCCAACATTAAAATAAAACTCAATGCTTCTAAAGGGAGCAAGATGGACTTCCTTTTTTCATTAGTTTCTTTAGTAAACCACTTTGTTTGACAACATTGGTCAACAAGTAGTACATGCTTGGAAAATACTTTTCGTCAGTAAAAACTTTATATTTCTTAGCAAGGATGTTGTAAGAGGTAATCGATAAAAAGAGATTGCGTGATTTGATATTTATTTGAGAGACCCGTTTTTGATGAATTAAATTTTGGAGTTACTATTTAGATCAGTGTTTCCCAACCTTTTTCGTTCCATGCCCCACCAAAGTCTTTCTAAATTTTCTATGCCCCCTTTTCTTTCTTTTTTCGAAAATCCTTCTTGAAAAGCAACTAAAACCTGGTGGTCCATGCCCCACCAGAGGGCGATTTGATTAAAAATTTTCAAATTGCCCCCCGGTGGGACGTGCGCCCCACGTTGGGAAACACTGATTTAGATCATTAACTCTATAAAAGTTTAAATTACGTGAGGTCAAAAAGGGGGGAGGGGTTTGGAAAAATCTCACCAAGGGGAGAGGAGGGGTCGATTAAAATCTCATGTCAACTTTTTGAGTTAGAAATTAAACGATTTTTAAGTATGAGAAATGATCAATACCCACAGATAAGATACTGTGGTGATTTTTAGGCGGAATAATGTCTTATTCCCCCACATCATTAATAATGGAAAAGTTTTAGGTGCTGTGAAGCACAAAATGCAAACACGAATAGAATAGAAAATTATTTATAAAGGTTGTAGGTAAATCTCACATGGGGGAGGGGGGCCAGCAAAATATCACTATATCTCACCAAGTAGGGAGGGGGGTCCAGATTTTGGAAAAAACACCTCACGTAATTTGTGGATGTCCCCTCATGTGTGTATTGGAGTCATAGAGTTAGTACAAATATAGAGACAGCTTATTCTTCTCGGTAAGGCAACCCTGTATGTCGAAAAGAGTCGGACCTGTGTGAGTGGCGGAAGTAAATTTTTAACATGGGAGCTCCCGTAGGCGGGTGGAATTTGAGGTATAAAAACTGCTCTTCTTCCCAGAAAAATGATGAAAAAAAGATACCGACAATTTGAAACTCGAGAAAAAGCAATGACGAATCGTTCAGTGAAGAAAAAATTTCTCTATCTCAATTAGTTTTTTTACCTGTAATTTTTTTAAATTCCGCGGATTCGGAAAAAACAATTTTAAACTGTATTTTTATAATGTTGCGGGGGGAATTTCTTTAAAAAAAGCTTCACACTATATAATATGAACCCTCCTGATTCGATACGAGTCATTTCCGATTCGTTTAAACAAGTATTTAAGGGAGAAAATTGCTGATTTAGTGGTCGAGGTAGGAACTGGAAGTTGGCAAAGCTTGGCGCTTGGCGGGCGTTTTTGACGTAGTTTCTTTACGAGTGAAGCCACGCGAAAAACCGAAAACGCCAAAAGAGGGATTTAGTGGGCAAGTTTGTTCAAAAAGTCAAGTGTGAGTGGCAGAGCGAAACCGGGAGACCGGTCACGCTTAGAACAGCGGAGAAGATGTTTAAGCTGTCTCTATATTAGTACTAACTCTATGATTGGAGTCATATAAAAACATGACCTTGAAAAATTGTTAATGATGTTTTTTTTTCTTTTTTTGTTGTGGGAATAATGAAGAATATGTTTTATAGAATCTTTTTTTATCTGAAGAATATGAAGAATCTGTTTTTTATTTGAACGAAAATTGGTGTAAAAAATGACCTCTTAGTACATGATTTCTATTGAGTCGATCTTTTTTATCACAGATTTACAGACATTTTTCTAAATAATAATAGCCAAAAGGTTAAAATATTAAAGTAATAATTATAGATCTCTTAGTTGAATTCTGTCTCTAAAAATAAGAAAACTTGAACCAAACAATTTTTGAAATTCTTACCTTAAAAAATCTAAGTAGAGACCTCCAATTCCATAAATTTGTTTTTATTGAATTACATTATTCGCAATACTATCTCTAAAAATACTTAAACTAAATTATTCATTTAGGTACAAAGTGAAGCGTGAGCGCTTGGCTTATTAACTTGTATTGTTTATCTTTCTGATATTGGGATGTTCAGAATTTTAAACATTACATAGGATTAGGCGTTTTCTTGCTTTTGCTTAAATTTTTTGCTGTTCAAGGGTTTCTTACAAAATACTTAATATCTATGTAACTTTTCCTCTTCCAAATAAATGAAACATCGCTGTTTTTAGGGGGAGATATTTTCGGAAGAGGAAATTAGTGTAATATTTGAAATATTGTTGATTGGAGATATTTTCCTCACGATCTTCTAAATTGTTTCAAACACTAAAATTTACTTTTTAATAAAAAAGGGATGGGCGCGTGACATCAAATGCAATGACCAAATTTTGATATTGTATAACATGAAATCATAATTTTTTTCCAAGTTAAAACTTGAGCACGGAATCTTTACGTGTTTTTTAAAGTTCGATAAAAATAAACAAATGAATATGTAACAATTACGGTAAAATATCTTTTTGTACCTATTATACCTATTATACGCTTAACCAGCAATATAAATGGTGAAATTCTTCTTTCATTTACCTTGCCTTTCTGGAATTAAATTTGTCCTAGGAATGCCATGGTCATTCCAGCAGATGAGTGGAGGACTAATCAATGGTCACCACTTTTTCAGTTATAGTCGGCTAGACTAGTACTTGCCCTCCTCTCTCTTGCTTTACCATCCTATACCGTGCTGATGAGTCCTAACAAGGACGAAACCGGGCCACGGTTGTAGGTGACGCTTGAGAGTTGTGAGTTTACACCTATTATCTCTTTGTATTCTGTAAAATCATTGTATTTATTTTTGCATCTCAGTTTTTACATAGAAGATCATGTTGCATCGTAGTATGTGAGAAGTATTGAGAAAAGAGTTAGGTGATTTCATTAATTTCATATTCAAATTTTCCTCAAAACTATAACTTTTCAAAAAACTCTAAAGAATTGAGTTAAAAGCATATGTTTAAAATGATTTAAATTGTTTTACTGTGTTCATTATTGAACCAATATAATTTTCCCAGAGTTATACATTTACATGAGTTCATGAGTATTATCATGAATGGTTATAGTTATAGCATGATGCAACATGCCACAACTCCAACTGAAATTTATCTTTTGAGTCTTCTTAAAGCGTCTAGACTACTCAGTTTAGAGATTAATGATACTTCATATATATTTACCGTTCTGATTCTTTATTTCATAACTTGATCTTTAAAACTGTTTTCCTTGAGCTCAGTTGATATGCAGTAAAGCCTAAATTTCTTCGCCATCTCTTCCGAGCTATCCGTGAGCTTCAAGGTCAAACCGCTGTATATCCCACGCGGGCTTAATAATTCAATCAAAACGTCTTATTAATTTTTCGAACTGTCATGTATCATTTAGCAGAGGGAATTTGGATCACTTGTATGCAGTGGTTGTAGTAAAATAACAGTAATTACTGCAATTGTAATAACCAGTTAATTAGGATTTTCAAGAAAACATACCTTTAATTTTTTGAGAAGACAGATTTAAAAGTTTTTTGACGATTGATGTCACTTCCTATCAGATTTAATACTTAATTAATTAGGACATGCGTGGGACCATCCAAAAACATTTGATGGACACACACAGTTTTTATAATTAACAAAAAAATTGACGCGTGAGTTTTATTTCTACTCTCAGCTGTTGTCCCTCAGTGCCATAGTTTTCATTGCTCCTGCAAACTTTTGTCCTCACGCTATCATTTCATATTTTCGTTTTTGACCAATTTTTTATGAGATTCTGAATCGTGTTTGGGTAGCCCAAGTCTTAAGATTCTTGTTGCAATACTTTTGAGACGTTCATTACTTTTGCCAATTGAAACTGAATGAAAGTTATAACTAATGCAAATGGTTAAAGTGATTTTGTATACCTTTGATGAAGTTTATCGATGATTATATTTTCAGTAGGAAAAATTAGGTTAATGCTAATATAAATCATTAATATAGGTGTGAAGTTTATAAATTTAGTTCAGTTTTGTAGACGTTTTTTTAGTAAGATGTTTTTTAACTTTTTTTTATATCTTTAATATTTAAATATTTATTTATATTTTATAATCAGCAAACAAAGTAAAGAAAATATCATATCACCTAGGATCGTAGAACGATCCATGTAGGTGAACAAACAGTTAGTTAAAATTGTTACACAAGGAATTACAATAAAAATTTAAACAAGAATATTATAAATAAAAGTGAATATTACATGAAATCAAAACGAAAAAATATAAATACAATATCAATCGGGAAATTAGTAGTGGCAAACAGGGTGTTGTAAATTATGGGTTTACTAAAAGTTAATGATTACTGATTACTTAAAGTTAATGAACTTATTCATTTAAGGCCAGTCAATTCATCGCTTTCTATTTTCTTCTAAATGACTTTGGCACATAATATTATAATCTATGCATAAAAGCCCTTCCTCTTCAAAGAGTATCAAATATAAAATATCCATGTTTGAACATTAACTCAAACATAAAATGGAAAATTTATATCAATTCTCCTACTAAAAAATCACGTTTTATTCTTCAATACCATATTACCATTTTGTAATAATATTCGTAATCAGTTATGTCCTTATAATATGAATCCAAATCCAGTATTAAAAATTCAAAACAAAATTGTCGAGGTTTTAGGCAATAATAATTACACCATCTATTCTTATTTTTTTATCAAAGTTAAAATATTCTTACTATTTGTAAGAATATTACTAATTATTTTTCGAAAAAAAAATTATACATTAAATAACACTGGATTAAGAAGTTTAAAATACAATTAAGTTGTTGATTTTGAAAGTGGTATGAGTCCAGTTTTCATTGTTTCAAGATATTTAATGTTTTACTTTCAGTTAAATTTTTAGGAGTATTACGTTAATTTTTGTTCAAATGTTTTAATTTAAGGATTAAAACTTGTCCTGGTCGTGATAGTTAAGTTAATAAGTTAAAAAGGTTTACAAAAATTATAAAACTACGTTCAAAAACTGACAATACGACTTTTACCACTTTCAAAATGAGCGATTTTGCGATTTAGTTGTACGTAAAAAATAAAATTTTAATTAAATAAGGAAAAAAATGTTTTCCCTGAAAATTCCACAGATTGTTTTAGTTCATATTAATAAAGTATTACTCAAAATAACCAACAAACTCGGTTTTGAAATTTCTGGACTTGAACCACTTTCAAAATCAACAGAATAATTTACGTTCTAAAATAAACTATTATAATATACTAAACTCACTAAAAAATGTAACCCATAAAAACGATGTGTAAAAAACTAACTTTGAAATTATTAGTTTTTTCTTTATATCTTATCCCTTCCTTTAGCCTTTCTTTCAGTAGTTTCTTGTAGCAGTGCTAAAGTGCAAATCCAAGCTCTGGAATCAGCGCAATCTCATACCTGTGACTTAAAATCCAAATCCTTCTTGTAGGGCGCAGTCACAACGCAAGTGGCATGCTGTGGCGACTCGGGAAGACTGCTTCGGACTCGGTGAAGCAGTTTGTGGAGACTGGGCGGCCGGACATGCTTCTCCTGCACCAAAAGAAAGGTGTCCTTTCCGAGTTCTTTGCTCCCCCTGTCACTCAGGGGGTCGGGGCCACCGAGGCACGGTTCTTCTGCGACTCACACCATTCCAAGGTATGTCCGTCTACTCTTCCATAGAGCCTGTGGCTAAAATTCAATTCAAGTCTGATTTTATTCTCTGGAAAATCCTATGTATTTGATATTTTGCAATACGATCATTTACTTATTTAAAAATCAATTTTTTTCACCTTAAATGTGGGGCATGAGTGCCAGAAACTATAGCGAACATACAACTTTTTAGAGTGTGTCCTTATTAAGTTTTATTCATCGTGAAACCTTGTTTGCATGGTTGTTTTTTAAATTGGTAATTGATTAAAAAACATTTCGTACACCTGGGGAGTGGGACAAAAATGAATGAGAGAAATTTGTTTTGGTTGCTATGGCTGGTGTACTAGCGTCCACCGGTTTCTAGGTTATCTAATAGATTAAGGAATGTATGCGTGCTAGACCTTACATTTTTAACAATCTGCAAGAGTCCAAAAACAAGATTTAACAACCTGTCCCACTCCCTAGGTGCATGAATTGTTTTTTTCACATCTATTGAAAACTGCAAAGCAAACAAGATTTCTCGAATAAAATTTGAAAAGGACACTAAAAAATAAGTGAGTTCTAAAACTCCTCCTAAACAAATAATTTAGTTAGCTAATAACTATTTATAAGAATGAAAATTAATTCTAAAGTAGAGTTAGAGTTCTCAATTTTTCGTAAGATCTAGATAAACACCCAAATATCATTATTTTATTTCTTTAATTTTCAAACAACGATGAAACAAATGTAAAATGTTCAATACATGTGTCTCCAAACTGATGAAAATTAACAGCTTTAAAACACAGTGATCATTCAAAGTCATTCCACATCAAAAGCAAGAGTTGAAAGCAACGAAACTGGCAGTTAATGGAAACATGACAGTTCATAACCCCATCGGACACTTGAATTGTAATTGATAGGCTGACGTCCTCTATGTCTGACAGCAGTGGGAAAAAATATTTGGAAATCCAGACTTATTTCTATGTAGTCTTATACTCGTTCATGTATCGCAAAGACACAAGTTTTTGAAATACAGTTTTTAAGGAGATTTACTGGTAAAATCTGAAATTTTGTGAGAGAGAAAGAAGGAATATGAATTTTCAGGTAGAATGTTCGGAAAATTTCTACTATAAGTTAATTTGCCAAGATGAATTATGCAATATGCATTTAATTACATTTTTTTCAAAATGGTTCTGTTTAGAAAAATTTAGGTTATTTGTTTTTTAAATTGAATAACGTACAATCATTAATTTCATGAAAAGCTTACATCTAAATTAACCAGAATTCAAAATAAAAAAAATTGTAATCAATCTCTTTTTCTTTTATTTATGTTTTTCTGAGTTATTTTAAAAAATTGCTTCATATTCATAATTTTAATAGACGATTTCGTATTATCTAATCATTTTTTTTCCGCGGGTAAAACTGAGGTTGACCTACGGTATGCCTCACTTTCTTTTATCCTTAATTTCCTCGTTGCATCACAAGTCACAACACAGATTTAATTCAGGAGATTTTTCGGAGATGTCAAAAGCTGGATGAAATGTTTTAATATCAGGGAGAACTGCTATTTTCATCTATTTCTGCCATATAAATAAAGAAGGGATCTCCAAAGTTTTTTTTGCTCAAGGGCTTTTTTTTGCTAGGACGGAGCCATGATTTTCTTTTTGGGGAGGTCTATTGGAAAAATAATTTTAAATATCAAAGACTTTTAGAAAATAGAAATAAATTTATATAATTTTCTCGTAACTTTTAATTACTTTTCGATGTTAAATTGTAATTAGTATTTATAAGTATAACAATTAAGATTAAGTTAATATTTCAAACAAATTATCATCAATATAGGGTCACTTGGGGTAAGTGGGACCCCTTTTTGGCCTTGTACATTTTTGGAGCTTTATAGAAAAAAATTTGAAAGGGTTTATTTTGCACTTGTTGACTAATTTCGTTAAAGAGTCTATCGATAAACAAAAATTTATCAGTAGTTTCTAAAATAATGCTTTACATTTTTCTTAACTGGTCTTTTTATCAAAAATGAGATGGGTGACCCAGGACCCACTTACCCCAATAGATGGGGTAAGTGGGTCACCCTCTCTTTATTTAAATTTAAAGCAAGCAAAACCTAAAAGGAAGTAAGTGGGTCTTACTTGATAAAGTACAGTAAATTTCAATATAAAATATAACTGTATCCATGAGTGAGAAATATACTCACATCAAAATCAATATGACATAGTAAGAATAGAATGAAAAGCAAAATAAGTATTTTAAAGAATGTTTTGAAAGGCCAAAGGGATGTGTTTTACTTTAGCATATAAAATAGTGTCGAAAAAACATAATAAGGTTGATTAAGATTTATTTTGGCACTTTAATACACATTGTAAGATAAAGAAATTGGACACACTAAATCGTCACCTTAGTATCAAAAACTACTATCTCCATTCGGCAAACTTCGGGAATCCCGATCCTTCGCGTTTAGATCGTTAGAGAAGATAATTTGATGGGTTTTAATCTTTTATGCTCGATCAAGTCAGCGCTTACGAACCAAAAAATGAACTTCTCGAACGATCTGATCGCCAAGAATCGGGATTCCCGAAGTTTGCCGAATGGAGATAGTAGTTTTTGATACTAAGGTGACGAAATGAGAATGAACACTATTAATGAGATATTTCACTTTACTCAACACAACTTAAATTAAAACGCAAGTTTGATACAAATTGTCGATCAAATTATTTATAAATTTTAATGAATTTTGAAGTGGTGAGTAAAAGGTCTTGCTACTATAAATCGAAATTTTCTGAAAATATTGGGGGATATTGTCCCTATAACCCCCCTGAAATCCGCCCATATCTTCAATAATAGTTCCTATATCATATGGGAACCTCTAGAACTACTTTTATCATAATAAGGGGTCTCACTTACTAAATAAAGAGGGGTCCCACTTACCCCACACTGAGGGGTCCCACTTACCCCACACTGAGGGGTCCCACTTACCCCAACCAGGCAAAAACTATGGGGTAAGTGGGACCCCCTCTTAAACACTTCAAAATTAAAAATTTTGAAAAATTTCAAACTGCCGTTTGTATTTTAAGTCAAACTCTGCAAAACAGTTCAATAAACATTAAAATGTAATGAAAACTTACCTGGAAATACTTCTTTGAAAAATGCATCTTGAACTCTCCAAAAAATCCATTCTGGGAATCTATTTTAAATTAGTTCTATAATCCTAAAAATAAATTAAACAAATCTCAAATATATGCAAAACTCATCGGTGTGACAAGCTGTAACATAATCAATGCGAGTAATTGTAAAATTTCCTGTACATATTTTAGTTTTAGGGGGGGGTGACCCACTTACCCCAGTGACGCTCTTACCCCAAGTAACCCTATAAAAATATTTTTCTCTGAAGTATAAAGAAAGAGAGGCAAATAAAAAAAGAATTCGTGTATAAATTCTGAAAGGATCCATATTGAAAAGGGGGTCTAGGAGATCTCCTCTAGAAAAATTTTTAAAAAATTTGCCCATTGAAAACAGTTAACTCATTTTCGGTGTCTGGCCTGTAACCAGACTTTTGCCTCAAGAGAATGGGGTTTTTGAGTCAACATTATTATTAACAAGGTATCCCTTACGAGAACGAGAGACATTATTGAACAAAGATGTGAACAATTTTGAAAATTTGATAGTTAAATATTGCGTTTGACCCCATTTTGAGATCATTTGGGTTACATCAAAAGAGGATCGCTCCTTGAAAGCCACAGCATTTCAAGTAAAAATTATATCCTTGCATATCTACCCGTTGGAGGCTGACTTTGAATTGAAATTCAGTGTAAAGAAGGTGGCTAGAATATCTCTAGCAAGCTAACGTACACCACTTCAGAAGCTTACGTGCCAACTATGTACAACTGAAAATTAGAAACCTTTAACCCCTTAACAGTGACATTTATTTCAGAAAAATTGACCAAAATTGGAAAATTTTTTTGACTGTTTAATTTTGTTCTTTATATAAGTGCATTTAGCATAAGTGTTAGAAAAAAGTTTTTTATGAAAAAAATCAAAATTTAAATGTAATTACAAATGTACTAATTATTTTAACATACACATAAAAAAGTATTGGATTACGCACACATCTTATTAAATTAGGAACAAGATTATTCAAACATGATGTCTCAAATCTTTAAACGATAAAAAAATCACAATCATCATCGAAACGAACTCAGTTTGGGCTTCACAAAGGGAAACGTCAATTTTTCTCCTGCCCGAGCTGAGCTCGGGCATCACAAATTCTGCAGGTAGTACACTGTTAAAAATTCCGGAAACTATACACGACAGTATTGAAAGGCTTTACACGAACTTGTTGTGGAAAGGCCGCGGAGTCCACAAAACACACTATGTTTGAGTAAGCAGCTCCGAAACGTTTCAGTTTTCAGTGTAATGCGAAGGAGACGCATGCGCAATGAGCGTTTCTCTGCGCGGAAAGATGAATTAGTAGCAAATGATCGGTTTTCGTGAAATAAAAAAGGGAATGGTGTTATGTGGTTGTTTACACACAGTAAAAAAATCCGATGTTGTGAGAGTAAATAATCTCAATAATCTTATAGTCTTTAAAATGCTTCACCCCTTACAAAGTTAGAAAAATCTACAAATAATTGGTTTAACACTTCAAGAATGTAGTACCGGGCGGTTGGATGGTTAGAGTACTCGATTTCCAACCCTAAGGTCTTCGGTTCAAAACATGTTGGCCGGGCTAGACTTCGCAAATCTCTCTTCTTACTCTTTAAAAATTAAATTAAGAGAAATTCAAGAATGTTTCAGTGAAGTAATTATTTTAAATAAAACTATATTTAAAAACACTTCTAACTTTGTAATTCTGTTGATTTGAAAATTGTAATTGATTCTGTTTAAAAGCCATATTCTGAAAGATTTTTAATGAAGTTCTGTTATTATATTATTTACGAAATTTCGTGCAAAAAAACTGTTAAATTTTAAAATTAATCAATTTTAAAATTTTTTTGGGGGAAATTATTTCTTACACCGTGTCCACTCTGGAACCTTCCACAACGGCACGCAGATCTTACACAATGACACCGAAACCTTACACCGTGTCTACTCTGGAACCTTCCACAGCGGGCACCGAGACCTTACACGGTGACACCGTGTAGCATTTCTCAATAAAATCGTGGCAACATCTTTCCACAATTCTTTCGTGTAAAGTCTCAGGATTTTTTTTACAGTGTAGTTGCCCGAGCTGAGTTCGGGCGACACTGTTAAGGGGTTAAACTATCTGCCTTTTTTTACTGAAACCACCCACAGATTCATGATTTCCGAGGTTTAATAGGATCCATAAACAGAAACAGCAAAGCTTGTAAGCTCATGGATATGGACGAATGTATTAAGAAATTTTAACTTTTTTTACTGGTGATTATAGTTTTATAAACCTTTAAAGAAAATTGTAACTTCAATAAATTAAACACTTCTCAAAGGGCTCGGAAATGGAAAAAAAGGGGCTACAAAAAAGAAAAGAAATTGAGAAAATTACAATGACGAGCAGCAAATGGATTGTAACTACACTGCACTCTCAAAATACTATAAAAGAAAAATCCATATAAATTGTTTTTATATGGCTACCTTTAGCGCTACCTTTATCTACTAGGTATTCTATAAAGTTCCGTTTGGCCATGGATGCTCTATATTGAAATAAAAAAGCTTAAAGGTAAAGACAAAACTAGCTTATCATCCGACCATAAATATGTAAATGAGAAAATTTTCTATTTAAAATTGTATGTATCCCCTATGATTTCATACTTTATAAAAGAAATCTAAAATTTAAAAGATAGGGGAATTATGATTTGGGGACATGATTTGGCCCTGCCTTAAAGTGATTCGCGTTTTACGACATTTATGCAAACGAAATGAAAACAAATCCATAAATAATCCGAAAAGGTCCTTCTCTGGGACAAGCGCACCTCTGACTCCGCGATGCTAAATCGCCTGTGGATTTGGGGTGTGGACTGGCAAGGTAAAACTTGACAAGTCGCACCCTGGTCGTAAAAAAACAACCCGTTAGTGCTCCAACAAAGCATTATGCAACTCTTCTCGTAATGTGATATTTTTGGTCGTGACCTCCTCTCTAGTAAGAAGAGGAGTAATGAACAAAACGGTCGGTCGCAGACTGCGTGTCAGCATAAAGCTCACGTCAGACGCTTTCGCGCCTTTGTTTCTTTTTCTTCGAGGTTTTTTTAACCACCAATTCTTTTTTCTTGGGAATACACAAGCCGAGGGAGAAAATCCTAGTGAAGAGTCAATTAGATGACTACACGTGTTGTGGAGAGAGCAGGAGGTGGCTTCTCAGAAAGGCAATCTGCTCGTTTGCGGTAATTCTAAGATGTATAATTTCTCGGAAAAAATTTTGATCCTGAAGATTAATATTCGGAAGAATTAATCTAAGGATTAAAATTTTCTTTAGCAAATCAATCATGTTCATCAGGTTATATTTCGTCTCTTACTGCCGAAATATTTTTTAAAAGCTAGAATCCAATTAAAAACTCCGCAATTTAGAAGGTTCAAATTCATTAAAATTTTAAAATTTAAAGCATCTAAAATTTTGCTCTTATCTGTATGCTCTATAGCAGTGGTCCCCAACCTTTTTACCACCACGGACCGGTCAACTTTTGATAATTTTACCGTGGCCCACTATGGCGGCGTTATATCTGGATTATTTCGATTCATTAATTTTAATTTAATTGTATTTAAACATACTTTCAAAATAAAATACTGTTACATCAAAAAATAAATGTAAAGTGATTAATAATTCATTTCTTTCATTAATTTCGAGTTATAAACCCAGGAATTTAAATTCATTTTCAATGAAATGGTCGGCCCGCGGCCCGGTACCATTTGATTCACGGACCGGACCGGTCCGCGGACCGGGGGTTGAAGTTGAAGACCACTGCTCTATAGTACAAGAGGGGTGGTTTCAATAAAATTTTTATGTGTTTTCATTTAGATATGTTAACTGTATCCCCCAAACTTCTTTTTAAATAAGTTTTAGGCATAGTTCTCGAAGCCTTTTGGTGTAAAATAAATTTATTAATACTTTCAACTCTTTAGGAGGAGAAAAAATAGGTACTTACTTTCTATTTCTTCTCTAATTTACGAAGATATAATATCAAGTAATAGTACCTACATGCTAGCTTGTATGCTAACCATATAAATTTGCAAACGTAGGAAATCAATCAATACAAAAAAGACTGTTTTTTATTCCTGTTTTCTTTAAATGTATTAATTAACTTTATTGCTTTTTTTGTGATGAACAGTGGTTATAAAGTAAGACAATTTACAAAAATTAATAAAAGGAAACTTAGAAAAGTATACTTGCTTACTGGCTTTTACAGTTACGTCTATTCATCAGTTTAGTTTTATATTTTTGAAACACTTATTCAACGCACCAACTCTCTATTTTCTTCACTCATTTTCGATAGAGTTCTTACACGGACTCTTTAAAAATGGGAAAATATCAATTTTGTAAACGACTTTGAAGAGTTACAGATAATTCACTTTCATGAAATCAGAGAAAGATTATGTCATGTGCTGCACGGTAGTAGCCATTTTAACTTCTGTCTCATGCGCAACACCTGCGTCTTCCGTTTGCATCATTTCCTATACACTACAGCAGATTTAAAACGTCTGATCTTTAAACTCTTTTTAACCGCTTTCTTATTTAAAGGAGAAAAAAGGTTGCAACATAGCTTGTTTTATAACTTTCGTAGCACTAATATGTCCGATTTATGCAACTTCTCTTTTAGCACACCTCATACCAAATATGTTAAATTCACGTAACTGCTACTAGAAATAAACAAAATTTGACCATACACGGCGAAAATTGGACAAATCTTGAACGTTAGTGCTTCTTGGATTTGTACCTTTATCATTCTTGTGTGCATGGACTGATTTAGGAGGTGGACCCTGAAGGAACACAACAGAAACCTTAGGGGTAAGCTGTCCCTGATGGTTTTGGAAACATGATTTTTCCTTACAAAAACGGATTTTTCTGGAAAAGTTTGGGGGAGGCCCCTTTGACCCCCATAAATCCGCCAATGCTTTTGTTTCAATAAAGCTGTTGAACTTCCTCTTTTAGGTGTCCATGATGTGCCGGATTACTCCAAGTCCAGACTGGTTCATAGGAGTGGACAGTTTTGACCTCTGCCGAGGATCCAAATGGCTGGACTCCGTTACCCTCGATCTAGAACCCACAGACGGGGGCACGGACAACGGCTATACATTCACCTCACCCAAATGGGCCACTGACCCGAGGTCAAGTATCACGACGATCAAGTCCCATCTTCCGGATCACCCGGCCAACTCCTTTTTTTACCCGGAACTGGACAAACTCCCTCGCATAGCCCATGTCACGTTTCAAAAGACGAAGGAGTTTTACCTAACGAAGAGGATACCAAGTGATATCAATGGAGAAAGCCTCACGTTAGAGTCCAGTTTTTCAAATGGCACTCGAGCTACTGTGATTAGGTAATATTTTATGCCAAGTGAAAATTCAGTCTTTTGTGAATTTCTATCAAAATGACCTATATTCAATACGATTCAATGTGACTATTCCCAAAGGCAGGTTAAAAAATTTGTTTTCTTTATACGAATCGAAAACAAATTGCAATAATCTATGGGGAGGGAGAATTTTTCTAAAGTCTTTGGAAGCAAGGGGATAACTATCTTGTTAACAAACAAAAGTCCTTAAAATTTTGTTTAAGTTAAGGACTTTGTTTAAGTCCTTAAATTTTGTTTTATTAATCACATGATATATTTGAATGTCTAAATACAGAAGTGAGGGTTTCAAATTTAAGTTGATTTAAAGTTTCATTAAAAACAATTGATTAAGTTTTAGAATTGATGCAATTAAGAATCTTCGTAGATCTTATATGTAAATAAACACTTATGTGCCACAGAATTTGTTTGAAAGTTAAAAAAACAAGATAATTCCACAATAATTATTACAGCTATGTAAAAGTATAATAGCAACATTTATGTATGATTTTTTCGAGATAAATCAGTAACCATAAAAAGACCAGTTAGATTACAATTAGAGGAAGTAATATTACCGTAAGAGAAATGTGTTACATTGGAAGATAAACCAATAAAAAATGCGTTTTCTTAAGGAGTTAGTTTGAATAACGATATCTTTTTCCGATTATTTTGTAGCAGCCCATCTACTGATTTGGAGAGACATCGGTATACAGTCAAACAAGAGAAAATGGATGCAAAACACAAGAAAAAATTATTATTCACTCCAGAAATCAGTGCCTTCCGATCAAAAACCGAAGAAACGACGAAAAAAGTTCGCTCGCCGTCCAAGAAACAATACAGTAAGCATTTTTGTATATCCCAATGAGAAATCTAACAAAAATTTTTATTATTTGTGTCGGGTCCTAAACAAAAAAATACCGAAGGACTTAGATTGCCATCTAAGGAGCTTGATATTTGTATCCTTTGCATTTTGTTGCATATCAATTAAACAATGATCTCAAATTTAATCTATTTAGTAATCGAAATTGATAATTCCATCGATTCTATTTGATTTCAAACACTTAAAAATCGTCCCCCTTTAAGAGATTATTACTTTTACAAGAACATTTAATTTTTTACAAGACCTAAACACATATTATGGAACTAAAATAAGCAGTAAGTTTGGGGCCAAACATAAACAAGCCTATTAACTAAAAGTGAAAACAGGGTAGGTGGGGATAAAAACCCGCACGAGGCAAAACCGTGCTTCGCGATATTTAATTGTTCATAATCGATCCAAAAGTTGATTACCAGGTGGTTGGTTTGTCTCATTGTGACCCATTGTTCAATGAAAGTTCGTACCCCTAAGTCACTCATGAGTTTAAAAAATGCTGTAAGTTTGTTTTTCATCATTTCGATGTAATTTTTCTGATCTTTTACTTAAACACTACATAAATAGGGCTTGAGGAGAAATATCAACCAATGACCCAATGTACTAACTAGAGCACTTAAACTTCAGTTTCGTTTTGAAAGAATTGCCTCAGCATGTCTCTAAGAATAAATAGGATTGTTTTTCAAAATAAAGTGAAATGAGGCAAATACCCGCCGGTGTTTTGGGGCAAATACCCGCAACTTCAAAACCTTGGGAATTCGCCCCAAAAGGAAATTAGAACCTACAGGATCCCTAAAAAGTTGAATAAAGATTTCCGAGATGTCAACCCTCTATCTGAAACCATTCTTTTGCCCTTTTGAAAGATATTGGGCAATTTGAAATGAGTTGCTACAACAGGTTGACAATTTTCATTAAAAATGATCACATTTATGTTTAATATTGTTCGTTGACTTAGAAATATTAAAACAATATTAAGAGGATTATTCCTAGTGTTTTTATAATAAAAAATTCTGTTTATCCATGTTTATTTCTCTTGGGCACCAAGATTCGCAAGTGCGTGTCGTTGCCCCATTTTGCGAGGCAAAGCCCCGCGATTTTTTTCCTACTAATTGTAAATTTCTCTTAAAATCCCACCTATAAGAGTTTACACTTGAATTAGTTTTGTAGGTATGATCTCAATCTAACACCTACAATTGAAATTTCTGGATTATCTACCCCTTTTCGACCACAATGTTAAGAATACTGAAAATTGCGGGGCTCTGCCCCACCTACCCCTACCCTACCGGTAGGTATTTCTAAAACATAAGGTACTTTTAATACCTTAATACGATTGCATATCTAATATATTCATTAGGCATGCTATTTATTATTTTTATAACTTAATGGAAGTGGATTAAACAAAATATTATTATAATTCTTAAGTGGCAAAATTAACTGTGAAATAAAATGATAATTTTATCTTGCAAGTTTGCAAGTATTTTCTGTGTTCTGGTTTTGAAATTTTGGACAAGGAGAATAAGTTGGAAACATCAGTGATAACACATTTTCAAGAAAAGCTGTCATATGCATGAAGTTTTAAAAATAAAACCCGGGGATAAAAATGTTCTCCTCCAAGAATAACAATATATTTTTATTCTCCGTCGAGCTTTATTTTAGAAAACACGTTTTAGACAGAGTTTAAGGACAGGTGAATGAACATAGTGACAGTTTACACCAAGAAAAAAAAAATCCGCAATATTTTTTTTGTTTATACGTCTAGTATGAATATTCTTTGCTATTTAAAGCTTCTCTGACTAGACAGTGCAAAAACCTCTCATATGTGGTTGTGTTTAACGGTAGAAAGTAAAACATCTTTGACAACATCCGATGCTAGCACTTTTTATAATTAGTATCAAAATTGTATAGAGTTTAAAATTTATGTAAACCAACATATAAGAAATGTAATAGCTTATTTTGATTCTATCAGCTCAGCTCTGTGTACTTCCTTTTCTCAGAGGTTCTGAGGATTAAGTTTTTAAAAAGTAATTTACCCGGATGATGATGTAAGGACTTTTTTCTATCCAAAAATATTATTGTACTGCAGTACACTGTAGAGAAAATTGATTCGATTGAGTTAGGTCTTAAATTTTAACCCAAGAAACTGCAGCCTTAAAATTTTGAAGCATATTAACCATACTAGTGTTGTCCTCTGTTATAAAATATTGTGTTAAATAAAATTTTTAATCGTGGAGGGAAACAGAGTTTTGCATATAAGCATGTTCTTTTTAATGACAAATATTCCACAAAACTAGCATATCGATGTTCTGAAAAGTTTCGGAGAGTTATGAAAGTTCCGAAATAATTTTCAAAGTTTCTAGTTTTTAAAATAATTTGCTGGATGAAGAAAGTAAAAGAAAATGGAAATTTGAATTTTTCTTTCACAAGCTTTATTTTAAATTTTTAATGATATATTTCATAATCAAAAAAGATTATAATCATAACTTTTTTCCTCAGACGTGGAAAATTAGAGTGGTTTTATGGTATTATTGCTTAAAACATAAAGTGTGTGTATGTGTGTGTGTGTGAGTTGATTGAAAAAAAAGTTATTTAATGTTATTTGAGAGACATCATTAATTGATATCCATTGACCATTATTCATGGAACCAAATACTCTCATTTAAAGTTTTCTGCTCACTGGATTTCTGATAAACAACGATCGGACTAATAAGTGGAAAATAGCTGCCAGTCAATACAACTGAAGTAAACATCTCCTAGTAAAAAGTAACCCAAGGATGAAACTGGAAACTCGAGAGTTGAAGGTTGAGAAAGACGATTCCCCCTCTCAGCAAAAAGTGGCCAAGATCAATTTTTAAGAGAATCCCGGAGGTTATTGACCCACTCATTTGCAATCTTTTCCGCTCTGACAGCCGTATGTGAGTAACGCCTCAATTAGATTGATGGTGCCGCGGTTTTTAATCAAGCGCTAAACTCGCCGGGGATTTCTTTCAGAGACGGGGCAATTACCGCAAACATTGTTTTTCCCTGTACCAGTTTCCTGAACTTGAAACAAAGTCAAGCCGCTGATGAGGCATATAAAGAAAACAGCCTTGTAGCTGGTCTTCAGAAGTTCAAGCGGTTTTTTGAAGTGTCAAGCGGAGCGAAAAAGTTGGATGTCACTTGGATGGCGTCATGCCGTAAACAGGATGAGCGCCAATTATTAAAAAATGTAGAATTTTATACAAAAGGCACTACTTTGTGCCAGCATTTTAAGATCTTATGACTCACGCAAAATGTTGATTTTCAAATCCCACTATTACCAATACCGTTGAAGCTAGTCATAGGTTGTTTTTAACTCTTTCAATCATTGGTGTTGTTGGCTCCTGAAAATTGGGGGGGATGACACAAGGATTTGAGATTCCTCCCCAGAAGGATTTTTAGCAAACCATGATTAGATACCCCCCCCAGAAAAATATTTCATTTGGTATAAGCCCCCGTTCAATGATTTAGGGTGGTTTTTAATAAATTTATAAACTGTCGCTCCAAGTTTTGGGGAATTGTTTGCAACTTTCATCTAAAACGTTGGGTTTATGGGTCCTCCTTCAGAAAATTTTATTGAAATTTGACTTTTTAAAACAGGGTCAAACTCATTTTTAGTGTTTTATGATTAGACAATTTTAAAATCAAATTTTCTATACTACATTTTTTTCTGGGAGTGGGGCTCACCTTTATTATTATTTTTTTTTGCTAGAAGCAAAATTTTTTGTTAAGATTATGTGCCCCAATCTCAGCACTGGCTTTATCCTATTCTAAATGAAATCGATTTCTTAATCATGGGGGTCCGTGCCCTTCTTACATATGTACACCACTTATAGGTGCCATTTGTAAATAGACACCATGATTAAAGATAGAAGAACATTCAGTAAATTTTCGGTCTCCCTCAAAAGTAAAAAATCAAGTTTTAAAAACAATGGTCCCCATCAAGTGTTTTCTCATGCAGAATTTATACCATCATATGTTTAAAGAATATCCCATAAAATTGGAAATTTTTGATGTGGATAAAGAAATAGTTTTCAATGTAAATTTGAGAATTGCTATTTACCGTTGTAGGGTCACTTGGGGTAAGTGGGACCCCTTTTGGGCCTAGTACATTTTTGGAGATTTATAGAAAAAATTTGAAAGGGTTTATTTTGTACTTGTTGACTAATTTCGTTAAAGAGTCTATTGATAAACAAAAATTTATCAGTAGTTTCTAAAATAAAGCTTTAAATTTTTCTTAACTGGTCTTTTTATCAATAATGAGATGGGTGACTCACTTACCCCGAGAGATGGGGTAAGTGGGTCACCCCCTCTTTATTTATATTTAAAGCAAGCAAAACTTAAATGGAAGTAAGTGGGTCTTACTTTATAAAGTACAGTAAATTTCAACATAAAGTATTTTATTGTAACTGTATCCATGAGTGAGAAATATACTCACATCAAAATCAATATGACAAGGTAAGAATAGAATGAAAAGCAAAATAAGTATTTTAAAGAATGTCTCGAAAGGCCAAAGGGATATGTTTTACTTTAACATATAAAATAGTGTTGAAAAAACATAATAAGGTTGATTAATATTTATTTTGGCACTTAAATACACATTGTAAGATAAAAAAGAAATCGGACACACTAAATGAGAATGAACACTATTGATGAGATATTTCACTTACTCAACGCAACTTAAATTAAAACGCAAAATTTGAAATAAAATGTCGATCAAATTATTTATAAATTTTAATGAATTTTGAAGTGGTGAGTTAAAGGTCTTGCTACTATAAATCGAAATTTTCTGAAAATATTGGGGGATATTGTCCCTATAACCCCCGTGAAATCCGCCCATATCTTCAATAATATTGGGTTGTCCCATAAGTTCTGTTACTTTTTACGAAGTTTTGTCTTTGAAAATTTTTTATGAAAAACTGGTAATAGGTGGAGATTTCAAACAAAAGGGATTTTGATATATGTATATTTATGAACATAATGTGTGATTTTGGTAGTTCTCGGGATATTATTTCTTTTCAAAATGGCGGTTTGAAAAAAAGACCAAAAACGACGATTTTCGCGTAATTTTTTTCTTTTGTTTAAAAAACTAGGAAGAACGCATAATTCATGGCTAAAAAAAGTTTTACTGTATATTTGAAATATTTCGATTAAGGTGTCATAGTTTCAAGATGATTCGATAAGTTTAAGGTTGGAAATTTTGGCTTTAAAACTTCATATATTGGCAATTTCACGTGTTTTTTTAAGCACGCCTATTGTTTTTCTAAGCAGCTGGAATGAAGTAATTAAAGGCAGGTGTTTTTTGAACCATAATGCTTGTTAATGCATTGAATTGATGCCATTAATGCATTGAAAGTATCTTTTCATAATATCATTCAATTGATTTATTTCTAATTGCCAAGGAGTGGTTTTTATTGTAATGTTTTCGTAAGAAGCGAAGAAAATTGCTTTGTTCGCTGAGCATAAGTTCAGCGAGTGTAATTGTGATAAGCTAAAACGTTGCGCGCTTGCATTGTGCGCACTATTTTCTGAACTTAAGTTCAGATATAATTTAATATACTGCATATTTTGAATACTTGGGTCTTTCCTAAGCTTTTTTATTGATTTTGATGCTTTTTTTCGTAAAAATTTAGGGTTACTTGGGGTAAGTGGGTCACTGGGGTAAGTGGGTCATCCCCCTAAAACTATAATATGCACAGGAAATTTCACACTTACTCGCATTGATTATGTTACAGCTTGTCACGCCGATGAGTTTTGCATATATTTGAGATTTATTTTATTTATTTTTAAGATTATAGAACTAATTTAAAATAGATTCCCAGAATGGATTTTTTGGTGAGTTCAAGACGCATTTTTCAAAGAAGTATTTCCAGGTAAGTTTTCATTACATTTTAATGTTTATTTGAACTGTTTTGCAGAGTTTGACCTAAAATACATACTACAATTTGAAATTTTTCAAAATTTTTAATTTTGAAGTGTTTAAGAGGGGTGTCCCACTTACCCCATAGTTTTTGCATGGTTGGGGTAAGTGGGACCCCTCAGCGTGGGGTAAGTGGGACCCCTCTTTATTTAGTAAGTGAGACCCCTTATTATGATATACGTTGTTCTAGAGGGTCCCTTATGATACAGGAACTATTAACAATTTCAGGGGGTTATAGGGACCAATTTCCCCCAATATTTTCAGAAAATTTCGATTTATAGTAGCAAGACCTTTTACTCACCACTTCGAAATTCATTAAAATTTATAAATAGTTTGATCGACATTATATATCAAACTTGCGTTTTAATTTAAGTTATGGTGAGTAAAGAGAAATATCTCATCAACAGTGTTCATTCTCATTTAGTGTGTCCGATTTCTTTTTTATCTTACAATGCGTATTAAAGTGCCAAAATAAATCTTAATGAACCTTATTATGTTTGTTCAACATTATTTTATATGCTAGAGTAAAGTATATCCCTTTGGCCTTTCGAAACATTCTTTAAAATACTTATTTTGCTTTTCATTCGATTCTTACCTTGTCATATTGATTTTGATGTGAGTATATTTCTCACTCATGGATACAGTTACAATAAAATATTTTATATTGAAATTTACTGTACTTTATCAAGTAAGACCCACTTACTTCCATTTAAGTTTTGCTTGCTTTAAATATAAATAAAGAGGGGGTGACCCACTTACCCCATCTCTTGGGGTAAGTGGGTCACCCATCTCATTATTGATAAAAAGACCAGTTAAGAAAAATGTAAAGCTTTATTTTAGAAACTACTGATAAATTTTTGTTTATCGATAGACTCTTTAACGAAATTAGTCAAGAATTACAAAATAAACCCTTTCAAATTTTTTCTATAAAGCTCCAAAAATGTACTAGGCCAAAAAGGGGTCCCACTTACCCCAAGTGACCCTAATTGAAATGACTAACATTATTGAGGTAAGTTTTTTGCAATAGATGTAATGTTTGGGACCGAAATGTCCTAAGTTAAACTTATCGAATTATCTTGAAACTGTGACATCTTAAACTAAGCATTTCAAATATATAGTAAAACTTTTTTTAGCCTTGAGTTATGGGTTCTTCCTAGTTTTTTAAACAAAAGAAAAAAATTACGCGAAAATCGTCGTTTGTGGTCTTTTTTTCAAACCACCATTTTGAAAAGAAATAATATCACGAGAACTACCAAAATCCCACATTATGTTTATAAATATACATATATCAAAATCCCTTTTGTTTGAAATCTCAACCTATTACCAGTTTTTCATAAAAAATTTTCAAACACGAAACTTTGTAAAAAGTAACAGAACTTATGGGACAACCCAATACTTCCTATATCATATGGGAATCGCTAGAACTACTTATATCATAATAAGGGGTCTCACTTACTAAATAAAGAGGGGTCCCACTTACCCCAACCATGCTAAAACTATGGGGTAAGTGGGACACCCCTCTTAAACACTTCAAAATTAAAAATTTTGAAAAATTTCAAATTGTAGTATGTATTTTAGGTCAAACTCTGCAAAACAGTTCAATAAACATTAAAATGTAATGAAAACTTACCTGAAAATACTTCTTTGGAAAAATGCGTCTTGAACTCTCCAAAAAATCCATTCTGGGAATCTATTTGGTGTCTCATACGAGTATTTTTGTCATTTTCCCTTATATTTTTTGTTTTGACCTTTAGTAAAAATAAATTTTAATTTGATTTGATTTGATTTTAAATTAGTTCTATAATCTTAAAAATAAATTAAACAAATCTCAAATATATGCAAAATTCATCCGTTTGACAAGCTGTAACATAATCAATGCGAGTAAGTGTGAAATGTGAAATTTCCTGTGCATATTATAGTTTTAGGGGGGTGACCCACTTACCCCAGTGACCCACTTACCCCAAGTAACCCTATATCATAATTCTATTGAGAAATACACGCTCTAGGTTTATTTTTGCATAATAAATACGTAACAATACTTTCGCATACTTTACAAAGAAAAATACTTTTTTTAGGTTTAAGGAACATATAAATAGAAATTATGATCTCTTTATTTTATTTTTTTCTTCTACGAATAGAAAATGATAATTTTAGTAGGGCTTCATCATGTTTCTTTCAGCAAAATTAATGACAAAATTTCTCATTTCCGCCTTGTGAGGAGCGTTTTAACCCTACAGTGCATACTGATGCCATTTGGCAACACGACATTTTTCCCCATTTCCTACTTGAACTTTCATTTCCAAACGGCAACAACATGCAATAAGTACAATAGATATAACATTTCATCGTATTAGCACTTTAGACTGCCAGTAGATCACTGCAGGGGTACTATTTTGAGACATTTGTTAGTAGCTAGTGAGACGAAAGTCAAGACACAGAAAACGGCAAAATAAAAGGACCATATAAATTAAAATAAAAAATTTTTTCAGCTTGAAAAAAAAATGTTTTGAAAAGATAAGTTGTTTTTTATATTTTTAGAGCATTTGGTTTTATTTCACTTCACAATTTATTTCACAAGAGACACAAATTAATTTCTCAAGGACAAAGTTTTTTGCCAATAAAAAGGAGAAAAAAAATAAATTTTTTTAGTATTTTTTTACTAATTTACACCATAATAGAAGTCACATAAATGATTTTCAAGTGAATTTAAAAAATCATGCATTGTAGGGTTAAGATGTAAAATCTACGTAAATTCAACCTAATTGAGCTTGCATTTTAGGGGTTTTATTCAAGATTTTGTTCTGCTTAAGGTGTCTTTTTCTACTAACTAGATGCTGCTCTACAACTTAGTCACCGACTTTTTTCACATACCTCAAATAGTTTTTAAAATAAAAATTATAACTCCTTAAGCTTCCGTTAGAGGGCGTTGAAAGTTGTCTCATCGGATAGGGCATGGTCACTTTACTATACCTAGACCCCACTTTCATGACTATATCTGTTGGGGTTCAAAAGTTAAAGGGGTTGGACCACTTTTCGTGGGACACCCTGTATAAAACTCTAATTTGACCACAGGCTTCATTTGAAACAGTATATCAAGACTAAACAACATTTAATTATGAGGCTAGAGAATAAGCTATTTCGTAAATTTTTCTATATTAAAGCGAAGGACTCTTTATAATACAACGCTTGAAAAATTTTTTACTAATAATTATTGAATTACTTCTTTGGCTTGAAACCAAATGCGTTAAGGGGGAAATGGTGTTGCAAATTCATAATATATCCTTTAATAAATTGACAGGAAGTATTTTGACACGCATTCGGGAGTTTGCCGACGAGACAGGAAATGCAAACAAAACTGTTTTTATCTTTAACTGTCTTGAATAGGAGTTAACTCAATTCTTGGATTTTGGCAAATTTAAATATTTTTCTTCAAATGCAAGAGGAAAGAGTGTATTTTTTATGATATGTCCGTCGTTTTTAAACTCATTGTGTGTTTTTAAGTTAAATAAAATAAACTTAATTAGCATTGGATATGTAAAATTAAATTCAAGTATTTAGCTCAAAATATCAAAGTGTATTTTAATACCCTAACTTGGTATGTTCCTTATAGGGCGAAACTTCAACTTTTCATTTCATAACATGAACATTTGGCTTATTTTCTTTTATTAGAAATATAAAAAAATATCTTACCCGTCATGTTTGGTAAAAACGGATTCAATTTTTTATTTTCTTTGTGATTTATAACGTATTTTCGTTCAATCCAAGTATCTTGTTTTGGAAGGTTGACTTTTGAGTCAATAAACTTACATTTAGTAAATTTTTTAGTCTCTAGCTTTTTAAATTCTCTCTTTTATAGCCCAAAATCATTTACGTGCGTACTCTTACCATCACTGTAAAAAAATACGTCACTTTACTCAAAAAGTGGTGGGTAGAAATTGCCTCCATACATGGAGAGATTATACTACGAATAAGGAGGGACCCCCACCTAGAATTGGAGGAAGGTCCCTCCGTAGTGGAACCTCCCTCCCGGAGAGGGACCTTCCTCCGAGTCTAGGTGGGGGGGGTGGGGTCCCTTCTTATCGTGGTGTAACATCTTTCTATGTATGGAGGCAATTTCTACCCCCACTTTTTGTGTAAAGTGCCGTATTTTTTTAGGCACACGCCACACTACCGTAGAAAAAGACGCCAGTGCCATTAAAAAACGATTAAGATGCTATCGAGAAGAGGATGGATGGGCACTCAAGGGGCGATATAGTAAGTAGATTATTCCTGTAGCGGAGGAAAACGGGTGTCATTCGACGCTTTTGTCAGTGAGGAGTACTTCGACCGCTCTGCTACAGGAGTTATCTACTACATCGCCCCTCGAGTACCCTTCCATCTCCCCTCCTCTTCAGGGCCCGACTTACAAATTTGGGGGCCCTGGGCAAAAGAACCATTTGGGGGCCCCCGCCATGGCTTAAAAGAAATCTTAAATTTGACTGAAAATAACAAAAACAATCATTTTTAATTCAAGTGTAATTGTTACGGGCAATGTGATATATCCGGGCATTATTAATAATACTCATATATTTTGGGCAAAGTGATAAATTATCATTGATAAATGCAATTTAATTTATCACATTATCTTCTTATTTCGGTATTATTACCGGCCAGTTTAATACTTTGCCCATAGCATAAACACTAAATAAAAATTATTTATTTTAACCCTTTAAAAGTTTAATACTATACCAATTTTAAATCCATTAGTTAAAATTTTATTTTACTCTTTCTCATTTTCTTAGCTTTTTAAGTGTTTTGGGGGCCCTCTTGAAATGGATGCCCTGGGCCGGTGCCCCGAATGCCCTCCCAGAAATCAGGCTCTGCTTCTCTTGGATAACATCTTTATCGTTTTAATGGCACTGCACTGGCGTCTTTTTCTACGGTAGTGTGGCGTACGCCCCCTTACAGTCCTTTTTCCCATATATTTTACACATTAAATATCTCGTCGCTTTACCATGGAGCCAGGAGTAAGTGGAGGGAATATGGTCTGAAATCACTGAAGCCAAAAAATCCCATTTTAACCGTGGTAATGAAGATTCATCAAACTGACCAACTTTTATCAAAAACTGTTACTGGTGACTAACTTCGTGTTTCATGAAACTTTTACATGTTTATTTCGCACTCTTCAGAAGACTTCTTGTCTCTGAATAAAATACGAATAAGTAAGATGGATTTTAAGACAATAATTTGCAACGGATGCAAATATTTTATTTGAAGAATTATTTTCGTAATTTTATATTTTAATCTAAAATAAAAAGTTTCATAGAACACACTAATACTCACCGATAAAATTATTATTTTCTTTTTTAAATATTGGTTAGTTACAAATCAAGAAGGAAGAAGAGGTATTCAAGAAGGCAGCCAAACCTCACGGTTGCTCCAACTTGATTATTGAAATGATTGTTGAACCGTTTCGTTCTTAATAAAAAGCATGTGCCCAAAATAGTTTGAAAACCTATACTATAAGCTTTTTTGACCGGGGTTTGAGAGGAAATGCTTCTCCGTGCCGGCGTCCCTAACGACGTCCATGACAGGCCTGCAATTATATCATTTTGCCTTACGATTGCAGTTATGCTAAAATGACAAAATTGACGATTGCAGAGATTTGAGCCGTTTTTTCACAAAACCGTTTGTGCCAGGTGATCCGGGGTCGAAATTTACATAAAGATTGATGCATAACTCAAAATGGCCAAAATGTCAGTCATGTCATCTTGCGCCTTAAGCGACAATCTCTAAATCAAAAACTGATAGTCAAATAAATCTAAACCAACAATTTGACTTCTGAACGTGACATCTGAAGACACGTTTTCTCACACTACGTTTACTTGGATGATACGTCTTGATACTTGGTTGACATGTTTTTTCTTAGCTAATTTCGTACCTTTCCGTTGCAGGGTCGAAGGGGTGCAGGGTGTCTGAGTGGTCCGAGTGGGGCGAGTGCGTGCAGCCCAAGTGCGGCTTCGGGGAGCAGCTGCGCAAGAGGAAGGTGCTGCGCTTCGCTTCAAAAAACGGACGCCCCTGCCCGCCCCTGCAGGAGGGGCGACGCTGCGGACGCCCCTGCAGGCCCTCCAAAAACTTCTTCACCTGGCAATGAATAAAGGACTTTTTATACACTTCTCGTTTCTTTCCTGCCCTCCCAGCAAAAACATCTGAGGAATTGCTTAAAAAAGCGTCAACATTGCGTTAGAAGTGCAGTTTCTTAAGTGCGCAGTTGTTCTGTAACAATAAGCCTATCAGTACGTAAGTCTGCAGTTTTCTACAGCAATTTTGAAACCATTCTAAAGACATTTCAGCAATCTTAAAAAAATCTCACAAATTTTCTAAAGAAAACTGCAGACAAAGTGTTCCAATTCCCTTCAATTTTTTTGAAGCAATTTTGCTGAATTTTTGGCTGGGCTGTTTCATATTGCACATGAAAGGTTTATAAAAGAATTGAACCGTCAGTTTGGAAAAGATAAAAAGTTTCCAAATTCAAATTTTAGAGAAAATCGAACCCCCCTGTATATTAGTAAAGGAATTTTCATTGTATAATCTGTAAATTCCTATTGGGAATTAAAGAATATATTTAGAATACCGATCAATTATCGAAAAAAAATTTTTAAATCAAAAATATATTACTGTTGAAGAAAGTTGAGGGTCTTATTCCCTTTTTCAAACTTTTGAAGTTTCAGCTAAACAAATCTTACTAACCACTTTAATCGACAATTAAATTTAAATTATCTTTCCTCTTTATAGTTCTCAGCACAAAAGTGAGAAATGGAAAGACTGAGACAAATAAGTTAAAAATTATTAAGAAATGAGTCATTAAGAGGCAGTATCAATGAAGTAAATAAATAATATCATTAGAGTCAAACATTTAATGGATAAAAAAAGTAAAACCACTTTTAAATTAAATATAAGTTTTGTTTTGGTTTAATTTACTACACATAGATTAAGAAAAGAAAGACAAAATTAATTAACTAATGTAAATTTACATCGATTTTGCCAAATTCAAGAGGCTATATCTGTCTATAGGGGGTATTTATTTATTCCTTCTTTCTACTTATATGTAAAGTAAATCTAGAAGATTTTGTTAAGCAGAGACAGTCAATTTGGCCATTTTTTGTACTTATTCCCTTTTTCAAACTGACTATTCAATAAATTACATACAACGATCGCTTTTACAAACGGTGTGTTATAGTGCTGTACGTAGTCCCATATGCATAAATTTTAATTATGATTAATAAATATGATTTATAAGGACCTCATTTCGCGAACTTGTTTTTAAACTTCATGCGGCTTAATTTATTGTCAGACAACACTGAAAATCCTTTAAAAAACATTTTAAGGAATTCCAGAACTAATTCCAAATGCAACCAGTGATTCATTTTTAAGAATTGAAGTTATTTTTATTGCTTTTATTAAAATAAAATATATTTTCTGTTAATAAATTTTACAATTAGTAGATGTGTGGATTTTTTAGTAATTTGAAAACTTTACTGTTTTAAAGGTGAAAGTAACACTAAAAATAAACTCAAAATTTTTCATATTTATACCATTTCAAATGTTTTTTGTTTTACAAACTATTTGAGTATCGCACTGATTTGTAAGAGACGAGCGTTGATCGTATTAAAATAGGACATTTAAACATTCAGTATTAAATACAGGGTTATCTAAAAAGTTTGGACACATTTAGTCCCGATTTAACACCTCTAGACATTCATTCTGAGATTATTTCAAGAACATTGTTTATATAAAGCGTTAAGGTACAGGTGTGAATTTATCGATACAATTGCCACAGTGAAGTTGGAATTGTTGTATAACACTAAGCTACAGATTGATTAAGCGACTTGTGGAGAGAAACTAACGGTGCTCTTATGATACGTTCAAGTAAAATTTTCTTAATTTCTGTACATAAAAATGAAAGAACTGTTTATTTTTACTAGGTACATAATTAAATATGTATATAAAATGTGTGCAAACTTTTTCGATGATCTTCGATGATGATACCTTGGTCCTACACTTTTTTTAGCTTAACTTTTTGTAGTATGGCAACACGACACATGTAGTTAGCATCCCTATGACTAGAACTCACAGTCCAGCTAAATTACTTTCTAAAATGTCAGCAATTTGAGAATCGATTAATAACTAATTTCGGCCCTCAAAAGTAAATTTTTTAAGCTTGATTTCTAAGTTATAGTTGAAAAAAAAATACTAATTCTGTTTCACAGTTAATTTTATATCTTAAAGTATTGTTTCAGCTATAATAGCATGTGCTTAAAATGGAGCTGGGGGTAAATTGAACATAGTGATCAGACATTTTTCATCATCAAGTTGTGTATCTCCGACCTAGGGAGAGTGGTGTACCTTGAACCTGTCCAAGTACAACCTAGGACTTATGTGCTACCTTGATTTACTGAAAAATCATTAGTCGCACTTTTATTACATTAATTAATTTAATTTTAGGATTTAGTTTTATGTCTAAAACTAATTTTAAGTGAAAACTATAATTTTATGATGAAAAAAATGGACTTTAACACGTTTATGCTGAAAAGTGCGTCAACTCAATCTATCAGCTTATACATCTGGGGTATCAAATTATAGAATAAAAAGTTAAAATAGGTCCGAGGCACACGATCTTCCCCTACATAATAATATTATACAGGGTGTCCCACGAAAAGTGCTCCAACCCCTTTAACTTTTGAACCCCTACAGATATAGTCATGAAAGTGGGGTCTAGGTATAGTAAAAATACCATGTCCTATCCGATGAGACAATTTTTAAAGCCCTCTAGCGGAAACTTTAGGAGTTATAATTTTTATTTTAAAAACTATATGAGGTATGAGAAAAAGTCAATGACTAAGTTGTAGAGCAGCATCTATTTAGTAGGTAAGACACCTTATGCAGAAAAATATCTTGAATAAAACCCCTAAAACGCACGCTCAATTTGGTTGAAATTACGTAGATTTTACGGCTCAAAACACTCCTCACGAGGCCAAAATGAGAAATTTTTAAATTAATGAAGTAGGAATACTTTAAGTCATTTACTTGAGTCATAAAAATAAAAATTTCTCATTTTTGCCTTGTGAAGAGCGTTTTGAGACGTAAAATCTACGTAATTTCAACCTAATTGAGCGTGAGTTTTAGGGGTTTTATTCAAGATATTTTTCTGCTTAAGGTGTATTTCCTTACTAAATCGATGCTGCTCTACAACTTAGTCATTGACTTTTTCCCATACCTAATATAGTTTTTAAAATAAAAATTATAACTCCTAAAGTTTCTGCTAGAGGGTGTTAAAAATTGTCTCATCGGATGGGGCATGGTCACTTTACTATACCTAGACCTCATTTTCATGACTATATCTGTAGGGGTTCAAAAGTTAAAGGGGTTGGACCACTTTTCGTGGGACACCCAGTATAAAGGATTTCCGTTAATATTCCGTTACAAAAAGTAACACTAAAATTAGAGCAATGTTTTAATAGAATTAAAAATGTACTGTTTTTGAATATCAGCTCAGTTGTTTTTAACAGCATTTTTAGGAACCATTATCGATACTTAGTGAATAATTATGTTTTAAGCATTTCAGATGTATAAAAATTGATTTTTTGAAAACTTACAATTTTTATTTGTATGGTATCTCGGTCCTGCTCGTTATAATTAGAAAAATATTCTCATGCAATAAATTAAAAATATGTTCCAGATTATGAAAAATCTGAGTAAATATCACGTCAGATTTTTAGGCTGCGTTCTCTCACTCTTAAACTAATCACTAAGTTGGAGGGAAAATTAAAATAATTCCTGAAGAGAATATTACTTATTCGTTTCAAGTTGATAATTTTTTTTTGTGTATGGCGGAGTTTAGCATTAGATATCAAACCACGTTAAAAAAGAAAACCATGGTCCCTCTTAGTCCCTACATGAAGTCACATAATGAAAGGCTATATTGCTTAAGGAAGTGATCTTACGGTTCCCTTTAAAACTTGTTTTTCCTTCATAAACAATACTATACAGAAAAAGCAACTTTACTTTGCAAGTAAACGATATTTCATTTTTATCACAAAAGCGGCTTTTAAGCTTTTACTTTGTTTGACTTTTATTTCTTTAAAATTTAAAAACCTGTGCCTCAAAATTATTATATTAAATAGAGAACGGTTATTCTTCATAAAGGTATGGGTATTTCACAAATTCGGCTTAAAAAACACATTTTTTTCTTAACTCAAACTTACGTATAATCAAGGAAACTGGAGTAAAAAAAGAAGTTTAGCAAATTTTTTGTTATAAAATATATTTTTTGGGAAAAAAGTGAAAACAAAACAAAAAATATCAAACTCTAAATCGTTTTGCAAACCCTTGTTGGAAATGTATTGAATTATCTCAAGCGATTTTTTAGTAATAGACTGCAAGCAGTGAAGACAGTCGTGTGAATTGTATCATTTCGAAAAATTGGTGAAAAAGGGTTTGTGAAATAATAGTTGGAAGCCAGACTTACTCGCTAAAAAACAAGAAATGTTAAGTTAAACTAAAGGAATGTTTTTAAACACTGTAGTTTTTTTTCTGAAAGAGAGGCACCGAAACTCAGTTCTGGAGGGTTCCGCCTCAAATCGAGTCCTTTTAAAATGTTTTGATTGTGTCACACATTTTTTATTGCTCCATGAAATATTAACGACAAACTAGGGGCAGTGGAGTAAATAGAAATTTATTTCGGGAGGGGCTCAAAATTATCCATCAACCCCCATGCATATTTTTAAACGGTCCATTGTAGCTTCTTAATACATTTTTAGGAAGATTTTTTTGTTCCAAAGAACGTATTATAAGAGAAGTTGTGAGTAATTAAGTTACAAGTAAAAAAGGGGTGCCTGGGGGTCCTCCCCCAGAAAGTTTTTGGAAAATTGGATCTAAAAAACAGGTTTTTAACTAGTTTTGGTACACCTAGTCCGAATTTTTCGCATATATGGTGAAACGTCACAATTTGATACGAGGGGCACATTGATAGTTTCAATATCTCAAACATTATCAAGACTACTTAGGTAGTGTTTTTACTAAAAGTTGCCTTTATATGCCTAAGCATAGCATACTATAAACCGTTAAGCTCTGTAATAAGTCTATACATTTTAGTGAAAGAAACTAAGTTTTTTTCGTCAAAAATTTTCAAAACTAAATATCTATGCAAAAAGTAAAATCTTCCTGAAACTATTCTACTTAGAAAACAGATATCTATAAATTCAAAAAGCAAGTTTATACTTATTACCAATAGGGGGTAAAGGGGGTATACTTAAATTTTAAAAAAACATTTTTTAAAATAAAGATTTTATTCAAAAACAACAAATGGGGCAAATTGATACACTTTGAGGTGGGGTACTTTGATACACTGGGGCACATTGATACATAAAAACGTTCCCATATCTTCCGTTGAGAAATAAATATCTCTCAGCAATTAAAAAAACAGTTAACAGATTAGATGTACAGTGAAGGATATTTATGTCAATTTTTGAGTCTTAGGGTTTTTTGAGATTGGAAATATCTCGCATTATAGCTACTATGTGTATTTATAAACTTTCTAAAAGATAATGAATTTGATAAATACATGACCAAACGGTGGAATCAGGGACTCTGAAACATCTGATAAGTTCTTAGGATTATACAGGTAACAAAGAACTGTATTTAAAAAAAACAGCGACTATAAGTAATAATGGCCAAAAACTAACCAGTTAATTAGTGTCGTATTTTTTAAATTTCTGGATGATTTTCGACAAGGATACCTTTATCATTACATTACATATATACCTATGAAAATTAGCATCTTATTTCCCTAATTAGATATCTGTTAAAAAAAGATCATTAGTAGTGGAAAAATGGGTGTTCTGCGACAGCCGGCGCAGGCCGCAGGGACCTGCGCCGGTTGCGCCGGCAGATCTGTGACTCCTGCGCCGGCAGATCTGTGATACCTGCTCCGATAGAAAGGGGTTCCTGCGCCGGTTGCGCCGGCAGCTCTATGACTCCTGCTCCGGTGGAAAGGGGCTCTTGACTAAAACGGGAAGAGGATAATTAGAAGTTACCTGCTCCGGTGATCCCTGCGCCGGTAGAAAGAGGTTCCTAAGCAATCTACTAAATTGCGGATAAATTGGGGTTCAACCAATAAATTGCGGCTCCACCACTAAAATTAAAGTTATTTTACACATCAATATACTCTAAGACCCACCACCCAATCAGCAGAAAGCATGATAGTTAAAATTATTTTACTGCATAAAATTATAAGGTTAATTAACAAACTGTAACCGCTTTCAACTCTAATTTTAACAAAATTAGTAAATTGCAGCTCTTCCACTATATTGGGGCTCTAGAACTCATGCAACAACAAGAAGCTAAATTGAGACATTCTAAATTATTTTAAGATAATATTAATTGATAGTTAAAGTTATTAACAAAGATTAATTAACAGGTATTTTACTGCATAAATTATAAGGTTAATTAACAAACTGTAACCACTTTTAACTGTAATTTGAACAAAATTAGTAAATTGCAGCTCTTGCACTATATTGGGGCTCTAGAACTCATGCAACAACAAGAAGCTAAATTGAGACTTTCTAAATTATTTTAATATAATATTAATTGATAGTTGAAGTTATTAACAAAGGTTAATTTACAGTTTAAAGCTATTTTACATAAAATTATAAGGTTAATGAACAAACTAACCGCTGTAATATATCACCTATTGAATGCCCATACTGGAATAAAAGACCAAGACAATCACAAACTCAAATGTAGAGTGCACTACTCACCTGTCATTGAGACTCCTTTAACAATGCACCGGCGAACCGCCCCCCTTGCCTTTCACAGAGCAATATGTGTGGCGATAACGGGGTAACCTCCATTGGGATTGATAGCGATTGCATCTTTTCCAGCAATACCAAGGGGAGAGGGTTTTCAAAAGATATATATTTTCATTACAATCATTTCTATTTCGTAAAATTTACAGTTCAATATTCACTTTAGTTACAGTTTGACACAAAATGCTTATCCTATCACAATCCTTAACTTTGAAAATACAGTATTTTCACCAGAAAGGATACTTTGAAAAATTGAGAATGATCGAACATTATCAGACAACCAAACATATAATACGTTATCCCATTGGTGGAATTATTTTTATTTCACTTTGATCAGGAAAGGATACTTTGAAAAATTGAGAATACATTTTCAGACCACTTGACATATAACACGTTATCCTATTGGTGGAATTATTTTACAACTTCGATTAAAAATTACTAATTCTGTTCTTATTGGATAAGATCTTAAATATTTTAAGCATTTTTTAAAAATAAAATATACTTTTATTACGAATTCTGTTCGAGGAGTTGATTTTTTTTCATAGAATGTTAGATTCATTCAAGTTAAAAATGATAAATCCATTAATTTTACTATAGTTCAATTGAAGATATTACATATTTTATTCGCATAGAAGCTTTTTCTAGATTTAAACGTGAGAATATATGATTAATCACCTAAACAAAAACTATTCCATTACACTTTCTTCTGAAAGCATTGTGTGAATGAGAGAATTTTTATACAAAAATTGTAAAATATATACGATTTTCCCAACAGTTGAAAAAATTTCAATCATTAACCTTTTATTTAAAGTACATTATTTGGCTACCACTACAGAACATACATTCATTTTATTCATAACTTTTACTATATTTATTAAACATGTAATATTTTTTCTATACTAAAGAGAACTGCTTTGGTTATTTTTCAATTCATGGAATGGTTACGTTGATCATTTTCAACCTTTTTTTTGAAAATAATAACTTTTTTTAACCCATCGGCTATACTTGCTCTACAAGAATTTTACCCTCTGCTGTACATTTTTACTAACAATTTATATTATTCACAAAAGCAAACAATATAATACATATAAACTAACTTATGAAAGAAATCCTTTATGGATATAATGTTTTCTCTTACCTAAAGCCTTCTTTCATCTATAATCCATTTAAACAATTCTAATAAAAATTAAAGGGGAAACAAGACTTAAAAGGAAACATACATTATAAAAACCAAGAAAATTATTACAGAATCTAAAAGAAAAACTAAAAACTCTGCTAAAAAAAAAAACTTAACTGAAAATTTCGTTAAAAATTAAGACACATGCAGAAAAATAACTTAATACTTTGTGAAAAATAAAAACGAACACAGAAAAACTTTCACTGAAAAACTAAAATCTTTGTTAAATATAAAAACTTATTCACTTCGAAACTAAAAACTTAACTAAAAATCTTGTTACAAATAAAAACTTAACTAAAAATTTTGTTAAAAATAAAAACTTAACTAAAAATTTTGTTAAAAAATAAAAACTTAACTGAAAATTTCGTTAAAAATTAAGACATGTAGAAAAATAACTTAATACTTTGTTAAAAATTAAAACGAACACAGAAAAACTTTCACTGAAAACTAAAATCTTTGTTAAATATAAAAACTTATTCACTTCGAAACTAAAAACTTAACTAAAAACTTTGTTAAAAATAAAAACTTAACTCAAAATTTTGTTAAAAATAAAAACTTAACTGAAAATTTTGTTAAAAATTAAGATACATGCAGAAAAATAACTTAATACTTTGCTAAAAATAAAACGAACACAGAAAAACTTTCACTGAAAAACTAAAATCTTTGTTAAATATAAAAACTTATTCACTTCGAAACTAAAAACTTAACTAAAAATTTTGTTAAAAATAAAAACTTAACTAAAAATTTTGTTAAAATAAAAACTTAAGTGAAAATTTTGTTAAAAATTAAGATACATGCAGAAAAATAACTTAATACTTTGCTAAAAATGAAACGAACACAGAAAAACTTTCACTGAAAAACTAAAATCTTTGTTAAATATAAAAACTTATTCACTTGGAAACTAAAAACTTAACTAAAAATTTTGTTAAAAATAAAAACTTAACTGAAAATATTGTTAAAAATTAAGACACATGCAGAAAAATAACTTAATACTTTGTTAAACATAAAAACGACCACAGAAAAACTTTACAAGAAATGAAAACTTATACACTGAAAAACTAAAATCTTTGTTAAAAATAAAAACTTAACTGAAAATATTGTTAAATATTAGGATACATGCAGAAAAATAACTTAATACTTTGTTAAAAATAAAAACTTAACTGAAAATTTTGTTAAAATAAAAACTTAACTGAAAATTTTGTTAAAATAAAAACTTAAGTGAAAATTTTGTTAAAAATTAAGACACATGTAGAAAAATAACTTAATACTTTGTTAAAAATAAAAACGAACACAGAAAATATTTCACTGAAAAACTAAAATATTTGTTAAATATAAAAACGTATTCACTTCGAAAATAAAAACTTAACTTAAAATTTTGTTAAAAATAAAAACTTAACTGAAAATTTTGTTAAAAATTAAGATACATGCAGAAAAATAACTTAATACTTTGTTAAAAATAAAAACGAACACAGAAAAAACTTTACAAGAAATGAAAACGTATTCACTGAAAAATTAAAATCTTTGTTAAATATAAAAACTTAACTAAAAATTTTGTTAAAAATTAAGATACATGCAGAAAAATAACTTAATACTTTGTTAAAAATAAAAACGAACACAGAAAAAACTTTACAAGAAATTAAAACTTATACACTGAAAAATTAAAATCTTTGTTAAATATAAAAACTTAACTGAAAATTTTGTTAAAAATAAAAACTTAACTGAAAATTTTGTTAAAAATAAAAACTTAACTGAAAATTTTGTTAAAAATTAAGACAAATGCTGAAAAATAACTCATTACTTTGCTAAAAGTAAAAATGAACACAGAAAAAACTTTACAAGAAATGAAAACTTATACACTGAAAAACTAAAGTCTTTGTTAAATATAAAAACTTATTCACTACGAAACTGAAAACTTTGTTTGAAATGAACTAGAAAACGAAAAACTTTACACAAGAAATAAAAACTTATACACTAAAAAACTAAAATCTTTGTTAAAAATAAATGCTTAACTGAAAATTTTGTTAAAAATTAAGACAAATGCAGAGAAATAACTTAATACTTTGTTAAATGTAAAAACTTAAAAGCTACAAAACTAAAATATCTGTTTAAAATAAATAAAAACTTACAAGAAATTTTACAAGAAATAAAAAGTTACGCTAAAAACTTTACCAAAAAGAAATTATTACGAAAAACTTTAACAGAAAGAAAAACTTAAAAACTATAAAACTAAAAACTTTGTTAAAAAATAAAGGCAAATGCAGAAATTAACTTAATACTTTGTTAAATATTAAAACTTAGAAACTATGAAACGAAAAACTTTACTAAAAATAAAAACTTATACACTACAAAACTAAAATATTTGTTAAAAATAAAATAAAAACTTTGAAAAAATTTTACAAGAAATAAAAAGTAACACTAAAAACTTTATCAAAAGGAAATACTTCGTGTTAAAAATAAATAAAACTTTGAAAACATTTTACAGGAAATAAAAATTTACACTAAAAACTTAACCAAAAAGAAATTATTACGAAAAACTTTAACAGAAAGAAAAACTTAAAAACTATAAAACTAAAAACTTTGTTAAAAAATAAAGGCAAATGCAGAAAATAACTTAATACTTTGTTAAATATTAAAACTTAGAAACTATGAAACGAAAAAATTTACCATAAATAAAAACTTATACACTACAAAACAAAAATATTTGTTAAAAATAAAATAAAAACTTTGAAAAAATATTACAAGAAATAAAAATTTACACTAAAAACTTTACCAAAAAGAAATTATTACGAAAAACTTTAACAAAAGAAAAACCTAAAAACTATAAAACTAAAAACTTTGCTAAAAATAAAAACTTTAGGAAAACTTTGTTAAAAATAAAGAAACCAATACAGAAAATTTTAAAAATAAATAAAAACTTCGAAAAAATATTACAAGAAATAAAAAAATAACACTAAAAACTTTATCAAAAAGAGATACTTACAAATTATAAAACTAAAAACTTTGTTAAAAATAAAATAAAGTTGAAAATTTACACTAAAAAAACTAAAAACTTTATCAAAAAGAAATACTTCTTGTTAAAAAAAATATACTTTGAAAAATTTGTACAAGAAATACACTGAAAACTTTACCAATAACACCCATACTTTGTTAAAATTAGAAGACATATAGATTCACATCCTCCTTTCGTTGAGACCCTTTTTTTATTATGAAAACTCGGTGGGCTGAAAACTCCTTCTTAATGAAGGAAATTTAAAAATAGTACTCTTAAATTTTTCAGCCCACGTTTTACATAATAATTAAAAAAGGGTCCCAATGAAAGGAGGATGTGAATCTATATGTCTTCTAATTTTAACAAAGTATGGGTGTTATTGGTAAAGTTTTCAGTGTATTTCTTGTACAAATTTTTCAAAGTATATTTTTTTTAACAAGAAGTATTTCTTTTTGATAAAGTTTTTAGTTTTTTTAGTGTAAATTTTCAACTTTATTTTATTTTTAACAAAGTTTTTAGTTTTATAATTTGTAAGTATCTCTTTTTGATAAAGTTTTTAGTGTTATTTTTTTATTTCTTGTAATATTTTTTCGAAGTTTTTATTTATTTTTAAAATTTTCTGTATTGGTTTCTTCATTTTTAACAAAGTTTTCCTAAAGTTTTTATTTTTAGCAAAGTTTTTAGTTTTATAGTTTTTAGGTTTTTCTTTTGTTAAAGTTTTTCGTAATAATTTCTTTTTGGTAAAGTTTTTAGTGTAAATTTTTATTTCTTGTAATATTTTTTCAAAGTTTTTATTTTATTTTTAACAAATATTTTTGTTTTGTAGTGTATAAGTTTTTATTTATGGTAAATTTTTTCGTTTCATAGTTTCTAAGTTTTAATATTTAACAAAGTATTAAGTTATTTTCTGCATTTGCCTTTATTTTTTAACAAAGTTTTTAGTTTTATAGTTTTTAAGTTTTTCTTTCTGTTAAAGTTTTTCGTAATAATTTCTTTTTGGTTAAGTTTTTAGTGTAAATTTTTATTTCCTGTAAAATGTTTTCAAAGTTTTATTTATTTTTAACACGAAGTATTTCCTTTTGATAAAGTTTTTAGTGTTACTTTTTATTTCTTGTAAAATTTTTTCAAAGTTTTTATTTTATTTTTAACAAATATTTTAGTTTTGTAGTGTATAAGTTTTTATTTTTAGTAAAGTTTTTCGTTTCATAGTTTCTAAGTTTTAATATTTAACAAAGTATTAAGTTAATTTCTGCATTTGCCTTTATTTTTTAACAAAGTTTTTAGTTTTATAGTTTTTAAGTTTTTCTTTCTGTTAAAGTTTTTCGTAATAATTTCTTTTTGGTAAAGTTTTTAGCGTAACTTTTTATTTCTTGTAAAATTTCTTGTAAGTTTTTATTTATTTTAAACAGATATTTTAGTTTTGTAGCTTTTAAGTTTTTACATTTAACAAAGTATTAAGTTATTTCTCTGCATTTGTCTTAATTTTTAACAAAATTTTCAGTTAAGCATTTATTTTTAACAAAGATTTTAGTTTTTTAGTGTATAAGTTTTTATTTCTTGTGTAAAGTTTTTCGTTTTCTAGTTCATTTCAAACAAAGTTTTCAGTTTCGTAGTGAATAAGTTTTTATATTTAACAAAGACTTTAGTTTTTCAGTGTATAAGTTTTCATTTCTTGTAAAGTTTTTTCTGTGTTCATTTTTACTTTTAGCAAAGTAATGAGTTATTTTTCAGCATTTGTCTTAATTTTTAACAAAATTTTCAGTTAAGTTTTTATTTTTAACAAAATTTTCAGTTAAGTTTTTATTTTTAACAAAATTTTCAGTTAAGTTTTTATATTTAACAAAGATTTTAATTTTTCAGTGTATAAGTTTTAATTTCTTGTAAAGTTTTTTCTGTGTTCGTTTTTATTTTTAACAAAGTATTAAGTTATTTTTCTGCATGTATCTTAATTTTTAACAAAATTTTTAGTTAAGTTTTTATATTTAACAAAGATTTTAATTTTTCAGTGTATACGTTTTCATTTCTTGTAAAGTTTTTTCTGTGTTCGTTTTTATTTTTAACAAAGTATTAAGTTATTTTTCTGCATGTATCTTAATTTTTAACAAAATTTTCAGTTAAGTTTTTATTTTTAACAAAATTTTCAGTTAAGTTTTTAGTTTCCAAGTGAATAAGTTTTTATATTTAACAAAGATTTTAGTTTTTCAGTGAAAGTTTTTCTGTGTTCGTTTCATTTTTAGCAAAGTATTAAGTTATTTTTCTGCATGTATCTTAATTTTTAACAAAATTTTCAGTTAAGTTTTTATTTTTAACAAAATTTTAAGTTAAGTTTTTATTTTCGAAGTGAATACGTTTTTATATTTAACAAATATTTTAGTTTTTCAGTGAAATATTTTCTGTGTTCGTTTTTATTTTTAACAAAGTATTAAGTTATTTTTCTACATGTGTCTTAATTTTTAACAAAATTTTCACTTAAGTTTTTATTTTAACAAAATTTTCAGTTAAGTTTTTATTTTAACAAAATTTTCAGTTAAGTTTTTATTTTTAACAAAGTATTAAGTTATTTTTCTGCATGTATCCTAATATTTAACAATATTTTCAGTTAAGTTTTTATTTTTAACAAAGATTTTAGTTTTTCAGTGTATAAGTTTTCATTTCTTGTAAAGTTTTTCTGTGGTCGTTTTTATGTTTAACAAAGTATTAAGTTATTTTTCTGCATGTGTCTTAATTTTTAACAATATTTTCAGTTAAGTTTTTATTTTTAACAAAATTTTTAGTTAAGTTTTTAGTTTCCAAGTGAATAAGTTTTTATATTTAACAAAGATTTTAGTTTTTCAGTGAAAGTTTTTCTGTGTTCGTTTCATTTTTAGCAAAGTATTAAGTTATTTTTCTGCATGTATCTTAATTTTTAACAAAATTTTCACTTAAGTTTTTATTATAACAAAATTTTTAGTTAAGTTTTTATTTTTAACAAAATTTTTAGTTAAGTTTTTATTTTTAACAAAATTTTTAGTTAAGTTTTTAGTTTCGAAGTGAATAAGTTTTTATATTTAACAAAGATTTTAGTTTTTCAGTGAAAGTTTTTCTGTGTTCGTTTTATTTTTAGCAAAGTATTAAGTTATTTTTCTGCATGTATCTTAATTTTTAACAAAATTTTCAGTTAAGTTTTTATTTTTAACAAAATTTTGAGTTAAGTTTTTATTTTTAACAAAGTTTTTAGTTAAGTTTTTAGTTTCGAAGTGAATAAGTTTTTATATTTAACAAAGATTTTAGTTTTCAGTGAAAGTTTTTCTGTGTTCGTTTTAATTTTTAACAAAGTATTAAGTTATTTTTCTACATGTCTTAATTTTTAACGAAATTTTCAGTTAAGTTTTTATTTTTAACAAAATTTTGAGTTAAGTTTTTATTTTTAACAAAGTTTTTAGTTAAGTTTTTAGTTTCGAAGTGAATAAGTTTTTATTTTTAACAAAGTTTTTAGTTAAGTTTTTAGTTTCGAAGTGAATAAGTTTTTATATTTAACAAAGATTTTAGTTTTCAGTGAAAGTTTTTCTGTGTTCGTTTTATTTTTAGCAAAGTATTAAGTTATTTTTCTGCATGTATCTTAATTTTTAACAAAATTTTCAGTTAAGTTTTTATTTTTAACAAAATTTTGAGTTAAGTTTTTATTTTTAACAAAGTTTTTAGTTAAGTTTTTAGTTTCGAAGTGAATAAGTTTTTATTTTTAACAAAGTTTTTAGTTAAGTTTTTAGTTTCGAAGTGAATAAGTTTTTATATTTAACAAAGATTTTAGTTTTCAGTGAAAGTTTTTCTGTGTTCGTTTTAATTTTTAACAAAGTATTAAGTTATTTTTCTACATGTCTTAATTTTTAACGAAATTTTCAGTTAAGTTTTTATTTTTTAACAAAATTTTTAGTTAAGTTTTTATTTTTAACAAAATTTTTAGTTAAGTTTTTATTTTTAACAAGATTTTTAGTTAAGTTTTTAGTTTCGAAGTGAATAAGTTTTTATATTTAACAAAGATTTTAGTTTTTCAGTGAAAGTTTTTCTGTGTTCGTTTTTATTTTTCACAAAGTATTAAGTTATTTTTCTGCATGTGTCTTAATTTTTAACGAAATTTTCAGTTAAGTTTTTTTTTTAGCAGAGTTTTTAGTTTTTCTTTTAGATTCTGTAATAATTTTCTTGGTTTTTATAATGTATGTTTCCTTTTAAGTCTTGTTTCCCCTTTAATTTTTATTAGAATTGTTTAAATGGATTATAGATGAAAGAAGGCTTTAGGTAAGAGAAAACATTATATCCATAAAGGATTTCTTTCATAAGTTAGTTTATATGTATTATATTGTTTGCTTTTGTGAATAATATAAATTGTTAGTAAAAATGTACAGCAGAGGGTAAAATTCTTGTAGAGCAAGTATAGCCGATGGGTTAAAAAAAGTTATTATTTTCAAAAAAAAGGTTGAAAATGATCAACGTAACCATTCCATGAATTGAAAAATAACCAAAGCAGTTCTCTTTAGTATAGAAAAAATATTACATGTTTAATAAATATAGTAAAAGTTATGAATAAAATGAATGTATGTTCTGTAGTGGTAGCCAAATAATGTACTTTAAATAAAAGGTTAATGATTGAAATTTTTTCAACTGTTGGGAAAATCGTATATATTTTACAATTTTTGTATAAAAATTCTCTCATTCACACAATGCTTTCAGAAGAAAGTGTAATGGAATAGTTTTTGTTTAGGTGATTAATCATATATTCTCACGTTTAAATCTAGAAAAAGCTTCTATGCGAATAAAATATGTAATATCTTCAATTGAACTATAGTAAAATTAATGGATTTATCATTTTTAACTTGAATGAATCTAACATTCTATGAAAAAAAATCAACTCCTCGAACAGAATTCGTAATAAAAGTATAATTTATTTTTAAAAAATGCTTAAAATATTTAAGATCTTATCCAATAAGAACAGAATTAGTAATTTTTAATCGAAGTTGTAAAATAATTCCACCAATAGGATAACGTGTTATATGTCAAGTGGTCTGAAAATGTATTCTCAATTTTTCAAAGTATCCTTTCCTGATCAAAGTGAAATAAAAATAATTCCACCAATGGGATAACGTATTATATGTTTGGTTGTCTGATAATGTTCGATCATTCTCAATTTTTCAAAGTATCCTTTCTGGTGAAAATACTGTATTTTCAAAGTTAAGGATTGTGATAGGATAAGCATTTTGTGTCAAACTGTAACTAAAGTGAATATTGAACTGTAAATTTTACGAAATAGAAATGATTGTAATGAAAATATATATCTTTTGAAAACCCTCTCCCCTTGGTATTGCTGGAAAAGATGCAATCGCTATCAATCCCAATGGAGGTTACCCCGTTATCGCCACACATATTGCTCTGTGAAAGGCAAGGGGGGCGGTTCGCCGGTGCATTGTTAAAGGAGTCTCAATGACAGGTGAGTAGTGCACTCTACATTTGAGTTTGTGATTGTCTTGGTCTTTTATTCCAGTATGGGCATTCAATAGGTGATATATTACAGCGGTTAGTTTGTTCATTAACCTTATAATTTTATGTAAAATAGCTTTAAACTGTAAATTAACCTTTGTTAATAACTTCAACTATCAATTAATATTATATTAAAATAATTTAGAAAGTCTCAATTTAGCTTCTTGTTGTTGCATGAGTTCTGATATATTACAGCGGTTAGTTTGTTCATTAACCTTATAATTTTATGTAAAATAGCTTTAAACTGTAAATTAACCTTTGTTAATAACTTCAACTATCAATTAATATTATATTAAAATAATTTAGAAAGTCTCAATTTAGCTTCTTGTTGTTGCATGAGTTCTAGAGCCCCAATATAGTGCAAGAGCTGCAATTTACTAATTTTGTTCAAATTACAGTTAAAAGTGGTTACAGTTTGTTAATTAACCTTATAATTTATGCAGTAAAATACCTGTTAATTAATCTTTGTTAATAACTTTAACTATCAATTAATATTATCTTAAAATAATTTAGAATGTCTCAATTTAGCTTCTTGTTGTTGCATGAGTTCTAGAGCCCCAATATAGTGGAAGAGCTGCAATTTACTAATTTTGTTAAAATTAGAGTTGAAAGCGGTTACAGTTTGTTAATTAACCTTATAATTTTATGCAGTAAAATAATTTTAACTATCATGCTTTCTGCTGATTGGGTGGTGGGTCTTAGAGTATATTGATGTGTAAAATAACTTTAATTTTAGTGGTGGAGCCGCAATTTATTGGTTGAACCCCAATTTATCCGCAATTTAGTAGATTGCTTAGGAACCTCTTTCTACCGGCGCAGGGATCACCGGAGCAGGTAACTTCTAATTATCCTCTTCCCGTTTTAGTCAAGAGCCCCTTTCCACCGGAGCAGGAGTCATAGAGCTGCCGGCCCAACCGGCGCAGGAACCCCTTTCTATCGGAGCAGGTATCACAGATCTGCCGGCGCAGGAGTCACAGATCTGCCGGCGCAACCGGCGCAGGTCCCTGCGGCCTGCGCCGGCTGTCGCAGAACACCCATTTTTCCACTACTATCATTTGTTAAATTTTATATTTTTTATCCCTGAATGTTGGATTATAATTTTGTGCTTAATAAAATAACTTTTATTATTTTCCAAAAATTTTTTTGAGCAAATTTATCACTGCATCAAAATGCCCCAAGCAATGTATCCAACTGTTCCACCGGTGGGGCACTTACATACAAAACATATTTTTATTACAAGTCGTTATATTTTAATTTTAATTAAACTTATACATTTTTTTCTAATTGATTTCATAAAATTGAGTCATTCTTAGATGTTTTTAGAAAAAAAGTATCTGAATAAGTCATTTTTTCTCCTAAAAAAATGGATTTGAATTTTGACGTATCAAATTGCCCTACTTTCCCCTACACTTTAGGTTGGGTTTACCCCATTCTGATGAACTTAATATAAAAAAGTTGTAAATAATAGAGTTTCAAGTACTAAGGGGATCTGCGGGTCGTCCCCGAAAAATTTATGGAAATTTGACCCTAAAAAACAGGGTTTTAACTTGTTTTGGTACTCCGAAGTCCGAATTTCAGGGAGGGGCAGGGCCCCCTGGCCCCCCATGTACTCCCTTGACTTGGGAATATATAACTATTTCTCAAATGTTTGGAACTTAAGATAAATTAGTTGAATAGAAAATGATAAAAGTTTTAAATACGTACATCAAAAGTTAATAAAAATATAAGTAGATACCTAATAAATAAAAAATACTGTATAAAGAAATAAATTAATTTTTAAAATAATATTTCTGTGAAAAAATGTTTCTCGGAGTATGTTTTCATAAAAAATCTTATTAGGAAAGGTCCGCAAAGTAAAGGACCTTTTTCCTCTACTAATATAAATTTTGATACAAAAAATACTATGGTGATAGTAATAAACAAATCCCACAATGATATTTATTCATCATTATCAACCTAAAAAACTCATTGAATAGGACTTTGGTTTTAAAAATCTTAGATAAATATAACCACTTGAGCAACTTTGAGATTAAGTTGATTTTGACCAATTAAAGAAGGTGCAATGTTATGTAATAGCAATGTAAACAAAAGCTATTTAATTTTAAAACTGCTGTGATCCTTTTATAATGAATTAGTAGTTACCTTTTTATCCTTTCACTTGAACCAAAGTTTATCATATTTCCAATGCCTGAAAAACTCATTTAAATAGTAAATACTTTTTAAATGTCATATTCCTGAAAAACAGAAAAGAGTGTTTTTAATTACGTATACTTTTTAAAACATCAAAATGAATTTTTGAATTTTTCTGTGTTAGGCTAGAGATGGTTAAGAGAATGCAAGTGTTTTTAATTATTTGAGAGTCTTATTTATAGAACGAATGGGAATCTAAACGTACACAATGAGCAACATTTCAACTCAGCATTACTAATTTCACAGTGAAAGAGCATTTCTGTTTTAAAAAGCAATATTCGAAAAGACTGAACACTCTTCAGTGTTATTTATGACTGTTTAAATAACACTGTCACAGTTTGTCTTATAGTATCTTGACTGCAAGTAAAATACTTACTTAATGTTTATGTTGTGAAGCACATATTTACTCTCACTTTCTCAAGTGAGTTGTCTCTTGGAAAATTTCCAGTACGCTCATTGCTCATTTCTTAAGAATGTGAGTAAGTATTTCTTCCGCTTCCAGTAACATTGTAGTTCAAATTCCTACAATTTAAACAAAACAGGTTTACCTACAAATTTTTTACATACATAAAATTTTAGTTTTTTTAAGTGTTAATTGAACCTTTCAATTTTAACTTATGACACACTTAAGCGATCATAAATTTGAAAATATGTCTTAAGAGTGTAAAATGAAGGAATGTCTAATGAATCATTATCAGTATGCTCAATTATCACCTTTTTTAATTAAGTTAATTTTTCAGAATATCGAGGAGATTTTGCTTTGCCTCAAAGTAAAATGAGGAAAAGAGAATATCAATGGTATCCATCACTCCCATCCTTTAATGCATTCTCATCAGCACAAAAAAGATTTTCATGGTAATCTTTTGAAACTGATATTTAAATTTCGTGATCTTTAGCTCCATGGTTTTAAACAAAGTGCTTGAAATCCATTATTCACCGAGTGCGTGTGGCATTTCATCTGGTTAGTATCAAGCTCATATTTCTGACACTTAAATGCGCAGCAAATTAAGAGATATTCCCATTCTTTGTTGTTGATAGCCCTTGATTGTCAGTGGTGTGTGGCTTTCCATAAATCTTGAGAACTCTGTACACTTAAGGAAAGCTGGTGTACAGAGTCCTTTGACCCATTTTTAAGTGTTATATGAACTCTAGCTATAGAATTGCAAGCCGAAACCTTCACGTCTTTAAGCGTTTGAAGGAAACAAAAAGTGTCTCAGCGACCTTCCGCTTGACCCACTGACCGACCCAAGGCCTTTGTCTTTGACACAAGTTTGCTTTTAGTTGGAAAGCATGTGTTACTTGAACTATCCCATGGGCGTCGGTCCCGAGGGAAGATGCGTCCCCATCAATATTAAAGATCATTCGGTGAATACGCTCTACACAACAATAAACACACTGTTAACACATTTAAGAACACTTTTTGTGCCAAAATTAACAACTGATCAGTTGTATCGTTGGGTAGAACACTTTATGTGTTGGAAATTTGTCCTAAAAGTAGTGTTGTAAAATATGGTTGAAATCTGAAAGTGTTCTTAAATTTGGATCGCAACACTATAAGACCGCATTTTCTGTCTTTAGCAACACTTTTACAACACAGTCTTATTCTCACACAATACAATCACACCATATTTGCAACACAATCGAAACTCTTTTTATTAGAAGTGTATACATTGCGTTTACTAAGCGTTGCAAAAGTGTTTCACTCATTTGAACTGTTGTTTAAAAAAAGTGGATATTTTGTTACATGTAGCATAAAAATTAGAATACCTATATTTTAAAATAATAATAATAATAATAATAATAATAATAATAATAATAATAATAATAATAATAATAATAATAATAATAATAATAATAATAATAATAATAATAATAATAATAATAATAATAATAATAATAATAATAATAATAATAATAATAATAATAATAATAATAATAATAATAATAATAATAATAGTAATAGTAATAGTAATAGTAATAGTAATAGTAATAGTAATAGTAATAGTAATAGTAATAATAATAATAATAATAATAATAATAATAATAATAATAATAATAATAATAATAATAATAATAATAATAATAATAATAATAATAATAATAATAATAATAATAATAATAATAATAATAATAATAATAATAATAATAATAATAATAATAATAAAGTAATTTAAATTATTACCTTGTTTTTATTTGCCTAACTCTGAAAATTTACTAAAGGGATAATTCCATAGACCCATACTTATATCCTTATTACATGGCATTTACACTTGGCCAATTTCATGTAAGTGCTGAAATGCATCTTTCATTTTTTAGACAGTTAATGAATGGAGAAATTTGAGTTCCTTGTCCCCTTTTATTCTGTTGCTGACGACAACCATGAATCATCTATATTTATTTATTCAAATTATTCCTATACTGTTTATTTGTAGTACCGGCACAAACATAATTTTTACATCAGTCTTTAGATACTTCTTCAAGTTTTTTTAAATACAGGATATACAGGATAAGAGTACGCTTCGTTTTTCCCCTTTTGGTGACAGTGCAAGCGGAAGCGAGTATCATCAACACGTGTGTCTTCAGCTCTCTCTAAAGACTGCCATTATTATTTACATCATTGCTTCCTTTTATTTTGAGGAATAAAATAAAGTTCCTTTGTGCTATCATCTAATTTTTTAGTGAAGAAATCTTAAAAATAAAGAATTAATGTATGTCTTCTGTGTAAGTATGTATCCCTTTATGTGGTTCTTTCACTGAATGAAGTGAGTGTTGTGGTCATTTACGGAAGCAAAAGGTGGCTAAAGGATCTTTTACACTGTTTCCCGAGTGATCCTTGCCGATGAATAGTATGTCTCATTTATATAGAAAATAAGGAAGAGTGAAGAAATGAAAAGACAATATAAACTTGTCACTTTGGATGATTCTTCAATAATGAACAACGTAAGTGTAAAACTATATGAGCCAGAGCTTAAATGAACTGAACAGGTAGTCCAGAGAATCACAAAACTTTTCTTAGTTTTCACCACATAAAACTTTTGTGCAGAAGCCATTGGATAAGTGATTTTATTCCTTTTGTGAAAAAGTTCAATACTCCTCTGAAGCTGAAAAATGGCTGGTGCAAAATTCAAGAGAAGAACACTGTAGACTTTACTATGTCAATAAATTTTGTAAGAAGGTTGGAATTAATAAATTTAATGTTATTCATTAAATTTCTGCAAAACTTCAAAGGTGTCATTTTTTGAAACAGAACTCCATGATTATTCATCAATTGATTTAATTAACAAAATTAGTTGGATTTTAGACAATGAATGAGTATATGTAATATAGATTGATACCAAAAACTAAATTATTTCAAATTCTTAGTTTATTAAGTGCAATTTTTATCACGACAGGAATGAATAGAACCAATGTTCCTATACGTTTCCAGACATGTCTCAGGTATAAAAAATAAAGTGGCAATGTAAATACATCGGTAAAAATACAAACAATAAGTCAAAACAACATTAAAAAGAAAATTTACAATTTTTCCAGTTTAGAGGAATCGTTCAGCACAACATTTTCTCCAATTTTGATTTTAAACCTATCGATTTACATTTTTTGTAGATATCTTAAAATTGTTCTTTGTGTGACCAAAGAGTTGTATAGAGAGAGAGTATTTTTTCCAGTGTAATCTACAGCTTTAAAAAAGATAGTCTCAATATCATTAATCTTATCCCGATAATTACAATAAAAGAAAGATGCTTAACGTAATAACAAAATTTAAATTATGTTGATAGTTTTAATGACATGAACAACTATTTCTCATGGTGTGTCCTAAAGTTCCAGAATAAGTAACTCCTTTACCTCGTTCTCCCCAGCGGGGGAAGGGGTATGGATGCGCTTTTAATTAGAGCGCTCCCCTCAAGTGAAAAATTCAGACCATTAAAAGGCGGAGCTCCTTATTAGATTTTCGAATCAGCATTATCATTTGCGAGTCGAAAATATCGCCGCCATTACTTAGCACGCACTGGAAGTAAGACAAATCGGCGCTCAACAGTCGGGCGATTCAATTTAATTATCGGCGGCCGTTTTTCCCTCGCCCGCTTTTTACAAGTTAACGGAAACAGATGTTCCATTTAAGGCCGGCGAGCGATTCATCCTGCAAATTAATAGCCGCCGCCGCCAAATCAGGAAAAATAAGCGCCTAATTATTCGGGCTCTTGCGCCCCGCGTAATGGGAACAAATGCGGCTTAAATATTGGGCCGAATAAAACACCTCCTCCCCTCCGTATTAGTTAGGACATTAGCAACGTCAGTTCGCTTGTCTTTCGAAGCCCCCCGTTATTTATGGGTGGCTTCAAAGAAACCATCGGGTCAGGCAGACAGCGCCTCGCAGCCAATCATATTCATTTATCTTCACTTGACCTGACGCTGAAGCATTAGGCAGGCCGAGTGCACATTTGCGGGCTACCTGAACACCCAGCAAATCTTGATTCATGATACGGTTCCCTGAATTCCTGCAGGCATTCCGAAATCATATATTCTCCGTGTAAGTGATAGGAATGAGACATCCCGACGATTTGTTGTCCGGAGAGGCCCTGGTGACAGGTGTTGTGTTGCTCCTTCACAAGTGTCACGCAACGTCAGCGACGCTCGGTAAATCACCAAGCGGGGGCGCTCTTAGCGATCACTGCGACAGGCCCATTCTTAAATGCCGGGCGCTTGATCAAAATAAATCCCGTGAATTTGGCTCATTTCGGAAACACCGACCCGCTAAGCGACCAAGCAATTTCCGTCTCTATTGGTTTTGGTAGTGCAATGTTTTCTAAAGTAGGATGGATTAAATGCATGTTGGAGGTAGAGCACATTATCGGGAATTTTACCATCAGTTCTCTTTATTGTACACTTAAACTAGGATCCAAACATTTATAAGCCGGTTGGTAGAAACAACTCGACTGAAAATTTGAATCTTCAATTCTCTATCCGGACATAAACCATTAAGTTTGAAAGATTTTTTACATCTCAAGGGAGTGTAATTCCTTTAGTGCTCGTCACTTAAGATTTTACATTGCAGATTTTGAAGTGAAGTCTTGCAGGGCGGAATTGAACACCACAAAATGAATCCCCATTCACTAATATTGGCAGAGAGAAAATTGGAAAGCTGTGGAAAATGTAATACTGTAGTGTAAAGTTTCTTTCTAACTCGCAGCTGCAGCTTGGTATCAAGCTTAGAAGAGTTTCTGAGAGTGATTTTCAAAGAGCATCTAGTTTTGGTCATTTTATGCTTGAATGGGGAATTTCACTTTATCTTCTCATAACATGTATCATTTTATAAAAGCATAATTTTCTTTTTTATTTTATCTAGTATGCTGATGGGGACATAAGATTGAATAAAATACTGTGAAATAACTCTAATGCAGTGTTTCCCAACCTTTTTCTGTCCACGCCCCACCAAAGCCTTTCTAAATTCTTCATGCCCCCCATGTAAGATTACACACAAGTTTACACTCTAAATGTGGTATTAAATTTAAAAACTTAATTGGTTGATTTTTTTAAATATGACAGACATGTTTAGAAAACTTGTGAGTGTTCTCAAAACAAAATGAATAACTTAATTTGAAATAAAAAATAGATTTAATGAAATCTTTTCATATAATTTAAAGATTTAGCAATCAATAATTTACAAGAGTTATCATACAATGTTAATAAACCCTGGCAGAGCCGTAGCCAGACTTTAACTTGGGGTGTTTGACTCAAAATGTTTTTAGTTACATTTTAAATGAATTAACAATAATATTGGGGGTTATGGGGGTTTCTCCCCCAGAAAATATCAGGAATTTTCCCCTTAAAAATAGTGTTTTAGTTCATTTTGAGACCATTTAGATTACACCCTAACACAGAGGTTCTCAAACTGTGTGCCGCGGCACCCTGGGGTGCCGCGAGGGTATGCCAGGGGTGCCGGGGCAATAACCAAAAAAAAAACTTGCAAAAAATTATGAAACTTTAAATATGGAACAAATCTTCTTAACTGTTTATGGGGGGTGAAAACACAGTGAATATTATCCAACTTTTTCACTCTTTTTTTTCCTTTTATTCTTCGTTCGTAGAATGCCAAATATCTTTTTTATAACTTACGCAATAAAACGATCAAAAACACTGCTTTTCACAGAAAAAGGAACAAATACATACTTTTTTCTTTTTCATTTGGTGAAACTGCAGTTGTACAGAAGTAACAAAAAATTTGTTGGAAATGAAAAAGAGTACGGAAAGGAGTATATAGGGGCCGAGAGTGACCTGTCCCACCGAAACTAGGACTTGCTCTACCAAAACAAATTAAAACCCTGATTTTTAGCATCAATTTCTGGGGGACACCCACCTATTTGTACTCAAAACTTGATAATTCCAAACTTTTTATAAGTTCATCAATATCAGACCTCTAAAAATATATACCCGAAAATCGGAGTAGGTGTGCATCAAAACCAAGGAAAGCCCTGTTTTTAGGATTAAATTAAAAAAAAATTTGGAGATGGCCTTAACATCCCCTTTTTTACTTGGAACTTTATTATTCACAACTTTTTTTATATTAAGTTCATCAAAATACAAATCCTACCAAAAATATAAATCTAAGCGTTGGAATAGGTGTACTAAAACTACTTAAAAACCTGTCTTCTTCTTAAAAACAGTCAACTTTCAAAAAATTTTCTGGGGGAGGACCCCCAGACCCCCCTTACATACTTCGAGCTTTATTGCAATCATTCTTATGTAAAATTCTTTTACAACACAAATTCTACTTAAAAAACAGAAAGAAACTACATTGGACCTATTTGGTATACATGAAAGGGGTAACGGCCTAATTTTGGGCCCCTCCTGAAATAAATTTCATAATACACTGCTGGAGACTTCTTATGTGGACACCTTTTTTCCCAAAAAATTTTAACCTTTTTTTGGGGGGTGCCCCGAATATTTTTTAGCTTGCTAGGAGTGCCGCGACTGAAAAAGTTTGAGAACCCCTGCCCTAACAGACCTGCTCGATCATTGTAAGCGGCCAAATTTTCAAGGAAGGTCATGATGAGGGGGGCTTGGGGGTCCTCCCCCAGAAAACTTTTAGAATTTTACCAACTTGGAGGGGCAATTTGGTTGAAAATTTTCTAATTGCTAACCTAGAAAGTGAAATTGCCCCTCTGTGGGGTATGCGCCCCACGTTGGGAAACACTGCTCTAATGCATATCAATTAGAAAAAGACTTCTCTAAACATTCGTTATAAAGAAAAAGATGCGATATAGAAGATAAGGCTGAAAATAGAGAAAGGGTTGGATGTATTTTTTATAATTTAGTTTTTGTGCATGTTATTTATTATTTTATACAAGTACTTGGAGTAGTATTTGTCATCAGTACACAAGTGGTCATAGCAGTAAAAGCAAACATTGCCAACTTTAGTAAACGAAAATAGGCCTAACCTTTTTAGTCCTGATCTTCCAAAATCCTATATGGGATTCAATAGAAATTTCGGGCGGCTTCAGACTGAAAGGGTTAAAGTAAGTGATAAAATCAAAACTGTCTAGGTTGCAGATAAAAGATGTTATTCAAACTCAAATCTTGAGAACTATAAACCATTGAAAATATCAGTCCCTATTTATTGAAATAATATCCCTTCCATGGATTTCTTCTGTTTGGCAGAAATAAATAAATCAATAAAAATAAAGAAATTGTCTTTCAATTAGGATAACGTATTACCGTTAACGACAAAATTCTCATGACTACTTACACAAATGAATAAGTTCAAAATTTCGGTTCGAAAAAAATGTTAATGTTGTCGAAGTACTTAGTGGTGCGACCTCTCTAAGCCATTTTCCATGAACAACTCTACTTAGAGTCATCACGAGAGACTCGTTTTTGAGAAAATGCCATTCATCAGCAGGTGCGTATTAGGTGCAATTTGATGATCCCTTTTAACTTATTCGCAGAAATCTAATTTATTTACAAATGGCGAGCAATCCCGCCCGCTCGAATAAAAACCTATTAAAGACGCGCGGCGGCAAATTGCGAGAGAGCCTGCAGAGAAAAGTTTGCTCCGTAATGACTGTTTTCGCTTGAAGCGAGCTCAAAAGGCGAATTTGCGCGTAAACAAGATGGAAAGGCGAAGCTTACCCAATCCCTTTCGACTGTCGTTTAAATATCAGAGAAACCACATTTGCGGCGGCACCTCATCAGGGTCGTAAAAAAGTTGCCTCTTTTTTGGGCGCGTTTTTGCAACTTTTCGCCAATCAGTTCTTGTAATGCAATTTAAATCTCCGCAGTTAGGCGCGCGCGGGGCGGGATGGCTTAAGCCGCCACCCCAGGCGGAGATTACAGCCGCCCCCGACTATCTCCTTTAATAGTTCCCCCGCAACAACTTTTCATTCCGGGTTATTTGCAAGTTCTCTTTCTGTAAATGACACTTTGGTCGCCCCTCTGCCCCCCTTGAACCCTAAGTGCCCCGATATTTCTCCCCCTCCCCTGGCGCTGCGGAGCTACTCACTCCTGAAAAAGACGCCCGTCCCCACATAAAACTCGACTTTTACACGGGAGCCATGATGAGTCGCTAAACCTATCGGACTGGAAATAACCCGTTTTCTGTGGAGCGCCGCTTTTTCTTCTCCCAAAAAGTGTCATCCAGCCTCCTCTACGGTTTATAGTTTTCGCCGCCGGATAGGGATGTATCCGGCGCCCCCCTAATGGAGCGGTAAATCCCGGATCCGCGGCGCCCCGGCATTGTTCGTGCCGCCCCGATTAATGGCATGTGTAATTACGCCGCCCAACGCCCTTCGCCTGATTTTATGTCGCCCAATGAAAACTTTGCCCCTCCGCTTTTATTGATTCGTGGAGCCAGTTTTTAACTTCCCGACCGAGGAAAAGTTAAGCGACGACACACGGGAGACTGGCGGTACGCCTCACAAAATCACCGATTGAAAACGACCCCTTTTTAAGCACGTAAAAATACCCTACTCCGTGGTATACCGTATAGCTTTGCATAAACGGCATGGGTTTGTCGTAGAGTTCTCCAGAGAGCGTCTCAAACAGCAAGTTAAAAGGGTATGTTCGGAAGTTCCCTTCAGAATACGAGAAGAGGCACTATAGTTTTACAAAAACGCGGCGCAGAGCTTTAGTAAGAAATAGTTACCATGAATTAAATGTTTTCTTTGCAGTTCTTAAAGTAAGTGCTAAAATACAGGTTGGAATACTTGCAACCTCAAGATAATCTTTATAATAAATTGTTAATGCAAATTAAAAAAATGTACTTCTGAATTCTACTAGTTTTTTTTAAAATTGAATTAGAAAAGAACTGTTATAGAATCAGAAAATATTTTTGGCATAAAACAGTTAATATAAACAGTTTGGCATAAAACATACTTTAATGTCGTGGTGTCCAACCTTTTCTACCCCGCGGGTCGCACTTCATATTTAGATAAAGCTCACGGGCCAGAACAGACACTAAATTTAAAAATGAATTTTCTAGTCCTTCAGCAAATTCAAATCAAATGAACAAACATAAATGGGCCAGTGAGCCACACGAATCAGCTACTCGGGCTGTTGCAGGTTGGGCATCACTGCTAATATTTTGAAGAAAAAATAAATTATTGATATTTTTATTGTAAAACATTCGGTACGAGCGTTATTGCAAAATTGTTTAGTTTTGCATTTCTATCGAGTAGAATTGGAAATTGTAAAAAAATTAGGAATGGTTGCAATAGGATTTTTCTGAATAACAATAACAACTAATTTCTTATTTAAACTTTACAGAACGAAAGAAAATAGACGCAGTGAATCTTAATTCAATGCGCATTTTTATAACAGAAGCTGAAAACATTTTTAATTAACGAAAGAAAGACTTTAAATGTGTTTACGGCCATCAGATTAAAATAAATCTACATTTGAAGTGAAAAGCACTTAACCACTCTTAACGCCGTTTTTTTATGAAATGCATTGCTATCGCTGTTAAGCGTGCGAGACAGTTCTTAAAGGAGGAAGGAGAATCTTAAAGCGTTTTACACTCTTGGACACATCCTCATATCTAAAATGTAACTTGAACCACAGCCAAGAACAAAACATTGCGCAACACAGACTTCAAGTTATATTGTAAAGTTTACTATCTTCAGACTAATAAATATTGTAAAAGAGCAGACACTATGTAACCTTGAAGAGAAAAGTGTAACCTTGTGTTTTAGTTTTTGAGCATTCGCATCCGAGTAAACTTCGCATTTTCTCGCTATAAAATAGTAAAAATTAGGTTTTTTGTTTTTACTTCAAAGAAACTGCAAATCATGTCAAAAAGGAACTAAGTTTAACTTGAGCAACTAAGTATTTACCGCATCAAGGATAAAAGTAAATGGCATTTTTTTCAAAAGGATCTCTAAAAAGGTTTACTTAAAAAGGACCCCATTGTGTTTAGTTTATATTATTTTGTCGTTTTCTGTAGCAATTTTTCTAAAAATTACAAGATTCTTGAAAAATTTTGTATTGTTTACGGGTGTCGATTCCGTTTGAGACTCGCCTTCTGCAATGTTTGGGATTTGAAATGAAAATAAAAATAATAAAACTTCATAAAAATCAACTATATTTTTTTTTCTCCCCAGCGGAACGGTTATTTACAAAAATCTTATCTATATGCACAGTAAAACTTTTAAAAGGAGAGTTATTTTCAAGTTCTTATAAATTTATCTCTTTAGTCATTTAAAAATCCAAAATACTATAATACTGCTTATAATTCAATTTTTTTTCGTTTTGCTAAGCCATTTTTTAATTACATATAATAGAAAATCTGTTTAATTATTATGGAGGTACAAATTATTTCTAATATGTTCTCTTTAATTAATGAGAACATTTCTTTATAAGTATTCAAATTATCATATTATCTAGTAATCATGAAATAACTACACTGAATAGATAATCCTTTTGAATGAGGTTATATTAAGTTTTATTTTATATCATACGAATTCTCATTATTTCAATATCCTGAGTAAGACTGGGTTAATTTTTAAACAAATTCTAAAAATACATTTAATCCTCAAACCAAAACAAAACATTTAAAACAAACGCATTAGTTACAGGGCGTTAACGAAGAGCCACAAAAATGTTCACTTACTTTCACAGAAAGAATTTGCGTTCTTTTGGGTAATCAAGTGTGAACTGTTTCGGGTCATATTACAAGTCGATTGTCTATTTTTCTCTCTGTACTCCAGTTACAATAAAGTGGTATTAAACTTGATAAAAATGACTCCTTTCGTTTTCTAGTAAAAGAACTTTATAAATATTACTTTACAATATCTTATAACCTTTTTAAAACATAGAAAAGAGTGATGGAAACTACTACTAATACTATTTAAGGTTTTAAATAAAGATATAGATATATTAGAGAAAAAGTGTGTAAAGTGTGGGGGGATCATTTCAACAAAGTATGTAGGTTTTTGTTATTTAAAGTGTATAAACTTTTTCAATCAAATTTGCAAAAAAGAATTGAAATTAAGAATAACTTTTAAAAAAGTTGTTTCCAACATGTCTTAAGCTATGCGACATAAAAAGAAAAATTGTTTTTCGTTTTTTCGTTAAGTTTGTCACTTTTCCCTTTTTGACACTTTTTTTGTCCGAAATCGGGACCAATACCTCGAGCAATAGAAAATAAAAAAGTGTTATCTGATTTCATAGTTTGTTACTTAGTCTATTTCGAGTGACATTTTCTTTGGATTTAAATATGTTATGTATTTAATAATTCAACTTTATTCAATAGTTATTTTAATAACTTAAAAACTCTTTTATATTAAGTTTGAATGAATATTTATCAAAATACATTCTTCCTATGTTTTTACTGTTTTTATTGGGTAGCGAAATTACGTTTGTGTGTGTAATTTAATTGATCATGTAATTACCCATATCTTTATCCACATTTTTTCCAGATAATTAGAGAGAGTTGAGTTTTCATCCAATTAAAATAAGGATAAACTTCCAAGGAGCCTGGTTCAAAGTTAAAAAAATATCACATTATTTTGCTCATCTTGAAATTACGCAATCCCTTACAATTAACTCAGGAAGTTCTGTATCTAATATTTTGCTGCCATCTACCGCAAAAAGTTGGAACGAAGACGCCATGCTAGAATATTTAGGGAGCACTTAATCGTGTTATAAATATAAATTGAAAAAAAAAGTGTAGGCTTCCTTAGTAATTTTCAGATTTAATTTAAAATAACTTACACACAATACATTATGAATTATAAATTTAATCAATCAATACTTTAACTTCCAAGATTTTTGCAGAAAAGATAGTGGTTAAGTTTTTAATTTTTGTAATGCAATCAAAATATCTTTTATACTAGTTGATAGTTAAGAACTTGTGTGATTATTTGTAATATTTATAAAAAATCTTTAAAATACAAAAACCTTTTTCTGAGGTCTATATATAAAATTTTGTGTGAAAAGAAAGTAAAAATACCTAAAAACAACCCACAGTTTTTATGAACAGTGAAATGAAATATATAATCTCATTTGAAAACATAAAAGTGGTTGAATCTAGCAACATAAAATCATAAGTTCTGTTTTTGGAGATTTTATTGAATTCATTTATGTTAAATCGGAATGTTCTTATTTTCTCACAAGAACTAAAAAATCAGAGTAAAACTCAGTTAAGTGTACATTTTAACTGTGAAATCTTAATTTTCCATATAATTGAAAGTCATAATGCTTTTTTTTCATAAACTATCCAGAGAAGAAATTGAGAGAGGACGTTTCGCGTTAATTTACAATTTTTACATGGGACTGGTTGTAAGAAGTGAAACCTATTTTGACTTCTCACTAAACTACAAAGAAAACAGAGAATAAAGAAATGGATATTTACTTTAAAAAAATAAAAATCATAAATAAATATTAAATTTGATATTAGTAACAATTAGTGTTCATGTAAAGCGCATTCCTTAGTTTCACCTGTTGTAGAAACAGTGTCGAATCCAGGATTTTTGTCTGGGGGGGGCTGAGTTTCACAAATAACTTAATTGCTATTATGGGCTGTTCAAATATAAATGTAAGCAACCGAAAGGGGGAGGGGGGTTGCCATTGCCCTAGTCAGATTTTTGTTTAGGGGGTTACTCAACATCTTTTCTGAGGTCTAATCTTAGGAATACTAAGTTTTAGGTGAGATGACTTCGTAAGGTTTTAATTTTGGTGCACTAAGTTTCAAAACTGTGTAAAAATGTCAACTCCAAGTAAAAGGGGGGTCTGGGGTGCCTCCCCCATAAAATGTTTGAAAATTTGCCCCTCAAATTAGTGTTTTAGCTCATTTTGAAGCCTTTTAGATTCCACCCAAGGAGCACCACTCATTGTAAGCGGCAGTATTTTCAAGGAAAAAAGTTTATTGTATATTATGAATTGGAAAATTTCTAGGGGGTTTTGGGATTCCTATTCCAGAAAATTTTTTTAGTTTTGCCCCTAAAAGTGGCATTTTAACTCATGTTGAGACACTTTAGCAAAGAGGATCACTCCTTGTAAATCGCTAAAGTTTCAAGGAAAAACAGTACTTATTAGATTCCAAAATTTTGAGGGGGTTTGGGGGTCTCCCCCCAAAAAATTTTGGAATTTTTACCCTTAAAAGTAGGGTTCCGATTCATTTTGGAGACCCTTTGGGAAGCACCACCTAATGTCCGCAACATGTTGAAATTTATTTTTTGGCTTTATTGCTATTACCAAAACTTGATGTCTTATTCCTGGGGGGGGGCTGCAGCCCCACAGCCCCCCCCTACTGGATTCGCCACTGTGTAGAAAACTTAGTTGAATTATTTCCATTAAGCATTAAATATTTTGATTTATTTCATTAAAATTAAAATTACTGAAACAAAATAAACTATTTATTTTAATTTTGATAAGAAAGATCAATGAAAATGGCCTTCAAGTTTGAAAAGGCATAATTTTTTAAACTAAACACACAACAAACCAGTTTGCTTTACACTCAAGGTAATGTTTACTTTTCTGTATACTATTAATTATGAAGGAAAACACAGTTTTACAGAAATCAAAATAGCACAACTTTTGATCGCGCTCTAATATTTCTTTTAATAATTTGCTCTAATTTGACTGCTCTCAAAAATTCATAACTTAGAAGATACAGCACTCAGGGCCTTATTTAAGGGGGGTTAGGAATTCAAAATACCTCCCAAATTCTTACATAAATTGAAACACTTATTTCTGAAACATGATAATTGAATTTTTTTGAAAAATTAATTATTGGTGTCATGGGATGATTCTGTAGGGGTAAACTCACATTTAAGTACAAAAATAATAAAAATAACGTTATTTTAAGATAATTTTCCAGCATGTTAAATTTCAGCTTTAATGCAGGAACAAGTCAAACGACGTCGCCTGTCTAGCTTCTGCACTAAACTGCGGGGAATTTCGCTCATTCCGGCTCATTGGCAAGTTGTTTGGGACCATGGGCGTAGCCAGGCTTCCACTTAGGGAGGGGGCAAGCAGGGTCGATTTTTTTATGTTTGTGGCGAACAATTTTAAAGCCCTGTGAGAGAGGGCCGTAACCACAGTATTTTATCGAGAAGGGTTTTTGACCTTTAATGAAATTAAAGTTTTATGGGTTGTGTGGAAACAATGAGGTCTCTTTCATCCATATTAATAGGTTTAATTTTGTTTTTCAACACCGTCATAAAAATGTAGCGAATTTCTATACCGTTTTTATCGTTTTACTCAAAACAAGAACATGTTTCCGAAAAAAATGATTCAATTTATATACAGTTTTTTTCTATAAAACCTTTGAGTCGTACAAGGAGCGATCCTCTTCGGGTGTCACCCGCACACACAAGTGTCCCTTAAGTCCAAATTTAGTCCAAAACTTACTTTTAAGGGTCACATTTAAAAAAATTTATAGGGGAGGACCTCTAGACCTTTTTTTGTTGGGGTTAAATATAAGTATTATCCACAAAACTTTGACATTGTAACTCCATAGTCAATAACTCATGAATGGAGTTCTTGGAGAAAAAAAATTGCATTGATCCCTCCAAAAACAAAATCTAGTTACAGCCCTGAAGAGCAAGTTGTAGAAAGATTGTCTTCTTTCAATATGTGAAGTAATTAAATAAAATATAGCCAAATTAAATCGTAGTATTTGTTAGAAATACAACAGTTTTTCATTAAAATAGAAACTATCAATATTCCTTCCAGTGTATATCTTTATTGTGAAAAGTTTTTTTTCAACGGAATTAAAAATATCACAAGTTTTTTTATTGAATCAGATTAAAACTAAAGTTTTGAAAAAGACTAATTTAAAAACCAGTTTGTATTTTTTATCCACAAAGACCGACAAGTGAAAAAATTGAGTATAAAAAAGGCACCAACCCAAAGGTCTTTTTCATTCTCAGTAATTTTAAATGGGTTTTAATTTAGCAAACTTCGAATTAAGTGCAATTTGTCTTTTACACTTTTCAATGAACTGCAAGTTAAAATACTTTACCAGAGATTCCCCAAGGGATAAAAAGCATCAGGTTTTCCCCCATCACTCTAAAGAGTTTTTTCTATGATCTCTCAATTTTTTACAGCATCAGTTAGGTTAAAAAATGCTATAGCTTGGAGAGGGGAATGATTCTTTTTTCACGCTGAAAAAAAAGGTGTGTGTTGGTGTCGTTATATAAGTTGCGCGATACTCTGTGGGTTAGTGGTTCGCCGTATTTTCCTCTTTTTAATTAACCATTTTTTCAATGCCACATGGGTTAAGCTTCCCTTTTTAAAACCTTTTTCTGGCTGTGATTTCCCCACTGACCACCCACTGCTAAAAGATCCCCCCTCACCTTTAATTATGTTAATAGAAAAAGTGTGCTCACCTGGCATTAGTGTTCAAAACCAATAATGAACGTCTAAGTAAGTGCATTAAAGTGTTTTCAATGTTTTTTTGTACAAAATCATTCAATATTTTTAAGATATTCTAAAACTTTATAAAGCAAGTTAACTTATGCACTAAGAAGTAAAGTTTTACACTAAGTAGGTAAATTTTATAAAGCTATTTATTTAGGCATAACAATATTTTGATAATCACACAAACAAAAGAATATTTGAATAAAGTTTTTAAAATCTTAGAGATGAGTTAAGTAGGTATGTTTTTTAAACGCTTTTATTCTACTTGCTTTTGGCGGCGTTTTACGGGTGGAATTTTAAAACTCGATTTTCGGGCACTTATTCCCGATATGTTAGGGCCCCGAAACTTTACACATCGGTGTAACCCTTATGACACTCCAATATCCAACCATTATCTAGTCAAACAACCAAAGGATTAATTTAATTAACGAATATTTTTAATTAACATAAAAACCAGATTTTGAGACCTTTCCCAAGAGGCTATTCTCCCTTAACCGTGCACAATGGTGTATAAGGCATAACTTCATCATATTCAAAAGTCAAAACGAGAATTTCCCAGTAATTACGATAATTATAGACGATTAATCACTTTTTTTTTACAAGATCTTGTACATAAAATTTCAGGCACTTCCAAACGATATAAAGTTCTGAAACTTTGCACCATGGTGTAAACTCGATGACAATGCAATATTCAATAATAAACTCGTCAAAACCTCCGTAATTAAGGTAATTAACGAGTGTTTTTAGTTATCCTTTTAATTCAAATTTGTGACAATTCCGTGAAGCCAATAGCTCCCAAAACCTGTAAGATAATACACTCACTTCCAAAAGTTAAGCACGGAATTGTTTTCCTAGTAGAATTATTTTTCATACATGAAAATCATACCACAAGATGTTCAGCTAGTGGGAATACAGGGCCCGAGAACCAATTTTCCCTACCAATAATTTAAGGGGGTAAATGGGCCCTCCATTGATAATGGAGTTCCATTACACATTTGGAGCAATGGCAGAAACATCTATGTAAGAGGTATTTAATGGAAAATTTTATGTTTTTTCTAAAGAATATTGTTATTCCTAAACTAAACGCATGTTATCAATATCAAACGTGTGTGCTACCTTTAAATGGCATTTTTAAGGTTTTATTGAGAGATATCGGTCTAATCATCATTTTTGGCATGTTTTAGCCTCTGGGTCATTTTTGGTAAGTGGTATCAGACCGTCAACTATGTTATTTTGTAGCTTGAAGGCGTTTAGGTTTGGGGACCTAGAAAATACCCTTATTCTTTCAATATCGTTACTTATGAAAAACTTTCAGATAGCCAAATTGTGATTTTTTTGCAGCTTTTTCACTCTTAAAGATAAATCCTTGCCTTGACCCAAAATGTCATCTAAAAGGAGCAAATGGGACATGAGAACACATGTATAAAATTGTAGACATTTGTGAAAATCTCAGTGGCATATAGGGGGTGTTGAAATGGCACAAAAAATTCTATAGTTTTACAGGAACGGCATCTGTTATTAACGTTCAAAAAATTAACATTTTTTAGTGTTTATGGACGTATACATTTCTGAAAAGAAAGAAATATCTCTAAAAATATCTCGATTCTTTTCTTAAAATGAGTTTTTAAGATATCGAATTTCTTCTCTGAAACTATTGCCGTTTCAACACCCCCTATATGCCTCAGAGCTTTTCACTGATGTCTGCAATCGTTTTCATGTGTACTCATGTCCCATTTGCTCCTTTTAAAAGCTCATATCGAGTCGAGGATTTATCTTCAAAAGTGAAAAAGCTGAAAAAATTCACAATTTGGCTATCTTAAAGTTTTTCATAAGTAACGATATTATAAGAATAAGGGTACTTTCTGGGTTCCCAGACCTAAACGCATTCAAGCACATGTGAGAGCTACTAAATAACATGATTGACGGTCTGATACCACTTGCAAAAAATGACCCAGAGGCTAAAACTTGCCAAAAATGATGATTAGACCGGTATCTCCCAATAAAACCGTAGAAAAGTCACTTAAAGTTAGCACACACGTTTGAAAACATGCGTTGAGTTTAGGAATAACAATATTCTTTGGTAAAAATATAAAATTTTCCGTTAAATACCTCTCACATAGATGTTTCTGTCATTGCTCCAAATGTGTAATGGAACTCCATTATCAATGGAGGGCCCATTTACCCCCTTAAATTATTGGTAGGGAAAATTTGTTCTCAAGCCCTGTATTCACACTAGTTGAACATCTTGTGGTATGATTTTCAAGTATGAAAAATAATTCTACAAGGTGTTAGCCTGAAAAAGCAGTTCCGTGCTTAACTTTTGGAAGTGAGTGTATATTAGGTATATCACTACAATATTTAATCTTCAAAACGTGATTTCTTACCTTCCAATTAACTACTGAGATAATTAGCGATTTAAGATAATAACCGCGAGAAAGAAATCGCCAGAAGAGCGAGAAATCGCCGAAAATTGGTGTCCCATCCCGAGGAATCACGAGAGAAGAAAAATATACTACTTTTATAATTTATGGACTACTGAAAAGAGTGGATAATACTGTTTGCTCCTTGATACACTAATTCTGAGATTTATTTTTGTCTGGGTTTACGATTGGTTATTTTTAATTTTATTGAATGCATTTTCTTTTCCTTGTGAATCTTTTTGATATTAATGGATTTCATCGGTGAGCGAGCGGATGCGCGGTTAATCGCTCCGCTCTGTAATTATAACGGTACCCCTAGCAATATTAAATAGATTTTAATTAACTTTGTTGTTTCTCGTGTGTCACCCCTCCCACAAAATTGGGGGACCATTTTTTTCTTCGTCGAGAGCGCTGAACTGTTGTTCGCGAAGCCACCATATAGTAGAAAATAAAATTATAAGATTGAACATAAGATTAAATATGGTTGAAATAAATATTTTTTTTAGTTTTTGTTTAAAAAAATACCATGACTAAAAAGTAAAAAATAAAATAAGTAAAAAAAAGATTTTTTAAAAAACGCTTTTATTGAAGTGTTCTAAAAGGTCAAAAATAATTTATTCGGTTTGACAAATAATTTATTGGGAAATAGAAAATAACTTTTTGGTAAGTAAAAAATAACTGATTTTCTAATCACTAAAAATAAAAGCGTGGGCACTAGTAATTCTTCATTCACTATTTATTCCAACTTCTTTATTCTATGTTCCATGGGGTAAAATTTACAAATTTCTCATTTGTGAGGTTTGGGTGGGATGGATTCACTTTAAATTCTTTATTAGGTATTTTAGGTAAAATTACACATAAATACCGATGTAATGGCCTAGTGGTTAGAGCATCTGACTGCAAAGCCGTACGTCTGGGGTTCGAATCCTCGTTCGGCATAGATGTTAGTGTTACTGTACTTGAATTTACCTATACGGGTCCATACCGTCAGGTGAATTTGTACAAATTTTAAAAAATAAATAAAAAAGTTTTAAATTAAAAAAAATATATAAATTACTAGCGCCCACGCTTTTATTTTTAGTGTTTAGAAAATCAGTTATTTTTTACTTACCAAAAAGTTATTTTCTATTTCCCAATAAATTATTTGTCAAACCGAATAAATTATTTTTGACCTTTTAGAACACTTCAATAAAAGCGTTTTTTAAAAAATCTTTTTTTACTTATTTTTTCATTATCATTTTAAATTTGGAAAGTAATCAATTTTTGAAAGATTGATGTCTAATTTTAGGGTTGTTAGACATGTTTGAAGCATATTAGGTATTTTATTTGTCTAACTAAAACATTTAATGATTTGAGAAAAATAATTAAAAAATCAAAAAAATAAAGATAACCAATTACAATTCAGGCAATATATTGCCGAATATATTACCAATTCAAGCACAATGATAAGAGAATGGCAAATAAGTTTAAAACAAATTATTTTATTATACCTACTCATTATTTTTAAGTTAAAACTTTACTACTTATTATCCCGTCGACCGTCAGTTTCAGTGGCAGAGTTAATGAACTTTGTGGCTATGTATTTTTGTTTTCAGCTGAAGGGTCAACGTGGTAATACATAAGTTAAAATTTAATGGATTAAAGTAGTAGTAAATATATTCTTCTTTTTTGAACGATTCTCCAAAATATCATCAGTTTATTTATAATTTTTAGAGTTTGTAAAGATTTGACACAAAATTAAGCTTCATCTAGTCAAAGGACTGCATTTCTAATAAAAAGGAGATAACATTCTTTAAAGTTTTTTACGATGTTTTTTATGCGTTATATTTTGATGATTATCAACCGTGTTTATGTAACATCTACATTTATTTTAACTAATTAAAAACAAAAGTATAGTGGAACATACCCTTCTATTTTCAAACAGTGATTTTTGAATAAGATAGGTACAATGTATTTTTTTACTTGTTATGTTAAGACAATAAGCAATGCGGCCATGGAAAAAGAATATTTAAAAACGTTTAACAGAAATTATTTCTACTTTTTTGAAAACATACGGCCGTATCGACGTAGTTGCAAGACACTAAAAAGTAAGAAAATTTTGCGATGCCTTCACATTTTTGTTTTCTGTACCTGTTATACAAATTTTAGGGAATTTTTCTGATGGTTATACTTTTATCCATAGTTTTACGAATTTTCAGAGTTGACAGAAAGTTTTTAATTGTTTTGTTTTCTGATTCTGATTAAATAAAGTTGCTTTGGTGACTGGTCGGTTACTGGTGCGTTTACCCTAATTAAATTATAAATTCTTACTTATCCTATGCATAAATTTACTACAGTTCTTATTTCAATCTACCTACCTAAAATTTTTTGTCCTTTTCTCCATAAAGCATTCTAGCTTGAATTTTTCTTTGAAGCATTCCTATCTTTTTCTGTTGCCACACAAATAATTTTTTTCTTATTTCCTGTAAATAATTTATCTAATTTTGAAATTAAAAAATAAGTAAATTGCTTTCATGAACGTAAAGTACTTTTTGGTAATTTTAAAAATTTAATGATTCTTAAAAAGGGCCGATTATAATAATCGTTGAAAATAAAATGATTGCATTGTTTTTGAAATATTTTCGTTTATGCTCAAAGTTTCCGACTTAACGGGTCATAGCTGTAAAGTTGGCTTTTTCTTCCTTCTGTTTATAAGTATTCGAAATAGCTGAAATAAACTTAAAGGATTTCTTAAGAAGTAATTTAGTTTATAAATTGACTGATTTTTAAGTGTAAGTGAATCAAAATTTCATGCCACATAATATTTTCTTCAAAATTATAGAAAATCTTTTTCAAACGAAGTGTCTAAATCCACGAAACTTGACCCATGCAAAAGTATTAGCGAAATTCGTTAGAGTTGAGTTGTTACTTTCGAGGAGCTAGACAGTGCCATAGGTTTTAATAGCGAAATTCGTTAGAGTTGAGTTGTTACTTTCGTGGATTTAGACAGTGCCATCTTCAAAATGTATAATAAATCAAAATTAATATTTTTAATCTTGGTATACTTTTAAGTTTTAGCCTTTAAACTAATTTTTACTACTGTGCTTTATATGCATTACACTTTTTATACACTAAAAATTTTTCAAACTTTGTTTTTTTAAGAATAATTTTAAACACTAAATACCATTTCCCTTCAATTTTCTGCGACCTTTTTTTGCAAAACGACTAAAAAACCCGAATCAACCTCTGATTTCTATTACCCGGAAGTTCTTCTTTACGTTACATACTCTTGCATGATTGGTTATTAGATTGCTTAAGAACCCTTAGCTCGGAGTAGTTAAAACCTCTTTTCTATTGATAAATTCTCAAAACCACAATTCTCGCTGGGTAATTTTCTTTTCTTTTTGGTTGGAGTGAAGTAGTGAAGATTCCTCATAGCATGTTCCACTCTATAAAGTGACTGAAAAAATACTGTTATAAATTTTGAAAGATGAAAATTGAGTTGCGCTAAAATTGCAAATTTCACCAACTCAAAGGCGGGCGTAGTACACACCTGCTATTTAAAAATTAAACTGAAGTAAGAATATCATATATAATTCTATAATTATATACATAATTATACGATATTAGTTAATTTTTTTTAATTTTTTGATTTTTTTGTATTAGTAGTTAAATCTTTAAAAAGTATCACAAAAAAGAATTAATATTTTATAAATCACCGTACTGACAGAATATTTGTTACTTTATTTTTATCTCCTTAACTATTTTTTAACTTTTAAATATCAAGAAAAATAAATTTAAAAGATAAAAGCATCAAACCTTCTAAAAGTATAATATTTCAACTTCTAACATAGTGTTAACGTAAGAATTCTACAATAAATATCTAGTCACTCATTCTTTTTCAGAATGTAGCATCGATTCGTTAAAGCGCACCACTGACCTCGTCCAAAAACGCTTCTAACAAGGGTTAAATCGTCGCGCAAAAAGGCGCCTTTTTTACGCCGAGCACTTAAACGAAAGACGCGGATTAAAAAACTAATTTCCGGTGATTTAAAGTTATTTTGCAAACAAGATTACGGCGCAAAGGCGCCTCTTTTTGAGCGTTTGAAATAGCTCGAAGAGGGTAATTTGGCGAGAATTTACGACCAAGACTGATTGCCAGGGGCCGCTATTTGAACAAATTTTGTGCTGGATTCTAAATTGAACGATATTAAATAGAACTTGCCCCCCAAAACGCGTTTAACACAGCCATCTTCTGTCCGGCTTTTCCATTACAAATGGCAAAACGACGCCTCGGATGCTGTTTCATCTGCCTTAATTAAGCTATATTTCACGGAAATGTTGCTGAAATTGTTAGCGTTCACGCGCGATTTCAACACAGTCCATTAGACTGTTATTAATGGTACGACCATTTCAGAATTAATGGTCGTTTTAAATTAATGCTCGCCGCAAGAGGGTGTTACAGTTAAGCGTACGCCAGCAATAACTGCTGCCTAAATGGAAATGGTTTTATGGTCGCGCAATATACATATATTTGAGGGAACTTCCTACACACCTATGCATCAAAGCCGAATAAAAATTGCATAAAGTGAGCGAGTGGGGAGAAATCTTGTTTGTAACTTTAAAGATTAAAGCTGGCTGCAGCCTCTCTTAGCCGTACGAATTTTCCCTCTCTACAGTTATTTAACTGAGGAGTATATCATATCGATACAAAAGTCGAATATATTCTAAATTGGTATTAAAATATCATAATTAACCTGTTACAAATAATTTTTAAAAAGGAATCGAAAGTTAATTACTGACACTGCTTTTTAAGTGGGATAAATATGCCTAAACCATCTTAGGTCAAAGGGAACAAAAACAAACGAAATAAGCTGTTATTTTGATTTGTAATAAAAATGGTTAGGGGAGACCGGGGCTAGTTTTCCAACCTAAATGCATTTTCTTTCCATACATTTTATTTTTGCTTATTTTTGGATAAACAAAATTTCATTATGATCCTCGGACTGTTTTCTACAAAATGTAGCATTCAAATTTCATTACGATAATTAGTTTTTTTACAAAATAGGATTAAAGGCGACCATGTCAGGTTGGAAAATGTGCCCCGTATGCGGGGCAGGTTTTCCTACAGTAAGGGGCAAGTTTTCCTATGGTACTACTCGCTGAAGTAATACAGATTGCTTTAGGAAACCTTGATTGGTTTACCGGCAGACTGTCATTCCTAATATGGAATTGCGAAACTATCTCATTGGTTATTCACATTTTCTAATTCTGCGCTTTGAATAAGTGTCTCTTCTCTCTCTAAGCCCAAGAATACGATCCATCGAGTTAGTTGTTTGGTTGATTGTAAGACTTTGCTGAAACTTTAGCCTTTTAGGTAGCTATCTGAAATAAAGGCTGGAATCGAACGATCATGCTAGTTTGAATTCTAGTCATAAAGGTAATGTATTCGAAATTTGGCGACTTATCTATGATTTGGCGAATTCAAAATAAATGAAATGGAAGTGGTAGGTTAGTTCGTAGAGGATCAAGCTTACAATCGAAAGATTGCGGGATCGGTCTCAAGTCTTTCGTAGTAGCAAATATCAAAATTGATATTAAATCTGGGTGTTTCTAGAGGTTTGATCTTTTTAAAGTTTAGGAGGTAATGAGTTAAACTTTTCAGTGCTAGCCTTTTCAAATTTTTTGTATTTTGTTTCTTTTAATGGATTAACATCTGTTGTTAGCGGGCCTTGGCCTGAAAAGCAAATAAATATTCTTTTCTATTGTCTTTAAATTTTCTATATAATTCAATGGTAATCTCGAGTGTCTTCGATTGAAAGAAGAGCAAAGAAATTAGACAGTGCGGAATTAGACAGCGTTTTTCATCAAACGGATCATCGTTTGGCGATCAGAAAAGAAAAATTCGCGTCAGTGTCGTAATCATCACATGTGATCGTTATTTTGACGATTATCTGCCTGCATAATTTTTTGATTTTTATATTTTGCTCCGAAAATAAAAATCGTTTGTTGCTCGAAAGATCACCAAATTACCAATTGAGATATTCTGAAATTCTCGATTAATCTGAAAATACTGAGAGAACACATATCCTCAAAAATTAGGTTAGGTTAAGTGGCTAGTTAGTGGTTTTGGGTTAGTGGTTTTGGCAAGGAGGGAATGGGTTGCTGTTGAGTTTATTGTTTTACCAAAATATTTTTCATCATAACTAATTGATTATTATCGCTCAAAACTAATAACTAGTTTTAATCAAAACCAATTAAACTCAAACATGATTATGATTAAGAGATTATTTCCACAAAGAGAAAATATTATATCGTATTATACTTCGCAGCAGTCTTTCTTGTCCATACTACGTCGTGAGGCGTGGAAAAATACTCCGCGCTATGCATTCATAAAATTTAAAATGAACAACGTTATTCGAAAATTACGACAAATAATCGCTATAAATGAATGGATCAAGGTACCCTGTAATATTTCTTCAATAAAAATCTGTTTTTAAACTCGAAATTCAGGCACCGCGCTGGGAACTACCTCTCTTTGCTCCCAGCATATTTCTCCATGGACAAGAAACATTGCGTTTGAGTATAGGTGATATTAAAACAAGCAAACAAAATACAAAATATCTAAATTTATAATGTAGGAGTCAATAAGGAGTAGGAGTAGGTAAATTCACCGAATTAAAAAAATAGTGGGGTTATGGAATTTAAGACAGACTTATGAATGTGAGCTCTATGGACCTAGTAAAAATTAGTAGTAGGTAGTAGTTATGTTACAAAAGTATAAAATTATTTGCTTTGGAGACTACTGTAATTGTAAATACTAAGCAGTCTCGGGGGAAAATCTAGCTATATTTCTACCATACGGATATTTAATAACTATAGTAAGGTAATAAGGGAAGAATATATAAGAAGGGTGAGATGAGGGGCAGGGATCTAGATTTGTGGGAACCAGAAATAATGACACTCGTTTCCCCATTCTGTAAGACTATCCCCTCATTCAACCACTTCCTTCATTTTCACATCTTGCCAATGTCATTTGATATATTCGGCCTCCAATACATCTAGAAAGCAACAAACATACATTTTAGCTTTAACCGTAGTATATTCTGAACCGTAGTCAATCAGTTCACAGTGCTTGCGAGCCCAAGCCAATCCCAGCACCTAGCTTTTGCCAAGTGCGGAATAGCGGATGCTTTCTCGAGCCGTTGTATGGGTAGGTTTATTGGTTTACCTATGAAAGAAAGTTTAATTTAAAGACTGGTGATTTAATTTAAAGATTGCTGATTTAATTTAATAATAGTTTTAATGATGAAGTCACCACTAAATTATTAAATATTATTTTAATGATTTCGTTCTATACACCGCACCATGCATTCTCCGTTGGGTCTACCGCTGCATTCAGATGCAGCAACCTACCATACCATCCCGTGTCAGTAGTGTACAGGGGCGGAATCATGGGGGTTAAGATCCACTATGTTGGTGATGAAGCTGTTAATGTCCTTATTTTTTTAAGCCCATTCACTTACGTGTGGTCTGGGGGTTTCCCATCGTATACCCTTTAGAGGAAGGAGTTTCTTTTATCCGCTAATTGACCCCACAAAGAAAGCGGGGCCTTAAAACTGGCCAATGTAAAACTCTTAACACCAGCCAAACCATTAGGGACTGCTTTTTCCCCAGAGTTCTCCACATAAATCCCCCCATGGTTGTATACCATGATGACTAGGTATATAAGTATAACTGCCCCGTTCACGACGAATTTTTTTGCGATTGATGGGATTGTGGGGAATTAAGATGATCCACTTGGAATTATTTTATTATTTATTTCGAAACAGAAGAATTAAAACGCTTTGCTTTGTTTTATTTTTTTATTTTTCAAGCTGTTCATCAGAATCGTTTTACCCCGCAACTTTACGTATATATATGTTATAATACTTATTTATTCATGGTAAAAAATGTTCTCCTACAAGCATGATGAATATGTTTCTGGAATATTTTAAAATTTATTACTTACAACGTAAGAATTAAAATTTGGGATCGAATTAGAAGAAAAATGAAATATATAAACCTACTTTAAATGGATCCAATCATCAAACAATAAAAAAATTATAATGGCTTTTGCACATCAATATTTACTAAACTTGAAAAAAAACCTACACGAATAAAAGATATCCTAATGTCAAACATTTGTTGGAGAATTGTAATAAAAAAGGTTATCCCAATATAGAACAAGATCAAACAAAAAGCTTTTAAATACAATATAAAACTATACATAATTTATCTTCTTTTAATTTTTAAACACATCATAGAAATATAATGATTTGAATACATATTTTTCCAATATCTTATTTTAGCAGACGATAAAATTTCTCATGGTTATAATTATTCTAGCCCTTCACCCTAAGAAACTGCGACTGTGTAAGAATTAAACGGAAGTTTAGTTTTTTAAATGTAAAAAGGTCGTACTTGAACACTTGCGTTGCTTTAGTTCTGTACTTGAGGGTAATCATTTTTACCTAGAATACGCGTTGTAGGAGAGCTTTTTCATACAGCGCGAATTCCTATAACGCGATTTTAATATTACGCGGAACCAAACAATCGCGTTATAAAACTTACTGTATTCCAGAGTGGGGTTCCAAAAGAAACGTTAAGAAGTTTATAAATTATCAAAAGTTTGAAAAAGCAATGGAAAAGAAGTATTGTGCGTGAACGGTTGGGAGCAAATTAAAAGTTAAGTTACAATTAATTTGGTCTGCATAAAAGCTTAAGGTTTTGGACCAAAAGAGGTCCTCTTCAAAATGCGACAATATTAAATATTTTACTTTCGGATTTTACGATGATTTCTTTGGCTCAAAATCTCTCTAAGTAAGCTAAAACATAATTGATATAATGAGATTTTATTTCTCTAGCGTGAGCGAAAATTGTTGATTTAAAACATTTATAACTAAAAAAGTTGGAAAATATTGGGGCTAAATTTACATAGATTAGTATAAAAAGTAAATTTTTCAGTTACGCTTGGGGAGAGCTCGATTTGAACCTGGTTCCGTGTCTTGGTAATCATGCACTCTAACCGTTGAGCAACCCGGTTCTGTAGTTTCAAGATATTTTAAAATTATTATCTAGGTTTCAGGCAGTATCCTCATGTAAAATCTAACATTGAATTGTATTGAATAGATGAAGGGATTGATAAACTTGATTCGAAAAGAAAATATATCTAACACACATTTATTTAAGTTAAAACATTTGAAAAGAATTTCTGAGTTAAATCGAAAAAAATGGATCAAGTATTGCGGGTTAAGGTTGCCACAATATTTGCAAGTCATGCCTTTGGCGATTAAGGATTGGCGCCAGTTTTAAAATTGGGATTACCTGCTGAAAGCAGGAGCTTAAAAAATGGAAAATACGACAAGTTCATAGTTTAAAAACTATTGATAAACCATCTGAAATTTGATTTCCTCATGAGTTTGTCACAAAAAGCGATCAACTTAAAAATTCTCTGAGGTTTGCCCGTTTTTAATTTTTGATACAGAATTTTAATTGTTGATTATACTGGTAGTTTAAGAAATAGCACCAGAAAAGTCTAATTATACTGACACTATATGTACTTTAACTACAAGAAAACCATTTTTAAAAAGGAATTGAAAAAAATTCTTGTGGGACTCGAACAAACAGCTCCTTTAGAATCGTTAGCTAGCTGTACGGATTGGTTGTTTGGTTTGTGCCTGAGCCACAAAATCGTTGGAATATGTGCCCCGTCTACTTTAGGAAAACCTGCCCCAACTCAAATTTTGACCTTTGGGAGCCCCTGTACGAGTGGGGGTTCCATGTTTTTGATAAACAAAAGCATGGTTCGATAGAGTGAGAAATCCTCTTTCAGTACAAGTATTATCAAATTAGTCAGTTAAAATTTAATGGGCTTTTTTACATTTTTTGTAAAAATCCAAAAGTTTACGCAAAGTGTTAAATATTGAAAAAATCGCATTTGTGACTAAACTAAAAAAGATATAAAACTGAAAGTACATCAGAATGTGTGTGAAGTGTTGCTTTATCATCCAGTTCATTCGTTGGGGTGATCTGATTACTCATTTAAAAATAAAGGGCGTTGGAAAATTTGCCCCAGTGGAAAACTAGCCCCGGTCTCCCCTACTATTTTCATTTTATTATCTTTCATTAATTTTGTGAAAATGAGAGAGAAACTAATTTTAAGCTTTTATCAACAACTGAAAATAAAGGTTTAATTAATTACATAATAAAACTTGTGAAAAGAGTTAATTTCAAAGATAAAAATTGTGAAAAAAATGTTAAATTATACTTTTTTTACTGCTTCTAATATCGTTACAATACATATTTAATTTTTTAAATATATTATTATCATGATTATAAATATAATTTTATCCAATAAATTGTAACCTCTCTCCCTCCTGTATTTTCATTTAATTTACTAAGTACTAACAATTTTTATCCATGTCAAGTTTAGTTGTAACTGAGAAAATTTCTGTAAAACTATATTTTCCTTCATAGTGCGTTTAATGCTTGAAAAAACAACTTAGGTGATTACGCTGTTCATGTACATTTTGATTTTTTAAAGATATTTTTAGAATACATCAAAATTGAAGAAAATTGATGATTAAAAAATGATAAAGCTCTATCTTCTGTTCTTTCATTTAGTTTACTTAACATCTTATCTTTTTAGTTGTAATTGAGATATCTATTTCTGTAAAACTATACTTCCCTTCATAGTACGTACGATGTTGGAAAAACAACTTAAAGTATATATTTGCGTTAAATAATATTATTGCAGACTAACTAAGTCTAGAAAAAGGGTGATTAAATTTTGATTTTTTAGATATTGTTAAATAAATTAATAAAAATTGATGATCAAAGAATGATCAATTTCTATTTTCTGTGTTTTCATTTAGTTTACATAACATCTTATCTCTTTAGTTGTAATTGAGATTTCTATTTCTGTAAAACTATATTTTCCTTCATAGTACGAACGATGTTAAAAAAACAACTTACAGTTATGTCTTTGCGTAAAATTATTGTTCTATGGGAGAGTTGGGTAGTAAAATGTAAATGGGGTAGTAAGAAGCATGCAAAATTCTGCAGGATTTTACTCTAAGTTTATGAAGCTAATTTTTTTACAGAATGTTTATATCATTATCGGCTTTCTTCGCAAAAACTATGGACTTTCGTAAAAGGGAAGGGGATTTCTTACTTGTTTCTTATCACCCCAAGCGACTGTATCATGTTACCCCACGAGCAAGGGGTCAAATTCTTAATGTGAGCCACAGTTTGAGAACATCTGACTTAAATTACAACGCAATATGGATATAAAATATCAATCAAATTATTAAAAAATTTTTTCAATAAACTTTGAAGTGGTGAGTAAAAGTTGTCTTTCTAACCACCGTTTTCAGGAAAATGAGTAAAAATATACTTAATATAATTTAAAATTTAACTTGATAAATGAAATTAAAACAATAAAATATTAAGATAATGAAGAGAAAAACTGTTTCTAACTACCTCATAGTTTTGTTTCAATGGGTAATAAGAAACAGGACACTTTTAATAATGATCCACAACCTTGAATTGAAGAACAAAAAGTGAAATATATGGCCTAAAAAGTTCACTAACAAAATTCCAAAGGAATTTAATAGCTAAAACAAGATAAATTGAAATAGTTGAAAAGGCTAGACTACGGGATGGCAACTGGCGGACCGCGGTCCTCATCCGAACTGCGCGTGAGGCTATTTCCTGGACCGCCAAAACATTTTAAAAATCATAAACATGTATTTTTAACACAACAAAAATTAAATCAACTAACTTTTTAAAGGTCAAATTTCAAAAAAATTCCTAAGGGAAACCCCCAGACCCCCTTTTAATATAACGCTCTTAATAATAACATATATGTACTACAGTTGGGGAAATAAAAAAACGACTCAGTTGCGATTTCTGGCGAACCACTTGGGTTAGGAAGACAAATGAGGTGTCATTTTTCATTGTTTAAAGTATTCTTTAACCAATAATAATTGGGGACCCCCAATTATTATGAGATTTTCTGAAAGGCCATCCCTCAAAACCCTTAAATACCCAGTTTCATCCAGATTGATTCACAATTAAATTTTTTTTTAAAAAATAAAACAAAAAATTTAATTTTTAAAATAGTGAAATATTTTTATGGTAATCGATTCAGGTAGTAATTTTATGAAGAAAGCCAAAATTTCAATCGATTTCACCGAATAGTTTTTGATAAAAACGAACGGGAAAGAACATTCGCGGTATGCATTCGGCAACGGTATACCGCCCCTTAAGATTAAAGTACGTTTTTATCAAAAATTATTCGGTGAAATCGATTGAAATTTTGGCTTTCATCGTAAAATTACTACTTGAATCGATTACCATAAAAATATTTCACGATTTTAAAAATTAAATTTTTTTTATTTTAAAATTTTTTTTTAATTGTGAATCAATCTGGATGAAACTGGGTATTTAAGGGTTTTGAGGGATGGCCTTTCAGAAAATCTCATAATAATTGGGGGTCTCCATTGAAAAAAAATGGTGTTTCGTTTAATATGAAGACGACCCCCTAAGGACTCGAAAATTTTTTTGGTTTAAGAATACTTCAAACAATGAAAAATGACACCTCATTTGTCTTCCTAACCCAAGTGGTTCGCCAGAAATCGCAACTGAGTCGCGTTTTTTATTTCCCCAACTGTACTTAAGAAAAATGTTAATTTAATGATTTTAAGTCTTATAATTTAGGAGGAGTGCTGAAATATTAATACCTATGTAAAAAAATGTGCATCTGAAGATAAGAATTCAGTGTAGTAATAAATATCTATTTTTTCTCCGGACCTCGATAAAAATTTTCTAAATTATCCGGACCCAAAGCAAAATTACTATCCGACCCCTGGGCTAGATTTAACGTTTATGATTTTGCTGCGCATATCAACTTCAATCGGGAATTTTTTACAGAAATAATTCTTCTTAGACGATAAAATTTTATTGGATATAAAGTATGTCTTGAAGATATCCTGTGATTTTTTTCAGATGTTTAGGACCCCACACAAAACCGCAAATTAAAATGCTTCTTATTACTCCATTCTCCCCTACTAATTTAATCTAGAAAGGGGATGGTTTTATTCTGATTTTAAGCCATGGTTTTCTAAAATTAATCAATGAAAAATATGTATTGACCCATTGGCTGTCAAACTGATGTTACACAATTCGCAGGAGATGGAAGTAGATAGTGGTCATATAATCATTATCTCGTGTTTTAGAAAATATTCAAAAATTATAACTTAAAATAAATATTAAAAAATATTTTAATACATAAAATGGTTCAATTCCGTTACCGTTTCCATCTAAATAAAACCAAGCTCTTTTGAACGCCATATATACAAATATCGACAGATTTTTCTGATTTGTATTGATAAATTGAACAGTTATTGATCTAACTTAACATTTTAATCTGTGAGTTTGAAATTATTTAGCAATATTTCTACTTTTTGGTGTCCAAAACAGCTTGGCAATATTTGGCGGGAACGTTAACGGAATTGAACCCTGAAAATATTAAATATTTTAAGTGTAAAAAGCTTTCATTAAACTTAGACCTAATATTTGTGTTATTGCATTACAATTAAAATAAAAAAATAGTTATCCTTCAATTTTTATAATATACCAATTAGTAATCAATATTCATTCGTCTATCGATCTAATATTGAAATAGAAGGAATATTTATTAATTTAAATAAATTAGGGTAAAAAAATTGTTAAATTTAACAATTTCAGTTTCATATTTTACTTTTTAAAAAAATTCACGGACTGTAATAGACGTTCTATACTGTATATTAAATGCTTCTCTCAATGATAAAGAATCTTAATGGTTTGAAAAATTTAAATTAAATAAAAGAAGTTTTAAAAAGATACAAACATAAAAGAAATGATGTTTTAAGTGTTATTTATTGAGGAATTCCACTCTTTGTTTTTAATTGATTGAACTTAAGTTTTATTTAATATGATTCTAACGTAAAATAATACCAAAAGCTAAGCTGTAGTTCACAATCAACTCCACAGAAAAAAAGTCTTGAGAAAATTTGATCCCCCTTGGGGGAACCCCCTAAATATGCATCATTCAAAGATGCATTAAACTATCCTCGAACCATTTACACATCCAATTACATCCGTTTCCAATACTACCCCCTAGAGTTGGCCATACGCATAATTTAATAGGCGGCATTCAATGAAACATCTGTATATAACGCCTTAACCAAAAAACAGCGTCAAACTCGCCGTGTATAGGGACACTTAGCATTCATTGGAGTGGGCTCTAAGCCTCTCAATAATTTTTCAGTCCCATTGACTCCCGTTGACAGATGCACCTTATATAGTATAACATCTCTCCATTCAAGTGCATGAGTCGAGTACATTAATAAAGGGTCTGCCCCTCTTTGGGGTGTAGCTCTTTCCCCAGGCCATTAACTCGCTATTAGGCGGGGAGTCCCGGGGGGCCCGCCTGCTTTGGCGGTCAGATTGTGCTCCACTATAGGATTAAGTTTTTCCTCTGTGGGTCTGTCAAGAATGGCTTTTCACCTGAATAATGCACGCGGCAGATTCCACTAACAGCCCCCTAAAAGCGTGAAGATTTGCTGAACAGATAATGACATCGATAGATTCAGACAATGACTCGCGACCCCCGTGGCCGCTTTGTGTGCCCCGCGCAACGATAGCGCTTGTGGGCATCGATCCGGCCCCTGCTGCCCAAACGCCTTCAACTTTTGAAAGAAAAAAAGGTCAATCAAATGGCTTATTTGAGATGGCAAACTATGCATTCATAATGATACATTACACCTTAAAAGAGTTAGCATTTTTACACTTAACTTTCTATCGACGTAAATTTTCACATCTATACTAGACAGCAACGTTTCCTGAACAGTAAGTCACTATGCGGAAGGAGGAAGTGGGTAAACACAAAGCCTGTTGGGTTGCTAGGAGGATTTTCGTTACCAAATCGTGATAAAATGACACTATATATACATAGGTTTAACGAAATAATCGTATTTTAAAATTAACGTTCTTCGTTTCACTCGAAATTCGTGAAATTCAGACACCGTGATGGGAACTACTTTATTTGTTAGTGACGTTGTAGGGTTAACCAACATTGCTGTCTAGTATAGAAACGTGAACGGGAATTTTTTCACAAGGAAAATATAGGTTTATTGAAATCACCACTATAGAATAACTTTTAAAAACAAATTTTTACAATACAGGCAGGAGGTAGAACTACTTGTAGAATTGAATCAATTTATAAACATGTTCAACGTCACTTTTCTTGTTTTGAGAAAAACGATAAAACTGTAAAGAAGTGCAGTATTTAATAACTTGAAGTTTAATTGTTTTTTTATTGTAATTGTTTCAAAATTTGGTGATAATAGAAAATAACATCTTAAAGAAAACTTCAGTTTTAAGGAATTTAGACCCAGATTTAAACATTAAATAAATAAATATCCCTGATAATTGTTTAATACCAATTAACTAGGACTTAAGTGATTTTATTCTAGTACTATTTGCTACTAAAAAGAAAATGTTGTTATGTTGGTCGAATAGAAAATTCGGAATTGAATGGTGCTTATTTAAAATTAATGATGAAAAACTTTAAAAACCTTAAAATTAATGACGAAACTTTTATTTTCCCAGTAAGTAATGATTCAACATTTATACAAAAAGATAATATCGTATTAAAAGCTCCCCAACAGTCAGTTTCAGGTGTTAATAAGCAAGCTGTTGGTTCACTTTCCTTTGGAATAAAACCTGACAGTTAAAATATTGGTTGAACTTTTTCTAACTAATTATATTATGTGAAGTATGTCAATATGCAATGTACTCTTCATTACTACAATTGTTTTCCGCATCAAAAACTTCAAAAAAGATGTTCAATATTTTCAGAAGCTGTTTTCTTTTTGAAAAAAAATCTTCAATTTAGAGGAATATGTAAAAGTGCCAAATATTTCATTTAATTATCCTTACTTTAAAGTGCCATAAACTTTTTAGTTTGTAAAAAATAATTATTGTATAATTTTTTGCATGTGTACGAATGTGCCCCACACGTGTGCGAAACTGACCCACCCATGGGGCACATTTGCATGAAATTTCTCGTTTTTTGGTTTGATGATATAGGTTAGAAATTCTAGATGAATGCGACCAATTATCGTTCGAAAATATTGGGAAAGGTCTTAACTTTCATTTGAATCCGAGTTTGTTTCAAAATCTCATCTAGATCCAGAAAAATATGCCGAAATGAACTTTTTGTGCGAATGTACCCCACTTTCCCTTACTTATTTTTTTCTCTTGTTGTTAGTATAGATGTATTAATGCTTATTTTTTAATGATTTCAACTATAGACTCAAAAATAGTGGCAACCCAATTCAAGATGTTAATACAGAAATTTTTGAAGTCAATTAGATAGTGTTTGGATGTAACTTTGTGGATTCAAATCAAATCTTTATTGACACAACACACAAATACAAAAAGAACACATAGAGCAAACATACAAAAAAACAGAAAAATAGTTATGTAGTACCAAAAGAGAAAAGCTTGTCCATGGTACCAAAAATAAAAAATTCTTAATATGGCAACAAAGCTGGGCCGACTACTGCATTATTTTAAACATTGCTTCAGTATCAGTTCTTACATTTATAAAGTCATGAATTCCAAATTTAAATTCAAATTTGTTGTTAGTAGATTTAAGATTTTGATTTAATTTATTAAAGAGATAAGGTCCTAAAAAATATGAGATTTGTGAAATATTTATTTTTTTGACTTGGGTATAAAATAATTTCCTTGAATAAGTTACTGGATTTAATTTGATAGAAAGATTTGTTGTTAAACGGATTGTAAAACGGTTTTGCTTTAAAAGCCTACAAAATTACTTTATATAGTTTATTTGAGGGCCCCTTTTAATAAAATGTTTCATGGATTCAAGTCTCAATCACATGGATGTAATAACTGACCACAGGCATTTAAATTTTGAATATATTACAACAAAAACGTCCCTAGTCTTGATATTTGTACAAAAACTTAAAAAAGGGAGTTTTTACTATGGCCTGATGGACAAAACCTCAAAAGAATGAACTTTTTCAATAGCGGAAACTGTTTGCGCATGTAATAAAATAAAAAAAGAGCTGTCCCAAACAACTTGCGGATGAGCCGGAATGAACGAAATTCCCCGCAGTTTAGTGCAGAAACCAGACAAGCGACGTTGCTTGACTTGTTTCTGAACTAAACTGTGGGGAATTTAACAAATGGGAAAATAATTTTAAAATCACGTTATTTTTATTATTCCAACACAAAAATGTGCGTTTACCCATACAGAATCCCAAGACACCAATAACTCATTTTTCAAAATAGTGGCGTTTGACATGTTTCAGAAATAAGTGATTCAATTTGTAAAGGTAGAAGAGATATAAATCAATCAATCAATAGGCAACTGAGCTGCTTGTTAATTTGCGTTGCTTGAAGCAAGATGTTTTTACATTGTAATAGTAGTTGGAGGCACTGGTTCTCTATAGAATGTCATTTCATGAAAATTTCAATGGGAAAATGAGGAGAGTTTATTAACGATGCCCTGGTGAAGTCCAAGCACGTGCGCAAAATATTAATTTTAGTTTGTAATTTATTTATCTAAAGGGAAGTCAGCAAATTTCTCAAACGTTTCAGCACACAAATGTCTCAAATTTTCATAAAAAATTCTTAAACCTCTTAAGAGTATCAATATATGATTTCTTGTTTTAAATATATGATTTCTTTCTATTGCTTATTGAATCATCCCGTTTTGAAGCTTTAACCCACTGAAGATAATTAGGTAGTGATTTTGTATTTACCTACTTTATTCGACCAATCGTGAGTGTTTTAAGAAAATTGCTTCCTTTAGAGATGTTGACAGTGAATTAGTAGTAGATATTTATTATAATTAACATACACACTTCCCACTTAGTCTTTCAAAATTTAATGAACGTTTCTATATCACATACAGAAGATTTTGATTTCTTGGTAAAAATTTTGAAATGAACATAAATTTTTACCAGAAAAGTTTTTAAAAGCAGTTATCATGAAAAGCAATGCACGTTGATGTGCGATGAACTAAATGCACTAAATGATATTCCCCCTCTCTCCAGTTTCAAGACCAGATGCGAATTCAACAACCAAAAGCGACCAATGCCCATTTCTAAGAGAATTACACTTTAAATGTACTCCAAGTCAACGTTATCTTATAAACGCAGCATTTAGTCTGCTCTTGTCAGCGTGATGAAGCTAACAGTTGGCACTATCAGAATCCATCCATTTCACAGCATATGGAGCATCGGTGTTAAGTGCGTGCTTCCGGTGAGCGGTTTGTTAGCGTTAATACTGCCCGGAATTGAACTGTCCTGAGTTTCAAACTACCTGCAATTACGAGATCGAGTCCGCTATATCTCGGGCTCAATAGATATACACCGCTGAGTCATTTGAGCGATTTGAAGGGACATTGAGGGCCGTAACGCTTATGGACGAATATATGGAGCAGGGAAGACGAGGTTTGCACTATCTGCAGCATCAGTGTATGAGAGGCATCTACATAAAGTAGATATTCCGTTTTTCAGGAAAGTCAAGGAGAAATACCAGGCATGGCAGTCAGAATAACTTGCTTTAGGGTATTTGTTTCCTGCGTTGCTCTTTTAGCTGTAAGAAAGCGGTATGAAAATATTTTTCTAAATGAAATAATTCTGTACAGATTGTAGATACAACTCTTTCAACTTTCAGTACATACCGCCCCAAATTTTCCATAGGATCCAATGGTTAACTCGGGCGCTTTTGGATTAAAAGGGTTAACATATCTTTTTATTACACGAGGGAAAATGCTTTATCTTCTGTTTTTTCAATTACGTTTGACAGGTATAACCTTCATACAGTAGTAAAATTATTTATATTTATTTAAGAAACCTTTTTCACAGTTATCCTTTTTTTAGTAAAAAATAAACTTACGATGAGAAAGATACAAACTAATAAATATTAAAAAATAATTGAATAAATTTAATCACGGTATCAATCAGCCTCTTTCTTTAAAAATCTCTAAAAGAATAAGAAAGTATCGACTTTTAAGTTGAAAGGAGGAGAATATAACGGAATAATTAAGTTTGTTTTTCCTTCCTGATACCTTTATATCTTGTTAATGTATTACACGAACTTCAACTTTTGACTTTAACTTTAACTTTAGTGGCCTTTTTATGTGAAAACTTTTTACTTACCAATTTGTTATTTAGCTCTGTATCTACAGCCATAGCAGGGGTCAGAAAACGATAAAAAAAGCACCAAGTATACCTAAAGCCCTAAAATTTTTAAAATTTATTTGTAAAAAAGAGGATAAATAATTAATTATAAAATTTCCCTATAAGAAAAATTTCCAATTTTTATGCACACATTATTTATAAATGAATTTTTAAAAAGCTGTATTTATTAACTCAAGGAGACAAATTAAGTATTTTTTAGTTATTTTAGTACTGGAATTGCGAATGAAATTAATATTTTACTAACACTATATCTTTTTATTCTTTTTTATAATTTTTTCTTTTACCAAATACCCGTTTTTAGCATTAGAAATACCCGATGAAAATATATCCATCTATATTTGAAACTATAAAATTTATAATTTAAAAGTTTAATTTAATTTTTTAAAATTGAAACTTATGTTTTAAAGAGTTGGGTGAAGTATATTTTATTTTGTCACTTCTAGTTTGCTTTGCTTTTTCTAGATTTTGTCACTTCTCAAAATTCTTTGAGTTTGCTTTTGTCGCAATATATTGAAGGTTAAACAAATTTTAAAGAGATACTAAGAATTAAGAGAAGAAAAAGCATACTAACTTTCAAAAGCTGCTATAATTGAATTTTCCCTAATCAGATTAAAAAAATTCCTACAATTCCATCCTAGACTAGAAAGCTTCAATATCGTCGATTAAGCACTAGACATAACTCCATTTCCCTAGATTTCAGGAGAAAAAAACAGCCGGTTCCAGGACTTAAAACACGTTTATTTCAGCCCAACCAGTGTCAATTTTTTAATGTAACTCAAAATGAACAAAAATCTAGTTACGTCATTATGCACCTTAAACGAAGATCTGTTACACCCCATTAATACCAAGAAAACAACGAAGGCCTTCCAAGACAATTAAACGAAGAAACCTCGCTCCCTCATCATCATCCACCCCCTTCAAAGCCGACACCTGTTTTAATTACCCACCCAATTATCCCCATCATTTCTTCCCCACAAAAAAGACAAAGGGATTACTTACAGAGCTTTTTCCCTCCACTCGGACAATTAGCGAAGCGCAAAAGTGCTCAAGCGCTCCAACCATACCGCCACCATTAGTGCAGGCGAGCCAATGGCTCAGAAGGTTCCACCCGGCAGATGGGATTCAGGGGGGAATTCAGGGCCGTTATTGATGATTTTTCGCCGCCTGAGTTACAGGTTGGTGGCAGATCGGATGTAGAGGCTCCCGATCATTTGTTTAGTGTGTGGGGGGGAGGGTTTGCGATTTGTTCGCGCTCTCTATTAAGATTTAACGCTTGGAGAACAAATGGTTTTCTGACAACTGAGTGTTGTGGTAAGTCGAATTGCTGGGGAGCTAACTATAAAGGGATAATGGAAAGTGGGAGAGATCTTTAAGTGACTGGTGGTATTGCGGAGGCAGAAGTGGCGCTTTTAAAACGTTAAGCTCGTGGTTTTATTTTCGCCACTTTGTTTTGATGTTCTCGCGTTGTCTTCTTTTCTCGCGTTGATGCCAGTTTTGAGAAATAATAAGAAGAAACTTTGATTTTTCTCTTAAGTGGGGTCTTTTTTAGACACATTTTAAAAGAAAAATGAGTTTTAAGCATACCTTACTTGGATAGATTAATGTCTTAAATAAAGTGTTCCTTTGAGGATTGATTAGATTTTGGATTGTTATAAAAATATGAGTTATCTTTCAAAAATATAAATTGTTTTCCTGTCTTTAGCTTTTAAAGTGAACTCAACCAAATACACTCCATATATTGCTTTAATTTTTAATCAAAGAAATCTGTTCATTTCTAGAATACTAGTCTTCTTATTTTAATTTAATTAAACGAAATAACCTTAAATTTAATGATCGCTAAAAGAGATACCACACTCATGAAAGGCTGCAGTTTACTTTAATAACTGTTAGTGTGAACTGTGTGATAAAGAGAAAAAGTGCTTTTTAACTATAAATATATTTTTAAAGGTGTAGTAGGGGCTATACAAAACTAAGGGAGAGAGTATTTTTGACCTCCATCAACTAGTCTCTTTTCTCATGAACTCTTTCTATGCTCCCTTTGCTTCCAAAGGAAATGTCTGTAAAAAATCCAAAACTCACATTAAATTTTAAGAGGCTTAGTATATAGGCTTATTATAATGTTTTATTAATTTTGTCTCTTTTCTTTAAATACTTGATTTTAGGTCTCATCACTATTTCAATTTATCAAAAACGTTACAATTCAACAAGCATACACACTACGAACATAACAATTCTTCTATTCCTTACAAAAAATGTAAAATCAATCTGTCTTTCATATCCATCTTTTTTTGCTCTAATTTTTAAAAAATATAAACCAAATTTATTGTTAACCAATTGTGTTTAATTTCTCCTTTCTCCTTAATTACTTTCTTATTTCATAACTCATCTCAATCAATCTTTCAATTTTTTCATTACACATAACTTCGTATCATTGCTCATAATCTTATACCCATTCATTTTGCAAAAACAAATACCTTTTAGCTGTATGTTTAGTTTTTAACCACTTAATCCACCCACAATTTTCAACCCACCCTCACCAGGGCTCTCAGTAGCCGATCTGATCACCCTCCTGACAGCTCCCGTAACGCAATCACGCAAAACTAAAAGCCGCCATCCCCGTTGCGGTCAGCACAGGAGGTCGCTGCCATCAATCGTGATTTAACAGCCTCCTGAACATCCCTCCTGGGCAGCCACTCCGGTCACGTGATCAAGACCTTTTAAAGCATCCGAATCAAAAACCCGAAACTTTCCGAAAAACCAAAAAATATCGAGAGTGTCCGTCGCAGTGCCTGAGAGCGCTTTTACGTCCTAAATGTCATGTCAGGCACCAAAGCGACATAAGGGCGGGAGAGATGTGCGGAAATATCTCTCGTGTCTCTAGGCTCGAAATGGACCTAAAGAACACTTTTAAGGCGTTTTGTCCCCTTCTGATGCACTTCCAGAGCAGACGCGTTTCCGGTGGTCACTGCTTTCAGAAAAGCTGACCCTAGTCGGCTTTTATGGGGTGTCTGACTGAGAGGCCGTTTCGGAAATTCATGCTTCTTGCGTCATGTGGGGGGGTGCTTAGATAGGGTGGTCGAATGGGGGTTAAATTATTTTGATTACGATTAGATTAGCTTCATTGTTTGGGGATCAGATTTATTAGGAGGTCTGTTCTTATTGCAGGTTGTTCTTTAAAAAGTTTTACTTTACTTCCTTGTCTGAAACATTAAAATAGTTTTTTTAATTTAATAGTAAAATATAAAAATACTACAGCGATACAAAATAAACCTTTTTATGGTTAAAATTTCTTTGACGAGTAATCTCAAAAAAATAAGTGTGCAATAAACGTTTTCAAAAACATGGACGAAAATCTATGGAATTAAGAATCAAAAGTGAGTTTCACAGAATTGCTATTTCCTTCTGAATAATTTACTCGGTTAATTTAATCAACGCTATAAAATCATTTTGAACTAACTGAATAAACATAATTCATTAATAAAGCTTATAATAAATATTTTTATTCAAATTATAATATTAAAATTGTAAAATACACAACAATCCATGTTGCGAGGAAATTATTTCTTTCATGAAAAATATTTTTGTAGCATTAACTACTGATTTATAATTTATAACTTAAGAAACAACATTTAAAAGCGATGATTTATGCTTCTTTTATATGGTTGTTTATTTTATATTGTAAGTAATATTTTTTAATGGCTAACAATAAGTACTAGACATATTATTGATATTTTTTAAATATTAATTTATTTTATAAAACAGTATCTGAAATTTAAAACACTACCCACTTTAAATATAGGCGTATTTTAATTAAAAATGGGGTTAATTTACCAAATTAATTCCAAAGCAAATTGCATAAATAATTTTTACACTTAAAATATTCTCCATACTACCTTTATAATTTTACTACAAAATTTTCTCTTCTTGATAATTAATCTTGCATTGAAAAGTACAACCATGGGGTGATAAAAACTGAAACACAGATCTACGACTAGTCTGGCATAACTTGTCTGGAATTTCACAATACCCTTTATTCCCCGATTTGAATATTTGTCACCTACTTTTAATAAATAATCTTTTATTTCGATAAAAACTAAAAGCTAAACAGAGTTAAGCCAGATCCCGAGTTCTACATTGGGAAAAAAATAACAAGACCCCTTCCCCAGAATGAACTTCCAAAAAAAAGTCAAAACCTCCCCTAAAAAGTATCCCACGATACCCCTGACTCAAGCAAAAGTTGATTTACAACCCTTTCTTCCCGAAACTCGGCTAAATAACAAAGTTACAACCAATTACCTGAAATAGAAAACGTCTTTTATAGCACCTGAAAGTATGATGCATAATCCTCAGCCGCAGCTCTCCCAGCGCATTAAAAGTTTTTAAACCACCGTCATAAAGGAAGGGCAATAAATATAAATTTGTATGGAAATTGTGGATGCTTGGCATCGGGTGACCTTAGCCCTTAAAAGCTGTTCTCTAATTTCACCTGTGTTCACCCTTTTAAGGAAAAAACGCCGCTTGCCACTGGTGGCGGTGATATTTTTTCATTTATCAAAGGCTTGATCATTTTTTGTGCTCCTTCAGGTGAAACATTGTCTGGCAGATGAGAACTGTCTCCAGGTCCCTTAAGTAGCTGCTGCGTCATAATTCATTCCGATTTTTAACTTCGTTTTGCTCTCGAGTCGTTACTGGGGGCTTTACTGCCGATCGGATGGAGCTCATTAAAAGTGGCGAAAAAAAATCCCTTCACTTCCAGTTGAGATTGTTTGGTGGGGAGAAGTGATCTAATTGTTTTGAAGTAGGGATTGATTCAAGGATGGGACACGGTGGAAGTTTTGCGTTCCTTGACGTATTTCTAAATTGTAATTTTTGAAGTAGATTATTCAGGGGGCAAGTGGATAAAGTGATTGGTGACAGTTTGCAAAAAATTCGAGAAAACTACAAACTATGTTTTTTTAGTATTTTTCTTTTTATGAGTTTTTGAAAGTTTTTTTTTGCTTATGCCCAGTTTAGGAGTACTAAAGGTATTTCGCAAAATACAGTGAAAGTATACAATGATCTAGCTAGCCCTATTACCATTCCTAATTACCGAATTCTGGAAAAATGCCAAATCAACTTAGACAATAGACAATCAACAATAGACTTATTACTCAATTATTTTAATTATTGATGTTTTAATTAATCTTAATGATATTTCCTAATGAAAACTATTACTTTATTGTTTGTTAAAAGAAAATATTTTTGCACCCATAAAATGTTCTAAAGAAACCCATACTCTCAATGATTGTGGTAGAATTTAAATTTAAATTGTCTATGATCTTAATTGCAGTTACATATTGAGGTAAGTTATTATTTTTTCATATAAAAAGGAGCAAATCATTAAGTATGCAACGCAAAAACCTGCCAATTTTACACTTTGGAGACGAATTTTCCTTCCTCATATCTTTCATAACAGTTATTATATACTTTATACAGCTTCTTACTTAAAATGAATCACTATTAATAACGTGGGTAAAAGATTGGTTTTCTTTTTTAAGGTATAATAGGTAAATCATTAAAAATAATAGGATCAACCAAAATTATTAAACCGATTTAACACCAAAACATATGACTAATAAATGAAACCCGAAACTTTACAATCAATAAGTTTAAAAAAAAGAGATAAAAATCATTTTATGAAGAATTTAAACCTCATTTTTATAATTCTTTTACAAAAGTGGTCTGGTTAAATTATTCGGTGGAAGAAAATTTTCTTTACCATGAAAATGATTAGTATATTTTTTGTTTCTTTATAAATGAAACCTACCTAAAACTACCATGTGCTAGCACAGCAAATGTTTTATAAGATGAGAATAATTTTTTAAACTACTTTTTATTAAGTATTAGGTTTGTGTGAAAATTAATATCAACGAATTTTATTTCCATAATAACAGCACAAAAAATAAAATATACTACGTGACAGGGTTGGCTGGATTGGACCCAATGGGGTTTTTCAAAAAAAAACCAAGTAAAAACCCACATTTTGGACCCATTTTTTGGGTTTTTTCAAGAAAAATCAAGATTTTGGCCAGTTCTTTCAAATTGTAATGTTTTTTTTCAAAGTTTAGGATATTTTTAAAGCTTTAATGTTTTTTTTTCAATATTTACACTTTTTTAAAAGTTAAATAGGTTCTTTCAGTAAGTTTTTTCATTATTGAATAGGTTTTTTTGTCAAAATTTAGGACGTTTAAAGTTCAAACTAGATATTAAAAATAAAGAAGATTTTTTTAAATTTCAGTGGGTTTTTTCAAAGTTGAATAGATTTCTTTCAATATTGAATGGGTTTTATCAAAGTTTAGGGTATTTTTAAATTTTAGTAGGTTTTTAAAAAATTTAAACCACGTTTCAGTGAATAAGGGGTGTTTTTACAATTTCAGTGGGTTTTTTCAAAGTATAAAAACTTTGAAAAACCCACTTATAGAAAAAATGACATTATTTTGACAGAACACTTTTAACCCGTAACAGGGGAGGTGAAAAATTGGAACATAAAAGGGGACGTGGGGTCTCAGAGACTCCGCAACTTTCTATATTTTTTAAAAATCGTCTTATTAAGATATGATTCTCACTTACCTACTTTCTTTTCGAGTATAAATTCTCTAGATTCTGAAAAGCTGGCTATTTTACATACAAATATTAGAAGTCTCAGGGAATGAATGATGAATTTTTTGATGAATTTTTTGTACAAATTAATGATTTTATTTCTGTGTTGGATTGTTTGATTTTAAGTGAAATTGGATCTATGAAAATGAGTTTAATTTCTACTCTATCGATGGGTTTAAGATGTACTCTCAGTGCCATGAAGAAAGATCTGGTGGGATATTGATTTATATCAAGAAAATTTAAATTTCAGTCAGTTACCTATCCCTCTTCTAAAATCAGCCAATGTAATAGCCATAAGAAATACAGAAATTAACCTAAACATAATTGGAATGTATCGTCTTCATTCTTATTCTATTGAATACTTCTTCAATGATTTTAACTTATTGTTGTCATCGCTAAATAATAACACAGTAATTGGAGGTGATTTAAACATAAATTTACTGGATCTTGATTATAGTAATTATTACCTAGATCTTTTGTACTGCAATGGCTATGAGAGTATATAATTAATATTCCAACAAGAGAAACGGAATCATCTTCAACTTGTATTGATCACTTTTTTGTAAAATCTTCAGGTATTATTTCTTCAATCAGTAGTTGTAGATGTTTGAGTTCCATAACAGATCATTACCCTATTTTTCTTCTTCTGTCTTTCTCTAAATCCAGAAGTCTTTCAAATAGAGATAAATTTTTTTTACTGATGTCATAAATTATTCCAAATTAGAATTATCTATATAATCCACTGAATTCCAGTGTGACAGCGAAGAACTAGAAAATAAATATAATTCTTTTATTTCAATACTTCAAAAATGTGTTCGATCTTGTACCAAAAGAATTAAAACTAAGAAACAAAAACTTAACACCAAGTGGATATCTAGTGATATCATAAGGGAAATAAATGTAAAGGAAAAACTGTATAAAATTATAAATATGAATCCGAATGATAAAACTGCTGCATATAATTAATATTTAAAATCTAACCGCTTAGTAAAGAAACTAATAAAAGAAGCCCGATCCAACTATTTTAAAATACAATTTGAAAACTGCTCCGGCAACTCAAAAAAAGAATGGAATCTTGTAAACAATATATTGGGCTGTGGTTTGAGTAACTCGTCCCCTATAAAATTATCACCGAACGATGTAAGCTCTATAAATGTGTTTTTTTCAAACATTGGAAATAATGTAATTAAACAAAACGATAATTATCGAAATTTCGTATCTCATTCTTTAAATTCGATTGTATTCTTGGATGATGTAACAATTACCGAAACTCTAAATATACTCAAAAATCTTAAAAATACTAGCACCTTTGGATATGATAACCTAAATTCAAAAGTTTTCAAATTAGTTAGCAAATATCATTGTCACTTTATACAATCTATTTTGAATCAATCTATAAGAGAGGGAATATTTATTCAAGCTTTGAAATATTCCACGATAATACCAATTTTAAAATCGGGAAATCCAGAGATCTATTCTAACTACCGCCCAATATCTCTATTACCTGTTTTCTCAAAGATATTGGAGGAAGTTGTGTCTAAAAGAGTAAAGAAATTTTTGGATGATAATAATTTCTTTGCAAGCAATCAATTTGGTTTCCGTGAGGGCATGAGTACAACAAATGCTCTTGTTAAATTTTCCTCTTCCATAACAAATTGTCATAATAATAATTTAAAAACTGCTGTAATATCTTTGGATATTAGTAAAGCTTTTGACAGTGTAAATCATGAGATACTTCTGTATAAATTAAATGCAGCTGGCATTCGGGGAAACTGTTTAAATTGGTTCCAATCTTTTATACTACAGCGAAAGCATTGTGTTAAGTTAAATAATTTATACAGTGAATTTATTTCTGCAAAAAAAGGGGTGCCGAAAGGATCTAGACTTGGCCCACTTCTATTTAATATTGAAATTAATGACTTCTGCAAATTAAAAATATTAGGAAAAATTATTATTTTTGCTGATGGCAAAGAAAGCTTCTATTCTGCAAATACATATGAGATGCTAGAAAATATGATTAATCGGGATTTGGCTATTATATATGATTGGTTTTTGTGTAATGAATTAAAGATTAATGTTGAGAAAACTAATTACACTCTATTCAGTTTAGTGAATAAATCTGAAATAAATTTGAGACTATATTTTTGCAATTGCAATAGCAGAGCCTGTAATGATCATCAAACAAATAAGAGCCTATCGTTTAAACACCTAGGCATTATTTTTAATCATAATTGGAAATTTAAAGACCATGTTAATTCGATTGTGAAGAAACTCAGATTTATCCTACTTAAATTCTACCATTTAAAGAAATATATAAACATCGACCTACTTTTGAAATTATATTTTGCATGGGTAAAATCACGAATTGAATACGGAATTTTAGTATGGGGTGGTGATTATAACATTAACATTAAACCATTAGTTAACTTTCAAAATAAATTTCTACGATTTTTTCTAGATGTTATCCTTTTAAATGCCAATCAGCTATTTATTTTAAATTGTCTAATATTCCTACAGAAATTTTCTATGGGAACCATAGTAAATTCTATGAGCTCACATGATCTACGCAGGTAAAACTACTATCTAGTACCTACCCCACATAAAGAAATATATAAAAAGCATTTCAATATCTCTCCGTCGTGTTTTTTAATATATTACCTAGTGAAATTCAAACAGAATCAAATATCCGTCTATTCAAAAAGCTCTGCATTTCTTTCATTATTAATTCTACAGAGATATTTCAATCTGTCAGGTAACTTAGATACTGTATACTTCAATGTTTAAAAAATAAATATCATCATTGCCAGCCCAGCCCCTCCCTTTTTTTCTGTTTTAGTTATCCATTTTTCCCCCTTTTTCTTTCGTAATGTTCGTAATTTATTATAACTACGATAATCTATGATCCCATGGAAGAGCTTTTTGGCTCCTTTGGGAAATTACTTACATCCTCCATTTTTCTTTTGTTTTGTGATGTTCAATTGTGTGATGCTTTTATATATGTATTTTGTATTTTTGTTATGACTTTCTTTTGTTAATAAATTTGATTTTATTTTATTTGATATTTCAGTACATTGTTATTTGAACGTTTATCTCTTGATCGAAAAATATTTTCTTTAACTTTATGATGAAATAAACATTTTTTCCAGACAATTTTCCAATAGACTTAAAATTATCAATGCTATCGAATTATCGTTGCGGAGTCTGGGAGACCCCACGTCCCCTGCTACGGGTTAACATAGAAAGAACTCACAAAAATTTGAAAAAACCAACTTACTTTATAGGAGAAAACCACTTATTTTTGAAAAAACCCACATTTTTTCCAAAAAATCCCAGTTTTATATGGGGTTTTTCAGGGTTTTATTGAAAAAACCCTAAGAAACCCAACCAACTTGGGTTTTTAAAAAACCCCGGGTTTTTGCCAACCCTGCTACGTGATAATCATTAAAATATTTAGAAAATCAATAACTGTAAGAGGTTTATTCTTTGAACTTACTCTCGATTCAAGTAATACATTGACGTTCAAAATACAAAACTATATTTTAATAGCTATTGTTGAAAATAATTAGGAGTTATTCTCTAAAATTATTGCTTGTGTGTGTCTGAATTACAAAAATTATTTCAGAAGTATTTTTAATTTTTTTAGTTTAAGGAACATGGTATCTTTTTGGTGAAATTCTTTATATTCATTGTTATTTGATACTTTTTGCTGGTAATATATGTATTTGCCTTATAATTGATGCATTTCAAGTTGAAAATACTAAAAAATTGAAAATTTATGAGTTAAGAAAACTTGAAATTTAAGAGGTGTTTTTAAAATGCTACTCCTCCTACAATAATTTACTTACACTCATAAAATTTTGTATTTAAGTATCTCAATCTATATACAATAAAAGTTAGCATCGGTTAAGGGTTTGTACTATTTTAAGTAATAAAATATTTTTTTTCTTTCATCACTATCAAAAAAACCCTTAAAATGTTGAAAATCAAAATTCTATTTAAAAAAATCTAACATGAATATCCAAAAACCCATACTAGCGTTTGTTAAACCTACTTCCAATAATAACCAGAAAAAGTTTCAAGATATTTGGTCCAATAGATAAAAGCCTTAGCATTTTAAACAACGAAAACGTGGTTCTGAGAAAAGCGAACTTGAAGTTTCCAATAGCCATAGAGAAGTGAATACGATCAAACATGAAATTAGCCATAACTTGGATAATTTTCAATAAAAAGTTTTTAAATATTTTAGGATGATAGACAAATGCATATAGATTAGTTTTTGAATGAAAAAAAATTTTTTTTTTAAATTTTTGTCAAAGAAAGGTACCATGTTCCCTTAAGTAGTATTCCTATTTTTTGGTTAATAAATTATTAAACTAAACTATTACTAAATTATTAAGCTCAAGTTAAACTAAAATTCAATTTCATATTAATGATGGTTTTACAAAAGAAAACTTTCAAGCTAATGATTTTCTTATGAAATTTTAAATTTGTAATTGGTTTATAATACATGCTTGTTCATTTGAACATAAATATGTTGATAACTATATTTTAAGAAATTAAGGTTTAATTAGATAGCAAAATCAGTAATTAATAGTAACAAATAATTCATTCTTTGAAATCTCAGAAAATCTCAGAATATAGTACTACTATAAATCCTTTCTATCACCAAAAGTAATTTAAAAAGTGTTTGCACTTTCTTCCATAGGTAAATGATGTTTTAAAATGATTAATGAAATCAATGATGTTTTGATGTTTTTTTTGTAATTAACACTATTTGTAAAGTTAATTTTAACAATGTTTGTATGTTAGAGACTAAGTTCTGAAGTATGAAAAATCATTGGAAGCTTAAAATTAGCATGGTTTTAAACTTGCGCTACATAGTAATTGTTTTTTAATCAAAGATTATAATATATTTATTCTTCTAATATTTATTTTCTATAAGCCAATTTAACAAAAAAAAATTACTTTTTTATTAAATGAAGAAATACAACACAAACATGTAGTAATCAAAAATGTTTTTATTTTACAGACGAATACACAAGTTTCGATTTATGCAAAAACATGTTCTACAAAAGAATATTTTTTTATATTTACATATGCACATATCTGTTTGAAAACAGGGATATCTTTTTCATTTACATAGTTATAAATTTCAATTTTAACTTAAAATCTTTCAATTAAATAGAGGATATGCTTAAATCATATAATTATATTTGCTATATTTACAAAAAAATAAATACATTTCTCTATGCTTCATCATATGATCTGTGATATAATTACTTGCTCTTAAAATATAAAGTACACAGGTATATATTTTTTTCAACATTATTATGTTCAAATAATTATGGTAGTATTCTGTAAAAAATTTTTTTTTGGAGAAAACTCTGAAATTTGATTCAAATTAATGTGCTGAAAGTTGTTGATGCTATTTAATGACGAAACAATTTCAATCTTTTAATCATATTCAAAACCCAGGTCCTGTTTAGCATTTTTTTATGGACAAGGATAATTTTTACCCTTTCAATCCTATAGAGGCCATAACTGCTTTCCATTCAATGGTTTTGGTCAATTAGGACTGAAAAGGTTAAAATATAACAATTTCTATTGAATGAGAGATTTAATTGAGATAAATTACTTAGATTCTTAACCCTTTAATGACATAATTAAAAATGTATAAATATCATTTGATGACGTTTTAAAAAGATTTTATTATTGTTGTACTCTATACAATTTATTGTATAAGATTTAAAGTTTTAAATGTTTCAGAAATAGTTTTTTTACACTAAGATATATACAGTATATTCTGAAATCAACTTACTCTTTCAAAGAAATATGTTTTACTCTTTTCCATGTTTTATAGGATATTAATTTTAATATACAATATTTTAACATCTCTCATTTTATCATCTCTCCCTAAATTTTAAGAACAAAAAGTAAATAAAATTTGGATTTTTACAGCTTTCTTTTTATTTCAATGTGGTTGAAAAATAAACTTTTTTACATGAAAACAAATTATAATTATGATAGATTAATGATAGTTCTCATCCTATTAACTTACACAAGTATTCATTTAATATCCCGGTACGCTATTGGTTAATGCAATGACTAATGTTTTTAATTAAAGGCCAATTTAACGTTTAATAAACCTAAAATTGTTTAAATGTATAAATTTTACTCTTCCATAAATGTAGTTAGTGACAAAACAGTTTTAATTTACAATATATTTGGCACTAAATCAATCTGAATATGCATAGTTTCGAGTCTTGAAAGACAAGATGAGCAAATGAGATTACATTCTTCAGTGATTATCTAGAGCAGAAATTCCCAAACTCTTTAAATCATGACGTCACTAAGCACTACTTTTCAAGTTAAATTAAGATTTTTCACTTTTAAGGAAAGTCATTAAGAGGAACACATTTTTTTCTCTCAACAACTACTGTTTTAAAGAAATCGAACTATTTTTCGGAGTTGAATTTTCAATAGCATTATTGGACATTCTCATTCAAAAGTTAGCCATGTAGGATAATATCAGATGTACTAAAGAGGAAAAACTGGGTTTATTTGTATTACACTTAAAGTATGATAATTTCAAAAATTATCATGGAATTTCTCATGTTTCTTCTTTCCTTAAAACATTAGGGTTGCAAATTGTAAAACATAAGGAAAAATTAAAGGAAAAGAACCCATGATGCCCTGTTTTTTTAATTCGAGGATTAGATTTTAAAATACTAATTCCTGCCCTTTTAAATTCAAAACTAAGTTGACAAAAATGAAAATGTTGAAAGAATTTGAGTGTATAAACATTATATAACTTTTATCTGAAATTTATATTTTTTGGGAAAAAATTATAGGAATCAATCTGGTGCCTAGAAAGAAAAATGGTATTAAGTATCAATGAATTATACCATTTTGCAATACACAGTACAGAGCGTACCGTATTGAGCAAGGTATAATGTTTCGTCTTTTCAAATACTTTAAAACTTTACGCAACACAGTGCTTCGCAAAGAAAATTTTGGGAACCGCTGATCTCTTCCTCTCTAGAGAATGCACCCTTCTTCTTGAAATAAAAATAAAAATGGACTAGTAGCGCAACAGTCGATCGAACTAAGATCAACCACAAGATGTAGCATTAAGTTTTGAGAATACAACTGGACTATGAAAGCTCATAAAACTTAATTATTGTCAAAAGGCTTACTTGAAATACAAATTACCCTTGAAACAACAGTGTTTTGAGTCATCGTACATTTCATTAAATAAAGAGTACAACAATAATTTTAACTTCCATAGATTATTTCAGAATATAATGTATACGAGATACTTTTAACATTTAGAAGATACTTTTTTACTATTAAAATTTTTCAACGTGATTTAAGTAATTGTATACAGCAGAGAATAATTAATTTTAAATTTATTTTCACATAAAGTAATCGCGTCTTTTTTTAATTCTCAAAACTTCCATACTGCACCTTGTTTCACAGAGGTTCAGTGATATGAAAGCAACCTTTTTACTCAATTGAGCATAATCCTTGAGGCAGATGATTATGTAATGAAGTCCTCCGAACTTTTAAATCTTCACTCATGAGGACAAACGTTTACAAAATGAGGCTAAAACTAGAAATGAGATTTTTGTGTATGAGAGACTTCCAATACACATTTCTCTACATCTTTCGTTACTTGCGGATGATTATTTCAGTTCTTCATCTCAACCTCAGGTCATCTTTTAGTCACTCCCTTTTGTTTATAGGGGCTAAGAAGTCATAAAATTTGGCTAAAACTAAAAATGAGGTTGATGCGTACCACGTATCTAACCCTCATCCAAAGCTGGTTTTGTAGTGCATACTCCTTGTATTTAGATACATAACATCAAGATCAGGAGTAAAACTTCGTTCCCTTGGTAACGATGCCGCAAATATAAATAACACTTTTTTTCTTTCGCTTGTCACGCTCAACATTAGCGAATAAATTTTCTTTTTTTAAAATATTGTATTTCTTCCCCAAACGTATTGGTTTAGCATGGTGAGGAAAAAATTAAACTTTCCCGCATAGGGATCTAGAAAATATTTTTATTCGATTCCGGAATCGATTCCTGATGTTCAATTTTTTGGATTCTTGGATTCGATTCCTGAGGTTCGATTCTGATATGGGATCTATTCCTTATGGCCAGTATCGAAAAAGTAGAATCGAAATTATCTATTTCAATCACAAATCAAAGATAATTTAGAATAATTACTAATTTAATTAATAATCAGCAAAATATTAATTAATTATCAAAATACGAATTAATTAGTGAGCAATATTGTTAATAATTAACAGTATTAATTAGAAAATTAAGTACGATTCCTAAGATTCGATTCCTGTTGGAATCGATTCCTTGGTATCGATTCCAAGGTATTCGATTCCAGAATAGATTCCTTCAGAGAAATATTTAAAACCCGAACCACACATGGTAACGAAGAAGGGGAAGTGTGAAGATAGGGAAAATCCCGTGACCTTGTGTGATGCACATATTCTAAATACAAGGAGCAAAACACTCGTCCAAATGCTGTCTGTTTTAGCTTTAGTCTCATATCCTTGCTCACTTCAACTTATCACTGTCTATACTCAGATCTGTCTTTTTCAGTCCCTATGGGACGGCTCCCCTAGCAGTTTGCGGCGGATAGGGGTGGCCGTGGCTGCAGAGAGGCCGCGTAGGGCGGGTAGAAAAGTGCAGGGTAAGCGAAGGGTGCTGGCGAGGACCGTTCCTGGTAAAGGACCCTGGTCAGCCGCTGACCGGCGTGTAGGCTGGCCGCTTCCATGTCAGCGGCCATTTGCCGTTTCCACTTGTTGCGCCGGTTCTGGAACCAGATCTTGACTTGTGTTTCTGTGAGTTGTAGGGAGGATGCGAGGCCTGCTCTTTCGGAGCTGGACAGGTAGCGTTTCAGCTCGAACGTCGCTTCCAGCTGGTACACCTAGACGGAGAGAGGATATGTTCAATTCAAATAGATCACTGTAAAAAATATTCTACGCAAAGAGTGGTGGAAAGAAATTGCCTCCGTACATTGAGAGATTTTACACTTACATATTCTATAGTCCGTGTAAATAAAATTGGCAGCTCGTTACCATGGCAACGCCATAGAAATGCATTGGGAAATGACTAGTAGCGAGCCGCCAATTTTATTTACACAGAGTATAGACTAGGAATGAGTGCCGTATTTTTTTACAGTGATTGAATAGCAGAGCAGAAGATGACAGAACAAACACTTCCATGGACCGCAATGCTATAATTTTACTATGGGACTTCCTTTTGAAATCTAACGTCCTCTGTCGACAAGTGAAACCTAGAGAGCCTGTATACGAGAGAGAGACAACTCCTTATAGCGCACTGATTGGTCAAGAGCGTTTTCTGTCCGCCGCAGGCGGTAGTTAGGTTTCCCTCTATAGGATTAGCATGGCACGCGAGACAAGGGGCATGTTCGTAAAACTGTATTTGGACAGTTTCAACTGCGCGGAAGGATGCGCAGAGACGCTTTTAAGCGAGTTGTCGCCTCTCTCACCACGTATACAACAGGATCTCTAGTGAAACCTAAACTGAAATTGTAGCTACCGTTAAGTTTTAGTTCATGTGACCTTGGGAGTGTTTCCTTACATTTGTTGATTGTTCACGTTTTTCCTTAGGAGAGGAGAGCTTCATGCATTAGGATGCTTGGTGTATAATAAAGGAAATAAAAAAATATTTTATTGTAGAATTAATCAATATTAATTTATTCTGAATTTAGAGCTTGAATTCAACAATGCTTGACTTACAATGAGCGAAGTTCAAGTTGGTATGGAGAGATATGTGAAATGATTTTCCAACAATGATGATTTGAAAAATTTTGAATATATATACAGGGTGTCCCATAAAAAATGGGTCACACTTCTAGGGGTGATAGTACACACCTAGTCGAGTCAGAATCACATAGGATTTGGGGGTCCCAGACCAAATCCCAGGGAGTTAAAAATGGAGCGACACCCCAAAAAAACTATTGAAAAATTCAATTTGTAGAAGAACTACTATTGGTAAAAATTTAATTATGTTCTCAAAAATTGTGGCTTAATATGATTTTTAAAATTATCTCAAAAGTCTTCACTTTAAAATTTGTTTTGTTATGAAAAAAGTTTTAAAAACCACAAAAAAATGTGAAAATTCTGCCAAAACCTCATTTTGTGTTTCGAAATCCTTTCTTTTGATTTTATAATCTGAAAGATCATAGTTGTAAACCCTTAAGTCCAAAGTTTCACATAAAAACCATCAATATTAAACGCTTGAGATCTTGTTAAAGTTCATTTTTTGCTTGCGCTAACTGGTTTCCTCAGTTTGCGGAAGCAAAAAATGGACTTAAACCATGCTTTAACAGGATCTCAAGCATTTAATATTGATAGTTTTTACGTGACACTTTGGACTTAAGGGTTTTCAACTATGATCTTTCAGATTATTAAATCAAAAGAAAGGATTTCGAAATACAAAATAAAGTTTTGGCAGAGTTTTCTCATTTTTTTGTGGTTTTTAAACTTTTTTGTTATAAAAAAAATTTTAAACTGAAAACTTTTACGATAGTTTTAAAGATCACATTAAACCACAATTTTTGAGACCATAATTAAACTTTTACCAATAGTAGTTCTTCTACAAATTGAATTTTTCAATAATTTTTTTGGGGTGTCGCTCCATTTTTAACTCCTTGGGATTTGGTCAGGGACCCCCAAATCCTATGTGATTCTGACTCGTCTAGGTGTCTACTATCCCCCTAGAAGTGTGACCCAACATTTATGGGACACCCTGTATATCTTTGTTAATTTCGCCCTTCAAGGGGGTGATATTTGAGCTCTTTTGATATAATTTTCGCCCTTACACCAGTCTATATATTCTTGTCTGTACATATTCATTGTTATTAAAAAAGAAGTAGTAATTTAAAAGGCAAAAGAGGACAAGAGTATGCAAAGGTTTTTCTCTGTTAGCAAAACAGTCGAAACCGAAGAAAGTGTGGTTGTGTTAATATGTGTATTTTTCAGCTCTCTCATAAGACAGACACAATTATTTTCATCTTTGTTGTCTTTTAGTTTTGTTACGTTATTATGTAATTTTTCTATGAAGAGAACTCATTTTTATTCGTATTTCAGACTTTTGTTTATTTTTTTAGTTAATACTTAGTAAAACGTAGACTTGATATATTAGATGGTATTGAAATTTATAATTAGGTTTTCATCCAAAAATAACGTTAATGATTATATTTTATTAATAACTTTATTATTATGCCCCGATTAATAATAATAATAATAATGATAACAATAATTTATTTACACACAAAAAAAGTTACATATTAAATCGAAAAAAGAATAAAAAACCTAAAAAAAATTACCTAAAAAATTAAACCAATCTCTAAATTTTATTAATTTGATTAAATTTTAAGGATTTCTAATGTCATGTTTATCATTATTTTTCATTTGAGATAAGATTTTACTCAGATAATAATGGTTAATTCATGACGAAAAGTATTTTGATAAAAAACAGAGCAAAAATATATATATCGTTACCCAAATATATCGTTACAAAAATATATATATCGTTACAAAATATATATCGTTACATTTTTTGTCGATAGGTTTATCCCTCAAAAGTTTTCAAAATAACTAAAATGCATCTCTGTATAGGCGAACTTTCTTTTTTTCACGGGTACTAAAAATGTTTATTTTCCAGATTCACTCCTAAAATTGTCATCATGTTAATTAGAAAAGTTTTGTTCAAAGGAATGATTACAAAATGGGATGTTTTCGCTTGTGATAAGCAATTATTCTTAATAAAAATCGTTCGTGTGTTTTTATAATATTGTATAATAAAAGTCAATGTGTGTGATTGTGTATGTTTGTGTGTTTGTATCTTTATCTTTTATATAGGGTGATTCTGAATTCATCATCAATATTTGGTGGGGAGGTAGTGAAGACCTAGACAAGCATATTTCGAATAGGAATGGGGGGCGCAGATAACACCGTTAAAGAGCTAGGACCTAATGTAGTGCGAGAGCGTTACAAAAGAACGTTTTTCCAAGGCCCGTTTAACGAAACTAAACATAATAAAATGAAAAAATTTATTGCATGAGGTATGCTCTTTTATGGTAAGAAGTATCAGTACTACTTACACCATACATTTTATTGAAATTGGACCCCTTGCTAAGCCGTGGGGTGAGTTTTAAAAGGTGCAATATTTATCTTTTAGCTAAAGAATAGAGTTCCCTTAGTGTTAGTGTAATGGTATTAAGAAAAATGATGATGGGGGAAGGAATTTTCAATGATCATACAGTTTCAATTATCAATATAGTTACTATTATTAGCCTCATGTCCTGCTCATTCATTTTTATAAGGATAAAAAAATTTTGTGTGTAATCTGCTTTCCATTATTAAGGCTACAAACACCTTAAAGCCACGAAATCATAGGAATGTTCATTTATAATCGTGCCAATAGTAATTAAACAATTCTAAATATTTTCATTCTAGTTTATTCTTTAAAAATGTTAAAAAAGATGACAAACTTTTGTTGTAAATTTGTATTTTCATAAATACTCCTTCAATTTGTATCCTTATTCCGATTTCTTGTTATCGTTTTTAAAATATCCTTCTTCTGAAACAACTGAGTAAACAAGTTCAAAAATTTAAATTTATAAAACTTATAATTATATTTTACTTCAAGGATATGTTTGAATATATAGATGAATGTGTTAAATAATTACAAATTATGCATAAAAATTTAATATCACCATACAATTAATTTTGATCTTTTATGGTAATTAAGGCTAGGCGCGCACTGAAGACTTTCGTCGCTGCTACCGGAACGTAACTGTCGCTCGAGAGCAATGGTTTTCTAAGACGAGACTCTTGGCAATGGACCAAGAGTATCGTCGCCTACTACGCGCGCTCTAGCTTCTTGCCATACCCCGAGTTACAATTATGTTCCAGTCGCCGCGACAAAAGTCTTCAGTGCCCGCCTAGCCTAAAACTCCAACTCTTTGCATCAGGAACAGGAACCATGAAAACGATATTTATTTATAAAAATATTAATTTCATCTCTATACAAATAAAATGATTGTTAACAAAGTAGGGGAAGATATAAAGTTTAAAATCGATCCTTAAAAAATCAACTTAAGGGCTGTATAAACATAACCTGAAATTATTTCGTGTGTGTTTCATTCATTTACATTCGTAATAAAAGTGAGTATATTTTACCCTATCGATCAGAAACATCACAAGAGCAACAACTAACTAATCAAGCACTTTACATCCTTCCTGAGATAATATACAAAGAGCAATGAAGTCTAATGTGCAATTTATTATTTTAAAAATAAATCTTGAAATGAAAAGTTACACACCCTAAGTTCACATTAAGATTAAAAGTTTTCCCATAACCACATTACTTTCATTTTTTATGTGACTTTTTTATGTGTTCCCTTACTTTCATTCCCTTCATCTCAATTTTCTCAATATAGACTAGTGACAAAAATTTTCTTTCTTTCTTTCTTTGAAAAAGTAGTACTTGGGTTCGTAAGTTCCATGTGTTCAAATTAACAATGCAAAATCAATCAAGTTATGCAATAACTTTACTTTTTAAACTTACTCATGTTAAAATGTAATAACTTTACATTCATTGAAGTTTCTATGTCGAAATGACGTGTTATAGTTCCTTTTAGGTAAAAACATTCACACTTATTATTATTATTTAAAAAAATATTTTACAATCATGAAAAATGTTTAGGTTTCTTGCAAGAACGAAACGGTTGTTTTCTTGAAATGGCATTTTGGTAGTTATTTGCACATGTGGTAACAAATTTATTTGTTAGAATGTAGGAATGTAACTGTATAGTGGATTCTGTTGTCAATGGGAGATATAAAGGACCAAAATGTGACAGCTCTTTTTTCTTCTTTGAAAAACAGAAAACTGGAAGAACTTAAGAAATAGGTTCACATTCTTTGAAAAGCATAAAAGACGTAAGGTAAGCTGATTACCCATTGATGGACTTACAACGATCTGCTTTTTTATGCGGAGTTTCAAAACTTTTGTTCTAAGAGCGAGCACAATAAATGTACAAGCTAAGGGCCTCCACAAATTTACATTTAGCATAAACCCCATAGGAGAAAATAATAAAAGAAAAAGGTCTAAGGAATAAAGACTAAGTTGTACTGAGTTATAAATCTACACAGCAGAGCTCATAGCTGTAACCCATTTAAGAACACCTTTTCGTCCTCAAATTAACAAAACTTTCCTTTGTGATGTTAGCTATAACCCATTTGTGTGTGTGTGTGTGTGTGTTATTGTTATTAGCTAGAATATACTATATTTTATTGTGTTGTGATAGTTTTCTGAATATATTTGAAGATGTTTGCTATCCAGAAAGGATTTCTAAAAATAGTGCTGAAAAGGTTTCCAAAAATTATAGAGACTGAAAAAGTGTTCTTATACAGTGTTTCAATGAACGCATTCAAATTCTTAACATTTTTCAGCACAATTTTACAATACAATTATAGATCGATTTTTTTAAAACATATTCTGAACACTATCACAACATAATGGTATGTTAAAGTGCTCTAACTAACATCACAAACAAAATATTTGTTAATTTCCGGGCAGAAAAGTGTTTGTAAATGTGTTTAGAGCGTTTACATGGTAGGCTAAAGTTCTAAATCTGGAGTTCCAAAAGCGAGCACAGTACAATCTACGCTAATAAAAACCATCCCTATATCTTGAATAGTTAGTACTCTTCAGAAGAAAACCCCAATGAAGGGCCAGATGCAGCTTCCCAAAAACGACGCAGCCAAGTGAAAACAAGCCTGTACTAAATAGCCGAGGCAATCAAACGAGATCTCAAGACGACATCACGGTTTGTTGTAAACAGTGGGGTCACCCTCGGTGATTTTCAACCTATCCCGCAACCAGTTGTATATTTACAGCTGTTAAATTTGAGTCGTCAGTATAAGAGAGGGAACAAGTCCAAAAAATTGCAAATTGACTTTTAGTGCTCAAAAACAATCTCCAAGCTTTGCTCAATACTCAAGTGGGAAAAAATAAATATAATAAATAATAATATAGCCCCTATAACTCAGTGAAATCGACGTCCATTCATTGTGTTTTTATTTAATTTGAAATTTAGGGGAATTTTCTTTCTTTTTTATTCTTTGTGTTGTAAAGTACGCCATAATAAAATGTGTTATTAATTTAAAGTGTTTTACCTTTTACTGTCCAGTGAATGTTTGACCCCATTGATATTCACTTACTCCATTGATACTGCCTTTATGAGTCAATTTTAATGGTAGTTTTTAATTTTATTTGTCTTAATCTTTCTCTTTTCCACTTTTGTTTCATGAACTAAGCAGAAATATAATTTAATTGTAGTTTAAAATGTTTTTAAGATTTTTTTCAGCTGAAATTGAAAAAGGAAATAAGTCCATCTACTTTTATCCAACTGCAAAATATTTTTTAATATTGTTTCGATAATTTTTCTGTATTCTAAATAGGGTTTTGAATTTCAAATAGAAATTTGGTGGTTTTTACAGCAAACATTCCATTACTTATAGTTTTATTTCTATCAAAGTTGACGATTCAATTTCGACGTTGTTGGGCCAACTAAGAACAGCGGAAAATTAGAAAACTCTGTGCCTATCACAGACCACTTAACCCTTTATGTCCCAAATTATTTTCCTCATCCTAATCCAAAATATGTCAAGTTTACGTAACTGCTAACGTAACTGTAACTGCTGTATAAGTAAACTAAATTTGGCCTTACATGACGAAAATTGGACAAATTTGGAACATTGGGAAGTGGGACTAACTAGAGAGCCTATATACGAGAGAGAGAGACGACAACTCGCTTAAAAGCGTCTCTGCGCATCCAATTCTGTCCAAACTGTATCCTGCCGCCCCACGCTAATCCTATGGAGGGAAACCTGTGGCGAACAGAAAACCTGTTTACCGATCTGCGCGCGCTATACTGAGTTGTCGCCTCTCTTGGACTAACAAGTCCCGTCGGGACATATAGGGTTAATAACCTTAATTTACCTATACGACCCTCAGATTCATGATTTCCGAGGTTTAATATTCGCGGTATAAGAAGAAGAAATCGCAGCTCGACTAAACGCTCATAGATAAAGACCATAGAGTTAGTACTAATATAGAGACAGCTTAAACATCTGCTCCGCTGTTCAAAGCGTGACCGGTCTCCCGGTTTCGCTCTGCCACTCACACTTGACTTTTTAAACCAACTTGGCCACTAAATTCCTCTTTTGGCGTTTTCGGTTTTTCGCGTGGCTTTGTCACTCGTATAGAAACTACGGCAAAAACGCCCGCCAAGTCCTACCTAGCTTCCAGTTCCTACCTCGACCACTAAATCGGCAATTTTCTCCCTTAAACACTTGTTTAAACGAATCGGAAATGACTCGTATCGAATCAGAAGTGTTCATATTATACAGGGTGATTCAGAAATAATCATCAATAATTGGGGGGGGGGAGGTAGAGGGGCCCTAGACAAGCATATTTCGAATAGGGATGGTGGGGCGCAGCCTAACCGTTAAAGGGCTATGACCTAATGTAGTGCGAGCACGTTTCAAAATACCGTTTTTTGAAGTGCTGTTTGAGTTATACTTTTTGATCGAAATATTTTCATAGCGAATTAGTGATTATTATCGGAGTAAGCTCAAAATTAATCGTTATTTTTAATCGAAACCAATTAAGCTCAAAATCTGATCACAAGTTTTATGTTTTGAATCAGGCCCGATTTTTACAATTTCACTCAAGTTTTTATCATCAAATCAGGTTTATGCAATTAAGTGTGATCAATAAATCCAAACTTCGTTTATTTCTTTTTTCAAAGCTGACGATTAAATTGAATCACTTATTTCAGAAACATGTCAAATGCCACTTTTCTTGTTTTGAAATAACCGAGAAAAACTGTATAGAACTGTATTTAAAAAAAGTAGATCTCATTTGGATATTTTACCGATAAAAGTTTTTTAAAAAAGATTTTTATTTCTTGCATGAAAAATTATTTAAATTTTTGCATTTGGCAGGTTTCTGCAATAAACAGTATTCAAGCTTGAGATCCTGTTAAAGTTTGTTTTTTGAGTGCGCAAACAGTTTTTTAGAGCTGTTTCCAGAACAGCCGTTTGCTCACGCAAAAAACAAACTTTAACAGGATCTCAAGCGTTTAATATTGATTGTATTCACGTGGAACTTTGGACAAGGTTTTTCAACTATGCTCTTTCAGATTATTAAAACAAAAGAAAGGATTTCGAAATACGAAATAAGGTTTTATCAGAGTTTTCACATTTTTCTGTGGTTTTTTAATTTTTTTCATAATAAAAAAGTTAAAGTGAAGACTTTTGAGATAACTTTAAAGATAATATTAAACCAAAATTTTTGGGACCATAATTAAATTTTTACCAATAGTAGTTCTTCTACAAATTGACTTTTTCAATGATTTTTTGGGGTGTCGCTCCATTTTTAACTCCCTGATATTTGGTCTGGGACCCCCAAATCCTAGGTGATTCTGACTCGTCTAGGTGTCTGCTATCATCCCTGAAAGTTTGTTGCACAAATTCAGATACACCCTGTATAAAGGTGTAGTCAATTAGATAGTTGTTTAGAAGTAACTTTATGAACAGTAAAACGATTTTGCTTAAATTCGATTAAATAAAAAACTGTAGTCCGAACAAGCTGCACATGAGACGGCAACTCTGAACATAAAATCAGAAAACTATCTCAGACAGCTTATAAACCTCTACTTTACTGGCACCACCCCCAGATTCATGATTTCCGAGGTTCAATATAAATTTAAAAACAAACAGAACCGAAATACTCTCATAGACCGATGTATTAAAAAATTTTAACTTTTTTACTGGTGATTACAGTTTTATAGTCCTTCCATTACGTATGTCCCCCCTACCCATTTTCTCAAATTTTGGGTTTGGACTATTTGCTTTCCTCTTTTTTGGAAAGCTGCATATGGCTCGTATTAGGTAAACAGGAAGGTTCTGTTGCTCCAGGGAATGTCTGTATATTATGAATTTTTTGGTACTTTTCCATTACCAGTAAATTACTTCAACTTCTATCTAAAGCCACCTTGCCTGGCTCCTTTTTGTTGGATCATTTCTTTTGAGCTTTTCTAAATTCTACAATTAAGAAGAATTTGTTTACTTCCAGTTGCCATCCGTACAAAAACTTACATAATTAAAATTCAAAAGAATTTCTCTTTTAATTTAAGTAATATTTAGATTGTACGGAATATCTTATTTATTTCATAAATTGAAACTTGAAACTCCTTTTATACTACTCTTTTTAAGGGGGCTGTGGAATTCTCAAATATCTATTTCATTCCAGCAAAAAATAATCTTTTGGATTATTCCTAATGGAGTGTTAGGGGTAGTAATCCGGCAAATTGATACGGATGACTGTGATAAAACTATCCGGCTACCTCAAATAAATATCTGAATTAAATTTTCCCCATGATGTGTTAAAAATACTTTAAAATTTAATTATTTTAAGGAACAATCCAGTCAACTAAATTTAAAAATCCTAATTAATAATAGATTAAAAATTTTTAGCTGAAAAGAAAGTTATTTCAGATTAAAGGAAAACCCAGATGGAGACGAATCCCCAAAAACAAGCCAAGATGCCACCTTGGCTGTAGATAAAGTTACAGTTAAATTGGTCCCGAATAATGGAAGAGTAGTAAAACATACAACACACAGACGCTCCCATAATAATAGTGAGTGGACAAGAAGGTAGGTGAAAGGGAAGAAGAGTACCTGGCTCCTGGTGAAGACGGTGCGCGTTTTCTTCTTCCGCCGATGCGCCGCCTTCTTGTCTGTGGGGCGCGGCTCGGAGTCGGAGGGCGGCGCAGGGCTCGGCGAGCGGCTCGACCCGCGGCAGGGGCTCTCTGAAACACAACACCACTGCATCAGACACCACTTACCTTTGTATTAGTTTGGCTTCGTGAGGGGACTCAGTACAAAAAATATATTTTTCTCAATTGACAGGATTTTGTGGTCTTTTTAGGTGTTGGTTTATGTATTTACTTCATATTAATTAATATTTTGCGCAAAGAGCAAAATTTTTTTTAAAGATTTACAAAAAATTTAAAAAATGTCCAAAATTAGCCGAACTTAAAAATGCTACTCCTCCCTTAATAATAAGAACTCGTTTAACTTGAGAACTTTTTTTCGACATAAAGCAAACATATATTTTTACTTGAATGAATGGAAATTTGAATGTCTTCAAAAATTTCGGAAAATATATTTTTAATTTTTTCGAAAATATATGTAAAAATAAGTTTTTACTTTCTCTCTTTGTTATAAAATTGTAATAAATATATTTAAAAATACATACCTAGAGGTGTTGGTCATTTATTACTTATAATGACTAAAACGTTTTCAGAGATTTGGACTATTAGAAAAAAGCTTAGGGGTTTAAACCATAAAAACTTTTTTTTTGAGAAAAAGCCGTTTAAAGGTTGAAAGCTAAGCTTTATTATGCCTAACCAAGGTTCAGAAATTGTTTTTAAAATTAGAACTCCTATATCATTATGAAACTTTGTAAGAGTACTAATTCTATGGGTATTGGCTTCATTCTATAAAAAAACCTCGTAATCGAACTCTTGACCAAATTTGGTTACTGAGTCCCCATAAGGAGTTTAGAGTTGGCTAATTCCATACGTGAGTTTGACTACAAATGAGCTAAATTTGATTCTTAAAATCACAAAGGATTATTATTCGATTATCCTTTTTTCTCCCTTTTGTTGATGTTTGATTTATATCGAGTAGCTAACAAATTTCTTTTATTATATGATAAATTTTGGTAAGAAAAGAAAACATCAAATCAAAGAAAGTGTAAATCAAGAACGAACAAATTTAGCTCTTTTGTAGTGTGAGCCGCGCATGGAATTCAGCTATGGTTTCGATTAAGGTGATTAGGTTTGTTGAGTTCAGTTTTTCTTAATGAGATAGAGAGGAAAGAAAGGAAAGAGAGAGAGACAGAGAGAAGACTCAAGGAATTAATGAAACAGCTAATAAACCTTTTTAAGCCGTTGATTAGATTTAGAAGGCGAATTCTATAGAATTTTTATGAGTTCATCGGAAATGAGAAACACTTATAAGTTTGCAAGATTTTCACAGAATGACATAGTAAAATTTGGTTTTAGAGTGAGAGAAGAAGAGAAAAAAGAAAGGAGAAAAAAGAGGGAGGGGATAGAGAAGAATGAGGAAGGGAAAGGATAAAGACGAAGAGAGAGGAAATAAAAGATTGAAAAAATGAAGAGAAAGTAAGGGGACGACACAGAAGAAAGCAATCTATAAATTATGAATGATAAAGGGGAACATGAAGGAATGAATTAAGCGAGTATGCTGTTATTCCTCTCTCTCTTGTCTTATCCTTATCTCCTTTTAATTTCTCCTTCCCTCTGTTATTCTTTGTCATTATCTTTCTACCCTCACCACTTTCTTTCATAACAAATCAAGTGTCACCTCAATACCTCAATCAAAACCATACCTCTAAAAATTACACGAGTACCTCTATATTAAAGATGTATGATATTTCGAGTTGTGTGACATCATTATAGCTTAACATAATTTTAATAAAGGAAAGTATCAGAAATTACAAAAAGAGATTGTGTTACTCTTTAAAACACGTTTGCAGTATCTTACCTTTATTAAGGTCACGCTCAGTGAAAGTTATATCCTGACTATGATAATTAATTATTATAAAATTAAAATTTCCCATTTTCATGGGTACTTACATATTCTTCTTTGTAATGGTTTTGCTCTCCAAAGTTATAGGTTAAAAATCTGGTTGTTTTTGCAGTGCACATTAAATAGCTCTAAAGTAAGTTGTTAATATTTTTATGGTTGTAATGTTCCTAATTTCCATGCATCGATAATGATACCCGTAAGGTGTTACAATAAAAGTTATGTCTCAAACTCCCCTTGGACAATTGTTACTCAAAATAAGGAAAATCTCACTCCAAGCGAAATGAATGAATCAAAGAGTAAACTCTATACTTATATGAAAAAAAGCATAGTAAGGTGTAAGATTAAATGGATTTAAAAAATTCTTTTAAGGTTTGACCTTGGTAAAAAAAGATGTATAGATATCTGGGACTAACTCGAAGTAAAATAGTGCTACCTAACACCTTTATCCAAGCGTTACACGCACCTAAAAACTTTATTTTAGTTTTTCTTCCTGACTGGAGCATTTGAAAACGATCTGAGTATGCTGCCGCTTTGAAAATGGATGCTCTAACCATCAACCCCAATCACACTCTAAAAAAACTAGAAAAGCAAGCAACACTACAGGCTTTCCTTCACGATCGAGTTAACCATTTCACGTTAAATCAGCAAAGAAAGCTAATCCCCAGTTGCTCATCCTACCACTTACGTGTAATCCCCTGTAGTATAAGTGGCTGGACACAAAAGACGTTTTCGGAGCCACAGGAAGTACCCCTCCACAATAGACTTTATTTTAAAGGCCTGGATGTAGTATAGGGAACCACTTCTTCCCGAAAGAAGTGTCAGATTGCAGTGCTTGCGGATTCTTTTAACTTCAAATGGCAAACAATCGGAGTTTCTTTTATTCCCAAAGGGGAGCCAATGTAAGCGGGCTGCCTGCGCTTTTAGCGGCGCAGATTACACGCAGAGATAGCGCTACGTAATCCGCTAATCTTGGCTTCCGCCCTTAACTGACTCGCTGAGCTTTGTGGAGGTAGAGTCGTGAGAAATGGAGGGCTATTATGTTCGGCAGCTTTGTAGAGAAAGACACCTGATGGCGAAGCGCTTACAGCTGGAGTTGGACAAAGAAATTCCCGTAAACAGATAGGGCTTTTATCTATATTAAACAGAAGGAAAAAGATTTTTTTAGGGTGATTCAGAATTTCAACGAAATCTAACCTTTTGTTGAGTATAATGCTTAAACACACAAAGGTTTACATCGCATACTATCATTGAATGTTTGCAATAATTGGGGATTAATATTTTCTGTCATCGATTTCCTATACCGGATGAAAAAACCTCCGGGTGAAACATTCAGATATCCAGAATAAAGACTATCGATCGACGAATGTGTATATTTTGTAACTAAGATCTAAGATACGCATGACTTGTTAAAGTAGTGTAAAATGTGGGGAATGCTGTTTCAGCTCTATGGTACATATAATTGCTCCTCATTGACGCTCTTGCCGTATACTGTAGTTTTTTCAGTGTAAAACCAACCAATTTACAGACGAAATATACTTTAAACCCTGATTTAAAATATTTTATATTTGCTTTTAAATTATAACGCAGTTTTAATCTTTGGATTATATATAAACCTTCATGCGATAAAGTATAAAGCAAAGAAAATTGGAAAAAGTGAAAATTTCTCTAATATCAAAAGTGCTACGAACTCTTATATTAGAACTTTGAAAAATTTTCTGCAGAAAAAGAGAGGCAATGAGAGTGTTTTACCTAATCAACATTGCAACAATAATCTTTTAAAAAGTCAGTTAACCATGAATTGCAATCATTATCGTAAATCCTTTTTTCTCTAAATTTTCACACGTTACGACACGATTTTATATTCATAAATTGTACATTGAAAAAGTCCCTCATTCCAAGTATTGGCATGAGAGAAAATAATTAAGACAATTTTAAATTAGATTCTCAAATTAGTTATTCATACCCAATCTCTAAAAAGAGTTTTGTTTGTAAGCATTTACTATCGGAAACTAAACAAATTCAAAGCAATCGAATTTTAAGAGCTAATTTTTAAAACTATGCATACAATAGAAATAAAGCAGACATCCTTTTACTCCATTTCAGTGCTACCATTGAATAAAGCAAGCCAGAGGCTTTCCTTTTACGGTCCAGCATTTTCAAAGCTATTCAAGCTTTGAAATATCTATTAAGCGAGCGAATTATTTCCATTTGTTGCATTTAAAGTTTCCTTAGTGAGTTAAATGAAAATCCTAATCGTCTAAATCAACACGCAATAAGTTGAGTGCTTAAAGGATGAAACTTCCTAATACCTGCATGAACGGTTCGATGAGGGGTAGAAAATTGAATTTATTTTTCTTATTTACTTAATTTTACATCGTGACTTATGGTGTTCTATTTTCCTAGAGTTGAATTAAGCATTCAAAGGTGAAGTGTATAGTTTCATTCCCTTTAATGTTTAATTTTAGTTTAACTTTTGTGTATAAAAGTACAATGAAAAATAATTAAGTTTCTGCACAGTGAATTTATAAAAGTTATAATTTAAAGTTAAAGTGTAAAAAGGTTATCTCTTTGAAAACAAAAAAATATTAGAATATTTGAAAATTTATTCAAAAGTTTATAACTTGCATGCTTACATAATATTCTAGAGAGAGAGAGAGAGAGTGAATTGAATAAAAGTTAATAACAAATTACTTCGGATTATCCATTTTATACAAGGTTTCACTTTTTTTACTTCACATTTAAAACGTTTTCGTTTTCTCAGTTTAGTCTGCATGTTTTATGACAAAAATTTTGAAATGAAATTAAATTTTAAAACTATTTCAATATACAACAGAAAAATAGAAAGATATCTAACGCATAAAGTTCAAATATTTTTTCAATTGTAACGTTAATTGCACCTAGTGTCTTTTAAGACTATTTATGCATTTACCAAGTGAAATTGATATCTGAATAAAAATGAAGGATTAATCCAATAAAAATAAAATAACACGTAATATTTATTAAACAAGAATAAATCATGTAATGCAGAATGAAAAATAATAGGTTACTTATTAAAAATCTAAAACTGTGTGCTTTAATTTTTAGTTCTCTTATAAATTATTATATGAGTGTTAATGTGGCGTAAAAATCCTAATAAACTTTTACAATAAAAACATAATTTGCAATATAAAATGTAATTTAAAATAGCGATTACTATTTAAAGCGAAATCTTAAAGCCATTCTAAAATCCCAAAAATTCAACAGTAAAGGAATAATAAAACAATCAAACATTAGCCTCTCCGTGGCTTTGGTCCACCGGTGCTCGTTGGGTAGAGGCTAATTAAATACTACTAACCTTAGCGTTATAGCTGATAAAAGATTAAAATAATCCATGCATATTCCATTTATTTATAGTCTAATAATTACGTAGGTACCTACCAGTGTAAAAAAAAGTTTTTCTTTTTACATTGAATTTTCTATTGTTTTTGGCATAAATATATTGAATGTTGTAAAGGCCTCCTCCTGTAACTAACCCTAAACGAACTCTCGAGCTTCTTCCTATAACGGAAAGTTTCTCTCATTCGACAGAAAATAGCAATATATCCTCAAAGTACAGAAATTAACAGGCAACTTTTCTACCGGTTAATTCCCGTTATTGAAAGACACAAATTCTTACAGTGCACTCCAAATTTAACATAAAAACAATACAAATAAATCAATCCCAAATTTTTCCATACCACCACCAACATAAGCAAAAGAGAACCTTCATCGTTCATAAAAAACGAGAACACATCCCTCAGCTCCTCCCTAACCCCTTTACCCCTTCCCAGTAATTTTTGCATCACCCCTACCTCTCTTCCTATACAGCCTGTTTTGTCTCCAGTGAGCGCTGAGCGTATGTCGTTGTGATATAGGAATCGTCTCCTGACAACCCTAATCTGGCCATTACTGTATGAGCTCAGCATCTGCCGTAACGAGGAATGGGAGGGTAGGTTAAAAGTCGTCCCATTTGTACCCCACACTGCCAAATCCTATTCACTTGCCCCCTTGGGTTTTAATAACGGGGTGGAGGAGGAGCGACGGGAGAACAATGGCCCATACGAGGAGAGATTGTAGTTTATTGCTGTTACCTTATCCCTCCTAAAGAGGTTTTTATTCAGCGGGTGTCATTATAATGGACTGTTTGTAGTGGGTGATTAGTGAAATTAGCGGTGTATTGATTGAAGTTCGTTTGATTTAATTCATTTAATTGAAATTTAATGATTTAGAGATCGTTAGGTGAAAAATCAATTTTTATGGAAAATCAAGCGAATATTGTTTGTTGGATTGGTATAAGTTTAAAATGTTAAATTTATAAATACTATACAGTGTGTGTCGACAATATAGTCAATCAAGAAAATTGGAAATAAGTCAGCTTTTTTGGGTAATATTAATTTGAAAGTGTGCAAAATAAAGATTTTTTAATCGGAACAAATTTCAAAAATGCAAACAGTGCAGTGAATACACATGAATCAATAAAAATTCTAATAAACACATAGATATATAAATATAAAATATATCAATGCACGTATCTTCTTTAACTTGCATTCCAAAATTAAATTGTATTAAACTTAGATTATTTTTCTTTTTATACCTCTGTTTAAAGATTTTTAATTTAATAGGTTTTTAAAGGAAAGGAACTCATTCTTATAAAAATAAGTAGACCCACTGATAAAGATATACATTTTTATTTTACTTTGAAATAGCGAAAGTCTTCTTTTGCAAACATTTTAAATAAAAACAAAAGAAACAATCCTGTGTGTTTTTCCGATACTCTTTTCTTTTTCAGGAAATAAAAAGATGCGGGTTTTCTGAGAGTAGTAATTTTAAATCATAACTAATTTTGAGGGTTCTATTTTTATTTCCTCATTAAAAGGGCAAACCTTGTTTTTCTTTTATTTTAGTTTTAAGATTGTTTTTTTTTCTCAGAGAATTGAATTTTTCCTAAAAAAAACACCAAAATTATCGGTTTGTAACAATTTGCTTAAAACTATGCATTTGAAAACCAATAATGATAAAGAATGAGGTATGAAAACTATAAAGAAGGACTACTTTTTGAACTACTCTTAGATATTTTATATTTATTCAAATTGTGAGCAATTTGGATGAAACTTTCTAAATTTGACTGACCTGGCTTTTGGTAATTGCGTTTTGAATTTTTTTCGTTTATATTTGGTTTTATTCAAGTGTGTATCTTACATAAAACGTCAATAGTTCTAATGTTTCCTTAAAAGACAAAATAAACTCTTATGTTGGAATTATTTTAAATTTAATTTAACTTCATTTAATACATTTCTATGTTAAAAAGTGTTTGAAAGTGTTTTAAAACAAAAAAGAGATAAATAATAAGTTCAATAATCTTTTTCCCCTTTTATAAATAAAATATTTGAAGAATTTTAAAACGAAAAACCATGAAAATAAATTTAAGAACCCGGATATATTTAAGGTAAAAGTCTTAAAATATCTAATATTTAATATTATATTTTAAAGAATGATTTCAATTTAGTGCTTTTTCAAATTAATGATATTTTATGAGAGGGTAAGGATATCAAGTCACTTTATCTTGATTAGATAAATTCGTCATATTAGAGAACTAATATCAAGTTCAAGTTAAGGATACACAAACATTTGTTTGTGTATCCTTAAGATCAATGGAGTTTAAAACAAATAAATCTTCCACCTTTATGTATTAATTAAATTACACGTTAGCACATTAATTTTATCTACTTAATGAGAAAAATATTTTGCAAATTATTAATTACTTGTATCAGTATTCCTTTCCTCTTTTAAACAATTTCAGACAGCTAAATTTCAGATAGTTTTTAAAAACTTAAATAAAGACATTTTTCCTTAGGGATTTACTGCTTTAAATTTTCAACCTTAGAAAAACAGTTTTGTGAAAAAGAAATCTGAGATTAAGTTCGTTGCTCTTTTTATTCCAAATGCATGGAGCAAAGCCATATGTATAAAGGAGAAAAAAAAGTAACTCAAACGTTTCTGTAAAACACATTTTTTTGCTAGTGCTTAAAGTATGCAGGAAAACAAACGGTAAAGTTCAAAGAATATTCTTAACATTATGGATTGGAATATTTTTCTTGATTTCATATATTTTTTAAAACGCAATTTAAAAAGTTTATAGTTTTAAATATCATCACGAAAGAAATTTCAAGCTATGCATGTTTACCATAGAAAATACCTATCAACGGTTTTCGGTATTTAAAATTTTATGCCAGGTGTACCTGATATTTTTTATAGGTTAAAATTAATATAATCTGAAACAAATAAGTATATTTTTTCAGTCTGAAATTTATAAATTGAGTTTTAAATTTGTTTATTTAAGAAACTAGAAAAGCTAAAAATTTAGAATCAACAACAAATGTTATACAGCATTTTAGACAGAGTTATGATGTTCATAAACGTAATATCAACGCAAAGTTTTTAAAAATATAAAACATCCTATTTACTTTTTTAAACTTTAAGTAAAGTAAATTTAAATTTATCTAAACTAGAATTTAAATGTTAAAATTAAAATATTCTTATATTAAAAGGGTTTAGAGAAATTTCCATCTTGCAGATTGTCGGCAGAACATACATGCTCTAGCTCTTATTATGTGACACGATAATTTTTTGATATGTTAAACTAAAAAGATGTACAATACTGGAAAAAAAAATCGACTCAGACCCTATATCTCCGGAACGGCTTGTGATACAAAAACAAATAAGGTATCATTTTTCATGATTTGAAGTATTCTATATACAGAAAATTTTTCAAGTTCTTAGGGGGTCGTCTTCATATTAAACGAAGCACCAACTTTCGTTTTTCCTATGGGCGACATCAAAGATTTTTCCAGATTCTGAAAGAGCACCCTCTAAAACCCCCAAAAACCAAGTTTCGTGTCGATTGGCCCACAAACAAAGCCAGGAGGGGGGTTTGAAAACTTTGGTAATTTAACTTCAAAGAGGAAAGATTGGCGACAATTGTTTAAAATTCTCTAGTAAAGTTTGAACAGATTTGGCTACTTATCTGTGTTTTGGCACAATTCCTACAAAAGTTAAAGCAGATTTGGCTATTTATCTATATTTTGGCGCAATTTCGTCTTCCAATTAGAATACCCTTAAGTGGTAGCTCACTTGGTAGAGTAACAAGCTCGTGATCACTAGGTTGCAGGTTCTGCCCCGCAATTTCGCATGTCTCTTTGTTAAAGGTTAACCTATAGGGATACAGGCAAACATAAAGATGAATAGATGTTGAATACTTTTTTTAAAATCTAAAGCCTTTAAAACAAATTTATACAATTTTTATTGCCGTTCGTTTACAAATAATAATAATTAATTGAGAGTTATTTAAAATTAACATTTTTTTAATTCTGGAAAAAAGGGAATAAAAATTTAAATAAAGATATTAAATAATCACGCTAAATTTTGAAAGTGGTTTTGTTGATAAGAGCTAGAAATTTAACTAATTAATGAAACAATAAATCAGGCTTTTGCGGCTCAAAAATTCCTATAAAAATACTTAAATACAGATAGTTTGATTGATTTTTTGAGGTATTTTTAGCATTAATATTTAATCGATGTTTCTAATAATTTTCAATTTCCACTTACGAAAACTTATATTGAAAAATTAAGGCAATTACAAAGTTTAAAATTGGCTTATACATATAGGAGTAGAAAAATTTTTAAATACTGATTTTAATGATTCTGCAGTCATTTTTTTAGTAATTTATTACGCGAGTTATGTTTCATTAGGTTGGATACAGAGTTTATTAATTTTTAAGGATAAACATTGAAGTTTCTGAACCTATGTGCTTGATGAATAAGATACCAAAATATAAATATGAAACATGTTGATTAGTCAATCATTAAATTTCAAAGTTAATAAACTTGATGAATTAAAATTAATTAACTTTAATCATATCGACGATTTGGAGCATCTTGATATTTTAAACAATTGGGGTTTTAAGGAAAAAATGAAAAACGCATCATCACATCAAAGGCGAAAAGTTTATTTTATTCATCTTTGTAAAGTTTTTAATAATTACCATAAAGTGAGTGAATGAGTGAGTGAGAGAGAGAGAGAGAGAGGGAGAGAGAGAGAATATTTTTTAGGGGGGAGGGGAGTTGGGAACGTTTTTTACTGCCGAAAATATGGGGGGGGTGATTGGAAAGGGATATTGGAGTTTTATTTTAGGGGTTAGATATTTTTTTTTCTGTTTGTGTTTTTAAATTTGAACGTTAATTGGCATGCTGATTTTTCTTGAGCCTCAATAAAAATCAGCATATTAATTAATGTTAAATTTTTCAAACTCAACCTGTTTCCCCCCACAAGTCCCTATTTCTATTTAACCTCATCTATCCCAAATAAACTAGTTTAACGTTTTCAAAATTAGTTTCCAAATCCGATACCGGTAAGAACCAACGATATCATCCACATATTTGGTGACAATAGCGGATGGATCTATCGTTCTCCCAATTCCAGGTTGGATGCAAGAAACGATTGGCTTTGACTATAGCTATAAAAAATAACATTAAATTAAAAAGTGGTAGCTAAATTGTTATTATAGTGTTAATTTTTTATTTTGTAGTCACCACTATTTTATTTATTATTAGTTAATTATCTAAGTCAACTTTTATTCCAAGCATTGAGCCCTCTGGCTGCGTTGGGTAGATTTAATACGCTGCTTGCCTTACCCCTGAAACCTACTGTAGGGGTTGGCGGCTGGTGCAACCCTTGGATGTGCCAGTTAGGGAACGTACCCATACCACGTGACCCATTTTATACCCTCCTCCCCTTGGTGACCATCCGTAGTATATGCCAAGACCCCCTCCCCCTCTAGTTTTCACGTAGTAATTCATTAATACGGTTTGACATAATTTTTTGCAAACAGAAAGTTGAAAAAATTAATTTTTCTTAATTTGTCTAATTTTAATAATTAATTTTGCCTTATTAGTCTTAAGTTGCCAAATTTCAATAATTAATTTGGCTTAATTTTGTCGTATTGACTAGAAGAAATTGACTACGGGACAAACCCTTAAGCCCCCCCTCCCCCCTGTGACCGAGCGTGGTAATTTGAAGACCCCCCTCCCTCCCCTAAATGGGTCACGTAGTATGGGTACCTCCCTTATACGCAAAGAGATGGTGTTAACCCTGGGGTGCATCATATGGGAAAGATGATATTTGTGTCATGGTTAAATTAATTCATGTCTTGATAACATTTAATATCAAAGATAAAACGTTGAATTTCTTTTAATAAACAATGCATGTAAGAAGAGACCGTCCTTATTAAGCGACGACTTTTCTTGACCTTAGATTTTATTTAAAACCACCAATATCTGCATGAAATCTGTCATGAATTCGAATCTTTATATCGAATACTCTTTTTTGAAACTTTATTCGCGTAATTGAAAAACATTTCAAATTTAATGCAGGTGAAATTTTTAGTCGAATAATTAAGTATTGTTTCAAAAGTAAGTGTTAAGTATTGTTTCAAAATTTTTTCATCTGAAAAAATTGTATTTTAAAGATTTTTAATTTGTAAACTTTTATTTAAAAATATCATCAAAATTTAAAAACAAATAAAAAATATTACATGCACAAAAAATAGGTTAAGTTTCATTTTACTGAAATTAATAGAGTAAAAAATAAGAACTTATTAATTCTAACTCTATCGGTAGTTTAAGTTCGAGGCATACACAAACTTCCAAAAGCAAAACAAGAACACGGAAGCTATGCGGTTCGAACTTGGCTCTAAAGATTTGCGACCAGGCACACTAGCCGTTAGGCCACACGGCTACGTTCAACATCAAAGTTTAAACAATAAATGTGTTGATTTCAGTTAGTAGATTATGGTTACCGTAAGGTTACTGTAATTTTCATAAGTTGTATGTCTTTGGCGATATGAGATTGGCGCAAATTTTTCTAATTGAAATTTCCTACAGTGTGCGTGGGGCTAATGGTTGTAAGGATCAAAATCTATGAAAAACGAGATTTCAACGTAAATTCAACGAAGTTCAAACCCCCCTCCTGGCTTTGTTTGTGGGCCAATCGACACGAAACTTGGTTTTTGGGGGTTTTAGAGGGTGCTCTTTCAGAATCTGGAAAAATCTTTGATGTCGCCCATAGGAAAAACGAAAGTTGGTGCTTCGTTTAATATGAAGACGACCCCCTAAGAACTTGAAAAATTTTCTGTATATAGAATACTTCAAATCATGAAAAATGATATCTTATTTGTCTTTATATCACAAGCCGTTCCGGAGATATAGGGTCTGAGTCGATTTTTTTTTCCAGTACTGTACAAAAATCAGTTTGAATTGTTTATAAAATTTACTAATCAATTAGCTTATGGGTGCAATTTAATTTATAATATGGCGTGCAATAAAGTTGAATTTGTTTAGGCGTACACTCTTAAAACGACAGTGAGTGTGTCGTGCCCTCAAACAGGCTTCGATCAAAATTTACTTAAATTTGAAAACATGCATGTATTCATTATTTTTAAGAGGGCGCAATGTGTTACAGTTAACTGTAACATATTTGTTCATAAACCATACATTCTTTTTAATGACAAACATACATTTCAATTTTCAAATATAAACTAAAGATAAGCATAATCTGAGTGGTGACTATTAAATTGTTTGAAACTGAATATAATTCAAAATTGAATTGGTGTTTCAAAATTGAAAGCATTTGAAACAAAAAGTTTCATAACCAAAATGACAACATCGATTTACTCTAATTTGAAACTATCATTTCTCTCAGTATTATATCTAAAAAAAAGGAAAACTGGTTAAAGCGATAAGCTAAAACCAGTAAAAAAACCAACCAACCAACCAACTATTCTCAGTATTATAAAGAATTGATTTTTCATATAAAAATATAAATTTGTTATAAAGCTTAAACAAAAACAAAAGGATTAACGATTAATTATTATTTAAGAGTTACGTATAAAATACTTCTATCTTCTGATTTAAAAGGAAATAAAGTAAAACCTTTTGTTTTGTTACTCTCCCTTGAATACGTTAGAGAAAGAAAATGTGAAAATTTTGCAAAAATTTTTAAACATGAAATGTTAATACTCCCTATGCAAGTTACAACATTTTTTTCGAAAAGAATAAAAGGTTCCAATTTATATTAAAATATTAAAGAATATAAATTAATATTGAATAAATTTTAAATTAAACATAATAAAGTTACAAAGTGAAATTTAGATAACTCTTATTAAAATTTAAACTTTAAATGACAAAATTATAATTAAGTTTCATAAGTTTTTAGTTTAAAATATCTTTAATTCTTTTTGTAAATATACCCAGAGTAAACGCCCTTTTTTCATTTAATGCTATGCTTTATATTTACGAATAGTTATCGTTAAAAAATTCAAAGAGATTTATATTAGTGTACCTCTTTTGTTGTTTAAAAGGAAGACTATTATTATATCAGTTTCAAGTACGTTTTTGTTGTTGTTTTTTATCAAAAATACATTGGGAAAAATGACGATTTCAAATCTGAGTACATCGATGGTTTCATTTTGACAAGAAACTTTTTGTGTGTTTCAAATATGAAGACATGCTTAATTCTTTCAATTTGAAATACCAAGTTTAAACAATCCTATAGTCACCACTCTAATTACAAGTATTTTTGTTTACCCTTCACAATATTTATAATATACAATTTTAATTTATATGTATTGACCAGATCTGAACTTTAAAAACGTGATGCCTGGTTGCGGCATCGCACTCTAATTTTAAGCTTTCTTGTCTCTTCTCTATAACTTTACGGACTAGTCACATTCTGCTAAAACACTGTGCGACCCAGGTTGTAATTTTGAGACAAAGGCCGATATTGTAAGAAGGATTTTGACCAATGTTTTATATTCCTGAAACATGCAATTCCTCAAAAATGCGCAAATTATGTATAATTTTTGAGTCCCTGCATATTTTCAGAAATGAGTATACAAGTTTCAAATTTGAATAAATTTGATTCGGAGTCAGTTTGAGATTGTGAAATACGTAGATTTGAATATTTTTTTATCCAGTTTGGAAAATGTCGTTTTAAGGAGTGTAATGATTGGGCAGTACAATAAAAATATTTTTATATGTATAAAACACATCTATTGACATTTTATTTTCCTAAAAGCGTCTATCTGTTTGGTTATTAATAAATCACAATTAGTTTGAATGCAGTATAAATTGGTACTATAAGTTAAGGCAAAAAAACCTTTTAATAAGCTCTAAACTATGTTATACAAGGAAGCTTCAAATAAAAGCATAACCAAATTTTCGCGCAAACAAAATTTCTAAGGAAATTAATTTTTAAAAATTTAAAGTTCTTAAAATCTTAACTTTTGTTTTATTTTAAATTTTTATTAGTTTTATTTTATAATAAATCTGATGATCAAATAATCATGGTTCCTTCTTATAAAATGGATACACAAACATTAAAGTGTTTTTTATTTTAGAAAGATTAGATAAAATCCAAAATATTTTAGTATAATACAACTTCTTATAGGTATTCTTTTTAATAACTTACAGTACAATAACTTGCAATTTGTAAAGAAAATTCCTGAAGACGCCAATGTGAAGTTAAATTTTTGCTTAGAAAACATGTTAAAAAAGATTTTTTTATGTATTGAGTGGAAAATATTACTGCAGTTTTTTCATCTTCTGAACCAGATTATATTCTTTCTACTTTTATTTCATGGATGTTGAATTATAATTTCTAAATATCGATAAAATAATTTTTACCTTATTCTAAACAAAAATTATTACTAACAATAAAATTAAAACACACTATATTGCATCAGATATTAACTTAAACGGGGTCCAAACTTCAGGTTTTTAAGTTTTCTTTTTTATAAATATTTAATTAGAGATAGTTTTAAATACTTTTACGTTTAGTTTGTGATTCTTAGGAATAATTTGAGATTAATAAGGTGTGAGTTGTATTTCTTTTTCGAAACACAGATTCAGAATTGTAATGAAATTATTTTATAACTTATCAAATCAGTTTAAGTTTAAACGGGCGAATCATTAAATAAATTAATTTAATAACGTTTGTTCGATAAATTAATAAACGTAAAGAAAACTATATTTCAAGATTTTAAATTACCAGAAAAATCCATTCGGTATTTCTTTCTGTTTAGTTATGGCTTTATATTAACTTAAATAGGTAATGCATTTTAGGAATATTAGCGGTTTTTTTAGAGAGGGGGAATTTTTCTTGATTTTTGTATTTTAACGCATTAAGCAGTGGTTAAGAGTTAGTTCTGCTTTGAATTCAAAATTTATTGGGGGTAACGAGATTTTTAGGGTTAATTATAAGTAAAAGTAATAGGTTTTGTTTTGTGTTTAGTTTATAAATAAAAAAGTTTTTGAATCTCTAGAAAATTAATCTAAATTACATTTTTTTTACCAATGTCAATTAAATTAATTTTATTATAGCTCAAGTTAACTTTCAAAATGATTCACGAAAATGAGTACTTAAAACACAAAAAAGTTAGCTACCTACTTTTAACACATTAAAAATAACCTTTTAAATTCTTTTAGGTAATACAATCTTAGAATTAACAATTCAATTTTGGGTATCTAATTAAACCACAAATTTTTATGCATCATATGATGTACAATATGAAACTTACGAGAGAACTAAACTGTACAAATGCATGTAATAAAAACAGATATAATTTAAATCTATTTTGCTACGTTACAAACAAATGATCTAAGGAGGAAAGGAAAGAAAAAGGAGAACAGCCACGTAAAAAACTAACGAGTTCCAAACAAAATCAAAGTGTAAAGAAGATTATGTTTTGCATTCTGATTCCCCCAACGGAAATTTGAGGCAGTAAAAATATTATGTGAAACTACTATACTATCCAGTATCCCTTGTGACAAAAAGGGATACTGGATAGTTTGGAAGCATTTTGATATAGGAAGCTTACCGTTGTGTGTATCTCTTGCAGGGGGGCTCCACGCATAGTGTGGGTGATGTGCACATAGAGTGTGCAGCCTGGGCAGCGCAGGGGGCTTGGGGTCATCTCGGCTGAGGATACTGGCGATCGAAAAGGAGCTCCGCTTGACCGACTCCTCTCCACACTCCGACAACACAGCGGACATGCTCACACCATGTGTCCCACTCCAAACTCGGACAAACTTGGAGTGCCGAAGAGTTGGTCCGAAAAGTATCGAGATTCTCCGCCCCGCCTCTGCCGATGGGCCTCCCCATTGGCGGAGCGGGGAACGCCCCCGGTCCGCCCATTGGTTCGGCTGTTGCTCGCCGCCGAGGGACTTTCCACGGCAAAAATGTTTCCGCGTCTCGCCTTTGAAATCAATTCCCTGTAGTCTAATTCCGCGGTAATAAATTTAAAACCGTTCTTTATTTTTCTTGAGGCTGTAATTAATAGGGTTGTTATTAAAGGTTGCCTGCTTTTAGGCTCGTCAAGCGGTGTTTGGGGATATTTTAACAAAGAAAAAGCTCTTACAGAGAGAAGGGATTAATATTTATTATGTGTGAAGGTGAATGGGTTACTCAATTTTGCCAATTTTTCAGTGTGACTGAATTCATTTATACACATTTAAGGTTAATTAAATTGGCTCCATCTAAGTAATAGCGCTGCTTTTCGGCCCTTAATGTTTTAGTTTATGCTGATTAAGCAGCTGAAAAATGTGTGAAATTTATTTTAAAACCCCAATGTAGCAATTTATTATTAAGTACATAGTTAATGTTTCCAGTAGTGCTTTTTTTCTCCACTTCAATGCTTAGTTTTTTTATGTTCTCCCAAAAACCCCAGTTACATTAATTTCAATTAAAATAGAACAAGGAATCTTTATTAGTTAGTGCCTTTTAAAGCTGTAGTTTTAGAGTTGAGATTTCAAACACTTAGGAACACTGGAGAGCTGTTTGTTTGTTTAAGCTTAATGTTAGAACACGTTTTTCTTCGGATCGTTTATCTGTGAATACGTATAAGTAAAACATTTTTATGTTGACATACTAAATATAATTTTTTTTTAGTCAAATATGCAGTAAATGATATTAAACTTCATGAATATTAGCATTTTATTATTTTAAAGTGTTGTATTGAAAGGGGGGTAACTCATTTGACTGCTGAATTTAGTTAATAAAGAATAAAGAAAGTTCGATAGTTTTACTATAGTTACTTATAAATAAATTTTTAAATAAGATTACTCAACCTAAGTAGAAAGAGACGGTCTTATAGATAAATATAAAATAAGAACTAAGTAGGTATGCTTATCAAAAGAGTAGGTAAAACTACTTTGTAACTTTATTTAATAACTTAGTTAATATAAATTGGTAAATAGTTTTCTTGGTGTTTGTAATTTTCAGTAATAAAATCATAAGTTAAATGTGATGAAACTGTTTTTTTCTTATATTTATTTTTAGGTTTACAAAGCAAATAATCAATTAAATAAATTGAAATAACCGGTTTTAAAATTTCGTTAAATAATCAAAAACTAAGAAGGGACTTTAATTTATAACCGGGAGAAATACACTGAGAGAAATGAGTTTCAAATTTGAGTGAATCGATGTTTTCATCTTGGTATGGAACTATTTGTTTCAAATATGACGACCCAATGCTTTCAATTTTGAAACACCTGACCAATTCAGTGTCAAACAATTTAATAGTCACCTCTCAAAGTATACTTATTTTTAGATTATGTTTGAAAACTGAAATGCAATGAAAATATCGAAATTAAAATGTCAGCCTCGCCTTGAAACTATTAAGAAATTGATGGGCTTGGTGGATGAAGGGGCTATGTTACAAAGCCTGTCCCAAAACTAATGAGACTGAATTCCATTCAGAAATTAGGTAATTCAGTCTAATTCAGTCTCTTTAGGACAGGCCTTGTAACATAGTAGTCCAGGGGCCCCCGCACGTTTTTTTTTCTGATTAATAACCGGCTGAATCTTCGTCAGTCGCTTTGTTTCCTCGAGACGCCCAACTTTTCTCAGCGGAAAAATCTCCAGAGAGGTAGCTAACAAACTGCGCATGCGGGAAACATGTCGATTTGGTGATTGAAAAATATTTATTAATAACAACCTGATTTTTTTACACCGACAAGATAAATATTTAAGTAGTTAAATGGCCGCATTGTCCTACAAATCAAGGGGTACGTTTTCCCAGTCCTACACTCCGAACATGTCCATTCCACGGCTAAAATTTTTTCATTAATAACGACCTGATTTTTTTTACACAGGCTAGGTAAATATTTGTGTAATTTAATGACAGCCTTGTCCTACAAATCAAGGGGTACGTTTTCCCAGTCCTACATTCCGAACATGTCCATTCCACGGCTATAATTTTTTCATTAATAACGACCTGATTTTTTTACACAGGCTAGGTAAATATTTGTGTAATTTAATGACATCCTTGTCCTACAAATCAAGGGGTACGTTTTCCCAGTCCTACATTCCGAACATGTCCATTCCACGGCTATAATTTTTTCAATAATAACGACCTGATTTTTTTTACACAGGCTAGGTAAATATTTGTGTAATTAAATGGAAGCATTGTCCTACAAATCAAGGGGTTTGTTTTCCCAGTCCTACACTCCGAACATGTCCATTCCACGGCTATAATTTTTTCATTAATAACGACCTGATTTTTTTACACAGGCTAGGTAAATATTTGTGTAATTTAATGACAGCCTTGTCCTACAAATCAAGGGGTACGTTTTCCCAGTCCTACATTCCGAACATGTCCATTCCACGGCTATAATTTTTTCAATAATAACGACCTGATTTTTTTACACAGGCTAGGTAAATATTTGTGTAATTAAATGGAAGCATTTTCCTACAAATCAAGGGGTTTGTTTTCCCAGTCCTACACTCCGAACATGTCCATTCCACGGCTATAATTTTTTCATTAATAACGACCTGATTTTTTTACACAGGCTAGGTAAATATTTGTGTAATTTAATGACAGCATTGTCCTACAAATCAAGGGGTACGTTTTCCCAGTCCTACACTCCGAACATGTTCATTCCACGGCTATAATTTTTTCATTAATAACGACCTGATTTTTTTACACAGGCTAGGTAAATATTTGTTTAATTAAATGGCAGCATTGTCCTACAAATCAAGGGGTACGTTTTCCCAGTCCTACCCTCCGAACATAGCCATTAGGGTGTCCCTTTATGACAGGAAAACATTTTCTTGTGAATTTGAAAACGGTTACCCTCTACTTTTTTTATAAATGCTTTGACCTATTCAGATATAATTTTCCTCCCTCTACGATAATATTAACCCGTGCCGAATCTCAATTGAAGATGGTCAAACAGCTAAATTACCGGGACGCGCCCGTGAATACTCACCACTTTTTATCTTTTTTCTACTTTTTTCCGGCTTTTTCATATATATTTATATTTTTGGCCATTGAATTTTAATATTAATCGGTCTGAATTGTCGTCTACCGCTAAAGTTTAACTTCACGAATGTTAAAAACAGCACTGCAAAAATTTGTTCATTACTTCGTAACTTAGATACAGTAATCTGGTGACTAGAATCACCAATTAAGTATATTGGTTTATCTTCACTTTACTAACGTCTTTTTAAAACGGTAGAAGACATTTTAGACCGATTAATATTACATTTATATGGCCAAACATATAATAAAATATAAAAAAGTCTGAAAAAAGTAGGAAAAAAGAAAAAAAGTGGCGAGTATTAGCGGGTGCGTGCAGGTAATTTAGCTTAAAAAAGTAGAGTGTAACTGTTTTCAAATTAGCAAGAAAATTTTTTTCTGTCATTTAAGGGACACCCTAATGTCCATTCCACGGCTGTAATTTTTTCATTAATAACAAAATTTTTTTTCACCCAGGCTAGGTAAATATTTGTGTAATTAAATGACAGCATTGTCCTACAAATCAAGAGGTACGTTCTCCCAGTCCAACAAATAATTTTTTATTAATAACTGTAAGACAAAGATACATGTTAGTTAAATGAAAATGTCTAAATCGGTGTAAAAAAATCAGGTCGTTATTAATGAAAAAATTACAGCAGTGGAATGGACATGTTCGGAGTGTAGGACTGGGAAAACGTACCCCTTGATTTGTAGGACAATGCTGCCATTAAATTACACAAATATTTAACTAGCCTATGTAAAAAAATCAGGTCGTTATTAATGAAAAAATTATAGCCGTGGAATGGACATGTTCGGAGTGTAGGACTGGGAAAACGTACCCCTTGATTTGTAGGACAATGCTGCCATTAAATTACACAAATATTTACCTAGCCTGTGTAAAAAAATCAGGTCGTTATTAATGAAAAAATTATAGCCGTGGAATGGACATGTTCGGAGTGTAGGACTGGGAAAACGTACCCCTTGATTTGTAGGACAATGCTGCCATTAAATTACACAAATATTTACCTAGCCTGTGTAAAAAAATCAGGTCGTTATTAATGAAAAAATTATAGCCGTGGAATGGACATGTTCGGAGTGTAGGACTGGGAAAACGTACCCCTTGATTTGTAGGACAATGCTGCCATTAAATTACACAAATATTTACCTAGCCTGTGTAAAAAAATCAGGTCGTTATTAATGAAAAAATTTTAGCCGTGGAATGGACATGTTCGGAGTGTAGGACTGGGAAAACGTACCCCTTGATTTGTAGGACAATGTGGCCATTTAACTACTTAAATATTTATCTTGTCGGTGTAAAAAAATCAGGTTGTTATTAATAAATATTTTTCAATCACCAAATCGACATGTTGCCCGCATGCGCAGTTTGTTAGCTACCTCTCTGGAGATTTTTCCGCTGAGAAAAGTTGGGCGTCTCGAGGAAACAAAGCGACTGACGAAGATTCAGCCGGTTATTAATCAGAAAAAAAAACGTGCGGGGGCCCCTGCACTATAGCCCCTTCATCCACCAAGCCTTTCAATTATTAAAAATTATTAAGAATTTATCAAATCTGAAAACTTAACTGTTAAACTATAACAATTAACTAACAGCACTATAACCTAACAAAATAACGAATTAACCCAAGAATATGCAAGGGAAAAGTTTCAAATAAACAATTACGCACTGAAACCATTATATTATTATTTTTTTTAATAATAACATAAGCTTTATTACCACTTAACATATGTACAGAAAAAGGTAACATATTTGTCACCAAGGGGACTTTGTCCCGTTCAGGTGACAGATAAACTTGAATATAATGTAATACATAAATTTATTTTCATTAAGTTAAAGTTTAAGATAAATATATATAAAAACATACACACACTGAAAAGCAATAGGAACTAAAAACAAACAAAAAATATTAAAAATTGAAAACAAGGTTACAAAATTACAGTCGTACATAAAAAAAAATTAAATTAAATTAAAAATTAAATAATTGAAGGCATAATTTTAAATTAGAAAATATATTATTATAGAAACTATTATATGTACATCGAAACCATCAGTAATAAACATGTTATTTTGGTTGTGTTAATGCATTATCACACCCCAACCGCACATATGGATTTCCGTATCACCTTCAAAACCCCCCAAACAAGCTCATAACCAACACCTCCCCTACAGAGGAAAAAAACATACACTTAGCGAGGAAAAAAAGCAAACATCACATTGAGACGAAAACGGGGGTTTATACACTCCTCCCCCAAACCCATTCATGAGTAGAGATCCATTTTGATTTCTGCTGCGTTTTTTGTCGAGTTCCACTCAATTTATCGACAAGCAGGCATCGACGGCGGGGAGCCTCTCTCCCCACTGCGAAGAGGGGTCGGAAATCCCTCGGAATTGATGTCACCAGCCCACCACCCCATCTGCGGATCCTTCGCCCCTGTAAGAAGTAGGGACTTCTCGGGGAACTTGGATTAGATAAGTCAATTAGTGTACGGTGCCATCGCCTCTGGCATTGATTGGACCAAACGAGCGTTTGATTGGGTTTCGAGCTTGTAGTGGTGAGGGATTAATATACGATGCTTGTACTGATTAGAGGGAGGAATAAGGCGTTTCTGTTTTGAGGGGGTATTTGCTTTTGAGTTGGAAAGCAGTTAAAAAATAGAGTGCTGGAGTTTCTTGGATTTTTATGTTTAATTTTTATGACCTTGGATTAGAGGTGAACAGCGGTTCACAAGCGGTTCACGGGGATATCTGAGGGTCACTTGGTAAGAAAATTTAATAGTATATGGGCGACTTCATATATCCTTTGCCATAATTTTTACCTTATCACTATGCATATCAATTTTAAACTTATTTACTTTGCAATAACTAAACAAAAATATGACTACAAAATTTCGAGAAAAAAAATACTAAATAGAAAATATGAGGATCCTATATGTTTACAGACCAAAAGCACTCAAAATAGATTCTATCATGATGGTATACACAACTTCTGTTTTCTTTCTCCAAATCATTTTCCACATTGATGCTAGCTAAAGCGAAATAATAATACGGATTATGGACTTAATTAAAAGAACGTATTTAATGAACAGACATATTCATTAGCTTCTTTTGTTTCAGGAATACTTCTTGGTTATTGTTGGTGAAATAATTGATTTGATTGAAGACAAGATTTTTAAACATTTTTGTTTAGTAACTTAAATATAGCATATGAGAAGATTTTTCACTACAAATATTTTAAACTTAACATGAATAAATAACTGAACAAAAACGCTGTTTTTAAAATAAAATTTTACTAGTTGAAAAGTTTTGTCGGTGGTCGTGAACCCCCCCAGGAAACTAAATCCCCTTGACACCTAAAGTTTGAATAGACTTAGATAATGGTCAAAGGTCAATGAAGAAGAATTGAAAGATAAAATAGGAAAGTATCAACACCAAATTAAAAAATTAGGAGGAAAAATATTCACACTGAAGTAAAGAACTTACACCTACTGAGCCTTGGGATTTCTGATGGAAGAATTATAAGAGTGTATCGCTCTTTTTCCATTAAAAAACAAACTTCCAAAACAGAAAAAATCAAATACCAAAGAACCTCCAAGCGTTCAATTGAACAAACAAACAACACATAAAAAACTGTCCCTCTTCCAGGTATCAGTGCTCCAGGTAAAGGTAAACAACCCCGAATTCCAGCACCCCTCCTCCGTGATGTGACTCAATCGGCAATCTGACTTTGAGAAACGGATGGGAGTATTCGGTTTCGGCCTCCCCACAAAGGCCCAGCACGGAAGAAAATTAAAAGCCGAGCCATCTGTAAAGTGCAAGTCCTCCACGTATCACTTAACAGCACGCATTAACGAATGACAGTCTGATTGTGGAATATTATGCCCTTTTTCATGATGTCCTCACGGGACCATTATCTCTGGTTTCATCGGAGGGGTGGGGCTAATCCCTTTTCGTTTGACTGCCCTCCCCCTGCTTTTAGAGCTCCCCTTTTTTGCGCTACCCTTTTGCGATCCCCCGCCCGTGATGGGTTCAGTAATTACAATCGACAACCCACCACCCGATATTCTGTTAGAGGAGCCGGCACGAGTCCGCTATCACTGACCCCGTAAACACGGCACTCCATCTGGATGGACATTGTGTCTGGAGGACTGTTTAACTTACGGCTTACGTTAAGTACTTGATCCTGATGCTCACTTACACCTTGTGCTTACCTTTTTGAAGAGGCTCGTGTAGGCGGGATGGTAACACAATGATTGCACAAGGTCTCCGTTTGAAGTTGTAGTTAATCTACTTTTACTAAAGTTGTAGTTGGATGTATAGACATACCGTGAGGAGAAGAGCTATGAAAAGGGTTGCCGTGAGTAGACGAGTCCAAAAGAAGAGGGAAGCTGGTATGAATTTAACTGCAATATTTGGCATTTTAAGCGTACATTTGGCGAATGAGAAGACTTTTATTAAACTACATTAAATTATTGATTATCTTTGAAATTTCTCGTCAGTAAAAAAATCGGAAATACTTTTTCACATGAAAACTTTTTATCGTTTAGTATGCCTTTATATTGCTATTTTGAGGGAATTAGTTATATTCAGTTTTATATAGCTGATATAACTTTAGTTGTAAATTTAATAACTTAATCACCAAACTTGTGAAATTTAAATAAGGCGTTAGAAACTTGTGAAGTGACAAAATATAAAAAATATGTATTCATTATCTTTTTGATATTTTTTATAAGATTAGGGAGCTACCTCCCCCTACTCGCTATCGCTCACCAAGCTGCGTATGCAGGACCTTTCGGATCGCTTCGAAATCATCACAAAGATTTGCTCATTGAACTTATTCTCTGCAAACTGAACTTAAATGCAAAAATTAACAAAATATCTAAGATCATATCAGATATGGAATAGATCAGACCAGTTGATATACATCAGATTAAATCCAAAAAAATTACAAAATATCCGAAATCAAATCAGGTAAGATGATGTAAATCAGATAATATAAAATTAAATTAAATAGATCAGATTATATGAAAGATCAGTTGAAATAGATCTTATCAGTTGTAACAAATCAGATTAGATCTAGAAATGTAAGGAAATTCCCATCCGTGACTCTAGAATCGAAAGAAGTATAAAGTTGAAAAATAGCCACTCAGACTTGGCGCAAAACATTTATTTCAGCGCCAAAAGAATCATCATCACCCCCGAAATTCAGTGGAATAATCCGTTTCTATAACAACCGCAGCATCATCGTATGACGTCAATAGCTCTTCTTCTGGCGGTATGTCAGTATGTGAGAACAGGCGTAACTCTGCTACTAACAGAATGCTAATATGTCGAGCTCAGTCGTATCGTTCCAAGTTAACAACAACTTTAATGTTTTTTTACTATATGAAAGGGTGTCCTGTTACGCACTTGTATACTTTTAATACATGGTTTAATATTTTTATCGGGTGTAGATAAGGTTTTTTCTTGGAATGCTGATGTTACCTACTATTTATACGGAGGTCACGACATAAGATATAAACAGGGATTTAAAAAAATAAATGGTGTTTGGTGACTTAAATTTTCAGTTCAAAGGGTCCTAAAGCATTTAGAAGCTAATAACTGACCTCAATAGGTCGTAGTTCTTGCTCTCTTTTTTAAACCCACTTGTATGTTTGAAATATGAGAGGTATGGAATAACAGAATGGATGAAAAGAAGAAAGAAACAGAAAAGGAGGAAAATATATTTAATTTGGAGAATATACTTAATTAGAAAAATATAAGTGTCAATCACTAAATTCAAACTTAAGATCTACCAAGTGTTGGATCAAAATGTCGACAGTCAATATTTCATTTCACCTTTCAATAATCGTTCTTCTTGTGGTAAAAATGAAAGGAAAATGTTGGGAACGTCTCTAACTTTGAAACTGTCTATCTTGTCAGTAAGTCTAGTAAGTAAAACCTTTATTCATGATTTGATTTATCGAAATAACATTCATGCATATTTTTTCTTAATCAATGGATAAACTTAAATGAAAGGAAAAGTTATAGAAGAGAGAATGAGAAAGATAACAAAAGAAAGAAAAGGAAAAATAATAAAAGAATTAACAAAAAGTAAATTATGAAGTGCAAAAAAAATTGGTAAACAGGTCAGAAAAATACACAATATGAGATTATAAAGAGAAAGCTCCAAATAAATTAATTATTACGAACAAATCTATTATGTAAGTCAAATAAAAAAACACAAACCACCTTAAAGAAAAAAATAATTTAACTTCATCTTCCCCATCCGTACATAAAGAAAAAAAATAATTTCATTATTTAAAGTAAAAACCAGAACAAATTAAATAATTGCAACTACTCCTTCTCATTCTCCTTCGCTCCTTATCTAACAAGAAGCCCTCATTCCCCCAAAAGGATTATTTTATTCGGCAGCAAATGGGAAACAACGACAAGAAGCCTGACTCCCGATTAAAAGGTACACGCTTGACTCGATCGACTGAATCATGCACCCTGAGGCCTCCAAGGAGGAAAAAGCATCCATTTGCGCCACACCGCCCAGGGCCTCCTTGTCCAGCCATCAAGCTACTCAAAAATCCTTACTAATCTTCGTCACCCTTCTTCAGCGAACCACTTAAGACCCCCGATTGGCACATGCCGATTGCAGAAAGGAAATATCTCTCCGCCGGATGAAAAAAAAAGCGTAAAATTGGTTGGATTCGCGTATACTCGATGATCACCTCACTGTTACCGCTATCACAAAAGGAGGGAGGGGTTCATTTGCTTAAAAGGCCGGGCTCTAGGAATGAGGTTTTGATGGTTCCCCGAGAGGTTGAAAAATATGCGGCGTAAATAAACTCTCGATTGAGTCTTTTTGAGGATGGAGTGGCTCGGTGCAGTTGTGTGTGCTGAGGTTCCTGAGTCGTTTTCTTTTGGGGTTGGGGGAAGCACTTTAATCCAATTAGTAAGCCCCGGGGGATATTTGGTAATAAGCGGGGTTGTTTAAGTGGAGTCGGGAAGTGGTTGTGGTACGTTTATTTAAAGTCATTCACAGAATAATAGTTTCTTTATGTTTCTTAACTGAAAGGATACCAATGGGGTGTGAGTCGGAAGCATAAGTGGGGAAAATTTCAGAAGGGGTTCGGGTGATTCTAATTATTGTTATCTACTGACAAATATTTTATTTTTCTTTACTCTGGTTGAATTACCGACAGTTTAGGGTTTGATTTTATTTTTCGAAACGTTTGTGATAGCGTAATAGAATGAAAAGACAGATTGTGCATAGATATTTTTTTTGAAAGATTCGTGAAGCTTTTGAAAAAGATTCGGGAAGCAGCATAAACTTTCTTATTTATCTTGGTCTGATTGTTATGTATGTTGTTAAGAGAATATAAATTGGAGGAGTAATATACCTGTTTAAATTTCTCCGCATTTTCAAATGCAGTAGAAATATTACATACCTATTAAATACGTAGTTGTTATTTATTATAACTACATATTTATATTATAATAGGGTGAGTCAATGATGGATAAAAATAAAAGATAACTTTAGAAAGCTGGTAGAACTCCTGACATTCGGAACAAAGTTGTCTTTAAGGAATTAGACTACACAGTGCCCATTTAAGATTATTGTCCTTATTCAGTTTAGTTTTCATGGCATGGCTTTGGTGAGTTCCGGTAAGTTACATACCACTTCCGGTAAGTTGCGGACCACTTCTGGTAAGTTACAGATCACTTCCGGTATGTTGCGGACCACGTCCGGTAAGTTACAGACCACTTCCAGTAAGTTACGGACCACTTCCGGTAGGTTACGGACCACTTCCGGTAAGTTGCGAACCACTCCAGTAAAGTTTCGCCGTAATGGCCTAGTGGTTAGAGCATCTGACTGCAAAGCCGTATTTCTGGGGTTCGAATCCCCGTTCGGCATGGATGTTAGTGTTACTGTCTTTATGTGTGTGTGTTGAATTTACCTATCCGGCTCCATACCTTCAGGTGATTTGTACAAATTTTAAAAAATTAAAAAAAAAGTTGCCACAGTAATCAGATTAAAGATTACAAATGTAGTTGGATTGAAAATTCCAAATGTAATCAAACTACAAAAGTTATCAGATTACTTTCATTCAGATTACGAATGTAGTTAGATTAAAAACTGCAAAAGTAATCAGATTACAAATGTAATCAGATTATTAATCTAATTACAAAAGTAGTTTGATTGCGCCCATCTCTGCCCTAAACTACATATTTTGATTACATATTTATCCATTTTCAAGTTTTTAAAAATAATCACACGTTTGACCGATTTAAAAATTTCAAAATTCAATTTTCAAATTAAAGTAACCCATAAAATGAAATGCGCATTCAAATTGTGGTTAAAATTAGTGCACCCAATGCTGAATTAAACTTTTAAAAAGTTGTGAAGTTGAGATTGTCAGATGAAACTTGTCAGGCGCACCGAGAAGGGAAGTAGACACATGGTTTTCATTATTTTTCTCGCGACAAGACAGTGTGGTGGACTCGGGCCCAAAACGTTGGAACCAGCGGACTCGAACCTAACTCGATACGTAACTTGGATGTTGTAATCGAACTCAGATGTTATGTGCTAATTCAATGATTTAATTTCTTAATCGATCTCCATGGTAACTGGAGTTGTAACTGTTCACAACATTATAAATAGTGTTTCTGTTGCGATGTGGCAATCTTCTCTTTGACCCTAACGCCAGCATCTGCTCACGGTCAGACGAGGTCTTTCATCCATCCAGCTCTGTCCAGTACCACCCATGTCTTCGTGCGCCACGGAGGTGTCAAAAAACCCCTCCAGCCACCCTACGATGGCCCGTTCGAAGTAGTTGAGCGTTTGACCAAGCACTTCAAGGTTCTGATCCGCTCAGGACCCACTACCATCAGTGTGGACCGCTTGAAGCCATGCTTCATGACCGCTGACGGCGCTACCTCCTATAAAACAGTCTCCAGAGCATCACCAACATCAACGGATTCCTCATCTACTTCCCTTTCCAAAAGACCGGCCGTGGATGTCGAGGACACTCCAGTTTACACCCGTTCTGGTAGGAAAATCAGATTTGCCCCGTGCTACACCTGACCTTCCGTGCCTTTGGCACTGGGGGGGAGTATTGTGGTGGACTCGGGCCCAAAACGTTGGAACCAGCGGACTCGAACCTAACTCGATACGTAACTTGGATGTTGTAATCGAACTCAGATGTTATGTGCTAATTCAATGATTTAATTTCTTAATCGATCTCCATGGTAACTGGAGTTGTAACTGTTCACAACATTATAAATAGTGTTTCTGTTGCGATGTGGCAATCTTCTCTTTTCCCGCACGTGGCGGTATTTTTAGCCCTTTTGGCTTGCATAGTCTTTTAGTATTATGTTGTTGTTGAATAAAGTTTATTGTTTTTACAATATATTTAGTGGTCATTCAACATTAGGATCTTTAGCTTTAATCACTAAAACAGCAAAAAACAAAAAAAAAGAACATGAGCTGGCGGCAAAAAGCGAAAACCACCCTTCCCTACTATATGCTTGCGTTATATTGGAAAAGCCCCTTTAAAAAATTACTTAACATTTCCTTTTTATTATTACATAAAATAAACACATATTATGTGTGCATATTTTGGATTTTTAATTACATATAAATTACAACCCTAATGAAAAAACTCCAGCTCTCAAGCGTCGCCTCCAACCGTGGACCGGTTTCACCCTTGTTAGGGCTCATCAGCACGGTAATTTTCCATACAACCCTAATCATAACCAAATAGCAATATATATCATAAAAGCACATTTTTCAGATGGGTAAAAAGTCCCGGTTTTATCCGACCTAGTCGGACAAAACCGGGAACGATGTAGAATAATCAAAATCAAATAGTAACTTCACACACACAAAAACATTATTTATTAAAATAAAAGTTGCTGGGTATGACATTCTATACTTATAGAATTTTAATCTACTATATATATAAAATTTTCATCAAATAAATAATAATTTTAGTTACAATCTTAGGGGAGAGAGGGGTAATAAGATTCAAATGGGAAATAAGAACCATTCAAAATTCCATAGGATTCTCCTTTAAGTTTATGAAGCTGATTTTTTACGGAATGTTTGCATCATTAACAGCTTTTTTTGAAAAAATAATGCACTAAAAATAATGAACACGAAAAAATAATAGGTTTTATAAGGTCGGTACTTCCTCTTTATAAACTCAGCCCTACTCCATTTCTTCAAGTTTGAAAAGTTCAGGAAGTTTATGAAGACCTGTGTTTCCCCACCCCCTGTGTTTCAATAATTTTTTAAAATTAATTTCACGATAAAATAAATATGAAAAAATGACTTCATACTTTAATTTTCTCACCATTACTTAAATTAAAACGTAAAATTGATATAAACTGTCGATCGAGTTACTCATAAATTTTTCATCAAAGCAACAGCAACATCAATTTATCAGTTTTAGGATAATGCCAAACTTATTTCCAGTCAGGTGGTTTTATTTTTTGCTTACGCGGTGTTCTCCATTGTTGTTGTAATGATTCAGGTTCACCCTATCGGTTCTTGATGGAGAAAAAATTTGAGATTGTACTACCCAAAACTTTGTTATTTTTAGACTCTATTAATTGGATGAGAATTGAATCACATAATTCGGAAACGTGTCAAACGCCACTTTTTTCAAAAGTGAGTTATTGGTGTCATGGGATTCTGTAGGGGTAAGCGCATATTTTAAAGAAAGAATTATAAAACTAACGTGATTTTAAAATAGTTTTCCAGCATGTTAAATTTCAGCTTTAGTGCAAAAACATGTCAAACGACATCGTTTGACTGGTTTCTGCACTTAAACTGCAGGGAATTTTGTTCATGCCGTCTCATCTGCAGCTTGTTTGGGACGGCTTTTTTAATTTAATTGCATACAAATACTATATGAGATTGGAAAATCCATTCTTTTTAGGTAGGTCCAACAAGCCATAGTAAAAAAACATACTTTTAAAGTTTTTGTACGAATCTCAAGACTAAGGACGTTTGGTAACTATGTATGTAAAATTTTCTTGCTTGTGGCCCTTTAGTATTTCATCCATGTGATTTAGATTTTGGATCTATGAATCACTTTATTAAAAGGGGACATGAAATCTATACCCCAGATCATAATATTGAACTAATTAACTGATTTTGTAGGCTTTTAAAGCAAAACCGTTTTACTGTCCACAAAATTACATCTAAACAACTATCTAATTGACTTAGAAGATGTCTATATTAAAATTTTTAATTGGATGACCACTATTTTTGAGTCTAGAGTTGAAATCATTTATAAAAAAGGTATTTATACATCTACTAACCAAAAGAGAAAAAAATAAGTATTCTATACTAATTTAATGGGTTAGTATTTAAAAAGGAAATGTTATTTTCAACTAATATTCCCACTTTTATTACCAAATTCCTAAATAAATTAGTGTTAAGCTTTGAAAATAGGCATGAATACTCTATTTATTGCAGAAAGAAACCTGTCAAATGCAAATATTTCAATAATTTTTTTGAAAAGAATAAGAACATTTAAAAAATTCTTTTTGTTTGTAGAATATCCAAATGAGGCCTACTTTAAGAAAAAAAAATTACTAAACATCTTCATAAAAATGTAGGAAGCTTCTATACAGTTTTTCTCATTTATCTCAAAACAAGAAAAGTGGCGTTTGACATGTTTCAGAAATAAACGATTCAATTAACCCCCCCCCGATGGTGCAGTATTATTTTGATCACAATGCGACTAGTCATGTCTCTGGGATGCAAAAAGTCAACATTTAATTAGCGTGTGATGCCGCACCTCGGTAAGGGGGCTTCACGTCAAAAAACTTTCATATAAAATTTTAGCCCGAGAAAGTGTGAACTGTGAACCAAAAGGATTAAACAAAAATACATGTAATTTGAGTGGTGACTATTGAATTCTTTGCAACTGAGTATTTCTGATAACACCGGCACACACAAAAAAAGAAGTGGAATGTACTTTGGACCGGACCTACCTACCGACATGTATTTCGACCCGCTGAATCTGAATTTCAAGTCCGTTTGGCCCGGTCACCCTCCAGTTTTGAGTAAAATGCAAAAAACCTCAAAAAAGGCCAAAAATTGCAGTCACAGCAATGAAAAAATTTTTGTGGACCCGGATCACGTATGATTTTTGTGTATTCTAAATAACTGAATCTAAATCTAAAAGTTAATTAGCCCGGTAAGCCGTCCAAACTTGAAAAAAAAACGAAATGAACCATGAAAAAATGAAAATGAACCATGAAGTTAGTCACCAGTTGAAGTTTTTGAGAAAAGTTTACAAGTATGTTAATTAACCATACTTCAAAACTTTTCTCAAAAACTTCAACTGGTGACTAACTTCATGGTTCATTTCGTTTTTTTTTCAAATTTGGACGGCTCACCGGGCTAATTAACTTTTAGATTTAGATTCAGTTATTTAGAATACACAAAAATCATACGTGATCCGGGTCCACAAAAATTTTTTCATTGCTGTGACTGCAATTTTTGGCCTTTTTTGAGGTTTTTTGCATTTTACTCAAAACTGGAGGGTGACCGGGTCAAACGGACTTGAAATTCAGATTCAGCGGGTCGAAATACATGTCGGTAGGTAGGTCCGGTCCTAAGTACATTCCACTTCTTTTTTTTGTGTGCCAGTGAAATTCAAAATTAAAGTAAATTTCTCTTCAAATAAAAAGTTTCATATCAAAATGAAACTATCGATGCACTCAGATTTGAAATCGTTATTTCTCTTAGTGTGATGACGCTTTTTTTTCGCTATAAATGCAAAAGAAAACCTACAAGGCTAAAATGTTTTTTAGCAAAGTGCGAATGAAAAATCTTAACGTTAGAAATTCTTGAAGAATATGAAAAAACTTAAATATGTGTAAATATACTAATACAGTAAAGCACCGTTTATACGTTTCTCATTTATACGACTTTATCATTTATACGTCGTTTTCATAAAGTCCCAATTCATTCCTATTCATTTTAATGCAAAAATTCTTCGTTTATACGACGCGCAATATCGGTTATACGTCGTTTCGGCTGTTTTAAAATTCTAAAATATCCTGTATCAGTTGTTGCTTCCGTGGGAAAATTTCTCCAGGGAAGGTTGAAGGACACTGCATTCCTTTCATTCCTTGGCTGACCAATGGGCAATGGTGTGGGGGTGGAGTAAAAGGGCAATTCGTTGAACTGATAACCGGATGTGCTACTCTACAGTTTTATGGCCCTTATCTCTGGTTAGGGGGTCGCCAGCACCCCCTGCAGAGGAGAATTCTTTTGATCGCTAAATGATCCCACTAAGAAAGGGGAACCATGAAACTGCCGTTCTAAAAACCCTAGCACTATAAAGATAGGGTTTCTTTCATTTTTATGTTAAATATTTTAAAATTTAATTATTATTTTCAGTTTAAAAACTGTTTTGAAGTAATTTTTTCTTAAGAAAAACCTTAAATTTAATGTAATTACGTAAATATGCGTTAAGAGTGTTAAAAACCTAATAATTAAAGATATTTTCATTTATACGTTTTTCCATTTATACGTCGTTTTACGTCGGTCCCTTGAAAGACGTATAAACGGTGCTTTACTGTATAAAGATTTTAAAGATATATTCAGTATTGTGTTTGTTCTTTGTGTAATTAAATTAATTAATTTTTTATTACACAAACTATTAATTAAATATTTCTTGATAAAAAAAATCTGCCTTATTTGAAGCCTATAATATGACTAAATAATTGTTTGTTAGTCCAGTAAGATATAATAGGTTTTTATACCTTCCTAATCATTAGGCTAAGCGCGCACTAGAGACTTTTGTCACGGCGACAGAGACAAAATTATCACCGTGGCTATTGCAAGAAGCTAGAGAGCGCGCCTTAGGCGACGAGACTCTTGGCCGATTTCCAAAAATCTATCATAGAAATGCATTGCTCTCGAGTGACCTAGCGTTTATAGTCGCCGCGACAGAAGTTTCTAGTGCGCGCTTAGCCTTAGAAAGGTAACCAATGTTAATTTAAAATATAGGTAGGGGAAAGTCGGACAAAATCGGGACCACAACATTATTTGTTGAATATTCCCTTAATGTGTGATCAAAATCGTCGAAATTGGGACTAAAACGATAAAGTGGTTCTTTATGAAGAAGAAAAATTACAAATACATCATAACCAATAGCAATTAGATCATAAAAGCTCATTTTTCAGATGAGTAAAAAGTCCCGGTTTTATCCGACCTATAGGTCGGATAAAACCGGGAATAATGTAGAATAATCAAAATCAAATAGTAACTTCGCAAAAACATTATTTATTAAAGAAAACTTGCTGGGTATGACATTCCAAACTTATAGAATTTGAATCTATATAAAATTTTCATCAAATAAATAATAATTTTAGTTACCTCCTTAGGGGAGAGAGGGGTAATAAGATTCAAATGGTTAATAAAAACCATTCAAAATTCCACAGGATTCTCCTTTAAGTTTATAAAGATGATTTTTTACAGAATGTTTGCATTTTTAAAAGCTTTCTTTGAAAAAATAATGCACACGAAAAAATAATAGTTTTTTTAAGGTTGGTTCCACTTCCTTCCTATAAATTAAGCACTACCTATTTCTTCGAATTTGAATGGTTCAGGAAGTTTATGAAGACACCCTTGAACCTACTCCCCACCCCCTGTGTTTCAATATTGTTTTTAATTAATTTCACGGAAAATAAATAGAAAAAACGACTTCATATTTTAATTTTCTCACCATAACTTAAATTAAAACGTAAAATTGATATAAACTGTCGATCGATTTCCTTATAAATTATTCAATCTTCCCGGTTTTATCCGATTACGCACATCTCGGTTTTGTCCGACCACACCATTTGGAAGAAATTTTATTCTAGCGTTGATCAAACAACTCTACACCAACAAAAACTTTTTATAATAAGTTTATATTATAACCAGTGGCGGCTCCTCCTTAGGAGCTGTGGGGCTTTAGCACCCCCTACCAAAATTTCCCGAAATTCCAATTTTTATTTGCTTGACAATATTTTAAAAATCATCTTTCCCCCCTTTATTATTTGTCCTTTACAATTTGTCCTTTTACAATTCATACTCTGCTATGCCGTCTCGCCAACAGATTTCTTTCCGGGTCAATCAGCACCAGCAAATGTAACAAACTTGGTATAAAACACTATAGTCTAAGAGCCCGTGAACCCCAGACCTTCGTTATTTTGTAAAAGCTGAAAACTTGTCAGCGCATGCTCCCAACTCAGGTAAGAACGATGGACCATTATGAAGTTTGGGTTACCCTGGCTTTGGCAGGTAAACGGTACTAAAGGTGTGTAAAATACCGATCTACTTTCGTCAAATTGTAAGGTATGATTTTTTGGTATTACCTTCATAATATTATAAAAAATCACGTCATTCATTCCCAGACACTTTCCATAGTGGCAACCCCTTGCCAGACACCCCTAATGTTCATGAAATTATAATTCTACTTACGTTATATTGTAAAAGCTGATTTTTATATATAATACTTGGGTAATAGTTAGATAATGTTTCCTCATTAGCCAGACATTTTTGATAGTTCCAACCCCTTGCCAGACAAGCATGTAGGGTAGCTGTAGAGCGAGCGCGAGACAGTATCCTATGGATGGGTGCGAGTGAGATGGCATGATTACAATGACTTATGCAAATTAACTTTTTGGCACAGATTTATACAACTATTAATCTGTGTAAATCTCAAAAACATCTCAAGAAAAGACATTCGATGCTACAACTACATAAGTTTTTTTTAGTTTTTTAATCTATTTTTCACGCAAAAATAATAGTCCACTGAAAATAGAGTTGAACCTCGGACAAATTGCAATAAAAGGTTTCTCAACGGTTTTCACTTAGGAATGACCTCAATAATAACATACTAAAAATCGGCCAAAATCGGCCGGGCGGAAGTTTATTTTTTTTCTCTCTATATTAAAAAAAAGTTACTGTCACCGCCGCCGCTGCCGCCGCCGCTGTTTCAGAAAATTTAATTTTTCAACTATTTGAACTCTCATATCGCAAAAACTACTAGATAGAAGTTTATGAAATTTGAAATATTTGTAGTGGAATATTTGGGGCACATTCTAGAACAAAAAGCTAACTGATGTGATAATTAGTTCTGGGGTATTTTTAAGGTCAAAGTTGAAGTTTTTCTTTTTTCGCCGGTAATCCAGTTCAGCAAAATCTATCAGCAGCAGAACTATGATTTTTTGCAACCTAATACTCTGAAGTATGTAGATGTGCACTACGTTGCCCTTTTTTCAAATTTCGAATTTGGTTTAGAGGAATTGATTTTTTAATTTTCGAAATTTTTGACACTTTTTCGTTTTTTTCTACCTAAAATGAAAACTAATCACGGTATCAATATGATTTTTTAAGCACTTATATTCTTATTTTTTAGAAAGAGATTGGCTTTTAATTCTTTACAAAATTCTAATTAGTTTTGGAATTATTAAGCATCAAAGTTTCATTTTTTTCACTGTTTTCGTAGGTCTTAATCAGACGTGTTTAATGGTTTTAAATTTTATATTTGCCTGTTCACTAGATTGTCGCGAGCACGGATATTTAAATTCAAAAGTTTTTTGAGGTGCACATTTTTGCTCTAAGTTTGCTAGCGATACACCCTAGTATACACTCTCGCGCTCGCTCCTACAGCTACCCTACATGCTTGTCTGGCAAGGGGTTGGAACTATCAAAAATGTCTGGCTAATGAGGAAACATTATCTAACTATTACCCAAGTATTATGTATAAAAATCAGCTTTTACAATATAACGTAAGTAGAATTATAATTTCATGAACATTAGGGGTGTCTGGCAAGGGGTTGCCACTATGGAAAGTGTCTGGGAATGAATGACGTGATTTTTTATAATATTCTGAAGGTAATACCAAAAAATCATACTTTACAATTTGACGAAAGTAGATCGGTATTTTACACACCTTTAGTACCGTTTACCTGCCAAAGCCAGGGTAACCCAAACTTCATAATGGTCCATCGTTCTTACCTGAGTTGGGAGCATGCGCTGACAAGTTTTCAGCTTTTACAAAATAACGAAGGTCTGGGGTTCACGGGCTCTTGCTCTACTAGCTCTATCATATCAAATCAAAATATCAAGAATTTACCATGCAAATATGTTAGGAAGAATGGGGCTGCTGTCTCAGCAGCCCTGACCAAAAGAATAATAGCTTTTTCTCTTGAGAGTGCTGTGGAAAACAAACTGAGGGAAGAAGAAAAATATTCGATTTCTACTACTAATAAATCACATTGGCTTTTTAGCTTTTCTCACTCCAACGCTGTTTTAATTTTTATTTATAGCTTCTTTTTTTCATTCCAACAGAGAGAAAAAATATTTTCGGATGTTTCGGCAAGTCAATAAAGATTTATGTTTACTTTTTTGTAGCCACGTTTTTATTTCTATTTATAATGAAAAAATTGAATTCGAAATGTAGATTTTTTCTACCATAATATTATTTACTGGTCTTATTTCAATTTTAAATTAATATATAGTGACATTTAATTGTTAATATACGAATTAAGTAAATGTATGATTTTGCTCTATGATCTTTTTATTTTCTTGTTAGTGTTCATTTACTCAATTCTAAAATTTAAAGACTTTGAATCAGGTTTAATAATACTTATTAATAATTTGTTCTTAATAATACATTGATTTATTTCACATTAAATCGCTTGAAATACGTTGCCAACTTGGTACCGCAGGAGCAGCACCCCTTATAATTTTACCTTCGAGCCGCCACTGATTATAACAAGTAAATAATGAGGTATCTAGTATAAGCTGTACTTACCTAAACTAAATCCGAAGGTATTTAGGATCGGGGGCGCAATGTGTCAGACGCTTATATGTTAAGATTTTGTGGTGAAATTTCAAAATGCTTCCCTCAGCGAGAAGGGTTTGAAAATATACTTTCTTTCCACTTGACAGTCAGTGCGCATGCCTGGAAGAAGTTCTAGCAGTTTCAGCCAGATATCACCTATAATCAAGGATTAAAGCTTAATACCCTGTTTTGTCCACCTACCCAGTTTTTTCCACCTTTCCCCTACTCAGATTTGAGTAATTTTTACTTATTTTTGAGACTGTCGTTTTAAGAGTGTGTTTCAAAGTGCTAAATAAGTTGCGCAAAAATGTAAAAGATTCCCACTGTCGAAGAACCAATGAACTGAAGAATGAGGAAACAATCCTGTTTTACAGTGCAACTCGAATAGTTCGGTGAGGAGGGAAGCACTGAAACTTCAAAAGTAACTTTATCTGAAACTTCAAAAGTAAAGAAGCTCCATCGAGCTCCCTCTTCTACCTGTAATTCCAGATTCACTGAAATGATTAAAAATATTACTTTCTATTTTTCGACCTATCAGCAAATGTTTCTATTTAAGAATAATTAAATTTTTTTCTGAAAGCGTGGTTTACTCAAAGATATGCAGAATGTTTATTCTAAAACAGTTTAGGAAAAGTACCGACGTTTCTGTTTGGATTTCGGTAATGATGTTATAAACATAAATGTGGCAAAACATTATTTTAATTTCAAACTTCGATGAGTAAAGCCTAGAATCATATTTAATTTTTGAACAATAATTTAACGGAAAGTTCGTGAGACTAAAACTTCAAATTAAAGACGCTTGAGTTATCCAAGTTGCACTTTATTACAAAACACTTTGTAAAAGGTAAAATATCTTTCCAGTGAGGAGCTTTGTACACGCTAGAGTTTTCACTGAATGATAGCACTTAATTTCCTGAGGACGAGATAGGGCGGGGAAAACAAGGATGTTAAGAGCCGCCCAACAAAGGCGCTTTTCGGGGCGCCGATAGAAAAAGCGCCCAATAAAGGGCGCTTTTTTGCGCCGCTGTGCGCCAAGCATTGTCGAATGTGTGTCTCCGCAAAATATGACAGAAATAAAAAGCAGCGGGCGCCCGAGAGGGCATTAATAAAAGGAAAGTGAAAAAGCTTTGGATCGGAAGTTTTTTCGGGCCTAAGAAAAGGGTGAATAGGGCTTTTTAACGGAAGAAAGAGGGAATCCATTACGGAACACGCGCGGCTTGCCCGGGGCGCTGCTCCAGCTGCAGCCCTCCTAAGTGGGACGATTTCTGAAACTGCACCTTGCGCCGCCGCATATCTGTCTACCTTGCGACCCCTGCTGACTCTCTCTTCGCGTTTGCCTAATTTTTTGACTGAGGGATCTTCGCGTGAAAGGTGGGCGAGTGGTATTGACAAACAGGGCTCTTATTGGTGTGATTGGATTAGCTAAGTGCTCCGGGCGCCCTAGGTGGTGGCTTGGCGGGGATTGTGGTGAGGTAATCGGTCGGGAAGACTGCTAGGGGTAAGCTTGTTTGTTGAGTGGCTGAAGAAAGGGTAGGGGTCTTTTTCAGGGACTTCAGATATACCTTTTAAGCTGCTTTTTTTGGGAAGAGGTGGGAATGAAGCTAAAGATGCATTTCAACTGTCGAAGAAGCTCGATTTACTATAAGGAAATTGTGGTTTGTTTTGGAGTACCTATAAAACAACATAGTTAATAAGTTAATAGCTAAGTTATAGGTGGTATGAGTAGAGTTTGTAAGGTAGACCGGGCTAATATTTTTTTTGGTTTGATAGTAGGATTTGTGAAAAGTGGTAAATTCAGTGATAATCTGTTTTTGGTTGGGAAAACTTTTTTATAAGCCCATCACGCATATCCTTCAAGGTTATAAAGGAAAAAGAGCAATTAATGGCACCCTCTTTTGTTTTCGACATAAATCGTCTTTAATTTGTTAAAAAAATTAGATTTTTTTGCAGACTTTTGGACTGAAAAGTAATACTAAATGATTGAATTCGAAATAATAACTAATATGAATTGAATCACCAGTTTTAAAAAGGGGTAAGTCCAAAAAATGACAAATGGGATTTTGTGCTCAAAACAATCTCCAAGCTTTGCTCTACACATGAGGGGAAAAGGGGGGAAAATAGTTACACCCCTATAGAGGAAATATAGCCCCTTGAAGTTGTGAAATCGATGTCCATTCATTATATTTTTTCAGTAAATTTGGAATTCAGTAAATTTGTCTTTCTGTTTTTATTCTTTGTGGTGTAAACTAGGCAAAAATAAAATTTATTTTTAATTTTAAAAGTGTTTTCAATTTGTTTTTATCCAGGGAATGTTTAACTTCATTCATATTCACTTACTCCATTGATACTGCTTTAATGACTCAGTTTCATAATAAATTTTAAATTTTATTTGTCTCAATCTTTCTAGATATCACTTTTGTGTTGTGAACTAAGCAGAAATATATAATTTAAACGTCAATTTGAGTGGTTTTAAAATTTTTCTTCACTTGAAATTTCATAAGGTTGACAAAGGTAATAAGCCAATCAACTCTTTTTTTAACTGTAAAATGCTTTTGAATAAACTTATAGTACTATTTGTTTCGATGATTGCACTTTTTTCTAAATAGCGTCATGAATTTGTAGTAAATTTCTTATTCCTTTTTCAAACTGACGATTCAATTATTCTGGATTGAAAATGACAATTTACAAAATGCTTCTAAAAAGGCTTTTGAAAAAATGGTGTGGAAATACTGAAGTTGGATGGAACTACCCCATTTGCTTTTTACTACCCCACTCTCCCGTACATTGATTCAGAGTGAAAGGGCAGAAGTCTAACAAGAGCGGATTTTAACTTTACAATATGAAGTTCATTTAGTCTGACTGTAATTAAGTTTTGAAACCCAACAAAGAACTAGACAGAGTATGTAGCTTATAATACAAACATGGCAATACATAATGTAAATAAATAAATTTTCTTTTCAAAATTGTGATGACCCATGATAAACTTATGAACTCAAAATTAATGGGGTGTGTGAAAAAAGGTGGTCATATATTTCAAGAAATTCTCTTTAAAGAAGTTTTAAATAATTTTTTAAATTTTAGAAACAACTTTTAAATAATCTACAGGACATCTTTAGAAAAAACCGACACATTAAAGATAAATGCTTCAGAAATATTTTGACTTTCAGTCAATTAATCTAACATTTTTATATTTCATTTTGTTAGTTGGGCTCTTACTCATGCAAAAGATTAAGTCAGCACATTACCTAGAAAAAATGGTAAATGAAATATACTCTCTTTATCAATAAAAAATTATTTATAACCCGGCCATCCTAAATTAATGAATATGTGGGAACAAGAGGTTGAGTGAAATAACCTTTGAATTATTTCTTGTTAAGTCACGTGTTAAGATCTTTCGTTATGTGTTCAGAATTGTCGACCCTTAAAAAAACGTTTATTAAGAAAAATTGAATCATTACCGAGAAATTTACTGAAAACATTGAATTATGTCAACTTGTTCCTATTTTAAAGAGACCACATTTAATAGTAATCAAATTAAAAGTAATTGTGACTAACTACTTTCAAATTGAAGATTTTTTATGTAGTTTTGTTCAATGGTTATATTTTACGTATAATTTTTAATATCGTAATTTTTATTATTGCCTATTAACTAAAAATATTTCTGTGCGTGCTTGTAAGCCAATTATAGTAATTTCAAAACCGACCACCTGAAACAAGACACCCTCACCACCTGAAATGGGACAATTTCACATTACCGCCAGAAACGGTACTACATCAATCAGTGATGTCGTGAGCCAAATTTGGCACACGGCTCATCCCTGCAACACAATAGTATAAGGGATATCACTGCTACGTTCCCAAAGATCAAATTTCATAAACTAATATATTTATCATAAATTCCAGACAGGAGAATCACAGCGGTACCCCAGTGACATCATAATCACATGTGTGACTCTATGTGATTGTCACAAAATGATCGCATTTCTATTGCATGGTTGTTAGTGGTAAAGGGTAAAGAGATCCACTTTCTTCACCCTTTAGATCTGATTGTATTCAGAAGTTAATAGACTGAAATATAGTGTTTATAAATAGAGTTAAATTTAATAGATAGTTAACCCCGGGAAATATAGTTATTGAGATATTAAGTTAAATATGATGTTTCCCCTAACTTTAACCAATAAACCAACTGTTTATAGCGTTCCCCCGCAACGAATCAATATGCGACAGTGAATGGTGAAAAAAATGCTCCGAAATTGCAAGTGGATCTATGCATGCGAAATTTAGCGATAAAAGGCTTTCCTTGTAGATTTCATATCTATCTCTACAGATAGATAGATATGAGAAATACCGATATATTTCCAAGAAGGATTTCAATGGATTTATAGAAACGTTTTGAAGTATTGCGCGGAAATTTCGAGACAGGTCATACTTATAGGATCTTTGGCTATTTTTGTGATGTAAAGCGAAATATTTTATATCGATTGCTTTATCTGTGCATGTATCGATTTAGGTGTTTTCTCGCTTCCTCTGGTCCTTGGGGGTCCTCCAAATCTAGGGCTTTTTTTGAGGGATGGTTGCGACAAAAATTCTATTACGCCCATAGAAAAGATAGATGTCGGTAATAGAGCTGTTAAAGGATTTTTCGCTTGAAAATTGAAAAAGAAAAGCTCAAGCGACTGGTTGAGGGAGAATTTTTAGGGGTTATGGTTTTTATGTGGTCTTTGATTCGAATATTTTTCACATTTTAATGGGATATTTTGTTAGATTGATCGTTTCATGTCTGAGTTTATGATTAGTTTTGCATCTAGTATTTATGAATGTGTTTTGCAAATGTTAAAGGATTATTCATGTTAAAATGTTAAAGGTTTATTCATTCTGTTAAAAAGTTTAGTTTTCGGTAATTACATTAAGTTATCAGGGAAGAATGATATTGGATCAGTAGCTCAAAACGAAGTTATTTGCATTTGAAAATTGAATTTATAAAGTAAAATTAAATATCAAAGGTAAAAAAATTGATGTTGCATATTTAAATACATTTGAGATAAATTTATCGAAAGTATTTTATAATTATTTAACAATCGGTTTCTATTATTGAAAAAAAACCCCGGATCTTTCCTATATTTTTTACCCCTATTAGTTTTTTGGAATACGTTCCTAACTTGCAATAAAATTTCATTAAGGACGTATTAAGTTTTCAAAGTTTCTTTAATTTGAAACCTATGCTAAGGTAACGAAAAAGTATTGAAAGTATTCTTTCTTTATGAAAATTGTTTTTAAAATCTCAGATATATACCTACTAAGATAGGTTGTCTAAAAAGTAGTGAAGTAGAGGGATTAGAATAGATACACAGCTGTTGCACTCTTAAAATGACATTTTAAAAAATGAGTAAAAAATACAAAGATCTAAAATTATTCACTCTCTCTAGAAACAGGCTACATCGTAAGATTAGAACTAGGTCGGTCGACCCCCAATTGCAGTTACCTTAGTAGTGTTGTTAAAATATTGGATAAAGGTTCTTAAATAACCTGATGATAGATGCACTAAAATATGCTACCAAAAATTACTTTCAAACTCGATGTTCTCCTTCAACCCATGGAGGTAGGAATATAGGTGGAGGGAACATGATCCGAAATCGTTGAAGCCAAAAAATCCCAACTTAACTGTGGTAATGACTGGCGGCCATCTTGAGTAATGCATTGAATCAAGGTTAGTAGAGAGAGTAGGTTACGTACGTTTCAGGAGCGTAACGAGCCGTGCTAAATGCGCATGCGTTTGGACTTAGTGTACTGTATTTCACAATCCCTGCAAGATTTTTATACTTTATTAGCAATGCGCATCCATGTGGACTTGATTCTTGCTGTTTCTATAAAATATTTTAGCGAAATAATTTTATTTTCAATAAATTAATAATTTAAAATTTAAAAAAAAAATTAGACAAAGTAAAACATTTAAAAAACCACAATGAATTTAATTAAACAAGGAATTACTGTTAAACAAGAGCAATTAATTTTTGCAATTTTTAATGGAATAATAAAAATTAAAATTAAATTTACTGAAAATTAATAACCGGGCTCGAACCTACGACCTTCCGCACGCCAGGCAGACACTCTACCTCCACCCCATCCGGTACACGCTTACTACAATCCTAAATACTTTAAAACCACGCCTTTAACCCGAGCATGCGCATTTAGCAGGCTCGTTACGATCTTGAAACGCTTCCGAGAAACGTTGGCTCATTCGCTTTAACCACGTGATCTATAACGTGAGAGGGTGGCTAGGAGCTCGGCGCTGCTCGATTTTCTACTGCTCAATACCAAGGACTTTCAATGGGCAAATCTGATCGATTTAGTTTCTTTTTTTTTCGCTTATTTTTCCGGTTATATTGCTTATGCTACCTGAGTTAAAATACCCGGTTATAATATACCACACATTTTTCTTCCGTTATAACTGTTTTTTAGCAATTTAAACGTTTTTGGATATAATTAATCTCGCTTTGCTTATGCATTAGTTCTCATACTTATCATCACTCCTTTTGAAATTGTACAGCTTCTAAGTACAAAAATGTTGTATAATTATTATTTAATTTTATTACATATTTAAGAACCCTAATAACACAAAAGTCACAGTGACGTCACTATAACGTCACTGAGGGTCACACAAGTCACAGGTCACAGAGTGACTGAAATGCGTGTACACAAAGAGGTCACATTGTGACCGCCATCTAATAGAACTTGTGTGAACACTCTGCAACGTCATTGTGACTCCTCGAGGTGACCGTCACCCCTAAATCACCTCGTGACGTCTCTGTGATTTCACCGTGTGACCGATTAGTGACGACATGTTTTAGTAGGATTATATTGAGGTATTTCTGATTTCAAGTAAAAAATGCACTTAAAATAGCCTGAAAATACTTTACAATTTCAAACTTGAAGCAATTGTTAATTTATTTAAATTTTTCTAATTTTAGAAAAAATACGTGTCACCACCAGCATTAAAATCTCTGTCTAAAATATATAAATATCTGTAATGAGTTAAATCTCCAAAGGACCTAGAAGCAAACCTTTTCTAGTAGCTCAAGCTATATTTTGTATGCTAGAACAGTGGTCTTCAACCCCCGGACCGGTGCCGGTCCGTGGATCAAATGGTACCGGGCCGCGTGTCAACCATTTCATTGAAAATGAATTTAAATTCCTATAGTTTTATACTCCAAATTAATGAATGAAATGAATTATAAATCACTTTATATTTATTTTTTGGTGTAACAGTATTTTTTTGAAAGCATGTTTAAATGCAATTAAATTAAAATTAATAAATCAAAATATATAATCTAGAACAGGGGTGGCCAACCCAAATGTTGTTGAGGGCCACTTTGGAAAACCACAATACTCTCGCGGGCCGCATATAAAATTTTAGCATATTAGGTGCACAGAATGACAGTGCAGTGAATTGAATAAATTAGGTATATAAATAAGGGAGTTTCTTAGATCCTTTGCTTAGTTTGACAGATTCCTGAATAAAATATTCATTAAAAAAATTTACCTTAAGGAGCAACCCCAAGAATACCTTCTGTAGTATATCCATAGGAACTAAACAGGTGCCGTTAAAAAACACTTGGAATCACTCGAAACTATAAGGAGCCTGTGGCGCTTATAGAAATTTATTTCGAGAGGACCCAAATTTTCTCTAAAAATTGCAGCTAGATTTTTGCATCGGGAAAAAGTACACCCAAATCTTCCTCTCATGCCCCCATGCATATTTATTTGGTTCAATGCATAAATTAAAATATATTTTTAGTTAGGATTTGTACCTGACTGAACTGATATCCATAAAAAGTTGTGAACAATAGAGTTCCTAGTACTAAAGGGGGATCTGGGGGTCCTCCCTCAGAAAATTTTTTGGAAATACGACTCTAATTAACAGACTGTAACGTGTTTTGGTACACTTTGTCCGAATTTGGGGGACCTTTTAACTTACCCTAAAACTATAACTTTTGACTAAAAAAATTCTTGCAGACCACGAAATTATTTCAAAACGGGCCGCGGGGTGGCAAAGCCTGATTAAGAGGTATATGGGGGGTCGGGGGTTCTCCCCCTAAAAAATTTTGAATTTTAGTGAGCTAAAAAGTGTTTTGAAGCTACTTTTTGGAGAGTTTTCAGAGAGCTTCGCGGGCCGCACAAAATGACCAGGAGGGCCGCATGCGGCCCGCGGGTTGGCCATGCCTGATCTAGAATGTAAACAATCAACGCCCCCCCCAAAAGGCCGCATTAAAATTATCAAACGTTGACCGGTCCGTGGTGGTAAAAAGGTTGGGGACCACTGTGCTAGAATATCGCGGTTATTCTAGAAAGGTTAAAATTCAAGTCATTAGGTGACCACTAAAGGTTTTCTGAATGTAGACAAGTTAGCAATAAGATAAAGAATTAATCTGCCATGTATATAAACGGACAAAATAGAAAAATAAAATGGTGAATGACACTATTAGGGAGGAAATTACTATTTCATTATTAAGCATGGATTAAAGCAAATATATTTAAAAAGTTATGTAAGAGTAAGAAGATAAAGATTAATAATTTTTTTGGCATATATGCTTTAGGAAAATAAATAAATAGTGTAACTTCACCGCTAGGTCAGTGTGACAGTGTAAACTGATTTGCCCCGTTGTGGTGACTCGGCATCGCGGTCACGGTGTGACTCTTCACACTGAGACTACACAAAGAAGTCAAATTCAAGTCATGAGGTGACCACTGCACGGCAACGTGTCGAATACCAGTCACTGCGACTTCGCAGCCAAGTCATCAAGTGACTGCGACGTCACAATCAAGTCATCAAGTGACACTGCGACGTCACAACCAGGTCATCAAGTGACGTACACATCGTGACTACTCTGCGACGTCGCATTCGCGTCACGTAGTCACAATCTGGTTGTACTGTGACTTCACAAGGACGTCACGAGTGGTCACAGATTTTGGTCACAAATTGCGGACATTAAGCTGTCACTGTGACGTCCTGGTGACTTCACGGTCATGCCCGTGACCCCAAAGTGAAAGTCACAAACGAGTCACATATTGGTCACCTGGCTATTAGGGAAATACTAAGAAAAATATTAAAGTAAAATTAAAATCAGTTTATTCTAAAAATGAGGCAAAAACAAATCATTTTGCACTTTTTTCCCATGAATGAAACTTTTCAGACAAATTTGGATTAAACCTTTTTATTTAAATTTTTTAATTATCCCTAATTTCCAGTACAAATTTTTTGTCCTGCTGACTTAAATAAATTTGATATACTAGTTTCTATCAAGATGTGAAAATACCCTATACATTATCCACATGCCAATCAATAAAAAATTAATAGAACTGAGTAATGTTACATGTATTCCAATAATCATTCGTAAAAGTTTTAAATAATGTTATGCAACAAATCACTATAGTATTTTTGAATTCCTTTATGCATAATAATTAGTAACCCTTTGGTTGGGTTTTAACTAAAACATTAAAACTTTTGTTTTTATTACTTGGACATGTTTAAGATTTTTCTTGGTCCCTCTAACTTCCAATACAATCAATTTTACATTTTAAAATTGAAGTTTCATATTATTTTGCATTTTTTGGTTTTCCACTCAGTGTTTAATTATTCAAACTGAATATACAACTGTTATTTATACTGAACAAAAAAAACTTGTGTAAAAAGTGGAAAAATTTACTTTGAGAAATAATGAAAGAAGCATTTTGTGAATATATTTTTATTAAAAATTAAAACAACATCAACAATATTCCTTAATAAAATTTGAAAACTTAACAAAAAAAATCTAATATTCAAGAAACAGATTAACACAGAATTTAAAAATAGACATGAAAAAAAATTGCACGATACAGACTATTGATCAATTTACCTTGGAAGAGGCATCAGTACACCGGCATGTACATTATGCTGAAAATCCTTAACGATTAAAATCTGCAGTTCAGCAAAACTATTAAGTTACCCGATTCAAGAAGGCAATATTTCCTTTTAGAACATTAGAATTTAGTAGTCATGAAAATATTACACTTCCCTGACTAGTGATAAATTTACTTACCCAATTGATTGGTTGGTTAATTGACTTTTTATGGCGCATGGCCCACTGTACGGCATTTTGCACCAAACTTACCCGATTGAAGGTAATTTTCAGTTAGTAAAACAAACATAAGTACACAAAAAACATTTAAGATTATTTCTTATAAAATGCATTTTCTTAGTTTATTTTGTTTGGCTATAGGAGAATATTTTCTTTTTAAATTAGTATCCGGTTTGATTACAAAATTTAAGTCTTATAAGGAATCTTTGTTTAATAAAATAATTCTAATAATTTAAGGTGCACCAAATCTAGCTTTCCTCATACTATCGCAATCATAACATTCATTTGTAAATTTAAATGAATGGTCAATTGTCATATCTTTCAAACAACACAAATAATTTGATCGAGAGTTACTCCATAGTAAGAATTAATAACAAGTGAATATTTGAATAGTATAAAAGAAATAATTAAAACTAGCTCTACATGCAGCCCAATGGCAATGCCCTTTTGTTCAAGTGATTTAGCAACATATTCAGCAAATGTTTTGAAAACAAAAGTAAAAGTTAAAAAAAAGATATAAGCATTTCAGTTTACACCAATGATACAAATTAAAAGGGGAATAGATATATTAAAATTGACCAAGTTAATGTTGATTCAATAAGCAGAATTTATAAATGTTTGACTTTAGGAGTGAACACACACAATATCACAACAAATCATTGATTAACATTGAATTCAAAAGTTAACAAAATATTCAGAATTGAATTATGTTCAGTAAGAAACTTAATCGATATGCTGAAATCAAACAAAATACAAAAATGTATTATAATAACGGATTGTGAGAGAAATAACCAGATAAACAACAATCTTACAAAACCTGCTCAATGTCGCTATGGAAATGATTTCGCGCGCCTTTCACTGCCACCGTTTGACGTCACGGGCATTCTTTGTTTACATCGGATGAGCCAACCTTCTCTTTACTAACCTTGGCATTGAATATTTATCAAACTTAACAACTTTTCTCACAAACTATTACTGGTGACTAACTTCGTACTCCATGAAACTTTTACATGTTTATTTCGCACTCTTCAGAAGACCTCTTGTCTCTGAATAAAACATGAATAAGTAAAATGGATTGAAGGAAAATAATTTAAAAGGGATGCTCATATTTTATTTGAAAACTTAGTTTAGGAATTTTATATTTTAATTCAAAATATATAGTTTCATAGAACATACTAATACTTACCGATAAAAGTATTTTTTTTTCTGTTTTAAATATATGTTAATTTCAAATTGCATTACTCAAGATGGCGGCCAGACTGCACGGTTGCTTCAGCTTGAATAACGAAATTCTATTGAGATGTTCCCTCCAATTACTCCTAGCTCCATGTAGTAGGGTGTAGGTAGCTCCTGATCCTGTGTGTGTGTGTGATCTGTTTTTTCATATTAGATGTCCGGTTTAATAATAAATATGAATTCACAAACCTGTTATTTTTTGTGTGTAAATATGCGATATTAATATAGGGTTGGTTGGGGTAAGTGAGGCGGGCCCCTTTTAGACACAGTGCACGGCACATACAGATATTTTCGCTTCGTTGCAAAAATTTGCTATTTTCGAACATAAAAAAATGTATAATTTGAGTGGTGACTACTGACTCGCTTGAGAGTGAGTATTTCGGTTGCTTGAAAATTAAAAGAATTGGGTTATAAAAAGATTCATATCACATCGAGATTAACTAAGATTTGAAAGTGTCATTTCTCTCAGTGTGAAAAGTGTTTAATATAAATGCTCCAAACATGAGGTTTTCTCTTTAGCATTTTAAATGATAAAAATCCATTTTAAACAGTTTAGAAATCCTTTTAAGCAGGGTCCTATATTGAAATTTCACGATTTTATTGAAACTACTTGATGTATTATTAAAATTACGTAATTATTATTATGAAATTATTAAAAAATTCCAATGTATGAATTCTATAAAAACAAATTAAGCAGGAATCTTATTCGATTTTAAAGCAATCTCCTTTGCAGTTAAATACATAAAATATTCCTTGGATTGCAAAACTATCTAATGCAACATGGATAAATATCGATATCGTTAATCTATAGTATATATCAAATAACTTTTAATTTAAATATACACTGCACAGTCATTAGATTAAAGCTTTCGAAGCTCTTTCCCAGCCTTATTTAATAATGTTCTTCCAAATGCGGATTAGGGCTCCTAAAGTACCGAGATTTGCATTCAATCATTAATGAATTTCGCCGTAATAAGTCCCCATAAAAACTCCTAAATGCGATTGCTCAGACGCGATTCCCAAAATACTGAGAAGCGCAATTCCTTAGCCTGAAGCACTCTTTCACTGCTCCGTAAAAGCCCGGCATCAGAGAAAGAATGAATAAACCCCGCATTAATACTAATTATTGGGGAAAAAGTTAAGATACAGAAAAAATACTCCGTTGCGGGGTAAATAAATAAAAGTACTTTCTTTTAATCAATTAGAAGATCCCGAGTCCCGAAGAGCACAATATCACTTGGTGGCAGAGCTCATATTTAATGATTTGGAAAAACGCCTCAGTTTTCATTCTGGGCCAATTCGCTGAAAGGAGGTAGTAGGAGAGAGTGGTTTCAAGCCATTGCGTTGCGTTATTAATTTTTTGGGGAGAAAAAGTAATTTGGGTTTTGGAGGTTTTAATTTGGGGGATATTTGTAACTGAAAATTAAGGGTAGGGAGAATAGGGGTTTATGAAGGTTTTCTTAGGAAGGTTTAAAAATACAGAATAGTTTGAAAAGGCCTCCTGTTTTAGGTAAAAAAATAAGATATGAGATTTTCTTTATTTTCATAAATTATCTGTTTATAATAGTTATAAACATGGGTCAACTCAGCCCTTCATCCTTCCGGGGTCGATAAATGAGGACCAAGCTTTGCTTGGGGAATCAACTGGGGGTCCAGCGCCGGGCTAGCCACTCGGCCTGGCCACAAGCTAAGTAATTAGCACCACAGGCCCAAAGGCTACAAAAACGGAGATTGGCACCGCCTGATGAGCCACTAAATCCCGGGCAAACTTTGATTTGAATAGTTATAAAACTAAGTTAAAAACGCTTTTGAAATGCTAAGATCAAAAATAAAATCTTTAAAACCCACTTCCCTCACAAGCAACTTAACAGTGGCTTGTTAGTAGGGTAATTTAAAGTCAGTTATATACTTAAATATTTAAATGAGGATGTTAAAAATGCTTTTTCAGATGCTCGAAATCTAAAAAAATGATTAAAAACCTTTGTATACCCTGAAAAAAAATAAAATATTTAAAATTCATTTACCCTCACTACATTTTTTATCGGTAAGTTGTAAGTAATAAAGCTGTTGGAGTAATAAGTAATTATAACTAAATCATTTATAAAACTTTTTTTTGCAAACAAACGTAAAATATTATCGAAATCCATCTACGTAAAAATATATGATCATTAAAATATTTTTTTAAATGCTATGACTAAAAATATAAATATAAAAAAAATATCCTATTTCCTCGCAAACAAATTATCAGTAAGTTGTAAGTGCAGCAAGCAGCTTGTGAATACTCAGTAATTAAAATAATTCAAAACATTTTAAATGCTAAAAACAGAATAAAATCTCTAAAAAAATCCACCTACCCTCACTACCACAAACAATAAGTTGAAAGTAAGTGGTGTAATCAGCATTTATAATACATGGTGATTGAAAATGTTTTTTTGGAATAACCACAAGTCTTTAATAAGGTAATATAGTCTTAGGGTAATAACGCAAGCCCATCTACTCTCACATACAACTTATAGCCAGGAGAGGCGTAAAAAGCTACCCCAAGATGAAGAAAAGCGGGGGGGGGCGCAACAGGGCTGATTAAAAGACTCATCAAGGGCGGCGGGATCACTTGTCGCGCCTAATAGATTCCTCTAATTAGATGAGGCGGCCCAACAATGCCATGATGAGTGGTTGGGAACGAGCCACTTGGGCCTGCTCATATTTCCTCATCTGCGCGCTGCGCTATTACCCCCGAATCCATCACGGGTAATATTCCGCGATTTCGCATTTGTATTCCTGCCAATAATCGTCGCGTCGAAATGGGGGATGCCCCTCCAGGGACACGATCGGCGGGTTTAAAACCACTCGCCCATTTTTCTTCCCATTGACAGAGCTCTCCGCCGAGTGATTCGAGGACATGCCGGGCCGGTCGGGGATAGAGCGCGCGTAAAACGGCTCCCTTCGTGGTCGAAAGAGGTGGAGTTCCATCATCCAAAGATTCAAACCGTAAAGAAAAGGAGATAGAAACAAAAGAAGTACTGGAGCCAGGGCCGTATTCAAACCCCTCCTGAAAATTTGAGATGAATTTTTATATATTGTTTTTTCTTCTGAAAATTACGTGACTTAAAATGAGCGGCCCTCTTCAGGTGTAAGCAAAGATTCTTGAAATAAGACAGAACCCTACTTTTAAGGGTAATTGTTCAAAAAAGTTTTCTGAAAGAGGACCTCCAAATCCTCCACAAAATTCGAATTCCTTGAAAAAAATTAAAACACCACTTTCAGGAGCAAAATTCCAAAAATTTTCTGGAGTAGGTAAATAACCCCAAACCCCCTCCAAATTTGGCCACCTATAAATGTTACGGGAAATGTGATAAATGATAGATCGGGCATTATTAATAATGCCCGAAGTGGAGCAGGGCAATGTGATAAATTCAATGGCATTTATCAATGAAATTTATCACTTTGCCGCTTTGCCCGCCTCCACTCTGGGAATTTTTAATAATGCCCATTAATCACTTTGCCCGTAACATATATACTGTTATCCAAGAAAATTCTGCCACTTCAATGAGCGGAGTTCTTTGGGTGTAGGGGAGAATGGGGTAATAAGAAACAGGGGTAATAAGAAAAATTTTATTTGCCGCTTTGTGTGCGGGCCTAAAAATCTGAAAAAAATCACAGAATATCTTTAAGACATACTTTATATTCCATAACAATTTTATCTTTTTAAAAAAATTATTTTAGTGAAAAATTCCCATTTAAAGGTGACGCGGCGAGCAAAATAATACGTAAAGACAGACCTTTTAAACTATTTCAATTTATCTTGTTTTTGCTATTAAATTATTATGGATTTTTTTAATGAGCTTTTTAGGAGGTTAAAGAGGCTATATAATTCACTTTTTGTTCTCCAATTTAAGGTTGTGAATTATTCTTAAAAGTACCCTGTTTCGTATTACCCCATTCAAACAAAACTATGGGGTAATAAGAAACAGGAAACACTGGCATTTTTATCCATGAAAATTTATTTATTCAATTTTTCTCTTTATTATATTAATATTTTATTGTTCTTAGTTCATATATCAAGTTAAAATTTTAAATTCAATTAAGTTTATTTTTACTTCATTTTCCTGAAAACGGTGGGTAGAAAGACAACTTTTACTCACTGTTAATCTATTGAAAAATTTATAAAAAATTCGATCGACATTTTATATCAATTTTGCGTTTAAGTTATGGTGTGATTAAAGTAAACTATTAGTCGTTTTTTACTTTCATTTTTCTGAGAAATTAATTAAAAGCAATATTGAAACACAGGGGGTGGGGGAAATAGGTTCGAGGGTGTCTTCATAAACTTTAAAAATATTTTGTTGATTTTGAGGGAGAATAACCTATTAGTATCACAAAACACCATTTAGTTTAGTTTTGTCATGATTTTCAAATGTTTTATATAAAAATATAGGATTGTTTAAAGCTTTCAGCGTGTAACATTTTTAGCCTAATTTGTAACTGGGAGTAGAGATACTTTCGATAAAAATTTTTGAAAATTATTGGGGTTATAAAATACTCCTTAAATATTATATTAATACCTTCATTTGATTTTTAAATTTTTTAATTCGTAAAATAACTGGCTTGTTTCTTATTACCCCTCGTGGAGTTACAAAATTCAGTCTCTTGGGGTAACAAGATACAAGTAAAAAATCCCCTTTCCCTTATGCTTAGCAAGAGCATTAATTTTTCAAAGAAAGCTGGTAATGAAATAAACATTCTTTGAAAAAAAATCAGCTCCTAAACTTCAAAGAAAATCCTGTGGAATTTTGCATGTTTCTTATTACCCCATTTGAATCTTATTACCCCGCTCTCCCCTAATCTATAAAGAGTCTCAAAATGAGCTAAAACATTATTTTGAGGGACGAATTTCAAAACTGTTCTGGGGGAGGACCCTCCAATTTTACTTAGAATACATATTTTTTTACACAATTTCGAAATTTAATGCACCAAAATCAAATCTAAATCGTTAAGTATAAAAGTAGTTTTAAGGAGGTGTTTCAGAAAAATATGGTGAGTCGATACCACCCCCGAAACAAAAGACTGGTCACGGCCTTGACCGGAGCCCTAATATATTACATTACTGCGCATCTTAAAAAATAGAAAATAAAAATGATAGTCATGTTAAACCAGGCGTGGATCCAGCAAGGCTTCAAAGGGGGTACTTTTCCAAACTCTCACCTTTGCCTTTTACAAAAAATGTCAAATTGTTGGGAATTTTCAAACGAATTTTCTAAAGTATCACCCAAGATCCCCCTATGGAACCGCTGCTGGGGGTATAAAGGCCTCCTCCAGAAAACTTTTTGAAATTTAAATAGTAAAAGTAGGGTTTTAACTTATTTTGAGAACATTTATGAGTACAAGGGGGCACTGTCCAGAGTGCCTCCCCTTGAATCCACGCCTGTGTTAAACTCAAAACCAGTTCCAAATTTTTATTTGCCAGTTTTAAAAATCCTTATTTCTTAATAATATTTTTTGTTCTAAAATATAGAATCATTTCGCCAATCAAGATCGCCAATTCCTCAACAGAGATGATACCTCAATTATTCTGAAAAATACTGAAGACAACTCCTATCCTAAAAAAAATTAGAGAATGGTTTTAGAGAGGTGTGAGTTATGTTATGTCACTGTTTAAGTTCTGCTTTTTGTGCGAAATATTTTCATCATAAATTAATCCTTATTATCGGAATAAAACCATATCGCTCAATCCTAATCATGATTTTTTATCATAAAACTCAAAATTGATTTATTATGGCAGGTTTTGGTGACCAAGCGTTATCAACACACCCTGCATACAAGGAAAGCAAGTTCTTACTTGCAGTTGACAGATCCCTATCATCACGCTTCATGATTCGCTATACATTCACCGAGAATGGATTCTGGTGATTAAAATATTGAAAGAAGAAGAAATGAATACCTGTAAAAAGTATTACACTATGTTATAATTTTATTCGAACTTTTAACTGGTAACTAAACCACGGAGAACAATGTGAAATAAAGTGTATAATCTACAAAGACTGCTCCGAATCTTTATAACAAACCCTGCATACAAGGAACACAGGTTCCTACTTGCGGTTGAAAAATCCCTATCATCACGTTTCATGATTCGCCATACATTCACCGAGAATGGAATCTGGTGATTAAAATATTAAATTGAATGAAAAGAAATGAATTTCTGTCAAAAAGCGAAAGTATTACACTATGTCCTAATTTTATTCAAACTTTTTACTGGTAACTAAACCACGGAGAACAACGTGAAATAAAATGTATAGGGGAAAGTCGCCCAATATGGGACAAACTTTTTTGAATCGAATTTATTTTTTTCTGAAAAATGCTATAATAAAACTTTAAGTGGCCTTATACATTTTTTTCAATACTAATTCGAAATCAAGTTTTTTTTTTATGAAAAAATTAATTAATTATACAAAAAATGCATTTTAATTAAAATTCAAAAGTTGCCTAATATGCGATACGGGTCGCCTAATATGCGATACAAGGTGTTCCCAATATGAGATAGTCTCATTTTGGGAATAAGCATCAAAATGGGAATTAACTCTCTTTATAATATGGCTAGTTTATTGTGCAAAATATACAAAGCAGCTACTTTTTAGCACAGAAAGACTAAATAGAGTTACACTAATAGAGACACTTTAAAAATTAAGCAAAAAAGGGATTTTTTCCACAAAAAATAACAATAAATTGACTTTTACTAAAATTAATTAATTGTTTATAAAGCAAATCTTGCAAAACAAATAATTATTTTGAATGTCTCCACAATCTTTATGGTACCATAGAAAACATTTCTAGCAAATAGCCCATTTCTCCAGATGGGAGTCTTCAGACAACCGCAAAAAGCAGATATGACATTCTGGATCTGTTAATTTGGAAGAATCTGTAAGCGAATTTCTAGACGCAGATGCAGTAGGTAATTTTGCTAAGGTTATTGACTGAGAATAGGTTCCTGATTGAATAGATGATTTTATAAATACCCCTGAAGTTTCCAGCCGACTCTTTTTCTTCATTGAATGGGTGAGGAATTTTATTTCTTACTGCCAACTGGTAGGCAATACGTTTTATGTCGGTAATTCTTAATCTAAAATAATGGTCGGACATATTTATGCAATATTTGGCAAGTTTGAAAAGACCAGCTTTCTTCCAAGTTTAGATTTTATAAGATCTTCAATGGATCTTCCATCCTTGATGAATGATTATAGAAGGAAAATATTCATTTAGGTCTTAAAATTACTACTCATACACTGATAACAAAAGTTAAATAAGGCTTTCTGCATTTTTGATTGATTTTTAAACCAAACAAGGACGGATTTCATTGAAAGACGACTGGGACTGATTTCAATTTGATCAGAAAGTCGTTGTTTTACAACACAATTACATACTTTCCTTCTGATCCTAATAAGACCCTAATTCCTTGCAGTAAACAAATCTGAAAAATGAGTTCTCAATATGAGATATCCCATTTTAGGAACCTTGAGAATATCCCATATTAGGATTCAGCTCTTTTTTTAAAAATCTGCCAAAAATAATTAATGGGCCGAAAAATTAAAAAAAAAGATGCATGAATACTAAAATTTGGATCAGTCTGAGAAGAAACAAACAAAAAATTTAAAAAAACAACTGCCCGTTTTTGCTGTACAGGTCCTCCAAAACCTCTCCTAAAAGTTTTCCATGTTCTTCAAAGTTATTAGATGCTCGTGAGAAAGGAGTTAAGTCCTTACCTTCCTAATTTTACTTTTGGTTACAATTAATTAGTCTAAATAATTAAGAAATGCCACTCATGGATCGTGACACTTTCGGATTTTAAAGATAAGGGGGTGCGCCATATTAGGAACCTATCCCACATTGGGCGACTTTCCCCTAATCTACAAACCCTGCATACAAGGAACGCAGGTTTTTACTTGCGGTTGAATGATCCCTATCACCTATCATCAAGCTTCATTATTCGCTATAGGGTCAATCCATATCAAGTGATCCAAAAAAACTAAAATTGGTCGCTCGACCATTTTATAATCGAATGATTTTTTGTGTGTTGATTCTTATATCATTAGAGAGTCCAAAACCAGAAATTCTAATTTTTTATCTTTATTTGAATTTTTATAGCAGCCATCGATGTTCTACGGAACAGCGATTGTAAGGGTTTACGTTAACTAGCGTTATTCCTAAATGGTTTAACCTAAATTCATGGAACAAAAGCAATTTTACTCAGAAAGATACAGGCTTTATGATGGTAGAATCAAATATAAGGGGTATTGAGTCCCAATTAGAAAAAATCCGCCTCAAAGTCGAGCTTAAAGAAGGTCCTTTTTCACTTTTCAAGCGCATATTTTTGTTAAAGGAACTATTATTTTTCTATTTTTTTTCTTGAGGAAGGTGTAGTATGCTTCCTAAACTTTACTTTTAAAAATTTGACTTCGGTATTCGTTTATTTTTAGAGTTAAGAACTCTCAAAATCAGATCATTTCAAAAAATTCACCACTTTGACCCCCAATATCTCCGGTGGAACAAAGTTTAAAAATCTGAAATTGTTACTGGTTAAACCTTTCTAGGGTATAATCCTGTTCTATAAAGACCGTCTTTGGTATTTGCTTACAAGTCGAGTTACAGGTCCTCGAAGTTGCCATAAAAACGCTCAATTTAACGGTTTGAAAAGTGCAATTTTAGTTCGAAGGCTCACCACTCTATTAATTACAATTAGGTTTATTTGATTTTTCATTGCTTTTTTTTATTTCTGTGAGGTGGCTTTAGATTCTGTAAGGGTTATTAAAATTAGAGCAAATTGAAAAGAGCTGTGGAAACTCAGTGTTCTATGTAAGTACTACAACAATTTCTTAAAATTAAAAACATATTTTTTCCCGGAAATGTTGTTATCCTTTCAAGGAACATAAAAAACCTTAAAAAAGGACTTCGCAAAATAACTATTGAAAATTTAACAAAAAATAACAACAATCTCTTTGATTCCGGGAAAGTCTGTGCCGAAATTGCTTTTCCAAAGTTTTTGAGAATCCGAAGCAACATTGACTGTTGTCAATCAGAAGATAGCACTGATGAATTCTTTGATCAATTCTTTTGAGACGGCATGAACAAAATTCCCCCCAGTGTAAGTGCAGAAACCAGTCAAGCGACGTCGTTTGACCTGTTTCTGCACTAAAATTGAAATTTAACATGCTGGAAAACTATTTTAAAATAACGTTATTTTTATTATTCTTACTTTAAAATGTGCGTGTACCCCTACAAAATCCCATGACACCAATAACTCAATTTTGAAAAAGTGACGTTTGACACGTTTCAGAATTAAACGATTCAATGAGGTATTCTCACAGTTTGAGATTAAATTTTATTAAAATACTAGATAAAAAACCATGAAGAAAGACGTTTACATCAAGTATTTTCGTAGCCTAGTTTCTGAGATATAAATTTTTGAAAATTCGTTTTTTATTTGGGCGCGAAAACACTAGAATCACAAATCATGCGCTGTGAGGTCACTTCCAATAGTAGCCCGTTTTCCGATCACGTGAAAACAGTAAACACAATGGTTTTCATGCGTTGTGATGTCCCATCCAATAGAAGCTCGTTTTCTGACAACGTGATTTTTTGACTTTTTGACAAAAATAAAATTGAATTTTAAATTATTTAAAAACACATTTTTGAACTTAAAAATCAGAAATTTGGGACTTTTAAACCATAATGTATCAAAAAAGTATAAAATCAAGCAAATACCTCACTCATACAAATTTTCATCAGAAATCAAAACTGTAGAAAATGCAATGAGAAATCAAACAAACCTAATTGTAATTAATAAAGTGGTGAGTCTTCGAACTAAAATTGCACTTTTCAAACCGTTAAATTGAGAGTTTTTATGGCAAATTCGAGGAACTGTAACTCGACTTGTAAGCAAATACCAAAGACGGCCCTTATAGAACAGGATTATACCCTAGAAAGGTTTAACCAGTAACAATTTCAGATTATTAAACTTTGTTCCACCGGAGATATTGGGTTTCAAAGTGGTGAATTTTTTGAAATGATCCGATTTTGAGAGTTCATAACTCTAAAAATAAACGAATACCGAAGTCAAATTTTTAAAAGTAAAGTTTAGGAAGCATACTACACCTTCCTCAAGAAAAAAAATAGAAAAATAATAGTTCCTTTAACAAAAATATGTGTTTGAAAAGTGAAAAAGGACCATCTTTAAGCTCGACTTTGAGGCGGATTTTTTCTAATTGGGACTCAATACCCCTTATATTTGATTCTACCATCATAAAGCCTGTATCTTTCTGAGTAAAATTGCTTTTGTTCCATGAATTTAGGTTAAACCATTTAGGAATAACGCTAGTTAACGTAAACCCTTACAATCGCTGTTCCGTAGAACATCGATGGCTGCTATAAAAATTCAAATAAAGATAAAAAATTAAAATTTGTGGTTTTGGACTCTCTAATGATATAAGAATCAACACACAAAAAATCATTCGATTATAAAATGGTCGAGCGACCACCTTTGGATCACTTGATATGGATTGACCCTATACATTCACCGAGAATGGATTCTGGTGTTAAATAGTGAAAAAGAAGAAAGGAATACCTGTCGAAAGTATTACACTATGTCCTAATTTTATTCAAACTTTTTACTGGTAACTAAACCACGGAGAACAATGTGAAATAAAGTGTTGGGGAAAGTCGCCCAATGTGGGATATGTGCTTAATACGGCGCACCCCCTTATCTTTAAAATCCGAAAGTGTCACGATCCATGAGTGGCATTTCTTAATTATTTAGACTAATTAATTGAAACCACAAGTAAAATTAAGAAGGTAAGGACTTAACTCCCTTCTCACGAGCATCAAATAACTTTGAAGAACATGGAAAACTTTTAGGAGGAGTTTTGGAGGACCTGTACAGCAAAAACGGGAAGGTGTTTTTTAAAATTTTTTGTTTCTTTCTTCTCAGACTGATCCAAATTTTAATATTCATGCATCTATTTTTAAATTTTTCGGCCCATTAATTATTTTTTGGAAGATTTGTCAAAAAAGAGGTAAATCCTAATATGGGATATTCTCAAGGTTCCTAAAATGGGATATCTCATATTGAGAACTCATTTTTCAGATTTACCTTAAATTCCTTTTAGCCATTCTTGATTTGTTTACTGCAAGGAATTAATGTCTTATTAGGATCAGAGGGAAAGTATGTAATTGTATTGTAAAACAACGACTTTCTGATCAAAATAAAATCAGTCCTAGTCGTCTTTCAATGAAATCCGTCCTTGTTCGGTTAAAAAATCTATCAAAAATGCAGAAAGCCTTATTTAACTTTTGTTATCAGTGTATGAATAGTAATTTTACGACCTAAATGAATATTTTCCTTCTATAATTTTCTTTTTTTTATTCCCCTTAGCATATCATAAATTTTTTGTATTCAATTTATATTTTCTTTTTGTTGTTAAATAAAGTTTGATTGATTGATAATTCAAGTATCAAAAATGCTATATCTGTTCATCAATTTACTGAATTATTTGTAGAGAAGGGTTTCCTTGGCATTAAAATACAAGGCAATAAAAACTTATTTCAAATAGAAAATATTACAATCGTAGCTATTTTCGAAGAGCAACCCTCTATAATTTTAAAGAAATTATGCTACAGTTTTAATGAAGTTTTTAATACTTGGTCAGTCTGCAGCTTAAATATCGGATTTTAGACTTGTATTGTTTCCAATTCTTTCTAAGTAAAGCCTTAAAAATGAGGGAAATCATATTTTGATATTTTAATTCAATCGAATTAGTAACCATGATTCGCTTTTATGCTAAAATTGACCATTGCGCATTTTCTAGACATGATACTTTCCCTACAAGACAATTGAAAATTAACTTTTATTAAGTGTTAAATATTTAAAAAATTATTTATCCCACTATTTTTTCTGTAGTTTTTGTTATTTTAAATCACCCTCTTTAATTTCACTTGTTCAAGCGTTATGTATAAAATCTAAACTTGGAAGAAACCAGGTCTTTTCAAAGGAGTTGGAAGATGAACTTGCCAAATATTGCATAAATATGTCCGACCATTATTTTGGATTAAGAATTACCGACATAAAACGTATTGCCTACCAGTTGGCAGTAAGAAATAAAATTCCTCACCCATTCAATGAAGAAAAAGAGTTGGCTGGAAACTTTAGGGGTATTTATAAAATCACCTATTCAATCAGGAACCTATTCTTAGTCAATAACCTTAGCAAAATTACCTAATGTATCTGCGTCTAGAAACTCGCTTACAGATTTTTCCAAATTAACAAATCCAGAATGTCCTAACTGCTTTTTGCGGTTGTCTGAAGACTCCCATCTAGAGAAATGGGCTATTTGCCAGAAATGTTTTCTATGGTACCATTTGTATGTGCTAAAAAGTAGCCACTTTGTATATTTTTCACAAGAAACTATGCATATTACGAAGAGAGTTTATTCCCATTTTGATGCTTATTCCCAAAATGAGACTATCTCATATTGGGAACACCTTGCATCGCATATTAGGCGACCCGTATCTCTTATTAGGCAACTTTTGAATTTTAATTAAAATGCATTTTTTGTATAATTAATTAATTTTTTCATAAAAAACAACCTGGATTTCGAATTAGTATTGAAAAAGTTGTATAAGGCCACTTTAAGTTTTATTATAGCATTTTTCAGGAAAAAATAAATTCGATTCAAAAAAGTGTCCCATATTGGGCGACTTTCCCCTATAATCTAGAAAGACATCTCCGAGTCTTTATCAACAAACCCTGCATACAAGAAACGCAGGTTCTTACTAGCGGTTGAAAGATCCCTATCATCACGTTTCATGATTCGCTATACATTCACCGAGATTGGAATCTGGTGATTAAAATATTAAGAAAAAGTTAAAGTAATATATGTCAAAAGGCGAAAGTATTACACTATGTCCTAATTTTATTCAAACTTTTTACTGGTAGCTAAACTACGGAGAACAATGTGAAATAAAGTGTATAACCGACAAAGACTGCTCCGGATCTTTATTTTGAAACACCTTAGAAAAAGAAAAAAAAAGAAACTAGGAAACGAAGAAAGACAATTTATTTTAAGAAGCAGAGTGATGGAAAATCATAGAACAAAATCTTTTTAAAATCGAAGTGACTTTTTATCTAGGTTCATTAATAAAATTTGATAACCAGAAGAAGCTTGTTAACGAAAACTGTAAAATTTACAAAATATATCTGACAGACAGGACGATATACCATATAGTTAAATACATATGACGCATGTATACCCACTGTTTAAAAACAGAAAATCTATAAACATTCACAAAACATTTAAAAATTCTGGCTGACAATATTTAAGTTGTTTAGGGACATGTTTTTTTTATAAAAATCAAATTTTATTGATGTTTTTACATTTTTTGTTACTACATTATTAATATGTATATATTTTTGTCGTTTCCTTTTTTTATTATTTGATCCAGCTTTGTTGACTTTGTATACTATAGGTAAAAAATAAATTTTAATTTTTGGTTTGATTCGATTCGATACACAAAAAAACCGCTAACTTAACTCGCTTTTCCCTTTAAACTTAGAATTGAAGTTTTATAAGGTAAAATCTTCTCGGGTTTTCCTGAATTCAATATAAAAAAGAGAATTTGCAAAAAACTCCAACAGAGCCATTCTTGCAATCAAGCGATGCTCTATGTGGCAAGAGATATTGGCACTGTCGCTGCAATAGGGTCAAAAAGTTGGATGCTCACTCAATCCCTTCCAACTCGACGGGAACATCGCATCGAAATTTGGGGACGTCGATTTGCGCTTTGCGCAAATAGAGCGCCGCCAATTCCGTCCGATGTATCTTATTCGAGGCTCCCTTTTTCTTGATTTCCGTGCGGCTTTGCTCATTTCGAGGCTCCCCGCCGATTAAGTGGTAAAATCTGCTGCCGCCAGATTAATGCCTTTTTTCGACTTTTGGTCAAACTGCCGGGAAGAAAGTATTCGGGATTGATCCTATCAAAAGCATCTTTTCTGAGAAACGTCCCAGTCCCGTTCAGGGAATCAGTGGTACACTCGCTGCCTGCCGTTTGAGTGCTCTCAATCGTGGCTTTTGTGGTCATTAGAGTCGCATTAACCCTTCAAACTGATTCTAGTGTTGGTTTTTCCATCCCTTTAAGGCTTTTAACGCTCTCATTTAAGGGCTGGGAAATGTGTCATGAATTCTCGATGTTTTAAATGATAATTTGATAAAATAGAGGAATCTAATTATTTTTTTTGTAAAATTAACTTCCTAAATTTGTTTATTCCATGTTTTTTGTGATGTAGCTAAGTTCACTTTCAATAAGAAAATGTAAAATTAAAATAAGCGAATTTATTGATTGAATTAATTGTGTAAGAAGGCTAGCGGAGCATACTCCAAATTATATCACACATGAAAATACAGACTTATAAAAGAAGTGTAAAAAGGGAAATGAGAAGTAAAAGAAAAATAAAGTAGGGAGAAACTGGGTGATTTGTTACAAGGGCACGTTGATGCACTTTCAATACCTCAAAAACTACCCAGGTTATTTAGATCAACTTTTTTTCTAAAAGTTTCTCTAACATGCATAAACACTACATCTTTACGTGCCACGAATTAAAATTATTGTTTTTAAACACATCTATATTATCCTAACAAATTCCAAATCGGGTCAAATTTTTAACGATTTCTTCTAACTAATAAAATACCCGCAGAAATAGATCAATTTCAGATTTTTCCATTGTTAAGCCTAAATTCAGCATTAATATTCACTCTTAGATCTGCGGTAGTTGAGTGTAACTTCCTTTGTAATTTGACACAGAAAAATCCATTAAAGTTCTCAACTTCTTATTAGATGAAAGTTGAAAAGTTCGTGATAAAATTTTTTTTATCAATGAGAAGAACTTAGATTTTCCTTGAGTTTGTCTCCAAAAAATTTAGACATTTATATCCAACAAAAGTGAAACATAAAATGTTTTAAAGACATTTTTCAGATGTTTAAGGCCCCAAGGCACGTGTCAAAATCTTTTTACAATTTCTAGTCAAATAAAAATATCTGAACTCAGAGTGGAATATTCTTTTAAAAACTAAAGAAGGTTCCGCTATATACTGAAATGTACCATTACTTTGAATCCACATTACACTATTGTTAGAGAAACATGTGATAAGTGGAAACTTTATACAAGTTTTCTAACTTTACTTAGTTAAATAAAACCTTGTTTTCTAGGGTTATAAAAAACCTTTTCCAAACCAAAATATTTTTAAAATTTAAATTAAAACCAAATAACCATGTTTAGCATGTATCAATTAAGTAAGCATATTGCAAAAGTCAGTGTGCAAAACTTCTATAAAAAAATACCGCAACACTAAGTCCAGTCCTGTGAATTTTTCAATGGATAGAGAGAGTTATGTCGAAACAATGCGGAAAAGACAACCATTCTCTGTAAAAGTTGCTTTGCGGCTAGGGCTGATTTGTAGCAGGAAAGCGATGTTTTAAAATAAGCCCGTTTAGTAGTTTGAGATGAAGGTTTTTCTTACAAAACTCTAAATAATGAAGGAGTTTAATCAAATCCCAAATGTTGAGTAGATTTCAATGAGCCCAAAATATAAAGCTTAAACAACACCAAAATATACAGTGTTTCAAAAGTCCGTTTCGCGGCTTTTATTTGGAACCAACGTGTCCTATGGTCCCGGAAGTAAGGTCTACCCTACCCCTAGGTAAATGACCCTGGAGAATCCATTGAGATAACTTACAGCACCCCTAACGGCGAAAAAAAAAGTTAAAAAATAATTTAAAAACTAATGGAGATAGAGCAGAAACCCCAGTGAGAGTATTGTTGCCAACGTTGTGAAGAACTCGCTGAAAAAAATTTCATTTAAATATCGTGAATATTCCGGGAGATATTGATATTAGCATGTGAAAATAGTACTTTTTCAGGCCTCAAAAAAGAAAAAGTTCATAAATTTGCAAAATTTTCAGTGTTATTGTGTAGATGTGTTTTTTAGTTGAATGAACACATAATTTAATTAAAAAATCATAAAACTTGCAAATTTGTGAACTTTTTCTTTTTGTGCTGTGCTATTTTCACACGCTAATATCTTCACGAATATTCGCGATATTTTCATGAAATTTTTTTCAGTGAGTTCTTCATATCGTTGGTAACAATACTCTCCATGAGGTTTTTACTCTATCTCCTTTAGTTTTTAAATTAATTTTTTAAACTTTTTATTTCGCCTCTAGGGCCGCTGTAAGTCATCTCAATAGATTCTCCAGGGTCATTCACCTAGGGGTATACCTTAAACCCGTGACCTTAGGACAATTTGATTCCAAATAAAATTTGCTAAAAACACCCTGTATAACTCATACCTCGCCAAAATCGCGAATGTAATTTTCGAAGCATAGCCGTTCTCTTTAGTATTTTTCATAATAATCTAGGTATATCTCCAGAGGCAAACGGGCAATTTGAATATGATGATTTTTAATGGTTTTGGAAAATGACGATGCGAAAAATGATTTCATTTTTTTTTCAAAAAATATTATTCTGAAAAAAATCATCCCTGAAAATCATTAAAAATTATGATTATAAGTACTACAAGTGATGATTAAAACGGGATTTTTTCTTTTCCAATCACCAATCGATGATCCATTTTTATGCAAAATGCTGTCAGATTTTTAAAAGTGTCGATTTTGAGTTTTTCTCCGTCTTCATAATTGAAGGGCTTGGTGGATGAAGGGGCTATGTTACAACGCCTGTCCCGAAAGTAACGAGACTGAATTCCCTAATTTTGACTGGAATTCAGTCTCGTTACTTTCGGGACAGGCCTTGTAACAAAGCCCCTTCATCCACAAAGCCCTTCAATTATCCTTTTACCTTTAAATAAGAGTAAATTATTTTTAATAGCATCACCACAATTTATTTTTATAGCGATTCTATACACCCCTAACGGCCTTATTCATTGCCACTTGACCAGTCGTTAACCAGCAGTTAAACAAAGAAAATGAGTTTTTCGCTGACTCTGATTGATTGGTGTAATCCTTCTATAACTGAAGTTTAACCGCTGTTCAGGTAGCAGTGAATAATACCAATAGCGTAGTTTCGGACTTAGACCACTGTATCCCTGACCGGTCCTCCTCGCTCCGGCATTCATCTGTGGTTTCATTTGCGCGCCTCAGGTGGATGGATGGTTGTCGGCCGCTTGTTTACGGACACGGCCCGCGATGAGTATTGATGGGGCGCTAATGTCGCTTTTTGCGCCCTCGCCAAAGAAAAGCTGGAGTCGAGTGCGGTTTAGGGATTCCCAGCCGTTGGCGGTTTTTTTTGTTTGGAAGAGCGGTTTCAAACCGGCTATTGATTGATTGGATAAACGCCGCTTCTTTCTGGTGGGATGGGCAGAGTTTCAGATGGTGGGTGCTTATCTGAGGTGCTGTGGATTGTTTTGGTGTGTTTGGAATATGTTGGTATATAGTATGATTTGACTGTGCGTTGACGATTTTAAGGATTATAAATAACTAATGCTGGTATTATTTAATTATGCTTCAGAATTTTTTAAAATACTATGTGAGAAATAACCATTTGACAGTGATTTGGTTGAAATTTTCTTTGAACTGACAGGTATAACATTTTTACCAGTCTCCCAAAAAGCAGGGCTTTAAAAAATTAGTCCAGTTTCGACTGTTTTGGTCAAATCTGTGTGACTTTCATTTAGAATTGAACTTCTTTTCAAAGTTTTGTTTTACAGTCGAAGTTTTTCTTGTGGTGGACGGACTATATGTTCATGTCCATAGGAGAGAATACTTTATTTGTTGGTTGATTTTATTAAAGGTAATGATGTATCATATTTTTATTCAATTTGTATTAAATAATAAATTTGTAATATAAACAGTAATTTGAACATTTGTAAAAAATTTTTTTCATCAAGTCTCATAAGCAGCGAATATACGACTGAATCAGCAAGTTAGTTAAGTAAAAAGGTTCAAAATACACAAATATTAAATCAATCCAATTCTGTGTATTTTCTCCGTCTCATAACATATCAACTTCAAACCCTGAATCTTATTCTATCAGATATTTTTTTTGCTCCAATAAATGGAATCCTTGTTAGCTACTATTTTCAATGTATGTAAGTGAAATATAATTAATACATAACAAAGGAACTAGATTCCTTAAAAATGAATAAGGGACAGAAATAACATTATAAAAGCTAAACAAAAATACAATTTTACAACATTAGAAAGTGAAATAACTTAAGAAATTCGACTACATCAAAACGATGTAGTCGTAGTTACAAAAAATATTACAACCGATAAGGGATAGAACAGTAGAAAATATGGAGTAGATCTGAAATCTTTTTTCTGAATCACCTTCCACACAGCAGAAACTCTTAACCCTAAAACAGTACGTTCGTCAAAAATATATAAATCTCAGACCGACAGATCTATTGACCAAAGAGAAGTTATCGTTACGCAAAGAATCTGTCGCGCCAAGAAGCGATTGTTTCTGCCGCGGTTTTGCATTCTGCGCCAATTACGGGGCCGTATCACAGAGGGATAGTCTGATTGCCCCCCGACATCCCAGATCGGGTGACGGGCAATACCTGCCGATTCCGAGATGATTGCCCTTCTCCGGTTGCCCCAGTGCCTCATAACGATCTTCTTCGGGTATCCCTTTAAGCTGCTTCCCTTTTTATTACGCGGAGATCCGTTCTTCCGAATTGAAAGGCGACAAATTGTAGTCTCTGGCGGCAAAAAATGCCCCTCTACCTCTTTTGTTCCTCGCTGTGAAGAGGGTGTAGAAGTTGCGGAGAAACGCACTTGGCGTAAAATTGAGACGGCAAGGAATTATATGCATTGGGAAGGAGAGGGTGAGGAACTTGGGGTGAAAATTATGAGGGGAGCTTCGGTTCTGTATATGTAGTGGATGTAGGAATTTTCCTGGATACACTTCATTTATTATGTTGCCCTTGTTATTACAAAAAAAAATCTACCTTTGTGAAAAATTGCTTAGAGCTTTCCGCGATGACGTCATAACCAGTTATTTTTATGTAGCTGTTAACCATTGGTAGGCATACGAATAGTTGTTGTTGTGGTAACTTTAGCTCACGTGATGCGGTGTCACGTGATGTGGAAAGCTCTAATTTAGCTGAAACTAAAACTTCTAGAAATGAAAATTGAATGATCATTTTTAATGTGTTGAAAATTTTTGATCTAGAGTAGAAAATAGAGGTCTATCTACCGGAATAGACTAATTATAATGTTAATAAAATCTATTAAAGCGTTATTATTATAATTTTTCTCATTTAACCCTTTCAGTCCTAGCCGTCCCAAATTTTCCATAGGATTCAATGGTAAAGAATTGGTTTAGGCTTCCGATTGAAAGGGTTCCATAACAGCTTGAGCTACAATATCACATGAAAGCAGCATTTACAGATAAAAATTGCAAACTTATTAATTAACTTAAATTAATTAAGTTAACAATGATTAAGTTAATTTAAATTGTTAAGTTAAATTTAGAAAATTGATCTTTAAAAACAATTTACAAAAATGTAGAGGTAAAAATTAATTAACAATCTAACCTGGTATCACACCTATAATATATTAGTAAGGATCATCACGTATGAGTCAATAGTAGTAGAGTTCACATACCCTGCTATAAATTAATCCAATTTCTCTCCCCTTTAACCTTAAAAGCAATTTTTATAACACGATTATAATCTTAATCATATACTACGGCTTAAATTTTCTTTTGAAGAAAACTAAACTCGAAAATTTAAATTCAAGAAGTAATTTAGATTTAGATTTTCTGTAATTTCATTTTTATCTGATTTTATAATATTCTATATGCGTATAATATATTTCTATTTACCACATTTCTGTACCAAATTTAAAAGATATAAAGCATTAAATAAAAACAAAACCGTTTTTAAGTGAGGATTACAAAATTGTTAAACCTTTGTTTTGTGCTGCCATCTATTGTTCTGCTTAATATTTATTTAAAACAGTTTTAATAACAGTGCTAGTAGTACGTGCTTATATGAAATAATTAAAATTCATTCCAACAACAAAAATGAGACATTTTTGCTGCTCTTAAAAAATGATTTTGAAGTTAGTAATTTTTTAAATAAAAAAATGCAGTCTCAATATAGTTACTTATAATGTAGATGTAGAATTTTCAACTGCATGCTTGCCTAACGTTTACGAAAAATATATCAAATATACAAAGATTTAAAAAAATTATGTTTCAGAGTCCATACAATTTTTAAAAAATATTCTTTAAAATTTTTATAGTGAAAAAACGTTTGCTAAAAATACTCAGTAAAGTATTGATCATAAAATTTTCTATAAAATAAAATAAAAACAAAAATAAGATAATATAATACTATTTTATATCAATTTCGAAGTATCTCGAAATAGTAGGTAGTTGTAATAAATGAGGAAAGAGTAAATTACGTGATTCGAACTTGTTTCTAAATCGGTTAGAAAGAACGTTCCAGAAGGTTAAAAGTTTATTGTATAAAATAACATTTCTCTCAAGAGAATTTCTAAAAAATAGCTGAATGGTGACGTTTTTTAAATATATTGATATTTGTTTGTATGGAAAAGAATGTAATTATACTTTAATATTTACTAAAACATCGCTAAAGATGTTTTTAAAATTCTGGTGTATCCCCCTACAAGTCAAACCTGGATCCGCCCCTGTCTAGTGCCCATACAGCTATGCCAATGTTTCATGCAATTCACCATATTTATAATAAATTATAAATAGATTATGTTATGCAGATCTGGCATTAACTCAATTTTCCCAAACCGTACCTTTGGATGTTGAGATCGCCTTTCAGGTTGAGATTTCCTGCTGAGTGCACAATGCACAAAATATGTATCTAGTACTTTATTACCTAGTTTTAGTCTACCAAAAATATTTCTTTGAGGTTTGAGAGAATCAAGTCGAATTTCCCGACAAGCATGAACATTAGAAAAACGTAACGATTTTTTTTACTTTTAAATGAGTGATGTTTTACAACCGAGTTTTTCACTCAGGGGCGTAGCCAGAGGGAGGATTTGGGGATATATCCCCCCCGAAACTCAGGAAATTTCCTTTTTGACTATAGAAAACCACTAAAATTACCCCATATCCCCTCCCGAAATATCAACATCCCCCTCCGAAATTTTTTCTGGCTACGCCACTGTTTTCACTGAATGTTTGCTCAAAAACTTGGTAAGAGCTTCTACTGTGCTCTGCAATGGTGTTTCACTGTGAGTCAACCGTACTTGCAGAAAAACAACGCTTCAGAGCCTCTTTAAGCGTTTGTTTCTTTCAAGAAAGTTAATTTACAAAACAAAAATAATTGAAAATGTGAAAGCCCTTGAATAATATCACAGAAAAAGTTAATTAAAATCCTGTATGATTAATCAAGGGTTCTAAATGGGCATATTTTAAGTAATTTTGGGAGATTTGTTTCTTATTTTTTATGGGGATTATGAGGTTAAATGTAGAAATTGTTTAAATATTAAAATACTTGACAACTGGTTGGATTTTAATACCTTTCACCTGGTAAAATAGGGTTCTATAAAATATATTGAAAATTTTAAAAAAGAAATCCTAAAGCTATAACTCCACCCGTGCAAGGCCGAGCATATCAGCTAGTATTTAAATAAAAAGATTCATGGAATGGCATTGTTGTTAAAATAATCTCCATGGAAAAGAGGATGAAAAATCAAATTGATGATCATATTGTAGCTTTTAAGAAAGTTGGTTAACAGACAAAAAACTAGAGTTAACATAGGCGCCGACTCCATAGGGTTTGAGGGGGCTTGAGCCCCCCCAATGTTGGAAGATGGGGGGCTAAGCCCCCCCAATATTTTTGTAAAAATAAACCTATATTTTCTTTCATGAACTAAAGAAGGCAATGTATTGGACGTAGTTTTTTTGGTCCCGTTCACTTAGTCTTTTCAAAGGGTCTCAAAATGACTTAAAACACTACCTTAAGAGTGAAAATTTCGAAAAAAATTTGGGGGAGGACCCCCAAGCCCCCCTCAAATTTTAAAATCTATTATGTACCGTTTTCCCCTGAAACTTCCGTGAATTTTGAGGAGTGATCCTTCTTTTGTGTAACATAAGAAAAAAGTCTACAAAATGAATTTAAATACTATTTTTAGGGACAAATTTCCCAAATTTTTCTGAAGTTGGACCCCTAAACCCCCTTCAATATTTTGCTGTTTATTATACAGGGTGTCCCATAAATAATGGGTCACACTTCTAGGGGGGATAGTAGACACCTAGACGAGTCAGAATCACATAGGATTTGGGGGTCCCAGACCAAATCCCAGGGAGTTAAAAATGGAGCGACACCCCAAAAAAATTATTGAAAAATTCGATTTGTAGAAAAACTACTATTGGTAAAAATTTAATTATGGTGTCAAAAAATGTGGTTTAATATGATCTTTAAAAGTATCTTAAAAGTCTTCACTTTAAAATTTGTTTTATTATGAAAAAAGTTAAAAAACCACAAAAAACTGTGAAAACTCTGCCAAAACCTCATTTTGAATTTCGATATCCTTTCTTTTGATTTTATAATCTGAAAGATCATAGTTGTAAACCCTTAAGTCCAAAGTTTCACGTAAAAACAATCAATATTAAACGCTTGAGATCCTGTTAAAGTTCGTTTTTTGCGTGCGCTATCTGGTTTCCTATAGCCGTTTCCAAAACGGTAGTTAGCGGACGCAAAAAACGGACTTAAACCATGCTTTAACAGGATCTCAAGCATTTGATATTGATGGTTTTTACGTGACACTTTGGACTAAAGGGTTTTCAACTATGATCTTTAAGATTATGAAATCAAAAGAAAGGATTTCAAAATACAAAATAAAGTTTTGGCAGAGTTTTCATATGTTTTTGTGGTTTTTAAACTTTTTTTGCAATAAAAAACATTTTAAACTGAAAACTTTTACGATAGTTTTAAAGATCATAATAAACCACAATTTTTGAGACCATAATTAAAATTTAACCAATAGTAGTTGTTCTACAAATTGAATTTTTAAATAATTTTTTTGGGGTGTCGCTCCATTTTTAACTCCCTGGGATTTGGTCTGGGACCCCCAAATCCTATGTGATTCTGACTCGTCTAGGTGTCTACTATCCCCCCTAGAAGAGTGACCCAACATTTATGAGACACCCTGTATACTATATACTGGGTTTCTTTGAAAATTCTGTTTCTAAAAATGTTCAATGTTCATAAAATTTTGAAATTAATTTCAACAAAATTAGGGGTAACTTAGGAATAAGCCTTTGTTCAAAATCTTTGGGGGGGGGGGTGATGTCTAGCATTAGTGACGATCGAAAGTTTAAGGACCGCTGTTATATGGAATAACTAATATCTTTATTGTCTAATACTGGGCCCCCCCAATATTTGATAAAAGTCGGCGCCTATGAGAGTTAATATTCAAAACCCTTTTAAGTGGAAATATTGGATTTTTCTTGAATTGCAGGAATATGTTTTACTTATTAAATTTTATACCTAATATATATTTAGAATATTATATGTATATATATAGATATATATATACACAAGGAATTAATTCTATTAACCTCTTCACTACCGAGGTATAAAAAATTCTTTCAGCTCAAATTTTTTTCTTAAAATAGTATTAAAATGCTTCTAATAGTTCATATAAATCTTCATTTCAAGAAAATGTTTTTAAGGGGGCTTAAAATTTAAGGTCCACGTTTGTGGACTCAAGTACTTAACTTAGTAAAACATGACAGAATTCTAATACCCAAAAGTTGATACTTTCTATAATTATTATTTATATTTTTAAATTATTTATAATTTTTTAGTCATTGTAGGGTATTTGAAGGCTGGAAATCAATTTTCTTTTTAAAATAAATTATTTTTTTAAAAAATTAATTTTTTAAAAAGTCAAAAAAATTTTAAAGGGGGGCATAGACAATGTTTTGTACATGTTTTTAACATTTTTATGCCATAATCTAAATAAATTAACATTTGCATAGTATAAAATGGTATTTATTTTGAGTCTTAGATAATTTATTTTGAAAAATTTTAAAAAGTTCAAAATTTTTTTGAAACTTTTTTTTAAAAAATATGTATTTTTAATATAAAATTCAAAATTTTAAATGATAAAGTAATAATTATCATTTAAATAATCTAATATGCTTTTTAAATGCTTAAAATAGTTAATTTAACGATTTTTAAAAAATTTTTACTCCCGCATAATTACTATATTTAAGTACTTGGGTCCACATACGTGGACCTCACTATATCTTGCTCTCAAACACTCAAAATTAGCAGGATTTCTTTACGAACAGTTTTATTCTACTTAAAAAGATACTATTTAATAAAACTAGTCAAATTAAGTCGCATAAATAAATTAATTTTTGTTTAAATTAGGTAATTTTCCCATGTTTTGGATTGGACGCCATTTTTTCCAAAGTGCTCTTTTTAATTAAGCTCTATATGCAAAGTATGGGTTACAAGCGCCATCTCTCGATTGAAGTAGGAAGTAAAATCATCAAATAATATATTTTGGGACTTTTAGCTCTGAATTTCGATAAAAAGTTTGTTTTTGAGGGGAAATGCCAAAGTCCACGTACGTGGACTCAGGCAGTGAAGAGGTTAAGATTTTGATACAAAAAAATTAGATTTTTTCTTAAAAAGTAAAATTTAGAGTCTTTGTTTTTTCTTAGGGTTATCTGAATATTAATTAAGGAATAATAGGTGTGTTCTAAAACAATTCCATCAAAATCTTAATGCTTAAAATTAATATTTAACTTATTTTAACCAATTTCATTAAAACTATTGCTATAGTGCTAAATTTATACCATTTTAATACTATTAAAGTTTTTAATTTAATAACGACTTTGAATTTCATTAAACTTTTTAGGGACAAGCGTTTCTGGCAAGTTTTGTATTTTTAAGGATCATTATTTACATAATTTTACAGTGTTTTTTCCTAATTAAAAGCTGGAAATATTTAATTTAGTCTACTTTATTGAAATCAAAGCTCAAACAGAAATTTTAATAATGATTAATTGTTTAATTTTCATGTTTTACCTTTGGGACAGCAATAAATATAAGCAAATTTTGAAATCGACCCATCTTTATCGACTTTATCCTACATTTTAAAATCGTACCTCCGGAAGGAGCTGAGTTCCACGGAGCTGAGAAACACGCACTAAATTAAATATTTACGCCCTCGTAATTTGAGGAAAATCATAATTTTTCATAATTAACATCTGTACACGTAATTAATCAAGCAAAAAATAACCACTTATTTTTAGTGATATTTTACCTCCTTTAATTTGTTGCCACGGAGTTGAGCATCTAGCAGAACCGTTTTGAAAATAATGGACAAAACTCTCCCTCAAACTATTAAAACCAACTTTTCCCGCTCGATTTCGCTGTAAATTACACAAAGGCTCAAATCAAAACAGGGTAGAAGAAAACTTACACACCCTGCTGCCGTCTAGACACTTTCAAAGGAGTTAAAAGTTGGTTCCAAGGAAAGAGCCAAAAAACATGGGACACTACTACTATACATGATCTAAAAAAATATAAAGACATGTTAAAAAAATTGTCTATGCCAAAATACTAAGCTTCTTACTTATAGGTAATCGAAAAAATAGCATTTAACTCCATTTCACAATAATTAAATTATTTATCTAACCATCTTTAGAGTAACTTTGGGCTTGGGACAAGGAACGGAGCTGAGATTTCACTGTTGTGACTAAAATAAAACGAAATAAAGAACATCGATGAAAAAAATTATCAGCTGCACTCGTTTAGGCCTCTACCAATACCAATAAAAAAACGTGAGTCCAAAAAAAATATTCATATTAAATAGTGAAAAAGGCTTATGGACAGGAAAAGAGCGTATTCCCATATGTTGACAAGCAATTTTGAAGTGGCGTCAGAGAGATTTCGTAGATTGCGTCTGCAATTTCTAAACAATTCAGATCTCTTTAATGAATACAAAGAAGTAATTGAGGGGTATGAACGCGAAGGTATTATAGAGAGGGTCCCTGAGGAAAATGGTTAAAAAGGTGTTTTATCTGCCTCACAGAGCAGTTGTCAGGAACGATAAAGTAACGAGTTGGCTAAGAATTGTGTTTGATGCGTCCAGCCACGCGAATGAGTTGTTAAATGACTGTCTTCATGTTGGCCCTAATCTATACCCTGATATTTTGGATTTGTTGCTTTGCTTTAGAGAGAATCCTATTGCAATAACAGCAGACTTACGCCAAGAGTTTTGCTTGATCCAATTGATAGGGATGTATCTAGCTAGTTGGAACATTCGTATTTTGGAATATCGAGACACCACTTTGAGGATATCATGACGACAATTCTACCTGTTGGGTCTAGCACAAATTATGTGATAATTAAATTTTTTCATACAGATATAACACTTAGAAACACTTTTCGATGCTTTGGCCAAAGTTACCCCATTTTACGGTACCCTAAAAAAAATGTTGTTTTTTTTTACATTTTTAAAAATTTTTTTAGGAAACTTACACAAAAAAGCGGGATGTCTAGTCATTCTAGTCAAATCACCTTTGGCATTGAATTGGCATAATAGTCCAGTAACCAGGTAGGGTGTTTTTTTAAATAAATTAAGCATTAAAATAACAAACTCGCATAATGTCATAATTTTATTATTTTCACTACTGCCTCTGTTTCAAATGCAAAATAAGAGTGAAATAGACCGAAGAAGAAAATATATCATTTATTGTTTTATCATGAAAATGTAAGTACCTACTCAATGACGACTCATACATTTTCCAGGGTTGTTCCTGCAAAACTGCAGCAAAGGTTGAAGGCATTGCTGTGAAAAAAGACACTTTATAACTTTTACAACACACGAAAACATGAAGTATACCCTAACTCTATTATCTCCTATTGAAAAAAAATTACCAAATTGAACCTGTAACTTTTTGGCTTCAGGGCTACCAAAATCTACTAAAAGCTTGAAACATGGAATCTCCCCAATAAACCGGTCATTTACTAACGAGCTAAAGAATTTCCACAAATTGAAATATTAAAATATAAGAAAATTCTCATTTTTCGAAAAAAGGGGCTTCGTAAAAAGTTCTTGTTAATTTTGTACACTAATGTTTTTTGCATTACTTATGATATAAGGGGGCATCCATAAATTACGTGAGGTGTTTTTTCCAAATTATGGACCCCTCCCTCCCCCTTGGTGAGATTTAGTGAGATTTCGCTGAACCCCCCCTCCCCCTCTCGTGAGACTTTTTCAATCACTTTTTGACTAATTTTCGCATTTTTCCGGTAGTTTTGCTAAAAAATTTAAAGAAAAAAACGTGTATTTTCTTAATTAAAAGTTGACGTGAGATTTTAATTGACTCCCCCCTCCCCCCAGGTGAGATTAGGTGAGATTTTGCTGGACCCCCCCTCCCCCTTTTTGACCTCACGTAATTTATGGACGACCCCATAAGGAACGTAAAAAAGTTTGGTACCAATTTTTTAATCAACTTTTAAGACTAATTAAGCTAATTACAAGGTCAAGTAATAACTTTTAAAGGATGATAGATCTTTTAACATAATGAGCTTATTTATTATCTTAGAAATATGAAATTTTTAATATAGACGAAATACTAAGTAAATACTCGAAATATCTTTTCATTTTTTGAAAAAAAAAATAATTAGAATTTTAATTAATTAATTTTTTCATATTAATTTATATATGAATATTAATTTTTTCAAAATTTCGAAATTTTTATTTTACAATTGAAATTTTTGTACTTTTTTGTAATTTTTCAACTTATTACTTAAAAGCACTTATTCAGTTAACTTTTTGATGGATTGAATATTTTATAATTAGCGGTTAATTAATGCGATTTAATTAAAAATACCAAAGCACTATTAAAACTTACTGATTGAAATCTATTTCTTGCAAGAAAATAAATATCAATGAGAAATATATCTTGAATTATAGTTACTCAGGTAAATGTAAAACATTTTATAATTACCTATAAATTTATTTCTTTTATTAACCCGTAACAGGGGAGGTGAAAAACTGGAACATACAAGGGGACGTGGGGTCTCAGAGACTCCGCCACTTTCTATATTTTCCAAAAATCGTGTAATTAAGATATGATTCTGATATTTCAGTTACATTGTTATTTGAACATTTATCTCTTGATAAAAAATATTTTCTTTAACTTTATGATGAAATAAACATTTTTTCCAGACAATTTTCTAATAGACTTAAAATTATCGACGTTATCGAATTATCGTTGCGGAGTCTGGGAGACCCCACGTCCCCTGCTACGGGTTAATGAATTTTTAAAGGAATTTTTTGAAATATCCCGAGGTCTTCAAAGTCAAGAGTGTTTATTCTAACTAACTTTTGCCAAGGTCCACCATCCCGTCAAGTTTTATTTGTTATAATAATAAATTTAAGAAAAATAGTATTTCGTTAATTCATCACCTAACCTAAATCATCACAAAAGTAGCTCATCTTAAACGTGTTGATAATAATAAAAAGAAAATTATTAATTATCACAGTCCGAGGAGTCGCTGCATCCATAGTCCATATAAAAGAGTTCTTAAATTTTTTTCATCCCCTTCACATTTGCACATTTCTGTGCATGGTAACTGTGCAGCAATACAAGAACATCCACCATTAGTGCATTTATTTTTGCTAAAACTTCACAGTAAGTTCATCTAAAGCTTCAGGAGCAGGTGGCAAATCAGTTATAATATTGGAACAAATGGTTTTATTTTCTTTTTTTCAACCATAAAACTCTGGTGAAGGAAGGGATGGGGTTGGTTCAACATCTTTGGATCTCCGATTCAGCTTGCAATCTCTTGAAGACCATCGATAATCTTTAATGTTCTTTAATTTCTTTAGGACATCTGTATAACCTACAAACGAACTCTTCAAGGGCAATGAAATGTTTGTCGAATATATTTTGCGCTTTCCAAGAGATGCAAATCTCAAATGCAAACCTCAATGACATGAGGTTGAACTTCTTTCCAGCATGTTAATTTTACTTTTCCATTAAACTTCCCACTTGTGACACAGCCACTAAAATTATGAAAGCCTGGAAAGGCATCAATTAGTTCTGCTCCTAAACGATCATAAATAGGTTTGAGAGAAAATATTCGTTTTCCGACCCCTATTCCAGTTATGACACAGGGCCTAAAAGGGGGTACCGTCTCAAGGCCAGAATGAAAACATTTGTATCTGGTGTAAGATTTGTACAGTGTATCCCAAAGTAGTAGCATAAATAGCATGGTATATTGTTATGGTGTTTAGTAAAGCTATTGTTAAAATACTGGATAAAACTTCTTCAACTCCCAGACAGTAGATACACAAAAATGTGCTACCTTAAACTTTTTCAAACTCGACTTACTCTTCTAATCCTGAATATAACTGGGCATCATCTGTTAAAAAAATCCTTGAAGATCTGGGCTTTAATTTTATTTGGATCTACAAGATTACAGGCTAGCCTCTTACTATCTCCCTTATATCTTGCAAACCCTTCACGACCAATGCATTCAAAGGGACTTCTCCAGGATAGAAAGTAGTACTCACTTCCCTGATTATAAATTTTAAAAAAATTCCTCTTCCCCTGAAAACTACATTCAATCCAATTCAGATATTAACACAAAAAGAATAATATTTCAACTACGCTTAAACCAAAATAGAATCTATTATAAAGGTGAAACATTTGAGATTTTCAACACTAATAGATGTTCCTTTTGTAATCTATACGAAAACGAAACATGGAATCACATATTTAACTCCTGTCCCCTCTACAATTTCAACAGAAAGAAATATTTAGTGAACCTGAAACCTTTTCCTCTTATTTTAAATGAAAGAAATTTGCACATTTTTAGTATTTTTGGTTTTGTTATCTCTGTCTTAAAGCTTCGCCGTGACATAATGGTAGAATCGAGTTAGTTCCTGATCCCGTGTACGAACTATGTGATATTCTCTCTTTTTTTATATTTATATTGTTATGGTGTCTACTTCTTCATGATTTCTTTTCAAATTATCGTTAATCTTGGAATTTGATTGAACTATGGTTTCAGTAGATACAATTATCTCTTTGTCTAATCCTTTGTAATGATGGAGAATTTTTATTGAAAGATATTCGGTAAGCCTTGCTTTTGTTTTAGAGTTATTAAGAAAATTAGAGAGTCCCATTTTAATTGGCGTCTTATCTGTGAAGATAAAATCTGTCATCAATTTTCTTTCCTTTACGCTTATTTCGTGTTGCTGTTTTTATTGATGAATCCACAGAGTATAATGGTCAAAAACTAGATGAATGGTCTTATAGTTTTCAGTTACACTGTTTAACATAATCAAATATTGATTAACAAGATCCTTACATGAGTTGACATTTCCACTAATTTGCCGAAATAAAACCATGCCATCTATTACTATAGCAGCTTAATCGTCAAAATATGGAAGTGTATAATTTGACCTCTACACCAGGAAAGTTAATAGAAAAATTGGTACCAAATATTTTCTGACTCTACATACCCTAAAGATTCAAAATAACCTTGGTACCATAAATTTACAAAACTATTTTAGAAATTTACATTGGAGACTCCACTAGTGGACACCAGCAGGAGAGCGCCTGTTGGTTTGCTCCCTGTTGCGCGCGCTTCTGGGTCAATCTCACCTCAAAGAAAACCTCAACTAACCAACTTTTTTTTAACATAGACTATCCAATACCATTTTATATACAAATGACAGTATTTTTACCAAATTAAACTTTCCTAGGAAACAAAAAAAGCAAAAAAGATCTTTTCACATTTTAATTAGTTAATTAATTAAATTTAATTAATATTTGATACTTTTTAAGCTTAGAAACTTTTTTACTTTATTTACACCAATTTACAATAATTTAAAAGGTTTTTGAACTGAATTATACCTGCTTAATCGTCAAAATATGGAAGTGTATAATTTGACCTTTGATTTGACCTCTACACCAGGAAAGTGAATAGAAAAATTGGTACCAAAGATTTTTTGACTCTCCATACCCTAAAGAACCAAAATAACCTAGGTACGATAAATTAACAAAAAATTTTTACAAATTTACATTGGAGACTCTACTATTAATTACTGAGCGCGAGAGTACCAGCGCGATTCAGAGTTCCTTCCGAGCCCTTTCGCGGTGCTTCGGGGGCGATAACTCCTTAACAGCTTTTCCTAAAAATCCTTTCTATATATCATTATTAAATTTGGGTCATTGGGAAAAGGCCAGGACCCTTAAAAATTGAATTGCTTCAAAAATAAGCGAAATAAATAGGGTATAACAAATCCTACTATTTTTAACGATTTTTAATTACTCCTTAAACCTATCCATTTGTTATAAATTTTCATATTTTATTAATTTGAACCTTTCTTGTCCCCTGGGGACAAAGCAATTACAAATCAAAGATAATTAGTAATCAATATTAATTTAATAAATCATAAAATATTTAATTAAATAGTGAACAAATTATTAATAACTTTCTGTATTAATTATAAAATAATTAGAATTCCTTGGTATTGAGTCATCACTTCCAATTCGAAGTCTTACTTTGTAGTTTTTATAACCCGTAATTTTTTCTTGAAAATCATTGTTTTTCCAAAATTCCTGAAATTAAATAGAAACAGTAACAGTAAGTTATTTTTCAGGTTTGTAATTGCTGAATTTAAAAATTTATTCCACTTTAACACTAGTTATAATTTTAAAAAGAAAAAAAGGGGTTTTTAAATAAGTTAACAAACTGGTAGAGCAAAATATAAAAGGTAACATTTTAAATTATTTAACCAAAGAAGTTATTTTTAAAGAATTTTTTTGGGGTCATATTAGTAGTTGTCTTCATCAGTGAAAAGTTTTCAAAGTTATACTTTTTTATGATTATAATAATTTTAGGACTATTATAATTTTATTATATTAATGTTTATTTATTGGTTCCAAACAAATAAGCACACATTCTTAAAGGGGATTCATACCTCCAAAATATTAGTATCTGTGATATGATTATAAATTTTTACCCGCAAAAAAGTTTTTAGACTTAAGAACATATAAAGATATTTACCAAATTTGTTCTTAAACTTATTAGAGCTTCGGTAAAACCTTTCATCTGGAAAAAGAACAGAAGTAATAAAGCCATCTAGCTTCCAATACACTGTATAAAAGAGTTTAATTCATAAAAAAGCTATCAAGACACATTAACTACAGTCGAATCCACTTAATGTGATCACGGTTAATGTTATCAATCGGATAATGTTATCGAAAATCTCGATCATTCCTATTTAATTTAATGTAAAATGTATCGTTTAATGTGATCAACTATGGATCAACACGCCGCTTAATGTTATCAAAATTTGTCCATATCCCCTAAAAAACGTCCACTATCGAGTATCAGAACTCACTAGTAAGAATAAGAAAACATCCCGCATAAATAAGTGGTATTTGGAAGGCTATAATGGAGTGCACACCAAAAAAAGAGATCTTTCTATATAAATAAAAATATAAAAATAAGCGATTATTTTATTTTTATTATTTGAACTACTCTTATATTTTCCCCTAAAAATTTTAAGTTGTCAAATACATAGTGTAAAATGGTTTTAAATACATTAATTACGAGTACGTTATTTTGATTTTAAAGCAAACAATACAGTTACACTGTCTGCTACTTTTCTCTCTATATTAAAAAAAGTAACAGTGACCACCTCCGCTGATTTTAAAAATTTTATTTTTGAACATTTTGAACTCTCACTACGCAAAAACTATTTAAAGGAATATTATGAAATTTTGACCATTGGTATACAAATGCATGATAATCATTTTCGTTCAAAAACCTAATTAATAATTAGTTCTGGAGTTATTTAATGTCAAAATCGAAAAATTTTTTTCTCCTGCAAGTTCGCCTCCAGCAAAATCTATTTACAGCAGAAACTTGATTTTTTGCTGACACATACTCTTAGGCATGAATTTTTGCACCTCATCTACATTTTTTCAAATTTCGAATTAGTTTTTGAGTAATGCAATTTTAAAGTTTCGAACTTTTTTACAATTTTTCGATTTTTTCGTTATAAAAGAAAAACTAATCATGATAGAGGTACTACAATATTTTAGACACATGTACAATTATTTTTAATAAAAGTATTGGCGTTTCGTTTTTTAAATAATTCGAATTAGTTTTAGAATTATCGAGATTCAAAGTTTCAATTTTTTCTTCTCTTTCTGGACGTTCACTAGGGAAAAAGCTTATTTTTATGAGTCTGATTTCTTTAATTTCCGACGATTCACTAGATATTGTGCATATTATAAATTTAAAGTTTCTTAAAGGCTTGTTTTTCTCTAAGTTGGTTGATTTGGTAGATTTGCTTGATATTTAAATGTTCGAGCCCCGAGAGTGGAGCCTCTGTAAATAAGGTATTTTTCTCAAATTGTAAAAAGAATTGAAGCGTACTGATGAGATGAGTGAGATATTTTATAAATACACGTGTTTTAATTGTGTGAGTCAGAAAGTGTGCGTGAGTAATGTACAGAGGAGAGAGCATTTTAATCGTCTTAAATAAAGGAGTTTGTTTTATTACTAGTTCGTCGTAGTTTTTAATAGTCAAAGAATAGTATTAACCACTATTAAAAAACATTTATATTTAATAATTGAAGAAAGAAGAATTAAAGTTAAGAGATGACTATTTTAGAAACAGCTTTATTTTGATATCTTCGGGGAATGATTCGAATTAAATCATTGATAAACAAGAGAAAAGTAATTTCGGTATAAAAGAAGCATTAACTAAGCCGACGAGTATGGATTGTTGAGATGAAACAAGCGAGCTCTGCTCGCTAAGATCGCGAAGCGATCTGAAAAGAACTGCGAAGCAGTTACGGGGGTTGGTGAGCGATAGCGAGCAGGGGGCACAGTCCCCTAGTTTATATACAATCGCCCATTGTTATCAATTGGATAATGTTATCAGTTTAATTTCGGACAATTGCGATCACATAAAGCGGATTCGACTGTAGTAGGTATATACTAACGTTACGTCTGTTGATGGGGCACATCACATTAACTTGAGTACGGGCTTAGTACATTTTTACTTACGAATCCGTCTGGCCTGCAACCTTTCTATGAAATTTATGTGTGATTTTTCAAAGCTTCATGAACGAAATCGCTTTTTAAAAAATAATTTTAGATTTATGTTTCCACAGCACCAAATAATTTAAAACTGGAGATGAGATTGAGTTACAAAACCAGATAAAACCAGATTCAGGATAAATTTGGAGAAAAGGTTTTAGTCTATAAGCAGCGATTCTCAACGAGGGTGCTACTGCACCCTGGGGAACGGTGGGCCTGTTTTGAGCGGTAAGGGGGCGATGAGCATGGAGCAGTGGGTTGGGGTGGAATAATAATAAATAGATTAAATTCATTTTTTTTCGTGCAAAAATTCAAAAATTTTGTGGGGGATAACCCCCTGACCCCCTTACTATGGCAGTAGCCTCAAACTGGTGGTCTATCCATAGGGGATTCTTGATAGTGATTTTAAGTGATCTACAATTTAAAAGAAGTTGATTCATTTTTACCACTAACTTTCACTACCAGCTTCTTCCCACTACCTTCTTCCGCCCATTGTCAGTTTTAAATAGTAAGGAATTGTAGTAGTCACATGAAAATATGAAATCCCACGACTATTTATAAATAGACAAGCACATTCACAGGTACAGTTAATATTCTATAAAACAGATACAGTAAATATTCACTAATACAGATAAGTCACTCTTACAGGAATGAGAACACAATCGCAGAGTTCCAATTTTAACAAATTTGATGACTAAGTTTACAAACAGTGCACTTAAAATTATTTATAATATTAAGTAATCACCCATACCCATGCCCTAAATTACAAAATTTCCTTTGAGAGGGGTGTTGAAAAATTTTCCGCCCCTTTTGGTAGATTTAAAAAGGTTGGGAACTACTGGTAATAGTTACCAAACTCCCAGGAGAACTAAAAATCATAATGGGTTTTTACAACATTTGAGGAGCAAACAATCAAACCATGCTTTCTCCTTCAAATACAAATTTTCAGGAAACACAAAAAACTAATAACTTAAAAAATAACTAATTTAAAAACCTAATTATCGTTTGTTTAGTTCTATAGATTTGAGTTCTATAGTTCTGAGATCTGAGAAGATTTGTCATAATTTACCTAAAAACTTAAAATTAATTATTAAAAATGCATTTGAAATTTGGAGAAATCACGTTTTGATCGAACACATAGGAGGAAACATGGTTTGAATGTTTCCAACATGGACAAAACACTTTTTTAATGAAAAAAATTAATCCTACTCTTCTCAAAAACTATTCTTTTTATTTCTGATATACAATGTAAATTTTTAAAATAAACATTAGGTGATTTCGTATCAAAATGTCCCCACCAATAATTTTACATCACCAACTTTACGCTAACAAATGGGTCACGTGACGAGTAAGAACAGCTATGATTGGCTGTGACTGGAGGAATCACTGATTGAAAACAGGCTCTGGAGGAAACACTTTTTGATTGAAACATCAATTTTCGAAGTAGTTTTAGAATAGGTTAAAACTTGTTTTAGTTGAAGATAATAGCATTATTTTGTGCAGTTTAATGTGGAGATCATGAAAATAGCAGTAACTCATTTTTTATTTTTTTTGGAGAAAACACGGTTTGAATGTTTGCTCCTCATTTACATAATCGAGAGAAAACTTTTAACCCTTCTCTCGGAGTTTTCTCTCGATAGGTTAAACCAGTTGACACGACAGATCGGATGAAAGGAAAATTTTCTAAATTGAATTAGTAAAATCTTATAATGGATACAAGTTGAATACATTATTACCTTATCCAAATCAGAGAGAGGACAAATGAGGTCCCGAAAGGTGGTAAAATTCTTATTATCTATATTCCCACTAAGCACTCCACTGTTGTTCCACTCAAAAGCAATTGTTTTCATACCCTGTAAAAAACGATGTTGAATATTTTTAAATTTTTCGTCAATGGCGAATACTTGTAGATATTATCCTTATCATGTTAAGCCGAGAATCTTCTACTTTGCATTTACTCAGAAACAATTATTAGTATAAAGTTATTATTATTATAGCACTTTTCTTAAATACTCAGAAATCGAATTTCGAACTTACCTCATCTCCCAATTTTTTAGTGCAAAACTTAAGCATATTGTAACTAACTCCATCTATGAAAATAAAGATAAAAATTCCAATTACTCCGAATTAAAAAAATATTCCTATTGACAAAACTCGAAAACTAGTAGATAAAGTTATACAAAGTGCATGATACCTTACACTGTTCAACAAATTTGACCTTCAAAATTTTTTCCTTAATGAAAATAGTAATTTCTTATAGATTTTGGGTCGCTGAATACGAAAATCATCATTAAAATTTTCAATTGACTCAGGATTTTTGGGGAACAGCCCCTCCCCTTTTTACGTTTTCGACGACTTCATAACTTTAAACTCGATTTTCAGGGTCAAAAGCATTGTTTTAGTCTTCAAATTGCCCCCTAGGTAACAAGAAATGTTCAAATTAATAAAATATGATAAATTTATAAGAAATGGATAGATTTAAGGAGTAATTAAACTAAACCATCGGCGCAACAGCCCTAGTGGGCCAAGGCCTACGATGCCCATCTTCGTTTTCGTGACCGTGGGGCCTGGGGTGCTAGACAAATGTCCCAGTTAGGTGGTCAGTCTAACGTGAGACCCCCAGTGTTTAGTTCCCAAGCATGCTTGGTCCTCAGTTTATCGACCCACTGAAGGGATGAAAGGCTGAGTGGACCCTGCCCAGCCCGGGATTTGAACCCCGGACCTGTGGCGTGGAAGCGCGATGCACTACCACTGCGCCACTGGGCTTCTAAGGAGTAATTACCCCCATAAAAATACAAAAGAATAGCTAAAAATTATAGACGTTTCTACACGCTATTTTTTCCTCTTATTTTTTGCGCAATTCCCGTTTGAAGGGTCCTAACCCTTCCCCAAGGACCCAAATTTGATGACAATATGCAGCAATAATTTTTACTAAAGGCGGCTGAGGTGTTAGCCTCCCAGAAGCCCCCGTGAAAGAGTTCGGAAGACTTCCAGAATCGCAAAGGCGCTCGCGAGCTCAGGAATTAATATTAATGATTTTGGAAAGATTACAAATGAGTAGCTGAGAGCCAGAGTGGACCAACCTCAGCAGCTGTTATCGAGAAAAACGCTTTACAAAATTGTTGTAATATTTAAACTTTTCTTTTTGAGGTTAGTATTTAATATTTAGTTTTGATCTTCTCGTGATCAATATAATTAGAGGATCCTGTTGAAAGTCAGAATCAGAATGGACCAAGTGGCTTGATCCATTCTGGCATTAAATTTTTGTGCGATTTTAATTACTAGATCAAACGAAAAAGTGATGTCATATTGTGGGAACTAAAAAATGCATTGTTTTCTAACTTAAATCAATAGATGTCTCTACATTCTACTGAAAAATTAAAAAAAAACGCTTATTCATTTTTTGTGGGTTGGTCCACTCTGGCTCTCAGCTCCTCAAATGACGTTTTTCTTATATTTTGGGTCTATCCTAAGTAGAAACTCTTCAGTTCTTTAACAACTGACAGGTTTTAGAAAGTGAGGATTCCATGTTTCAAGATGTTAATGGATGCACGGCTGTGGAAAACAATTAGGGGGCATCCTCTTAAAAACTGAGGGTAATGGAGGAAAATGGGTGTGATATTTGACTTCAGGGTGTCATATTTGACTTCAGCAAGTCAAGAAGTTCATCACACAAGAATCAGCTGAAATTCAGTCGGTGGCATTTTGACTTTTATTTTGCATAGCAGTTTAACTCTAAGTGTGGCATTGAACCCTTCCATGGGTGTTTTGGGGGCGTTAACAGCTCAACCGCTTTTAGTAAAAATAATTGCTGCATATTGCCATCAAATTTGGGTCCTTGGTGAAGGGTTAGGACCCTTCAAAGAGGAATTGCGTAAAAAATAAGCAAAATAAATAGGGTATAACAATCCTACTATTTTTAACGATTTTTTGCATTTTTAGGGGGGTTATTACCCCCTAAACCTATCCACTTGTTATAAATTTATCCTATTTTATTAATTTGAACCTTTATTGTCCTTCGGGGGGCAATTTGATGATTAAAGCAATGCTTTTTGACCCTGAAAATCGAGTTCAAAGTTATAAAGTCGTCGAAAAACGTAAAAAGGGAGAGGGGCTGTTCCCCGAAAATCCTGAGTCAATTGAGAATTTCAATGGTGATTTTCGTATTCAGCGACTCGAAATAGTCATTTTTTTATAGAAATGATTATTTTCATCAAGGTAATTTTTTCATTGTTGAACAGTGTTATTTATTTGACCTGTGAGGCATTAGAACATAATTGAGGGCATTTGTCGGTATTTATTTGAACATATTTTTCCAAGTTCAGTGTTTTGTAAGTATACCAGGGATGTCGGAATGTAAAAATTTTCATAAAGTCAGTGAATCACTTACCATTTTATCATTTAAAGGGTGCTCTACACTGCAAAAAATTTCACAGTAAATTTACAGCAAAAATCACTGGCAATATGGGTGCCAGCCCTTCTTGCAGTGATTTTACAGCAATTTTGTAATTTTTGACTTTAACACCAATTTTGCAAATTAACCTAAAAATTATCTTCAACTCTTTCAGCCCTACATTTTGCATAGTATTCAATGGTGATTTTGGGAGTTATAGACTGAGATGGTTATACTATTTTTTTTATTTCCATATTAAAACTGACGATTCCATTATTTTCTTACTTCAGTTTTGTCGAATAAAGTAAAGGCATGTAGTACAATTTTGTTCCGTGCTTGCATTTTATCTACGATTGATATATAATATAACCAAGAGGGTAAAAGAGCACATAAGAAAACTTACCGCAGTTGCAAAGATGGTGCAGCAAACACGTCTGATATTTTATTTCTTGAACATTCATCTCGTAAGGCCAAGAAAGTTGAACTGACACCAACCCGCAGAGTAAGAGAAAAATTAAACTCTTCATGTTTGGTCAATAGAAAGGTCCTACTTTTGATTGTATTTTCCCTGCACTTATATACTTTATAAATGTATGCGGGTTTTGGGAGATAAGAATATTCGTGATAATTAGCTTTTATTTTTAAGGTCTGTAATAACTTGTAACTAACTTATATACTTCAAACGAAGTAAGCCGTTTTTGAGAGATAGGAATATTCGTGACAATTTGCTTTTTAAGTCTGTAAACCTAGGGGACGTCCATTAATTACATGGAGTGTTTTTTTTATTTTACAAAATCCACTTTTTAACAAAATGCCGACATACTGGCCGAGTGATTAAAGATGAGTAGCAACACTATTTTAGAATCAAATGAAACACATTTTCTAGGGAAATTTTGAAACTGAATACAAAAAAAGTTTGAATAACATCTTCAGGGGGTCTTTAGAAGCCACATTTACCATTTTAGACATGAGTGAACAGTGTTAGAAAATTAAAATAACCCATATACTCCAACACAAATGTTTAGGGGCTCGAGTTGTTTCATTCAAAACTTACTTTTATAGTGGGATCTAAAAATCTCAATCCTCGTTGATTTATCGAACCTCTGAAAAAAGCCTTCTCATTGCATAAGTTTTAATACACAAATTCATACTGAAATCAATAAATTGCCTTATGATATGCTATTTCAACAAATTACGCGTATTGTTTCCTAATCTGGTGGGAAAAAAAGTATATGTCTTCTCTAAAAACAAATTAAAAATTAACGTGAGACACCATCTTTTTGACCTCTAGTAATTGATGAATGTTCCCCTTCCGCAGCTATAATGAAATTTATATATTCATTCATTTTTCCTCAAAGGTATTTAAAACCTGTATCATAATTACTATCTTTGGGCAAAATCTGTTACAAACTTCTGTGTAGACAAAGAAATAGATAAGGTACTGACATTTTGTATTAGCTGATATAACTTTAGTTATAAATTTCATAATTCAATCATCATACTTGAAATTTAAATAAGGCGTTAAAATCTTTTGAAGTGACAAATTATAAAAAACATATATTGTTGGAAATGAGACTAGTGTGCCACGTACAGTTTCAAGACTGAGAGTTTGAGCTGCAGTTTATAGAGCAAAGGACTGCACGTGATGCTTTAAGAGAGGAGGAGGTGTACAAAATTCAACTAGCATGATTTGATGTGGTCTTTTTGACGTTTATTTATTTATTTATTCATCCACCATACAGTTTAAAAATCCCTTTACATGGTGGGTCAAATAAAACACGCACAGTAAAATATAAAATACATAGAAGTACGATATAAAATACACACAATACACAAATTAAAAATAAATATAAATTGAAAGAAAATATTTTGTAAGTTTAACAAAATTATCATAGAAAATATCGCTGTGATCCGGTAAGCTATTTACTATTTTAATAAACTGGTTTATAGATTGATTTTCTAAGTATTGTTTTGAATAAAAAGTTTTAACTAATATAATTTTTCCCTTGTATTATAGCAGGGTTCGTATAAATTTAAAACGGTTATGTTAAACGGCTCTCCCATTTTTTGCGGTATAATTTATTGAAAACCGTCTAAATTAATAATTAAACGTCTTTCCTTTTCTTTGGTTACCTCCTGTGTCCTTATTGGGGAAAAAGAGGACCTTCAGAAAGTTTTGCAAAAATATTTAAATAAATATCGATATATAATAGTATTAAATATATATCAAAATTAATATTAATTTTTGATATTTTATAACACTAGGGAGCTACCACCCCCTGCTCGCTATCACTCACCAACCCCCGTAAACTGCTGACGCAGGACCTTTTGGAATTGCTTCGCAATTCCCACAAATTCCAACTCGCTGAACTTAATACACTTTATAAAACAATTTACAGAAATAACGTCAACCAACTTTCCAAAAATACGTCACCAAATCCCCTCCATGAATAAATCTCCCTTAAAATTAACTCGAACTTATAAAAAATTTAAACGAAATGTTTTTAAAAATATTAATCTTAATTATTTTTAATTATAAAAATAACTAATTCTTATTGTTTATCAATATCCGGACCGAACAAAAACCATTATTTTAAAGTAGCTCGTTTATATGCCTAGTGTTTATCATTCATATTTTTGTTTAAACCCAGACTTTTCTTGTTAGACAATACCGTTTAAGCAATTGAAAAAAATAAGAGACAATACATCACTATGTTTACAATAAATTTCGATAAAATCAGACTAAAAATTATAAATATTGGACAAAAAGTGTGAAATTTTAGTATAAAATGGAGTACATGTAAGTTTTTAGAATATGTTTTTATCAGTCTTTGAGTGATATTTCATCAAGAAAGTACTTTTTTAAATGGTGAAAAAACATGTTTCATCTTAAAATATAGCGTCAATCGGTCGTTGTGATTGGATGCATAATAATTTGACTGACAGTTACTTGCTTTGTAACTGCGACCTTATCCGCTATCTAAAAAAATAGAAATATTTTAAAATTAAGAATTTTTTTGAAAAATCGAAGGGCCTACTCAGAAATCCAGAAAGAATCCGGACATTTTGACACCATATATGTGTCATTTGGTTCAGTTATTAAAAAGCCTTTCTCTGGAAACCGTTCACCAAAAACTTTTTTTTTAAATAGAGAGACTAGGGAGCTATTGTTCCCTACTCGCTATCGCTTACCAACCCCCGTAGGCTGCTTACGCAGGACCTTTCGGATCGCTTCGAAACCCTCACAAAACCTTCACTGAACTCATGCACTGCAAACTGAATCAAATCAAATTCACAAATCAAAATCACAGAATCAAAATTTTGCTATTTTCCTTCTTCGCAATTGTAAAAAATGTTATCCCAATAGAAAATAAGATAAAAACAGCTTTTAAATACCCAATAAAAACTAAATATATAATTTATAATCACTTATTTTAATAACTTCTAACTCTTAAAAATTATAAAATTAGCACAAAAGTTGCAGGTAACGCTTAAATTCGACTTAAATTATACAACACCAGCGCTCTAACCGTTATACGCTATAGGGATTCACATTGAGAGACGCAAATATTAACAAATAACTAAAGGTTTGGCTTAGTTTTGTTGGTTACTGTAATTTTAACAAGTGGCAAACCTTTGTCGATCGGTATTGGCGATATATTTTCAAACCTATTTTCCTATACCATGCATACTGTGTGAGGGCCGTATTCTGAAACTTTAACACGAGATTGAAACGAGACGGGAACGAGATGGCATCGAGACGGGAACGAGAACGAGATATTTTAAACGAGATATTTCTACACCAGAGCTGTCCTCCGCCATATTGTCTCAGTTTCGAAGCACGTTCCGATTGCTTTTACACTTTTTGTGGCCCGTTTAATAGTTCCAAAAAATCTAAAACAGCTATTTATTACCAAAATAAGTCCTCAGACATTAATATATTACGAAAGTAATGGACATCTAGTGCCTGTAAAAATTTGTATTATCAGTGTGTAATTACTTGTGATGTTTTTCGACAGATGGCAGCATGATCACACGAGATCTTGAAACGAGACGAGAATGGTACCTTCGGAGTAGCCGTCGAAATTTCTCGTTACCATCTTGTTCCCATCTCGTGTTAAAGTTTCTGAATACGGCCCTTAATGTCTAGATTCTTCTTAACAGTCCTTGTAACGTTTTTTTTACTCCGACTGTACCTTCATTGGTACGGGCTATAAACAGAAAGTTCAAGTTAATTTTATTGTTTTATTCTCAACTTATTATAATTTTCAAAAATTAAACCTTAACAGAACTATCTTCGAAACGTTCCAGAATTTCGAAATAATCCAGGAAGGCTGGTAAAACATGGAAGACAATTATCGAAGTACCGGTCCTTAATCTATCTTAAAAACCTGTCCTGAATAAATATAGAAATTTCAATAAATTACAACGTTAACATTGTAACACGCAAGGGGATCTTATCTTGATTTTTACTGCTAAAAAGCATACCTGAAAAGGCATAAACTATGAATATTTATGAATAAACTATGCATATTTATGAAAATGTTTTATGTTAAATGGGGAATACAACACTTGTGGAATTCAAGGTTTCGACAATTGGAAATGATTGACGGGGTTATAAAACGCATTTCTTCAAATTTTTAGATTTTTTTGCCATTGATTTCTTTTTAAATTAATTTTCAAAAATTACGCTCGCTAGGATCGGAGGTGTGGCCTACGTGACGTAACCTCTGCTTTTACCGAATCTTCAACCAATCATTAGTTTCAAGGGAAAGGATTGTATAACCAATGCCGAATACGCTTTCGTACAAAAGTGTGTCGTGCCGAAGACAGAGGTGACGTCATGCACCAAACTAAGAACCCTTCTGCGCATTGTAGTCTTTAATTTTTTAAAAATTAACTAACGATCAGATTTCGAAAAAAAAAATTAAAAATTATTTTTTAAAGAAGTTCTATCGAAATAAATTAAATTTGAAAAATCATTGTTTCCCCCATTTTTGATTATTAAACATAGCTCTTTATTAATGAGTGTTACTTTTGTATTTCTCATAATAACATTTATAATTTTTTTGCTAATATTGAAAATGTCCCTAGGTGGGCTACTAGTGTTTAATAACGTGTTAATAAAGTTAAGTGTTAATAAGTGTTAACCTTGGGACATAAAAGAGGTTTTAAAATTTGTTTTTGTGTCCCTAAAAGAGGTAATTGGTCGAAAAAACTTTTATTAGATGCGCAAAGGACTTTATTTAATATATTTTAGCTGTGTTTGAATAAATATAATTGTATGAAAAATTTTTGAAAAATATATAATTTAATAATTAGTCGTAGTTATTTCTACGCCTTAACAATAGCTTACTGTCAATTTTAAATTTTAAAAGTAGGATATTTTACTTACTTTACTTTTAATAAAATTTTAGGACGGGGACATTTTTTCAGCCTCAACCTTGCTCCTAAAAAATTTAGAAAGACATATTTAATGGTTTTGCTATAAGTACTTACCTAGTATCTCTTAGACAAGCAACTGATGTTAGGGAATATTTTTAATTTTAATGATGTTGAATTTTTAGTTTTCAGTAAATCGTTTTATTGAGACATCTGATATGCAAAAAAAGTTCTACGAAAACAAAAACAGGAAAGAGCAGAAAATTAAAAAATTTAACACTGGTATTTTTCTTTAAAACTTATCTTTTACAAATTTAAAAATTCAATGCACAGAAATTTGAAAACATAAAATATAGGTATTTTATTTTATTTTCAAATGTGTTATTTCATATCGTTATTTTTCTTATCCGTTACAAGGCAGAAAAATTCAATTTTTTATTATAGTTTCTTTCCTAGTTGAATATCGTAGGATTACAAGCGAAAGGCACTTTTTGCTGAAATACTCCGTACAAGTTAACCCACTTAACTTTTTCAAATGATCTGAAATTTCACAGTTGAGATCACAGTTTTCACCTTTTCATCTAATTTTAGGTTGAAATGAGCTGGATTTGAGCTATATCCCTTCGTCAGGTTATGAAGGACCCTCCTTTCAAAATATGCAAAAATGGGGATTTCAGAAAAATATGGAATGAGCTGGTTTTAATAGCAAACGCCTCAAATAATGGTTCTAAAATCAAAAATCGACACGTAAATTTAAAACAATTAATTATTTCAAAACTTTAAAATAAAAATCAGCAATCACTTTGCTCTCGTTTCGGATTGAATGACGTCACATGCTGCTTTCGCACCTTTTTAAAAGTCGAACTTTGAAATTAAATTTAAAACTAATTCAGCATCACAATTAAAAATTTGGCTCTTACGTATTATCTTGCGACCATCAGTTTCAACAGCAGAGTTAATGGACTTCGGTTATTCATTTTCGTTTTCAGAGATACGAAAGTACCAAACGTTTTGCGCGAATATATTTCTCTCTTGGATATTTCTGTCGAATAAAAAAATAAAATTTAAATGCGGGGATATTGCTAATTTAAATTTGAAAAGGGCTGAGCTGCCATCTACACAGAGACGGATTAATGCAATTATGTGGGTGGGGGCGGATAGATGGAAACCTCCCTGGGAGTTAAATGTTTTTAAATAATGTCTTTTTAAACCAGCACTGTTAAGCTGGTTTTGTAATGTTTCACTAAAAAGGGTGAGCTGGGGGTCCTCCCCATAAAATTTAAAAAAAATTTGACCTTTTAAAACCAGGGTTAGGTTATATAAACTCATTTTCACTATTATAATTACATAATTTCAAAATCAAATTTTCTATGCCTTAACCAGTACCGTAATAGGTACCATATTCCGTATATAGTACCGTAATTATTAATAATATACGTATAACAATTTTATTATTTGTGGATCCTTAAATTCTTAAATTAATTTTTCAATAGTTTAAATTCTAATATAAGAGTATACATAGGCGCCGACTTTTATTAAATATTGGGGGGCCCAGTACTAGACAAAGTACTAGACAGAAGTACTAGTACAAAGTACTAGACAGTTATTCCATGTATGTTCCATATAAAAGCGGTCCTTAAACTTTCGATCGCCACTAATGCTAGACCCCCAAGATTTTGAACATCCAAAGGCTTATTCCTAAAGTACCCCTACGGAGTTTATTTATATACGTAAAGTTTTAGAGATTCCTTAAAAGTAGTACTCAAATTATGTTCCACGTTGTGTTAAAATTTTACAATTACTCGAAGTATAATGACATAGATTTTCTAAGGAAAATATTACAAGAGACGTCAAAATTTCGAGAGGGGCTAGGGGTCCTCCCCCAGAAATATTTTTGAAATTTGTCTCTTTAAATTGGTGTTATTTATTTTGAAACTATCAAAAGGTAACTCGCGGACCCCCTATAGGAAGGTGCTGAGGACCCTCGGAGGTCCGCGGCCGCAGACCACTGCTATAAAAAATTCAAATAAAAAGCAGCGTAATATATTTTTTTTAATTTAATCGTACACAAAAAATTAAATGCCTATCGCGAAGAATGAAAGTGGATTTATACCGCTTTTAAAATCAACGGCACAGAGCCGTAACTAGAGTTTTGTTTCGGGGGGGATTTTGACTTAAATATTTTTTTCTGAGGTACCTACTTACGAGTACTTTTTTGCTTCCGTGTCACATGACTTGCACATTTGATATTAATTTTGTTGAAATTAATTTCAAAATTTTATAAACATTTAAAATTCCAAAGCGAAGCGATATTTTGAGGGTCCTCCCCCCAAAATATGGAAATTTCCACCCCAAAATAGCGTTTTATCTCTTTTTGAAGCCCATTTGGGTTACACCCTTAGAGCAGGACTTATTTTAAGAAGCAGAATCTTCAAAGAAACCCAGTAATAAACAGCAAAATTTTGAAGTGGGTTTAGGGGTCCTACTTCAGAAACATTTTGGAAATTTGTCCCTAAAAATAGTGTTTAACTTCATTTTGTAAGACTCTTTCTTCTTATGCTACACAAATGGAGGATCACACTTCAAAAATCACGGAAGTTTCAGGGGAAAACGGTACATAATAGATTTTAAAATTTGAGGGGGGCTTGGGGGTCCTCCCCCAAATTTTTGTTGAAATTTTTACCCTAGAAAGTAATCTTTTAAGTCATTTTGAGACCCTTTGTGAAGACCAAAAGAACGACGTCCAATACATTGTCTTCTTAAGTTCATGAAAGAAAGGTAGATTTTTACTAAAAATATTGGGGGGCTTAGCCCCCTTTCTTCCGACATTGGGGGGGCTCAAGCCCCCTCAAACCCTATATGGAGTCGGCGCCTATGAGAGTATATAATATAAGGCAATGGTGCCCAACCTTTTTTTCAACAGGGCCAATTTGCTTTTGAAGATTTATCTCGCGGGCCAATTTGCTTTTGAAGATTTATCTCGCGGGCCACATAAAAACACTATAAGGATATTTCTAAACATAAAGAAAAATTACCCGTTTTCAATGAGAAGTTTGCATCTGTTTGGAGGATACTAGTTCTTGTAAATTCGGCTCCAAATTTGTAACACATCCTTAAAACTGAATTAAGATGATTATCTGTAAGTCGATCGAGATAGAGCACTAGTTTTTGTTCTTTTCATAACAGATAATATGTGCTTTCAAATACACAGTTTGTTCACAGTCTCCTTACATATAAGACACAACGGTTTATTTTCTCGCTGAACGAACTCTATGGCTGAGTGAAGAAGTAGGAATTTGTCCTCTTTTCTTGAAAGTTTCGGCATTCCGTTCCGAGTGAATCTTCAATTTTTTACAATCGGACATCTTTTCGAAGAGTTTGGTTCTAAGAAGATCCTTATAAACTGAATTCAAATGGCTAACTGATACTTAAAAATATTTATCCAATGCCAAATTCCCTGTATCTAGAAAAAACCAAAAGAGAGAAGTGAAGAAAACATTTTTACTGAATGTTGAAGAATTCCTTTTTATCATCTTTTTTTAGATGAAAGTGCCATAATGTCTCGCACGATGGTTTCTTGGAAGATTTTTGAAAGTAGTTTTTGTTTTTAAGATTTAACAAGTCCGCGGGCCACATGGATCAGCATCGCGGGCCACATTTGGACCGCGGGCCGTAGGTGGGGCACACTGATATAAGGTTTACAAATGATAACTATATATAAATGCAGCCTAGGAAGATACCCCAAAAAATATATAAAAATATGAACTCGTAGAAAAATTTTTCGTGAACTTTAAACAATCATAATAAATGTGTGGGTAATTTATTTACTGTTTATTTAATTATTTACGTTTTTGCGTAATAATAACATAACAGCACTTGTAAACCGCACTTTCAGATCGAAGGAGATGGAGATACCCTGAGAACCGCTTCACTTGGCTCAGCCTTTTAGCTATTTTGTGCTGCCATCTATATATTTTCAATTTCAATTCAATTTATTATATATTTATTATATATTTTACTCCAATCTACTGTTTGAAAAAATGATATAACAAAATTAAGCTTCGAACTTCACCAATGAAACTTTAAAACCATTAACTATTCTATACCACATAAAAAAATATGCCTATAATTTTAAGATGTTTTTTAATTATTAATTTTTTTATTGAAAGTTTGAGAAGCATCAGAAGCCAAAGTATTGAGAGTTTATAACGAAAGGTATTTTATTGATATTGTGAATAAAAATGTTCCTTACTTCCGTATAAATAACAAAAATTCTAACAACAGATTAATATTAAAACATTTTATTTATTCTCTCTCTAGAGGACTGCTTTTTTGTCTGTTTTGCTTTTGGAGAATAGCTCTTAGTTTTACTTACTAAGTATAGATGTCACTGTAAGCATGAAAATTCTGATTCTAAAGAAAAGGAAGATTTTACAAAAATAGAATTATCTGAACTTTTTCCTCTATAATAATCGCAATACATGATTTTTATTATTTAGGATATTTAAAAATTATCTTATCACTGTTCAACAGTAACATATTAGTAGGAAGAGTAAATCCAATCGTATGAACAAATTTAGACTTTTCATTTCCAGTTCAAAATAAAATTGATATATTTTTAACTTTTTTTGTTAGGGTCACTTGGGGGGGGGTAAGTGGGACCTCTTTTTGGCTTACTGCATATTTGGAGCTCAATAGAAGAATTTTGACCGTGTTAAATTTGCTTATTGACTAATTTCGTTAAAGACACTATCCATAAAATAAAAAGTATTTGTAGTTTCTAAATAAAGCTTTGAATATTTCTTAATTGGTCTTTATTTAAAAAATGAGATGGGTGTCACACTTACCTTACCCCATGTCATGGGGTAAGTGAGACACCCCCTCTTCATTTATACGGGAAGTGAGCAAAACTTAAAAAGAAGTAAGTGGGACTTATATACTTAATAAAGTACAGAAATTTTCACCACAAAATATTTTATTGTAACTGTAACCATTAGTCATGAGAAATATACTCACATTAAAATCAATATGAGAAGGTAAGAATAGAATGAAAAGTAAAATAACTATTTGAAAGAACGTTTTGAAAGGCCAAAGGGATATGTTTTACTTTAACATATAAAATAGTGTTGAAAAAACAAAATAAGGTTGATTAAGATTTATTTTGGCACTTAAGTAAACATTGTAATATAAAAAAGAAATCGGACACACTAAATGAGAATGACACTATTGATGAGATATTTCACTTTTCTCACCATAACTTAAATTAAAACGCAAATTTGATATAAAATGTCGATCAAGTTATTTATGAATTTTAATGAATTTTGAAGTGGTGAGGGAAAGGAGGTCTTTTGCTACTGTAAATAAAAAAATTTCTGAAAATATTGGGTTAAATTTGTAACCCCCCTTAAATCCGCCCATGTCTTCAGTAATAGTGCTTGTATAATTTGGGACCCTCTATAAGCACTTATATCCCAATAAGAGTTATCACTTACCCCAACCATGCTAAAACTATGGGGCAAATGGAACCCCCTTTTAACACTCCAAAATTAAAAATTTTGAAAAATTTCAAATTGCCGTATGTATTTTAGGTCAAACTCTGCAAAACAAAATGTAATGAAAACTTACATGGAAATACTTCTTTAAAAAATGCATCTTATGAACTCTCCAAAAAATCCAGTCTGGGAATCTATTTTAAACTATTTCTATAATCTTAAATATAAACAAATCTCAAATACATGCAAAACTAATCGGTGTGACAAGCTGTAACAATCAATGCGAGTAAGTGAAAAATGAAGAATCCATTTAGTTTACAGTACGGAAATATTTAAATTAGAAAATAAATTTAAAAATATTTAAAATTACTTAAACATTAATGTAGCAAATAAATAAATATAACTTAAAAAAAGTTTTGAAGCTCTGAATGATAATCATATGAATTCTGAAATTTAGTTATTGTTTAGATTTTGAATTATATTTGATTTTGAAAAGTAAAAATAATTTTATTAAAAAATATGACCATAGAAAAGAATTGGCTAATGTATTTCCTGTGTTATAATAGTAAGCATAACTTTAAGAGTATATTTATCTCTAACTATTGTTTGTTGATGTGTTTTACTGTAATGTCTTTTCTATTAGCAGTTAAAATCAAAAATGTGTAGGTAAGTCACAGTATTTTATACTCATTTGGTTCTTTCCCAAGTGATATACGATATACATAATTCTTATCTTAAAAGATTGTATAGCAACCAAAACTTATACTATTTAAAAATAATTATTTCACACATTCAGTTAATTTCACACACAAAAAATATATTTTTGGATACATATTAAAATACATACAAAAAAGTGAATAATGGTATCTGCCCTTATCAGTGCCGTCTTAAGTAGCTAACCAAAGCTATATGCCAAGAACTGATTTTATCACCTTAACCATTTCCTGTTTTTAGTAAAAATAATCTCATTTCCTACGGGGTCTACCCGACCTCTTTACTGTAATTGTGTTATCGTTGTGAAAATTGGCGTTAAACAGCCCTATAGAAGGTATACTGTTGTGATATGCAAGTTATAGTTTAACTGAACTATCAAAATTTGAAATGTTTAAATAATAGCTATTTAAAAAACCAACCTTTCAACACTATGTTGGTCAACTTAAAACGCTTTTTAGTGAGCAAAGACCCCTCATTGACAGTTTTTTACACAGCAGTTAAGAAAATGAAAGCTAACTGAAACTAAAAAGTTCATTAAAAGTTAAAACGTAAACTAGAAAATGGTATTTTTCTTTTTTACTAACCTTATCCAGTGCATTCTTACGCTTAACACAAAATGATAACCTTTTATATTGTGACTACAAAAGTGTTTTTTCAGGGTTGAAGTGTGATAAAGATATAGTTTTAACAAAAAAACCACATTTATTAAACATTTTATACACAGCAATTAAAATCCACACACAGTACAGTTTTTTTTAACGTGTACGTCCGCTAAGATGGAAAAACTATTTTCAAACTAAGATCCTTAAAAAATACATTGCTGTAAAAGTAATCTAAATTTTCCTTCATTTACTTGACTAGGTTTTTATAAAAAGTATTTTGTATTGAAAGTTATCAAATATTTTTGTCTGTTGGTTAAGATGCGGTAGATCGAGTTTAAAGATTGTGCAATCGGATCCAACAAGAGCAGTAATTAATATTTAACTGTTTCATCACATTGAAATCATATGACGAAAAAAGAAAGAAATGGACGGACATTTCCTCAAATTACGGGGAATCAAAGACGGACGCTTTCGCAAATGATGGAAAATCCAGTAGCAACGCTGGACAAATACCAGAGATGGGCAAAATGTAATCAGATTAATGATTAACGATTACGATTACAAATGTAATCTGATTACATTTGTAATCTGATTACTTTTGCACAAATGTAATCTGATTACATTTGTAATCTGATTACTTTTGCACAAATGTAATCTGATTGCATTTGTAATCTGATTACTTTTGTACAAATGTAATCTGATTACATTTGTAATCTGATTACTTTTGTACAAATGTAATCTGATTACAGATTACATTTTGTAATCGTTAATCTGATTACAGATTACAATTGTAATCTAATATAACATATCTTGATTACTTTTTCTGATTGATAATGGTAGGGTGCGAATAGGGTGTATTGTTGTTCCGCCACATACAGGAAGTGGTCCACAACTGACAGGAAATGGTCCAAAATTGACCGGAAGTGGTCCAAAACTGACTGGAAGTGGTCAACAACTCACCGGAAGTGCTCCGAAACTTCCCGGAAGTAGTCCACAACTTGCCGGAAACGGTCCGCAACTTAAAAATAGAGGTTCGTAACTTCCCGGAAGTGCTCCGAAACTTTCCGGAAATGGTTCCCAACTTACCGGAAACGGTCCGCAACTTAATAGAAGTGGTTTCGTAACTCCCCGAAAGTTGTCCGCGACTCCCCGGAAGTGGTCCAAAACTGATCGGAAGTGGTCCGAAACTTACCGGAAGTGGTCCACAACTGACTAAAAGTGGTACACAACTGACCGGATGTGGTCCACATTTTACTGGAAATGGTCCGCAACTTAAAAGAAGTGGTTCGTAACTTCCCGGAAGTTGTCCACGGCTCACCGGAAGTGGTCCACAACTTACCGGAAGTAGTCAACAACTGACCGGAAGTGGTTCACAATTGTCCAGTAGTGGCCCGCAACTGACCGAAAAGGGTCCTCAACTGACCGGAAGTGGTTCACATCTGACCGGAAGTGGTTCACAATTGACCGGAAGTGCTCTGAAACTTACCGGAAACGGTACGCAACTTAATAGACATAGTTCTTATCTTCCCGGAAGTTGCCCGCGGCTTACCGGAAGTGGTCCAAAACTGATCGGAAGTGGCCCACAACTGACCAGAATTGGTCTGAAACTTACCGGAAGTGGTCTACAACTGACCGAAAGTGGTACACAACTGACCGGAAGTGGTCCACTTCTGGTAGGTTACGGACCACTTCCGGTTCGTAACAGATCACTTCCGGCAAGTTGTGGACCTCTTCCGGTAAGTCATTGACCACTTCCGGTAGGTAACGGACCACTTCCGGTAAGTAACAGACCACTTCCGGCAAGTTGTGGACCACTTCCGGTAAGTCATGGACCACTTCCGGTAGGTTACGGACCACTTCCAGTAAGTAACAGGCTACTTCCGGCAAGTTTGGGTCCACTTCCGGTAAGTTGTGGTCCACTTCCGGTAAGTCATGGACCACTTCCGGTAGGTTACGGACCACTTCCGGTAGGTTACGGACCACTTCCGGTAGGTTACGGACCACTTCCGGTAAGTAACAGACTACTTCTGGCAAGTTGGGGTCCACTTCCGGTAAGTTATGGACCACTTCCGGTAAGTAACAGACCATTTCCGGTAAGTCACGTACCACTTCCGGTAAGTTGTGGACCACTTTTGATAAGTCACGGACCACTTCCGGTAAGTAACGGACCACTTCCGGCAAGTTGTGGACCACTTCCGGTAAGTTATGGACCACTTCCGTAGGTTACGGACCACTTCCGGTAAGAAACAGACCACTTCCGGCAAGTTGTAGACTATTTCCGGTAAGTTGTGGACCACTTCCTGTAAGTCATGGACCACTTCCGGTAAAGGTACCAGAGTAATTGGATTGAAGATTACAAATGTATTTAGACTAAAAATGTAATCAAACTAAAAATGTAATCAAACTACAAATGTAATCAAACTACAAAAGTAATCAGATTACATTCACATTTAGATTACAAAATGTAATCTAACTTGAAATGTAATCAGATTACATTCATTCAGATTACAGATGTAGTTGGATTGAAAATTTCAAAATGTAATCAGATTACAAATGTAATGATTACAAATGTAGTTAGATTAAAAACTGCAAAAAGTAATCAGATTACAATTGTAATGATTACAATTGTAATGATTACAAATGTAATCAGATTATTAATCTGATTACAAAAGTAGTTTGATTGCGCCCATCTCTGACAAATACTATATAACAGAGTTCAAATGATTAAGTATAATCTGATTCATTATTGAAGAAGCCACAAAATTTTAAAGGACACTTAACCCGCACAATTCTTAGTTCTTTACACTCAAACTTGTTTTTGGGCGGTAAATAGGGACCGCATATAAGAAAAGTCACCGAGCCCACCGAGTATATGCGGAGTACGTGCTCGTTAAATCTGTGGGTCCGAAAGTCCTGTGGTCCGTCATGGCGCAGTTTACCATGGGTCCAGGTGTCTGGAGACTATTTCCCTCCCCTTCAGATACATGGCAAAATTGTGGAGGTGGCGATAGATAGTGGCAGCATCTATCATCTCATGAGGCAGAAGTCGGACTCCTGCCATTTATGGGCCTCACTTTCTCAGGAGCCGCACCCCCTTTGCCTTGAATCCTCGTGGAGCTTGGGTAGTACAGGTAGTACCAAGTGGCACACGACAACAACAACATATAAGAAAAGTCCCACAAATAAAAAATCGCACAAAAAATATTCGCTCAAAACAGGTTTGAGTTCATTAGTGTTGGACAAATACCATATAGAATTAAAATGATTAAGTATAATCTGATTCATTGATTATCTTATTTAGAAGAAGACCAGAAATTTTAAAGGAAACTTAACCCGTATAATTCTTCGTTCTTTACTTGTTATTTTTGTTTAGGTCTGCAGTGATATCGCCCAACGAGTTTTAAAGGATTCATTAATAAAAAAACGTCTTTCATCTGTCGGCTTGTAAGAGAGGTTTTCGGAAACCACACAGAAGTGCAACGTTTTCGCCTATCACAATTTCAATCTCAAATGACACTAGAAAAAATTGCTAATCTGTACTTAATGAGCATATGAAGAAATGTAACGACATAAAATGATTTGGATGACTTCCAAATGTCGCGTAATGTGTGTTTGTGTAATCGCTGTTTTCCATCGCGAGTCATCTGCACCACACTAACTCTAGTTTTAGGTCTATTTTAGATAGAGTCGGACCTACACACAAGTGACCTTTAAATAGTTTGGAGTGATTAAGATCACGGTTAATGGAGACGTTGATCACATAATTTCCGACTGAAAATGTGGAACAAAATTAGCTCCAGGCGTGTAATTAAGCACTACTGAAAGACTTTAACATTTTTAGATAATGCTAATGTTTTGGTTATTTGCTTAATTTATTTAGAGACAACACAAACCGTGAGTAGATCACTTTAAGGGATTGTCTATCAAGAGGAGAACAATGTGAAGTTAATGCAAGTCTAAATTCTGCTCTGTTAAGTGTGTTTCTGCAAGGTTATTTAGGTGAATCACATTCGCCCCACCTGGTCTACAGTCAGGCGCAGTGTACCAAAAACTTTGACTTGGAGGTATTGGAGATATAAGGTGATAATTTAATGTGTTGCCTTCAGTTTTAAGTTTCCTTATTAAAAGTAGTACGAGTTTTTAAGCTTTCTATTTTCTTCGTATTTGAAACAAGGACCAAGTAACTGACTATGACAAGTAATGTATCCTATCATGACAAGTAGTTAACTGATCACCATAACTGATCTCCAGGTGGTTGTCACATTTTTAGGTCAATAAGGTCCGTATCGAATCTTGAAAGAAAGATAAGAAATATTCGAACTTCATGGCTTGTTAGGAATGTTTCCGGAACCGGAAACAGTATGGAGGCTTGTGTTGATTCATGGAACACAGATACCCACGAACACACTGCAGTGTAGAAACACGTGTTTTTTTCATCTGGGAATTCAAAGCCATTGGAAAATTTGTGCATTCCTCTTGATTGTACTTAATTTGATGGGAAATTATTTAATTTGTAGACTTTGATTTTCTTAAACAACGTCTTAAATTTTGGGGGAGACACGCCCTTGAGTTTTGGGGTAATAAATCGCGAAATAAAAGTGATTGGTTGAAAGTTACGTTTTAAAAATCAGATAATATTATGTAAAACAAGACTTTCTACTATTAATAAAAAATTAGTAATACCTTCCTAGTTACACATAATGTGGTACTTATAAATATTTTAAAATTTTTATTTTATGCCATTATTATTATTCTCATTTCATTAGGTGATAATGTAAAGTATTATATTATAATTCGATTGCATCAGTGCAATTCTCGAAATTGGGGCAGTATGTTTATTTAAGACAAATACGATCATTAGCCGTAGACAGACTCAGAATTTAATGCTTGTTTATTTTCAAGTTTTTTTTACAGTTTCAGTAAAAATTATGGGTACATGCGTTAAATATCTATTTCCATGTGAAAAATATATAAAATGTGTAAAGAGGGTAAGCCATTTCAATACTTTAACCCCTTAACAGTGACATTTATTTCAGAAAAATTGACCAAAAATGGAAAATTTTTTGACTGTTTAATTTTGTTCTTTATATTCATATAAGTGTTAGAAAAAAGTTTTAAAAAAATCAAAATTTAAATGTAATTACAAGTGTACTAATTATTTTAACATACACATAAAAAAGTATTGGATTACGCACACATCTTATTAAATTAGGAACAAGATTATTTAAACATGATGTCTCACAATCTCTAAACGACGAAAAATCACTATCATCATCGAAACAAACTCAGTTTGGGCTTCACAAAGGGAAACGTCAATTTTTCTCCTGCCCGAGCTGAGTTCGGGCGACACTGTTAAGGGGTTAAAGAAATAAAAAAATTTAATTTCAACCTTAAGACATGACACCGTTTCATAAAAATTAATAAAACGTAACGTAACAAATTTACAAAGTCCTAGTTTTGTCAAAAACAAAACAACTTCAATAACTTCAATTTAGCTTACTTATTGAGCTGTTGGAAAGCGAAAAACAAACCGTGCCAAATGTAACTAATCACCGAGGAATCAAATGAATTCAATTAAAAGCAGCTCGCCTCTTCTTTTTGTGCGCTGATTCCCGAAACAAACGTCTTTTGATTAGCACTCACCACCGAGCGAGTGTCCCTCACTAACCGGTGATAAATATTTAATTGAGCTATTAACAGATTTTTTGACGGGCTCTTGTTTGTTTTCCATTTTTAATTAATCGCAGCAGCGAGTCAAAGGTCCTCGCATTAGCATTTTAATAAGAGCCCGCCAAAAAAGCCAGGAGTTAATGAGCAAGAGTGGCGCGTTAATTGTTTTAATTGATTCGCTCTTTAATTAAATTCGGCACCTCCACTCGGAGCTCATTAGGCGCCGATTATTGGCCGTTTTTGCGCCGTTCATTAACAAAAAGGAGCTAAATCCGCGCCGCCGTTCATTAACAAAAAAGGAGCTAAATCCTCGTTTTGATTAACTGCGGCTCGGCCGTCCAGAGACGATTTAATCTCAACGATACAATCACGGAAGGAATTTAATTTCCTCAGTAAATACAGTTTTGATGTATACCTAATCAATTAATCCGGAGCGCCGCTCCAAGTTTTGCGGCATTCTTTGCGCGCTCCATGCAAGTTTGATGAGCGCGCCCCATGCATAATTTATTTACTCGAAACTGCCTGTCCGACGAAAATTAATTTCCAAAGAGAGTTACCGTGCGCCCTTCCTTTGTTAATTTTATCCAAAGTAATGGCGCGGGCGTGCTCCTCCTCTTACTTTTCCTTCCTCTGTTGACTCTCTCGGTATTGTTTTTGTTGGAATTTTTGATCTCCCGCTTTTTCGGCCGCAAAAACTCTTTGATATATCCTCCTCGGCGGAGCACTTTTGATTCGAACCGCGGAACAAAAGTTCCCCCGAATCGGCAGGGCCTTTCCATTTTCTGATGAACCCTCTCCCGCGCATTTAAACTAAAAGCTTCTCAAGGAGCCGTGCATTTTAAATGCGGATCCCCCAAATTAATAAATAGCTGCCGACAGCCTAATTCGATTTTTCGACTTTAATTACCAATTAAGGTGATGGGCTCTACCTGTCCACTTTAGTTAAAATTTCGGCCGTTCCTTTAATTCTTTTTTGTTTTTCGGTTGGAAGAGGTTTCGCTGATTGCTTCGCCTCGAAACTTAATCTGGAGTCGACTTTCATCTGGAAATGGATGGTTTGATTAAGATGGCGATGACTATTCGTCGCATCTAAACAAACTTATAGTCTTAATTAATCTGCAAATCTTCTTGTGTCTGTGTGTTTGAATAACGCTTTAAAGAGGCATAATTAAATGCTAGTTGACTTAGTGACGATTAGGAGTCATTTCGAAACGTAGTAGCAATAATTTTAAACTAGCACCTAATAGAATTTATGTTTATGAAGATAAAAGATGTTGCACCTTACTTTTCACCTTAACTTTTCAAAGAAAATAATTTGAAGGAATTAAAAATATTTATTGAATTTTTTCATTAATCGTGGAATAATGAAATATTAATGGAAAAGTATCTTCAAAACAAATGTTTTTTTTTTCAGTTGTTAGGGCTCTTTTAAAATATAGCTGAAAATCAGTGAAAGGAGACATATGCTTAAAATAATTGAAATAGGACTTGAAGTAAATAAGTGTAGGCAGAAGTGAAGAAAGGAAGTGTTTCTTTTTATAGAGATAAGAGTATATTTCTCTCTTTTATTAACAAAGACATACTCAGTATTAAGATGCAGAGAAATTCATAAAACTCCAAATGTAAATAAAGTAGATTGATTTTCAAGAAATTTAGTAGGTACTTTAGATTCTTGCTTTGTTTAAAATACTTTTAAAAGCTGCTTTATAACCTAAATTCCAATTTAAATATTTATTTCAAAGATATTTTATTCCGGGAAATGATTAAAAAGTATTAGAACCTTTTTCACCAAAACGTTAGTTTTTTCGTTTCAATGAATAAAAAATAAAGCTGAAAAAATTTTATAAGTAGTTGTTCTAAAATATTGTTAAAGAAATATATTTAAACCTACTTTAAATAGAATAAATTCCATTATAATTAACTACAATATCAATTGCAACTTTCTAAGAATTTTAAATATTTTCCGTATGTTCAGGAAGAGAATAAAATTTCGCCTATCTTCTTAGCTTTTAAGCACAGTCTCCTCAAATAACACATCCCAGTTCATTATATTCCCCAAGGGATGAATCCAAGTCAAACAAATTAACCCGTCAGGATTAACTCCGAATTCCATATAATAATAGCGCGGAATTCCTACTTCTAAACACAAGCGCCTTACAAAAATTATTTTCCCAATCCGACTTCATAGTTTCCGGAGCGAGAGATGAGGTAATTAATAATGCCTTCAAAACAAAGAGCGAGGAAATCTCCTCCGACAATCATTAGGTGCCGAAAAACGTATGGATTTCCCATTCAGGTTTCGACTGCGGCTCGTCATTAATTGTTAACAATGTATCTCCGCTCGCTCTCCTAAGGCTAATCACCACGGAAAAAAATTCCTAATTATTTCCAAAAGACGATAATTTTAGCCGAAAGTGCTTTTTAATCCCATTCCTCAAAAACTTTCCCCGGTTTAACGAAGAGGCGATTCATCTTGCGCATGTTTGGCGACATTTTAATTGGATTAGGAAAAGAAAGCGGAGGCCCGCTTGTTAGGTGAGTCACAATCTGACAGAATGCTAATTTATCATTGGGACTGGTGTCTGGGGAAAAAAGGGCGGCTAATTTGTTTTCCTTATGACAGGGAGAAGAAATTACAATAATTAAGGTGGCGAAAATCGTCTTTTCAAAAAAGGCTTTTCTTTAATTAGCAATTTAATATGTTTCGCATTGCGCCGGAGGCACCAATTAACCACTCCCTTGCAAATGAACGGGTTGAATGGCGGACGGGTGCTTTTTCGCCGATGCCTTAATTAAGAGCAGCTAATTCGCTGCTAATGAAAAGGAAACGACTTCATTACGCATTAACCGATGCACGCGCCTAATGAGTCGGAAAAACGCGCCCAACAACACAACATACACGTCACACCGGCACCGGCGGGAAAGACCCTACTCTGTTCCTCAGGGACCATTTCGACTTGATTTATCGCTCAATGTCCAACATCAAGCAGGAAGTGAGAAGTCAAACTGCAGGAATACTGAAAATGTGGAAAACACTTTAGCAAAGATACACTGCAAAATAAATGCCTTTTAAACACATATAATAACGCTAATTTGTATACCATCTATAAACAACACTTCAGTTGTTAGGTAGAACACTTTATAACGCTTTCTCAATGTCCAATATCAAGCAAGAAGTGAGAAGTCAAACTGCAATAGTACTGCAAATGCGGTAAACACTTTTGCAAAGATACACTGCAATATAAATGCCTTTTAAACACATATACAGTAAAGCATCGTTTATACGTCTCTCATTTATACGTCTTTTACATTTATACGTCGTTTTCGCTAAGTCCCAATACATTCAAATAATTAAAATTGTTTTCAATTATACGTCTTTTCATTTATACGCCGTTTTACGTCGGTCCCTTGAAAGACGTATAAACGGTGCTTTACTGTAATAACAATACTTTGTATGCCATCTATAAACAATACTTCGGTTGTGTTATTAGGTAAACATTTTTAACGCTTTTGTTTTTGTGATAAAGTGTTATTAATGTTTTCTGTCCAGGGTTGTGATCCAAAAATTGGGTTGTAAGGTATGTTTAAAATCTGAAAATGTTCTTAAATTTTGATCGCAACACCATAAGAACACATTTTCTTTTCCGTATCAACACTTTCAAAACTCTATATTTTTCTCACGCAACGCAATCGCAACATAATCTCAACTCAATACAATTGCAACACAATCAAAACGCTTTTGAGTATAGAAAAGTTAATAAATCATTGTGTTTGCTTTATTTACTTTGTATTGCGATTGTATTGCGATTGAGAAAAGGATAGTGTTGTAAAAGTGTTGCTAAAAATTACAGAGACAGAAAATGTGTTCTAATAGTGTTTTCGCGATCCAAATTTTTTAAAAACCTTTAGGTTCTATAAACATATTTTAGAACACTATTTTAACCCTACAATGCATGATTTTTTAAATTCACTTGAAAATCATTTATTTGACTTCTATTAGGGTGTAAATTAGTGTAAAAATACTAATACATTTAATTGACAAAAAACTTTGTCCTTGTGAAATTAATTTGTGTCCCTTGTGAAATTAATTGTGAAGTGAAATAAAACCAAATGCTCTAAAAATATAAAAAAATAACATCTTTTCAAAAAAATTTTTTTTCAAGCTGAAAATTTTTTTATTTTAATTTACATGGTCGTTTTATTTTGGCATTTTCTGTGTCTTGACTTTCTTCTCTCACTAGCTACTAACAAATATCAAAATAGTATCCCTGCTGCGATCTACTGGCAGTCTAAAGTGCTAAAACAATGGAATGTTATATATTTATTGTACTTATTGCATGGTGTTGCCGTTTGGAAATGGAAGTTCGAGTAGGAAATGGGGGAAAATGTCGTGTTGCCAAATGGCACCAGTATGCACTGTAGGGTTAAGACATATTTCTAACAATTTTCAAATATATATTCAATATACCCTATCACAGCACAATCAGGTTTGTGTTTATGATGGGTTTATTTTTGTGTGGATTCTTTTTATTGAATCTTTTACTTTATTACAGAGTGCTTAAAAAGTTATGGGGGTAGCCTAAAAGAATTGAATTATTTCCTTTCGATTGTGTAAGAAACAAGAAAACAAGAAAATAAAATTTTTAAGGCAGTAATAATTTTCAAGGCAGTAAGCCAGTAAGGATAAAAAAAGGCAAAATTTGTGTATATTTTTATACTGTGACTTATCTTGTTAATTTTCTTTATCATCCTTCATTTTTTCAACGAATAAGATATAAAAACTTCTCAAACTAAAAAGGTGACATTTTAATTTTTCGGCACTAAATTTCATCATAAGATAGTTTTTTAATCGAAATCTTGTACAATGGAGGTTTAATGATGTCAAAATTAAGTATTTGTTTGCGTTAGATGGATTCTTTTTAACAAAATAATTACACATCAATTTCAAAATTTGATGAAAATATGCCTGAATGAATGACTTGGAATCATGCAGCTGTCTACCAATTGATAATGAAAACAAGACACATACACACAAGATTGAATTATACTTTTTAAATAAATAAACATAAACTTCCAATTTTAATGGATGAGTGGTATATTTATTTGCATTTTATACTAAAAACTAGTATTATTTTGAGTTACTGTTTAACCAAAAAACAAGATTTAAAAAAAACAAGTCTTTCTAAATGAGACAACACTGAAAAAGGAATCTCAACATTTTCCTTTAAAATCTATGTTCAAATAAAATAAAGATAATTAGGAGATAGTCAGGCTCTATAAACTATCCAGCTCTGTTACTAAATGTGTTTTATATAAAACCTGCGCATTAAACAACACAATAAATTTGAAAGACTCATATCATTTACTTCAATGGCAGGATATTTGAAATATAAATATGCATACTATCTTACTATACCCAATATTTCATCATGAAGTTTTACAACAGCCATAATTGAACAAAAAATTTGAAATTTTTATTCAATGTTCTAATTTTTGTTATTTGCTTCTTCCCCATTTGATTTTATAAAAGTTTATAATTATCCTTCTGAAAAGGATTTATGACATTTCGAAAATACTTAAATGATTCCGATGACCAAATTCCTTCGCTCTAAATCCGAAAGCGTATGCCACTCTTTTCAAACCACATTTATTTAATGTGGGAGAAAAATATGAAACGAAGTTAAAATTCTTGACTCGGTATAAGCGTTTACAGAAAATTCAAAATCAAAACCAACTCTTCCCAAAAAGAGATGGACGAAACGAAACAACATTAGGCAACAAACCCAAACGCTCAATCATTACCGCCGCAGTCAAAACTGATCACCCTAATTGCGCTACCTGCAAAAAAACCCTTCCAAAAGTGTCATCCAACGCAGCGGCAGTATAGATTTTCCAAAACCTGCCGCCGCCATTTCCATTTCTTCCCTAACAGACATCTCGAAATAATTGCAGTCCATTAAAACCCAGCCTCCTCACTGCTCTAAACTATTAATAAAAATCGCGTTTGACATTTCGCTTTCCGGCAAAAACGTTAGTTGATATAGGGTAAGTAGTCCCTTTCCAATTCGGGTTGGACGTGCCGTTCTGTGTAACGAGACAACCCCATATGAATCCATCTCCCGGCGTTCCAGGAGCGAATGCTAATTATCCCTTTTCGCTCCCGTTTCCGAGAAAAATGTTTACTTTTCTTTAATCTCCCCAGTCTTAATTAGTTGCTCTTCCGACGACGGCTTTTTGTGAGAACGGGCTCGCCTGCCATTAGAATAATAGCCGTATCCAGCTCTTTTATTCTTGCTCCAGGGCTGCGTTTCCAGTTGTGTTTTGCGCTCGTTATGATAATTAAGACTAATTGTAATTTACACCCGCCTCTAAACGACGGAGCCTCTTCCCCGGGAAAAATCTTGTCTTTTAATTCCCCACATTTCGAGGGTGCATAAATATTTAGGTGGATCCGGCCCGGAAAAACGAAGGCGCTTTGCCATAAAGAAAATAAGGTGCGTCGAAGGGATTTGCCTTTTCGCGATATTCGGTGTCAGGCTAATTTGGAGGCAAAAATTTTGAGAATCTTTGTCTTGGTGAAAGTCGATTTGGTTTGTAAGTGGTGTGGTGTTTGTTGCTACATTCCTCGTGCATTTTTAAGTTTATGTATGTGTTTGGGAGTGTAGGAAATGTTTAAGAGTGCATTTTAAAAAGTAGGTAATGATCTAATGGTGAGAAAAGAATCTCTTATGTTTTAAAACAGGTTTTTTAAAGTACGAATTCATTTATTATAACTAAAAAAATATATATATGTTTTTTTAATCTATAAATGATTTCTAAGTTATGGAATCCAATGTTAAAACATGATGTTATCACTCTAATGGAATTCATTGCATTATATTTCATTGTATGTAGCCCTAAATAGTATTTATGAATACCAAAACTAAAATTTGAAACTATTGATTATAGTTTAATGTCCATCTATTAATTAAGTTTATGAAGACACATTAGAAAATCCATCGATAACCATAGAAGAATAAAATCTCAAAACACAATTCTACAATAAAAGTAATACAAGTTTTACAGATGTTGGTATATTTTGCATTTATGTAAACTAATAGGCATGCGAACATTATTTTTTACAGTATATTGAATTTACTGGGTAATCTAAGATTACAAGAAGTCTAAGAAAACACCTTAAGTGACTAAAAATCACATTCTACACTACAGTCATCTTTATTTAAGTTCTCAAATTTATATTTCAGATGAAAATAACAGCCTTTCTAAGAAGACTACCATCCATGTGAATAGAGTATCAGTATTAATTCACAATATAATCACTTGTGCACTTAAGACTTTTTATTTTAGGCTATAAAAATCTGGATGTATGTCCCATTTATCATGGCCTCAAGGCAAAGGATGCAGTTTACACTTAACAGAGACACTGTTGTTGTTCTCAGAATAATCAAGAGTTTCATGATAAACGCCTCAGTTAACTTGTAAAGGAAATTAAAACATTAGTCTTTACAACTTTTATAATTGGAGACAGTTTATAATGAAGATTTAAAACGTGTTTTACAATTAATTTCATCAGTTTAATGGAAAAGTTCTAAGTACTTGTAATTAACTCTTTTGCTTACCAAGAAAAAATTGTGCATAGTTCTACTGTTAGTGGTTCTACTGTTTCATATTGAGACAAAAGTAACAACGAATGAATAGGTTATGTTTTATTTATTCATATGAAGAAACTAGTGTTTTATTTGCGAGAAATTATGGAGAGATTTAATGAAGATATATTTGTAAATGTTTTTTCTTGTTTCTGAAATTAATTTTCACAATAAACGAGACATATTTTTATTTAAATTAATGAAAATTTAAAAGCATAATACTTTTATTTAGGATATATAAATGAAATGTACACATTTTCTTCCATGGGATTCAAATACATATACTTTAGCTCCTCCACCTTCACTTGACATAGGATATACTTTCCATGCTTCTTTTAAACTTATGGCAAAGTATTGCTTTTGCATTTCTTATTACTGTAAGTTATGGACAGCATTCAAAATCTAAATAAACTCAAAATATTATTATAATCTTTATAAATGAAAGTAAAAACAAACAAAATAAACAGTTGAACCACTATTAGTTCCAATTGTTTCATTACAGGAATAATTTTATTTGTTATATATAACGTCTTTTTGGGGGGGTTAACTTATTACAACCATATTATTGGTCCCAAAAGGGGCCACTCTAACTGAGGTTCTCTGTATTATATATCTGCATATTTAAGAAGGCAATTGAAGTGCAACAAAATAATGTGTTACCACTTACAGAGACCCCAAGTACTACGGATTTTCCGTAGTTTTTACAGTCAATTTAAAGTTTTCAGTTATCTTAAAAGTTCCATAGAATAGATTTATACTTGTTTATTGTTATTTCTGTTATTGTTTATTGTTATTTCCCAATAAAAACAACAGGATTATAGCTTTTGATTGCATAAAAATACCAAATCATCTATGGAGGTTGGAGTCTCTGCACTTATACTGAAACGAAACGTTACTATACATTTCATAATTTTTAATCCTTTAAGTCTTTATTGCTGTAAATTTTTGACGGTATTTAAAACACATCTAAACCATCCCAGGAAAAAAACTCCCCACTGACCTCCCCATTAATGAATTCCTATTCCATCACCCGACACTCAAAATTAATGAGACAATTACCTCAGCCATTACACCCCTCCTACAAAATCCATCAATTTCGCAAGATCCCCAGTTGCACATTTCACACTCTTGACGACCCGCAAAAATGCCGCCCACAGTCCACGTGATGAAAGCGCAAAGGTCACACCGACAGCAATCGCAAAAAGAGCAGACCCTTGCATTCGATCCAGCCCCGATCATTCTAATTGGAATCCAGCACCTCTAAAAAGGCCTTTCCATCAATCGCGTCTCAGATTATCAGCGAAATTCAAAACCAATTGCCCAATTATTCTCCCTCTTCTCACGATAAGGATCTCCCCGATTCAATTGAGAGATTTGAATACGATCCCCCGGCCATAATTGTATCAGCCGCACGAGTCCGATACCCAATCTGAACAATATGACACCGTCTCACGTTCATGGCGGCTCTTTTTCTATTCCCCTGTTTAATGGTAATTGGATTGTGTTTCCCGGAGCCATGATTTCCGGGGTAAGTAGCTAATCCCTGGGTGGAAAAAACCCCTGTGCTGTGACGGGCAGGTTGTTTTTCGCTGAGAATCTTTAATTCCATTATGTCACTTAGGGTGACAGCCACCTAATGGTTTAGCACCCTATGTGCTCGGAGTCGTCAGATGTGTCAGGTCGGAGAACAGTTTGGTTTTGTTCCGACGACTGAAACTGTTGTTTATAAGAAGTTGAGTTCAATAGACTTAGACATAAGCATAATTTCTGTATTGGACTTAATGGAGCAAGGAAAAAAGTTTTACCAGAACACTTAACAGGTTTTTTAAATTTATAATATACACCCAGGTAGGCAATTATATCACACAAAATTAAACAATATAACATTATACTATAACATCAGATGCTGGGAATCGGGTGGTTTGAGTTAAATGGACAGGAGCAACCTTGTTGGGCGCTTGCCTGTAGTTGGTCGACTTAATTTGTATTTGTATAAAATATGTATTTGTATTTATTTTTTAAAATATGATTTTGTATTTGTATTTGTATAAAATATGATGAATAGCAAAAGAAATTATAAGATATTTGTTTTATCTTCAAGATTCTTAAAACTCCATTACCACCTCTAGACTGTACTCCATAAGCAGCAGAAACACAGTTCTAAGAGGATAAAAGATTAAAATATATCCGAACTACTATATAGGTCATGATAACATCGAAACATTTATTTTTTAAATTTATGATTAATTCCCTGGAATTTAATAATTTACAATTGATACTACGTATGTTAATTTGAAACGAATAAAACTAAAAAATATTTATGAAATACCAAACGAAATGTATGGTTTCGTAACTAAAAAAGAAAATATAAAACTCTACTAAATTTTCAAATTTAATTAATTGATTAAAGTAATAAAATGTTACAAAAAAGATAAACTTAAGAGTTAATAGTTTGTGTTTTTTGTTTTTATTTCGATATTTTATGAGTAAATCTTACTATATGAACTGAGTAATTTTATAGATAAGATATAGATTTTATAGATACTCATTTTTCTTACATTTTATTAAAACTAAACAGGAATAAAAACCTAGACCACCAATATTTAATCAAGAACGAATATTTGAGCTGTTATAAATTATGTTATACATAAAGTGGCACTTAAATATCTTTTAAAAATAAAACCAAAAAAGGGAATTTTGTGTTTTGTTTACACACTCACAAATTCAATTCATTGCTTTATTATATTCGTGAAGGGATTAAATTATTTGTTCATTCACTTTTCTGAGAATCCTTTTGAAACATATCCAAATATTGTGTAATGACACATTTAATTGAAGTTTAATTTAAAAATTTATAAAAGGAAATAATGAAATTGTTCACGGGAATTTATTTAAATGGTTTGTCGTATCATTTGACGATTTGAAAAGTGAAAACCTTTTTAATATTCGTCATACACTCGTTTAAGTAGAGAGACCTAATCATATGAATTTAAAGATAAAACACAAATAACAATTGTGTTTTATCCAATAATAAAATAATGTTTTCACAGTTATTTCATCCTTAATATGCATAACCAAATGGTTTAGACACGTTTAGTGGACTTTCTCTTTTTTATTGTCTGACTTTTTTTAAACTTTTTTTGCTAACTTTTTTAAAAAGTTACATGATCAATTTTTTAATTATTACTTGATAAATTTTTTTTAAATAGTTACTTGAAGAAGCAATCTTTCTCTCAGTGTAGTACTACTACATTGGAATTACATTATTTAAAAATTGTACTCAAAACCAGTCATTTGAAACTTTTAATTCACTCATGGAAATCCGAATCCTTACATACTTAATTCCCCATTTTAAAACCCATTCATAAAATTGTTCGATACGCTAAACAAATAACGCTTTTTCAGCAACAACATCACAAACGAAGGCTTTACATAATTTTCCAATCGGAAAAATTCCAATGGAACCTAAAGAGGTGTGTGCGTCCCCTGCGGCCCATGACAGCTGGACGTTTCGCGCGCGCGCTGACGTCACACAGGCCAAAGGTCCGATTCCACTTGACGAAGCAGAGCGAATGACGATAACTCTCTAGTTAATAGCCGCTTGACGCAAAGAACAACATTAATTTCCGATCCCCCGAAAAACAGGGGATCGGGCACTCCCCTGGGGGGCTCGCCCCCTAATCCCTTTGATTCATTCGGTGGAAGTGTAGCCCACCACAAATAGTGCGATTACGCGGCCGGGGGAGAGAGGCTGGTGCGTGAAATTTGGGGAGCGTGGGTCAACTGCTACGCACCCCCGAGATCATTCACTGCTGCCTCCCTCCCCCGCTCTCGACCGCATTCGGACGAGGGTGGGAGTTAGGGGGTGGTGGGTGACCAGCGAGAGAAGGTTCGGATGAGGAGGTATGAGCTGTGAAAACATGGCCCTGTTCTAATCGGAGGTTATCATGATGTTTAGAATGCCAACTGCCGTGTTCGCCACTAACCTAACCCATGGTTAACCTGAATCAAACTTCTAACCGGGAGTCAAACATCAAACATCTGTGATTGATGGAAAACTACTATAGTTAATTTTTTAACAGCCAATCAGAAATTTGACTGCCGGTTAACTGCCGGTCAGGTTAGCGGAGAATACGGCTGTAAAATTGGTAGTTGAAGAAGGAAGGTTGAGGTTAAGTCAATCAGAGTTGCCGAAAAAGCTTGATTCAAGGTTAACCTTGGGTCAGGGAATAAGAAAAAAAGGTAATATGCAGAAAGATACAACTGTAGCAAAAGTGGTTATCAAAATTTCACACGATTTTTGAAATCATTATAATATTTAAAAAAATGAAACGGTGAAAACCTTAAACTAAAATTTAAATGAAGTTTTTAAACTATTGCAAGATGTTAAAACAAATTCAAGAAAGTGAAAATAAATAATAAAAAAATGTCCTATAAAAAACTGGTAATCAAAGCTGGTGGGATTTTCATCTTGAGTTTTGTTAAAGGAATTTAATTATAATACATTTAATATTATCTGTTTAGGATTTCCAACAGTTGAGTGTTACTAAATCGCCACACGAGCTACGATCACACAATATTTTACTATGGTGTAATATTGACGCTGATACAATATTCAATTATCATCTAGTCAACTACAGAGTCATTTCAAAAATTAAAAAACACTTTTAAATTTTTATAAATACTTTTGGAGATTTATGAAGATGACTGGACCCTAAAACATTGGACCACGATGCAATCTTCATAACATTCATCACCAACAATCAACTATGATGAAAGAAATACGTTTTAAAAACTTCCTTTCATCTTAACTTTTATACACTTTTAGAACCCCACAACCCCAAAACTTAACACGTTTGTATAATCGTGATGACAATACGATATTCAACCCTCCTCCAGCCAATTATCAAGTAATTACAATAATTTACGAACATGCCTTGGGAGCTTGTAATGAGCCGCATCCACAGCGAACAACTAATTCGATGCTTAATTTCAGTGTTGGACTGCAAGCTGAAATGAAATGTTGATTCAATTTCACAATAACAATTCAAAGCGAAAAAGCCAGTCTTGACATCCTATTCATTCCAAAACGGATTCTTCATAATATTTGTGTTTGTTGTGTCTGATATTCAACATTATTAAAACCTTAAATATAAAACTAAAATAAACTGAATGAATCATCTTTACCCTTTACCATCATTACCATAAGTACAAAGCAAATTATTAAAATTAAAGTCATTCAAAATATTTATATCAAGAACCCATCTCTTTAAAACTGACTGTAAAATTTAGTTATGTGCATTTTACTCGAATTCTAAAACGTGATCATTTCATATACAACTCCCACAATCCTTTTCAAACCAAATTTCATCAGCCGAGTTTCCAGATCATTTGCAATCAGTGTCTTTGTCCCAGAACCTAGAAGCCGGCCTCTTAGCTTCACTGACATTTCATTGTCAATGGTTCGGTAGCAGCAGAAGAGCTTGAATGACCCTCGAAACGGCAATTGGCGTGATCCACGGCATAAAAGAAGCTCAATGAAAGTCACCAAATCCAGTTAGTTGGCGGGCTCTTGGGAGCCACTGCAACCCGGACTTTCATTAACTCTGCCCACCACCCCCTCTACTCTATATTAATGCTCCACGAATTTTTAATGAGCTCTCCTCAGAGCACCGCTCATGGGATTTCTTTGCCGTTAAAAAACAGCTTTGGTGGTTTGAGTTGGCCCTAAATGCAGGGGTAGGGGGAATAGACAAATCACCCTCTGGGTAGTTGAGGACTGCGGAAATCTGGGATTAGGCTAGTGAAAACAAGTGGTGCGGTTCTAAATGGTACTTTTTATGCGTTTGGTATGAGTATCATGCACTTTTAATGCCTTTCATGAAAGAGAAATTGGAGCTGCTGTGCTTTAAAGAATCCTTTCATTGTTGGATAAATTAAACAAAATCGTACTGAATGTCGATGTAGTTTAAATTATTTAAAATATCAATTAATAAAAAGAAAATTTACCGAGTTTTATCAATATTAAGAAATTTTTATACTGGTTGTTTCAGAAAGTCCACTAAAACTCTGGAACTAGATTCCTTCCTTGTTAGTATTATACAGTTATAGGAGGCCTTGATGAAATAGTCTGTACATTTTCTTCTCATAACCAACAAAAGAGCGTAAGTTAATAAATTTTATGCCATTAGGGTTAGGATCATTAACAAGAATAATGAAAGGAGTGTTCTAAAATCATTTATTTAAGGTAATTGCTATGAAAGGTTTTATATTGAGAATTAATCTAAAGATGTGCGTAATATGCATTGCATATGGCAACAAGTATTCACTTTTGGATTTACTATATTTTTTATTTAAAAAATCTTGAGTTTAAAACTAGCATTAATTTGAAATAGAATATTTTTATATTTAACTATTTCTGAGATAAATTAAAAACAACAACTTCCAAAAATGAAACATTCTACAACTACTGCATTCTATTTTTTGAACATTTTACATTAAAACGACCAGTAAAGCTAAGTGTGTTTATAATTGAATCAAAAGTTTGAAAAATGAAATAAAGACCAAAAATTGTAAATTGACTTTTTTGTGCTAAAATAATCTCCAAGCTTCACTCTAAATGTGAATGGAAATAAGGAAAAAAATAACTACCCCGTATCGGCAGATACAGTCCCTTGAATAAGGCGGAAAGGTGAATTCGTTATTTAATTAGAAATTTAAGAAATTTTTCCTTTATTTTCTTTTACTTTGTGTTGTAAACTGAGACAAAGTATTTTTATTTAAGTGTTTTAGCTTTTTTATCCAGTGAATATTAGACTACATTTATACTCCATTGATATTTGTTAACCTGCTTTAAAGACTCAATTTCATAATAGTACTTTTGAATTTTAGTTGTCTTACGTCTTCTATTTCTTACTTTTGTCCTATGAACTAAACGAATATAATTTACAAATACAAATTAAGTCGACCAACTACAGGCTTAAGCCCAGCAAGGTTGGTCCAGTCTTTTAATCCAAACTACCGGCATCCCAGTATCTGTCAATTTTTCTCTTGAACTCGTTTACCCCACTTGAATTTACAATTATTTCAGGCAACGCATTCCATTTATCTAGAAAAGGATAAGTCGGAACTGATTTTTTCGTATTGATTTCCGCTTGATTGACTTCCTAATACTTCACTTGAGTAATCATTTTGAGAAAGGGAAACCCTTTCTCAAAATGATTACTCAATAAACTATTATCGCAGAAGTTCTGTTATTAAATTTGCAACAAGTCCATTCATTTGATTCATGGCTTAAAGAAATTTAGAAACTGGACACAAAGCATCTACGAACTTATTTATTTATTCTTCTCTATTGATATTAAAATAATTTTTTTTCTGGTGAGTAAACAGATAGGAGAAAGTCAGCCTAGAAACTGGACCCAAAAGGTGGTAACTTTTTACCTTTTAGTTCTGAGTGAGCTTTTTTTATTTAGCAATAATAAGTATGATACGTTTAGTTAATAATGAAAAAAAGAATTCCTAAGATCATCTTTGTGAAAGTGAGTAACATAAAATGCATTAATTTTTTTTCCAGAAGTGAATATTGAAAATATCTATGATCAGGAAGAATAGGAAATCATTATGAAATAACTTCCACAACCTAAAACACACGAAGGAAAAACATTACGCATGTGATAGGGGTTGTAATAAAATTCAATAGAGGTCTAACAGGTCTCAAGGTCTTACCCCAGTGTAACTATACAAGCGTAATTTTCATCTCCATGACTTTTTTTATCAGCAGTTAAATGAGGTACTGATTCATGTATCAAATTCATCATTAAGAAGACCTTTAAAACAATTCTAAATGAACATGTTTAACTTATTTAAACTTTGTAAGTTAAATTACTTTACCAAAATCGTCACACAATCAAAACCATTTATTGCGACTTAATTTAAAGAATAAAAAAAATGTGGAAGTATATATATCTAGGGGAGAGGAGGGAGGAATGGGACAATTTTCACTAAATATTTTTTTATTCATTATCCCCTGCTTATTCATAGATGCAAATGGTTGGATAATAAACTTACATGTTTTAACTTAATTTTTTTTTAAATATACAGTTCTTAAATGTTGTTTAATTTTATCATTTTTGATCATTAAAATTACAAGAATTTTGTCCCATTCCTCCCTCATGGGTGGGAGGAGTGGGACATGAGTATGGGAGGAATGGGACACTTTTGAAAAGTAAAGTAAATTAGTAAAATATCATAATGAGAAAGGGCCTAGTATTTTACCTACTATTCTTTTAACCTTTGCCCACATTGTTAAACAGCTTTCAATCTTATATCTATTATAGAATAATTTTTAAAAAATATTTAGTACACTTGAACTCTGTCCCATGGTGTTAAGAATCAATAATTGAATTACAATGTAGTACTTGGAATTGTTTATTCAAGAAAAGAAAAGCATTTACACTGAAGCGATAAAGATAGCTATCAGAAATTAATATTTTCAAATTTTGTTTACATTTTTGCAGATTTAAACAGACAAATTAAGTTTAAGCTGACTTTTGCAGATTTAAACAGATTAATTAAGTTATTATTCAAACAGACAAGTTAAACAGGCAAATTAAATTAACTAAGTTTATATTCAATTGTAATTAATTGTTGGGAATCAAATACCAAACCCAAAGAACGTTCGGTACTTTGCTCTGGTTCTTTCAGTTTTAATAAAATGTCATTTGAGTTTACATAAGATTTGTCCTCTTTTTCCGGATAAATAAATGTCGAAACTTTTATGGAAGTTGGTTTAGAATTCAACAATATATTTTTATCAAAAGTTGGTCTATTTCCTAAGAAATAATGCAATTTTTATAGAAGGGAGTCTGAAGAGGGAGGAATTGGACATGTCCCATTCCTCCCTCTTTAGAGTGTCCCATTCCTCCCTCCACACATTGCTTTTAAAATATAACTTGTCACATAAACTATGCTGGTGTTAGGCTTTATGAAATTGCAGATTAGCATACATTAGATCTTTTAGATTACAATGGCATTATATAATGTTTGTTCTACAAATTACATGAGAAATGAAATAAAACTAAAGATAGACTGGAAATTAACTTTGGAGGTGGGAAAATCAAATTTTAACAACTATAAACAGAAACTTGCTGCTGGATAAACTAAATGAAGGAAATAACAAGAAGCTATAAGAAGGCCATCTAATGACCAAACTGGAAATAAAATAAACTTATTTATTTTGCCATAATTTCAGCTGTCCCACTCCTCCCACTGTCCCATTCCTCCCTCCTCTCCCCTACATAACTCAACCAACGGACAGCATTTGAATTAAACCAAGACTATCCAAGAACGTATACTTTTTTAAAATTGTTTTTATAAATATTTAAAAGTTTTTTTCAAAGCATTCATACTTTAAACTAACACATAGTATCCATAACAGTGCTTCTTAAAGTCTATCTATTGGGATTGGGCCTTTCAGATGCGGATTTTCTCGTATTTTAAGTCAGTATCTGAAGGGACACCATCGGACCGACATGGTTCGCCATAGAATCCCCTCGATTCTGACGATCAGGGGCGTAGCCAGAGGGGGGGATTTGGGGATATATCCCCCCCCGAAACTCAGGAAATTTCCTTTTTGACCATAGAAAACCACTAAAAATACCCCATATCCCCTCCCGAAATATCAACATCCCCCTCCGAAATTTTTTTCTGGCTACGCCACTGCTGACGATTTTGTCAGAATTCCTCGACTTTTCCTGACGGACCCTTGACTTATGAAACTCACCATAAATGATACCTATTTCACGATGAATTTCACCTACACTAAATTCGTGAGCGAGAAAAATGGTGTCAATTCTCGAATTTCCCATCTGGTGGGAGCTGCGATGATGGAATGCATTTTTTCTCACACAGAGCTCGGAGAGAAATAAGAAATATGAGTCGTTTTAAGGCGAGAAAGAAATATTCAGGCTTTTGAACTAACGTAGAATTCGAAAGAACTGGGAATGTTACTTTCATTGGTATTTTCATTGGTATTTTAACTAAATATGTTTTTAAAGATTTGTGTAATTTAAAGTTGCATCACTTTAATCTATATTAAAGCTTTTTTTTAAATTTCTATGTTGTATGCAGTTGTGTTGGACATTCAATAACAATTACAAAAGAAAGTTCTGAAGATTTTTTTTAAAAGCGTTTCAGTTAACTTAACTGTTGAGAATACGTATACATTTATATTAGAATGAATGAATTTTTTGTAACTAAGTTGTCTAATTTTCCTTCTAATTTCCTTTAATTATTTTATTTCTGTTGCAATAATTTAAGTTACCTAATATATTTATTACGAAAAATTCCAATCTTCCTAAAATTTTATAGAGGAGACAGCAACTGTAAAACTGGTTTCCTTACACATATAGTAACTATGAGGAGAAAACACACAATGCAGTTCTTTGTAATGCTAAGATAAGGTAATATAAGATTTTCCTTACTCTTCCAAAGCGACACTTATTGAATTATACATTAGTAATGTAAAAACTAAAAACTTACTGTATTAATTAACATTAAAACAATTTAATGTATTTATAAAGAATGCGAATAGTTTTAATGAATATTGGAATATGATTCATTATCAAAGGGGGGATGCCTTAAAAGTAACTGTTTGCTAATATGAAAACATATTTTATAAAGATATATTTAGTTCACAATGAATTATGGGAGATTGATATACTTAGAAGTTCAATAGATTTTACTGATTAAAATGAAGTGTTTTTAGTAAAGATTCTTATAAGCATATTATTTTATTGCTTATTGAATACAGTAAGATTAAGATATATTCCGTATTAGTTATGCCCATAAATTTTTAAAGAATAAATTGATATATTAATAGGAATGAAACGAATTATTAAAAAAATATAATTAAAGGGGGAGTAGTGAAGAACCTAAATGAACGTGAACCGATACCGGTATAAAGCGATACAGGACTTCAAACCAATGGATAATGATTTTAAAAAGGAAAAAACATGTAGGATATGTATAAGAAATATATTTGCTTTCCTTTTTAAAGGTTTTTAAAGTAAGCTTTCGATGATTTTAGGCAAAACTTCATCTTACTTAATAGTTACTAACTAAAATAAATAACTTTTTAGTATTTATTAATAAAATAAATAAATTTTCAACCTTATTAAATACAACAGCGCTTTTTATAATAGTGTCAAAATCAAAACAATGAAATTAAATCCATTAAAAATCTCATTAAATTTCTATTTTTTTTCAACTATCAAATCAAATTTATACACAGACATAAAATTTTTTATTTTACACAGACATAAAAATACAAAATAATGTAAAAAAATCATATCACTTGGGATCGCTGGTCCATATAGGTGAAATATAGATAATATAAAAGTCGACAAAAGAGAAAAAAATTACAAAACATGATAAAATGACAAGAAAAAACACAAGAAACTTCAATTTTACAAAAAACATTAAGTAGTGGGATGGCAAACGGTGTCAGCTGGTTTATGCAATTCTTCAGTCAAATTAAATTAAAAGACCTGTTCAATGTCTGTTAATGAAAATAGAAAGTTTTAAGACGTTTTTTAAAAAAAAATTATCGGTTGTACTGTTTTGAACATCAAGGGGTAAACTATTGTAGAATTTTGGGCCTAAGTATGAAAGTGTTTTGCGCATGATTTCTTCAAAGGGATATATGGAATTTTTAAAATTTTATTTGTTCGCCTTATTATTAATATATCAATTTCAATTCAATAACCAATTTTTATCAGCAAACCTCATTCATAACCCCTAAAAGTAACACAGCCCCCAATCTGCCCTTCTCCGAACACAATTTTGATTATTCGCCACAATCCGATAAACAGAAGCCTTCCTTCCCCACATGAACGAGCCAAAACCATCCTCCTCTCGCCTAAACCCTGGTCCTATTATGCGGCGCTTCCCCTCTAGCCAAGAACAAAAAATCCCGCCCCAATCATAAATAGCAAGCGGCACAATCCACGCTCACTGCGCCCTCCACAAAACGATCCTCTGTTGCCGCCGCACAGAGCCCCACTTTGAGCCAAAACAGGGCTCTTCGCGCTCCGCTATTCACGACTCCATTCATTCGAGACCATTTTGAAGCCATTCCGGTAAAAGCTACCAGTTGTTGACTACCAGAAAGAAAAACCGTGGTTCGGGGTTATTTCTAGAGGGCCTCTTGGCATCCATTAAAACAAGCTTAAGAGCAGGACAGTCGTGTTCTGGGAACTCTAAATTTAGAGGGCGAGTGATTGACATGAGGCCGGACTTTGAGAGAGAGAGGATTACAGATGTTGATACATGGATGTGACACGTTATGAAAGAGTGCCCTTGTGAAGTGGATGGTAATAGGACCGAGAGGATTCAGGCTCGTTGAAGGAAAATTCAATTGTTATCTTGGGTTAATGCTGGAAATTCTAACTGTGCCTAAACATATCTTTATGAAGAAAAGGTATTTTTAAGTCATTAAAACTAGATTTTTGACAGGGGTTGTCTAAGTAGATCTTTTATAGAGTAATGCATGGTTTTTGACTTGAATTTGGAAATCCCTGGTTTGAGTGGAGGTTATCAACTAATAATTGGAGCTCAATAAACTACTTCCTGGAAAAGAGAAGCTTTCTTGTAGAATATTTTATGTGCAGATTAACTACACAAATATTTTAAAACGCGTTTCCTTTGTTTTAAAATTTATGTGCTATCCACACTCAATACTGAAACGACAAAGAATTAAGGTCTAAAATATATTTAAAACTTTCGAATGATATATGGGGTAAAATAGAAGAAACAATTTCGAAGAATGTTTCTTGATAGTGAAGGAAACAGTGAAAGAGAGAATGTTTATGCACTGTAAAAAAAGAACGTCTTTTAACGTATTATTTTCCGTGAATTTTTCATGGATTAATTCCGTAAACTACAAAACGGAATTTTCATCGTGAAGTTTCCGTTTTTTAATTTTCCTCTCCTCACGCATGCGTATTGTACTATTTCTCCACTAGTTTTGGTGAGACTCAAATATAGTTGTAAATAAGTAATGGAAGTTTGTGCAAGCGTCTTCAGGCGAAACGAACCTTCAGCAAATTTATTATGTGTAAGTAAGTTAAATATATTGTTTTTATTTTTTGTATTATTGGTAGTAAACGTTACCGTGCTTTAAAATAGAAATACTCTGATATACTATTTTTAAACAGATATTTAAACATCGTACGATCGCTTTCTTCACCACGTAGCTGAAGTCTTAAAATATTGCATACCTAACTAGTCTTATTAGATCGCAAAAATGTGATCTAAATAGTTGTGAAAACTTGTAACTTTTAATTAGACTTGTATTACTGTGATCGGTAGTGTAAATTATTTAAAAGAATCGTCTGTTTGGATTTTAAGGATTGTTTGTCATTTTTTTTTCAAAATTATAATCAGGAATATACTGAATCACAATAATATTAGTATATTAGATCGCAAAAATATGTTCTAAATAGTTTTGTGATTAACTTGTAACGGAAAGTTCCACTCCAATGACGAAAAGATATTAAACGAACGTTCTCTAAAATAACGTAAGGTTTCCCTCCTTTGACAGAAAAATACAAAACGGACATTCCCTCAAATGACGGAAAAAGAAAATACGGATACCTTCTCAAATGATGAAAATAATCCGGGAAATTTCCGTTTATTGAAGAAAGATTTTTTTACAGTGTGTCTTAAGTTTTTGTTATGATTCACCTGTTGTTTTATATACTCTATACCTAAATTATAAAATATCTCTCACATACAAAATTTATTTTCAGACGGGAAGATTAATATTAAAATAATATGTTAGATAATATGGGAATAAAATATTAATATGTGGGCTCATTTAATTTAAAATCACCAAAAAAAATTTTTTTGCTCCCATGTCACCGATTTTCCTGAAAATTTCATGTAGGAGACAACTTGATTAAAAAAGGCCAGATTATTTTTTTTTTAGAATTTTTCGATCAAAACTGACATTGCGGTGCCATTTTGAAATTTGACTGAAATCCTCAACTAGATCCAAAAAAAATCAAAACAAATCCTCAACACTAGACAAAGTGATATGCGTGTTTGTAACTTCAATAACTTTCTTATTTCACATCTGATATATATTTAAGTTTGGTGCCATTTTAAAGATAAAAATACCAACTAAATGATCAAGTCAAAAAAATTCCGGAAATAGTGGATCAAATTTAAAGAATTTTTTGGCATTTTCTTTAGGAATTTTGTAAAAGAAAACCCCACCTTCACCCTCTTAATTTTTTCCCCAATGTTGAAAATCTCATATATTTTATCATAAAAAATTAAGGAGTGTTTTTTATAAATTTACTTTTGTTATAAAACATTTTTATGCATCCTTATAGTTTACCTTTACAGGATGATAGGTGCATCATATCATACATGTCAACAATCAAATGTAATATCATTCTAATCTACTAAATCTTAGATATTTTGATTATTTGGGTAAGCGTAGTGCATTAAATACTTTGTAGTGCTTTTAGAATTTATTGTAAATTTTATCATTATTAAAACACCGCTACTTAATCTGAAATTTAATATCATTAAACTTTAATGTAGTTAAACTTTAAAATCTTTATCAAACTTTCACTTAATGTAAACTTTAATAGGAGTATTCTTCTTCTTCCTTATACCTCTGGTCTGGATCAAACCAGATCCATGAGATAGTATGACCATGAGTATTAAACTGCTATTTAATTCAAACTTCAAATCCCTATTAAACTACTGCTTAACCCATTACTGCCTGACGTCCCTTTTTAGGGAGGTTTTTTTAAAATTCTCCTATTTCTACAAAAATTGTTCCTTTGAATCAAAATTTGCACTGATGTATCTCTGATCTTCATAGAACATAAAGAACACAAGAAGAAAGCAGAATTTTAAAAAAATTTCACTTTTTTTAAAGTTGGAAGATAGAATTTTTCAGAAAAGTGCTTTTTTAAAAATTTTAAAAGTAAAAGCTTAAAAATCTTAGTTGTTATTTAAAAAAATTTTCAATGCCGATATATATTACTGTTTATACATTAAATCAGTTGGGGTGTTTTTTTATTTTTCCAAAATATTTTATCTTGACCTTATTTTGGACCCTCGAAAAGCGTCCCTAAAAAGGGACGTCAGTCATGAATGCCCCCGTGGTTTTCCCCATAGTGAAATGCTAGTGTTTCCTTTATTTTTTCATAAAAACGCGTTTGATTCTTATGAAATGAAATAAATAACTGATATTTATAAAATTACTTTAATTTTAGCTCATAAATTTATTATTTTTGTTTATTTTTTTTTGGAAAATACTGTTATTTTTGCCAAATTAATGGAATAAAAAGTCTTAAATTAAATGGAAATAATTAATTTATATTAATTAAAAGGAATAAATTAATTTTTTTACTATATTTTTTACTTATGCAAATATATTACGGTTGTATTTTAAATAAAAGTTTAATAATTATTAGTTATAATGACTTTTTGTCATTAAAATTGCCAAAAAAGTCGCTTTTGTGATAAATTCTCGGCTTTTTTTCTAATTAGATGTCGCTAATCATTGTGTTCTATACTGCAGATCAATCTATATCATCTGGCTTGCTAATGCACATCCCACTTATGCTTGATTTTTGGGGAGAAATTCGTGTCCCGCACAATTAAATTAAATAAAATGAAAAAAGTATGGGCATTTGAAAGACTTAAACTTCACAAATTGAGATATTCTTATGGATTTGAGGTGTGTAAAAGTAATTAATACTTAATATGAGGTAACACATAAACAAAGAATGCCTTTTTCAATTAACAACCTTAATTAATTTGCAATTAGCATAGATTTGGGAAGAATAAACGTGTTTTAGAGCATAAAAATGCTCAAATTACGTTAATTAGGGTTAATTTTACAGTTAATTGGATAAATAATTAATATTTTTTGTTCATATTCATGTTACAGTATGGTTCCGATCACTTTTGCTACACTTAAAACGGTAGACGATGTTTTTGAGGCTTTAAAAAAGTTTTCTACCATGCGTTTACTATAGGGAAAAACAACGGGGGCATTCGTGCCTGGACGTCTCTTTTTAGGGACGTTTTTTAATTTTGGTGTAGAAATTAAAATTTTAACCTGGAATTTTTTTCACTATTTTTCCAGTGGTTTTGGGGCTATTTACTATGTTTTTACCAAATATTTAAGAAAAATAAAAAGTTGGGCATTAATGGGTTAATATACTAAACCTTAATTTTTAAATCATTTTCAACTTTGACTTCAAGATAGTCTCAGTTACATCAATTCAACATATTTTCCCAATTTTCTACATCCTATTAGAAATAAAGCCGCTCTAACTTTCGCCACTATCATTCCTTCCCAACCAAAGGAGGAGAAGCCCTCCAAAAAAACGGGTCAAAAAAGCCGCCTGTACAAACCGTAGCAACTCCCTCTCCGTTTTCTGAAAGGGGGCGGCGGCGGCGGATTTGGTGGAAGTAGTCCTTAATCATGGCACTTATTTTGGGAGAGGCTGCGATTCTGGTCGATCAAACATTGATGGGAGCGCGCAATCGGGCCGCGGAGCGTCAATCCCCGGAGTTCACGCTTCAGTTTGCGCCGGGCCCTTCCAATTTGCCCCCAGCTCCGCTAATCGCACGCATTGCGGTGATGGGCGCAGGGAATCAAAGGGATTAGGCCTGCCGCCCAAATATGCCCGCCTAATTGTTAACGGGCGACGCGCTAATTAAATGGAGGCCCAAAAAAGCCCGCTTGGGTTTTGCTGCCGAATATGAGCCGGGTAGGGAATTGAGTTAAGGTTATTTGATGGCTGGGTGAGCTGAAATCTAGCTTGGGAAAATGCAGTTAATTGAAGTTGGATTAAAGGCGAAGGCTGTGGATGGAGCGAGTAGTTAATGCTTTTTGGGGTTGACGAGGGAATTATGAAGAAAGGGTCAAGGTTCTCATTGGGTTTCTGTATAAAGCCTAAATAGTATACACTGTAAAAAAATCTTTCTTCAATAAACGGAAATTTCCCGGCAGCCCAGCTGCCGGATTATTTTCATCATTTGAGAAGGTATCCGTATTTTCTTTTCCCGTCATTTGAGGGAATGTCCGTTTTGTATTTTTCTGTCAAAGGAGGGAAACCTTCCGTTATTTTAGGGAACGTTCGTTTAATATCTTTTCGTCATTGGAGTGGAACTTTCCGTTACAAGTTAATCACAACTATTTAGAACATATTTTTGCGATCTAATATACTAATATTATTGTGATTCAGTATATTCCTGATTTTAATTTTGAAAAAAAATGACAATCCGTAAAATCCAAATAGACGATTCTTTTAAATAATTTATACTACCGATCACAGTAATACAAGTCTAATCAAAAGTTACAAGTTATCACAACTATTTAGATCACATTTTTGCGATCTAATAAGACTAGTTAGGTATGCAATATTTTAAGACTTCAGCTACATGGTGAAGAAAGCGATCGTACGATGTTTAAATATCTGTTTAAAAATATTATATCAGAGTATTTCTATTTTAAAGCATGATAACGTTTACTACCAATAATACAAAAAATAAAAACAATATATTTAACTTACTTACCCATAATAAATTTGCTGAAGGTTCGTTTCGCCTGAAGACGCTAGCACAAACTTCCATTACTTATTTACAACTATATTTGAGTCTCACCAAAACTAGTGGAGAAATAGTACAATACGCATGCGTGAGGAGAGGAAAATTAAAAAACGAAAACTTCACGATGAAAATTCCGTTTTGTAGTTTACGGAATTAATCCATGAAAAATTCACGGAAAATAATACGTTAAAAGACGTTCTTTTTTTACAGTGTAGTCCGACAGTCATGAGGAGAAAATGTCATGCAGTATTGTAGCGAATGTTTTGGAAGCAGGTTATTTCCCTCAATTTTGGGGTGATAGTCAAATCACAATCTCAAAAGACTCACTTATATCTTCAATTGTGTTTATTATTATTATTATTATTGATCAATAAATATTGAAAAAATTCACGAAAGAAATCAGTAAAAGTTGATTAAATCCAAATAATCCAAGGAGGAGTGGAAATATGTTAATTAAGTTGGAGATAATTAGTTAGACAAGACTGATTTAACTTGATATACGTAATTAAAACGAAAATTTAAAGAGCTCCAATCGGCATGTTGTAAATTAAATTAACAGTTATTTTCTTTATTGTAACCGTAATCTAGAAAAATTAAGAGAACAAATGAATATCTTCAAAAAATTACTATATCTTTAAAAGCATATTTTATTTTGTGTATTCACTTTTGTTTGATTAATAAGTTGGTAAATTTCCTTTATACTATAGCGGAGCGGAGCGGTTCAAATTTAAAGAAACAAAAAACTAGTCGCATTCTTCCGATTAATATTTCCTCAAGATTACCAGGCACCATATACAGGGTGTTTCAAAAGTCATTTTCGCGGCTTTAATTTGGAACCAACGTGTCCTAGGGTCATGGAAGTAATATCTACCCCTAGGTAAGTGACCCTAGGGAATCAATTGAGATGACTTAGAACACCCCTAGCGGCGAAATAAAAAAGTTGAAAAATCAATTTAAAAACTAAAGGAGACAGAGCAAAAAGTATTGTTGCAAACATTACGAAGAACTCACTGAAAAAATTTCACGAAAATATCGTGAGTATTAGCGGAGATATTAGCATGTGAAAATAGCACTTTTTCAGGCCTAAAAAAGAGTTTTTAAATTTGCAAATTTTTCAGTGTTGTTGTGTAGTATTGTGTTTTTATAATTGAATGAAGACAAAATTTAATCAAAAAATCAAAATCTTTTGCAAATGAACAAACTTTTCCTTACAAATTTTTTTCAGTGAGTTCTTCATAACGGTGGCAACAATACACTCACTGAGGTTTTTGCTCTATCTTTTTTAGTTTTTAAATTAATTTTTTAACTTCTTATTTAGCCGCTAGGGGCGCTGTAAGTCATCTCAATGGATTCTACAGGGTCACTTACCTAGGGGTGCGCCTTACTTCCGTAACCCTAGGACACGTTAGTTAAAAAAATAAGCCACGAAACCTGACTTATGAAACACCCTGTATAACCTCAATCTCAAGCTCTTTCCAAAAGTAGTTGAAATATTGATTATAACTAGAGGAAATGAAAGTCTTTGGAGGTATTCCCAACGTTCCTAACATAAGTGCTAAAGCAATTTTCTATGGTGCCTCCTCCACGGTTTTATCAGTAGTACTTCCTGGAATATCAAGAATCTTAAGTTAAACCAACTGTAAACCACTGATAGGCACTAAACTGTTTGCTTAACATATGTAAAGTAATCAACTGGCTAATCTGTGAGATAATTGGTTTGCTGTTTCAAGTAATTAGAATGATTAGAAAAGAGCGTTTCAAATCTTGTAGGAATATGCCAGAAGGAAATGAGGGGGTAGTACTACATCAATCAGTATCACTTCTACTTGTCAAAATATGTGCTTTTAGCTTGGTAATTGGGTCAAAGTTTTAACTACTGAAAAGTTGTAGTGAATCTAATCAATCTATAAGGTAGTACAGGTATTGTAACTACAGTCGAGTCCGCTTAATGTGATCGCAATTGTCCGAGATGAAATTGATAACATTATCCGATTGATAACAATTAATAAGCGATTCCATATAAAAAAAGTAACAAACGGTGTAACTATATTGTTTGCTTTAAAATCAAAATTATGTTATCGTAGTTAATGTATTTTAAACCATTTTACACTATGTACTTGACAACTTATAATTTTTAGGGTAAAATATAAGAGTAATCCAATAAATAAAAATAAAATAATCTCTTACTTAGTAATTTCATTTGTTAGTACATACTACACCTAATGTGATTCCGCCAATACCTTCGGTTTCTTTTGACATCCAGACAAGATCAACGCAAACTTTCAAAACTTAACATGGAAAAGGCTAAAACATAAATCACTAAACAAGGAAAAAATCTAAATCTCTTACAAGAAACATCTGCAAGGCGCTAATGGTGATAACCAATCACAAACATTTCTTAGCCTCCCCCTTAACAGTTTTCTTTCAAAGCATGCGGAAAGCATCGAATATTTTCTTTTTCTTACAATCAAACCAAAGAAATATAACGGTGCAGCTGTAAACTAATACCGAGTTTCAGAAAAAAAAGCAATTGACCTTCAAAACGAAACTTGAAAAAGGAGGTTTTTTTGGGGTATATACAAATTTTGATAACACTATATAGAAATTATTACAAATTGGTTTTATGAATGTTATGGGGTCCTTTTTACCTTCTTTAAATATATCCCTTTATTTTCCGTTTTTTTATCTTTCTCTTTATTTTTTTATCGTAATAGGAAGCAAATACTCATCTACCAATGAAAGTGTGTTGTGAAAACATCCAATTATTTGAACTACACTGAGAGAAATGACGATTTTTGAAGTTTATGTATACATCGATAGTTTCATTTTGTTACAAAATTTGTAATTCAAAAAAGACAATTCTTTGAATTTTTAAATATACTCAGTTTCAAACCATTCAATAGTCACCACTCTTATTATATAAGCCTTTTTGTTTAATCTTCTCAGTTTATAAAAGGATCTGATGTAACTTCGCGAAATCCATAAATAATTGACAGCCCACCTCACCCGGTTGCGGCATCACAAGCAAATAATGGGATCAAATAGTATTGTACCATCGAGGGTGGTAATTTTTACAAAAACCTGTGTAGTCAGAAGAATACTGGCGAAATGCCTTATATTCCTTAACTTAAATGTGCACTTGCATTTTTGAGTACAAGAACATTTTCGAGAAGGAGTTAATGAGAAATAAGTTGATTCGGAACCAGTCTTACGGCCATATTCACAGACATCAGAGTTGGTGTTAAATCTTTGGTCAAAGTAGAATTCTACCAATCAGAGTCAGCGAAAAGTTAATTTTTCTAACTTAAGTTTCCGGTTAACACCGACGCTGATGAATGTGAATATGGCTATTAGTTTGTGAAATACGATTTGAGTATTTTTCGCTCAGATTTGGAAATGCCGTTTTTAGAGTTCTTCTTCTAAGAATCTTCTACTAAATCTATTGTAACTGGAGTTATAATACATTAAAGAACAAAAAATTGCATTTTCTTCCTTTTTTCAAAAATTTTTAACAGAAAAAAATTACTGATAAAGTTAAATAATTAAAACATTTTCTCATTTATATCATAGAAGGGAACAATTCCTGAAAGTTTCATTAAAGTTTGAGAGGGTCAGGTTGAGTGCCGGTTGATTTCACATGGAATGACCCTTCTAGGGCTAAGGTATACAATAGGGTGGTCACAAGTAACATGGGGAAAAAATTTTTTCGACTTTCTTCAGGTCTCACCCCCCTAAAATGTGCCAATAGGCTAAAAAATGAGATTGGCCAAGTTTCAGCTCAATCCGATAATATTAACCCGTGCCTCATCGAGGTCAAAGTTCAGAAAAACAGCGATTTTTAACAAAAATTGGTAGTTTTCGCGCCATAAAACTAGAACCGTTTGTCCCAGAAACCCGGTTAAGGTGTCATTTAATAGGTAATTTAAAACACTTTAACTTTGATATAGTCAGATTTTATTTAATGAAACGGATAGGGCGCTATTTAGCATTTTCATAGTGAAGGTCCTCGAAAGCGAATTTCCTTGCAAGAACCCTAGAACATTACGAAGTTACAAAAAACTATCTTTCCTGTCTTTCCCTATTCATTTTGGCTCCAATAGATAGTATATGAGTTTTTAGACCCCCTAAGAGAATTCTAGGGTATAATTTCAACCCCCTAGGTTTCGGAAAAAAGAGAAAAATATACTTTAAATTTTTTTGACTGTTAATGTGTTAAAGTTGGTTCAAATACATTATATTAAAAGTTTAATTAGGTAGAAGTCCAATGATAAAGGGGATTAACCTTTCGTTACAACCCCTATAATCTAAGCGAAAGAAGCGCGACTGAGAGGTTTTGCTAAAAAATGCTTTAATATCCATTAAAGTGATAAAAAGGTCTAATATACAAATTTTTTCAGCAAAAACCTAGAGAGATGACAATTGGTGATTTATGTATATGAAATTATGTTAATAGCACCCTTACCGACTTTAAATTTTAAGAAACCCTATTTCTAACAAAGTTGCTCGTTTTCAGCTAATTAACCTAAAAGTATGATATTAGAAAAATGTATAAATTGATTTATTTTTAATAAATATACCTCAGGGGTTTCATTTGCCTACCATTCGAAGAAAATTAATTTTTAATAGGTATGAAAAGGTTTCAAAACATATGTTTGATCTATAATCGAATTACTTAATATTTTATTCTTTAGTCACCAATTATATTCACACCTGTGTTGAAGGAGGCAAAAATAGCGCGTAAAATAGGAAATATTCAAAATATTTTCATATATTCAGTAAAAATTATTGTTTCCCATGATAAATATTTGATATAAATTGGAAACAAGATTTCTCTGAAAAATACTATGGTTGAGAAACTCCAACAGTATATCACTTTTAAGCTTTCGCTGAATTACTGTAAGTAACATCTAAGTTATAGTCCTAATCGTAAAAATGGATAAGTTTAGCAGGGGTTGATCCGGATAAAAATTGGGGCCCTTTTGCTGCCCCTTCACAAAAATTCCCCCTTAAAATCTGCTCCTTTACAAAAACAAATTTATAAAAACGCCCCTTTCATGAAATTCAAATTAGCTTAAGTGATAATTTGCAAGAAAACATTCACATTTTTCATGATTTTCTTGGTTTGTGAGTCAATTTTACTTTTACGCACTCATCTGCTAACTATCACTGCTTCAATTTTTCACAAAAACAATTTCTTTTTCACAAAAAACATTTCATTTTTCACAAAAAATAATGAAATGGGCCCCAAAATATAAAACCTGGATCTACCCCTGCTTATTTTATAGAAAAACCTTATTGTAATTATCAAACAATTTTGAGACTACTTTTTTTTAAATTACTTTTTTAAAGAAAATTAATTTTCTTTATTCACACTACGCATTTAAGTAGAAATATGAAAACATGTGTGATGTACAGAAAGAAAACTTTTGATGATAATTTATATACTAAATTACGTTATGCATTTAAAAGTGAATTTTCTGGAATGATAGGCAAATGAAAACTGAAGTATATATATTACAAATAAGTTGATTTATACATTATTCTTAGATCATACTTTCAGTTTTATTAGCTCGAAGCGAGTAACTTTGGTAAGAAAAGCTTTTTTAAAAATTAGTCCATAAGGGCGCTATTATTATAATTTTAAAACACATATAAATAACCTCAAACATCATTTTTAACACCAAATGATATCTTTCTAGATGTTTTTATGAAAAAATTTGTAATTAAGCTATTTTTATCACTTTAATGGGTATTAATGGGTTTTAGCAAAACCTCTCACAGTCGCGCTTCTTTTGCTTAGATTATAGGGGTTAAAATGAAAGGTTAATCCCCTTTATCATTGATCTTCTACCTAATTAAACTTTTAATAATGTATTTGAACCAACTTTAACAGTCACACACACTAACTTAACACATTAACAGTCAAAAAAATTTGTAAAAAATATATAGTATATTTTTCTCTTTTTTCCGAAACCTAGGGGGTTGAAATTATACCCTAGAATTCTCTGAGGGGGTCTAAAAACTCATATACTATCTATTGGAGCCAAAATGAATAGGGAAAGACAGGAAAGATAGTTTTTTGTGACTTCGTAATGTTCTAGGGTTCTTGCAAGGAAATTCGCTTTTGAGGACCTTCACTATGAAAATGCTAAATAGCGCCCTATTCGTTTGAGTAAATAAAATCTGACTATATCAAAGTTAAAGTGTATTAAATTACCTATTAAATGACACCCTAACCGGGTTTCTGGGACAAACGGTTCTAGTTTTATGGGGCGAAAACTACCAATTTTTGTTAAAAATCGCCGTTTTTCTGAACTTTGACCTCGATGAGGCACGGGTTAATATTATCGGATTGAGCTGAAACTTGGCCAATCTCATTTTTTAGCCTATTGGCACATTTTAAGGGGGTGAGACCTAAGGATTTCAAAAGTTGATTTTTTGTGACCACCCTAGTATACAATGTAACGCATATCGCCTTGAGAACCGAACAATTTAAAATTCAGAAGTATGAATGATGATAATTTAGAGAACCTATCATTAATTTTTTATTTCTAAATAATTTTTAGAAAGGGAGGTCTAAAAGACCCTTCCGCAGTAGATAGCCTACGTGACAAATATTGAGACAGCAGTTAAAGGTTAACTCTCTCTTCTGTCCATGGTAACAAATATGCTAATAAAAGTTTAACTTCAATCTTCAGCATGAAACAGTTGATGTTTTGAGTTATTGCAGCAACAATTGCACCTTTAGGTGGTATAACTTAAAAGTTTAATTTAATTTAAAAATTAAAAAAATAATAAAATATTAAATTTTAGGCATGCATAATACAAAACATTTATACATGCATAAGGCAAAAAATAATTTTTTCCATAGCTATTTCTAGTAGTGGGCATTAGAGGGTTAAAGGTCAAACGGAACATTGATTCCAATTTCGCTAAAAATACCTAACATCCCCGAGTATATGTGAAGGACGTGCTCGTTAAATCTGTGGGTCCGAAAGTTCTGTGGTCGGTCATGGCGCAGTTTACTATAAGTTTAGTGGTGTCTGGAGACTATTTCCCTCCCCTTCAGAGACATGGCAAAATTGTGGAGGTGGTGATAGATGGTGGAAGCATCTATCATATCATGATAGGCTTAAGTCGGACTCCTGCCATTCACTTTATCAGGAGCCGCACTCCCCTTTGCTTTGAATTCTTATGGAGTTTGGGTATTCTCAAGTGGGACACAACAACAACATACCAAACATGCAAGAGTTCCACGCGCATTGTTATTTAACTCCACCAAAGCAATGAGAAATAACAATGCTCGGCTAGTTAGCACCCCCTGACGCTTCGAGATAGCCCCTCGTCTTATTTATGAAGCGCCCTCCAGTCCCTTTCAACCCCCGCTCGCATTCGAGAACTTAATAAATAGTTCTTGGGAGCGATTCAATCAGCAGCCAGCGCGCACTCCAAACGAGCGGCCTGTCACAGGGAATGGGCCCCATAGACTTTAATTGAGCAAATTACATCGCCAGTCAAAGGGACGGAGCATCATCAAATGGCCCTCGCCTAATTCATGCCTAATGATAAAATCAATGTCAGGCCCTCTCGGTGATGAATGCAAGCGAGAATTAAATCCGAAGAGTTCGGCACTTTTGCAAAGAGGGGAGTTAAAGAGTTAGGTCAATTAGATCTATGGGAGATGACGGCTAATTCATACGGGGCACCTGCTGATGACGGATAATGATGGGACGTCGACGTCCCTTAGTTATGCATGCGGAGACGTCTTTTTGTTGGCTGCCTGTCATCGTTAGGCGATGTGCGATTTTGGAGGAGCTAATTTCACTGATCGCCTAATGGAGGGCGAGTTAACAAAATTCTAACTCGACGAGGGAAGTAATCTTCGTTTTCAATGCAAATCAAGCGAGTGCTGCAGGTGATTAGAGTTCAAGCGGGGGCTTTTATGTAGCGATGCACTTGGAGAAAAGGCCTAATTTCTTTTTATTATAGAGAGATTAAGGCTTGGACTGCATGCTTTGAATGAGAGCGAATCTTTCTTTCCGCGAGATTTAAGGGATGTTTTGACTATCTTCATTATATTTCTTAAGTTAGGCTTGTTTTTAAGTGATAGGGTCACTTGGGGTAAGTGGGACCCCTTTTTGGCCTAGTACATTTTTGGAGCTTTTTAGAAAAAATTTGAAAGGGTTTATTTTGTACTTGTTGACTAATTTCGTTAAAGAGTCTATCGATAAACAAATACTTATCATTAGTTTCTAAAACAAAGCTTTACATTTTTCTTAACAGGTCTTTTTATCAAAAATGAGATGGGTGACCCACTTACCCCAAGAGATGGGGTAAGTGGGTCACCCCCTCTTTATTTTTATTTAAAGCAAGAAAAACTTGAAGGGAAGTAAGTGGGTCTTACTTGATAAAGTAAAGTAAATTTCAATATAAAATATTTTATTGTAACTGTGTCCATGAGTGAGAAATATACTCACATCAAAATCAATGTGACAAGGTAAGAATAGAATGAAAAGCAAAATAAGTATTTTAAAGAATGTTTTGAAAGGCCAAAGGGATATGTTTTACTTTAGCATATAAAATAGTATTGAAAAAACATAATGAGGTTGATTAAGATTTATTTTGGCACTTTAATACACATTGTAAGATAAAAAAGAAATCATACACACTAAATGAGAATAAACACTATTGATGAGATATTTTAATTTACTCACCATAACTTAAATTAAAACGCAAATTTGATATAAAATGTCGATCAAACTATGTATAAATTTTAATGAATTTTGAAGTGGTGAGTAAAAGGTCTTGATACTTGCTACTATAAATCGAAATTTTCTGAAAATATTGGGGGGGAAATTGTCCCTATGACCCCCTAAAATCCTCCCATGTCTTCAGTAGTATTTCCTATATCATATGGAACCATCTAGAACCACTTATATCATAATAAAGGGTCCCACTTACCCCACACTGAGGTGTCCCACTTACCCCAACCATGCTAAAACTATGGGGTAAGTGGGACCCCCCTGTTAAACACTTCAAAATTAAAAATTTTGAAAAATTTCAAATTGCCGTATGTAATTTAGGTCAAACTCTGCAAAACAGTTAAATAAACATTAAAATGTAATGAAAACTTAACTGGAAATACTTCTTTGAAAAATACCTCTCGAACTCTCCAAAAAATCCATTCTGGGAATCTATTTTAAATTAGTTCTATAATCTTAAAAATAAATTAAACAAATCTCAAATATATGCAAAACTCATCGGTGTGACAAGTTGTAACATAATCAATGCGAGTAAGTGTGCAATTTCCTGTACATATTATAGTTTTAGGGGGGTGACCCACTTACCCCAGTGACCCACTTACCCCAAGTAACCCTATTTTAACGATAGAAGTCAATTTTTAATGGAATAATTTGTTTACTTTTAAATTAACGGATCTATTCTAGCGGCTTTTAAGGATGTCTTCTTTAAATTTCGGGACACTAAAGTACATCAATTCGTAATAAAGTTGAAGAAATGGATCAAGGGGGTGAATGACCTCCCGTAAGGAGTGAAAATACGCAGTGTGGATATAATGACTTCTGAAAAAAATATTTTAAGTTAACTTTTTGAAGCAGTGAAATTATTTAATGTGTATAGGTTCATGGTAAAACGTAATCCTCCTTCGATAATTTGAGAATTTCATCTTCTGTAAGGGGATGTTTTTGATGTCTTAACGCCCCTCAGAAGTCCCCTGGATCCTTCTCTATTTTGGTTCTCTCTCTGTGCTATCTTATAATAAGGTAAATGTGTTCATTTGGATCTCTTATAAACATAGCTGCTAGCATGAACAATAAACATACATCTTGAAAATAAAAATTGATGCCTAACAGCTTTCAAATATATTGATTTGGAGTACCTATTTTAAAAGTAAAATAATTAATTATGTTTGTTCACCCACTTTGAATATTTGTCTAATACTTAAAAGGCCTATTAACTTCAAATTAAAGCTATAATTTCCCCCACTATTATCATACTTTTACCAAAAATAACTAATCAACTAAATTTGTTTCCCATTCCTTTACTTATTTTTCTTTTTTCGAGATTCGCTGAAATTGTCAACATTCTTTTAAATAAATCAAATTAAAGATGTAAAAAGTCTCACGGGCGGTTACAATTAACTGGATAATTCTTCATCACACACAGTAAAACGAGCAAACAAAAAACAAAGTGATAGAAAACCCACACAAATGTCACCAAGACAAATGTGAAAACGTCGCCGATCCTTTTCTTGGGATCTCTGCACGAACCCGCTAACTCCCCATGTTTACGCAGCATCGAAATAGGGCACTTAGCTTCCACGGTTCAAATAGATAGAAAGAAAGGTTGAGTAACACCCCTTCATTAAGCGTACACTATACATGAAATGGCAGTAGCGATATTTATCTCTTTAAATCTAACGTTACTGCGATTTTCTGTATCATCCGCTGGTTTAGGTATAAAATTATCCCACTTCCCTAGGGGACCCAAGAATAGGGACATGTGCGGCTGTCTCTTTTTTGCACTCCTAATTCTTTTCAATTTATGAGAGCACTTCGTCATAGGTGCTCGTCTCGGAGACACGCATCAAGTAAAGTAATGTGGAGCTCGTTGCCTACCGTGTTACTACTGTGCAGTCGGGAAAGGGGAACCACTAATCTAGGAGCTTTCCGCCAATGATATTTTTTCTTTTTAACTCTCTCTGGGTGGGAATTTCATAAGGTATCGTCTTGGGGGTGGAGTAAAAGCGGTAAGATTTGAGTTACTGCTTTGTGAAAAAGTGAATTCTACTCTATTCAGAAGCAGAGCTGTTCATTACTGTTCGTTTAAAAAGTAAAAGGGTCTTTTTCTTAATATGTTGCGTTTTCAAATTGAAATATAAAATACAGTTTTACGCAAAATGTACAAAACTGTACGTAAAATGAAATGAAGTATCCAACTTGTTAATGATGAGACAACGCAAAATGAAGAAATAAGATTACATGTTACTTCGGATTACTAAACTACTTTTTTACTTTTAGTACTTACTTTTACTTGTCACTAAAAGAACTTCCTTTTTTAATCAAGTACGAGGATTAATCAAGCAATAGAGATAATTTATAATTACCTGAAGGATATATAACCACCTAAACCAGAATTTTATAATTCTTTGTTAGCCAAAACACACTTGAAAAGAGATGAACTTATTCAAAGTACCTTTTAATCGAGGATCTTAATGTAATATAACTAATGATTCTATTTTTATACTATTATTGCCTTTTTACAAAAAATGTTTGACACCTGTTGAAGTGATTGGATACAATGTTTTACAGAAAGAAAAATTCACTAAGTAAAACAGTGTAAGATATTTGCTTAAAAATATCAGTAGATTAAATTATCTAGTAACATTACGTTATTTAAAAATGCGGCAGAGGTTATTTGAAGATAATTAATGTGATAGTCACTTGTGTAGTACAGGCTCATAAACTTCGACTGTTCACAGACAAAAAAAAGGGTGATCCTAAAACTACACTGTTTTTTGTTTCTCTGCAACAAATGTAATTTAGTAGTAAAGCAGGTTTTACAGAGAAGCGTTTTATTGCAAGAAAAAAAACTATGATCGTACTTTTCTTAATTTTTAGAGGTTATTTGTAATAAAACTATACTATTAATAGGCATTTCTTATCCTTTGAGGAAAACACAGGTCTAGGAAAAACATAGAGCATGGTCACTTTGAGTTATGCAACAGAGTTATTTTTAAAACTTGACATACCTCGAAAAACATCTTAGAACCACTGAACCAGCTTTGTTACTGTAAAAAATACATAACGAAAAAGAGCTTTTATTTTCTTCCCTTGAAAATTATGTAGATTGAGTTACGTCACCCTTAGAGATTTATACTGATTTAAGCGGCAGTATAAATCTGTTTGACCCAGGTTTGCTCACTTTTTTTGCATAAGAATTTACTGTATTAGAAATTTTCTTTTCCTTATTATCGTGAGATGTTTTCCTATTTTTTAGTATGAGTGTTCCATTTCTTTAAAAATAATTTTAAGACTTGACTTAAATAGACATGACCTAGTAAAACATGAACAAAAACTCAACCCTGTTTTTCGATTGATGATTACGTTGTTCTCACATTTTTTTACATAAGAATATACCTTAACAGGGGTTTTACTATCTTTTTACGATTATATTCACCATTAACCTTAACCTGACCTGACCTGAGGTCTGGAATCAAAATTTCCTTCGTCACCTTGCGATTGGCCTAAAGCTAGTTTTACTTCACTGAGAGAAATCATAGTTTCAAAATTGAGTAAATCAATGTTTTCATATTGGTATCAAACTTTTTGTTTCAAAATTGACGACCCAATGCTTTCAATATTGAAACATCAGATATTACTCAATTTCAAATAATTCAATAGTCACCATTCAAATTATACTTACTTTTAGATTATGTTTGAAATTTGGAAGGAGTTCCCAAACCGTCATTTCGATTTATGCGATTGCCAGGCACTAACTCAAAAATAAGGGCTTGATTATTCATTTTTGAGTATCTGCACATTTTCAGAAATGAGTACATGCATGTTTTCAAATTTGAGTAGGGGAGAGTCGGCCAAAACCGGGTAGGTGGACAAAACAGGGAATCGAGCTTTATTCCTTGATTATTGGTGATATGTGGCTTAAACTTCAAGAACTACTTCCAGGCATGCGCCCTAACAATGTCAAGTGCAAAGAAAGTATATTTACAAACCCGTTTCGCTGAGGGAAGCATTAAGAAATTTCACCACAAAATCTTATAATTTCAGCGTTTAACACATTGCTCCACCGATCCTAAATACCTTCGAATTTAGTTTAGGTAACTAAAGCGCATGAATACCTCATTATTTACTTGTTATTTTAAAGTTTTTGTTGCTGGCTTGGAGTTGTTTTGATCAAAGCTAGAATAAAATTTCTTCAAAATAGCGTGGTCGGATAAAACCGGGAAGTTCCCGGTTACCACTCAAAGTTTATTGAAAAATTTATAAGTAATTTGACCAACAGTTTATATCAATTTTGCGTTTTAATTTAAGTTATGGTGAGGAAATTAAAATATTAGGTAGTTTTTTATTTACATTCATTTTTCTGAGAAATCAATTAAAAACAATATTGAAACACAGGGGGTGGGGAGTAGGTTCGAGGGTGTCTTCATTAACTTCCTAAACTATTCAAACTTGAAGAAATGGGGTAGCGCTGAGTTTATAAAGAGGAAGTGGAACCGACCTTAAAAAAACTGAGCTTGCAAAAAAAATTGAGTTGATTTTCGAAGAAAATAACTAAAGCAGTAACAAAATTATTATTTATTTGATGAAAATTTTATATAGATTCAAATTCTATAAGTTTAGAATGTCATACCCAGTAAGTTTTCTTTTCATAAATAATGTTTCTGCGAAGTTACTATTTGATTTTGATAATTCTACCATTTTCCCGGTTTTGTCCGACTAGGTCGAATAAAACTGGGACTTTTTACTCATCTGAAAAATGTGGTTTTCTGATCTATATTTGCTATTGGTTATGCTGTATTTGGTATTTTTTTATTCATTAGGAGCCAATTTATCGTTTTAGCTCCAATTTTGACTGTTTTGATAGCACATAAAGTTAATATTCAACAAATAAATGATGGGTCCCGATTTTGGCCGACCCTCCCCTAAATTTGAATCGGAGCCAGTTTGAGTATGTGATATACTCAGATTTGAGTAATTTTTACTCAGTTTTGAAACTATCGTTTTTAGAGTGTTCTTTAACTACCAATCAAAAGTTTGATTCCAAGGTAGCCTTAGGCCGGGTTAATGGGGAATTACGGTATAATACGAGTCAAATAATTTCTTTAAGGTTCATTTTAATGTTTAAATAAACATATCTTCATAAAAATGGGACCACAAATGTTTCATAACTACGAAGCCCTCTACTTTATTCAATGAGATGAATGAAAAGAGGTTCCCCAGTCTTGAGCCTTCGTAAATATCCATCCGGTTAGGTAGAATGAGTGTTAATGGAACAACTCAAACTGCAGTATAACCCGTCCACCTCCCCAAAGCCGAACGAGAACACGCGGCATCACCCCCTCAACCACCCCCCATAAAGGGGTTGCGTATAGAAACGGGGCTCCCTCCAAACAGGTGATTTTCGGCCGATTTCCTTGAAAAGCTGTCATCCAGGAAGCATCGATTCCGATTTTTGGGCCATGTTGATCGATTTCTCAGCAGAGCAGCTGTCAACAAGTAAGCTTTTAAGTCCTCGCTTTAGATAAACGCGGGCCCCGGGCTCTGTTGTTCTAAGGAAAATTACGCCATTAACTCCAGTGGAGCGTTGGAGCGCCGACCCAAGAGTGGCACTCCTTATTATCTCCGAGACAATGGAGCTTGGGATTTATCCTCTGAGCCCTTCCTTTTTCGGATACTTTTGTCACGAGCCCTTCATCTGTTCCGAAGCGAGACCGGAAAATTTGCTGCGCTTAAAAGCCGATAATTGCGGGACGCCGGGGCGTTTTTGCGCCCTTTTTTGCCCCTGGGTCCGAGGTCGGACAATAGCAATTTCTTCCGGTAGGTTTTGCGGTTGTAAATCATTCTTCGGTCCTCGGAAAAGTTGGGAATAATTAGCGCTTTTTTGTGTTATGGAAATTCAGTTCGTGAAAATGGGGCGTTTTTTTTAACTTTGAAGGTGTGGGTCTATTTAGGGTGATGAAGAATCGATCTTTTACGGATCGCGTCTTTTCAATGCTTATTAAAACTGGTGTATTTCCAATATCACGAATTTTGATGTCTTAAAAAACATCAGAAGGATTCGAAAAAAATTTTGTGGTGACATTTTTTTTCAAAAAACTTTTCTTTAATTTCATGTTCTTCATTTTGAAAACCTACTCTACACACAAAGACGTTTATTGCGCCTTCAAAACGAATGACCAAAAGAGTGTTTAGAATCATCTAGCAAGAATTTTGATTTCTTAAAAATTTGCATTCAAACCTGGACGTATTTAGGAGATCCGTGTACATTTATTTTGAATCTAAAAACATCTGTGTTTAACTCAGAGCCAGATGATTGCAAGTCGAAAAATGATTGACATTTTGTCGATTTTTTATATTGATAATTTTTATTTCTAAATATAAGAAAAACAAGAGCAAAAAATTAAAGAACAACTATTAAAGTGAGATATATCTTTATTATTCTAAATTATTCCATTTTGAATCTCTTAAAGAATATTTTTTATAAATGAATTTCATTTATAGCATACAATTTCCCAACCTTAAAGCCTTTACGTTTTCACGATATTAATGTGTCACACACAAAAATAATAATTCATTCCTTTAAAAAGCTTACACATATATTATATAAGGGAATATGACATGGTGCTAATTTTCCTTGGCAGGAACGTTGATACTTTAATATTTTTAAACTATAAAACTTAGATCTCACTGCTTTTCTATAGATTAATACTTCCTACAAGTAGAATATGAAGCTTAATATACTATCAAATAGAAACTGTCGGGCATTTCAAATTTTTTCGCTGTTCATACAAATGAGCTCATAGCAAACTCTTAAAACCATGAAATTATCCCTTCATCCTCTGAACAAGATCGCCCATTTAATAACACAACAATACTCCTTTCTTTCCCTCCATTTCTTCACCCTATTAGTCAACAGCCCTGAATCCTAAAAATAATGATAGGATAATGATACATTTACAGTAAGATCCGTAAATCATTCTAAAATGTCACGCGCATTTCCCGACTTCTTTCAGCATTTACGTCTCCCTATTACATTAATTACTCGACCCTATTAAAGAGGTTGCAGCCAAAAAAAGCTGGCCGAAAAACGGATCCTCCCATTGTTTGGTATCGGGGGTTTTTAACTCGTCTTCAATTTGTTAACAGGCGAGGCCCTGCTTTCGGGCTGCCATAAATCACTGGCTGTGACAAATCGCGAGTTGTGAAAAACACATGTTATGAGAGCAGTGGAGGACCGAAAATAAACAGCAGCGGAGGTGCCTTAATGAAGCTCTTCCTCAGCATTTTCCCCGCTGTCGTGCCAGGTGCCACTTTTGTTAGTTGGTGGTGGCACATCATTCCAACATGAATGGAAATATTCCTGTTGAATCGTTTTAGCTTTCATTCCGGTGCAAGACAGATTAGGTTAGGTTTTATTTATATGGGGTTTAAAAATTAGCAATTTTTAGGTTTGCTTTGCTTATTTTATTTTTTTGTTTAGTTTAAAAAATTAAAAGGCTTTTTGGCAAGCTTTTGACCACTATTTAGACTCAAAAATTCATTATTATGTCTGAGATTCAACTTCAGGTGAAATGAATAAATTCCTTTAATTATTTCTTAGGCATGGAATGGAAACAATTTCCTAAAACGTCAGCGAAAAGCCTAGATTGTTCGATGAAAACTTAAATTTTCTGTCATTAACTTTAAAATATTCAATTAAAAAAAATAGCAGTGTCTGAAAAGCACAACCATGAACAATCAGCTAAACAAGTATGTTCCTTCCTGTCCTGTTAAAAATAATTCCTCATATACCCAAAAATACAAAGGCCCCTGAGAGCTTATTCTACTAATGCGGTCAATCAATATACCAAGAGGATTGGATGAAAGTATTTTTTCTCTAAACTTTATAATTTTTCCCTAAGCAGCACAAATGTTCAAGATTTGTCCCATTCTCGTCATGTATGGCCAAATTTTCATATCTCATTTCATATCGTATTGATATTAAAACATTCCAATCGCAACCAACTTAATAAAATAGTACATATTTTGACTTCTTAAGCTTTACATTTGTTAAACGAGCTACAGTCAGGTTAGGTAGCATTATACCTCACCGACAAATATCGATCTACCAATGTTATCCATTATCAGAACGACCTCCTTTGAAATATCGGTCAATATTGACCAGTATTAGTTTTTGTTGGCTAATATCGTCAATGAAGAATTGAAATTCCCATTTAACCTTTTTTTAAAATCCATAAAACGATGGTCATTTATCGATGTCCCCTATATCGGCCAATATCGATACATCACTGATCGACGCTATACCTGGTGCGAATTCCATCCTCTGTGGACTCTTTATCGCCTCTGTCCCCAGCAGAATTCGTCTAATTACCAGGACATTAGTAGGCGGCCGAACTTCCCATAAGCCGGGACGCAGCCGTCAGCGTATATTAATGGTGGCCTCAAATTAGTCCGGGAATTCGCGTCGCAAAAAAGCGGGCACCAAAAGACAAATAGAAGGCTGCATCTGGAGGGAGGCCAGCGCAGTGTGGGAGCTCACTGAAAGGTGAAAAGAGAAGTCACAGATACCTAAATGTGACAGCTATGGGAGGGGAAGAAGATTGTGGAATTCGGTTTCACTTAGATTATCGTGACAGCGTAATTTTCAGCTTGACATTAGTCTAACGATCCATCCGGATTGCTAAAGTTAGGGACGCTTTGCTTTCGAAGCATGCTATTAGGGATTCTCCAGACACTGGAAGGTTGATGGAGATGTTCATTACGCTCGCTGGCTGCGAGTAATTGTCATGTCAACTTTTTCCTTCCCTGGCACCGTAATGTGGTCTATTTCCTGTCGCTGCTGTGGGGCAGTCGGTTTGTCAATACGTCTTTCTCACACGCCAAGTGGCGGAAAACTGTTTCCTTTCCGCTTAGCATCGATTTGAATTTCCGACACTCCTTCTCGGGTTGCCCTCTTCGGTGGGGGACGCGATTTTTGATTTTCCTTCACCCTCTCCTCCCGAAAATGAACACTTTTTTTTGTTTTGGAATTGACAACACTTTTGTTGTGTTGATAGTTAAGGCACTTCAACACCTTATTGGTTGTTCTGAATCTGAATATATTTGCACAGTGTTAGAAATGTGTTCTAAAAATAGTGTGGTAAAAATTGTTTAGAATCTGGAAGTGTTCTCAAATTTGGATCAAAATACTTTTAAAAAACACAATTGCTTTTACTAAAATTTTAACACATTTTAACACAAACTTTTTATCACGCAACACAATACTAAGCTTGATGAAATGATGCTTGTGCAAGTTATGTAAAGCAGGCAACAAAACAACGTTGTTTTTTGCTGAATAAGTTAAAAATTAAAAAAACATACCTACAGATTTGGGGATCTTTGGATACTTCTCTCTTCTTATACAACATACTTTATACAACTCTATTGGCCCTGACGGAGACCCCGAAACAATCGTATGTTTTTTTTTAAATTTTTAACTTACTGTGCAAAGTTGCTTTGTTTAATGCTTTACAATACGTAGCATTGCAAAGTGTGTCACGCATATACAGTGAAATCTTGTTATGTTGCATTCTTGATTTATCGTTTGGACATAAGATCAGATATACTCGGTACAGAAGAATTAAAATGTAAATTTCCGCAGATCTGCCATGTAAGACTACTCTTTTGCGCTTTTTATCTGATTTTTTTTATTCGAGAAGACATAGCAAGATTTTATAAAACAATGCATCAAAACAAGGTTTCTTGAGACATTCTTGAGAAATATTTTAAATAAAACTCAGTGGCAGTTGTATGTGTTATAAAAACAAACTCACCACTATACTATTTAAAAATTATTATACATTTCTCAGAACGTTTCTGAAACTGTGTCATAGTGATAACGTGTTTTTTTTCCAGAAACATCATTCACATGATGAAAATAAATATGGAAGTGTCATTAGATTTGCCATGTCTGTGAATTAACATTCATAACCAGGGTTTGAAATTATTAATTGACTGAGAAAAAACTTAACTCAACATTTTTTTGCCACTTTTAAAAATGGGCCTAGCGTCCTAATCATTGCTGGTGATTATAATTTTAATGTTTATCATTGATAATTATACAATTTTTATTTTTATTTTTCGCATCAAAAATAAAAATCATTCTTGTCCCTCGGAAAATCGAAAAATCACCAACCAACCTTGATTACTCTGAAAATACTGAAATGAGAAAACAAAGAAGAACAAACACAAAGGTTTTTCCTCCCTAGAAAAACTTCAACAGATTCATAAAACTATGAAATTAAATTCAGATCTAAATAAGATAGATCTGGCACAAAACCTTTACCCTTTAAATTGTGGAGAAAAGGCACTATATTAAACTCTCGTGTTTCTAAAAGATATATTTCTCTTTGTTAAAAGAAAATACCTCAAAAAAATTAATCGAGTTGGGTAAAATTATTAGTTCCGAAACATGTATATTTTTCAAAACTCAAATTCTTTCATTTGCTATCATCTATATTAAAATAATCAAATTAAATCTAATTTTTTTGTCATCAAAATACTAATCTGACTCTTAGTAGTCTTAATCTGACTGTAGTCAGGGGTACCACAGAAAGCTATTAAAACTACCCAATATCAGTGATCTTCAACTTATATGGACTATGCAGGGCCCCTGGAGACCTAAAAATGAGCATGTGAGAATACAAAAACACAATGGTTAAAATAAAATATACCTATACATACATTGTATTACATTATATTTTTAATTAAAATCCTTTATTAAAATAGGTAAGGGAGATTAGTTTCAAAATGACACTTTACTTTTTTTAATTACCGTTTTTTTAAGTTTCTTTAACACTTCTTACTCTTTTGTAAGGATAACAAAATCTGTCCCATTAAAACAGCCAAACTCAACCTTTTTAGAGTGACTCGATCATAGTCTCGTAATAAGAGTAACTAAACAATCTTTTCTTAAAACGCACTAGGGCTATTCCATATGAACAGAGACATGATCATGAAAAATAAAAAAATAAAATTTTCTAATTATTTTAGGGAATAATTATGCAGTATTGATCTAATTGTGTTTTGCATTGCTTAAATTTTGTGTAAAATTATTTTTTATCGGAATGTTAGCATCTAAAATCAATATTTAGAACTGCTTGGTTCAAAGGTTAATTTGTTAATGAAAAATATATGTTTATTTTGAAAATTAAAAATAAATTAATTAGTTTTTACAACTTTTTTGTTAAATGTGCTCATAAAATTTATAGTAAAAATGAAATAAAGTGTTTAAATCAATTTAATTATATTTATATTCATGAATAACTGAACGCTTATACACATGTAGCGTGAGTTACGAAGTACTGTAGCGTGAGTTACGAACTGCTTTCTATATTTTATTTTATTTCTGATTTTCTTAAGTATTCCCAGTAAAACTGTTTGCTATTTTAGAATAAGGGAAGTATATTCAAACACCCGACAAGCATATAGAATTATTGAAACACTATTTAAGCAGAAAAAAAATTTGAATTTTATACTCATAAATCCATGTTTTTTTTCTTGTAGCGTGAGTTACGACTCTATTTTAATTAATATTTAAAAAACTAAAATTCTTAAAAGATTCGCAATACTTATTTTAAATTAATAGCATAAATTTCGATATGCATGATTTTTTTAGAAAGAAAATAATAGTTATTTCTATATTAAAACATTATTTGAAATTACAATTTTGAAAAAATGTAGCGTGAGTTACGGTGGAATTGCCCACTATTTGTCGTAGGCGCTCCATATAAAATCTACCCTGGCTTCAACCTAGTTTAAATAAACAGCTTGTGAATGTGTTGCCCGTCGCAAATATAATAATTGAGTAGCCCTGGCTTTGAAGTATAGCAATGAAACAGTCCTGTTAGGACACATGGATCTCTCTTAGAACGACACAGGGTCTCAAAACAGTAAAAATTATTCAAATTTGAGTGTCACTTACTCAAAATGGCTCCGAGTCAAAAATTTTAAAAACATGCGTATACTCATTTCCGAAAATATGCAGATTCTGAAAAATGAGACAGCATATCCTCATTTTAGAGTTAGTTCACGGCATCCCCAAAAATCGGAGTGCAACGAGTGTCACATAGCAAGTAGATTTAGTAGCAAGTTATGTGGGTTACTTCCAATATTTCCTCAATGTTTCCAATATTCAAACACAGATTTTAAAAATAAGTAACTTGAGTGGTGACTAGTGAATTGAATTGGTAGAAACTAAGTATGTCTAGTGTTTCAAAATTGACAGCATTGGGTGGATCGTCATACTTGAAACAAAACAATTTACATACCAAGATGAAAATATTGATTTACTTAATTTTGAAATTGTTATTACTCCCAGTGTTTTAAACGTGAAGAAATGACATTTCAACGTGCGCGTAGCCTGAATGTGACCGATCAATGCAACGTGAATCCCTCACTTCCCGACTCTCTCCCTGACCGTTTCCCCCTCATGAGCTGTTTCATTGGAAGAAAAAGTTGACACAAGTGATGTCTCCAATTAAATGGGCCTCAGGGCTTGAAAAAGCTGTATTTAAGCACCCCCCCGTCTCTGACCCACACGCGACCCCCAATTAACTTCCCCCAAAAAGCAGCTGGCAGGCGGGCGCGCTGTTTTCACATCAAACACTGGCCACTCCACTCCCCAATAGCGAGCCAGCCGAGCCAATTTTCTCGCACGCTCGATAATGGGCCAAATGAGTGGCTGGCCAGCTCCACTTTTTCCGCTGCCGCTCAACAGATCGCTGGCCCCGCCCGCTCTGACGTCAGCGACCAATGAGAGCGCGGGGGCGGGCCCTCGTGGCACATGGCAGCGCCCTTCGCTCCGCTCCGCCACACCGTCAACAGCAGGACTTCTCTCCGGACTGGCCGCATGGACCGGCCGCACTGAAGGCCATGGACGCCGGCTGTCCTGTGGGGAAAGCGCTGGCCGCTGTCCAGCCGCAGACCCCCGCGTCCCACACACCTTTCTCGGTGGACGACATCCTCGACCCGTCGAAATTCACGGGCTGCCGACCCGCGTGGCACCCCTGGCACAAGCTATCCGGCAGCGACTCCGACAACGATTCCTTGCGAGGTGAGAACTGAAACTTTCTAAATGTTTAAAACATATCACGTGTTTACCAGTCTTGACCACAAAGTACCGATTATCCATTGAAATCCATTCCTAAAGTGTTTCAATGACTCCATATGAGACTCCTTAAATTCTCCCATTCTAATTTTCACCCCTCTTTAACCTCCAAGAAGTTTCCAGATTTGTTTACTTCTCCTTACCACAAGCCACAAAATGGACATTTTGTTCAATTGCATCAAATTCAAATTTGTGTTTTGATGATTTCCTGTCTAATGATGTGCTATTTAGCCCTTGGTTCGTTTAAGTCTTAATTTGGTCTCTCTTCTCACCGTCTAAGAAAGTTATCTCAAATGTCAACTTGTCTTGATCCCAATTAATAAGGTGCTATAACTCCATTCAGTGCAACCAAACCCACATTTGTAAATTTCTTAGCCATTCCTTGGGAAGTGAGATTGAACCCTAAGAACCCTTTCTCCCTTCAATTTTGGCTCTTCCTCTTCGTTCTCCTCTTCTTCAATTTTCTTATTATTTTCTTGTCTTAGCCACAAGCTTAGAAAAGTAATTAACTTCAATTATACACAGTTTTATCAATCCAAATTTTTACTTGTTGTAAGGAGTATTTAGTTTATGTTCCACACCAGTTGAGGTTGAACCCTAAAATATTTCAACCTGTCATAAATTTTACTCCCTTATAAATCTTTCCAGACAGTTTTTTTTTAAATTTTTAACATGTCCATGGGAGAAAAATACCAATTTTAACTTTAAGAGTATTTTAAAAACTCTTTAAAAAATGGATTATATTACTCTGTGTACTTTCGCTCCAAAATTCACCATTACTTCTTTACATATTTCCAACAGTTTATCCAAGCTATCTGTTTCAACTATAAGAGTTGCATGTATTGGTCAAAGTAAAATAAACCCTAACTTTTTAGAGATTCCTCTGATTAAATCTAATCCCAATTTTGTAGTATTTCATTAACTCAATTGAAAATGGTATTATGGCCCTAGAATTTTTTTTGCCCCTCCATCATTTTGTCACTTTTCCACTCACAACTTTTAAGTATTTTTACATGTATTGTGCTTTTATCTACAGTAAAAGAAAACGTTCGTTAAAATGATTCGAATGATTATACATGTTTAAAATCTATCTGTGGATTGCGTTCTCATAAACCCAACTGAAACTAATATCACTGATTTTTGTTTATTAGCTCTTAAGGATTCCTTTTCCTGCATTTAAGAAATTAGTAATGGTGTTATGCTAAATCTCAAATGCTAATTAGCTTGTCAAAGTACTCTAAAGCAACGAGTTTCAAAATAATACTAATTACTAAACATTTATCATCATTTTATTCTTATAACAAACCTTTTCAATGCAACATTCTTTAGCTGTTTTTTAATTTGAGAAATACGTACGTTTTTTTTATTAAATATCAATACTAGATGTTTAAAAATATGATATATTCTATGAAAACACTATAAAATCGAACAACATTATATGAGGACAATATTCCTATATAACTTTTGGTTTTGCTGCATAATCAGTTTGCATTAAGAAACAATGCTTCCTTATTTGTATCATTCCTGAGTTTGGGTACTAAAATCAAGAACAACGTTACAGTTGTAACCTTAAATGTTTTTAACCCCTCCTTTAACCCTCTTGTTTTATCAACATAAAAGAGCTCTAAAACCGTTTAGAGTGGAGGACATTTTCTAAACACAAAAGATAAACTCAAGAATAAAGCTTGAGGCATTTTGGGAGTGAGTCTATTAAACTAATGCAGAAGTTTGGGAGAGTAAGGGAGTAGAAAGAAAATAGATTTTTATTGTCATGTTATATTTGTGTATCCAGTATCATCAGATATTGTTGACGCAGCCTACACTTATTGTTAGCATTTATTTTACTTAGAGTAAGATAAAACTTTGTTTTTCAGTTGTGTCTCAATATTTCCTTTTGGGTTGCTTAGTTCAATTGACTTTAAAAGTTAAACTGGACTCCTATATTCAAATTTTTTTTCAAAATTAAATCTTTAAACTTTAAGAAAGTTGTAGAATGAATTACATTTTGGTTGATATTTGTAAAACACTCGATTCTGTGTAGATGGACATAACAAAAATAATCACCAATTTTCTTGTCAAGCAAAAATATTTTAAAATGTTTTTATACTTAAATTGTTTTAGCATGAATTGCGCAAACATGTGCCAACTTTAAAGTAATAAATAATAGTTTAAACTTACAATTATAATATTCTAATTAAGCTTACTCGGTATAATAAGCATTTCCTACGTCTGGACAGATGCAGTTCCTATTACAAATTTTAGTTGTAGTATTGTTACCTATCGATTTGTTGAATTTCTTAAATACCTTCCTGAATTACTGGTAGTAAAATTATAAAAAATGTTAGTTCACCACATTATTTTTCTTTCTGGAACACGCAGCTGTTCATAATGTTAAAACGTAAGCATATATACATTGTACTTATTGTATTATATACTTTTCTAGTGTGATAGAAAACTGAATTTTTTATATTTTGATAAAGTAAAAATATAGTAACAAATTAATTTTTTGTCGTAAAATTAATATAGGAGACAGGTTTGTCCTTGAAGGGGTCTGAACCTAAAGTTAAGGGTTCATTTTTAAATTATGGGTTGACCTTGAAATCAGTCATTGAAGTTTTGGTTGGAGGTTTTTTCGAGAAACTTAAATTGGAGACTCTTAAATTGCTTAAATTTGGAGACTTTATATTTCTAATACATTCTTTAAAAACGTTTAAAGTGAATTGAAAAATCTATTTAATTTTTAAAAGTTGATTTTTTATTCCGTTTTTTGTTATTTTGACGAAAACTTTTCTATTTCAATAGAAAACACATTTAAAATTTAAATTACATGGTAAAGATAATTGAATTCGTGATAATATTAAACCGACAAAACAAGTTAGAATTGAATATGTTTCGTCTAAGGTTTAAAACGATGTTGATTGACCTTGAATACTACTTTTCTCTGTATTTTAAATGATACAAAAAGTAATAGATTATTTTAAACAATAACTAGATCTAGAATAACATAAGTAGTACCTAGTATTATTATTTATGACTTGTGAATGTTTCTCTAAAGGTTAGTTATTTCCCCTTTGCATTTTTATACATTTTAATGAATTGATTAATAAGTAACCCATACTCTTCAGTTTAATTAAATCTTCCATTCACGCTGTGGAGTATAGAGTATAGAAAGTTGGTACTTAAAGTTAAGTGACCATGCTGAGTTCATTAAGACAGCTTACAGCACTCCTAGTGGCGAAATAAGGAAGTTGAAAAGCTAAAAAAAGTAAATGTCATAAAGCTAGAAGTTCAGATACTAATTGCTTGCAATACCTTCAAAAGTACAGAAAAGATGTTCAAGTGATATACAAATGTGTTTTCTGTGCAGTTTTTATTTTTGGTTAAGCAGTAAAAATTTATATTAAAATGATCATGAAATAGCATACGCCCTGAAAGCATGTTTGTTAATTTGTGATGGAATACCTCCTTTTTAAGGGACAGAAGAGTACAAATTTATATCATGACTGTCATCCAAAATATTAATTACAGATAATTTGGGGACACTTTTTTGTGCTTTGTATTTCAAAGGGATATAAATCTTCCTATTGGCAATATCATCCTTAATTATGAAATGGCGTACAATTTTATTATTGAACTTATTGTTTCAAGTGTTTTTTCTCTTTAATTCGGTAGCTTAGTGAATTCAGCACGGTCACTTTAGTTTAACATTACTTCCTTGACTTTACAAGATGTTGTTTCGTATATTAAGGTCTAAAACGAAACTTCCCTCATACACAAGAGTTTTTTAAGGTAAGGTCAACTAATAATGTACGACTTAAATTTAAAGCTTTATTGAAACTTTAGTAGTTTTGGAAAAGTGGTAAGTTATCGTAAGTTATTATATTATGTTTAATTAAAGTCCAAAAGTTCTTAGGAGTAACTTTTTTTCAGAGGTAAGTTTGTAATAGTATCATTCAGTAGGCTATCCATGGTAATGTATATCTTTAAGTAATTCTGAGTATCGTTCCATATTGATATTTTTCATTATTGCATATTTTTATGTGTAAGGGACCAAAAAGTAGAAAAAAATTGTTTCTTAAGATATTTTTCTACTTGTATGGATGATAATGCAGCTGAAGTACAAAATACTTTACCCTGAAATATAAATTGTAAATAATAGGCTTGTTTTTTTGTAATGCAGGATTTAGAAATTTACCCTAGTTAAACTAGTAATATAATTCCTTATGAATTTTAAGTGCATACTAATAGAAGAAGCTCTTTTTAGTGTGTTTCAGAATATTTATTTTAAAACAGTATATTCCAACAAATCTGGATCAGGTTGTTAAAACTATTTCACAGCTTTATTGTGATTAATTTCTTAACTTTAATACATTGTTTTGATTACAATTTAGGAAACAAGTTTAAGTAGAAAGAGCTTTTGACAGAGAAGGATATTATAAATGAAGTGATCCTCTTGGTTGCTTGGTCAACTCCAAATAATAGAATGGATGGTTTTCCCTCTACGTATACGCATTATACGGTAACAATATTATATTAGAGTCTTAAACAAAACATTTGGCTGAGTTTTCCCAGTAAGTTCCTCACTTCTTGTTTATAGACAAGGCATATGGATTCCACTCAAAAGGAAAAACACAGTCCCAAAATCCGGTTATTTTACTTATTACTTATTTTACTTATTAGACCAGATGAAAACAAAAGGAAAATTTCAGTAAGTCTTGATTATTTATGTTCCTTGTTTGTCTGAGCTCTGATTTATAATCAAATGCTATATAATTACATAATTTTAATACCTTCTTAGAGACTTACAAATTAATGCATTGACTCTTCTAAAAGATACTTGATATTACCAGGAATGGGGGTATTGTGATATATACTTTAAAATGTCTTAAATGTCTGTCAGGGAAACACAAATATCCTCTTCCCTCCCCGTAAAATTTGATAACTTTCATTTTTTTGTTAGTTACTCCCTTTCCAATATATATTTTTTTATTTTGAGCAGTTTTATAGAAATTTTTAAAGAAACATTATCATCCACATTTACCAACAATGATATTACCTCAGTTTTTTAGAATAACTTTTGACCCAACAAACGCATTAATGTCGTAATTGTAAATGTAATTAAATACACTTGTTTAAGTATAACTGATTATTCACTGATCCAAATGTAATTGAAATTCCTAATTATAATATTTACCAGATATGTTTTCATTTGTTTTCTTTTTATTATTATATTATCTCTTAGTATGCTAGGTGCTTTTGGTCACGTTTTCTTTCTATTGTAAATTGTCTTTCTTTTTTTATTGTCTCATCCGTCATCATATTTACATTAAAAACATATTGTTTTTTTAAAGAGCAAGGAACCTTAGTGAACAAAATTACATTTTCTCAAGATTTTTGTTATTTATTCATTACTATTTTATACTATTTTAATTATGACAATAATATGGAAGGTGGGTGAAAGTTATTAAAAAACCAACTCTTTATGGTACTGATTGTTGATGACTTTGGAATATTGTTTCTTTGCGTTATTACTAACCAATTAAAATTTTTGGTCCAACAGTGTTACTGGCTAAATAAGGACATGATGAGCTTATCAAATTTGTGTTACATGAAAACTAATTAATTGAACATTTATCTTTCTACGCAATAATTAACAACTTTTGGAGTAAGTCTGAAAAATCTATCATTATTATCAATAAATGTATCTTTACGTGTAAGAAATCACAGTTGCGCATTTAAATTTTGTTTTTAAATTTTAAAATTTATTGTTATGTTTCCTACCAATAAACAATACCTATTAAGGTTCATGCATACGTCTTTCCATATAAAATGTCTTATTGGTTTACATGAGTTATCAATCCATAATCAAAGCTTGAGAGGATTAGCATTACCCGATAATTTGCCTTTAATGGATTTTAGCAAGACCGATTAAAAATAAAACCAATCGATCTAGAACTCAAGTTTTCGCCGAGACGCCGTAATCGGCGATCCCCTTCGTCATCGAGTAATTAATCTCACAATTAGTCTTTTTCCTTCGAACCAAACTCCTCTAAAACCCTTTGACCACATTAAAATTCGAGTCCCCAAATTAGCACTAATGAGATCGCTCCATAAAGTGCACGGGCGAGTATTGTTTATCAGGAGAAGGCGGGGCTATTAAGAGCTGATCAAGTGCACTCAAAAATCCCCATCAAGACGCTGGGCCAAAAATCTGGGGCCAAAAAGAGCAGTGACTGCCTCGCTTCAGACTGGTGCTTGTTGAGGCATGGCCTCATTTAAATAATCTCCTAGAAATTAATTAGCCGCTTCGTGATTATAATTATGAGCGTCTGTTGCTTTGTCAATAGCGTCTCATTATCGACGCAGCAGCGTCGACGCAATTAAAAGAGTTTCCGGGAAACTCGCGCTCCTTTGGTGCAAGTTTTCGGAAAAGAAAGCGGCTCAAAGGAAAACTTTAAAAACATCGGGAGCAAAACGGCGTGCGTTGGCGAGGCGTTTAAGCAGGTGCTTTGAGTGAATCATTTGCGGCATCAATAGGAATCGGATGGGGGCAAGGAGTTCTTGCGCCATTTTAAGCTAGAAGAAACTGCGGAAATGGTAGCTGTGTGAAGCAACAGATCAGTTTTTGAGCGGTAAAATGGTAGTAGCGTTTTGTTAGAAATGGAATTTGCAATTTTCAAGGATAAGTAATCTTTTGTTCTTGGTTGGATCTAAAAAGTTTTGATTCATTTAGAATCGAATTAATTTTAGTAGATTCAAAAGTTATTTAAAAATTAAAAGTTGGAAGAGTAATTTTTGTTTTGGAACGGGGTGTTGGAATATAAACGTTATGCCTGAAAACGCGTGTTGCATAAATATTTTATTTACTTTATGAACTTTCGGTAACTTTTTCAATCATATTTCTCGGAAATGATTATATATATTTGTTTTTATACTCCCTAAAAAAACTGTTTACGTGTGTAATATCTGTTAATACCCTTCATTGAAGACGCGCCGAAAAATTTGGGTATGAAAAGCAGCTGAAACTAAAATAATCAAGTCTATAAATCTCCAGGGAAAACCATCACATTTTATTAAATTTGAGGTGTACCTTGAACCATTTTAAGCCGTAACAAAATTATAATGTTTTTCCCTTTCTAAAATATCAATCTCACCATTTAGAATTATTCCACGAAAATATTTAGAGGTAAATTTTATTGAAACCATACTTAGCTAGTAACCTTAAAAAGAAAGTTTTTCCCACCCAACTTCAAAACAAATCCTATCACATCTCTCCCAATAAGACCAAATCACTCTGAAGCTATTAAAATCGACCTACTTCCCTTCATCTTCACAGGATCGATACAACTTTCATCTGATTACCCTCAATAAACTTCTAAACCATCTGTTCAAAATTCTCATAATTCTCCTCCCAAGAAACAATGCTACCGTACCACTGCTCCCCTCATTTCAGCTGCATCATCATTGAGTGTTTGCCTTCCACTCGAGCAAATAAACTTCGCGGCTCCGGGCTGCAGAAATGAGACCTATGAAAAAGATTCGCTTTGTTCAATAGGAATCACTTTTCATGTCTATGGGAATATCTATGTCTCTTTAGGAAGCCGCCTTGTCTATGCTCTCATCAAACTTGACAGATTAGACGAGCAATTTGATGAATGTGTTATCTTTACTGGATGGAAGGTTATCATAAGACGTGTTGGTTATTGTTATTGTTTTGTTAAGGGGGTCCGGGACACGTCAGAAAAAAATTTTTATTTATAAGTTTAAAATTTTGAAATTTTTTGTGAAGATAAAACATCGGTTTCATTGTAAAATTCACTCCTCAAAACTTTTCAGAAAAATTTTGAAAAATTTTAAATTCCATTTTTGTCAAAAAAAGAGGGGTAGCTTAAAATTGATATAAGTCAAAATATTATTAATCAATTTTCAAAATTTTTTCACTAAATCAAACAGAAACATATTATCTTTATTTAAGATTCAGCATTTTAAGAAATATTGATAATTTTGAAAAATTTAAACAATTATGTAAAAAATTCTTGAAATTTTTAAGTTACCTTCTTTAAAAAATTCATATTTTAAAAACTAAACAAATTTTTTTAATTTGCTGAATCACAATTAAAGTAAAATGTATGAATAGCATGTGTTTCAAATTTCAACTCTCTATCTTGAACTGTTCTTGACTTATATCAATTTAAAGATGAGAAACAGTGAAAAAACGCATCATAGAGAAAAACGGATTTGAATGCAGAACATATAATGCTAGACTACCAAAGCAGCCGGCAACAAAGGATTGTATCTCTGGTTCTATTTATGATAGAAACATAATAAAAGCATCATTTTAAGCAGGAAAAAACTAGTTTACATTTTAAAAGCAAAAATTTTTTTTTAAAATCTGACGATTTTCGTGTCCCGGACCCCCTTAAATGAACTGTGTGGTGTAGAGAATGTTTGATTTAAATTTCTTCATCAGTTATTTTTTTACTATAATCCTTTTCGCAAATCAGGGTAAAACCATTTTTCGGATTTTGTAAATATACCTCCCCTTTTTTTCTATGAAGTTAGTTAGCAAATACTTTAGTAGAATTTATTAATATTAATATATTGTTTCCTAGTTTCAAAGCTAGAGTTTAAGTTTAAGAGTTTCAAAGCTACTGTGATTTAAACATTAAAATTGTGAAAAGGAAAATAAACAATTGTGGCCAATCAATATTTAAAAATTTATGAAATTAAATTTTTTTTTGAAATTTTCAGGAATATTCAATCAGTTTTTAGATTTTGCATTTCTAGAGAATAGTGTCGAGAAATATTTGCTTGTTTCAAACTATCCTTCTATATATAAAGATAAGGGGAGATGATTATAACATAATTGTCAATTAATTTTTTCAAATTAAGGAAACCTTTATGTATACTTGTTTGTTATTTAGTACAGGAAATATAAATGTTCTATGAGTATGCAAAGATTTTACTATTTAGTAACAAACACGACTTACTTTTGTATTAAAAATATTCATAATAACTATTTGACATTAATAGCATAATACTTGAGTGTGCATGTCAAAACTCAAAAGAAGTAGATTCAATTTATTTTTGTAATTAGAAAGTCTCTTTGGTTTTACTCTATCCTCCTCAGTTCCCTTGTATCACATGTGATACAAAAGTTTAATTTTTCTCTTTTAAATCCTGTATTGCAAAAAAAAAATTTGGAAACTTCTTGTATTACATGTAACATAAAGGGAAAAAAACTTAAAAATTTCTTTTTAGAATGTATGTATTAATACTTCTGTAATATAGAATTTTAGTTCGTATTTCCTACCCCACCGAATAAGAATCATTATTTTATCATAAAATTATATCAATAAAAAGCGAAATTTAATGTCAATTGCATGATATGTCACGGTGTGATTTAAAAAGGGATTAAAAAACATGGGGTGAAACATTTCAGGTAGGAAGGACTGTCCAGTGAATAAACACTTAATGCATTAGGATTTGCTACTTTCCCACTTTAAATATGATTTTTTCAGGGCTTTTTCTCGGTCAATTCCTAAAAATAGGGCATGTTTCCATACTGGATTTTTCGGCATTATGATAAATGTACCTTCAGATCACAGAAATTAATAGTTTTGAAGGTATTTTGATTTTTGTTAAATTGCGATAAATACCCACAAAGTTTGCCCGAAATATAAACACTAAAAGTAGTCACCAGTCCAGTTTCTGTATTTTGGAAAACTTAATAACATTATTTGGTTCGTTCACTGGGCTGTAGAATCTCATACATGTTTTCAAGGTATACTGAAATTGGTAACTTATTTCAGTAAAAATTTTTCTAAATGAATTTTACCTGTTTTATCTTCTTTATTTTTTAATTCAATTGTTAATTTGACCTCTGAGAGCGCTGTAACCCATTTCAATAAATCGTTGTACTATAGAAACACCTTATCCCACGATTCTACTCGGCGTTGTTGTTTGAAATAAAAATTGTGAGCCCCTGAAGAACCCAGTGAATGAACGGCTGTTCGTTCACTGGGAGATATTTTTTACAATTCCAGTACATGTACATCCCCTTACCTCCCTTAGTTTCCGGAATGTAGCGTTCTACATTGTTATTTAACAAAGAAAAATACTTGACTAATTGATTAAAATAAGAAAAGTATAAGCTGCACCATTAAAATACAGAAAAATATGACTGAAAGATGCCAATTCTTAACCTACAGGTCTCTTTTTCGATCACATGCAGTGGGTTTAGCTTGACATATTTTTCACAGTAACAATTCATAGATTTTACCTGAAAATTAACGATTGTTCCACATCCATAAGATCTTGCAACTACTGAATTTAATGGGAGCTTCCAGAGTTATTAAATTCCCTATTATTTGAGATTATGTGGTTAACTGTTCATTCACTGGGCAATTCACCCTTTAATTCAGGGTCTATATCTTTGAAACTATGATCCATAAATATATGTCTTAACTTTATTCCATTACAATAAACATTTTTAAGTTTATTTCCTTCACCTTTTTTGTACACAATGTTGTGGCTAACATTCATCTACAAAATTTAATACAACTTTTCTTTTGCCTGTGACGCTATACATTATTTCGAATATTTGGAATGATTGAGGTGTTTGATTGAAATTGATGAATGAGTGTACTAAATATGTACTGCAAATTAATTTTACCTAGCTCTGGTCTGATAAACCAATATCAAAGTTATCTATTCTTATTTTATATGACTAATTTTAGCATGCAACTTAAATATTTAGTCCCTTAAAATTCCAGAGGCTTAAACATTTTCAAAGTAAGTACTATGTTTTTAAACTATTTTCAAGGTCACATTCGTTTGTGTCTGTCAAGAAGAGGTAAGTAAACTAATGTATATGTTACGGTGAATGTCCGAAATTGGAGAATGTCGACATTCACCGGTGAATGTCGACATTCCCCAAATTTCGGACATTCACCGTAACATATATATTTTAAGAGACTTATGAGATCAGCACATTTTATAGCTCTATGTTTAGTATACTCAAAAATAGTGGATAACATCAAAGCATGAATATTCACTTTTATTTACCAACACAATGTAGATACAATGCAATAGAGAAAAAACATACAACATTTCAATTCTATACTTGAAAAAAGATAAAAAAACTCACATTTGTATCTTCTACTCAAAGAATGTCATAATTTTCTCAGCACTTGTTATGAAAAAAGAAAATAGGCATTGAAATATATAACTCATATAAAAATTATGATATTCTAAAATGTACTGCTTTCGAAAATGTATTAAAGAATTCATAATTAAAGTAATAAGTTTAGAAACTTTAATATTACAGGCTGTATTTCTTCATAATAAATTCTTGGAATAAAATAAAAATGTGACCAGAAGCTTAAAATTTTTAATTACAAACAGTATGCTTTTTCTGAAAATAATACTTAATTTATCCTAATTTAATGAAATTATATTTACCAAATAGTTGTCAATTTTATGTAGAGAATAAAAGCATTAAGTACGTTTAAAAACTTGAAAGCTACTCTGAACATTCCTGTAAACCAAATTTACTCTTTAACACAATGAAACGGATCTTAAAACGTTACAACACGCTTGAATTATACGCGAATTTCCCCTTACCTAGTTCACCCTAAAACATCCTTACAAAAAGTCACGCCAAAGATTAAAAATAAACTGTCTCAAAAATTGAATAAATTGAATTTTCACCCCCCCCCTAAAAAAAAGAAAAACGGGCTCCCACTTATTCCATGATCCGCTCCGTATTGATCTCCTTTAAAAGCTCTAATCCGAATTAAAGTAAAGGAGAGCAAAAAACTCCATTCCAGAAGAGTATTTCCTTGTCTTTTGACCGGAAATGTAATCGAAACTTCTTTCCCTCCCCCGAACCCCCAGGGGTGTCGCGTCGCACCACTTTGCAAGCAAGCGAAAAACAATTCGATCGAAAAGACAATCGGGAGCGTTTTGATCATCGTTAGCATTTAACTCAAATCGATGTTTCCTGCCCATGCACTTCCCAGAGAGGAGAAAAACTGCTTGAGAAGTCTGCTGACCATTGGGCATCAGTTTCCTTCAGGAGGGAGAAAGGGATTTATTTAAGCCTTGCAGGAAAGCCCCTGTTTCAGCCGCTCTTTTGCGTTGGGGGAGATTTCGCTGGAAACCGTGAGGTTTTTCGGTTTAATGGTGAAAACGCGCTCCGTAAATGCTTGGATTGCTGCGGAGAATAGAACAGTAAGCTGTTTTTGATTTTGGAAGAGGGTGTAGCTTTATCATTTCAATGTCTAAAAAAGTTTGAGCTGTCGTGTTTTGTACGTTTTTGAAGAATGCAGATTACCCCCCTTAAAATTAAGTAATCTCTATTTTCGCTTCTTATTTAGAAAACTATCTATATCGATTTTTTTTCGATTTCGAGTTATCGAGGTTATAATGTATAAATGACTAAATGTATGTGAATTATTACTAATTTATGATGTTACTTCAAAAAACCTATTTAATTATCATTTACTACAGATGTAAAAATTGTACTACATCAACTAATTTTAATTTGCTTTCTTGCTTAATCCTTTTATCCGAATCAGATCAGATCTAAGAGTTAGTTCACTTGAAAATGTCTTGAAATTCTTCCTGTTTGATAATGGAATGAAACATTCTTTTTTTATGAATTTTATTACTTTGAATGAATATTTCTTTTTATGTTATGTATTCTCATGTTAAACTTTTGTGATCTATACAAACATGAAACATTTTAAAACATCACGGATGAAAAGTTTTCTAATTTTGATGTAGGGGAAAGTGGGTCAGTTTGATACAACAAAATTCAAATCCATTTTTCGAGTAGAAAAAAATGACTTATTCAGATACTTTTTTTCTAAAAATATCTAAGAATGACTCAATTTTATGAAATCAATTAGAAAAAATATAAGTTTAATGAAAATTAAAATGTAACGACTTTTATAAAAAATCAAGTTTTTATCTATGTGCTCCACCAGTGGGGCAATTGGATACATTACACGGGGTATTTTGATACAGTGATAAAATTGCTCAAAAATAGTAATTAATAAGAAAAGTTTTGAAAAATAAATAATGTACATTTATTGAGTTGTATCTGAAGCATCTTTTAACACCTTTTTTAAAGCATGAAAATAATTTTTCCATTAAACATTCAGAAATTAAAATAATTAAAGAATTTGACAAATAGTCATTTTTTACAAATCTCTAAATAAGGAAATAAGATGATTATTTTCATAGGTATAGTTGTTCCTGAATTAGTTGAATGATAAAATTCAAACTAATCTTTGTAAACAATCATACAGAAATTAAAAAAAATACGCCAATAACTAACTGGTTAGTTTAATAGAACTACTTTGTCACTGTTTTTTTAAATAGAGTTTTTTGTTACCTGTAAAAGTGCTAAGAACTTCTATATCGCTTCAGAATCCCTGATTCCATCGTTTGGTCATGTATTTATCAACTGCATTTTTTTCTTTCATAAATGAGGAGCAAACAATCAAACCATGCTTTCTCCTTCAAATACAAATTTTCAGGAAACACAAAAAACTAATAACTTAAAAAATAACTAATTTAAAAACCCAATTATTGTTTGTTTAGTTCTATAACGAGTAGCTGAGAAGATTTGCAGTCATAATTTACCTCAAAACTTAAAATTAATTATTTAAAAATGCATTTGAAATATGGAGAAATCACGTTTTGATCGAACACATAGGAGGAAACATGGTTTAAATGTTTCTTACATGGACAAAACACTTTTTAATGACAAATATTAATCCTACTCTTCTCAAAAACTATTCTTTTTATTTCTGATATACAATATAAATTTTTTAAAATAAACATTAGGTGATTTCGTATCAAAAGTCCCCACCAATATTTTTACATCACCAACTTTACGCTGACAAATGAGTGGGTCACGTGAAGAGTAAGAACAGCTATGATTGGCTGTGACTGGAGGAATCACTGTTTGACTGAAAACAGGCTCTAGATCTAGAGGAAACACTTTTTGATTGAAACATCAATTTTCTTAGTAGTTTTAGAATAGGTTAAAACTTGTTTTAGTTGAAGATAATTGCATTATTTTGTGCAGTTTAATGTGGAGATCATGAAAATAGCAGTAACTCATTTTTTATTTTTTTTGGAGAAAACACGGTTTGACTGTTTGCTCCTCAAATGCACATAGTGTTACCAAGCAGTTACCAATCTCTAAAACTTTAAAAACCCAAAGACTCACAAAAAGTGACATAAATATCCCCTTCACAGTAGATATAACTTACCCTTAACTGATTTTTTACACTGCTGAGAGATGTTTATATCCCAACGCAAACATATCGCACCCTTGCTACAAATGTGCCACAACTCAAAAATTGTAATTTTTGAGTTATGACCGCCATTAGGCGTAGTTTTCACATCTCTACCAATCTTCAAAAGATCCAGAAGTTGCATTGAAAAATCAGCCGCCAGATGGCAGTTATGGTCAAAATAATTTACTCCATTCTTTGTACGTGAGACATCAAAACAGTCATAACTTGAAAAATTTGAATTTTGAGTCGGAAAGCTGGGAAAACTAGAACAATGGCTAACGATCATAGTTAGAGATGTATCGTTCTTCGTATTGACGAATTCAAAAATACTAAAATGTGCCTAGTAGGGTGGGCCGAAAAAAACTTTTTATTTTATTTTGAAACGCTATACCGCGGAAAACTTGCCTCTGGGGTAGAGAAGTAAAATGCAACAAAAATTTTTAAAATCGGTTAAAAATTGCAATAGCGCATTGCACCTAAAGTTTGAAAAAAATAGGCTATTTTCATTACTTTTCAAAAAAATCAAATTAAATCAAATAACTTTTATAAAAAGTATCTAAAGGCATATAATAGAATAAAAATGTGGAGTAAACATATTTAATTGAAAAAAGGTGGTATTTTACAATTAATTGGTAGTATAATAGCATCTAAAAATACTAGTTTTTACCAGAAATCCACATATTTCGTATGAAACAAAAAAATTATGAAACACAATTTTTCATTACTATACTACCTTTCTAGCTATCACTCAGTAACCCCCTTAACAGTTAAAACATTTTTTACAGTTCGCTTCGCGATCGGAGCTCGCTCGTTGCACAACAAACCGCATCACTATCTCTCACCGAAATAAAAACTTATTTTATATTTTGAAACGCTATACCACGGAAAACTTGCCTCTTGAGTAGAGAAGTAAAATGCAACAAAAATTTTTAAAATCGGTTAAAAATTGCCTTTGTACATTGGTCCTAAAATTTGAAAAAATATGTTAATTTCATAACTCTTAAAAAATCAAATAACTTCTATAAAAAAGTATCTAAAGGCATAAATTAGAAGAAAAATGTTAAGAAAAAATATATTTAATGGAAAGAAAGATCTTATTTTACAATATAAGGTTGCACTATAAGGTTACACTTGGCATTTCGCCTGTTTTTTCTTCAAAAATCGCATTTTTCGATTGAATTAAAAATTTATTTTTCCTGATGGTGCATAGTTTGATTTGTAACAAAATGTAGTTCTTTACTGGTTATTAACTTCTTTAGGTAGTTTGAAAGAATCTTATGTTCCTCTGTTGGATTATTTATGAGTACTATAACATAAACTGTATTTTAGTACTGATAATCCAACAGATGAACAGAAGATTTTAGTTTCTTTTATATTAAAATCAAATTACATCAAATTAATTTGTCTGTATGATTCTTTATTTAGAAAAGTAAATGGTTCTAAATTTGACCTGGACACGTGTTTAAAGTGATAGAAACATCTAGATTTTTGCCAGAAAAGTTATTAGAAATCATTGATCCAATGATTAAACAAAATGCCTTTTTTGCTCATTCAGAAAACTTGCTTTTGGGCATGATCATAGATAAAAGGGATCATATATGAGGAAGTTGTGTTTAGAAGAACAATTAAGGCTAGAAACTCAGCTTCTAAAAGAAAGTCAGTTTGGAGTTTCCATCCCCCCAAACCTAATTTCCCAGCTACAGACCATATTGACCATATATAGAACATAAGTAGACTATATATAGATTAGCTGGAATACTGCTTCTCTTTCTCCCCACATATACACCTATACTACGAAGATTCACCGATCAAGAGATAGTCTCTGGGAACTTTGACAGATTCCCATGTCACACAAACAGTCGAACGTTGTGTAAAATTAGTAACACAGAGGGCATCACGAAAATTCATCGATATGAATGCCAGGAGATGGGTTTATAAGAACTATTAATCTTTCAAGATCTTCAATGCCAAATTTTTCAATCAAGTCTTCTTTCAAAACACCAAAAGAAGTTAATAACCAGTGAAGGACTACATTTTATTACAAATCCTACTTAGCACCATCAGGAATAATAACTTTTTAATTCAATCGAAAAATGCGATTTTTGAAGAAAAAAAGGTGAAATTCCAAGTGTAACCTTATAGTGCAACCTTATATTGTAAAATAAGATCTTTCTTTCCATTAAATATATTTTTTCTTAACATTTTTCTTCTAATTTATGCCTTTAGATACTTTTTTTATAGAAGTTATTTGATTTTTTAAGAGTTATGAAAATAACATATTTTTTCAAATTTTAGGACCAATGTACAAAGGCAATTTTTAACCGATTTTAAAAATTTTTGTTGCATTTTACTTCTCTACTCAAGAGGCAAGTTTTCCGTGGTATAGCGTTTCAAAATATAAAATAAGTTTTTATTTCGCTGAGAGTTAGTGATGCGGTTTGTTGTGCAACGAGCGAGCTCCGATCGCGAAGCGAACTGTAAAAAATGTTTTAACTGTTAAGAGGGTTACTGAGTGATAGCTAGAAAGGTAGTATAGTAATGAAAAATTGTGTTTCATAATTTTTTTGATTCATACGAAATATGTGGATTTCTGGTAAAAACTAGTATTTTTAGATGTTATTATACTACCAATTAATTGTAAAATACCACCTTTTTTCAATTAAATCTGTTTTCTCCACATTTTTATTCTGTTATATGCCTTTAGATACTTTTTATAAAAGTTATTTGATTTAATTTGATTTTTTTGAAAAGTAGGATGAAAATAGCCTATTTTTTCAAACTTTAGGTGCAATGCGCTATTGCAATTTTTAACCGATTTTAAAAATTTTTTTTGTATTTTACTTCTCTACCCCAGAGGCAAGTTTTCCGCGGTATAGCGTTTCAAAATAAAATAAAACGTTTTTTTCGGCCCACCCTAGTGCCTAGTCAGTCCGGGAACAGTTTTTTGCAATTCCTGGAAAACATAGTTTTTTGAGTTGTGGCAATTTTGTAGCAAGGGTGCGATATGGGAACTTTTATATGTATCAAAGTACCCCACCTCAAAGTGTGTATCAATTTCCCCCATTTGTTGTTTTTGATCAAAAACCTTTATTTAAAAAAAACTGGCAAATATTATTTAAAATTTAAGGATACCCCTATTGGTAACAAGGATAAACTTGTTTTTTGAATTTACAGATCTCTGTATTCCAAGTAGAATAGTTCCACGAAGATTTTGCATTTTACATAGAAGTTTACATTTGGAAAATTTCGACAAAAAAAATTTAGTTTCCTTCACTAAAATTTATATACTTATTACAAAGCTTAAATGTTTCACATGTAATGCTTGGGCATATAAAGGCAACTTTTTGTAAAAACAGGACCTATATAACCTTGATAGTTTTTGAGATATTGAAAGTGTATTAAAGTGCCTCTTGTATCAAATTGCCCCGTTTTCTCCTACTATAGTATATTAATGCTTTACACACTAAATTTTAATTATACTCATCCATTGCTCGTATTAAAATAATTATTTAGATTTACAATTTAAAACTTAATTGTTAACTATTTATTACTTAAAATATCATTGCCATTATTAAAATATAATTTAAGTTCTACATAAAATGCTTACATCCCCATTTTTATTCGAATTTATCAATGATTGAAAAAATATTTAGTATAACCAAGATAATTTAATTAGATTTAAACTTTTTAAACTTAAAATTGTGATTTTTTAAAAATAATACCACTGCAACTACTTACAAGCTTTTTTCAATTTTATTTGTTAATATTAATCATAAAATTTTCGTTACAACCTAGTTTTCTTTTTAACACATTATAACTTATCATGTAGTAGAGCATAATATAAAATTTATATACTTTAAAATGAATTAGTTTTATTGTTTTTATAGCTTTAAGATATTTTGAACAAGATTTTACCCTTTTAACTTTCGAAATAAAAATTGATTAGCTTTAAACTAACATAATCTTGAAACTAAAAAGTAATATTTAAATTAACCTAATGAATCATTATTTTCCTTTTGAAATTTAATACATCTTTTGTTAGGAAATTTAACTAACTGATTTCTTAAAAAAAAGCCTTCGTGATTAGTTCCTATATGTAATATCAATAGCCAAAAACTTTATCTTTAATATGTTACCAATAGCCAAAATCTTACCTACCTGACAAAATTCAATTTAACAATTCACTGTAATATCTCCTCCACTTGCTTCCCCTATACAGTACTTTAATAGCCAAAAATCCTATTAGCAATAACATCTGATTAACACGAAACTAAGAATGCATTAATAATTTAGTTAAGCAATGCATTCATTATACTATCCCTACTCTTACCCTTCCCATACAATACTTCTCATACTATAAACTTAATTCTTGTGATTTTTTAAAACGTGTGATTTTGATAGCCAAAAACCTAATAGTTTAATTTTAATATGTGTTATTAATAGTCAAAATTCTTATCAACAATAGCACCTACCTGATAAAAAATTAACAATGCTTTAATGATTCCATTAAACAATGCACTGTAATATCCCCCACTTGATATATTCCCCCCATAAATACTTCCCATAGAAAAACATAATGTATTTTAGTATGCGATAATAAAGCCAAAAATCTTAATAACAATAAAATCGGACTGACAAACAATTAGGTAACAAACAATGCACTGAAATATCCCCCCCGGCTTCCCATACAAAAAACTTAATCGTTCCATAATCTTTACCACAGCTACCTAATATGCAAGGTGTCTCCCAACTGCCCCACTTTCAACCAAATTTAAACCGCCCTTCCCCTCTAGGGGCAACCAAACCCCGATCGATCGTGGATTGATGATCCCCCCGATTGGGAACCAGGAAATTGGCCGTTTGCTCTTTAGTGGGCGATAATTGATCAGCCCTCTCGCGCCCTGTGAAGGATGGGCTTTCAGGGGTAGGCCGCTCTTTTCCCCGGTGCAAGTGAGAAAACAATGCAGATCTCGCGGTGATGTATCGCATTTACCCTGCGTCCCTGGCTAAATGAGCTAAAAGAGGGAGCTAAAGAGGAAGGTGGGATTTTTGGAGGTTACTTTGAGAATTGGGATGGGTGGGGAGAGTAATTATCAAAATGATTTTGTTTCGGATGTAGATGTTTTATGTTTTGTTAGAAATCGTTGGACTGTTATGAGCACATGTAATCGAGGAATAAGTTAAAATAAGGAGAAATGAGATTTCAGAGATCACTTTCAGTACTGAGATGGATATAGTTCTACTTATAAATATGAATTTTGTTTATAGCTGTAAATGTTATTTTATATCAATTTATAAAACTTTAGTCGGAGAGTTATGAGCACATGTAATCGAGGTATCGTGTATTGGTTGTGTCTGTTGGTAAATGCGTTAAATTGAGGAGTTAATTGGAAGAAATGTGACTTTAGAGTTACAGATAACTTTCAGCATTGCGATGGATATAGTTCTGTTTATAAGTAAATTTTATTTGGATGTAGGTGTTATTTTATTTTTGCAAAACTTTGGTCACAGTTATGAGAACACGTAAACAATACACAAATCTTGGGGCAATGAATCGTGCATTTTTTTGTATGTGTTGGTAAATGAACTAAAATAAGAAGTTAAAAAGGGGAATGGGATTTAAAGGTTTGATAATTGAGCCGTAAATAATATTTATTTTGGAATAAGTTTGGTATTTTTTTTGGATGTTGACGTTATATTTTATATATTATGTTACAAATGCTAAATAGTCAGTTACGAGCATTTGCATTTTATTTATATAAGTGGGTTAAAGAAGAAGGGATTTTATAGGTTATACACTTTGAAAATTGAGTTACAAAGAATAATTAAAAATAATCGTGTTTCACTGCAGATGCTAATTTTTTATGATGTATCATAATATGTAGTATCTAATGATAGATGTAAGATGTAAGTGCTAAAACAAAAGAAACTAAGGAGTGGGTTTTAAGTGGTAAGTTTGAGTTAAGAGGTCTAGGGGGTTAACCATAAAACATTTTTTTTGAAAAACTTTTATATGAGAAATTCTAAACATTTTGGTGCATCATTTAGGGGTCATCCATAAATTACGTGAGGTCAAAAAGGGGGGGAGGGGTTTGGAAAAATCTCACCAAGGGGGGAGGGGGGTCGATTAAAATCTCACGTCAACTTTTTTTAACTTAATTAGGTGCTATGAAGCACAAAATGAAAATAATTTTTAGAAAATAATTTTTAAAAGTTGTAGGTAAATCTCACGTGGGGGGAGGGGGGGTCAAGAAAAATCTCACTAAATCTCACCAAGGGGGGAGGGGGGGTCCAGATTTTGGAAAAAACACCTCACGTAATTTATGGATGGCCCCTTATGCTTTCTTAATGTTCTGGTCCAAAAGTTATAAGCAAGTTATGCCGAGATAAAATTTGACGACATGTTGAAACAGAAACTCAGCTGGCCAAATCTTGATGTGTAACTGCTTAAAATTAATGAATAAGAATTAAGAAACTAGTTCTTAAGCAGATTTTACTAGAGCTAAATTTTCCTGAAGGTAGAAATTGGGTAAAATTTTGGCTTTTGTATGGCTTATATTACAGTGTAGTGAACAAATTATATTTTATTGTTAATGTATTTATTTTTCTGTTAGTATCCGGGAAAATGAAATGAAATAAAGATAAAAAATGGGATAATTTTTTGTATATCACAAGTAGTTTTTTTATTGTATACTTACTTACTAGTGTTTATTTTTATTGTATATATTCACTTCAAGTATAACTTCATTGTATTTAATTTTCATTGCACTTGTTTCATGTTAGTATTATACCTGTATAGGATCTTTTCCTCCACGTTATGTGTTTCTTCTTTCTTATTTTGTTCATGTGTCAATTGTCAATAAATTATAAATAAATAAATAAATAAATAAATTTTATTTTGATTGACCAAAATCGGTAAATATTTAGATTTTTCTAAAAATAATTAAATTTTACAAATTTTTAAATTAAATTTACACCTAAAAAATTCAGTTTTTTTGTTTATGATACAAGCGACTTAGGGCATTATTGAATTTTGAATTGTTTTTAATAAGTGTAAAAATGTTTGCAATTTTTATTTTATTATTAATAACATATTTATGTGTGTATCTACTTGTTAATCCAAATGATTTATTTAAATCTATAACTACTTTTAAGCTATTGCATTATATCCCTTTTCTTCTAATCTTTTGATAAGGACAACAGAAAACTATTGGCATTTATTTTGGAATTATTCTTATTACATAAATATTCCTGAAAATCATTATGAATCACAGAAGTTTTCAGTTAAAATATAATCCCGACTACAATACCACATATTAATAACATATTAAATTTTTTAAAGCAAGTTTAAATCCAGATTATTTATTGTTTTAAATCTTAACAGTAATTATATCTCTGTAACAGTTTAGGTTTTAAATAAATGTTTTATTAATAACTATAACATTATCAAAATTTTTGAACTTAATATCTATTGTTGTGATTTTGTGTACCTTCTTAGAACGCAATCACTGAAATTTGGACATTTTTAGAAATAATCTTTCCAATTACAAGTCCCCTACATGAGATCTCTGTAATTACCCATATTAATTTTAGTATCAGTCACACAGTGAAATAGGAGTAGAATGGCCTTTGCCTAATAAAGTTGTTAATACACCTAAATTGCTCACTTAACTTCAGGGGCTGATAATTAGGACTATTATCATGTCTAAAACTGATAAAATCACATAAAAATCACTGTTTTTTGCCAAGGTTTTTTGTGGTGTTTTCTTACCCTTGTTATCGTTTTTCCTGTAAGGGTAATTTTTTCGTATCATGCAAGAAAACTTTTTGAATCGTGCTCCGAAACAATTAGCTGTACTTAAGGTTGAAAACAGCTTATAATTGAAGGGAAACTAAAAAGTCCAAAAGTGTGTGAGATTTGTATTACATAAAATTTAAATATATTAAAAGATGCTTTGAATGTTACAATGTTGGTGTGTTTAAACAAACAGATTATTGTTTTCTTACAAAATGCTTGAGATGTTCTTAGCTATTTTCTTTGGCTAAAACTCAATTTTGAATTAATTACAATAATTAATGCTCTTAAATAATCTAACATTTATTTACTGTTTTACATTACGTAAATGAAATACCTCTTTCAAGTTATAATTTTTCTATTTTTTGCATTTCCATATTTACTAAGTTTGTGATGAATACCTTATAACTAACTTCTAATAAGCTTAATTCCCTTATTTTCCCGCTCTAAAAAAACATAATGTTGTAAAACTCTTAAGCTATAATATCAGGAATTTGAACATGTGTCATTCATTATCAAAACATTAATGGAGTTCATTCTATAGTTTTATTTTCCTCTATTACGATTAAGTAGGGGAGAGTGGGGTAGAAAGAAATTGGGGGAATAAAACATTTAATTTACAGGTTTGTGTGTGGTCATTAAAATCTGAAACAAATCACTAAATATCTTCAAGACATAATCTATCTCCCATAAAGTTTTAGAAGGATTATTTCAGTGAAAGATTCCTGTTTGAAAAAATCAGGTCAGCAAAATCATCCACCTAACGTCATGCTCTTTCAACTATTTCAATTTATCTAGTTTTTGTTATTAAATTCTTATGGAATTTTATTAGTGAACTTTTAAGGAGGTTAAACGGGCTATATAATTCATCTTTTGTGCTTCAATTTAGAGTTATGGGTCATTCTTAAAAGTGCCCTGTTTCTCATTACCCCATTTAATCAAAATTATGGGGTAATAAGAAACACTAGCATTTTATGCATGAAAATTAATTTATCGAATTTTTCTTTTTATTATATTAATATTCTATTGTTCTTATTTCATTTATCAATTTAAAACTTAAAATTCAATTAATTTTATTTCTACTTAATTTTCCTGAAATAGGTGGGTTGAAAGACAACTTTTACTCACCACTTTAAAGTTTGTTGAAACATTTATAAGTAATTTGATCTACAGTTTATATAAGTTTTACGTTTTAATTTAAGTTATGGAGAGTAAATTAAAATATTAAGTCGGTTTTTTTTAAATTTTCCGTGAAATTAATTAAAAACAGTATTGAAACGCAGGGGGTGGGTATTAGGTTCGAGGTTGTCTTCCTGAACCATTCAAACTTGAAGAAATGGGGTAGCGCTGAGTTTATACAGAGGAAGTGGAACCGACCTTAAGAAACTGAGCTTGAACTTTGCTCTTTTACTTTTAATTATAATTTTTTTATTTTATATAACTTTATACTTTCCATCAATATCAATCTGTTTATTAGAATTACATCATATACATTGATTAAAAAAAGTTAAACCTTTTTAAAGAAGGTATTTTTGATTGCTCTGTAGGCTATGTAAAGACGCAGAAAAAACCTCGACAATTAACTTTTTGTCTCTTTATTTCCAATCGAATTCCAAACAAAAACAGAACAGCCCTATTTTAAATAGAAAAGACAGTTAAAATTAAAATTTCAATTAAAAATTTAAAATCCAAATAAAAGTTAAAGTTCTTTTTAAAACGAAATTAAATTAAAATTAAAGTTGAAATAAGGTGCTTCGCTACAGCTAGTCGTCTCCTCTTTCCTCCAGTCTAACTGAACCATCTCTCTCTCCACAGAAGACTCCATGTCTCCCCTGCCTGACGTCATCGAAGTGGGCGAGGCCGAACAGAGCTCATCGGCCAGCGGTCAGCTGGCGCGCTCCTCCAACGGCCTGCGCTCGGACGACGAGTCCACGGACAAGGAATCTGGCAAAGGACTCTCTTACAAGAAGAAGAAGTCGGGAGGCGGCGGCGGGGGCAGCTGCGACGGCGGCGGCAAGTCAGGGGGTAAGCCGCGGCGGGCGCGCACCGCCTTCACCTACGAGCAGCTGGTGGCGCTCGAGAACAAGTTCAAGACGACGCGCTACCTGTCTGTGTGCGAGCGGCTCAACCTGGCGCTGTCGCTGCGCCTCACAGAGACGCAGGTCAAGATCTGGTTCCAGAACCGACGCACCAAGTGGAAGAAGCAGAACCCTGGGATGGACGCCAACAGCCCCACCCTGCCACCCCCGCAGGCCCAGGCGTCCAGCCTGCCCAACTCGTACGCTGCCTCCCCCTCCTACGGACTGCTGTTCGGGGGCCCGTACCTGCCCCCGGCCTCCGCCATCTCCTATCCCGTCATTGGACAGCATTTCGGACACTCTGTGCACCCCTATCTGACACACCTTGGCCATTCGTAACGCAGGTGGTTGGAGTAAGGTTCCTCTGGGCTTTGGGTGAAGCGATGTGGGGGGTTTATGGTGTATGTTTCTGGTCAGATCTGATTTTCCTCGTGTATTTACAAGGTTTGTGTTTTCCTACTCGTATTCCCGGTGAACTTTTTAAATCTGATGGACTGCTTATCGAAACAAATGCATTAAATAATTCAATGTTTATAGTTTATATCGATGTAGTTAATATGATTTATCGATAAAAATTCAATTTGAAGGTTTAACTGAAAACCAACTCAATATTTTGAGAACTTAAACTTTAAATATTTTCCTTAGTAAGTTTTGAATTGTATATTGCATATCGGTTAACCTTTTAAATATTTTTGCAGTTGCATAGAGATTTTATTTAAAAGAAAAATAAATTATAAGAAAATTAAAATTGTAAAATTTATGAGATATACAACATAACTGCATTATTGAAAAATGGTTTACTTTTAAATTTAAGTTGCCATTCTTTGATGACAATATTTAACAGAAACATTCACCACTATTTACGTATGTTTTTAAACATGAAAATGATTTTAAGCAACGTGTGCATGAGTAAAATCAGGGATGTGTGTTAATAATGTTTGGGTAGTAATGTAATTTAAATACAAGGTGTCTCATAAATAATGGGTCACACTTCTGGGGGGATAGTAGACACCTAGACGAGCCAGAATTACATAGGAATTGGGGGTCCCAGACCAAATCCCAGGGAGTTATAAATGGAGCGACACCCCAAAAAATTATTGAAAAATTCAATTTGTAGAACTACTATTGGTAAAATTTAATTACGGTCTCAAAAATTGTGGTTTAATATGATCTTTAAAATTATCTCAAAAGTCTTTACTTTAAAATTTGTTTTATTATGAAAAAAGTTAAAACACCACAAAAAATGTGAAAATTCTGCCAAAACCTGATTTTGTATTTCGAAATCCTTTGATTTTATAATCTGAAAGATCATAGTTGTAAACCCTAAGTCCAAAGTTTGACTTAAAAACCGTCAATATTAAACGTTTGAGATCCTGTTAAAGTTCGTTTTTTGCGTGCGCAAACTGGTTTCCTAGAACAGTTTCCAAAACGGCACTTAGCGGACGCAAAAACCGGACTTAAACCATGCTTTAACAGGCTCTCAAGCATTTAATATTGATGGGATTTACGTGAAACTTTGGACTTAAGGGTTTTCGACTATGATATTTCAGATTATTAAATCAAAGGAAAGGATTTCGAAATACAAAATAAAGTTTTAGCAGAGTTTTCACATTTTTTGTGGTTTTTAAACTTTTAAGATAATTTTAAAGATCATATTAAACCACAATTTTTGAGACCATAATTAAATTTTTACCAATAGTAGTTCTTCTACAAATTGAATTTTTCAATAATATTTTTGGGGTGTCGCTCCATTTTTAACTCCTTGGGATGTGGTCTGGGACCCTCAAATCCTATGTGATTCTGACTCGTCTAGGTGTCTACTATCCCCCCTAGAAGTGTGACCCATTATTTATGGGACACCCTGTATAACGTATCGTATTATTAAAATTTATCGTTTAATTATAATGATTAAGTTTAGTCTTGTATAAATCAAAAGCTTTTTTTGAAAAATCGATCATTCTTCATTTAACACAGTGGAGATAGGTGGAATGTAATTTATGAAGATTATGTGTAACATGCAGGTTGAAAAAGAATTGTCAACCATTTTATAATCCAACGATATTTTTTAATTTTAAAAAACCTTTTACTAAATGTATTTGCTGTCCAATGTCGCTGAATATTGTTATTTACTGTACAGTCGCAGAAAAAAAAAGTGAGACAGTTCGCATTGTGAGCGAACTACTGGGGATAGGACGATAATTTTTGTGTCATTTTTCATGATTTAACTTCTTCTTTAAAATAAAATATAGTTTATGTCCTTAGGGGGCTGTCTACATATTAAACGAAGCACCAACTTTTGTTTTTCCTATGGGCGACATCAAAGATTATTCCAGATTCTGAAAGATCACCCCCTAAAACCCCCCAAAACTAATTTTCATGTAATTTGGTCCCCAAATAAAGCCAGGAGTTGGGGTTGAAGTTCGTCGAATTTGCGTTGAAATCTCGTTTTCCACGTTGAATTCTCGTGCGGGGTTGATGGTTGTAAGGATCAAAATCGAGAATTCAACGAAAAAAACGAGATTTCAACGTAAATTCTACGAACTTCAACCCCCAATCCTGGCTTTATTCGGGGACCAAATGACATGAGAATTGGTATTGGGGGGTTTTAGGGGGTGCTCTTTCAGAATCTGGAGTGATCTTTGATGTCGCCCATAGGAAAAACGAAAGTTGGTGCTTCGTTTAATATGTAGACGGCCCCCTAAGGACATAAACTATATTTCATTTTCAAGAAGAAGTTAAATCATGAAAAATGACACAAAAATTATCATCCTAACCCCAGTAGTTCGCTCACAATACGAACTGTCTCACTTTTTTTTCTGCGACTGTACCTCTTCATAACAGTTGTGCTTATCTCAATTTCTATTAAAAGGGTTTCTTATGTAATTACACTAGTCGACAGTGGTTTCCTAACAACAACCAAATTACTCTTTTTGTTACTAACTCATGTAGTTATTTAAATATCTGCAAGTAAAAAAGTTCCACTACGTCCCATTTTTGCGTAGAAAAAATTTTCGATTTTCTGCTTTTTTTCTTAATTTTTGCGTTTTAAGCGTCATTTTTGTCCAATAGCAACCCTGCAATCCCATCCAATTAATTTATTTCTAGTATCCCAGTAAGTAGACATTCTTTTAAAAGTGTGGCAATGTTTTTGTACTGCAGTTCATTTTGAAAATTGACGAGTTTTCAGTGTAGATTTTGCACTTTTATGCACAATTCGTTTTGCTAAATTTGGGTACGGTTTAAATTACAATTAAACGGTAATATTTAACAGAAAAAGTGGAAAAAGGTTTTCCCCACCGATTTGTGTCCAAATCGGTGACTAAAATGAAATCTGGGCTCCTCGCGTGTGTTGCAGAAGTTAGAATGTGGCTCTTTTTAAGTGCGTAAGAGTCAACAGTAGTTCTATGCAAATTACTATCCCCATAGTATGGAGAGGACATTCAAATTATCTTATTTATTTAATATCAATGACAAATACAGAAAAAAACATTTCAAAAAGTATTTAAAAGGACTTTTTTGGCCATTAAGTGAAGGCAAACTCAAAGTCAGTATGAACCTCTGATTAAAAAAGAATTCACGACCCTGCTTATGAAGGAAATTTTAATAAAAATGCATTATCAGCTTGAAAATGGTTTTTAGGAGAGTGGTAAGATGATTTTTAGAAAATAGGACCAATTAAAATGTTTTAATCCCAATAGAAGGTCCTCTTTAGTCTTACCAAGCCATAGAATGTTGAGCATCACCCAAAATTCATATTTTACATCCACGTTTGAACTTATTTCCGAAAATTATCACTGTAGTCAATCATAAACATGGATAAAGATTCCCTTAGGACATTTACTCGATACATAGGTCACTGCGAAATAGCAATTTTGGGCTACAGCTCTTGGTTCATTGAAAGAAGAGATTTAGCGCCACTTAAGAGACAAAAAGTGATAAAATTGCATCGTATTTAATGAATGTTTTATGATTTTTAGTTTTATTTTGTCTGAAACATGTATATAATCTTAATTATGATAGTATTTTATGGTAAAATAATGAGATTAATTGTTTAAAAGGAGTGTTTTCAACGCTTTTGTCCGTTTCTTACAGTACTAGTGCAATATTTGTAACAAAAAATCTGTACGTGCTACAGCTTTTTCACAACTATTTCTGAATTCTACACCCTGAAATTAGTGGGAAATACCTAATCTCACTTTTGTTAGCGAAAAAAAGTTGAAATTTGTCGACTAGTGTTATTAATTAATTTGTACTAGTTTGGTTATTCTATTGATTTGAATCCCACCTCGCTTCTCTAAAGCCCAGAAAAAGAGAGCACCACACCGAACAATTGTGCCATATTTGTACAGACAGACAGTTTTCCCACCCTGAGGAAAAAGCTTCGACTTGCGAACGTTCAGACTAAGAAAGTGCAATCTCATCTTGGCAATCATTACCTAATCTGAATCTCACTGTATCGTGTTCTGCCTTAGAAGACTTGGGGATGTCAAACCACACATCTGAGTTTGTGAGTCGTAGTTCCTTAAATTATTTTCTATTTTAGTATACTTGGCGCAAAGTGCGGTGGACTCCCAAAGGCAGGTTATTGCCGACGAGCAATAGACTCATATGAATGACTTACGAGCTTATAACCAACTGTATTCAGATACGGTTTCCTTTTAGATTTCGACGATTCTAGATGCGTTTGATCAGCAACAGAAGTCTCTGCAGTACTACAGAGTCTTCAGTGTAAAACGTATTATGGATATCATCGAAATGTTTTGTACAAAAAAAACGAGTATTAAATATGTATTCACAATTTTATTTCTGTAGTCTTTATTTCTCAATCCATTCACTTTGCAGCTTTAAGAATAGCTTTTCATATTTAATTTTGAAAATATTTTTATTTCATATAAGCATCCAGTTTTAAGTGTTTTCTTTTTTAAATAATACATGACATTACGTTAAATTCAAAGATTACAATTTATAGTTTGTGCCTTCCAATTTGTTTATTATTTAAAGAATATCGTAATATTTTATTTCGATTGATCTCTCTTAATAAAAATAAAAGTAATGTTAAATCTTAATGTAAAAGTAATTTATTCACAAACCCAATGTTTTAGAACAAATTAAAAAGAAAAAAACTGTATTTAGTGAATTATATTAACCACTGCAGAAAGAGAATTATGTACCGCCGACGATATCTGACAAAAAAAAATGATAATTTATACATAATTAACTACTCTTTACTTAGAAGCAGGATTATGGTTAAAAGAGTGTTGAACTAAAATAAAATCATTAAATCTGATTCCAAGAAAAAGACACATTGTTATCTATTTCACACCTTACATTTATGTTTAAAAGTAAACATCTGAATTTTATAAAATATAACAATAATAATTTATTGACAATTGACACATGAACAAAATAAGAAAGAAGAAACCCATAACCTTGAGGAAAAGATCCTATACAGGTATAATACTAACATGAAACAAGTGCAATGAAAATAAATACAATGAAATTATACTTGAAGTGAATATACAATAAAAATCAACACTGGTAAGTATACAATAAAAAAACTACTTGTGATATACAAAAAAAAGAAGTAATAAATTGATAATACATAGAGATGAAATTTGGGGAAAAAAGAAAGTGTTAAAAAAGAAAAAAATACATATAAAAAAAGAGATGTACTAAGTGGCAAATATTCGATAAAATTAAGCTCATATTCCGCTTTCATATTTCGATAATAATTTAGCTAAGGCAAGATTTAATCACAACTGAAGAAACATTTATCTTATTATCTTCCCCCCCTATCAACCATCTTAACACAACACTTAAAAATTCAAATTTTAAAACTCATCAAATTGAAAGACGTTTCTCACTAGGTATAAAAAACTATAAAGAGAAGTTCTAGTTCGATTCGAAGAAATCGATTTCTCTCTATCTGGTGGACACTACTTATCCCTAAATATCTAACATCATCCACTAACAAGACGGTACTTTCAATAAACAACATTTAAGACTATTCTTTTATCATTTCCATCCATCGTTATTAAACCAAACAGCCCAACACATCTAACATTGCCTTCAACAAACATTTCAATGAACGCTTCCCAATCCTGACCCAGCAATAATTCCCTCCAGCGGCGGCGACACAGCCACGCCGCGAGGGAACTCACTCCCTCGGCATCTTCGGAGGGCTGGCTCGACGCTTAAAAATGGGCCGCCATTGGCCGGCTCCGGTTGCGGCCTCCGGTTTCGCGAGGCCGTTTGTCATGCCTCACACCTCTGCATGACAAGGAGCACGCCGATTAATTACCACTGATTGCGAGGCTTGCAGACAGCACGCACGCCAGCGCTCCAAATGGCGCGGCGTGTTGGAGTGGCGCGGTATGGAGTGTCTGTTTTTTGCGGGATGAATTATTGATGGGTTGGAATGTTTGGGTGATATCGGTTGGAGGGAGTCAGGAAGGTGTTCTTTCTTATCGAAAGGGTTTTGTTTCCTTTATGGGAGGATATCGCTCTGTTATACATTCATTTAATATGGTATTAATAATATAAGTATAATAATAATATAAGTATATGGAATTATAAGTTGATATTTTTGTTGTTCAACCTGAGATTAGATGAAGTTGTGATTAATTAAACATTGAATAGGAGATGCCAGAGATGTTTGGGTTTTAAATTCCGTAATTAGGAAAATGGTAGAAATTTACAGAACCTCGAAAAACTAAAAATCTGAAAAACTTAAAGATTTCTCAAAAAATTATAAAATTTTCTTGAAATTGAAGCATATACAATTTTAAATCCTCATTTTTTTTACTTTTAAGAATTATTCGCATTTTCCCTATTGCTTGCAAAGCTTCCGTGAGTGTGCTGTATATCACGGTAAAGTCGGCTTTTCCTTGTGATCCACTTGCGTTGCAAAAATCCTGTTTATCAAATGGGAGTTATTGAATTTTTTCCAATACTAAAAATTGGCATCCAGGGGGTTATTTACTACTGTGAACAATCACAACATGAACTATAGTTTATATTATCGATTGATTAAATAAACTTTATGAGTAGTTTTTTAAATACTCCTCAATAGGAATTTTTCCTCTTAGTTCTAAAAGAAATGGGCATTACATGTAGGAATTTCCTAATAATAGATTCAAGTTTGTTATTAATACTATTTTAGGTTCATATTAATTGAATTTTTGAGTTAATTTAAAATAAAGGAAGGATTTTGAATAAATTAGATCAGTGTAAACTGTAGTCTCATGAAATTAAAAAGTGAAAAAAAAAAACACTAATGATAATTTATTTTCAATACAAAGTTAGCTCAATACATTTTTTGCCCATGTGTCTTTTTATTTCTTAAGGTTACTCTGTCCCATCTAAATTTGGTCAAATATATTTATATGTTGACTAATTTAAGGTGCTTAATTTAAATATTTTTACCGTGTCAACACTTTTTCCCACATTTTGACCAACTCCCTTGCCTACATGTGTTACACTTCACCATACCCCTTCCCCATTATGTTAAATGTCAAGCCTTCCACCTACCAACAAAAAAAAACAAGCAAAAAATTGGTCCAGAAATACATTTTCATTCCAACAAAAAAGTGAACAGAACCTTTTATATTTCAAAGTTAACTCTAATTTTGATTGCATTATACTTTTTGTAAAAATGATGATTATACTTCTAAATAGGCAATATTTCCCAAAAGGATTTTATTGTTTGAGTTTTCATTGATTGGCAATATTTGATAAAGGGGTTATATCTGTGACCCTTTGTCATCACAGTTTGAAAAACCCCCTCCCTCCCCTCACTGCAAATAAGCATGTCTGAAATTAAGACATTTAAGCGTCTGAAACGATCTTTCAGATGCATTAAACGTCTGACCCAGTCGGACCTATATAATTTCAGACACCACAGACATCTGAATTTCAGACATGTAAGTTGTGTAGTATTGAGGAGCTGACTCAAGCGTCTGATTAGTGACAACAAGTCTGAATTTAAGACGTTTCGTTTAAGGGATACAGAAATTCACACACATAAAATCAGACGTTTAAATTCAGATACTTGATGTGTCTTAAGTCATCCTGTGTTGATGATGTATACACATAAGATTATATAAATTAAGAAACTTTTGCCCGAGTTGAAGTCTTTTCAATTTTCAAACGTTGCTGATCGAATCATAAATGCCCTGCATTAATTACCTAACGTTTGCATTTCTGTACAACATTTTTTTTGTGAGAAATGATAGTTTTCATCTTGGTATGAAGCATCTTGTTTCAAATATGAAGAACCATGCTTTTAATTTTGAAACAGTCACCTATGAAATTATAATTATTTTAAATTTATTTTTAAGCTATTTTCATTTTGTTGGTTTAACCCAGTAAAAACATCCCGATGTTGTGATAATCTCAAATAATCGCGCGGTCTATTAAAGATTTTAGTGCCATGTAGAGGCCTTTAAAATACCTGCTCAAAAACAATTTTTATCTAAAAAAATACCCAAATCTAGAAAAAAAGAATTAAAAGAAGATCTAGAATTAAACTTCCTTAAAAACAGCATTACAAGAAGTAATGGACTAAATCTGTAACAACGATTTGTTGTAATGCGTCCTAAAACTAGGCAAGCACCTGTGGCTGAATGGTTAGCGCGCTCCCCTAGCAAGCGGTAGACCCGGGTTCGAATCCTACCTTCCCCGGTCATGCAATTTATTTTTATTTTTCCCACATCGGTATTTCAGACGCTTGAAGTGTCTTACATGGGCAATTTCAGACGCTTTAGGTGTCTGAAAAATTGGAATTTAAGACGTTTCAAGCATCTGAAACATCGGTATTTCAGACGTTTAAGGCGTCTGAAATATTTAAGACACATTCATGTGTCTTAAATTTGAACCATCCATTTCAGATGCATATGTGTCTGAATTTCAGACATTTCCATTTACAGTGCTCCAACTGTGACATCATTTATGGACGGCCCTAATCCCTTGAGGTAGAGTTACCAGTGGGAATGAGGCATATAAATTCCTATTTGGTATTATATTTTCTACATAAATAATTGTCGATGTAAATTGGACTTAACCAATAGTACAAGAAAAATCTAAGTGCAATGAGGGATCTAAAGCATAAACCAAAATTTGACAAACATTTGTAGTATTTTATATAGGACAAGTAAGGTAGTGTTTACAACCAATGTTAGTACGAAAATATCACCTAAAACTGTTCAATAAGTAAATTCATTTCATTATTTTGAATTGGAAATAAAAAAAAGAGAACACTATTTTTAATCTAAAGGAAAGAGATTCCTAATACACGCAAAAACGTAATGAATTCTCTCCCAGGCAGGGGGCTCATAAAGTGCTTCTTTCTTCGAAGAAAAGTGACTCCATAGAAGCTAGCAGCTTGAAGATGGAGATACATCCAAAGAAAATATATTAAGAAGCAAGCTGTCTCAAGTAATCTCAGTTCCGTTTTTTGATATTTTAACGTTGAAGTTAAGAATCTTGGAGCCTCTGTGGGCCTCTGGGTGGTAGATCCGCCCACTCTGTGGGAAGGGCTTGTTTTCTCACACCTACCCTAAATGAGGCCTCTGGCTCGGAACACTTTGGGTGAACATTTACTAGGATTGGATGATGACGAGGAGAAGATTCCAGTTGAATAAGGTGATATATTACTCTTGATGAAGTGAGGTTTAATGTTTTAACGTCAAAATCGCACGAAAAGTCCTTTTAGACAAACATTATAGACTCATCATTAAATAAAATGAATTGCATACATTGTTTTGATTATGAGAACCCTATATATACGATGCAAGAATAATAGATTCGAATGAAAATTTATCTTTACTCCCTTACACTCTTTAACTATTATCGTCTTGATTAAAAATTAATTTTTATGTGTTAAATAAGTTGAGAAATATTGAATGAAAATTAAAGTCTAGTGTATAAGAACAAATTGTTTGCTTGGTATGGTAGTTCAAAATCTTAACATTTCAGTTTAATTTTTTTCACACATGATTAGGAACTGGAAGATGGATATCTACTAATATAGACCATATTTAAAAGGATACAACTTTAAAATTAAAAGAAAAAGATAGTTCATTAGCTAAAGAGATTTTTAAGAATTTAATTCCAAAAAGTACATTTAGATAAAATTTCATTGTTATATGATAAAACATTGGGAAATGAGTTTTTAAGAGATCCGAGTCCAATCTTTTAAAACAAGAGAATCCATTTACCTTTTAAAATTAGATACATATTTTAGGCTTGCATAGAGATGCGTATTGTTAAATTTGCTCCCACATTTCTAAATTTATTAAGAAATTACATTAATAATTAAGTCCCACATTTCTTAATTTGAGTTCTCCCTGCTGGGGACGCAATAACCACCCACCAACGGGGAACATCCCCAAATTTTTATATACCCCCTCCAAGCGTTATTATATCAATCTCACTCCTATTCAACCAAAATCAGTCATGCATGCCAAATAACGTTACCACCATTTTACAGGCATACTACAAAAAAGCCAAAATGTGCGCCCCACAGGGGGCAGGGGCTCCCCAAAAGGGCCCGACAATTAAAAGAATCGACTTTTTGGGGGTCGGTAAGTAAGCGACGCCCTGCCGGGAATTCACTTGTTGGGGCTTCATTACAAATAATTGTAGGGGCATCTGGCCAATTACGAACTGCTGGCTCCTGAGGGAAAGGGCCGTTTACGATAATCGCCACCATTTGTCACCTCCCCTGCTGCGGTCACTGTCCAAATGATGTCCCCTGACGCCCCGGGCCGCACAATAGCGCAGGGAGCCGGCCGGATTTTTTCACCATCCGCTTATTATTAGATTTTTTGGAAAAAGCGGCTCGGCCAGTCAGCTGAGCTTGACAAAGAGACAAAGGTGAGCCGGCGCTTTATTTAACGGCGGCCGCGTCTCCAAGGCGGAGTGGAAAATAGGGAAATGATTAATCAAAACGTTTCTCGGCATTAGCATTTGCATTTCATGATATGGAATTTCACGCGGTATAACCTTAAATGCCTAATCTCGTCTGCGGGAGGGGCTTTTTAATGCGTTCTTTCTGAGGGGGTCGGTCCGGGAGTATTGTCAATTACGCTGGTTTGGTGTCTGTATAATTGCTGGTGGGTGGACTGCCGGTGTGGGCATGTAATTGGACTCGTTTAGGGAACCGCGAGTTAATTATGTTTGAATTGTATGTGCTGTAATCCAGGGTTTGAGATTGATAATCATGAAAACGTGAAAAAAAATAGAATCCGATTAAAAAATTTATTTACTCTTTTTAAAACTCTGGGGAATCAATCGCCTTTTAATCGTCACTGCGATCACAATTTTTCTAGATCGTTTGTGATGATTATTTTTGGAGCAATATTTTTTCGAATCGGGAATTTTAAAAAATATTTTAGTCCTGTGAAAGATCGCATATATATCTCGATTATTCTGAAAACTTTTGAAGAAATCCCTATTCTAGAAAAATTAGAATAGTCGAGGTGTGAACGATTTGTTTTGGGGCAGAGAGAAAGAGAATTTTAAGAACAAAAAATATTTGTGGTTATAACTACAGTTTTCATGTTGTTTCTGTATAAATGGAGCAGTGTTATTAAATAAAAAATGAATAAAATAAGGAATATGGTGTCATAATATAGGTAATAATGTTATCGCGTATAATGAAAAAATAATGAATTGTACAATTAACGAATAATAAATGGAAGTTGTAAAATAATTTAGAATGAAATTATTAGTATAGAAGAGTAAGAAGGCACATAAAATCTCTTTTTTGGGACCCCTTTGTAACAGTATTAAAATTGAAAGCTCAAACAATCCCCTAGAACTTGATACATTACTTTTGGAATGCAGAAATCAGGTGAGCTACTCAGGATGAAAGTGGCATAGGTCCGAAAATACAAAATTTTAGAAAAGCATGAATTTAAATTTCTTTTAAAGTGCTTTGCCTAATGAGACAGTCACCCAAGTCAAAAAATAATGATTTAGCATGTACACTGTAAAAAAAAGGTAATCGATTTTACAGAAAAAAACTCAATTTTTGTGCCAGTTTGTTTCTGTTTATTATTCAGGTTTCTTCTGTTAATTTTTACAGACCCCCTGTTTATTATACAGGTTTCATCTGTTGATTTTTATAGAACACCTGTTTATTACACAGGTTTCATCTGTTTTTTTAAAGAGCATTTCTGTTATTTCTGTTTTCCCACTTTTTTCTAATAACATACGGGGTGCATTGTATTTCATTTTTTTGATGACGCGGGAACTAGACCAGTATGTTGAGTGACGTCACAACGATGTGTTACACATTATCACACCAACTCAGACTTGCTTTGATATATTCCAAGAATTCAATTTTTATATATTATCTAAAAATAAGCATAATTTGAGTGGTGACTATTAAATTGTTTGAAACTGAGTATGTCTGGTGTTTCAAAATTGAAAGCATTAGTGGTCATATTTAAGACAATACGTTTCACACCAAAATGAGAACATCGATTTACTCGAATTTGAAACTGTCAGTCTAGGATGGAGATACAAGAAGGGATGAAGTTAGATAAAACTTACTTTTGTTTTAAGCCAATTCTATCTCCAATTCTAATTCTAAAACCCAAACTGAAATTGACCGCTAACGTAAAGGCGGTTACAGTCAGACGTATTTAGAATCTCTCTGTAATGTTCTAAAACCAAATTCTTGATTAATTAGGGAAGATATTTGTAAAAAATCAAACCTTTTTGCTTCAGGTTTTGCAGCGCCATCTCTGGGGACAAAAGCCAACTAGATGTAGTACAGAAAAAAACTGCTTTTCTTAAAAACAGATTTTTCCTGTAAAAAATACAGAAAATATCTGTAAATTTACAGATATTTTTTACAGTGTAAGAGCTTCCTAAATCCCTTTTCCATAAGAAAAACCACATGCACAGTTAGGGAAAACCTTCAATTACTAAAACTACGTTCAGGGGACTTGTGCCACTTTCATTTCAACCAGCTCAGATATCACAATACCACAGGTCGAAATGACGAAAAGTAATCACAACGTTCGCCATGTGTGTTCCAGTAATTAACTCACTATCGTAAGTTTGTGTAAAGATAACAACTCCTGAGAAGGTCCTGCGGTTAGGACCCCCCTGCAACATGAGAAGGAACCAGAAGTCGTCTACAAGATGACAGTTTTTTGTTTCAGGAAGAGACCTACAGCAACGGCCGGCTGATTCCCACAGTTGAGTAGATTGATATGCATCCACAATAGCGGGAGGGACTGAAGAGGTAAACTCATTAGAGGCAGGATGCAGTAAAGACACTAGATCAAATTGCTAGCCAGTAATCTGGCTGCTTTATCAAATTTGAATATGGTGTTTTGGATGGGCTGTGCGATGAAGTTTAAAGATTAGGTACTCCCTCTTAAGTCTTAATAGACAATGGCCTCTTTCTGTGTATGACTTTTTGAGGAGTCGAGACATCCTGCACTAGGTTTAGTGATCGACCAGACCAAGAATAAGCCATACTAAAAGAGATAAGGTAAATAAACCTCTTCTTATGTCTCATAATATTTTAATGCTAAAGCAATTAATTTTAAGTATGATATCACAGACGTATAATTTTTTTAGTAGTAGATATGTGTCTAATTTTCGAGTGGGATTCTTTATAAGCTTTTATGAAAATGAACCCAACTTAACCCTCCGTCGGTCGCAACTGTACTTTTTAGCACACCTCGTACATTTTCGTTCGCCTTTCAGTAATTATGGGGGTTAGAAGTCTGAAATTTTTGCTAGTCTCCTATCTTAACCGGACGTATGGCGCCAACCAATTCTTTCAATTCGTGCACTTTGTTTAGTTTGGTTTTCATCATAATTTTACTATTTGGCACATTGCGGTTGATCGTGTTTAACGTCTTTAAGGTACGTAATATTAATTTTTGTAATCTCTAATGCTTTTTTATTAATTTTATGAGTGCTTACTCATCAATATTATTAAATTTTCCTCATTATGTATGTAATTTTTCTAATTATTTTTGGTTTATTTCGGTTGAACATACGCCTACAAAATCGTACCTTATACACTTACCTCACCAAAAAAAATTTGTGCAATATGCAAATCTAATTTACTACCTGTAAATTGACAGTTTAAAGCTAAAATAATCTATTTTGGAGCTATTTTACAATAGCTACAGGGACTGTCAGCGGACAATTTGCCCAGCCTAGTATTACCTGTTAAAGTTTTGTTTGGGAATGGTTATAATTTGGTCATGAGTTCAAAAACAATAATTTAGAATTAATATCAATCAGGTTTCACATCATTAAGTTTATTTTTTGACTAAGATATTGAATTATTTTTCCCGCTGAAGTAAGCTTAATTGAAACTAAAAGATAGAAAATTGCGATTCTTTCGATTGTGCGTTTTGGCACATTGCGACCTAACACGTCAGTTTAATATTGCGACCGACGGAGGGTTTTAATAGTCGGATTTTTACCTTAAAAATTAATGTGTTTTTTAACTTTAGTATAATATATAAAATTTGTTCCAAGAATTATCAAAAATATATTGTTAAAATTTACTTACTCGAATTAATACTTATGATTTAAATTTAAATCAAATAGAAAAGAATTATTTATGAGTTTCTTAATTTTGATAGTCCTAGATTTTCCCAAATAAAAATAAAACTTACAGTTACTATGCTTTGTTTCTAATATTATGATTTCGATGTAATTAATTTCATTTATTTAAACACTATTTTCATTCTTGTTTTAACTTTACTTACCATCTCTTTGCATATCTTCAGCAACGCAACAATCTAACGAATGTTCAAGCAATAAAACTTTCAAACAGTTTAAAAGGAACCGTTCCAACTTTTGTCTTTCGTAAGAAAGTTTCCATCATGGAAGAAACAATGGTGTGTTCTGTTTTCAAAAATTATAAAACTATCTTTTTCTTACAAATAGTAAACCACACAAATAATTAAGTCTTTAACGACTGAAGTTGTCTCCGATAATTAGGATCACTTAGAACATAGTTAAATAAGTAAAATAAGCCCCCTGGGCCTAAGTTGTTCAAACACAATGAACTGCAACGACAGGCCTTTGCTAATCGTAGTACTTATTGACTGAGAGTCAAACTGCTTTCAATAATGTAATATTCAAAAGAGGACACGCCTAGTGAGTTGAAAATTGAAAAAATCCCTCTGCTGCCAAAAGTCTAGATAAATGCGCAACCAATCATGGTTTATGAATATTTAACCATCTTAAGCTAGTACTTGCATTTTACTAATTCCTAAAACAAACTAGAATTACTTATTAATAAGCATTCAAGTAAAATCCCTTCCCTGGACTTATTTTCATCAGAAGAAACATCTTCGTCAATATTTTAGAAAGCATTTTCCCTTGCTTATGCTTAGAGCGCTATTTCGGTATTTCAATAATTGCTGGCGAATATTAATTCAATGTTGTTTCCTAATTACATTTGATCTATTTCTATTAGAAAAATGGCTAGTATTCTTACGTTTCAAAAAATTTATCTCCTATTTTATTAATATGATGTTAAGGAACTATCGTCACAGATTAATAAAATATTAGGTGCACTACTGAAGAGACAGGTTTGGTAGTTTTTCCCCACAAACACTTATAAAAAATAAAAATGTAAATAAAATGTATAAAAATGTAAAGTACCTAATCGAATCTCATATTTATTTAAAGTTTTGTAGTCACAAATATTTAATAACAGAGGAATGGGGGTTTTATACTAGCATTGAATAGAAGATTTCCGATCCCTAAAAATATTTTACAAAAAGTAAACACCGCATCTTCTTTTCATCAAATCATTAATTTAAAAATTAGAAACTTTTTTTGATTAAGAGCTAATTCCCAAAAACTTTCTTAAATGCCCAAGGAGCACTTGAGTGTGTATTTAATAGCTGTGAGTATATTTCGTATTTATACTTCTTTATTATTAATTTTATTGGTATATTTAGACCGAGACTGACTATACAAACGACAGCCATACTTCCAAATATAAAGTTATCTAATATTTAATAATAATTACTTAATAATAAATTAATATGATAATAATAAAGGGCAACAAGCATTCTTAAAAAAGTTCCTGCATACCCAACCCATAGAAGCTTAGAAAGAATATTATTTTGGGTACTTTCGTATTAGCCCGTCCATCGTTTTCGCCAACTTCGCCAAATTTCGCCAAAACGCGCCAAAATACGGGATTTCATCAGAATCGCCGAAAAACACATTTTTAACATCAGAAACATCTTTATAACATCAGAAAATAAAAAATAAAAGTTTCTTGTGGTTGGGGGGGGCTGCCGCCCCCCCCAAACCCCCCCTGCCCTAACTATAACCAAACTCGTTGTGGGGGTATCAGAAACAGTAAGGATTCAGATAAAAGGGAATCGGTATTTTTGGATGTACCAAAACTACGGATATCACTCGGTAAGACACTAACTTACTTGCAAAATGGTCGATCCTACCACCGGTGATTCAAAACTGGCGATCCTTCCACCGGCGTTCATACGCAAAACATTGAAAGACTCTGGGGCTCGGCAAAATGGCGCAACAAAGTTCACCGTGGAACGACACTAAAGCATTTAGACTCCTACCTTTCAAATGCAGTCTTCGTTCTTACCTTGTAAACACTGTTGAATTTACGTTCAAAACAACCTGCGCGGTGCGCACACATTATTTCACCCATGGGCGTACCGATCCAAATTGCGCGCACTTGCGCAGCGATCGGAACTAGCTTGATTTCGCTACGTTTTTCAGGGTTACCAGAATCAACGGTAGTGTTGCAGGGTTTACCAGACTTGGCGACTTATCGCCCCTGTTGGCGAATGGACGAGCTAATACGAATGTACCTTATTTTGTTTTTAGAAATCATAAAAACTAACTATTTAAATATTAATGATTCAGGAAATAGAAAAGCATTTTATTAGCAAATAAAATTTTAACTTTTTTACCATACATTTGAGGATTTTGTAATTATCAGGAAACTTAGCATTTATAAGAGTTTTCGCAACCAATAGGTCTAATTTTGCTGGTTTTTGAACCCAATTAAAGCAATTTATTAGGTTTTCCAGTAGAATTAGACAATTATTTTTCCAGGATGAAATTGATTTAGAAGAGAAACCAGTCGAAAGGACCAATAATGGAAAATTTTACATGTGATTTGATAAAAACGAATCTACGTGTTAAACTAATTGTTTAATTATGTATTAAAATATCTATATTTAAAATTGTTATATTTTTCAGAGCAAAAAGAAAGTTGGTTTTACATCTGTACAGCATAAAGCGATTTATGCAAATTGAACTAAATTAAAATAAAAAACAATTTTACTCTTTTGACTCATCTTTATAATATGTTTCGTTTCTTGTATATAGGGGGCATTTTGTTCCTTCTATAGGTATAAATTGAGTTTTCTGTATGGCAGTGTAAGCAAATTAAATCCTATTAGCTGGTGTCGCACCAGAAAAGAGGCTACCTGAGCTGGTTAGAATAAAAATCACTGAAAAGTTCACTGAGTTCACTGAAAAGTTCACTGAACGTAGTTTTGAGTAATTGAAGGTTTTCTCTAACGGCTCCAGCTCCAATATAGTGTTTCTATGGAGAAGGCATTTATTAGGCAGCTCTCACATGACAATCATTGAGTGTTTGACTTAAATGACTACTACCACAGTATAGGTAAAGGATCTTAATCAAAATTCATGGCTTTTCTCATATTTTGTATTTTTGGACTTATGTCACTCTTATCCTGAGCAGCTCACATACAACAGGTTTTGCATCTCAGAGACTTATTTAACCATTATCATACATATTGAAACTTTGTAATTTTATGGGTGAGGATAATGCTTAAATCTCCCTCTAATTTTTAACATGCGCAAATATATCTGAACTGAAAATAATATAAAACAAAATTAGTACATAGGGGATAATTTTTCAAACGCCTTTTCATTCAGACCAGAATTACAAAAAAATCCTTTCTCCTTTCCCTGATAACAACAGAACAGCCCTAACAGACGAAACATTATACTACATTAATATTGATAATTGAAATTAATGTAGTGGGAAACAATAAATTCTTGCTCTTCACGTTAACCAACTTCATAAAGGAAACTATCCCTTAGCATTTAAGGTTCCTCCATTAGATGACTTCGAAACTCAAACGTTAGCTTAGCCAATCCAACTCAAAAATGCAACTCCCTCTCGTTCCCGGGGCGTTAAAAGGGCGCAACTCCTTTTTCGCCCCAGAAAAAGGGCGCTTCGGAAAACAAGTTGTTTCCGATAACGGTTATTGATGAGTGGGCGCAAAACAAATCCCAGTTCGGAGATCGATAGAAGAACACCCGTGTTAATTAACATAGAAAGGCCATCGTCATTACCGAAGAAAAATCCTCCTGCGCAAAAAAGCGGATTTTTGTGCGGCCCGGCCTAGTTAGGGTGACAAACACGTCCGCTGGAAATCGTGCCCTGCAATTAAGAGCCTAAAGACTCTGCAATCGATCGCTGACTTTAAAAAGGAGGAGCCGGCTTCGCTGCGAAAGAAGGCAGGCAGCACACAACTTCCGGGGAGCGGAATTTTTAATTGTTCCGCTGAGCCTCTTGCGGCAATTAGGTAACTTGGCGGGCTGTTTTCCGATAAGGCAGTGGCGCGGATGTCCTGGGCTGTGGACTGCTTTTTCTCATTTTTGTCGAAAGTACGTGCGAATCTGGTCGCGGTTACGTGATTTTGACTTGGACGGGATGTGCTGTCTGTGTGATTATAGAAGTTGGCGCTTGTTTTTATATGGTGAAAAATCGTATTTTCTTCAGTTATGAGAGAAATCACACTATTTTATAACTATCGGGAATGAATAAGAGAGAAAACAGAAATGTATTACGAGTCTAGAAAGGCGGTGTTTAAAGGGAAAATTATACCACCTCTCCAGCGAATTTATATACTTAAGGTTTCCTTATTTTAGGTTGACTGACAAAAAGAACAGACAAGACAAACTATGTAGTACATAGATTTGAAAAATTATCGATGAGGTTTTTTAGATTGGTTTTGATAGCAATTCCTATCATATGTTTCTAAACAATTCGGTATAGGGGCTAATTTGGACGTTTTACGAAAAATGAAATATGCACTCATTTCAATACTTTAACTATTGGTCAAATTGCAAAATGAAATATACAGAAATATTCGAATATATATTTTCCACTTATGACAAGATACATACTATATGTGGAACCCTAGATTTCTCCAGAAAGTTGAATTTTTTCAACACATGATGTTTGACAATTTATCGCATTTTAAATGCGTATTATCTTCCTCGTACTGATTCATATGAAAATAAAATTTAAAAAAATCACCACTTATATTTTTTATAAAATTTAGCTTAGTTCTTTCGTTTGACGCACTTGGGCATACTTACTTGGCACAGGGAAATGCCTTGATCAAGAAGGAGGCTTCCCCAAACTGAGACTCCCATTGCACTTCGGTGGGTTAAAGTTTGCCCCTACCGCAAAATGTGTGGTGGGATGGTGTGTGTAATTTTTGGGTGTAGGACTTGCGTTCGCGCGGTCCTTGATAACTGGAAAATGAGACAATTCTTGAATTTCTGAATGGCGTGATTTGCTTCAACGATGAAAAAATGACATTGTGAAGCTATTGGAGTTAGCGTATTGGTATTACTGCAAATTCCAATTGTAACAGTATCAGTATAGGTAATAAAGAGAAATAAAATGTTTTATATCTACTTATAATCAGAACAGCATTTATAAAAGGATTATTGGACTTTTGGTAGAAATTGAATGAGATGGTTTTAGGTCTTTCTTCTATGGTTAAAAAACTGAAAAATTTCTAACCTTCGGGAGGGAAATAGGGTGAACTACCCAATGAATGAACATTCCCAGTAAATGAACAGTCGACAACATAAACTCGAATAATAAGTAACATAATTGTCCAGGAGACTCCCAATAAAATTTAGTAGTTGCAAGAGAATCTCATTAATGTGGAACAATCATTTATTCAAATAAAACCTATGTATTGTAGCTGTGAAATTTTTTTCAATTTGAATCCAGCTTCAAGCGAACGAAAAAGAGACCTGGTAGGTTAAGAAATGACATCTTACAGTCAAATTTTTCCGAGTTTCAATTGTTCTGTTTATTCCTTTTCTTGTTTTACTCAATTATTCAGATGTTTTTCTTTGCTAAATAATAATGTAGAACGCTATATTTTGGAAAATGGGGAGAAAAGGGGGCATCCCTTTACTGAATCGTTAAACTGACATTTCCCAGAGTTTCCCAGTCTCTCTTTTTCCCAGTGAATGAACGGTCGTTCATTCACTGGGGAAAGCCCTACCTCCTGAATCTTCGTGGTTTTAAACTTATTTGATCTATAATATTCTATAATAATGTAAGATAAACTAGGTGTAATGCCCAAGGCTTAAATTGGTGCCCTTTTAGGTGTGTTAATCAGAAAGTCTATGTTAATACATGGTGTTTCTAAAGTTCGCTTCACTGCTTTAGTTTTAAACAACTCCTCGTAGAAGTTTTCCCGTAGTAAAAGGACCACGGAGAACATATTGAGACAGAAGGCTTACAGTGCTTTAAGTGGCCAAATTAATAATCTAATAAAAAATTAAAGAAGGTAGTACAAAAAATTCATTTTGAAAAAAATATTTACTTAAATTAGTGACCAGTTTTAGTTTTTTTGGGAAAAGTTTACATGACTTGCTTGGTTTATTCAAATAATATGCGGAAACCAAATACTATTATAGACTTTTTCAAAATACTTAAACTGGTGACTACTTTCAGTGTTCATTCAATGGGAAAACGGTGCTCAATGCTCATATTTAGGGCAAACTTTGTTCTTTTACTGGGTAAATCGCAGTGTCTTCCTCACTAAAACCAAAATATCTTCAAATGTGTCAATTTTTGTGATCTGAAAGTACTTAAACCACCAGAAGCCTGTTTGGAAACATATCTTATTTTTAAAAATTGACTGAGAAAAAGGTCTGAAAATGATATTTAAAGTGGGAAAATCTCAAATCCGAATGCTAACTGTTCATCAGAGATGGGCAAAATGTAATCAGATTAATGATTAACGATTACGATTACAAATGTAATCTGATTACATTTGTAATCTGATTACTTTTTCACAAATGTAATCTGATTACATTTGTAATCTGATTACTTTTGCACAAATGTAATCTGATTACATTTGTAATCTGATTACTTTTGCACAAATGTAATCTGATTACATTTGTAATCTGATTACTTTTGTACAAATGTAATCTGATTACAGATTACATTTTGTAATCGTTAATCTGATTACAGATTACAATTGTAATCTAATATAACATATCTTGATTACTTTTTCTGATTGATAATGGTAGGGTGCGAATAGGGTGTATTGTTGTTCCGCCACATACGGGAAGTGGTCCACAACTGACAGGAAATGGTCCAAAATTGACCGGAAGTGCTCCAAAATTGACCGGAAGTGGTCCAAAACTGACTGGAAGTGGTCAACAACTCACCGGAAGTGCTCCGAAACTTCCCGGAAGTAGTCCACAACTTGCCGGAAACGGTCCGCAACTTAAAAATAGAGGTTCGTAACTTCCCGGAAGTGCTCCGAAACTTTCCGGAAATGGTTCCCAACTTACCGGAAACGGTCCGCAACTTAATAGAAGTTGTCCGCGACTCCCCGGAAGTGGTCCAAAACTGATCGGAAGTGGTCCACAACTGACCGGATATGGTCCACATTTTACCGGAAATGGTCCGCAACTTAAAAGAAGTGGTTCGTAACTTCCCGGAAGTTGTCCACGGCTCACCGGAAGTGGTCCACAACTTACCGGAAGTAGTCAACAACTGACCGGAAGTGGTTCCCAATTGACCAGAAGTGGCCCGCAACTGACCGAAAAGGGTCCTCAACTGACCGGAAGTGGTTCACATCTGACCGGAAGTGGTTCACAACTGACCGGAAGTGCTCTGAAACTTACCGGAAACGGTACGCAGCTTAATAGGCATAGTTCTTATTTTCCCGGAAGTTGTCCGCGGCTTACCAGAAGTGGTCCAAAACAGATCGGAAGTGGTCTACAACTGACCGAAAGTGGTACACAACTGACCGGAAGTGGTCCACAACTTCCCGGAAGTGCTACGAAACTTACCGACAAGTTGTGGACCACTTCCGGTAAGTCATGGACCACTTCTGGTAGGTTACGGACCACTTCCGGTTCGTAACAGATCACTTCCGGCAAGTTGTGGACCACTTCCGGTAAGTCATTGACCCAGTTCTGGTAGGTTACGGACAACTTCCGGTAAGTAACAGACCACTTCCGGCAAGTTGTGGACCACTTCCGGTAAATCATGGACCACTTCCGGTAGGTTACGGACCACTTCCGGTAAGTAACAGGCTACTTCCGGCAAGTTGGGGTCCACTTCCGGCAAGTTGGGGTCCACTTCCGGTAAGTCATGGACCACTTCCGGTAAGTAACAGACCACTTCCGGCAAGTTGTGGACCACTTCTGGAAAGTCATGGACCACTTCTGGTAGGTTACGGACCACTTCCGGCAAGTTGTGGACCACTTCCGGTAAGTCATGGACAACTTCCGGTAGGTTACGGACCACTTCCGGTAAGTAACAGACTACTTCCGGCAAGTTGGGGTCCACTTCCGGTAAGTCATGGACCACTTCCGGTAAGTAACAGACCATTTCCGGTAAGTCACGTACCACTTCCGGTAAGTTGTGGACCACTTTTGATTAGTCACGGACCACTTCCGGTAAGTAACGGACCACTTCTGGCAAGTTGTGGACCACTTCCGGTAAGTTATGGACCACTTCCGTAGGTTACGGACCACTTCCGGTAAGAAACAGACCACTTCCGGCAAGTTGTAGACCATTTCCGGTAAGTTGTGGACCACTTCCTGTAAGTCATGGACCACTTCCGGCAAGTTGTGGACCACTTCCGGTAAAGGTACCAGAGTAATTGGATTGAAGATTACAAATGTATTTAGACTAAAAATGTAATCAAACTAAAAATGTAATCAAACTACAAATGTAATCAAACTACAAAAGTAATCAGATTACATTGACATTTAGATTACAAAATGTAATCTAACTTCAAATGTAATCAGATTACATTCATTCAGATTACAGATGTAGTTGGATTGAAAATTTCAAAATGTAATCAGATTACAAATGTAATGATTACAAATGTAGTTAGATTAAAAACTGCAAAAAGTAATCAGATTACAAATGTAATGATTACAAATGTAATGATTACAAATGTAATCAGATTATTAATCTGATTACAAAAGTAGTTTGATTACGCCCATCTCTGCTGTTCATTCACTGGATAACCCACCCTATCTCAAAATAAAGTATTTTGACTTCTAAAGTAAGTAACCCAAATTGTTCCAGTTCATTCTTCAGCTATTAATTTTGAATTAAAATAATTTATTTATTTAATTTGGACAAAATGAATTAATTTAGACATTTTTACATAATTTTAAAATTTTAACTTTTCGATTTCAGTCCTATTCAATAAACTTTCTAAATTTCTATTCAATATTTTTTAGAAATATAGATTTAATAAATCGAATATAAGATTATTTTGATACAGTTTAAAGATAATATTTTTTATTTGTAAATTTCATGTATATCGTTGTTCAATTTAAAACTCAGGCTTGCAGGAAACAAGATAATTTGATCCTCTATCGGAGTTCCTCAAACTCTCCTCTGAAATGCTCCAAAATCTCTCGCCGAATCAAAAGTTGTCTCCAGAGATCGAAAAAGAAGATGTCCATTCAAACAATCTTAATTAATTTATCTCCATAGCCATTAGAGAGTGGAGCATTTAATTACTACATATGAAAGGGTTTCTGTGATCTCCAACTCCTCTTCGTTTTTTGGATGTTTCAGGAGCATTCAGATCAATTTCAACCACCTTTCTGAACAAAGCCGATATTATTCGTCCCTTTGAAGTGCTAATCGGCGCTGCTTCACTAATGCTTTCAATTAAAAGCCATTCTCTATTCGCTACCATCTCTCCTTTGAATCGCGCTTTTATCTTGTTGTTGGAATTGAGGACTTTCTCGGTGAAACCCGAGAAACAATTGAGAACTAAGTATGAGAGTGCACGCAAAAAACAGTTCTGCTCTCATAACGGAAAGTGCGTATCTCCCAACCGCACCGTTCTGTCGCTATAGGACTGAACGAACAGCGCGTATGCAGTGACCGCACCGGTTCGAATGGGAGTGGTGGGATTGCGAGAGTCGAAAAGAGCGGTTGTGACTAACGGCTTGCGAACCTCGAATTCGTTTGGGGGAAACATACAGAGCGGTTGGAGCAAACGTTGTCAATACGATTGGCGCAAATGGAAATAATACGGTTGATATAACCTGAATACTGATATATACGGATTTTCTTTATACAGGATAGTATTTTTAAATTTAAATTACCCATGCTTTTATATTTCTAGAAACATATTTGATACTTTTTTTAACCATACTTACATTAAATTACAAAAATATCCGATGGAGGTTTCTGTTTACATGTTTTGTTTACTATATGTTACAAACTTTTAAGAATTTCTTTTCAAAAATTGCAATCGAGTTTAAAAATAGAAGCTCGTAGGTACTTACCTTGCATTTAAAACTTTATTTTGTGTCTTTACTTACATCTTTCATCCAAATTTTGAAATAGCTAAAGAGTGAATTTTAAAAGTTGAAATTGTCACATATGGATCAGTCGCTTCTATCCATCATCTTCAAATTCAACCAATAAATACTAGATTCAAAGCATATAAAACTTCAAGATACTATTTCAGATTTGAGGATACCTACTTAAAGATTAGCCGATGCAAAAGTCTCTTCAATCCAACAATGTTGGCATGTTTTTATTTACACACATAAATTTATAATAAATTATCTGAATTTACCAGCAATTCTACAAATTGGTACATTTTGCTTTCTTTTTGTTCTGATAACTTTCATAATTCCTGAGTCTAGCTAATCCTGAAGAATTTAAGAATGTTTTGATAGTTTTCAACTTTGGGAAAATCAGTTCAATTAAGATATCAAGTCCAATTAAATACTACCCAAATATTTTGGATGCCAAGTATTACCTAATTTTTATTGCTGTCATTGATATAACTACATTTCAATTGGTTAAATTAGCAGTTTTGGTAAAATTTTTGTAAAGAATTAAAAACAGATTGTGGACATTTAACAGGACAGAATGGAATTATGATTGGATGTATTACCTCAATATCAACCTTCAAGTTTATTTTAAAAATAAATAAACCAAACAGTTTTTCAGTATAAAAAATTAATTTTATTTTTATAATTTCTTTTTGAAATATTCAGAAAATGCAAATATCTTTGTCACAAATTGTGATACTTTTAAAGAACACAACATATCAATTCTGTAAAATACTAAATTCAAGATCAAATTTAACACAATAAAATCATTTAACAAGAAATGCAGAACACTGATGAACAAGAAAAGAGAATAATTCAGATAATTAAAGGTAAAGATATGATTGAACCAGATGAAATTGGAGCTAAGCTTTAAAAAATTTTCTTGTGTACTTTTTGAGGACTCAAAGTTAGAAAAAATTTGAAAACTTTTCAAGTATGTAAAATAGGGTATTTTCATTAAATATGCAGAATATCACTATTTTTGACTTTGTTTACCTTATAAACCCTTAACTTTTTAAAAAATATTTGAATGATTTCTAATAGAAGTAAAAAATAGTACAGTAAAGCACCATTTATACGTCGTTTTCGCCAAGTCCCAATTCATTCAAATAATCAAAATTGTTTTTAAATATACGTCTTTTCATTTATACGCGGGTCCCTTGAAAGACGTATAAACGGTGCTTTACTGTATCAAAATAACTTTTAAACATATTAAGGCAGTTATGGCTTAGCAAAAACAGGTAAATTATTGAATAATAAATAATTTTATTAATTAATTTTTTTTAATGTGAATGAATCATATTTAAACAAAAAATTCAAATTCAAATAAACTTATTTTATTAACACCAGAGAGAAAGATCACATAAATGCATATTTTAGTTTAAAATATTATAAGCATTAATAACAATAAAAGTAATAGGAAAAAGTACCTTTGGTCAGATTTATAGCAATATTTATGGGTGTAACTTCCGATACGAGGGCACTATTACTGCATTGTTACCCTGAACTAGAAACACTCGTCCTGCAACACAAGTGTTGATGGTGCCGACTCTGGTCGTGATGGATACACCTCTAGAACACTGTCACCTGAGCGGCGCACACTAACAGCTTCGGCGAAGGATTTTCAGTCGTCTAAAAAAATGTGGCGCCCGACTGTGAATACCAGTGAACCTGGAGAACTTTTTGACGAGTCAACAGCATCTACCAACGACAATCACGCAGACTTGAAGAAACAAGAGTACCAGGTTTCAAGCTGTCAGATGAGAAGCAAGAGGACACAGAAGCTCCTTGCCGTCGTTTTCCAGGGAGTCCCGAGAGGTTTTCCAGCCCTGCCAGGATCCTCGGTGTGAATGTCAAGCTGGATAAGAAGAGGCCGAGAATGGCGGTTTCTGGGGCACCTCGCAAGAGCTCGGAGAAGCAGTGCTCCATAAGTTGCAGTGGTGAACACGCGCTTTGCGACTCCATATTCTGATGCGGTTTCCTGCATCCATTGCAGCTGTGAGGGGCACCTTGCCTCATGGAGAACGAGCTGAAGCGGTCAACCCAGAGGATTAACCAGAAGCTCTGCCCCAGACAGATGTCAATCGGGACTGAGAAGCAGATCCAGCAGTTGGCAAGAAGACGGCCCCCCCTAGAGCAGCTACAATAAAAAAAATTATCATATAATATCACATACTGAAATAATAATTAAAACACTGCTGGCATCCAAAAAACTTGTATCTCAAATTTAGGGAGTCAACAGAGTATAAGATAATTGTTAAATTATTCACACTAATGAATGTGACAATGAAAGGTCGGAATCCTTGGTATAATGCATTAATCATTGTGTGAATAGTAATAAAACTTGACCCATATTGACACCAAAGAGGGAATTGTTGTAATAATCCTAGAAATACAAATACAAGTAATACTGCATGGAATTACTTAGTTTTTGTTCTACTTTTCAGAATATCAAAATCCATTTTCATTGCCTGAGTAAAAATATCGTATTATAACACCTACACTGGTGTGACTAGAAGTCGACCAGCCGCCATGTTTACTCACAGCTCAAATTAGATCTATATTGTTGTGTGTCATCATTTGAGCTGTGGGTAAACATGGCGGCTGGTCGACGCTTATCCCAACTGTACCTTGAATGTTTGTGAAAATCTGTCTCGTACTGTATATTCCCCAAATCTGAGATACAAGGTTTTTCGATGATGCCAGTGACAATATAGGGGCCGTTCAAATATTACGTAAGCAACTAAGGGGGGAGGGGGGGGTTTGCTCTTTGCTTATTTTTGCTGACAAGGGGGAAGGGGGGATATGAGTGATGCTTACTTAAGATGGTGCATTTTCGAAAATATCTTGTATCTTGCAAAAATAATTTCAAAATTCAACCAAAAATAAATGTAACAAAAAATTGAATTCGGAATTCTGACGTAAGCACTTTTTTCTGGAGATGGACCACCCTAACATTTTGAAATTGTAACCCCGAAAAATAGTGTTTCGACTCATTTTTGAACCCTTAGGGTTACACCCAAAAAGGACACTCCTTGAACGAGTCACCTAATTTTCAAGGAAAAAATAAAAAAAACAGTTCTTACTTATTAGTGATGGGCAAAATCGATAATTTTAGGTATCGAGTACTTTGGTATCGAATACTTATAGGTATCGAATACTTATAGGTATCGAGTACTTTTTTTCAATGTCAGGAAATGAACCTGAAGGGACAATTTTTTTAGGGCCTATCCATAATCAGACTTATATTCAAAAAACTGAAAGCGATCCATCAAAAAGCCCCGTAGCTACGGGCCTGGAGGTGGATAGAGGCGAAGGATTTGGCGGGGGAAAAACCTAGCCGCGTCAAATTTCTCTCGCGGATGATAACGACTTGGGTTTGAGCGTTGCAAAATGAAAACGGAAACAGGCTGAGTTTGATCTACAGTAGGTATTATAAAGATTACTTCATTGAAAAATTTAAAACGAAATATGTCAATAAAGTATCGATACTTTTGTGGGTATCGAATACACTCGATACCTATAGGTATCGAGTACTTAAGTATTTGGTATCGATACCTGCCCATCACTATTACTTATAGGGATGTCAAAATTTCGGGGGAGGGGGGGGGGTTGAGGTTTGCTTATCTTTGCTGACAAGGGGGGAGGGGGGGTTAAAAATGACCCAAAAAAGTGCTTACGTAATATTTGAACGGCCCCATATAATAAAATTTGGCACAGCTTCGATAAGAGTCTACCAGCCGCCATGTTTACCCACAGCTCTCCAACCCCAGGGAGATAAGGCCTTCCCCTGTTTAGTTTACCATTACCGCCAAACGAGCAGACTAACTTTAAACATAGCGGCCGGGTTTTCAGCCGGCGCCAAGATGGCGAAGCAGTTGCCAAAAGCGGACCTTTTCTAAAGCTGTTCCTATGGTACAACTTTAGAATAAGTCCGCTTTTTTGCTGTCGCCAAGTTGGCGGTATATCAAGAGAGTATTTGTTTATGAAGAGTTTTAAGTTATTACCAGATCTAGTTCCCAAAAACAAAGCAACTAAATAAACAATGTTTTTTTACTTAAAATAGCTAAATATAAAACTTGAAAACAGGATGAATAGAAAATAAGATAGAGAAACTATATTTTTATTTCAATTTTAATAACAAAAATAGTGAAGTCACCCATAATTATTATAATATTTAATTATAGCATTTCCCTGTGGCTTTGTAAAGTTTAATTTTTGAATTTGATTGTTTAATCAATAGAGTAAATTTTGTATTCCGATGTTGTTAAAGTCTAGTGTTCTCTTTGGCGATGTTTTCAAATTAAGCGGCATGGTCAACCGCTTAGTACGTATGTACCCGGACCTGGAAAAAGTGCCTGAACCTACAAATCTGATTCGGGAGAAGCCCCTTCCAGCTTCATAGGAGTAATACGTAAGGTTTGGGAAAATTTTATTAGGTTCGGGGAAGGTTAAAACTTTTTTAAGTCCGAATGTACCTAATTTTCAATTTATTCATATTAAAGATACTATTTGTTTTAAGTTGCACATTGGTTTGTTCAGTACTACTTACTCCAGAATCCCGTCAGAATAAAGTCACGAATAATGATGCAACAGCTGGTAACCCATATTTGTTTCCGAAGGTCATTTGAGTGAGCAGCTGTCGCCAAAAAATCTGCTCGGCATGATTTCTGAAAAATAAAAAATCTGCGTGAAAAATCTGCGGCAGGGTTTTCAGCCGGCGCCAACAGCTGACCTATTCTAAGGCAGTTCCTAATATTATGTTAATGATTAAGACCTCTAGGGTTGTCAGTCATCATTTGAGTTGTTGGTAATACATGGCAGTTGGAGGACTCTTTCTAAAGCTGTGCTCCCAAAACATTTTGATTAAATACTTGAAATTCAAAATTACACCTACTATAATTAGGATTTTCTGTGGCTCAGTATTCAAAGCCACAGAAAATCCTAGTAGTTTTAATAACATAAGCAATGTGTTTATTACATGATAAATATACGTTATAAATAATTGAGAAGAGATCGGGAGCTGTCTCAATTTCGATATCAACCATGATCATAAGAAGCAGAAATGACTCTTATAATCATATATTGCCTAGTTTAAAAGATTCAGGTAAGTGATTGCCAAATAAATGTGCGAGAGAAAACTTTAATTGCCATGACTGTCTTAAAAATAGAGTTTTAGAGCATTCCAGAAGATTCTAGACACTACAAAAAGTATAACTAATAAAAAAAATGCAATACCTATAAATTATACATCTAACTCACTAGCAAGGAAAGCAGAGATGATTGCCTGTGTACTTATGGCAATTTAAATTTAAAAAAAAACCCAGTATATTTAAGAGAATGGGGGCAAATTTCGACAACATTAACCGATATATGTGATTCACATAACACTATACGTAGTTCATTTCAGTTCAACTAACGGATGGTAAACATCCAAACTATTACGATCATAATAGTATTAACTCAAGACTACAAGCACATATTTTTTGTTGAAAAATTACATAAATACTAGGAAAGAAATCTTTTACGTACCTTCATCTCCATAAGTCTTAAGCTCTTAAGCCTAATGGGATGGGTCCCATCGTTGGCAGATTTCGGGCGGGATCGATAGGTGGCGCCGCGCAAATGGTGTAGCAAACGAATCAGAGCGGTTCTCAGGATCGAACTTAGTAACCGAATGCCTTGGGTTGAAAGAAACGGACCGGCGGGGTTTCGGGAAACGGTAGGCCCGGTTTTGACAAATAAACACCTATCAACCGAACTTGGTTTGGTTGATAGACGACCACCATTTTTTTGCGTGTGTGCGATCTTTTTCACACCTTTTCTCAGAAGAGGTTTGGATTTGCTTAAAATGATGATTTAGACCCGCCTTTCTCGGTTTTACAGAACTCTTATGTTTAGTGTTTTAGCCTGTATGGGCCTGTATTTTTATTCTGTAAAAAAGGCATGATTTAGAAATGAATCGTCAGTTTGAAAAAGGGAATAAGTCCAAAAACCAAGTTTTGAGAAAATCGAAAAAAAAAACCTGTACAACCTTACTTTTACTAGACATTCAGGACCCTATTGAGAAGAAAGGTCACACCTCGAAACCAATAAAAGTACATACAAAAGCATTTTACAGTTGAAAAAAGCTGTTGGACTTATTCCCTTTTTCAACCTTATGGAGTTTTAAGTGAAGAAAAATCTTAAAAAACACCTAAATTGGCATTTAAATTATATTTCTACTTAGTTCACAACCCAAAAGTGAGAAATAGAAAGATTAAGACACATAAAATTTAATAATTACTATGAAACTACGTTATTATAGCAGTATCAATGGAGTAAGTGAATATTAATGGAGTCAAACATTCCCCAAATAAAAAAAGTTAAAAACACTTTTAAATTAAAAGAAAATTTTACTTTGACCTAGTTTACTCCACACAGAATAAGAACAGAAAGACAAATTACCTTTAATTCCAAATTAATTGAAAAAATACAATGAATGGACATCGATTTCGCAACTTCAAAGAGTTCTCCCAATAGGGGGTAACTTTTCCCCCTCTTTCTGCTCATGTGTAAGAGCAAAGGGTGGGGATTGTTTTGAGCACAAAAGTAAAATTTTCATTTTTTGGACTCATTCCCTTTTTCAAACTGGTGATTGAAATGTATTGTTTGGTAAGAATCAAGTTACACAAATTTGTGCAGCCAATGTTAAAAATTTCATAGGTTAACCCATAGTAATTAGTAAATATAGTCTCTAAAAAATGTTTAGCATTTGTGCTTAAAGCAATGTTCTGAAAAATGTTTAGTTCAGTACTTATTAGTAATTGGTATTAATTTAGTCATACGTACTTCCTGAGGTTAGGTTGAAAAACCACTGTAAACTGTCTAAAGAATACCCTAGAGGTCTCAAAATTGTAATAAAAATTGCCAATGAAAATGTTAATCGATACAATTCCTTTTTACAACCATCACAACAAAGCTTACAATTATTGGTAAAAAAGGAATAGTTAAGTGAAAAAATATCCAATTAAGTTATATTATAATATTTTACATTTTGGCAGTGTGGAATTTTTAAAAAATTTTGCTGTTCTTCTTACTTTTAAGATAATATTTTTAATATAACCTAGGTCAGAATAAAATAAGATACTAAGATTTGTAAAGTGTATCGATTGTATAGATTGATGCCTGACAAAGGTAGCTTTTGTATTCTTGGGTTTTCTTAACATATAAATTCCTCCAATTTTTAAAAAATTACATTGGGAATTATTTACACTCCTTAATAGTAGTAAACACTTTGGAAATAACATCATCGACTTTTTCAAACTCTTGTCACGTTGTTTTGGGGAAACTAAATTATGCATTTTATCCGCCAAAACTAGGATTCATTTAGGTATGTATAATTTAAAAACTAAATTATTCAAAAAAATTCACAGAATTAAAAGCAGTTTTCACACAAAACATGATATTGTTAACGAAATAAAAATATTTTTTCTATAAAATAACTCTCGAATAATTTGAGACCTTTTTCAGAACTTCTACAACCACTGGAAAAACACAATTCAAAACAACCCAATGTAATGTCACCCGTTTCAATGCCTTCCACTAGAAAGTTAGGAAGTGAGTGTTTGAACTCATTTATAGGCTGATGACTTAGAACAATCCCTGTCTGAAACAATCATCTACTTTAATAGGTGATAGTAAACTCAGCACAATTCACTAGGGAGAGTTGTTAAAGTCAGAAACTAAAAGCAAGCTAATGGCTTTCTCACAACAATAATCTGAGTGTGTCCAGGAATTCACAATGGAGTTTGGGCCGTGTTTGCCAGTGACTGTCAACAATCACTGTAAGTGCGGATAATTCATCACTATTCGTCAATTAAATGACGGGACCCACTGGTTTGGCTTTGGCTAATCGATGGTCGCTTGCAAAATGCAGCGGGTCACCGCCGATTATGCTAATTATTTGCGGTGGACGTTTGTTTACGTTATTTAATTGCTCATTTAATGATTCACGTGTAGCAGTGGCGAAGAGCGCAAAAGCAGGGTGGTTGAGACGAAACGAGCAGTTTGACAAGTTTGAAGTGATTCAGAATAATTGTATGTCTGTGGATATGCTCCAAGATGACTAGCAAAAATGAGTTTTTTAGGAATGGAGTGTTTTAGGATTGGGTAAAAAAGTTCTAAAAAAGCGTGTTTTAATAGTAAGTGAAGTTCAAAAACGTTTATTTTTATTTAAATTATAGTCAGATATTTCATTTATACTTGTCACCTTATAAAACACAATTACAATCTTTATTAAAATAAGCAAGTGAGAAGAAAGTTTTGAATGTTAGGAGTACAAACGCCTAGAGCTAAAATACATAGTAGTAGTCGTCATTTCATATTTTCTAGCTGTCTTCTCTGGGAAGCGGGCTTCTCTCTTAATGACGTAGGAGGGCAATTCCACGGGTAACTGACTGACATTTTTTAAGAAAAACGCTTAGTATTTTGTTATTTTCTTCCCAAAAATAAATGATAAAAAAATACTTTCCACCCAGTTTATTGCTTTCTTGTAAGCTTAATGTAATGGCACAAGTAAATTTTCAAAATATGTTTTTAACGACATGGTAACTGACTGACATTTGTGAAACATTTATATCAGTCAGTTACCATGTCGTTTAAAATTTTTTAAAAATCAATAAAAACATATTTTGAAAATTTACTTGTGCCATTACATTAAGCTTACAAGAAAGCAATAAACTGGGTGGAAAGTATTTTTTTATCATTTATTTTTGGGAAGAAAATAACAAAATAAGCGTTTTTCTTAAAAAATGTCAGTCAGTTACCCGTGGAATTGCCCAGGAACATCTTAATAAAACGTATAATAGTAATTTTTTCATTTTATTTGAGCTTTCCTAAGAAGGACACTACACTCTCAAAAGAGTGAAGGTAGAGCTCGAGGTAAATTTACAAAATGTATAGTCATTTGGACCTCTCTAAGAAGCGCATTACACTCTCTATGGAGTGCGGGCAGAACGCAAGGAAAGTTTCCAAAACACATTGTCATTCCATTCGAGCTTTTATAAGAAGCGCATTACACTCTCAGTGGAGTATGGGCAGAACGAGAGGAAAATTTCCAAAACACATAGTCATTTCATTTAGGGGTAAGAAGCGCATCACACTCTCAATGGAGTGCGGGCAAAACGCGAGGAAGAGTTTCCAAAACACATTGTCACTCCATTCGGACTTTTATAAGAAGCGCATTACACTCTCAATGGAGTATGAGCAGAACGAGAGGAAAATTTCCAAAACACATAGTTATTTCATTTGGGCTAAGAAGCGCATTACACTCTCTATCGAGTGCGGGCAGAACGCGAGGAAAGTTTCCAAAACACATTGCCATTTCATTCGGGCTTTTATAAGAAGCGCATTACACTCTCAATGGAGTATGGGAAGAACGAGAGGAAAACTTCCAAAATGTATAGTCATTTGGACTTCTCTAAGAAGCGCATTACACTCTCAATCAGGTAGAGTGAGAGGAAAATTTCCAAAACACATAGTCATATCATTTGGGCTAAGAAGCGCATTACACTCTCGATGGAGTGCGGGAGAGGAAAGTTTCCAATGTAGTGTTATAAATACATAACCGGCCTGTGAAAGGAGGCGAAGAAAGGGGGGCGGCTAATCTGGCCGTAATAAGTGGTGCAGGCAGGGGCGCAAACGAAGAAACGCCAATCACCCGGCGCCCCGGTTGCCCCGGCAACGCACTCGCTGGAGCGGAGCCGCGTGTGCTAAGCAGTCGGAGGCCCGAATAATCAGGGTGATGAATAGACATTCGGAACAAATTGGCTATTGTATCGAGCGCTGCAACCTGACGCGGGGCTCTAAATGATTGGCTTTGGCGAGCGGTGAGTGGAAAGGCTTTTATTCCGATGCCTCCATAACCCTAGTAATTTAACGCAATTTGTCACCAAAGCCAGGACCGCCGGACCCTTTAATTGGCTCTGGCGCGCGGTAATTTGAAAATAAAATGGCCTCGTGAAACGAGCCTTGTAATGGGCTTCAAACTGAGCATTAGCACTCGCTCAAAGGAGCGCCCCACATTTTAATTTCCAGCGAGCGGCTTTTTCCTCCAACGCAAACATTTATTAGGCGCTGCTTTTAATTGCAAAAAACGTCTGCGCTAATTGCCGCCCCTTTTAATTAGGACCACAACCCAAACATTAAATAATTATGGCGAGGCGGCCATCTTTACTTCCTTCTGGTTCAACCTGGAATTGGATTAGATCTTACTCTCACATTTGTGCAGGTTTCCCGATTCTTTGTCTGAATATCTAAAATGAGGACATGATTTTCAAACGGTGAAAAGTTTACTGCTCTAGTTGCACAAAAACGTCAATTAAGTAAAAGGTTGATCATAAGAATGATTCGAAGAAACATATTTTTATAATAGAGGAACCATATCTGTCCTTTTTTGATGATGATGTTAATATTTTTAAGTAGATATAAGAAAATTTTATTTACGATTTTAATATTATTTTCTTTTATCTTAATTTATTTCTTAATAATTTCTTAAAAACTCAAGAGAAACGTGTTTACAGCATATCTATACTTATTCCGCCTTTTACTTTAAAGAGAAACATGAAAAAAGTGCTGCTTTTTAAGAGATTTTACAACGGGGTCAAAGTGACCCCGGTTGTCTAGATATTTTATTGGTCAATAAGTTATGTAATTGAGATAAAAATGTGGAAAATTTTCAACCTTGTTCTCAGATTTTTTGTGGAACTCTTTGAGTATCAGACTTGACAATCCATTGTAAGCAAATCTACAGCTTGATAAAGTGAAAAAAACTGTGAAAATGACCTCTTTGGCACTTCTATAGTGTTAATAGAAGCCTTGAGTTAACCATTTATTTAATAAAAAATATTATTTCAACTCTCCCTACCTTAGACACTCCACTAAACACTTACGACTTAATCTTAACTGTAATCAAGAAATGGTGCTAAGTTTAACTTAAACAGGCCCTTCATAATTTTCACGCGATACCACAGGTATGTTATCAGTGAGCCCCACTATCTCCATCCAACGCTTAAAATATCTTTCTCTGTCATCCCAAAATACATCGACACAAAGCTGATACACAACCAGGAAAATGTAAGACTTCAATTGCTTAAAAGCGCTGATTGAGTGTGCAGCATTTTGCATCCGAAACCTATCCATCTGTCTCCTACAGCATTGGCTGCACAACAGAACAAAGACAACAAGACTTCCATGACACGGTTCACTCAAGCGTTGTCGAAACTTGTCGAGCTTTGGCACGCCGTGAAGACAGGGCTTTGTCTACCACTGTTTGTTTTTTCCTGCTGGATTATTATCAAGTTTTCTCTCTTAAAAAGCAGTCACTTAGATAAGGGGTTTATTTTAGGTTTCTATCGGGCTGGCTCTCGAAAAAGATCGCGATTACTTTAAAGGGATTTTTGGAAACGTTCCCCCTCGTCTTGTTAGAGGAGGAGAATTTTGCAGTTGGGGGTGTAGCTCTAGCAAAGTCTGTGGGGGAAGCAAGCGATGTTACCAAACGGGCGTCGATCCCGGGGAAATTTGTGTTTCATATAAACAGACATATTTTCTGGATATTAAATAATTCATTGATGGAATAGTTTTTTATGGCTCATACAGGCTCCCTATGTTAAAATCAACTAGATTTACTTCTGAATTAATCTTTTTTAAGCCTATCCAATTATTAATTTTTCCTTTAATAAGTAAGAACTGATATTCACACACAACACATTTTATAGAAATACATACTGGAATTCCAAAAATATTACACTTTACTTAATCAATCCAGAATTTTTTCCTAGTAAAAATTAGGGTACCATTTAAACAGTAATAAACAAGCTTTAAAATGGTGTGAGCCATTATACAGATTTTTTAATTAAAATTTTAATTTTAATGTTCGAAACTTAAATTAAAAAGCAGTTATTTAAATTTTTCTAAAACAAATTCAAACCGATTCATCGGTGTTTTTTCAACTTCGTGCAAAATTTCTAGCTAGTCTCTATAAAACAAAGTTTAAATGATAAAATTTTAAAAATTTTCACTGGTATCGAGCTTTACGGCACACCTCTCGAATGTAAAAAACACATTTCGTAAATAAAAAAAACTCTTGCAGTTCCAATATGAAACTAAGGTTTTTAATTATCATTTACATAAGGTTGAAGAAAAAAATTCATAAAATTTAAAGAGGGTTCGGGGTTTTCAGGGGGAAAGGGGAGATTTCGTTTTTATTCCTTAAATAGTGATAGGAGGTATCATTTTTAAAGTTTTTTTGAGTTCTAAAATATTGAAATATCTAATAAATGAGTATTTATACCAGCACAAAAATGCTCTTATAAAGACTAGTTTTTAGGTCTTTATAAGAGAGGATTTTAGTAAGAGCTTCCACTGATTATATAAAAAGTAGTAATGAAGAATCTGCATTTTCTTGGAAAGATGAGATAGTACCCAGATTCCGTTGAAGTAATTTAAGTATAGAATAATTCCATGAACTATTGATCGTTTCTGAAAATTGTGTCGAATTCTTAAAGGGTTTATTTTTAATAGACCGAAAGCAATTGTGTTAGTTGTCTGAACTGTATCGTGCTTGATTCACTTCGAATACTCAGGAAAAATACTCTTCGATAAAGGACGGGGCGTCTAAACTGAATTCATCGACGTCATTTTTAGTTCTTATTTTATTCCTTCCAAGAAATGTAGAAGATATTAGTTACATAAAAAAAGATAAGACCTATTTCCCCATTTTTTAATAGAAAAGTACAGTTCAGGTTGAGGTTAAATCTAAAAAAGATTTGCATAGGAGAATTGCCCGACTCCCTCACTTAATATTAAGTAATTAATATTTTTCAATATTGTAATACAATTTTTTTAGATTTTATACTCGTGTGAAATAAACTACTATAAGTACATTAAAATAAGTAATAACTGACATTGTAGATGATGCGAGAGACCCCCTGTCACGCAGCCAACGTTTCCCTGGTATGGCGAAGTATCCAGTAGAGTGTCTGGGGTCTCAAATTTGTAAAATACACAATACAAATAACTAAATAAATAAGAAGGTTTATACCACTGAATTAAAATTACCATAATATAAAATAACACCATACAATAACATACCATAGTAAGCATTCAAAAGTTTGAAAGAGACACACAACACACTAAGAAAAAAAGGAAATTACAGAACACTATCCCTAACGAGCCACACCACCACACACACAGCTCGTTCATGGGTTAAACCAGTCAATGTTTCTCAATCTTTCAATATTGGAGACCCAATTTTTAATCGTAATTTTTATCGCACGTACCAGAAGAAAAACAGTTACGATCAACCTCTGGTATGGGCGTCCTTCTCAGGATTTTTTATTTTTTAGTGTGATAAACCAATTCTATGCTATTTCTTGTGTTTTTTTTGTTGATTCTTAGGGATCCATGGTGCTACATGACCATCAATTAGTCCTGATCTGAATATTATAACTTTTTCGATATACTCTTACCTCACACTATTGACGTATAAGAAATTTTTTTCCGGATAGTCCCAGTGTGGATGTAGTAATTTATATCGTAAGACCCATACCTAGATTTTTGTTGCGAGAAGGGTGAAACTGTTTTATAGCCATTAAAAAAGATAGCTTTTTAGAAATCGTAAGGTAGGATTTTCCATATTCGTTAATTTGATACATAAAATATCGTTGGTGATACAGGTTTCCAAGTAGGGTCAATCCATATCAAGTGATCCAAAGGTGGTCGCTCGACCATTTTATAATCGAATGATTTTTTGTGTGTTGATTCTTATATCATTAGAGAGTCCAAAACCACAAATTTTAATTTTTTATCTTTATTTGAATTTTTATAGCAGCCATCTATGTTCTACGGAACAGCGATTGTGAGGGTTTACGTTATCTAGCGTTATTCCTAAATGATTTAACTTAAATTCATGGAACAAAAGCCATTTTACTCAAAAAGATACAGGCTTTATGATGGTTGAATCAAATATAAGGGTTATTGAGTCCCAAATAGAATAAATCCCTCTTAAAGTCGAGCTTTAAGATGGTCATTTTTCACTTTTCAAACGCATATTTTTGTTAAAGGAACTATTATTTTTCTATTTTCTTCTTGAGGAATGTGTAGTATACTTCCTAAACTTTACTTTTAAAAAAATTTAACCTCGGTATACGTTTATTTTTAGAGTTATGAACTCTCAAAATCGGATCATTTCAAAAAATTCACCACTTTGACCCTCAATATCTCTGGTGGAACAAAGTTTAAAAATCTGAAATTGTTCCTGGTTAAACCTTTCTAGGGTATAATCCTGTAGTACAAATGCCGTCTTTGGTATTTGCTTACAAGTTGAATTACAGGTCTTCGAAGTTGCCAGAAAAAAGCTCAATTTAACGGTTTGAAAAGAGCAATTTTAGTTTGAAGGCTCACCACTTTATTAATTACAATTAGGTTTATTTGGTTTTTCATTGCTTTTTTTAAGGTTTTGATTTCTGACAAAAATTTATATGAGTGAGGGATTTGCTTGATTTTATACTTTTTTGATACATTATGGTTTAAAAGCCCCAAACTTCTGATTTTTTAAGTTTAAAAATGTGTTAATTTAAAATTCAATTTTATTTTTGTCAAAACGTCAAAAAAATCACGTTGTCAGAAAACGGGCTTCTATTGGATGGGACATCACAGGGCATGAAAACCATTGTGTTTACTGTTTTCACGTGATCGGAAAACGGGCTTCTATTGGAAGTGACCTCACAGCACATGATTTGTGATTCTAGTGTTTTCGCGCCCAAATAAAAAAGAAAATATCGAACGAACGAACGGAAAAAAATATGTTTTTGTTTTAAAGATTTTTTGTGGTACTCACATAGAACACTGAGTTTCCATAGCTGTTTTCAATTTGCTCTGATTTTGATAACCCATACAGAAATTTAAGTCCCCTCACAGAAAAAAAATAAAAAGCAATGAGAAATAAAATAAACCTAATTGTAATTAATAAAGTGGTGAGCATTTGACCTAAAATTGCACTTTTCAAACCATTAAATTGAGCGTTTTTATGGCAACTTCGAGGAACTGTAACTCGACTTGTAAGCAAATACCAAAGACGTCCTTTGTAAAACAGGATTATACCCTAGAAAGGTTTAACCAGTAACAATTTCAGATTTTTAAACTTTGTTCCACCAGAGATATTGAGGGTCAAAGTGGTGAATTTTTTGAAATGATCCTATTTTGAAAGTTCATAACTCTAAAAATAAACGTATACCGAGGTCAAATTTTTTAAAAGTAAAGTTTAGGAAGTATACTACACAGTCATCAAGAAAAAATAGAAAAATAATAGTTCCTTTAACAAAAATATACGTTTGAAAAGTGAAAAATGACCATCTTAAAGCTCGACTTTTAAGGGGGATGTTTTCTATTTGGGACTCAATACCCCTTATACAGGGTGTATCTGAAATGGTGCAACAAACTTTCAGGGATGATAGTACTCATCAAGACGAACAAGAATCGGTATAGAAAGGGGGTCCCAGACCAAATCCCAGGGAGTTAAAAATGGAGCGACACCCCAAAAAATTATTAAAAAATTCAATTTGTAGAAGAACTACTATTAGTAAAAACTTAATTATGGTCTCAAAAATTGTGGTTTAATATGATCTTTAAAATTATCTCAAAAGTCTTCACTTTAAAATTTGTTTTATTATGAAAAAAGTTAAAAAACACAAAAAATGTGAAAACTCTGCCAAAACCTTATTTTGTATTTCGAAATCCTTTCTTTTGATTTGATAATCTGAAAGATCATAGTTGAAAACCCTTAAGTTCAAAGTTTCACGTAAATAAAATCAATATTGAACGCTTGAGATCCTGTTAAAGTTTGTTTTTTGCGTGCGAAAACAGCTGTTCTGGAAACAACTCTGGAAAACTGCTAGCGCACGCAAAAAACAAACTTTAACAGGATCTCAAGCGTTCAATATTGATTGTATTTACGTGAAACTTTGGACTTAAGGGTTTTGCAACTATGATCTTTCAGATTATGAATTCAAAAGAAAGGATTTCGAAATACAAAATAAGGTTTTGGCAGAGTTTTCACATTTTTTGTGTTTTTTAACTTTTTTCATAATAAAACAAATTTTAAAGTGAAGACTTTTGAGATAATTTTAAAGATCATATTAAACCACAATTTTTGAGACCATAATTAAGTTTTTACTAATAGTAGTTCTTCTACAAATTGAATTTTTTAATAATTTTTTGGGGTGTCGCTCCATTTTTAACTCCCTGGGATTTGGTCTGGGACCCCCTTTCTATACCGATTCTTGTTCGTCTTGATGAGTACTATCATCCCTGAAAGTTTGTTGCACCATTTCAGATACACCCTGTATTTGATTCAACCATCATAAACCCTGTATCTTTCCAAGTTAAATGGATTTTGTTCCATGAATTTAAGTTAAACCATTTAGGAATAACGCTAGTTAACGTAAACCCTTACAATCGCTGTTTCGTAGAACATCGATGGCTGCTATAAAAATTCAAATAAAGATAAAAAACTAAAATTTGTGGTTTTGGACTCTCTAATGATATAAGAATCAACACACAAAAAATCATTCGATTATAAAATGGTCGAGCGACCAAATTTACTTTTTCTGGATCACTTGATATGGATTGACCCAGTACAGAAAGGGAATCTGGGGCTCCCCTAAAAAAATGTTGGAAATTTGACCCTTAAAAACTGTGTTTTAACTTGTTTTTTCTCCACATTATATGCAAATTTTATGAGGGTCTCAGACCTTGACTCACGCCGCGCCGGGTCAAATTTCGAAAAACTTTAGAGGGATTCCCCCCAAACCCCCATTTTGTGCTTGAAACTATTAGGTACATATTAAATTTTTTTCAATATTAAGTTCATTAAAATGCAATCCTACCTGAAAAAGATTTTAAAAATTGGCATTGAATCTATTAAATATTCAAGGGAGAAGGCTTGGGAGTAATTTTATGTTGTATCCTCTGCCTGATAACAGCTTTATTTTTCTCGAAACAAATTTCGATACTTACGTATAACGCAATCTACCTATGCCGCTGAATCTGAAATCCGAATTCACCAAAAATTGGCTTTAAAGCCAATATTAGAAGTCGATGAAGAACGGAAGTTATTGCCAGATGCAGTTTCCCAAAAACGAGGCTACCAAATAGACAAGTTTTTTTTGTTATTTAAAATAACCCTTATACAAAGTTATATACAAAACCATGGAAATGATATTATTAGAAAATGGGATCTGCTAAAGATGCGATCTCTTTTTTCAATTTTAATGGATTAAAAAAGTTTAGTCTTTTAAAAAAAACAATTTTTGATTAAATTTTTATTTATTATAATTTTTAATTAGGTATATTATTATTTATTGTAATTTTTAGTGTAGAATTTCTGTGGCTTATTAAATTTAATATTGAATTTAATTGTTTGATAAATAAAGTTTTGATATTCCGATGTTTGCAACGTCTAGTGTTCTCTTTGGCTACGTTTTCAGATGAGAGACGGATTTAACGGGCTTTGGCAATATTTTCAAACATAGCGGCACGGTTGACGGCATAGTACGTAAGTACCCAAATTTCTATATACGCCACTGGTTGAGCCACCTCCAGACGAATCAAAAGTAGGCCCGAACCACGTCGCTCCCCTAACAGAGAGCTGCGGGACCTACCTGTTGGAGGGCCGGGGTGTAGGATTCCGGCCAAAGTGTTGGATCTAACACAGACGATTAGATCGCGCATTTCAGGACCTCAAGTTACTTTTCGGCATGCACGCCTTATCTGGAGAGGCAAAGGGCCTGACCGGCAGGGCATTCATCCGGCCGTGCCATTCCTCGCGACGGTTCGTTGCCGGACCAAAAAGAGCGAACCGCTAATCGACGCTAAATGCCGGACCGAGCATTCCTGCCGACACAAGGCGGCTCTGTCTGCGGCACCCGTTCAGGACAGTTTGCTCTCTAATACTCCATGAACGCTGCTCCCTGTACGGCTTAATTAATGTTGGCGTTGAGCTCCCGACGGAAAGTCGGAATCGAAGGTAACAAAGGGGGGTTGTTCAGGGAAGACTTATCGTCACCGCAGCGCAAAAAACAGCCCTGAGTTATGGAACGTAGTACGTTCTCAGAAAGCCTCGTGAGCCAAGGTGCTTGGGTTGGTGAAAACCTTATGTGGGAATCGGGTCTAGAATGGGTTAGTGTTAAGCGAGTTGCATTTTCCTAGATGGAGTGATGCAGTTGAGTCTTGTCAACTATCAAATAATTTCTGAAGGATTTTTCATAATTTAGAGATGATGAAAGTGCGAGCTGGATTTGGTAAGGGGAGTGAGGGTGATTTTTTATGAGGGAAATGCGAAATTATGCCTGAATGGTGATAAAACCTCATGTCCTCGAAAACATCTTCAGTTAAGTGTGTTCCAATCGTAACTGATAGCTAAGCATGACACAGAGCCCGGACTAAAAAGAAAATTTAGCCCATTGTTTTAAGTCCAAAAGAGTGTTTCTACTTATGCGTTTGGTTTCGGTGGGGCAATCTGGTGAGGATCCAAAAGTACCTCCTATATGGCAACGTAATGCCTGCACACATGGGTGGATTTATGGAGAATCTTTTGGAGAAAATTCCTCTAAGAAGAAAATTCCACTGTGTTTCCTAATCCATCAGGGACAGCTTGCCCCACCAAGGTTTCCAGAGTGCCCCCCTCCAGGGTCCACCACATAAATCTGCTAAAGCTTGCACATCCACTTTTGGATTTGGTTTTGGTTATTGACAGAATGGAATGATGTCATTTTTGTCTGCCTGTAATTTGTCATTTAGTAAATTTGGATTTTAACGAAACGTTAAAGTGGAAATTTATCTTCAATTTGACCTCCACATTACCTAACTACTCTATATTGGAGAAAACACGATTCCTTTCACTCTACAGTACACTTTCTCCTAACAGTTTCACGGAAAAGCTATCTCCAATTCTATAACATGATAAGACCTTTTACATCATGTGCCTCCGAAAAACATCTCGTCCTCTTTATTTTGTACAGTAAACCTTTTGACCTAATTTTTACTTTTACGATACAATTTGATTTTTTGCATTTCTATGAAACATACATACCTGTTTGTTGACAGTGGCCTTCCATAAATTAAAAATTTTAACCTAAGGAACATATAAAAATTATTTAAAAAAAATAGACCGGCTTAATGAATTATGCAACTGTATGATTTAATTTATCATCTCTTGCACTCACTTTTAAAGTTGAAATTATTTCTTTTCTAGTCCATATAAAGAATTAGATTTTTGACTAGGTTTTTGAAACACCCTGTGTTATCATTACAGGAAAATATATGAGTGGCTGAGTGGGGGCATATCCTTTTCCATAGGCATTTCCTTTTAAGAGTGACGTGCAAAGAAAACCGGTATATAAAATTGCAATTAAACCATTTATGTGGTTCATAGCCTTTTTAAATAGACACTACAGGATTATTACACTACACCTTAGACTTGATAACAGTGGCGACTCGTGGGTAGTTCAAATGGGGGTTCACAATTATTAAATTAAAAAAAAAACAATTAAGTAACAACCTTAAAGTTAAGTACCAAATATTATTATTGTTACTAACATTAATGTTACAAAAATAAATGCCGTACTTCAAACAAGAAGTACGTTCCATTTAGCTATAAATAAAGGTAAAAAAATAAGAACCTTTTAATTTATTTGCATACACAAGAATACCAATTTACCATTGAAATCTAGTTCAAATATAGTTTTGAAATCTGGTTTGTCGCTCCAATTGTACTTTGCATCAAAGTATTTTTCCAATGGTAATTAAAGTGAAATTGTTATAAAATAAATTCCTTTAACAACCGTCTAAAACACACAAACGTGGGAAATGAAAAAATTAACGGCAAGTAAAGCTAAACCGAAGGAATACAAGCAGCGGTACGCTTGAAGTGTGCTCTCGGGAAACAGAACGGCCGAGCAAGGAAGAATTTTTTCTCCAAGCAAGCTCGACGTTGACTTTCCCGCCTGACTTTTTCTCGGTCGCATGTGTTATTGAAGGCAAGAAATGCGTAAAATTCGAATTTTTGTAATACAATTATTTTAATTATTTCAAAAATTAGTAACCACACAGAATACGATAATAAATACGATGACAATGAATTAATGTGCACACTACGCATATATTTTACAAAAGCATTTTTTATACGCCGAATTTTATAAAATTTCTTTACAGGAGCAGGGTTGTCTTATCTGCATTTTTTGTGACTCTTTATTATTTTGCTTTCAGTTGATTAAATTATTGTCATGTTATTCCAACAACTACAAAGTAGAAATTATACTGATCACGAATTAAAATATCTCACGCGAGCCAGTTCTATTACCCACCCATCATGGTTCCAAATATTACCACTGCTTATTTGCCGTCGGAGAACAAGAACGTATTTAACTCTCTCCTTACTAGAACGACATTATCGTAATTTAAACCTCATCACTGGAAACCCCACATAGGAAATCATTAAATTAATATCAAATAATATATTGGTGACTAAAACAAAACAAATTTATAAGCTGTTACATTTAGCTAAATTTAGTAAATGTTGCACCACTTTTTTTTTGCTTTTTTTCAAATAAATTTACTGAACTATAGCAAACTAGCAATAGTAGCTACCTTCAATCGCATATTTCGTGACTTTAATAAAAAACACTACTATCTCCGTTCGGAAATCCAAATCCTTGGATCTGCGTTTCAGTCCTAGACCGCTCAAGATTGTTATTGAATCCTGGAACATTTGGAGAAACAATAACTGACAATACCAATTAATCATCAATTAAATGCGGTTACCTCTTGTAACTTAGAGTTCCTTTTGGTCATCCTGGTAAAATCTATTTTTAGAAAGAGATATCTAGTTTAATGGAAACATCAGGATCAGTGCGATGAGTAGGTATACTAAGGGAAAAGCTATACGCTCATAATTACAAAAGTATTTGAGTAATTAAAGACACGTTTCAATAATGTTGAATTTGCTTTTGCGAAATTCTTAAATTCTTTTAATTTTTATAAGTTACTAGCTGATATGCCCGGCTTTGCACCGGTGAAGTTATAGCTTTTTATTCTTTAACATTTTTAATACTTTCTATAGGGTCACTTCGGGTAAGTGGGGTCCCTTTTTGGCCTAGTGCATATTTGTAGCTCCATAGAAAAATTTTGAACCGTTTAAATGTGAACTTTAATCGTGTACACAAAGAAATTTTTCGTAAGCACTTCTTTTATCTTGCCCCCAAACTATATAATAGTCTACCTTACAATCATCAAAGTATTCCATATGTTACCACTTTTAAACGATCACTACATAATTTTTTAAATGAAATAGATAACTTAGATGTATTTTTTTCATTATAGAGAAGCATTAGTAATTATATAACGCCTTGCTGTGCCTGTTTTACTTTGTATGTTTTATGTTATTGATTTATTTTTTTATGCTTTGTGTAATATAATGTTTTTTAATAATTTAATTGTTGTTCCATATTATTTATATTATACTCATTTTTTACTGTCACCTAAACAAGATATTTTTCTTCTTGGTGACAAATAAATTTTTCTCTTAAACTTTGTATTAAACCTGAAATGTAAATAAAGATTATTATTATTATTATTATTATTATTATTATTATTATTATTATTATTATTATTATTATTATTATTATTATTATTATTATTATTATTATTATTATTATTACTTATTGACTTAGGGTCACTTGGGGTAAGTGGGACCCCTTTTTGGCCTAGTACATTTTTGGAGCTTTATAGAAAAAATTTGAAAGGGTTTATTTTGTACTTGTTGACTAATTTCGTTAGAGAGTCTATCGATAAACAAAAATTCATCAGTAGTTTCTAAAATAAAGCTTTACATTTTTCTTAACTGGTCTTTTTATCAAAAATGAGATGGGTGACCCACTTAGCCCAAGAGATGGGGTAAGTGGGTCACCCCCTCTTTATTTATATTTAAAGCAAGCAAAACTTAAAAGGAAGTAAGTGGGTTTTACTTGATAAAGTACAGAAAATTTCAATATAAAATATTTTACTGTAACTGTATCCATGTTTGAGAAATCTACTCACATTACGATCAGTATGACATGGTAAGAATAGAATTAAAAACAAAATAAGTATTTTGAAGAATTTTTTGAAAGGCCAAAGGGATATGTTTTACTTTTAACATATAAAAGTGTTGAAAAACATATAAAGGTTGATTAAGATTTATTTTGGCACATTAGTTAACATTTCACGATAAAAAAGAAATCGGACACACTAAATGAGAATGAACACTATTGATAAGACATTTCACTTTACTCACCATTACTTAAATTAAAACGCAAAATTGATATAAAATGTAGATAACATTATTTATATATTCTTTTAACTTTAAATTGGTGAGTAAAAGGTCTTGCTACTCGAAATTTTCTGAATATGCTGCGCGAAAATTGCTGCTATAACCCCCTTAAATACGCCTGTCTTCTGTAATATTTCCTATATCATATGGGATCCTCTATAGAACCACCATCATCATAATAAGGGATCTTACTTACTCCATAAAGAGGGGTCCCACTTACCCCAACAGGCTATAACTACGGGGTAAGTGGGACACTTCTAAATTAAAAATATTGTAAAAATTTAAATTGCAGTATGTATTTAAAGTTCAGTATGTAAAGAAATTTCTTGAACATAATTAAGTTTGAGGGGGTGACCCACTTACCCCAGTGATCCACCTACCATAAGCGACCCTACCTTATTTAATTGGTTGAATTGTACTAAAATCCATCCAGGTCTCAAATAATATAACTTTTGAAAAATTTCTACATTTACGACGATTCCCATAAAAAATAAAAAACATCTCCCAAATATTACTTAAAATATGTTAATTTAGATTCCTTGATTAATCATATCTTCATTAATTTAATTAACTTTTTAGGTGAAGTTATTCATTAATTAAAGCGTATTCCATTTTGTAATTCAAGAAAAAAATCAATATTTTCTAGTTTAAAAACGGCCTTTAAAATTTTCAATTAATAGTTTTTGATTTTTCAACGTCAACCAACTTTATTAAAAGCTATAATTTGGAAAGATAACACCGGCACACAAAAAATAAAAAGTGGAATGAACTTGGGACCAGACCTACCTACCCACATGGAAATCGACCCGCTGAATCTGAATTTCAAGTCCGTTTGGCCTTGTCACCCTCCAGTTTTGAGTAAAATGCAAAAAACCTCAAAAAAGGCCAAAAATTGCAAAAAACTGCAGTCACAGCAATAGAAAAATTTTTGTGGACCCGGATCACGTATGATTTTTGTGTATTCCGAATAACTGAATCTAAATCTAAAAGTTAATTAGCCCGGTGAACCGTCCAAATTAAAAAAAAAACGAAATGAACCATGAAAAAATGAAAATGAACCATGAAATTAGTCACCAGTTGAAGATTATGAGAAAAGTTTGTAAGTATGCCAATTAACCATACTTACAAACTTTTTTACAAACTAATTAACTTTTAGATTTAGATTCAGTTATTCGGAATACACAAAAATCATACGTGATCCGGGTTTACAAAAATTTTTCTATTGCTGTGACTGCCGTTTTTTGCAATTTTTGGCCTTTTTTTGAGGTTTTTTGCATTTTACTCAAAACTGGAGGGTGACCGGGCCAAACGGACTTGAAATTCAGATTCAGCGGGTCGATTTCCATGTGGGTAGGTAGGTCTGGTCCCAAGTTCATTCCACTTTTTATTTTTTGTGTGCCAGTGTAATCTTTGGATTTTGCATCCTCATTTCCATGGAGACTATTTTTAACAATAATATTATTCCATGAAACATTTTATTTTAATAATAGACTCTCAAATGAAATTATTTTGATATATATTCACCAGTTTAAAAAAATTAAATTTCGTTAAAATAGATTTTAAGATAGATACATAGTTTTAATTAGACAAATATAACTAGTTTTTTCTTTTAAAAACGTTTTGTTTTTCATTATGTATTCTTAGTAATATTGGCGTGAACATACCTCTTCTTGAGGAGAAATAAAGCTATTTCAGCGAAATGACCATAGGAAGGGTCAATAGAGGGTCAAGATGTCATTTAAATTTTCTAAGCATATCTTAGGTTTTTCTTTTAGTTTTTTTCCGTATGTATACAAAGTTTGGTGCAGATCTGAAGAAAACTGTAGATTTGTATAAAAGACACACACACACATATACTCACATTGAGTTTTATTATATTAGATCGTGTGTTGATAATTTTTCTTTCATATTTGCATTATAAATTAAACTATAGCTGGGTTCAAGCTTTATACTATGTACTAATGACTTTCATATTAATTTGTATTCCGTGATTCGTAATTTCTGTGAGGTTCTCCTTTTTACCTCGAGCACTCATCCTCCCGAAATTTCTTCCCCTATCCTTTCGAATCAATCGAGTACTTGTAAACTGTTCTTCGAAAATTAAGTGAGATAAACTGAAACTCAATGCTGCTAGGAATACTGGCATTAGTCCTTTGAATTCAAGATGACCTACCCTCAAAACTAATTTTTCAAATTTAGTCCCACTTCAAAACGGCGTCCCAACAAAAGTTCTTTTAAAAATAGATGGCATATGAAGCGACTTATTTCATCGCAAAACCAAAAAGAGTTTTCAAATAGATAATAGACTCCATTTTTCCACTGTAGGCCTATTGAAATTCCCAGAAGGGAAAGCAGAGCCTTATGGAACGTTCCTGAGGGCCTGAATCGAGCGAACCAAAGATTAATCGAGAAATTGGCTGTAAAGACGTTTTTAACGTCGACGGTGCTTAGATTTGCCAAAATAGAGGAGCTCGTTTGGCGGCTCGCCTTTCAACCCCCAAAACAAAAAATGCCCGAATATTTCGTCTATATAAACCTCGGATTAACGATAAGTCAGCGGTAACCCGATATTTTGAGCGTGCCCCATTGAGAATGGCAGCTAAATACAGCGCTTCGTAAAGGTCGTGTCATGTTGATCTATGCTGTGTGAGCTCGTCTTTCTGCGAAAAGTGGTAAGAGGTTTTTTTGGCCGATGGTTTCGTGTGACCTGTTCTTCATCCACTATACTCGCCATGAGAGCATTTTTTAGACTTTAAAAACTATATGGTTGTATCGGATGGATGTAGAAGAATGTAACTAACGCCAAAAATACCTTTTCCATAGTCCTTTAAGAAATAATTTTAGTACGATCTGTAGAGCATGATGCCAATTTAGGTATCGTACTACAGGGAAAAACGAAAAAAAAACTTGTATAGAAAAGCTTTGGGGGGGAACTAAAACTCTGAAAAGGGAAATGCAAAGCCAAATGATAGCTTCGCATATTTTTCACAAAACCTTTCTTCTTCGTTTATGAATTACCGTCACCGTGGCAAGACGTCAACAGTTTTTCTCCTTACGGCGGCGGTTTGACTATATTGGGTGAAAATAAATTCATTCTTTTTTTCAACAGGTATTATTAAATTCTAGCCAGAGATCAAGATCATGCTGCATCTGAGAAACATCTATCCCCCACTAAGTGCTGCTGCCTGGCATTTGTTCATTCAAATAATTCTTTATAAATATCCCAATTTTAAAGTATGGTACTACATTTATTCTTATTAACACCACAAATTCTTTAAGTTTCAATATTATTAGTGAGATATTAGATATACCATATTTTGAAAAAAAATGAAAAACTGCTTGGAAATAAAATATTAACCAACTTAACCACATTCTTGGATTTGAATTATTCCAAGATTTAGAGATAAACTACTCTTAATATGTCAATACACACTACACAGATACATACCCAAAAACTAAGCCAAATATTTTTACACTACTTAAGAGTATTTTATTCGTTTTAGATGAGTTCCCGACCGTATTTTTTTTAACTTAATCCCCCATCCCTGGTAGTCTGACCTCACAAAAATTCTACTTGACACTAAAATAGAGTTGTAACCAACACCTCCAGTCCTGCTACCGTTCGTGAGAAGGGGACTACCCAAAAAGCAAAAAAAAACTTTGTGAGGGGTAATCCAATCCCCTCACACCCACCCATCTCACCGCTTCCGCTGATGCCCTCCCGCGCGTGCACGCAAAAAACTGCGTGCGTTTGAAATTCCTGCGGTGCTTTGGGGTTAACCCCCGCATGCATGTCTCGCATGCCGAGCACAATCGGTCCGTCACGGGGTAACGCCGTCCCTCGCCCGCAATAACTCATGCCCGGGGAATACGGTGAATCTGTCATCTTAACGACTGCAAAGTGGGATCAGATGAAATAACTCAGATAATGGGAACGGGATGCCGATGCCCAGGCCCGTAGCCAGGAATTTCCCTTTGGTGGGGCACCCACTTTTTCAGGGGGGGCAAGGGGGTTTTCAGTTTTCAGGAGGTATCATAGGCGTAATTTCAACTGTTTGACTATGGGACAAAACCCATAAGACCCTCAGGCCTAAGGAGCTGTTACAAGACTTTTGTTTCGGGAGGAGTTAGGTCCTAAATTTTTCTAGTTTTCCCTTTTCTGTTTTCTTAAGTTTTCCTTTTTTATATTTTAGAAATTTGAAGCTTAAAGTAGTTTTAGCTCATTTCTAGATCCTTTGGGGGTAAAGTATAGAAAGAACTGCTCCATGTAAGCTAGTGGCAGATCCAGGATTTGGTTTTGGGGGGGCTTAGAATTTTCATAATCCAATTGAATCTTCTTGTTAATGGTAATACGGAAAAGTTAGTGAATTATCCTACTCAAACCACTAAAAGGGGGGGTCTTCCCCCAGAAAATTTTCGGAAATTTAAGTCAAAAACCCCACTTTTTCAACTTGTTTTGGTACGCCTCATCCGAATTTCGGATATAGATTTTTTGCGTTTTGACAAACTTAGTAAAATATTAGACGTTTTTTTTGGGGGGGGCTTCATCCCGAAATCCCCCCCGTTGATCCGCCACTGCCCCAGAATTGAAAAGGAAAAATCGAGTTTGATCACTCCTTGTTAATCTTTAAATAGACGTAATTTTATAAAGGGTGTCAACCTGACCTCCCTTTTCTGACAGTGCTAGGGTATATAGAAGTTTATTTCAAAAGGGGCCTAAAAATATTAGTCAGCCCCTCCAATGCATATTTAATAGATTTAATGCAGTTGTTATACATTTTGGAGTTGAATTTTTTGTCTAAGACAACTTCATTAATTCGTGTGATCTGTTCTTATATTAATATAAGAACAGTTTTGTTTGTAATAATGGGGGGATACAAGTATCAAAGGGGGGTCTGGGGTTCCTCTCCCAGAAAAATTTTGAAAATTTGACCCTAGAAAACTGGGTTTTAACTTAGCTAGAAGGAAATAAAGAAGAAAGGGGCAGCTGCCCCCATGGCTGTGCTTGTGGATAAAATTTGTGAAAATTTTCTAGGGGGGGGCAAATGAAGATGTCAGGGGGGCTCAGCCCCCCCTAGCCCCCCCGTAGCTACGGGCCTGCCGATGCCGATGCTCTCCGCAAATCATAGGGAAAAGAGGGGGCATTCAAATTGATCGCACTTTTGTTTGCTCCTGGATGGATAGAGAAGGTGAGATTGTCAGGGCGTTGTGCTGGTCTTTTAGGGGGTTGTGTTGTGTAGTGGCGACCTCATCTTGTGTTGGTTTTTGAAGCGGAGTGGTAAGAGGAAGATTGGAGGAGAGAGAGAATGTGAGGATTTGGGTGAGAAAGAGTTAGAAAGAAAGGAAGAATGAGGGAAGTAGTAGACTAAAATGCAGAAGGTAGGGAAATGAGGGAATGATTGGAGAAAAGAGAGAGAATGTGAGTATTTGAAAGAGAAAGAAAGGGATAATGAGAGAAATAGACCAATGAATGGGAATTTGAGAGAAAGATAGGAAGAGAGAATGTGAGAAATTTAATCTAAAAGAGTGAAAAAAAAGAAAGGAAGAATAAAAAAATGGACTGAAATGATGAAAGCAGGAACTGAGAGGAAGATTGAAAGAAAGAGAATGTGAAAATTTGTGAAAGACTGAATGGGAAAAATTGATAAATAAAGATAAGTCAGAATCGGAGAGGTAGAAAAGGAAAGTGGGAGTATAGCAGAGGTTAAGAGTTTTAACAGGTTTGTTTACATTTTGTTTTGAAGATTGGACAATATTTATTTGATACAAGGAATGCGTATGAGCGAGAGAAATAGATTGGGAGATATTGAATATATATGAAGGGATACATAGAGTGAAAAAGACGAAGTGAGGGAAAGAGGATGAGAATAAGTGGAGGTGTCAAAGAGAGAAATAATAAGAGAAAGGGAATATAACTTGTATTGAAGGAAATACGCGTGAGACACTCTAGCAGTAATGATCACTTAGAATCAAAAGTGTTTTGATTGTATTGCAATTATTTTGTGTTTGAAAAAGTGTTGTAAAATTATTACTAAAACTTACAGGGACAGACAATGTGTTCTTTTGGTCTAATTATAAGAACACTTTCAGATTCTTAACATACTATTTTACAACTCTATTTTGAGACCTTATTTTTGAACAGAACATATGTCTAACAATTTTCAAACGAATACAGAACACTATATCACAATAAGGTGTTAAAGTGTTAAGTTAATCTTAAAACACAACAAAGTGTCGCTAATTTGAGGACAAAAAAGTGTTCTTAAATGTGTTTTTTTTGCGTATAGAGCATTTGCAGCGAAGAGGATGATGGAGAGAGGATTAGACAGAGTAATCCCAATGTTTTCGGAAACACACCATCCTGTGATTTAACTTCCCTCCTGTTGACAACGAGGTCAAGCCCAGAAGCCCCTCCGCTGACAGCCTCATCCGATGCTCCCTTGTAGAGGAGAAGAGTACCCTGTAAGTACTTGACAGATAGATACATTTGTGAGAGCAAAAGGAAGTGGCCCTCACTCAACGAACTGAGGGCGTTGAAAAAAGTGCCAGCGGGGGCTAGAAGCGGGGGTGGGGTTCCAAATCGTTCCGTTCGAATCTCGGAAAGACAAGACCGGTTATTCCCTTCAACAACTTGTCATCGATTTTCTTCTCTATACGTTTTGAATTGAAATAGATTTCTCCAGAGAGATGCTCCGGCCATCTGTTTGGTGCATTAACATGTGCGACCGGCTCGGGGGGAGTGGAAATCGGGCCTCTGAAAAGATGTATTCCGCAAAAAGTTAGGCTATTTGTTCTGTCTTTACGCCTTTAATCTTGGGGCTCTGACGTGAGTTATAGGATAAGTTAGGGAGAAACTTATCTCGGTTTTTCTTGGATGTCGTCTTGCAATATCTGTGTCATCGGAAAGAGGGCTTTATGGACTTGGCACTCAAGGTTTTCTCATATTTCTCTTAATATCTTGGCATCTAATGTAGAAAGTAGAATAAAGATATTATTTTATAATATAGTTGACTTTCTTTCTTCTTATCTTTTATTTATCTCTATAAGAATAATTTTCTAATTTTTCTTTTTCATCCTCTATTTCTTTGAAACATTATAATAATCTTTAATTAATCCTACTCAAATTCTTTCCATTGTGTTCCCTCCATTTCCATTTTATACAGTATGTCTCTCTCTCTTGCTCTCTCTCAACTTTATAAACTTTATATAATTAACTTTTTCTCTCTCTAAATAGATTTCCAATTTAAAATTAAACAGGTTCAAAATCTAAGTGTTGAAAATTAAAAGGAAAACTTGATAGAATTTTTTTTTCATTTATCATAAAATTTTTATTGCAAATTCAACACTGTGAAAAATTGAAAAATCTAAAAAAAAATGTAAAATATAATGAAAAGGAGTGATTAAGTCACACACAATTCAACGAATTTAAATCCTCTAATGCATAGGGTAGGTGGGGGTAAAAACCCGCACGGGGCAAAACCACGCACCGCGATTTTTAATTGTTAATGATCGATTCAAAAGTTGAAAACCAGGTGGTTGGTTTGTCTTATTATGACCTATTGTTCTACGAAAGTTCGTACCCCACAGTCACTCATGAGTTTAAATAATGCTGTAAGTTTGTTTTTCATCATTGGGGCAAATCTACGCAGCTTAAAAAGCTCAAAAATTCGTCCCAAAAGGAAAACGGGACTACTTGATCTCTAAAGAGGTTAATAAAGGTGTCCGAGATGCCAACCCTCTACCTGAAACCATCCTTTCTCCCTTTTGAAAGATATCTTAGCAATCTAAAATGAATTGCTACACCAGGTTGACAATTTTCATTAAAACTGATGATATTTATATTTAATGTTGTTGGTTGGCTTAGAAATATTAAACCAACATTAAGAGCATTATTTTTAGTGTTTTTATATTTAAAAATTCTGTTTATCCATGTTTTTTTTCACTTGGGCGCCAAGATTTGAAAGTGCGGGTCTTTGCCCCATTTTGCGAGGCAAAGTCCCGCGATTTTTGTTTCTACTAAATTGTAAATTTCTCCTAAAATACCATCGATAAGAACTTAAAATTGGATTGGTTTTGTAGGTAGCATCACAATCTAACATCTCCAATTGAAATTTCGGGATTATCTACCCCCTTTCGATGACAATGTTAAAAACACTTAAAATTGCGTGGCTTTGCCCCCACCTACCCTATAGTTCAGTCATCCATTGAATTGGCGATACCTTCTCAACGCTTAACGGGGGTAGTTATTTTTCCTGTTAATACTCACAAGTAGAGCAAAGATTAAAGATACTTTTTAGTCCGAAAATTCCATTATTTGTTCTATACCCCCTTTTTAAACTAACGACATAATTAAGGTAAATGTGGGTATAGTGGACACTGTACCAATAGTGGCCACATAGCTGATTAATTTTAAGTAAAACGAGTTAGAGGCATCGAACAGCGTCAAAATTCATAGGCACAGTAGATTGTGCAATCAGGTAAGCTGATAAATTACCACCGATACCACAGATCAGCATTGGAAGGATATTTAAATATTTGAAAATAACAACATCGGCCGAGTGACTGAAATTTGATTTTGCTTATTGAATCGCGTAAGGAAACGGGTAAGTCGGAACTAATTTTTTCGTATTTATTACCGCTTGATTGACTTTTAAATTTATATCAAGATAAATAAGAGTGTATAAAATAAAACTGAATAAAATTTATTTGAAAATGTTGACTTTACGAGGATTTATGGGGGTGTCCACTTTACCAACACATAATCTTAGATTTTCCAATAGTGGCCACCGCAATGGCTTCTAATAGAAACATAAATAATACTTAATTTGAATCAGTTTTTCTTCATAAACTGTTGATTGGGCTTTAAAATGAGTGCTGTATGAATGTGGTTTCATTCTGGCTTCAGGAACCAAGGTTTCTAAAACATTGAATTACATGCTAAATTCCTCTCAAATAAGCTACAGCGTAGACTTTTTTTTTTAAATAAATCTAATTTGATTGAATCTAAAATTCATTTCGTTGGGAAGGAAGATTTAATTAGAACTAGACGACTATACCAAGAAAACCCCCTCAATTTCATGCATAAACCCCTCATATAGGCAGAAAAAGACAGGTGTCCACTATTGATGCAAGAGGTGTCCACCATAGAAGCAACAGCTTCATCTATGTGGCCACTATAGATGCAATTTGGAGTACTTTTAAAAAATGAATTAAAAATACTTTGCCCAATCTAATTAAAGTTTTTAATGGTAAAATCGAAAGAAGAAGATCCAATTAACCTAAAAATAGGATGATAACCGTTTCGAAGCAAATGGATTGGTATTTATTAAGAATTTAAGCAAAAATTTTCCTTAAAGTGTCCACTATACCCACATTTACCTTAGTCGTTTGAATTATTTTCTTTTCCTTCTAGATTTTTTAAACTCTTCTTATTCTCTATCAGTTATCTTCTTATTCTTATTCTCCTTATTCTTATTCTGCATACCTATATCTCTTTCATTTCAAATCAAAATGCAATGAGGGGTTCAGAGAACATAATAAATCTATCTTATATACGTAAACGACTTACTAAGAAACTTCTGAGAACCTAACAAATGCGTTAAGGGAAGACGTTTTTCATCCTAAAGAAACCCCCTCCATTTCTTAAAAGAAAAACATCCAATTCATCACCACATCATCTCTTAACCTTGAAATCACTCATTCCCATACCAATCATCACTTCTCAAACATTTCGCACCTTGCTTAATTACCCCGACAATAGAGAGCCAAGCTTAATTTACCCCACACGATACAAAGCAAGAGACTTTTCCAAGAACGAGCCCCCTCTCCCCCAAGTGAACCGGAAGAGTTCATCCATCAGGGAAGGGGTCATCTCTGGAGCACGGGGGTGATGAGAGGTGGGCAGGGACGAGTGTCTTCGAGTCAAGTTTTGGGGGAGGTCTTCCGTTATTGGCGAGTAAATTATGGACCAGGGTACTCGCCTATGCCAAAATGTAAGGTAATTTGTTCTTGGGGTGTATGGCTGAGCGTTGAGTGAGTTTTGTTTTGAACTGGAAAGGGGCTTTTGAACTGTGGGAGGCGGATATCCCCACCTCAGCGATCGTTGGGATTCCCCTCTGTTACGGTGGGGATGCTCTTTTCCGGTTTGAAACTGAAAGTTTTGAGTGGTCTTTGAAATCTTTAGAGTTCTTATTATGTGGTCTAAGAAAACGGAGTATTAACTGGACTGTATCAACTCCTTCTCTTCGTCATTTTCCTGTTCTTGTTATTAACCCATTTCCAAGAAAAAAATAAGATTTTAGTATAAAAAAATGATTAAAGATATAAAAGCTACATATAATATGTTCCCTTGCTTTTTTTTCTAGATGGAAGAGTGCAGGTTAGATTCTGTCTAAGGCGTTTTGTTTTTTTTATTTATGTCTAATTTCATGGTTAAATAAGCCTTATAAAAACTATAACACCACTTGCTACGAATTGAAAATGTATATGTGGGTTGTGCGTGTATGTGTGTAAATACTTTTGGATTACAAAATAATGCACATTAATTTTGTTTCAAGTGTTCAAAACATCTCAATCCACTACTTACCGAATATAAACTCTAAAGCAGGCTTGTTTAAAGTGCGGCCCAAACACAAATTATGAAAATAATTAAATTTACAGATTTTTCTTTAAAAATCAAATCTTTCAAAATATGATGCATTAGTTTTTGATTTAATTCAAGAGTTTAAAAGTAGATTTCAAGATTTTTTAAAACATGAAGAGTATTTTAACATGTTTTCTACCCCATTTTCTCTAGATATAAATAAACTACCATCAAATCTTCAAATAGAATGGATTGAACTGCAAAGTGACATTCAACTCAAAGAAAAATTTGGGAATGTTTCTTTACTGGAGTTTTACAAGGATTACCTACCCCGCGATAAATATCCTAACTTTCACAATCATACCTTATTAATGTCTTCAGTTTTGGCACCGACAAACATCTTGAAAATGCTTTACGAAATGCAACCTCGTCTTTTGAACCTGATATCGATTTTCTTGTTCAACAAAAACAAATTCATCCATCATCCATCTCATTTTTTCCATCTTTATAAAATCCAAACTAAATGAAACGAAACTTTCACAAATTTAAAATAAATATGTACCTGTACTTATCTAATTCCCAATAAAAAGATTTATAATAAGAAAGAGTGAATTTATTTTAATAAAACTAATGGTTGATTTTTATTTCAATATGTTGAAAAAATATTGTGTGTGCGGCCCAGAAATTTCTTTTTTTTTGCAATGTGGCTCTCAAATGGTCATAGTTTAGACACCCATGCTCTAAAGCAGTGGTCCCCAACCTTTTTACCACCACGGACCGGTCAACGTTTGATAATTTTACCGTGGCCCACTGGGGGGGCGTTGATTGTTTACATTCTAGCTAAATTATTTTGATTTCTTAATTTTAATTTTATTTTATGTAAACATGCTTTCAAAATAAAATACAGTTTAACCAAAAAATAAATATAAAGTGATTTATAGTTAATTTCATTTATTAATTTGGAGTATAAACCTAGGAATTTAAATTAATTTTCAATGAAATGGTCGGCCTGCGGCCCGGTACCATTTGATCCACGGACCGGCACCGGTCCGCGGACCGGGGGTTGGAGACCACTGCTCTAAAGCATCTAATGACGAAGATAAAAAAACTGAAATAGGTAGCATCATAGGCAAATTTATGAAGTAATAATGGGGCAATACCTCACAAATTCTCTAGCATCTTCCCCAGAGTTGTTCTTCGAAAACGGCCCATGGGTTGCATTTTATCAAAATCAATAAAACTGAAAACGTTTACTATATATATATATAAAACTTTAGTTCAAGCAATATTCTTCTCACACATAGGGGATACCGGGGAGGGATGGGACACGGGGTGGGATGGGACACCCTTCAATAAATCTTATAATTAAAAATAAAAATAGTTTTTGAGTGTTCCACCAAGTAAAGCCACCATGGCTTCATACTTGTTGCTGTTTACTATTTTAGTTGCAAGCTCCTACAAGTTTCTGAATGAAAAAGATGGTTTCACTAAAAAGTAAAAGTGAAATTTCTTTTCAAAAACTCAGTTTTATTTCATTCCGTTATTTATTATGAGGGTAAAACAAGGCATGGCACGGGTCAACGAAAACAGAGAGCTTGTTGTTTGAAGACGGTAACAATAAAACTTGCAAAATTTGTTAAACATTTTTCTCAAGTACAATATTAAGGAAAAATTCATAACCGACCCCTGATACACACACCTGTAACAAATTAGTACAAATCACTCGAAATCCGTCACAAACAGCAACCTAACCCCCACTAAACATCCATCTCCGAATCCGCCCTCTTGCATCGTTAAAAATGAAGATCGCAAACGAAGCTCGTCGTGTCAAGATGTGAAGCAGGGAGAGCATGACACGTGGCGGAAAAACTCGACACGACATGTCAGAGGTCAGGGGCTAATGAGGCAATTTGTCCCTGCTAATAAAGCTGCTGGGCTCCCGTGATTTGGAGCAAACCACAATGGAGGCCGAAATATCAAACAATGCTGGGGGCATTTGATTCCCTAAGTAATGCTTTGATTTGTTGAAGAAATGATGGATTAATAACGCACAATATTAGGTATACTCCAACGTCGACCGTGCCGCTTAATTTGGAAACATCGACAAAGCCCGTTAGATAGGTCTCTGATCTGAAAACATCGCCAAAGAGAACACTAGACGTTGCCAATATTGGAATATAAAATTTACTTTATTTATGAAACAATTAAATTCAAAATTAAACTTACTAAGCCACAGAAATGCTAATCAAAAATTAAAATGAATAATAATATATTGAATAATTGTAATTATTTGGGTGGAATAAACTCTTTTATTTCATTAAAACTCTCAACTCTAACGAATTTCGCTATTAGTGGAGACGCATTTGTCGAAAAAAGGGCTCTTGTAAAAATTTCGTGTAAATTTTGTAAACTAATGTTTTTCTGTTAACTTATAGTATAAGGAACTTAAAAAGTTTTGGTGCCAATTTTTTTATTTACATTTAGGTGTAATTAAGCTAATTATAAGATAAAATAATGACTTTTAAGAAATTATGTTTTTTTAACATTACACGTTTGTTTATTGACATAAAAATGTGAAATTTGGAATTTAGAAGGAAGACTTAATAAATACTCAAAATATATTTTGAATTTTTGTTTAAAAATTTTAAATTTTAATTTATTTAAAAAAATAAATTTTTTAATAAAAGTTGGATATTTTATTTTTTGACCTATATTTTTTACATTTTTATATAATTTACTCATATAATAGCTAAAAGCACTTATTGAAAAAAAAATTTAATGTGTTATTGAACCTTATTAGTTGTAAAATTAGTAGTAATTAGGCATTATAGTGAGTTACTTAATGTTAAAAAAAGGATCTTTTAAAAATAATTTGCAAATTTTGTAAACTTATGTTTTTCTGTTAAATTATAGTATAAGGAACTTTAAAATGTTTGGTTTAACTTTTTTTAATTCACATTTAGGTGTAATTAGGTTAATTATAAGATAAAATAATGAATTTTAAGAAATGGGGATTTTTTAACATTATATTTTTATTTATTAACATAAAAATGGGAAATTCGGAATATGGAAGGAAGACTAAATAAATTATTAAAATATTTTTTGAATTTTCATTAAAAAATTTCAATTTAATTAAAATATACACTTTTTAATAAAAATTAGATTTTTTCGTCTGATATTTTTTGCATTCTTTTATCACAGACTATTTATTTAAATGCACCTAAACACTTATTGAAAATTTTTTTGAATGTTATTGAATTTAATTAGTAGTAATTAAGCATTAATTCAATAAAAACTTTCATTAGTTTGGAAATTAACAATTTAAAGTATTCCTTTCGAGAAAATATTGTATATAAGGAATGTAAGTTATTATTTAAATGTTTATAAGTACTTCATATTTTCTTGCATAAAAAGTCTTAATCACCTTTTAATATTTAAAAATAACTTCTCTTTTGTTTTCAAATCCAATCTATTTCAAAACTTTTCTAAAGGCCCTTTTCAAGGTCCACTCTCCATGAAAATCATTAATTTTGCCTATAGTAAATTAATCAATGATTTCACACTAATATAATGAGAATGTTTTAATTCATTTACAGCGTGCAGTTATATAATTAAAATTTTAAGCATCACAGTCTGAGGAGTCACTGTCTGATACATCCACAGTCCATATTAACGAATTTCTACATTTTTCTTCGTCCCCTTCACATTTGCACATTTCCGTACATGGTAGCCTTTCAGTGGTACAGGAACATTTGCCACTTAGGCATTTACTTTTGTCACAATTACAGGATGTGAGTTCTATTACAGCTCCAGGAGCCGGGGGTAAATCTATTATAACTGGAATATAAGAATCGTTTTCTTTTTTCCAACCAAACAATTCAGGTGAAGGAAGGGTTACCACTGGTTCTACATCTTTGGCCGAAACTAGAGCTTGATAATGGGAGCTAAGTACATGCTGTTTAAGAGCGGCCTGAGTTGGAGGTAGGCTCTCTGATTCCGCTTGCAGTCTTTTGAAAAGGTACCAGCGTAGATCCTTTGTATTCTTTATATCTTTGGGGCATCTGTATAAGCTGCATACGTATTCCTCCAGAGCAATGAAGTGTTGATCCAATAAATGTTCTTCTTTTCCGAGTAATATAAAGGCTTAAACAACGTGAGGTTCAACCTCTTTAAAAGCTTTCCGACAGGTTAATTTCCGACAGAGTTGGAAACTGTTCGCTTTCGCTCCTATCCCAGGAGTTATCACACAGGAGTTCGGACCCAAAAGAGGATACCGTCTTAGAGCTAGAATGAACACATCTGTATCTGGTGACAAAATGTGAACTGTGTACCCCAAATTTGAAGCATAAATTGCATGGTATATAACTATTATTGTGTCAGCTTCTTCATGGTTGGTTTCTAAATTGTAATAAATAGTATTGTTATTCGATAGAACCGCTGTTTCTGTAGATACGATTATTTCTTTCTGTAAATCTTGGTGATGATGGAGTATTTTATTGAAAGTTATTCGATAAGGTTTGCTTTAGTTTTAGAATTACAAAGAAAGTTAGAGAGTCCTATTTTAATTGGAGTTGTATCTGTACAGATAAATGCTCGGTTATCCATTTTCTTACCTTGACGGCGAATACGAGTGGCTGTTTTTAGTGATGGTATCTTTAGAGTAATGGTCAAAAACTAGGTGAATATTGTCATAATTTTCAGCTACAGAGTTTAATATATTCAAGTATTGATGAGGAAGATCAATACATGTGTGGATATTTCCAATTATTTCGCGAACTAAAACTATGTCATTTATTATTATAACTTTTCCTTTACTTCTTTAACTGTACTGTCAATAGTCATTGTAACAACTTTTCCAGCTGATTTCCATGATAATAGTTTAATTTTTGTCATTTTAGACAGAAAAGTTTGTATTATCTTTATTCTATCGCTCACGAAATGCTCAAAAGCTTTCTTCCCTTCATCATCTCGTCTACATACATCATGTTTTACATTATAAGGATTTCTTCTCTGAATGGATTACTGGTTTGTACAACTGGTCTGAGCTTTCTAATAATTTCATCATGATTCTTTACAGCGGCTTATATTAAGTGATGGTGCTTATATTTTCCATTTCTAGAAAATCCACACGTTATTTCTAATTTATCTAGTCTGTTTTCTTTTGAGGGGAAATTTACAACTTTTCGGACACTTACCATGTGATATTTCTTTCTTAAGGTCTATTGTGAATTTACCAACTGTAACTAACGCCGCTGAGATTGACATTTTCGTACAGGCGGGGCGGCGCGGCATCCGCTTTTAACTCTTTCGTCTTATCTCGCGACAAAGTAAACAATATTTTAAAATAAAAAACTAACTATTTTATAATTTATCTTTACTTTAACCATAGAGGGAGAAAATTAGCAGTATTTTTACCAAGTTATATTTCGCTACAAAACAAAATACTAAAGATATCGAAATTTGACCTTAGAGTCTAAAAATGACTATTAAACTGTTTAAAAAAATTTTTTCAATGCTGATATGCTTAAAAACCTGATTATCCTTCTTTTTACCAACTTAAAGAGCTAATTTACTGAAATAAACAAGCCTCAAAACTCAAAATATTGAAATTCTATATTTGACCTTTGACGTGACCTCTAGATCAGGAAAGTGAAAAGAAAAATTGGCACCAAAGATTTTCTGATTCTCCATACCCTAAATCCTAAATAACCAAAATAACCTTGGTGCCAAAAATTTACACGAACTTTTTACAGATTTACATAAGCGCCTCCACTATATTAAAACCTATGGCACTGTCTAGCTCCTCGAAAGTAACAACTCAACTCTAACGAATTTCGTTATACTCGAGTGCAACATAAGTTGAGCCTGACGTCATGGCCAAGCGGAAGAAAATCTGAGTAAACAGAATGCCTGCTGGGTTGCTAGAAGCTCTTATTGGCTGGCGAGTTTGAGGAAGAGTTGTACTATAGTACAACTCTCTACTATAGTGTAGATGGGGAGTTTCATCGGCGATCGCTGTAGCAGATTTAGCGTTATACAGGGTGCACCAACGTGGAGGCCTGCTACTTTGCACCCCCTGAAAAACCAAAACAGCGACCCATCCTGAAAAACCAAAACAGCGACCCATCCTGAAAAACCAAAGCAGCGGCAAACCGTGGGAGAGTCTGGCCACTATAGGGCCGATCCCATCGCACCTTGATAGACCCTCAGCGGTTGCCCGGTTTCGAACAACCACGGGTCATGACTACCTACAGGCTCATCTCAACCGCCTCGGGTTGGCCGCTGACGACATATGCCCTCTCTGCCAGTCGTCCAGAATGGACGGTAACCACTTGTCCACCTGCCATGGCCTTCTTCACCTTCCTAATGAATTGTCTTTGCGCTACTGGGAAGCTCGACGTCGAATGGCCTTTAGGTCAAGGTTAGGCATTGGATAAAGAAAGAAAGACTATAGTGTAGAATACCATGCGCTACGCCACTTGAAAAAATAATAATACTCAACATTTTATGCAAATCGGGATGAAAAGACTCTTAATGCACATCGATTTAAAAAACTAATCATATTTTAAAATTGAATCTCTTAATTTCACTCAAAATTCTGACACCGCATGGGGAACTACTTTCTTTGGTTGCTCTCAGCATATTTCTACAGGCTCAAGTTAAGTTGCAACTGAGTATAATACTTTAGCATGGGTCAACTTTCGTGGATATAGACACTTCGTTTTAATTTATTCCATTTCCAGTTAGTTTTGTATTTAGTTTCAAAACGTTGATTATTATTATTTTTTCATATGTTCGAATAAAAATCGCCAGCCAATAAGAGCTCACAAAGCCTAGCAAGCTTTCTGTTTACTCAGATTTTCTTCCGCGCGGCCATGACGTCAGGCTCAACTTAGTTGCAATCGAGTATAGAGGTAAAATTTTGTAAAATATGCATAACATTTTTAGCATAATTTAAAAAAACTTAAATTGATTTGAAAAGAAGTTTAAAGAGGTCATTTTTCTGCAGGAAGAATAACGTTGAGAAGCATTTTGAAAAATTATATACCTATCCGAATTCATAGAATTCCTAAGTAATTTGTGTTTCAATGCTTACTAAACTTGCATCTCACGGAGACTACCGCACGATGCTCATAAAAATTGATTCGGCGATTTTGATAACTAAGCATCGTTTGCTTTGATCTCGGAGAACTGGAAAATGGGCTCAACTAGTAAAGATGGTGATAAAACCGGAACTCCGCTCTCCCATTCTTTCTCCCCGATGCACCGTCTGCAGAGAACGCCCCCTCCGGATCTCAATCCTCCCAAAAGAGTACGATCGAATTCCCTTCCCGACGTACCAGGCAACTGCGTGCAGCTAGATGACCTGCATGATTTTTTGAGCTCTGATTTCGACGTCCGAGAGGGCATTAGGAAAATTATTGCATTATTATCTCAATCAACGATGCAAATAAACTCCAGATTGGACAGATTTGCTAGTGAAATTGCGGACTTCAAGGATTGGAAAGGATCTGTGGAGACTAAGTTTTCAGATATTGACAAGAAGCACGAGGATCTTATTTGTGAATTGGATGGTGCAAACCAGCAGCTGGTCCACCTGGAGGAAGTAGTGGATTCGCAGTCTGCCGAGATCTCTAATTTAAAATCTGAGATCGATGCGCTGGAAAACCGGCAACGTAGGGATAACTTGGTGTTCTTCAACGTCCCATTTGAAAACATTGCAGAAACGTGGGATCAGAGTAAGAAAATTATTCACGATTTATGCCAAAGGGTGGGGCTAAACGACATAAACATCGATCGTGCTCACAGAACTGGTCGAAATTCCAACACCAGGATGGCCCCCATAGTAGCAAGAATCACTAGCACTGATCACAGAAACGCTTTGCTCTCCAGGTGGAAAGAGCTTGGAGAACTATCCATAGGAATCTCTGAGGATTACTCGCTATCTCTCCGTCAAAAGCGTAAATTTCTGAACACGGAGCGGAAGAAAGCCTTGGCCGAGGGTAAGAATGCTAAGCTGAGGTTTGATAGACTCATTATAGACAATGAAACTTTTATCTGTAATGAATTATGCACTGAGCTTGTAAAACCTAAGAATAGAAAGTTATAGCAAATGTAGTATCGCAGGATTATCTAAATAGAAAAAAATTTACTAGGCTAACTGATCCTTGTTGTAAAACCCAACATATAATTAAACCAATCAGCACTTCTAATCAGTCTATTACTAACACTATATTGCATTACAATGTTTCAGGTCTTCTCAATAAGAATATATTTCCTAACTTTTGGGGTATATTTGAAAATGTTGACCTCTTTTCTTTAGTGGAAACTTGGTGTTTGTCTGAATTTGATTTACCCTCTAATCTCTCTAATTTTAAAACTATTCAAAATTTTGCAATTAAAACATCAAAATATGGTAGGCCCAGTGGCGGTATCATTCTGGCCTACGACCCAAAGAAAATAAGTAATGTTAAAATACTATCCCAAAATCGTTTCTTTGTTATTATTGCTGCTGATTACCTATCCTTAAAAAATGTCTTGTTTTCTTGTTGTTATTTCCCACCTGATGCAAAATATGATTCTGAATTAACATTGTTCTTCCAAATGATACAGAACTTTGAGCTCAGTAACTGTATGATACTAGGTGATCTTAACGCAAGAGTTGGGGGTCTGGAAGATGGTTTCATGATCTCGAACTATCTTTGTTGTGACTCTAGTATTTGTCGTGTTATGAAGGACTCGACCTCAAACTATAGGGGTAAACTTTTGAATAAATTTTGCACAGAATGTAATTTAACTTATTTAAATGGTATCTTGCCCAGCGACCAAATTGGAAATTTTACATATTTTTCTACAAACGGCAATAGCACTGTGGATTACATAATTGTCTCCAGTACACTATTCTTTGAACATATAACAGATTTTAATGTAAATACCCACTTAGGATCTGACCATCTTCCTATAACAGCACACTTAAATTTTGAGAATTCTCACAGCAATTGTAAAACTACTGATTTTCATCTCCCTCAATCAGTTTTAGTATCAAATTGGTCGGAGGCTGAAGGCTTAGAATTTGTTAGACAGCTAGAAATTTACTTTGCAACAAATCCAAATATTGTACCGGAGGATTTAATACCTATTATCTCTAAAGTAGCTGAAAATGCAAATTTACTTCGAACTAAAAACCAATCTAAAACCAAATTTAAATCTCTCTCTTATGCAAAAGCCAAATGGTTCGATCGGGAATGTCAATTAGCAAAATTAGAACTTAGGAAAAACTTAAGAAATTTGAAAAAAAATAGCAGCGACGATAACTTCAATGTTTACAAAATTTGCCTTAAAGAATATAAAAAGATGTGTACCCTGAAAAAAAATGCCTACTTTAAAAAATTGAATTCTGAGTTGTCTGATTGCCATGACTCTCGTACCTTTTGGCGTGTTATAGAAAATTTTAAGAGGAGACGGTACAATCAAAACTTTATAGAACCCAATGTGTGGTTTGATTATTTTTCTTCCATCTTTAAATCAAATGGTCTTACTGGTGAAATCGCTTATTCAAGCTTTTATTCTAATTACTATTTCTCATCTTTTGATCCGATTTTGGATCCTGACATAACTGTGAAGGAATTACATTGCGCTATAAATAAACTTAAGTGTGGCAAGGCACCGGGCGGTGATCTACTGAAACCCGAGTTTTTTAAATACCTCGGAAATAATTCATTAACTACTATTTGTAAAGTTTCTAACAAGGTCTTTTCCAGTGGTACGATACCTCCCCAATGGATATTAATAACCATAAACCCAATTTACAAAAAGGGAGATGCCTCTAATCCTGCAAACTATAGGCCTATATCTTTAATCCCGATTATCACTAAAATCTTTACCTCTATCTTAAATTCTAGACTCATAGATTGGTTAAATGCGCAAAACTTATTACTGGAGGAACAAGCTGGATTCAGAAGGCACTACTGTTGTTTGGACCAGATTTTTGTATTGAATAGCTTAATAAACTCTAAATTGAAGAAAAAACGTGGAAAACTATATTCAGTTTTTGTTGATTTTAAGGGTGCGTTCGATAATGTAAATCATTTGTTACTTTGGTCAGAATTGCAAAAAATTAACATCAGCCCAAAATTTATTCAAATCCTAGTTAATATTTATAGTTCGGCATGCGCTAAAATTCGTTCATCTTCTGGACTGACGGACCCATTTAAGATTAATTCCGGTGTTTTGCAGGGGGAGGTGTTGAGTCCTACATTATTTTGTCTTTTTCTGAATGAACTTATTGTTCGGCTAAATAATTCTGGCATCTCAGATATTGAGTTAAACAATGGATCACCTGTTAATATTTTATTATATGCCGATGATGCAATCATCTTAGCAGATTCTCCAATAAATTTAAATAAAAAACTTAGAGTTCTGGAAAAATTTTGCGCAGACTTCAAGCTTACAGTCAATATTGCCAAAACTAAAGCTATGGTTTTCCGGAAGGGGGGTAGGTTGTCTAAACATGATAATTTCTATCTTCAAAACTGTAGACTTGAAATAGTTAGCAATTATATCTATCTCGGTGTACCTTTCTCCTCTACGGGTTCCTTCTCTACAGCAAAAACGCATTTCTGTAATAAATCAATTTCTGCTTTGCATGCCATGTGGCCAATTCTTTCTAGTGCAAGAATAAACTCTCCGGGGGCCTGGTTTAAACTGTTTAACTCACTTGTGTTATCTGTTCCAAGTTACGGTTCACCTGTCTGGGCAATCTCCTTCATCGATCAATTAGAACATATTCAGAATCTGTTTATTCGAAAATTATTTAATTTATCAAGATATACTCCGGGTTACATCTTAAGATTAGAACTTGGTCAACCTAACCTCTCAATAACAATAATTAAACTGCTAATTAAATTTTGGATCCGAATCCTCAAAATGCCTGAGCATAGGCTTACTAAAATTGCATACTTACAATATTATTACAACCAATCAGTTCCACTAAAATTTAATTGGGCATTAAATATCAAATCCATAATTGATAACTCGGGTTATTCTTTTGTTTGGCTTTCACAAGATCCAGAAGTTGCTGTGAAATATTTACCAAAAATTCTCTTAAGCTATGTTAACCAATATGCCCAGATGGATATGATTAGTATGAATAACAGTTTACATAACCCTCACTATAAACATATAAAATTTAATCCTTTCATTGAAGATTATATTGTATCAATAGTGGATTACTCATTTAAGAAAATTTTATTCCAACTAAGATTATATCAAGAATCGATTTTTTTCGAAGGTAAAATCTTTAAAATTCATCCAGACCTTATTTGTAAGTACTGCAATCTTGAGAAATATGAAACTTGGGAACACGTATTTTTTGAATGTCCTGTATATAATTTTTATCGTTCCAAATATCTTTCATCGTTGGTTAATCTCCACAATAATTTTTACAATTTTCTAACATACACTCATGGTAAATATAAATTAATAGCATACTTCATTAAAGCAGCACAGAAAATGAACCAGTTCCTGCTGGAGAGTTTTTCTTTGGAAGCATAAGTAGATTATGGATGTATATATATGTGTTTATGTGTACATATGTATTTGTATATGTTGGTATGTTCCCCCTTTGAAGTTCTTTGAATTTTTTTTTTTTTTGTTTTGTGTGGGTATATATGACATATATTTATGATATATTTATTTTAAATTTAAATGTATTACTTTATATTAAATGTATTTACAATTCGTAAATTTCAAATTTGTGATTTTGTATCTTACATGTATGTAGTTTTTTTTTGTAGTTTTTTGCAGCGGGTTTCGACCTGAGCCAAAATAAAATTTCTTCTTCTTCTTCATAAAAATTGATTCGCAAAATTCAATTCAATCAGTGACATTTATTCAGTGACCGCTTTGAAATTAAACTTAAAAATTAAATTTGATAAAGTGGTGGTTGTTATATTGATCAAAAGAACTTTTTGTAAATATTGTTTGTTTTATGCCCCCCCCCCCGAATACTACGGTGAAGGCCGAATAAGAATTCTCGATTCATAATTTTAATATCTGACAAACCAAAATACAAGCAGTTGTTAAAAAAGTGTAGAAAACTTTAAAAAGAAGTTCCATTGTTTCAATTCAGAGATTATATTTGAATGAATGATGGTTCCATACACATATGAGATCTTTCTGAAACTACTTAATTTTATTGGAAGCCCCCAGAGCAATTCAATACTTTATTAGTATAGCAATAATTCCCAAGTTCTCTATTTTCCTATTTTCTCTTACAGGATTTTGCAATTTTTCACAAAGTTAACACCCTTGAAAATGTCAATAATTTCTTATTACATTTCAACATTCAACACACAAGCATTTTGCTGTTAAGATGGGAATATAATCTATCTAAAAAACTTATTCTTTTAAGAGAAAAGGGGAAATAAATTGAGTTACAGTCTAGCTTCTTGATGTATTAATGAAAGCTCTCCTCATTAACAGAAAAAAAATATTTAAAAAATGTGAATTTTTGGCGGGGGATATTTTGATTTATATCTTAAACTATCTTAGGGTCGATCCGTGAAAAAGTTTGGAAAACCATGTTCTACAAACCTAAAGAACCTAAATAGCCTTGGCATGGCCAGAAAAAGAGAGTGAAGAATCCATCATCAAAGCCAATATAGTTCTGTCAGTATAGGCCTTTGTCAAAAACGACCCTCCTCTGAAGTATCGGCCAGTAACGACATTGTCCAATAATGAATTTTGTTGCACAATATAATTTCTTATAGTATATATGTTACGGACAATGTAATCGGGCATTATTAATAATGCCCGAAGTGGAGGAGGGCAATGTGATAAATTCAGTGGCATTTATCAATGAAATTTATCTCTTTGCCCGGCTCCACTCTGGACATTATTAATAATGCCCAATTAATAACTTTGCCCGTAACATATATATACCCATAAAAAGGGACAAAATTTCCAAATTTATTTTTTCGGGCTTATTTTATTCAAATAACGCTATTAAGAATTATTTAATACTTAAAAATCACGCAATATCCCGACATTTTTTAATACAGCGGTATTGACCAATATTGTAACAACAGCTCCTGATATAATATCTGTGATCTTTGAACTCTCTACAAAGAGTAGAATAATACGCTTTCATACAGAAGCTGATATATTCTGTTTGAAAAGCTACTTTCAAAGCAAAGCGAGAAGGCAATGTTTTGCTTAACTTAACGAACACAACTACTCTCCACCTTCCCATCTCTCATCAGCAGAAAGCCAAATATTTGCCTCTCATATCCACTTAATCCGAAAGGCCAATGACAAATTACATCAAATTCCTTTATTGACTTTCCCAATTAAACGCGAAGTTTCTCGCGAGAAGCAAATGAGAACAATGGCATTCTGTTCGATCCTAATGTCTGCCATTAGCCGTCATTGCTGCGAATACTTATCGTCTAAAGACATAATTGCTTCACGCAAAGTCGAGCGGAAACCTCCAGATGCGAGCCAATCAGAAGATGCGATTGCCCCGGGATGTCATTAAGCCCGTTTCGTTTCTTTTGTGAAGGGACTCCTTGTGTGCCCCACCCTACCCCCAGCACCTGCTTCATAGGGAATCAGATGAAGGCACTTTCATCGCCCCCGATGGGTGGTGATAGCGACTTTTCACTTAATGGGGGAGGCAATCAGATGCTATCGAAGGAGGAGGATTGCTGCATTAATTGTGAAAAATCCCTTGGGACCAAGGCGTGCCCCAAGGGAGACAGTTAGCAGAACTTCACTGAGAGATATGACGAGTTCAAATCTGAGTACATCTCGGTTCATAAGCTCATAATTGAAGGGCTTAGAGGATGAAGGGGCTATGTTAAAAGGCCTGTCCCAAAAGTAACGAGACTGAATTCCCTAATTCTGACTGGAATTCAGTCTCGTTACTTTTGGGACAGGCCCTGTAACATAGCCCCTTCTTCCACCAAGCCCTTCAATTGATTTTGTTTGAGACATTTGCTGACCGGAAATTGGTCGCTTTGTCTTCATTGATACTTCATTGATAGGCATTTTGATAGGAAACTCTTTCAATGTTGAAATACTGGAAATCAGTGTTTGAATTTAATGATCACACTTGATCGACAAAACCTGCTTTAATGATTAAAAGTTTAGTAAAATCGTAAAAATCGGGCCTGATTTAAGGCATAAAACTCAAGATCAGATTTTTAATGTAGGGTCACTTGGGGTAAGTGGGCCACCCCCTCAAACTTAATTATGTACAAGAAATTTTACACTTACTCGCATTTATTATGTTACAGTTTGTCACACCGATGGGTTTTCCATATATTTGATTTTTGTTTCATTAATTTTTAAGATTATAGAACTAATTTAAAATAGATTCCCAGAATGGATTTTTTTGAGAGTTCAAGATGCATTTTTCAAAGAAGTATTTACTGCTAAGTTTTCATAATATTTTGATATTTATAAAACTGTTGTGCACAGTTTTAATTTAAAATATTACTGCCATTTGAATTTTTACAAAATTTTAAATTTAGAAGTGTTTAACGGGGGTCCCACTTTCCCCGTAATTTTAGCCTTTTAGGGTAAGTGGGACCCCTGTTTATGGAGTAATGAGACCCCTTATAATGATGTAAGTGGTTCTAGAGCAGTGTTTCCCAACCTTTTTCTGTCCATGCCCCACCAAAGCCTTTTTAAATTTTCCATGCCCCCCAGGTCTCAGTGGCATATATAGAAATATATTTTAATATATATTTAGTATTAGAAATATATATATTTTTTTAGCCCGAAATTATTTCTCAGCCCTCCCCTCCAATGAAGTTTTTCAGAACATTTTAAGGTAGAATTTGCATTTTTGAATTTGAATTGAAGAATTGAATTTGCTAAAGGACTAATATAAAAAAATTATGAGTAATTAAATTCTAACTACCCAAGGGGAGTCTGTGGGTCCTCCCCCAGCAAATTTTTGGAAATTTAACCCTAGAAAACAAGTTTTTAACAAGTTTGGTACCCCTAGTTAGAATTTGGGATATATATCTTTAGGTAAGATTTGCATTTGATTTGGATGAACTAAAAACTTATGTAAAAAAGTTGCAAATATAAGCGTTCTAAAAGCAAAAAAGGATCTGGAATCATCCCCCTGAAAAGTTTTGGAAATTTGACTCTAAAAACAGGGTTTCAACTTGGTTTTAATACACTTGTCCGAATTTCGAGGGGATGGCAGGGCCCCTTCAGAACCACCCTTATAATACGCCCCTTCCAGATTTTTTTTTCAAAAATACTTCTTGGAAAGTAAATAAAACCTGGTAGTTCATGCCCCACCAGGGGGGCAATTTGGTTGAAAATTTTCAAATTGCCCCCCTAGAAAATCATATTGCCCCCCGGTGGGGCGTGCGCCCCACGTTGGGAAACACTGTTCTAGAGGGTCTCAAATTAACTATTGGGCGGATTTAAGGGAGGTAAAAGGAGCAATTTCCCCCAACATTTTCAGCAAATTTTACTTTATATTTTACTTAGCAAGACCTTTTACTCACCACTTCAAAGTGTATACAAATTTAAAATTTATTTGATCGACATTTTATGGCATAACTCACCAAATTAAAATTAAAAGAATTTATAAAAAATGTAATCTACATTTTATATCAATTTTGCGTTTTAATTTAACCCTCTCGCCACCCTGGGCCTCATATGGGGCTCCTACTTATGAGCTCAGTTTTGGTATGATGTAAACACGCAATTTTCTTTTCTTTTCATCAGTGACTACACTGATTCATGTAGATCACATAAATGAGACTTCTACATGGTTTCTGAATTCGTTCCTAAATGGCAGCAAGATGATTTATACCTCAATGTTTACATTTTAAGCTGTGATGCTTGTGAAGAGAAAATGCTAGCTAGATACTAGCTTCTGTAGAACATTTTTTATAGGTTGGTATATATTTTCTTATTTCGTAATCGTCTTATATTATGACCATGTCTTTTAATAAGTTCTAAACCAAGTATTTTCTGTTAAAATGAAAAAAATATGGCCCATATGGCCTCATATGAGGCTCATAAAAATAACTAGGAAGGAGTGCACACAAGAAAAAAAATTTCCAGACAAATTATAGGGGCATTTTGGATGTATTGAGAAGAAGAAGAAGAAAAAAAAGTTTTTTCACTTTTTTATGTTCTGGTGCCGAGAGGGTTAACCTTCCTACCCTCTTGAAAAAATAGTCACATATTCCCCTCGTGGGGTCTCTGAGGACCCCATGCGTAAAACATGCCTATGACTCTAATAAAGGTTAAAAATTCCTTAAATGGAGAAGAATTGTCATTTTTTTATTTCTAGAAAGATGCTTCAGAATAATTTATCCAATTTTTTTGGTATTTTTCTCATTTTTTTCGTCTTATTACGGCTGAATTGGGTTTCTTTTGATACACGTTTTATAACATCTGGACCTTCAAACAAGAATTAAATTACAGAAATGAACTACATTGAAGTTGTTTTACTTAAAATATTTATAATCACACTGTTTAAAGCATACTAGTTGATATACCCGGTCTTGCACGGGTAGAATTTAGTAGTTTATTTTAAACGATTTATGAAGCTGCATATATTCTCTATTCTGCATTATCAGCTACCTGTCACCCCAGATTAATTTATTTAGTATTATGAAACATGTAAAGTTTGGATTCTTCTTTTTAAAATTGAAATAATACAAAAAAAATGATCGGTTCAGATTTTTTAGTGAAATCAGTATCTCGCTTGCTTATGTAAGTTTTAACATAAAATTGGTTTTTTCTTGATAATTCTTCGAAATCACATTCTGGACTTCCGTTAACACTCATAAATATTTGAAAGCATTCTTATTTTTCAAAGAAGACTGAATATAAAACATATTTACAATCAACCATGAATTTATATTGTTTTTGTTAAGAATGTGTTAAACAGGAAGTAATGGCGACAGTTGTCTGAGTTTTTTTTGCTGCAACTGTTAGATACTCAAAAGATTTCTATAAATAGCATATTTTTCTTAGAATGTGAATAAAAAAATTTAAGAAATAGCGAGTGATTCAATGTATTTAGCCGCAATCTTCTTTTTGTAAAAAAAATGACAATTTCTACGAAAATATCTTTCTAATATTTCTCCAAACGTTCTAAACAAACATGCAAACCTTTTTTTATCTATAATACAACAAAAAATAAAATAATAAACTTTATTTGATACTGTTTTACCGCCATTCATGGCTGGGGTCTCAGAAGACCCCAGAGGGGGAATATGTGACTATTTCTCCCAAGACACTTAAAAATGGAATAATACCTCCAAAATTTTTACCCATTGTAAAACTTTGCGTAATTAAGGAATAGTAGCATCGGAAATTGTCAAAACAAAAATGCATGGGAGATATCAAGCGTCAAAGTGGGTCTGGAGTCGAAAAAGACCCCAAAGGGGTAGGAAGGTTAAGTTATGTTGAGTAAAGTGAAATATTTCACCTATAGTGTTCATTCTCATTTAGTGTGTCCGATTTCTTTTTTATCTTATAATGTTTACTAATGTGCCAAAATGAATCTTAATCAACCCTATTATGTTTTTTCAGCACTATTTTATATGTTAAAGTAAAACATATCCCTTCGGCCTTTCATCACATTCTTTAAAATATTTATTTTGTTTTTCATTCTATTCTTACGCTGTCATACTGATTGTAATGTGAGTAGATTTCTCAAACATGGATACAGTTACAATGAAATATTTTATATTAAAATTTTCTGTACTTTATCAAGTAAGACCCACTTCCTTCCTTCTATGTTTTGCTTGTATTAAATATAAATAAAGAGTTTGTGACCCACTTACCCCATCTCTTGGGGTAAGTGGGCCACCCATCTCATTTAAAAAAAAGGCCAGTTAAGAAAAATGTAAAGCCTTATTTTAAAAACTAATAATAAATTTTTGTTTATGGATAAAGTCTTAAATGAAATAAGTCAATAAATTCATATTTAACTCGTTAACAATTTTTCTACTGAGCCACAACAATGCACCAAGCCAAAAAGGGGACCCACTTACCCCAAATGACCCTAGTTGGTTTCGATTAGAAATAACAGCGTTAACGACTGGGCCCCCTTGAGGAATGCTTTGAAGATTTATAAAACTTACCAAGTTATATCATAAACTATAACTAGTGACTAACTTCGTGTTCCATGAAGCTTACCTTACTTCCATGAAACATTAGGGTGTCTCAAAAAAAAACTTTTTTTCGAAAAACCTCGCTCCCCAGGGCTTTTCCCATGTCTTTTGGTCCCAAAAGATAGTGTGTAAAGTTTCAGCCCCCAAAGTTAACCCTAGGGTTTGCCTGTAGAGCCCCAAAGTTTGAAAAAAGTGGAAAAAATTACCTATTTTCAGAATTTTAAAAAATTATATTTTCAGATTGATACTGGGATAAAACTGGTTCAAATGTGTCATTTAGGACTTATTTAGATGGAATATATTTATTTATGTGTATTAACTGCACCTTATAGACCCTATAATTTAAGATTAAGCCGTACCACTTAGGGACGTTGCACTCGCCAAAGCTTATAATGCACTACCGGTGGACGAAATGAATTAAATTTGAATTTCTTCGAAGGAACTCCCTCAAATGATGCCATTTGGTGCTAAATTGATATTATAAATTATAAAAACCCTTGAAATAACAATAATGAGGTCTTCCACTGAGCTTTTAATGTAAAAAGTGATTTTCTTCAAAATTTCTCTTTTCCAGCTGATCAAACCCAAAATTTACATTAAAAATGATGGTTGTTATACTTTTTTAGATACCAAACATTAAAATCTTTATAGGGGTTATATTTTTAAGAAGTAGAATTAAATTTTAAACCTCACAGATCGGAAATGACATGGGACATTCCTATACCAGATGTGAAAATTGATTTTCTTTTTTCAAAGTTAGGAAAATAGTTTAATGCTTGTGAATCTTGGTTGAAATATTAAAGAAAGCAGTTTTTAATTAAAAATTTCCCCTAATACGTTAAAAGGAAGTAATTTTCCAAACTTAAAAAAAGAAAATCGATTTTAACGTCTGGTATAGGAAATATCCATGTCATTTCTGATCTGTGCGGTTTAAAATTTAATTCTACGTATTAAAAATGAAACCCCTATAAAGTTTTAAATGTTTGGTATCTAAAAAAGTACAACAACCATCATTTTTAATGTAAATTTTGGGTTTGATCAGCTGGAAAAGAGAAATTTTGAAGAAAATCACTTTTTACATTAAAAGCTCAGTGGAAGACCTCATTATTGTTATTTCAAGGGTTTTTATAATTTATAATATCAATTTAGCACCAAATGGCATCATTTGAGGGAGTTCCTTCGAAGAAATTCAAATTTAGTTCATTTCGTCCACCTGTAGTGCATTATAAGCTTTGGCGAGTGCAACGTCCTTAAGAAGTACGTTTTAATCTTAAATTATAAGGGCTATAGGGTGCAGTTAATACACATAAATAAATATATTCCATCTAAATAAGTCCTAAATGACACATTTGAACCAGTTTTATCACAGTATCAATCTTAAAATGTAATTTTTAAAAATTCTGAAAATTGGTCATTTTTACCACTTTTTTCAAACTTTGGGGCTCTACAGGCAAGCCCTAGAGTTAACTTAGGGGGCTGAAACTTTACACACTATCTTTTGGGACCAAAAGGAATGGGAAAAGCCCTGGGGAGCGAGGTTTTTCGAAAAAAAGTTTTTTTTGAGACACCCTAATGAAACATACACCCGCAGACTTCAGAAGAACCCAACTTCAACACCCAACTTCAGAAGACCTCTTACCTCTGAATGAAATACAAATAAACAAGATAGATTCTAGGAAAATAATTGATGCAAATATTTAATTTGAAAACTTAGTTTAGTAATTTTATATTTTAATCTAAAATAAAAAGTTTCATGGAACATTGTAATACTCACCGGTAAAAATATTTTTTCTTCTTAAATATTGAATAGCCACAAAATGCTTTACTCAAGATGTTGACAAAACTTCACGGGTGCTTTAACTTGATTGTTGAGTTCACATTTGACCATTTTCACTGAATGGCCGAAACCACCAATCTAACTTTTCAAGAATATATGCATTGCGTTCTCTTTGGTATTTTTCATAATAACCAAGGTATCTCTTCAATTGCGATTTGGCGATCTTCTGAGATTTTTAGTTTGTACGCTAGAATGAAAAATAAAAATTAGGAAATAATGCTCACAAATAATTATTTAAATAACGATAACCAGTTACAATTACTGTGCAAGTTTTTCTTTTCTTATCGCCCAACGATGATCCGTGCGTAATGAAAACCGCTGTCTGATTTTTAAGAGTGGCAAATAAAAATTTAGATCTGATTTTGAGTTTTGTCTCCTTCTCCGTAATAATTGAAGGGCTTGGTAGATGAAGGGGCTATGTTACAAGGCCTGTCCCAAAAGTAATGAGACTGAATTCCAGTCAGAATTAGGGAATTCTGTCTCATTACTTTTGGGACAGGCCTTGTAACATAGCCCCTTCATCCACCAATCCCCTCAATGATCAATTTCCAACCCTGCTAGAGATAATAAGTTTAAAACTATTCAATATCACCACTCCAATTATATGTATTTTTGTTTAATCTTTACAGTTTATGAAAATTATCATCATTCCAGCTAATTAATTGACAATCGTAACGTGATAGCCCGCCTCACCCGGTTGCGGCATCACCCGCAAATTAAAAGGCTAGTTGTCAATTCCCCGGGACATTACATTATTACATTCTGCTCAAATACTGTTCAGTCAGAGCCAGAGGGGATGTTTATAATCTTAAAGCATTCACTTGCTCAAAAATATGTACTTGATAAATCATTTTTAAGTACAGTAGAGCCTCGATTATCCGCGGAATTGGGTGGCAAGGGTATCGGGAATAGTGAAAATCGCGGAAAACCCGAAAAAGACTGAAAATGAGGTGAAAACACGAAAAAAATATGTTTTAGTGTACAAAAACCTGATGTGTAAAACTTTTAAAATATGTACAGTACAGCAGAAGCCTCTGCTCTACATCTAAAATCTCTCTAATCTCATCTAAAATTAGCTCTCATCATTAAAAATTTTTTTTCGTGGCACTCGCGGATCATCCGCTCGGGGATAATCGGGGTTCTTCTGTACCTGCATATTTTCAGAAAAGAGTTTATACAAAACTTAAGTATATTTAAATTTGATTTGGAGCAAGTTTGAGTTACTGAAATTCTAAAAGTTCGGTAGAGAGTTAATTCAGTTTTGAAAATGCCGTTTTTAGAGTGTAGATAAATTTACTTAGAATAGTGTGCTAATCGTCGCATAAGGTACACAATGATGTAACTAAATTCTTGTTGTTTTGTATTTTTCGTATAGATTTTAGAGAGGGATCCAGTCCAGAACCGAAAATAACACAGAAAACTGATAAATAAAACGCAGAAAATTGAATAAAGAAATAAACACAAAAAAAACACAATTATAAAATATAGAATAAATAGTACTTCCAAACCTTGAATATCTTAATCATTTCAACTACTAAGGGTTAGTTCTTTTGGGTCATTTTTTAAATTAATGGGTTCTTAAATATAGTTTTATACGGGATGATATGTTTTTATTTTATTTGGCCACGAACAACATGAATATGGCAAAACATATTTTTTTCACAGGTATTTCTTGTAGTGGGCATTAGAAAGCTAAGTTTGTCGGTACCAACTATCAATTAAAAAGAAAAGTCCAACAAATTATTCCCATAGTTTTCTTTGATAAAGAGTTTTTTGAATTTGATGATCAATCGACCTAATAAGTAGTACCTTTGGTAGGTTTTAAACCCATTGACTAGGCCGTTCTCCCTGCTGCCCCATTTACGCCCTGCGCCAAAGGTGTGCAAGAGCAAATCAGCGCACCCCCGAGGGTCTCCTCTTTCCCATGGCTAACGAGGTAGAGAATATGGTCTCCGATAACCACTGGAACTAATAGGCCAACAGCTTTAAATGCCGCCTCCTACAAGACAACTTCATTACCTCGCTCGGAAGCTGTAATGGGTCTCATAAAAATGGCCCAGCATCCGACTAATTGGTTTGTAACGCGTTCCCACGCACTAGTGACGGAGTGGCTGATGATCGCAGCTGCGACCCTCTGGGCTGCTCTGGGTCATTTGAGACCCAGGGGCAGACCCAGTGTCAAGATTTATTTACCGGGCTCTAAATGAAGGGCTGAGGAAGCCCTGGATGCTGAGTGAGGGCCCTTGCAGCTGCGGTCGGACTGCAGTGAGTGCTTTATGGGGCTCCTGAAGCGGATGGGAGCGTTCAGGGAGGATGTATTTAGGTTTGTCCGAAAGTTTCGTCATTTTTGGGAGCGTTTGACTCTTTGGTAATTTTCTGTTACACGAAACCAAAATGAACTGCAACTTCGATCTCAGACCAACTTGGCGATATTTGGCTAGTTTTCGAAATTGTTCACCAGTGGAGGATCAAGAATTTAGTTTTTTTCGGTGGGGATCAGAATTTTTAAAATCAAATTGAGAGAATCTTCTCAACGAACATAATATTAATAATGTTGGGAATCATCGTGTTCTAATTACCTAAAAAAATTAGAAAGGGACTCTCCCAGAAAAATTCTGGAAATTTAAGTCAAAGAAGCAGGTTTTTAACTCGTTTTGGTTCACCTAATCCGAATTTTGGACTTACATTTTCAAAATTTTAATATATTTAATATATTTACTATATTACTAACTTTATAAAACATACTTAAAACAGGGGAACTACTCCGGGGTATTCTTTCAAAAATGGAGGGTATTCAATCAGAGGCGGATTTTTAACTGTTCCTTTATGGCAACATGAATTGGCGGATCGCCCTTTAATTCCAAAAAAATTAACAGCAGAGCAAAGTAAACATTATTTTACCATTTCCCCAAGGTTATGTTTTTTTTTGTACAGAACCTTAGAAAGAGCTCTGAAACATCTCCAGAATAAATTTACTTTCTTAAAATTTGTATAGTTTTCATTTATTGGCTGTTAAAAACGTAATCATCGTAAACATTACGAAAATTTAGAATTTTATCCTCATGAGGACAAACAAACTTCGAAGTTATGTCAGTTTCATAAAAAAACACGAATGTCTGGAACTCAAACATTTTCGATAACCGGGATAGGTGTTATCTCACAACTCTCAAGCGTCACCTCCAACCATGGACCGGTTTCGTCCGTGTTAGAACTCATCAGCAAGGTATAGGATGGTAACGCAAGAGAGCGGAAGGCAAGTACTAGTCTAGCCGACTATAACTGAAAAAGTGGTGACCATTGATTAATCCTCCACTCACCTGCTGGAATGACAATGGCATTCCTAGGATAGACTTAATTCCAAAAAGGCAAGGTAAATGGAAGGAGAATTTCACCATTTATTGCTGGTTAAGCGGACAATAGGTGTAATCTCACAACTCTCAAGCGTCACCTCCAACCTTGGGCCGGTTTCATCCTTGTTAGGACTCATCATCACGGTATAGGATGGTAACGCAAGAGAGCGGAAGGCAAGTACTAGTCTAGCCGACTATAACTGAAAAAGTGGTGACCATTGATTAGTCCTCCACTCATCTGCTGGAATGACAATGGCATTCCTAGGACAGACTTAATTCCAGAAAGGCAAGGTAAATGAAAGGAGAAAGGAGAAAAGATGGTGAAATTCTCCTTTCATTTAACCGGGATACCTGGATTTTTTTTGCGTTTTGGCATTATGAAATAAAAAGTTATGTTTTACAATCTTAAAAAACAAACTTGCAAAAGAATAAAAATAATATTAATAATAATTATTAGATCACTTGGGGTAAGTAGGACCCCTTTTTGGCCCAGTATTTTTTGGAGCTTTATAGAAAACATTTGAAAGGGTTTATTTTGTACTTGTTGACTAATTTCGTTAAAGAGTCAATCGATAAAGAAAAATTTATCAGTATAGTTTCTAAACTAAAGCTTTACAATTTTCTTAACTGGTCTTTTTTTTTTACAAAAATGAGATAGGTGACCCACTTACCCCTAGAGATGGGGTAAGTGGGTCACCCCCTCTTTATTTATATTTAAGGCAAGTAAAACTTAAAAGGAAGTAAGTGGGTTTTACTTGATAAAGTACAGTAAATTTCAATATCAAATATTTTAGTGTAACTGTATCCATGAGTGAGAAATATACTCACATCAAAATCAATATAGGGTCAATCCATATCAAGTGATCCAGAAAAAGTAAATTTGGTCGCTCGACCATTTTATAATCGAATGATTTTTTGTGTGTTGATTCTTATATCATTAGAGAGTCCAAAACCACAAATTTTAATTTTTTATCTTTATTTGAATTTTTATAGCAGCCATCGATGTTCTACGGAACAGCGATTGTAAGGGTTTACGTTAACTAGCGTTATTCCTAAATGGTTTAACTTAAATTCATGGAACAAAAGCCATTTAACTTAGAAAGATACAGGGTTTATGATGGTTGAATCAAATATAAGGGGTATTGAGTCCCAAATAGAAAAAATCCCCCTTAAAAGTCGAGCTTTAAGATGGTCATTTTTCACTTTTCAAACGTATATTTTTGTTAAAGGAACTATTATTTTTCAATTTTTTTCTTGATGACTGTGTAGTATACTTCCTAAACTTTACTTTAAAAAAAATTTACCTCGGTATACGTTTATTTTTAGAGTTATGAACTTTCAAAATAGGATCATTTCAAAAAATTCACCACTTTGACCCTCAATATCTCTGGTGGAACAAAGTTTAAAAATCTGAAATTGTTACTGGTTAAACCTTTCTAGGGTATAATCCTGTTTTACAAAGGACGTCTTTGGTATTTGCTTACAAGTCGAGTTACAGTTCCTCGAAGTTGCCATAAAAACGCTCAATTTAATGGTTTGAAAAGTGCAATTTTAGGTCAAATGCTCACCACTTTATTAATTACAATTAGGTTTATTTTATTTCTCATTGCTTTTTATTTTTTTTCTGTGAGGTGACTTAAATTTCTGTATGGGTTATCAAAATCAGAGCAAATTGAAAACAGCTATGGAAACTCAGTGTTCTATGTGAGTACCACAAAAATTCTTTAAAACAAAAACATATTTTTTTCCGTTCGTTCGTTCGATATTTCCTTTTTTATTTGGGCGCGAAAACACTAGAATCACAAATCATGTGCTGTGAGGTCACTTCCAATAGAAGCCCGTTTTCCGATCACGTGAAAACAGTAAACACAATGGTTTTCATGCCCTGTGATGTCCCATCCAATAGAAGCCCGTTTTCTGACAACGTGATTTTTTTGACGTTTTGACAAAAATAAAATTGAATTTTAAATTAACACATTTTTAAACTTAAAAAATCAGAAGTTTGGGGCTTTTAAACCATAATGTATCAAAAAAGTATAAAATCAAGCAAATCCCTCACTCATACAAATTTTTGTCAGAAATCAAAACCTTAAAAATAGCAATGAAAAACCATCAAACCAAAATTGCTCTTTTCAAACCGTTAAATTGAGCTTTTTTCTGGCAACTTCGAAGACCTGTAATTCAACTTGTAAGCAAATACCAAAGACGGCATTTGTACTACAGGATTATACCCTAGAAAGGTTTAACCAGTAACAATTTCAGATTTTTAAACTTTGTTCCACCAGAGATATTGAGGGTCAAAGTGGTGAATTTTTTGAAATGATCCGATTTTGAGAGTTCATAACTCTAAAAATAAACGTATACCGAGGTTAAATTTTTTCAAAAGTAAAGTTTAGGAAGTATACTACACATTCCTCAAGAAGAAAATAGAAAAATAATAGTTCCTTTAACAAAAATATGCGTTTGAAAAGTGAAAAATGACCATCTTAAAGCTCGACTTTAAGAGGGATTTATTCTATTTGGGACTCAATAACCCTTATATTTGATTCAACCATCATAAAGCCTGTATCTTTTTGAGTAAAATGGCTTTTGTTCCATGAATTTAAGTTAAATCATTTAGGAATAACGCTAGATAACGTAAACCCTCACAATCGCTGTTCCGTAGAACATCGATGGCTGCTATAAAAATTCAAATAAAGATAAAAAATTAAAATTTGTGGTTTTGGACTCTCTAATGATATAAGAATCAACACACAAAAAATCATTCGATTATAAAATGGTCGAGCGACCACCTTTGGATCACTTGATATGGATTGACCCTATACCAAGGTAAGAATAGAATGAAAAGCAAAATAAGTATTTTAAAGAATTTTTGAAAGGCCAAAGGGATATGGTTTACTTTAGCATATAAAATAGTGTTGAAAAACATAATAAGGTTGATTAAGATTTATTTTGGCACTTTAATACACATTGTAAGATAAAAAAGAAATCGCACACACTAAATGAGAACGAACACTATTGATGAGATATTTCACTTTACTCACCATAACTTAAATTAAAACGCAAATTTGATATAAAATGTCGATCAAATTATTTATGAATTTTAATGAATTTCGAATTGGTGAGTAAAAGGTCTTGCTACTTGCTACTATTTTCTGAAAATATTGGGGGCAATTGTCCCTATAACCCCCCTGAAATCCTCCCATGTCTTCAGTAATAGTTCCTATATCATATGGGACCCCCTAGAACCACTTATATCATAATAAAAATTCCCACTTACCCCACACTGAGGGGTACCACTTACCCCAACCATGCTAAAACTATGGGGTAAGTGGGACACCCCTCTTAAACACTTCAAAATTAAAAATTTTGAAAAATTTCAAATTGAAGTATGTATTTTAGGTCAAACTCTGCAAAACAGTTCAATAAATATTATAATGTAATGAAAACTTACCTGGAAATACTTCTTTGAAATACTTCTTTTATTTGGGCACCAAGATTTGCAAGTGCGGGTCTTTGCCCCATTTTGCGAGGCCTTCGTTATGGGGACCAAGCGTTAGTTAGAACGGAAAAAACTACCTACTTAGGCCTAGATCTGGATTCAAAATTGAACTGGAATAATCAAGTAAATAAAGCTGTTGAGCGTGGTGATAAAAGGGCTGGACTTCTGAAACGTTTGGCTGGTACAACTTGGGGTGCTACCCAGGATGTCCTTTGTGCCGCCTATAAAACCTATGTAAGACCTGCAGTCGAATACGGTAATGAGGCTCTCATAACAATATCAGAGACAAATGCCAAGAAACTGGATATTTTCCAAAACCGTATCCTTAGATTTTTAACTGGTGGTACAAAATCTACACCGATTACTTCTATGGAATTACAAACCGGTTTGGAACCTCTGAGAGATAGGCGTTGTCGATCGGCATTGAACCTTGTCGAAACAATCTTGAGAAGAAGGGACAATTTTCTTGCCCACTACTGGCCGGCTTATGAGAGGTTAAAGACACAGAGAACCTTTTAGTCCTTTATAAAAGATCTTCATGACACACTTGATTTTCCTTCTTCTGACCGCTTCCCCTTCCCGGATCCTTGGTCTCCACTGGCGAACTATAAGCTTGCTACTGGTCATTTGGAGCTGGTATACGAAGTCGGTAAGAAATATTCCCCTGACTTTGAGTTAAAACATGTAGCGTTTGCTACCATACACGAACGGTACCCAGAGGACTATTGGTTCCACATCTATACTGATGGTTCGGCTGAGGGGGCTACCAGGAATGCCGGAGCCGGTGCTTACTCTGCAGACTTTGCTCTGTCCTCCCCCGTTGGTAAGTTTGCTGACAACTTTGATGGTGAAATGGCCGCTGTTTCCTTGGCCCTCGATGAAATAGGACACTTTGAGGGGAGGAAAATTGTCATTTTCATAGATTCCAGAGCAACAATCTTAACACTCACAACCTATGGCCACTGTGAATGTAGAATTGCTAAAAATTGCATAGAAAAGATCGATAGTTTGCTAAGTTCCGGGAACAGTGTTGCCCTCCAGTGGATCCCAAGCCATTGTGGGATATATGGAAACGAACGTGCTGATGAACTGGCTAAGAATGGTTCCCAGATGACACAGCCGGATCCCCCACTGCCTTTGCGACACATAAGGAGACTTATTTATCATTCTATTAAGTCTAATCGTCTCCGCCAGTACAAAGAGGATGCTTCCCAAAAAATGTGGAATTCTCTATTATCTGCAAGAATTCCTAGTTCCTTGCCAAGAGCAGTTGGTGTGGCCTGTTTCAGACTTGTCACTGGCCATGACTATCTACAAAAACATCTACACAGGATCGGGCTGGCAGTAACAGATGCTTGCCCTCTCTGTGACACTGAAGATCCAATGACTGGAGCCCACCTCAACATTTGCCCTGCTGTTTTTAATTGTGTTTCTTTTTCTGTTGCTGAAAGTGATTTTGGTGTCTATTTTAATCGTTCTTTGCTGTACTGGGCTGCTCGTCAACTAATGACCGAAAGGTCGGAGACGGGCATAGGATAAAAAAAAATATTGCGAGGCAAAGACCCGCAAATTTTTTTCGACTAAATTGTAAATTTCTCCTAAAATACCATCGATAAGAGTTTAAACTTGGATTGGTTTTGTAGGTAGGATCTCAATCTAATATCTACAATTGAAATTTCGGGATTATCTACCCCCTTTCGACTGCAATGTTAAAAATACTGAAAATTGCGTGGCTTTGCCCCCACCTACACATAAATTCTGTTCACCTAACTAAGATGTCGAGCCCGGGTAGCTCAGTTGGTAGAACGTTAGGCTTTTAACCTAACGGTCCAGGGTTCGAGTCCCTGTTCGGGCGAAAGTTTTTATTAAACTCTGTCATTGCACTCACATAATTTCTGTTCACCTAACAATGATGTCGAGCTCGGGTAGCTCAGTTGGTAGAGCGTTAGGCTTTTAACCTAACGGTCCAGGGTACGAGTCCCTGTTCGGGCGAAAGTTTTTATTAAAATCTGTCATTGCACTTACATAATTTCTGTTCACCTAACTAAGATGTTGAGCCCGGGTAGCTCAGTTGGTAGAGCGTTAGGCTTTTAACCTAACGGTCCAGGCTTCGAGTCCCTGTTCGGGCGAAAGTTTTTATTAAACTCTGTCATTGCACTCACATAATTTCTGTTCACCTAACTAAGATGTCGAGCCCGGGGAGCTCAGTTGGTAGAGCGTTAGGCTTTTAACCTAACGGTCCAGGGTTCGAGTCCCTGTTCGGGCGAATGTTTTTATAAAACTCTGTCAATGCACTCACATGAATTCTTTTCACCTAACTAAGATGTCGAGCCCGGGTAGCTCAGTTGGTAGAGCGTTAGGCTTTTAACGTAACGGTCCAGGGTTCGAGTCCCTGTTCGGGCGAAACTTTTTATTAAACTCTGTCATTGCACTCACATAATTTCTGTTCACCTAACTAAGATGTCGAGCCCGGGTAGCTCAGTTGGTAGAGCGTTAGGCTTTTAACCTAACGGTCCAGGGTTCGAGTCCCTGTTCGGGCGAAAGTTTTTATTAAACTCTGTCATTGCACTCACATAATTTCTGTTCACCTAACTAAGATGTCGAGCCCGGGTAGCTCAGTTGGTAGAGCGTTAGGCTGTTAACCTAACGGTCCAGGGTTCGAGTCCCTGTTCGGGCGAAAGTTTTTATTAAACTCTGTCATTGCACTCACATAATTTCTGTTCACCTAACTAAGATGTCGAGCCCGGGTAGCTCAGTTGGTAGAGCGTTAGGCTTTTAACCTAACGGTCCAGGGTTCGAGTCCCTGTTCGGGCGGAAGTTTTTATAAACTCTGTCATTGCACTCACAAAATTTCTGTTCACCTAACTAAGATGTCGAGCCCGGGTAGCTCAGTTGGTAGAGCGTTAGGCTTTTAACCTAACGGTCCAGGGTTCGAGTCCCTGTTACGGCGAAAGTTTTTATTAAACTCTGTCATTGCACTCACATAATTTCTGTTCATCTAACTCAGATGTCGAGCCCGGGTAGCTCAGTTGCTAGAGCGTTAGGCTTTTAACCTAACGGTTCAGGGTTCGAGTCCCTGTTCGGGCGAATGTTTTTATAAAACTCTGTCAATGCACTCACATAAATTCTGTTCACCTAACTAAGATTTCGAGCCTGGGTAGCTCAGTTGGTAGAGCGTTAGGCTTTTAACCTAACGGTCCAGGGTTCGAGTCCCTGTTCGGGCGAATGTTTTTATAAAACTCTGTCAATGCACTCACATAAATTCTGTTCACCTAACTAAGATGTCGAGCCCGGGTAGCTCAGTTGGTAGAGCGTTAGGCTTTTAACCTAACGGTCCAGGGTTCGAGTCCCTGTTCGGGCGAAAGTTTTTATTAAACTCTGTCATTGCACTCACATAATTTCTGTTCACCTAACTAAGATGTCGAGCCCGGGTAGCTTAGTTGGTAGAGCGTTAGGTTTTAACCTAACGGTCCAGGGTTCGAGTCCCTGTTCGGGCGAATGTTTTTATAAAACTCTGTCAATGCACTCACATAAATTCTGTTCACCTAACTAAGATGTCGAGCCCGGGTAGCTCAGTTGGTAGAACGTTAGGCTTTTAACCTAACGGTCCTGGGTTCGAGTCCCTGTTCGGGCGAAAGTTTTTATTAAAATCTGTCATTGCACTCACATAATTTCTGTTCACCTAACTAAGATGTCGAGCCCGGGTAGCTCAGTTGGTAGAGCGTTAGGCTTTTAACCTAACGGTCCAGGGTTCGAGTCCCTGTTCGGGCGAATGTTTTTTTAAACTATGCCAATGCACTCACATAAATTCTGTTCACCTAACTAAGATGTCGAGCCCGGGTAGCTCAGTTGGTAGAGCGTTAGGCTTTTAACCTAACGGTCCAGGGTTCGAGTCCCTGTTCGGGCGAAAGTTTTTATTAAATTCTGTCATTGCACTCACATAATTTCTGTTCTTCTAACTCAGATGTCGAGCCCGTGTAGCTCAGTTGCTAGAGCGTTAGGCTTTTAACCTAACGGTCCAGGGTTCGAGTCCCTGTTCGGTCGAATGTTTTTATAAAACTCTGTCAATGCACTCACATAAATTCTGTTCACCTAACTAAGATTTCGAGCCCGGGTAGCTCAGTTGGTAGAGCGTTAGGCTTTTAACCTAACGGTCCAGGGTTCGAGTCCCTTTTCGGGCGAATGTTTTTATCAAACTCTGCCAATGCACTCACATAAATTCTGTTTACCTAACTAAGATTTCGAGCCCGGGTAGCTCAGTTGGTAGAGCGTTAGGCTTTTAACCTAACGGTCCAGGGTTCGAGTCCCTGTTCGGGCGAAAGTTTTTATTAAAATCTGTCATTGCACTCACATAATTTCTGTTCACCTAACTAAAATGTCGAGCCCGGGTAGCTCAGTTGGTATAGCGTTAGGCTTTTAACCTAACGGTCCAGGGTTCGAGTCCCTGTTCGGGCGAAAGTTTTTATTAAACTCTGTCATTGCACTCACATAATTTCTGTTCACATAACTAAGATGTCGAGCCCGGGTAGCTCAGTTGGTAGAGCGTTAGGCTTTTAACCTAACGGTCCAGGGTTCGAGTCCCTGTTCGGGCGAAAGTTTTTATTAAAATCTGTCATTGCACTCACATAATTTCTGTTCACCTAACTAAGATGTCGAGCCCGGGTAGCTCAGTTGGTAGAGCGTTAGGCTTTTAACCTAACGGTCCAGGGTTCGAGTCCCTGTTCGGGCGAAAGTTTTTATTAAACTCTGTCATTGCACTCACATAATTTCTGTTCACCTAACTAAGATGTCGAGCCCGGGTAGCTCAGTTGGTAGAGCGTTAGGCTTTTAACCTAACGGTCCAGAGTTTGAGTCCCTGTTCGGGCGAAAGTTTTTATAAACTCTGTCATTGCACTCACAAAATTTCTGTTCACCTAACTAAGATGTCGAGCCCGGGTAGCTCAGTTGGTAGAGCGTTAGGCTTTTAACCTAACGGTCCAGGGTTCGAGTCCCTGTTCGGGCAAAAGTTTTTATTAAACTCTGTCATTGCACTCACATAATTTCTGTTCACCTAACTCAGATGTGGAGCCCGGGTAGCTCAATTGCTAGAGCGTTAGGCTTTTAACCTAACGGTCCAGGGTTCGAGTCCCTGTTCGGGCGAATGTTTTTATAAAACTCTGTCAATGCACTCACATAAATTCTGTTCACCTAACTAAGATTTTGAGACCGGGTAGCTCTGTTGGTAGAGCGTTAGGCTTTAAACCTAACGGTCCAGGGTTCGAGTCCCTGTTCGGGCGAATGTTTTTATAAAACTCTGTCAATGCACTCACATAAATTCTGTTCACCTATCTAAGATGTCGAGCCCGGGTAGCTCAGTTGGTAGAGCGTTAGGCTTTTAACCTAACGGTCCAGGGTTCGAGTCCCTGTTCGGGCGAAAGTTTTTATTAAACTCTGTCATTGCACTCACATAATTTCTGTTTACCTAACTAAGATGTCGAGCCCGGGTAGCTCAGTTGGTAGAGCGTTAGGCTTTTAACCTAACGGTCCAGAGTTCGACTCCCTGTTCGGGCGAAAGTTTTTATAAACTCTGTCATTGCACTCACAAAATTTCTGTTCACCTAACTAAGATGCCGAGCCCGGGTAGCTCAGTTGGTAGAGCGTTAGGCTTTTAACCTAACGGTCCAGGGTTCGAGTCCCTGTTCGGGCGAAAGTTTTTATTAAACTCTGTCATTGCACTCACATAATTTCTGTTCACCTAACTAAGATGTCGAGCCCGGGTAGCTTAGTTGGTAGAGCGTTAGGTTTTAACCTAACGGTCCAGGGTTCGAGTCCCTGTTCGGGCGAATGTTTTTATAAAACTCTGTCAATGCACTCACATAAATTCTGTTCACCTAACTAAGATGTCGAGCCCGGGTAGCTCAGTTGGTAGAACGTTAGGCTTTTAACCTAACGGTTCAAGGTTCGAGTCCCTATTCGGGCGAAAGTTTTTATTAAACTCTGTCATTGCACTCACATAATTTCTGTTCAACAAACTAAGATGTCGAGCCCGGGTAGCTCAGTTGGTAGAGCGTTAGGCTTTTAACCTAACGGTCTAAGGTTCGAGTCCCTATTCGGGCGAAAGTTTTTATTAAACTCTGTCATTGCACTCACATAATTTCTGTTCAACAAACTAAGATGTCGAGCCCGGGTAGCTCAGTTGGTAGAGCGTTAGGCTTTTAACCTAACGGTCCAGGGTTCGAGTCCCTGTTCGGGCGAAAGTTTTTATTAAACTCTGTCATTGCACTCACATAATTTCTGTTCACCTAATTCAGATGTCGAGCCCGGGTAGCTCAGTTGCTAGAGCGTTAGGCTTTTAACCTAACGGTCCAGGGTTCGAGTCCCTGTTCGGGCGAAAGTTTTTATATACTCTTTCATTGCACTCACAAAATTTCTGTTCACCTAACTAAGATGTCGAGCCCGCGTAGCTCAGTTGGTAGAGCGTTAGGCTTTTAACCTAACGGTCCAGGGTTCGAGTCCCTGTTCGGGCGAAAGTTTTTATTAAACTCTGTCATTGCACTCACATAATTTCTGTTCACCTAATTCAGATGTCGAGCCCGGGTAGCTCAGTTGCTAGAGCGTTAGGCTTTTAACCTAACGGTCCAGGGTTCGAGTCCCTGTTCGGGCGAATGTCTTTATAAAACACTGTCAATTCACTCACATAAATTCGGTTCACCTAACTAAGATTTCGAGCCCGGGTAGCTCAGTTGGTAGAGCGTTAGGCTTTTAACCTAACGGTCCAGGGTTCGAGTCCCTGTTCGGGCGAATGTTTTTATAAAACTCTGTCAATGCACTCACATAAATTCTGTTCACCTAACTAAGATTTCGAGCCCGGGTAGCTCAGTTGGTAGAGCGTTAGGCTTTTAACCTAACGGTCCAGGGTTCGAGTCCCTGTTCGGGCGAAAGTTTTTATTAAACTCTGTCATTGCACTCACATAATTTCTGTTCAACTAACTAAGATTTCGAGCCCGGGTAGCTCAGTTGGTAGAGCGTTAGGCTTTTAACCTAACGGTCCAGGGTTCGAGTCCCTTTTCGGGCGAAAGTTTTTATTAGAATCTGTCATTGCACTCACATAATTTCTTATCACCTAACTAAGATGTCGAGCCCGGGTAGCTCAGTTGGTAGAACGTTAGGCTTTTAACCTAACGGTCCAGGGTTCGAGTCCCTGTTCGGGCGAAAGTTTTTATTAAACTCTGTCATTGCACTCCTATAATTTCTGTTCACCTAACTAAGATGTCGAGCCCGGGTAGCTCAGTTGGTAGAGCGTTAGGCTTTTAACCTAACGGTCCAGGGTTCGAGTCCCTGTTAGGGCGAATGTTTTTATAAAACTCTGTCAATGCACTCACATAAATTCTGTTCACCTAACGAAGATGTCGAGCCCGGGTAGCTCAGTTGGTAGAGCGTTAGGCTTTTAACCTAACGGTCTAAGGTTCGAGTCCCTATTCGGGCGAAAGTTTTTATTAAACTCTGTCATTGCACTCACATAATTTCTGTTCAACAAACTAAGATGTCGAGCCCGGGTAGCTCAGTTGGTAGAGCGTTAGGCTTTTAACCTAACGGTCCAGGGTTCGAGTCCCTGTTCGGGCGAAAGTTTTTATTAAACTCTGTCATTGCACTCACATAATTTCTGTTCACCTAATTCAGATGTCGAGCCCGGGTAGCTCAGTTGCTAGAGCGTTAGGCTTTTAACCTAACGGTCCAGGGTTCGAGTCCCTGTTCGGGCGAATGTCTTTATAAAACACTGTCAATTCACTCACATAAATTCGGTTCACCTAACTAAGATTTCGAGCCCGGGTAGCTCAGTTGGTAGAGCGTTAGGCTTTTAACCTAACGGTCCAGGGTTCGAGTCCCTGTTCGGGCGAATGTTTTTATAAAACTCTGTCAATGCACTCACATAAATTCTGTTCACCTATCTAAGATGTCGAGCCCGGGTAGCTCAGTTGGTAGAGCGTTAGGCTTTTAACCTAACGGTCCAGGGTTCGAGTCCCTTTTCGGGCGAAAGTTTTTATTAGAATCTGTCATTGCACTCACATAATTTCTGTTCACCTAACTAAGATGTCGAGCCCGGGTAGCTCAGTTGATAGAGCGTTAGGCTTTTAACCTAACGGTCCAGGGTTCGAGTCCCTGTTCGGGCGAATGTTTTTATAAAACTCTGTCAATGCACTCACATAAATTCTGTTCACCTAACTAAGATTTCGAGCCCGGGTAGCTCAGTTGGTAGAGCGTTAGGCTTTTAACCTAACGGTCCAGGGTTCGAGTCCCTTTTCGGGCGAAAGTTTTTATTAGAATCTGTCATTGCACTCACATAATTTCTGTTCACCTAACTAAGATGTCGAGCCCGGGTAGCTCAGTTGATAGAGCGTTAGGCTTTTAACCTAACGGTCCAGGGTTCGAGTCCCTGTTCGGGCGAATGTTTTTATAAAACTCTGTCAATGCACTCACATAAATTCTGTTCACCTATCTAAGATGTCGAGCCCGGGTAGCTCAGTTGGTAGAGCGTTAGGCTTTTAACCTAACGGTCCAGGGTTCGAGTTCCTGTTCGGGCGAAAGTTTTTATTAAACTCTGTCATTGCACTCACATAATTTCTGTTCACTTAACTAAGATGTCGAGCCCGGGTAGCTCAGTTGGTAGAGCGTTAGGCTTTTAACCTAACGGTCCAGGGTTCGAGTCCCTGTTCGGGCGAATGTTTTTATAAAACTCTGTCAATGCACTCACATAAATTCTGTTCACCTAACTAAGATTTCGAGCCCGGGTAGCTCAGTTGGTAGAGCGTTAGGCTTTTAACCTAACGGTCCAGGGTTCGAGTCCCTGTTCGGGCGAAAGTTTTTATTAAACTCTGTCATTGCACTCACATAATTTCTGTTCAACTAACTAAGATTTCGAGCCCGGGTAGCTCAGTTGGTAGAGCGTTAGGCTTTTAACCTAACGGTCCAGGGTTCGAGTCCCTGTTCGGGCGAATGTTTTTATAAAACTCTGTCAATGCACTCACATAAATTCTGTTCACCTAACTAAGATTTCGAGCCCGGGTAGCTCAGTTGGTAGAGCGTTAGGCTTTTAACCTAACGGTCCAGGGTTCGAGTCCCTGTTCGGGCGAATGTTTTTATAAAACTCTGTCAATGCACTCACATAAATTCTGTTCACCTATCTAAGATGTCGAGCCCGGGTAGCTCAGTTGGTAGAGCGTTAGGCTTTTAACCTAACGGTCCAGGGTTCGAGTTCCTGTTCGGGCGAAAGTTTTTATTAAACTCTGTCATTGCACTCACATAATTTCTGTTCACCTAACTAAGATGTCGAGCCCGGGTAGCTCAGTTGGTAGAGCGTTAGGCTTTTAACCTAACGGTCCAGGGTTCGAGTCCCTGTTCGGGCGAAAGTTTTTATTAAACTCTGTCATTGCACTCACATAATTTCTTATCACCTAACTAAGATGTCGAGCCCGGGTAGCTCAGTTGGTAGAACGTTAGGCTTTTAACCTAACGGTCCAGGGTTCGAGTCCCTGTTCGGGCGAAAGTTTTTATTAAACTCTGTCATTGCACTCCTATAATTTCTGTTCACCTAACTAAGATGTCGAGCCCGGGTAGCTCAGTTGGTAGAGCGTTATGCTTTTAACCTAACGGTCCAGGGTTCGAGTCCCTGTTAGGGCGAATGTTTTTATAAAACTCTGTCAATGCACTCACATAAATTCTGTTCACCTAACGAAGATGTCGAGCCCGGGTAGCTCAGTTGGTAGAGCGTTAGGCTTTTAACCTAACGGTCTAAGGTTCGAGTCCCTATTCGGGCGAAAGTTTTTATTAAACTCTGTCATTGCACTCACATAATTTCTGTTCAACAAACTAAGATGTCGAGCCCGGGTAGCTCAGTTGGTAGAGCGTTAGGCTTTTAACCTAACGGTCCAGAGTTCGAGTCCTTGTTCGGGCGAAAGTTTTTATATACTCTTTCATTGCACTCACAAAATTTCTGTTCACCTAACTAAGATGTCGAGCCCGGGTAGCTCAGTTGGTAGAGCGTTAGGCTTTTAACCTAACGGTCCAGGGTTCGAGTCCCTGTTCGGGCGAAAGTTTTTATTAAACTCTGTCATTGCACTCACATAATTTCTGTTCACCTAATTCAGATGTCGAGCCCGGGTAGCTCAGTTGCTAGAGCGTTAGGCTTTTAACCTAACGGTCCAGGGTTCGAGTCCCTGTTCGGGCGAATGTTTTTATAAAACACTGTCAATTCACTCACATAAATTCGGTTCACCTAACTAAGATTTCGAGCCCGGGTAGCTCAGTTGGTAGAGCGTTAGGCTTTTAACCTAACGGTCCAGGGTTCGAGTCCCTGTTCGGGCGAATGTTTTTATAAAACTCTGTCAATGCACTCACATAAATTCTGTTCACCTATCTAAGATGTCGAGCCCGGGTAGCTCAGTTGGTAGAGCGTTAGGCTTTTAACCTAACGGTCCAGGGTTCGAGTCCCTTTTCGGGCGAAAGTTTTTATTAGAATCTGTCATTGCACTCACATAATTTCTGTTCACCTAACTAAGATGTCGAGCCCGGGTAGCTCAGTTGATAGAGCGTTAGGCTTTTAACCTAACGGTCCAGGGTTCGAGTCCCTGTTCGGGCGAATGTTTTTATAAAACTCTGTCAATGCACTCACATAAATTCTGTTCACCTAACTAAGATTTCGAGCCCGGGTAGCTCAGTTGGTAGAGCGTTAGGCTTTTAACCTAACGGTCCAGGGTTCGAGTCCCTGTTCGGGCGAAAGTTTTTATTAAACTCTGTCATTGCACTCACATAATTTCTGTTCAACTAACTAAGATTTCGAGCCCGGGTAGCTCAGTTGGTAGAGCGTTAGGCTTTTAACCTAACGGTCCAGGGTTCGAGTCCCTGTTCGGGCGAATGTTTTTATAAAACTCTGTCAATGCACTCACATAAATTCTGTTCACCTATCTAAGATGTCGAGCACGGGTAGCTCAGTTGGTAGAGCGTTAGGCTTTTAACCTAACGGTCCAGGGTTCGAGTCCCTGTTCGGGCGAATGTTTTTATAAAACTCTGTCAATGCACTCACATAAATTCTGTTCACCTAACTAAGATTTCGAGCCCGGGTAGCTCAGTTGGTAGAGCGTTAGGCTTTTAACCTAACGGTCCAGGGTTCGAGTCCCTGTTCGGGCGAATGTTTTTATAAAACTCTGTCAATGCACTCACATAAATTCTGTTCACCTAACTAAGATGTCGAGCCCGGGTAGCTCAGTTGGTAGAGCGTTAGGCTTTTAACCTAACGGTCCAGGGTTCGAGTCCCTGTTCGGGCGAAAGTTTTTATTAAACTCTGTCATTGCACTCACATAATTTCTGTTCACCTAACTAAGATTTCGAGCCCTGGTAGCTCAGTTGGTAGAGCGTTAGGCTTTTAACCTATCGGTCCAGGGTTCGAGTCCCTGTTCGGGCGTATGTTTTTATAAAACTCTGTCAATGCACTCACATAAATTCTGTTCACCTATCTAAGATGTCGAGCCCGGGTAGCTCAGTTGGTAGAGCGTTAGGCTTTTAACCTAACGGTCCAGGGTTCGAGTCCCTGTTCGGGCGAAAGTTTTTATTAAAATCTGTCATTGCACTCACATAATTTCTGTTCACCTAACTAAGATGTCGAGCCCGGGTAGCTCAGTTGGTAGAGCGTTAGGCTTTTAACCTCACGGTCCAGGGTTCGAGTCCCTGTTCGGGCGAATGTTTTTATAAAACTCTGTCAATGCACTCACATAAATTCTGTTCACCTAACTAAGATTTCGAGCCCGGGTAGCTCAGTTGGTAGAGCGTTAGGCTTTTAACCTAACGGTCCAGGGTTCGAGTCCCTTTTCGGGCGAAAGTTTTTATTAGAATCTGTCATTGCACTCACATAATTTCTGTTCACCTAACTAAGATGTCGAGCCCGGGTAGCTCAGTTGATAGAGCGTTAGGCTTTTAACCTAACGGTCCAGGGTTCGAGTCCCTGTTCGGGCGAATGTTTTTATAAAACTCTGTCAATGCACTCACATAAATTCTGTTCACCTAACTAAGATTTCGAGCCCGGGTAGCTCAGTTGGTAGAGCGTTAGGCTTTTAACCTAACGGTCCAGGGTTCGAGTCCCTGTTCGGGCGAAAGTTTTTATTAAACTCTGTCATTGCACTCACATAATTTCTGTTCAACTAACTAAGATTTCGAGCCCGGGTAGCTCAGTTGGTAGAGCGTTAGGCTTTTAACCTAACGGTCCAGGGTTCGAGTCCCTGTTCGGGCGAATGTTTTTATAAAACTCTGTCAATGCACTCACATAAATTCTGTTCACCTAACTAAGATTTCGAGCCCGGGTAGCTCAGTTGGTAGAGCGTTAGGCTTTTAACCTAACGGTCCAGGGTTCGAGTCCCTGTTCGGGCGAATGTTTTTATAAAACTCTGTCAATGCACTCACATAAATTCTGTTCACCTATCTAAGATGTCGAGCCCGGGTAGCTCAGTTGGTAGAGCGTTAGGCTTTTAACCTAACGGTCCAGGGTTCGAGTTCCTGTTCGGGCGAAAGTTTTTATTAAACTCTGTCATTGCACTCACATAATTTCTGTTCACCTAACTAAGATGTCGAGCCCGGGTAGCTCAGTTGGTAGAGCGTTAGGCTTTTAACCTAACGGTCCAGGGTTCGAGTCCCTGTTCGGGCGAAAGTTTTTATTAAACTCTGTCATTGCACTCACATAATTTCTTATCACCTAACTAAGATGTCGAGCCCGGGTAGCTCAGTTGGTAGAACGTTAGGCTTTTAACCTAACGGTCCAGGGTTCGAGTCCCTGTTCGGGCGAAAGTTTTTATTAAACTCTGTCATTGCACTCCTATAATTTCTGTTCACCTAACTAAGATGTCGAGCCCGGGTAGCTCAGTTGGTAGAGCGTTATGCTTTTAACCTAACGGTCCAGGGTTCGAGTCCCTGTTAGGGCGAATGTTTTTATAAAACTCTGTCAATGCACTCACATAAATTCTGTTCACCTAACGAAGATGTCGAGCCCGGGTAGCTCAGTTGGTAGAGCGTTAGGCTTTTAACCTAACGGTCTAAGGTTCGAGTCCCTATTCGGGCGAAAGTTTTTATTAAACTCTGTCATTGCACTCACATAATTTCTGTTCAACAAACTAAGATGTCGAGCCCGGGTAGCTCAGTTGGTAGAGCGTTAGGCTTTTAACCTAACGGTCCAGAGTTCGAGTCCTTGTTCGGGCGAAAGTTTTTATATACTCTTTCATTGCACTCACAAAATTTCTGTTCACCTAACTAAGATGTCGAGCCCGGGTAGCTCAGTTGGTAGAGCGTTAGGCTTTTAACCTAACGGTCCAGGGTTCGAGTCCCTGTTCGGGCGAAAGTTTTTATTAAACTCTGTCATTGCACTCACATAATTTCTGTTCACCTAATTCAGATGTCGAGCCCGGGTAGCTCAGTTGCTAGAGCGTTAGGCTTTTAACCTAACGGTCCAGGGTTCGAGTCCCTGTTCGGGCGAATGTTTTTATAAAACACTGTCAATTCACTCACATAAATTCGGTTCACCTAACTAAGATTTCCAGCCCGGGTAGCTCAGTTGGTAGAGCGTTAGGCTTTTAACCTAACGGTCCAGGGTTCGAGTCCCTGTTCGGGCGAATGTTTTTATAAAACTCTGTCAATGCACTCACATAAATTATGTTCACCTATCTAAGATGTCGAGCCCGGGTAGCTCAGTTGGTAGAGCGTTAGGCTTTTAACCTAACGGTCCAGGGTTCGAGTCCCTTTTCGGGCGAAAGTTTTTATTAGAATCTGTCATTGCACTCACATAATTTCTGTTCACCTAACTAAGATGTCGAGCCCGGGTAGCTCAGTTGATAGAGCGTTAGGCTTTTAACCTAACGGTCCAGGGTTCGAGTCCCTGTTCGGGCGAATGTTTTTATAAAACTCTGTCAATGCACTCACATAAATTCTGTTCACCTAACTAAGATTTCGAGCCCGGGTAGCTCAGTTGGTAGAGCGTTAGGCTTTTAACCTAACGGTCCAGGGTTCGAGTCCCTGTTCGGGCGAAAGTTTTTATTAAACTCTGTCATTGCACTCACATAATTTCTGTTCAACTAACTAAGATTTCGAGCCCGGGTAGCTCAGTTGGTAGAGCGTTAGGCTTTTAACCTAACGGTCCAGGGTTCGAGTCCCTGTTCGGGCGAATGTTTTTATAAAACTCTGTCAATGCACTCACATAAATTCTGTTCACCTATCTAAGATGTCGAGCACGGGTAGCTCAGTTGGTAGAGCGTTAGGCTTTTAACCTAACGGTCCAGGGTTCGAGTCCCTGTTCGGGCGAATGTTTTTATAAAACTCTGTCAATGCACTCACATAAATTCTGTTCACCTAACTAAGATTTCGAGCCCGGGTAGCTCAGTTGGTAGAGCGTTAGGCTTTTAACCTAACGGTCCAGGGTTCGAGTCCCTGTTCGGGCGAATGTTTTTATAAAACTCTGTCAATGCACTCACATAAATTCTGTTCACCTAACTAAGATGTCGAGCCCGGGTAGCTCAGTTGGTAGAGCGTTAGGCTTTTAACCTAACGGTCCAGGGTTCGAGTCCCTGTTCGGGCGAAAGTTTTTATTAAACTCTGTCATTGCACTCACATAATTTCTGTTCACCTAACTAAGATTTCGAGCCCTGGTAGCTCAGTTGGTAGAGCGTTAGGCTTTTAACCTATCGGTCCAGGGTTCGAGTCCCTGTTCGGGCGTATGTTTTTATAAAACTCTGTCAATGCACTCACATAAATTCTGTTCACCTATCTAAGATGTCGAGCCCGGGTAGCTCAGTTGGTAGAGCGTTAGGCTTTTAACCTAACGGTCCAGGGTTCGAGTCCCTGTTCGGGCGAAAGTTTTTATTAAAATCTGTCATTGCACTCACATAATTTCTGTTCACCTAACTAAGATGTCGAGCCCGGGTAGCTCAGTTGGTAGAGCGTTAGGCTTTTAACCTCACGGTCCAGGGTTCGAGTCCCTGTTCGGGCGAATGTTTTTATAAAACTCTGTCAATGCACTCACATAAATTCTGTTCACCTAACTAAGATTTCGAGCCCGGGTAGCTCAGTTGGTAGAGCGTTAGGCTTTTAACCTAACGGTCCAGGGTTCGAGTCCCTTTTCGGGCGAAAGTTTTTATTAGAATCTGTCATTGCACTCACATAATTTCTGTTCACCTAACTAAGATGTCGAGCCCGGGTAGCTCAGTTGATAGAGCGTTAGGCTTTTAACCTAACGGTCCAGGGTTCGAGTCCCTGTTCGGGCGAATGTTTTTATAAAACTCTGTCAATGCACTCACATAAATTCTGTTCACCTAACTAAGATTTCGAGCCCGGGTAGCTCAGTTGGTAGAGCGTTAGGCTTTTAACCTAACGGTCCAGGGTTCGAGTCCCTGTTCGGGCGAAAGTTTTTATTAAACTCTGTCATTGCACTCACATAATTTCTGTTCAACTAACTAAGATTTCGAGCCCGGGTAGCTCAGTTGGTAGAGCGTTAGGCTTTTAACCTAACGGTCCAGGGTTCGAGTCCCTGTTCGGGCGAATGTTTTTATAAAACTCTGTCAATGCACTCACATAAATTCTGTTCACCTATCTAAGATGTCGAGCACGGGTAGCTCAGTTGGTAGAGCGTTAGGCTTTTAACCTAACGGTCCAGGGTTCGAGTCCCTGTTCGGGCGAATGTTTTTATAAAACTCTGTCAATGCACTCACATAAATTCTGTTCACCTAACTAAGATTTCGAGCCCGGGTAGCTCAGTTGGTAGAGCGTTAGGCTTTTAACCTAACGGTCCAGGGTTCGAGTCCCTGTTCGGGCGAATGTTTTTATAAAACTCTGTCAATGCACTCACATAAATTCTGTTCACCTAACTAAGATGTCGAGCCCGGGTAGCTCAGTTGGTAGAGCGTTAGGCTTTTAACCTAACGGTCCAGGGTTCGAGTCCCTGTTCGGGCGAAAGTTTTTATTAAACTCTGTCATTGCACTCACATAATTTCTGTTCACCTAACTAAGATTTCGAGCCCTGGTAGCTCAGTTGGTAGAGCGTTAGGCTTTTAACCTATCGGTCCAGGGTTCGAGTCCCTGTTCGGGCGTATGTTTTTATAAAACTCTGTCAATGCACTCACATAAATTCTGTTCACCTATCTAAGATGTCGAGCCCGGGTAGCTCAGTTGGTAGAGCGTTAGGCTTTTAACCTAACGGTCCAGGGTTCGAGTCCCTGTTCGGGCGAAAGTTTTTATTAAAATCTGTCATTGCACTCACATAATTTCTGTTCACCTAACTAAGATGTCGAGCCCGGGTAGCTCAGTTGGTAGAGCGTTAGGCTTTTAACCTCACGGTCCAGGGTTCGAGTCCCTGTTCGGGCGAATGTTTTTATAAAACTCTGTCAATGCACTCACATAAATTCTGTTCACCTAACTAAGATTTCGAGCCCGGGTAGCTCAGTTGGTAGAGCGTTAGGCTTTTAACCTAACGGTCCAGGGTTCGAGTCCCTTTTCGGGCGAAAGTTTTTATTAGAATCTGTCATTGCACTCACATAATTTCTGTTCACCTAACTAAGATGTCGAGCCCGGGTAGCTCAGTTGATAGAGCGTTAGGCTTTTAACCTAACGGTCCAGGGTTCGAGTCCCTGTTCGGGCGAATGTTTTTATAAAACTCTGTCAATGCACTCACATAAATTCTGTTCACCTAACTAAGATTTCGAGCCCGGGTAGCTCAGTTGGTAGAGCGTTAGGCTTTTAACCTAACGGTCCAGGGTTCGAGTCCCTGTTCGGGCGAAAGTTTTTATTAAACTCTGTCATTGCACTCACATAATTTCTGTTCAACTAACTAAGATTTCGAGCCCGGGTAGCTCAGTTGGTAGAGCGTTAGGCTTTTAACCTAACGGTCCAGGGTTCGAGTCCCTGTTCGGGCGAATGTTTTTATAAAACTCTGTCAATGCACTCACATAAATTCTGTTCACCTATCTAAGATGTCGAGCACGGGTAGCTCAGTTGGTAGAGCGTTAGGCTTTTAACCTAACGGTCCAGGGTTCGAGTCCCTGTTCGGGCGAATGTTTTTATAAAACTCTGTCAATGCACTCACATAAATTCTGTTCACCTAACTAAGATTTCGAGCCCGGGTAGCTCAGTTGGTAGAGCGTTAGGCTTTTAACCTAACGGTCCAGGGTTCGAGTCCCTGTTCGGGCGAATGTTTTTATAAAACTCTGTCAATGCACTCACATAAATTCTGTTCACCTAACTAAGATGTCGAGCCCGGGTAGCTCAGTTGGTAGAGCGTTAGGCTTTTAACCTAACGGTCCAGGGTTCGAGTCCCTGTTCGGGCGAAAGTTTTTATTAAACTCTGTCATTGCACTCACATAATTTCTGTTCACCTAACTAAGATTTCGAGCCCTGGTAGCTCAGTTGGTAGAGCGTTAGGCTTTTAACCTATCGGTCCAGGGTTCGAGTCCCTGTTCGGGCGTATGTTTTTATAAAACTCTGTCAATGCACTCACATAAATTCTGTTCACCTATCTAAGATGTCGAGCCCGGGTAGCTCAGTTGGTAGAGCGTTAGGCTTTTAACCTAACGGTCCAGGGTTCGAGTCCCTGTTCGGGCGAAAGTTTTTATTAAAATCTGTCATTGCACTCACATAATTTCTGTTCACCTAACTAAGATGTCGAGCCCGGGTAGCTCAGTTGGTAGAGCGTTAGGCTTTTAACCTCACGGTCCAGGGTTCGAGTCCCTGTTCGGGCGAATGTTTTTATAAAACTCTGTCAATGCACTCACATAAATTCTGTTCACCTAACTAAGATTTCGAGCCCGGGTAGCTCAGTTGGTAGAGCGTTAGGCTTTTAACCTAACGGTCCAGGGTTCGAGTCCCTTTTCGGGCGAAAGTTTTTATTAGAATCTGTCATTGCACTCACATAATTTCTGTTCACCTAACTAAGATGTCGAGCCCGGGTAGCTCAGTTGATAGAGCGTTAGGCTTTTAACCTAACGGTCCAGGGTTCGAGTCCCTGTTCGGGCGAATGTTTTTATAAAACTCTGTCAATGCACTCACATAAATTCTGTTCACCTAACTAAGATTTCGAGCCCGGGTAGCTCAGTTGGTAGAGCGTTAGGCTTTTAACCTAACGGTCCAGGGTTCGAGTCCCTGTTCGGGCGAAAGTTTTTATTAAACTCTGTCATTGCACTCACATAATTTCTGTTCAACTAACTAAGATTTCGAGCCCGGGTAGCTCAGTTGGTAGAGCGTTAGGCTTTTAACCTAACGGTCCAGGGTTCGAGTCCCTGTTCGGGCGAATGTTTTTATAAAACTCTGTCAATGCACTCACATAAATTCTGTTCACCTATCTAAGATGTCGAGCACGGGTAGCTCAGTTGGTAGAGCGTTAGGCTTTTAACCTAACGGTCCAGGGTTCGAGTCCCTGTTCGGGCGAATGTTTTTATAAAACTCTGTCAATGCACTCACATAAATTCTGTTCACCTAACTAAGATTTCGAGCCCGGGTAGCTCAGTTGGTAGAGCGTTAGGCTTTTAACCTAACGGTCCAGGGTTCGAGTCCCTGTTCGGGCGAATGTTTTTATAAAACTCTGTCAATGCACTCACATAAATTCTGTTCACCTAACTAAGATGTCGAGCCCGGGTAGCTCAGTTGGTAGAGCGTTAGGCTTTTAACCTAACGGTCCAGGGTTCGAGTCCCTGTTCGGGCGAAAGTTTTTATTAAACTCTGTCATTGCACTCACATAATTTCTGTTCACCTAACTAAGATTTCGAGCCCTGGTAGCTCAGTTGGTAGAGCGTTAGGCTTTTAACCTATCGGTCCAGGGTTCGAGTCCCTGTTCGGGCGTATGTTTTTATAAAACTCTGTCAATGCACTCACATAAATTCTGTTCACCTATCTAAGATGTCGAGCCCGGGTAGCTCAGTTGGTAGAGCGCTAGGCTTTTAACCTAACGGTCCAGGGTTCGAGTCCCTGTTCGGGCGAAAGTTTTTATTAAAATCTGTCATTGCACTCACATAATTTCTGTTCACCTAACTAAGATGTCGAGCCCGGGTAGCTCAGTTGGTAGAGCGTTAGGCTTTTAACCTCACGGTCCAGGGTTCGAGTCCCTGTTCGGGCGAATGTTTTTATAAAACTCTGTCAATGCACTCACATAAATTCTGTTCACCTAACTAAGATTTCGAGCCCGGGTAGCTCAGTTGGTAGAGCGTTAGGCTTTTAACCTAACGGTCCAGGGTTCGAGTCCCTATTCGGGCGAAAGTTTTTATTAAACTCTGTCATTGCACTCACATAATTTCTGTTCAACAAACTAAGATGTCGAGCCCGGGTAGCTCAGTTGGTAGAGCGTTAGGCTTTTAACCTAACGGTCCAGAGTTCGAGTCCCTGTTCGGGCGAAAGTTTTTATATACTCTTTCATTGCACTCACAAAATTTCTGTTCACCTAACTAAGATGTCGAGCCCGGGTAGCTCAGTTGGTAGAGCGTTAGGCTTTTAACCTAACGGTCCAGGGTTCGAGTCCCTGTTCGGGCGAAAGTTTTTATTAAACTCTGTCATTGCACTCACATAATTTCTGTTCACCTAACTCAGATGTCGAGCCCGGGTAGCTCAGTTGCTAGAGCGTTAGGCTTTTAACCTAATGGTCCAGGGTTCGAGTCCCTGTTCGGGGGAAAGTTTTTATAAAACTCTGTCAATGCACTCACATAAATTCTGTTCACCTAACTAAGATGTCGAGCCCGGGTAGCTCAGTTGGTAGAGCGTTAGGCTTTTAACCTAACGGTCCAGGGTTCGAGTCCCTGTTCGGGCGAAAGTTTTTATTAAACTCTGTCATTGCACTCACATAATTTCTGTTCACCTAACAAAGATTTCGAGCCCTGGTAGCTTAGTTGTAAGAGCGTTAGGCTTTTAACCTATCGGTCCAGGGTTCGAGTCCCTGTTCGGGCGTATGTTTTTATAAAACTCTGTCAATGCACTCACATAAATTCTGTTCACCTATCTAAGATGTCGAGCCCGGGTAGCTCAGTTGGTAGAGCGTTAGGCTTTTAACCTAACGGTCCAGGGTTCGAGTCCCTGTTCGGGCGAATGTTTTTATAAAACTCTGTCAATGCACTCACATAAATTCTGTTCACCTAACTAAGATTTCGAGCCCGGGTAGCTCAGTTGGTAGAGCGTTAGGCTTTTAACCTAACGGTCCAGGGTTCGAGTCCCTATTCGGGCGAAAGTTTTTATTAAACTCTGTCATTGCACTCACATAATTTCTGTTCAACAAACTAAGATGTCGAGCCCGGGTAGCTCAGTTGGTAGAGCGTTAGGCTTTTAACCTAACGGTCCAGAGTTCGAGTCCCTGTTCGGGCGAAAGTTTTTATATACTCTTTCATTGCACTCACAAAATTTCTGTTCACCTAACTAAGATGTCGAGCCCGGGTAGCTCAGTTGGTAGAGCGTTAGGCTTTTAACCTAAAGGTCCAGGGTTCGAGTCCCTGTTCGGGCGAAAGTTTTTATTAAACTCTGTCATTGCACTCACATAATTTCTGTTCACCTAACTCAGATGTCGAGCCCGGGTAGCTCAGTTGCTAGAGCGTTAGGCTTTCAACCTAACGGTCCAGGGTTCGAGTCCCTGTTCGGGCGAATGTTTTTATAAAACACTGTCAATGCACTCACATAAATTATGTTCACCTAACTAAGATTTCGAGCCCGGGTAGCTCAGTTGGTAGAGCGTTAGGCTTTTAACCTAACGGTCCAGGGTTCGAGTCCCTTTTCGGGCGAAAGTTTTTATTAGAATCTGTCATTGCACTCACATAATTTCTGTTCACCTAACTAAGATGTCGAGCCCGGGTAGCTCAGTTGATAGAGCGTTAGGCTTTTAACCTAACGGTCCAGGGTTCGAGTCCCTGTTCGGGCGAATGTTTTTATAAAACTCTGTCAATGCACTCACATAAATTCTGTTCACCTAACTAAGATGTCGAGCCCGGGTAGCTCAGTTGGTAGAGCGTTAGGCTTTTAACCTAACGGTCCAGGGTTCGAGTCCCTGTTCGGGCGAATGTTTTTATAAAACTCTGTCAATGCACTCACATAAATTCTGTTCACCTATCTAAGATGTCGAGCCCGGGTAGCTCAGTTGGTAGAGCGTTAGGCTTTTAACCTAACGGTCCAGGTTTCGAGTCCCTGTTCGGGCGAAAGTTTTTATTAAACTCTGTCATTGCACTCACATAATTTCTGTTCAACTAACTAAGATGTCGAGCCCGGGTAGCTCAGTTGGTAGAGCGTTAGGCTTTTAACCTAACGGTCCAGAGTTCGAGTCCCTGTTCGGGCGAAAGTTTTTATATACTCTGTCATTGCACTCACAAAATTTCTGTTCACCTAACTAATATGTCGAGCCCGGGTAGCTCAGTTGGTAGAGCGTTAGGCTTTTAACCTAACGGTCCAGGGTTCGCGTCCCTGTTCGGGCGAATGTTTTTATAAAACTTTGTCAATGCACTCACATAAATTCTGTTCACCTAACTAAGATGTCGAGCCCGGGTAGCTCAGTTGGTAGAGCGTTAGGCTTTTAACCTAACGGTCCAGGGTTCGAGTCCCTGTTCGGGCGAATGTTTTTATAAAACTCTGTCAATGCACTCACATAAATTCTGTTCACCTATCTAAGATGTCGTGCCCGGGTAGCTCAGTTGGTAGAGCGTTAGGCTTTTAACCTAACGGTCCAGGGTTCGAGTCCCTGTTCGGGCGAAAGTTTTTATTAAAATCTGTCATTGCACTCACATAAATTTTGTTCACCTAACTAAGATTTCGAGCCCGGGTAGCTCAGTTGGTAGAGCGTTAGGCTTTTAACCTAACGGTCCAGGGTTCGAGTCCCTGTTCGGGCGAATGTTTTTATATACTCTGTCATTGCACTCACAAAATTTCTGTTCACCTAACTAATATGTCGAGCCCGGGTAGCTCAGTTGGTAGAGCGTTAGGCTTTTAATCTAACGGTCCAGGGTTCGAGTCCCTGTTCGGGCGAATGTTTTTATATACTCTGTCATTGCACTCACAAAATTTCTGTTCACCTAACTAATATGTCGAGCCCGGGTAGCTCAGTTGGTAGAGCGGTAGGCTTTTAACCTAACGGTCCAGGGTTCGAGTCCCTGTTCGGGCGAATGTTTTTATAAAACTTTGTCAATGCACTCACATAAATTCTGTTCACCTATCTAAGATGTCGAGCCCGGGTAGCTCAGTTGGTAGAGCGTTAGGCTTTTAACCTAACGGTCCAGGGTTCGAGTCCCTGTTCGGGGGAAAGTTTTTATTAAACTCTGTCATTGCACTCACATAAATTATGTTCACCTATCTAAGATGTCGTGCCCGGGTAGCTCAGTTGGTAGAGCGTTAGGCTTTTAACCTAACGGTCCAGGGTTCGAGTCCCTGTTCGGGCGAAAGTTTTTATTAAAATCTGTCATTGCACTCACATAAATTTTGTTCACCTAACTAAGATTTCGAGCCCGGGTAGCTCAGTTGGTAGAGCGTTAGGCTCTTAACCTAACGGTCCAGGGTTCGAGTCCCTGTTCGGGCGAATGTTTTTATATACTCTGTCATTGCACTCACAAAATTTCTGTTCACCTAACTAATATGTCGAGCCCGGGTAGCTCAGTTGGTAGAGCGTTAGGCTTTTAATCTAACGGTCCAGGGTTCGAGTCCCTGTTCGGGCGAATGTTTTTATATACTCTGTCATTGCACTCACATAATTTCTGTTCACCTAACTAAGATGTCGAGCCCGGGTAGCTCAGTTGGTAGAGCGTTAGGCTTTTAACCTAACGGTCCAGGGTTCGAGTCCCTGTTCGGGCGAAAGTTTTTATTAAACTCTGTCATTGCACTCACATAAATTCTGTTCACCTATCTAAGATGTCGTGCCCGGGTAGCTCAGTTGGTAGAGCGTTAGGCTTTTAACCTAACGGTCCAGGGTTCGAGTCCCTGTTCGGGCGAATGTTTTTATATACTCTGTCATTGCACTCACAAAATTTCTGTTCACCTAACTAATATGTCGAGCCCGGGTAGCTCAGTTGGTAGAGCGTTAGGCTTTTAATCTAACGGTCCAGGGTTCGAGTCCCTGTTCGGGCGAATGTTTTTATATACTCTGTCATTGCACTCACAAAATTTCTGTTCACCTAACTAATATGTCGAGCCCGGGTAGCTCAGTTGGTAGAGCGGTAGGCTTTTAACCTAACGGTCCAGGGTTCGAGTCCCTGTTCGGGCGAATGTTTTTATAAAACTTTGTCAATGCACTCACATAAATTCTGTTCTCCTATCTAAGATGTCGAGCCCGGGTAGCTCAGTTGGTAGAGCGTTAGGCTTTTAACCTAACGGTCCAGGGTTCGAGTCCCTGTTCGGGGGAAAGTTTTTATTAAACTCTGTCATTGCACTCACATAAATTATGTTCACCTATCTAAGATGTCGTGCCCGGGTAGCTCAGTTGGTAGAGCGTTAGGCTTTTAACCTAACGGTCCAGGGTTCGAGTCCCTGTTCGGGCGAAAGTTTTTATTAAAATCTGTCATTGCACTCACATAAATTTTGTTCACCTAACTAAGATTTCGAGCCCGGGTAGCTCAGTTGGTAGAGCGTTAGGCTCTTAACCTAACGGTCCAGGGTTCGAGTCCCTGTTCGGGCGAATGTTTTTATATACTCTGTCATTGCACTCACAAAATTTCTGTTCACCTAACTAATATGTCGAGCCCGGGTAGCTCAGTTGGTAGAGCGTTAGGCTTTTAATCTAACGGTCCAGGGTTCGAGTCCCTGTTCGGGCGAATGTTTTTATATACTCTGTCATTGCACTCACATAATTTCTGTTCACCTAACTAAGATGTCGAGCCCGGGTAGCTCAGTTGGTAGAGCGTTAGGCTTTTAACCTAACGGTCCAGGGTTCGAGTCCCTGTTCGGGCGAAAGTTTTTATTAAACTCTGTCATTGCACTCACATAAATTCTGTTCACCTATCTAAGATGTCGTGCCCGGGTAGCTCAGTTGGTAGAGCGTTAGGCTTTTAACCTAACGGTCCAGGGTTCGAGTCCCTGTTCGGGCGAAAGTTTTTATTAAAATCTGTCATTGCACTCACATAAATTTTGTTCACCTAACTAAGATTTCGAGCCCGGGTAGCTCAGTTGGTAGAGCGTTAGGCTTTTAACCTAACGGTCCAGGGTTCGAGTCCCTGTTCGGGCGAATGTTTTTATATACTCTGTCATTGCACTCACAAAATTTCTGTTCACCTAACTAATATGTCGAGCCCGGGTAGCTCAGTTGGTAGAGCGTTAGGCTTTTAACCTAACGGTCCAGGGATCGAGTCCCTGTTCGGGCGAATGTTTTTATAAAACTTTGTCAATGCACTCACATAAATTCTGTTCACCTATCTAAGATGTCGAGCCCGGGTAGCTCAGTTGGTAGAGCGTTAGGCTTTTAACCTAACGGTCCAGGGTTCGAGTCCCTGTTCGGGCGAAAGTTTTTATTAAAATCTGTCATTGCACTCACATAATTTCTGTTCACCTAACTAAGATGTCGAGCCCGGGTAGCTCAGTCGGTAGAGCGTTAGGCTTTTAACCTAACGGTCCAGGGTTCGAGTCCCTGTTCGGGCGAATGTTTTTATAAAACTCTGTCAATGCACTCACATAAATTCTGTTCACCTAACTAAGATTTCGAGCCCGGGTAGCTCAGTTGGTAGAGCGTTAGGCTTTTAACCTAACGGTCCAGGGTTCGAGTCCCTGTTCGGGCGAATGTTTTTATAAAACTCTGTCAATGCACTCACAAAAATTCTGTTCACCTATCTAAGATGTCGAGCCCGGGTAGCTCAGTTGGTAGAGCGTTAGGCTTTTAACCTAACGGTCCAGGTTTCGAGTCCCTGTTCGGGCGAAAGTTTTTATTAAACTCTGTCATTGCACTCACATAATTTCTGTTCAACAAACTAAGATGTCGAGCCCGGGTAGCTCAGTTGGTAGAGCGTTAGGCTTTTAACCTAACGGTCCAGAGTTCGAGTCCCTGTTCGGGCGAAAGTTTTTATATACTCTTTCATTGCACTCACAAAATTTCTGTTCACCTAACTAAGATGTCGAGCCCGGGTAGCTCAGTTGGTAGAGCGTTAGGCTTTTAACCTAAAGGTCCAGGGTTCGAGTCCCTGTTCGGGCGAAAGTTTTTATTAAACTCTGTCATTGCACTCACATAATTTCTGTTCACCTAACTCAGATGTCGAGCCCGGGTAGCTCAGTTGCTAGAGCGTTAGGCTTTCAACCTAACGGTCCAGGGTTCGAGTCCCTGTTCGGGCGAATGTTTTTATAAAACACTGTCAATGCACTCACATAAATTATGTTCACCTAACTAAGATTTCGAGCCCGGGTAGCTCAGTTGGTAGAGCGTTAGGCTTTTAACCTAACGGTCCAGGGTTCGAGTCCATGTTCGGGCGAATGTTTTTATAAAACTCTGTCAATGCACTCACATAAATTCTGTTCACCTAACTAAGATTTCGAGCCCGGGTAGCTCAGTTGGTAGAGCGTTAGGCTTTTAACCTAACGGTCCAGGGTTCGAGTCCCTTTTCGGGCGAAAGTTTTTATTAGAATCTGTCATTGCACTCACATAATTTCTGTTCACCTAACTAAGATGTCGAGCCCGGGTAGCTCAGTTGATAGAGCGTTAGGCTTTTAACCTAACGGTCCAGGGTTCGAGTCCCTGTTCGGGCGAATGTTTTTATAAAACTCTGTCAATGCACTCACATAAATTCTGTTCACCTAACTAAGATGTCGAGCCCGGGTAGCTCAGTTGGTAGAGCGTTAGGCTTTTAACCTAACGGTCCAGGGTTCGAGTCCCTGTTCGGGCGAATGTTTTTATAAAACTCTGTCAATGCACTCACATAAATTCTGTTCACCTATCTAAGATGTCGAGCCCGGGTAGCTCAGTTGGTTGAGCGTTAGGCTTTTAACCTAACGGTCCAGGTTTCGAGTCCCTGTTCGGGCGAAAGTTTTTATTAAACTCTGTCATTGCACTCACATAATTTCTGTTCAACTAACTAAGATGTCGAGCCCGGGTAGCTCAGTTGGTAGAGCGTTAGGCTTTTAACCTAACGGTCCAGAGTTCGAGTCCCTGTTCGGGCGAAAGTTTTTATATACTCTGTCATTGCACTCACAAAATTTCTGTTCACCTAACTAATATGTCGAGCCCGGGTAGCTCAGTTGGTAGAGCGTTAGGCTTTTAACCTAACGGTCCAGGGTTCGCGTCCCTGTTCGGGCGAATGTTTTTATAAAACTTTGTCAATGCACTCACATAAATTCTGTTCACCTAACTAAGATGTCGAGCCCGGGTAGCTCAGTTGGTAGAGCGTTAGGCTTTTAACCTAACGGTCCAGGGTTCGAGTCCCTGTTCGGGCGAATGTTTTTATAAAACTCTGTCAATGCACTCACATAAATTCTGTTCACCTATCTAAGATGTCGTGCCCGGGTAGCTCAGTTGGTAGAGCGTTAGGCTTTTAACCTAACGGTCCAGGGTTCGAGTCCCTGTTCGGGCGAAAGTTTTTATTAAAATCTGTCATTGCACTCACATAAATTTTGTTCACCTAACTAAGATTTCGAGCCCGGGTAGCTCAGTTGGTAGAGCGTTAGGCTTTTAACCTAACGGTCCAGGGTTCGAGTCCCTGTTCGGGCGAATGTTTTTATATACTCTGTCATTGCACTCACAAAATTTCTGTTCACCTAACTAATATGTCGAGCCCGGGTAGCTCAGTTGGTAGAGCGTTAGGCTTTTAATCTAACGGTCCAGGGTTCGAGTCCCTGTTCGGGCGAATGTTTTTATATACTCTGTCATTGCACTCACAAAATTTCTGTTCACCTAACTAATATGTCGAGCCCGGGTAGCTCAGTTGGTAGAGCGGTAGGCTTTTAACCTAACGGTCCAGGGTTCGAGTCCCTGTTCGGGCGAATGTTTTTATAAAACTTTGTCAATGCACTCACATAAATTCTGTTCACCTATCTAAGATGTCGAGCCCGGGTAGCTCAGTTGGTAGAGCGTTAGGCTTTTAACCTAACGGTCCAGGGTTCGAGTCCCTGTTCGGGGGAAAGTTTTTATTAAACTCTGTCATTGCACTCACATAAATTATGTTCACCTATCTAAGATGTCGTGCCCGGGTAGCTCAGTTGGTAGAGCGTTAGGCTTTTAACCTAACGGTCCAGGGTTCGAGTCCCTGTTCGGGCGAAAGTTTTTATTAAAATCTGTCATTGCACTCACATAAATTTTGTTCACCTAACTAAGATTTCGAGCCCGGGTAGCTCAGTTGGTAGAGCGTTAGGCTCTTAACCTAACGGTCCAGGGTTCGAGTCCCTGTTCGGGCGAATGTTTTTATATACTCTGTCATTGCACTCACAAATTTTCTGTTCACCTAACTAATATGTCGAGCCCGGGTAGCTCAGTTGGTAGAGCGTTAGGCTTTTAATCTAACGGTCCAGGGTTCGAGTCCCTGTTCGGGCGAATGTTTTTATATACTCTGTCATTGCACTCACATAATTTCTGTTCACCTAACTAAGATGTCGAGCCCGGGTAGCTCAGTTGGTAGAGCGTTAGGCTTTTAACCTAACGGTCCAGGGTTCGAGTCCCTGTTCGGGCGAAAGTTTTTATTAAACTCTGTCATTGCACTCACATAAATTCTGTTCACCTATCTAAGATGTCGTGCCCGGGTAGCTCAGTTGGTAGAGCGTTAGGCTTTTAACCTAACGGTCCAGGGTTCGAGTCCCTGTTCGGGCGAAAGTTTTTATTAAAATCTGTCATTGCACTCACATAAATTTTGTTCACCTAACTAAGATTTCGAGCCCGGGTAGCTCAGTTGGTAGAGCGTTAGGCTTTTAACCTAACGGTCCAGGGTTCGAGTCCCTGTTCGGGCGAATGTTTTTATATACTCTGTCATTGCACTCACAAAATTTCTGTTCACCTAACTAATATGTCGAGCCCGGGTAGCTCAGTTGGTAGAGCGTTAGGCTTTTAACCTAACGGTCCAGGGATCGAGTCCCTGTTCGGGCGAATGTTTTTATAAAACTTTGTCAATGCACTCACATAAATTCTGTTCACCTATCTAAGATGTCGAGCCCGGGTAGCTCAGTTGGTAGAGCGTTAGGCTTTTAACCTAACGGTCCAGGGTTCGAGTCCCTGTTCGGGCGAAAGTTTTTATTAAAATCTGTCATTGCACTCACATAATTTCTGTTCACCTAACTAAGATGTCGAGCCCGGGTAGCTCAGTCGGTAGAGCGTTAGGCTTTTAACCTAACGGTCCAGGGTTCGAGTCCCTGTTCGGGCGAATGTTTTTATAAAACTCTGTCAATGCACTCACATAAATTCTGTTCACCTAACTAAGATTTCGAGCCCGGGTAGCTCAGTTGGTAGAGCGTTAGGCTTTTAACCTAACGGTCCAGGGTTCGAGTCCCTGTTCGGGCGAATGTTTTTATAAAACTTTGTCAATGCACTCACATAAATTCTGTTCACCTAACTAAGATGTCGAGCCCGGGTAGCTCAGTTGGTAGAGCGTTAGGCTTTTAACCTAACGGTCCAGGGTTCGAGTCCCTGTTCGGGCGAATGTTTTTATAAAACTCTGTCAATGCACTCACAAAAATTCTGTTCACCTATCTAAGATGTCGAGCCCGGGTAGCTCAGTTGGTAGAGCGTTAGGCTTTTAACCTAACGGTCCAGGTTTCGAGTCCCTGTTCGGGCGAAAGTTTTTATTAAACTCTGTCATTGCACTCACATAATTTCTGTTCAACTAACTAAGATGTCGAACCCGGGTAGCTCAGTTGGTAGAGCGTTAGGCTTTTAACCTAACGGTCCAGGGTTCGAGTCCCTGTTCGGGCGAATGTTTTTATATACTCTGTCATTGCACTCACAAAATTTCTGTTCACCTAACTAATATGTCGAGCCCGGGTAGCTCAGTTGGTAGAGCGTTAGGCTTTTAACCTAACGGTCCAGGGTTCGAGTCCCTGTTCGGGCGAATGTTTATATAAAACTTTGTCAATGCACTCACATAAATTCTGTTCACCTATCTAAGATGTCGAGCCCGGGTAGCTCAGTTGGTAGAGCGTTAGGCTTTTAACCTAACGGTCCAGGGTTCGAGTCCCTGTTCGGGGGAAAGTTTTTATTAAACTCTGTCATTGCACTCACATAATTTCTGTTCACCTAACTAAGATGTCGAGCCCGGGTAGCTCAGTTGGTAGAGCGTTAGGCTTTTAACCTAACGGTCCAGGGTTCGAGTCCCTGTTCGGGCGAAAGTTTTTATTAAACTCTGTCATTGCACTCACATAATTTCTGTTCACCTAACTAAGATTTCGAGCCCGGGTGGCTCAGTTGGTAGAGCGTTAGGCTTTTAACCTATCGGTCCAGGGTTCGAGTCCCTGTTCGGGCGTATGTTTTTATAAAACTCTGTCAATGCACTCACATAAATTCTGTTCACCTATCTAAGATGTCGAGCCCGGGTAGCTCAGTTGGTAGAGCGTTAGGCTTTTAACCTAACGGTCCAGGGTTCGAGTCCCTGTTCGGGCGAAAGTTTTTATTAAAATCTGTCATTGCATTAACATAATTTCTGTTCACCTAACTAAGATGTCGAGCCCGGGTAGCTCAGTCGGTAGAGCGTTAGGCTTTTAACCTAACGGTCCAGGGTTCGAGTCCCTGTTCGGGCGAATGTTTTTATAAAACTCTGTCAATGCACTCACATAAATTCTGTTCACCTAACTAAGATTTCGAGCCCGGGTAGCTCAGTTGGTAGAGCGTTAGGCTTTTAACCTAACGGTCCAGGGTTCGAGTCCCTGTTCGGGCGAATGTTTTTATAAAACTTTGTCAATGCACTCACATAAATTCTGTTCACCTAACTAAGATGTCGAGCCCGGGTAGCTCAGTTGCTAGAGCGTTAGGCTTTTAACCTAACGGTCCAGGGTTCGAGTCCCTGTTCGGGCGAATGTTTTTATAAAACTCTGTCAATACACTCACATAAATTATGTTCACCTATCTAAGATGTCGAGCCCGGGTAGCTCAGTTGGTAGAGCGTTAGGCTTTTAACCTAACGGTCCAGGTTTCGAGTCCCTGTTCGGGCGAAAGTTTTTATTAAACTCTGTCATTGCACTCACATAATTTCTGTTCAACTAACTAAGATGTCGAGCCCGGGTAGTTCAGTTGGTAGCGCGTTAGGCTTTTAACCTAACGGTCCAGAGTTCGAGTCCCTGTTCGGGCGAAAGTTTTTATATACTCTGTCATTGCACTCACAAAATTTCTGTTCACCTAACTAATATGTCGAGCCCGGGTAGCTCAGTTGGTAGAGCGTTAGGCTTTTAACCTAACGGTCCAGGGTTCGAGTCCCTGTTCGGGCGAAAGTTTTTATATACTCTTTCATTGCACTCACAAAATTTCTGTTCACCTAACTAAGATGTCGAGCCCGGGTAGCTCAGTTGGTAGAGCGTTAGGCTTTTAACCTAACGGTCCAGGGTTCGAGTCCCTGTTCGGGCGAAAGTTTTTATTAAACTCTGTCATTGCACTCACATAATTTCTGTTCACCTAACTCAGATGTCGAGCCCGGGTAGCTCAGTTGCTAGAGCGTTAGGCTTTTAACCTAACGGTCCAGGGTTCGAGTCCCTGTTCGGGCGAATGTTTTTATAAAACACTGTCAATGCACTCACATAAATTATGTTCACCTAACTAAGATTTCGAGCCCGGGTAGCTCAGTTGGTAGAGCGTTAGGCTTTTAACCTAACGGTCCAGGGTTCGAGTCCATGTTCGCGCGAATGTTTTTATAAAACTCTGTCAATGCACTCACATAAATTATGTTCACCTAACTAAGATTTCGAGCCCGGGTAGCTCAGTTGGTAGAGCGTTAGGCTTTTAACCTAACGGTCCAGGGTTCGAGTCCATGTTCGGGCGAATGTTTTTATAAAACTCTGTCAATGCACTCACATAAATTCTGTTCACCTATCTAAGATGTCGAGCCCGGGTAGCTCAGTTGGTAGAGCGTTAGGCTTTTAACCTAACGGTCCAGGGTTCGAGTCCCTGTTCGGGCGAATGTTTTTATAAAACTCTGTCAATGCACTCACATAAATTCTGTTCACCTAACTAAGATTTCGAGCCCGGGTAGCTCAGTTGGTAGAGCGTTAGGCTTTTAACCTAACGGTCCAGGGTTCGAGTCCCTGTTCGGGCGAAAGTTTTTATTAAACTCTGTCATTGCACTCACATAATTTCTGTTCAACTAACTAAGTTTTCGAGCCCGGGTAGCTCAGTTGGTAGAGCGTTAGGCTTTTAACCTAACGGTCCAGGGTTCGAGTCCCTGTTCGGGCGAATGTTTTTATAAAACTCTGTCAATGCACTCACATAAATTCTGTTCACCTATCTAAGATGTCGAGCCCGGGTAGCTCAGTTGTAGAGCGTTAGGCTTTTAACCTAACGGTCCAGGGTTCGAGTCCCTGTTCGGGCGAATGTTTATATAAAACTTTGTCAATGCACTCACATAAATTCTGTTCACCTATCTAAGATGTCGAGCCCGGGTAGCTCAGTTGGTAGAGCGTTAGGCTTTTAACCTAACGGTCCAGGGTTCGAGTCCCTGTTCGGGGGAAAGTTTTTATTAAACTCTGTCATTGCACTCACATAATTTCTGTTCACCTAACTAAGATGTCGAGCCCGGGTAGCTCAGTTGGTAGAGCGTTAGGCTTTTAACCTAACGGTCCAGGGTTCGAGTCCCTGTTCGGGCGAAAGTTTTTATAAAACTCTGTCATTGCACTCACATAATTTCTGTTCACCTATCTAAGATGTCGAGCCCGGGTAGCTCAGTTGGTAGAGCGTTAGGCTTTTAACCTAACGGTCCAGGGTTCGAGTCCCTGTTCGGGCGAAAGTTTTTATTAAAATCTGTCATTGCACTCACATAATTTCTGTTCACCTAACTAAGATGTCGAGCCCGGGTAGCTCAGTCGGTAGAGCGTTAGGCTTTTAACCTAACGGTCCAGGGTTCGAGTCCCTGTTCGGGCGAATGTTTTTATAAAACTCTGTCAATGCACTCACATAAATTCTGTTCACCTAACTAAGATGTCGAGCCCGGGTAGCTCAGTTGGTAGAGCGTTAGGCTTTTAACCTAACGGTCCAGGGTTCGAGTCCCTGTTCGGGCGAATGTTTTTAAAACTCTGTCAATGCACTCACATAAATTCTGTTCACCTATCTAAGATGTCGAGCCCGGGTAGCTCAGTTGGTAGAGCGTTAGGCTTTTAACCTAACGGTCCAGGTTTCGAGTCCCTGTTCGGGCGAAAGTTTTTATTAAACTCTGTCATTGCACTCACATAATTTCTGTTCAACTAACTAAGATGTCGAGCCCGGGTAGCTCAGTTGGTAGAGCGTTAGGCTTTTAACCTAACGGTCCAGGGTTCGAGTCCCTGTTCGGGCGAATGTTTTTATATACTCTGTCATTGCACTCACAAAATTTCTGTTCACCTAACTAATATGTCGAGCCCGGGTAGCTCAGTTGGTAGAGCGTTAGGCTTTTAACCTAACGGTCCAGGGTTCGAGTCCCTGTTCGGGCGAATGTTTATATAAAACTTTGTCAATGCACTCACATAAATTCTGTTCACCTATCTAAGATGTCGAGCCCGGGTAGCTCAGTTGGTAGAGCGTTAGGCTTTTAACCTAACGGTCCAGGGTTCGAGTCCCTGTTCGGGGGAAAGTTTTTATTAAACTCTGTCATTGCACTCACATAATTTCTGTTCACCTAACTAAGATGTCGAGCCCGGGTAGCTCAGTTGGTAGAGCGTTAGGCTTTTAACCTAACGGTCCAGGGTTCGAGTCCCTGTTCGGGCGAAAGTTTTTATAAAACTCTGTCATTGCACTCACATAATTTCTGTTCACCTATCTAAGATGTCGAGCCCGGGTAGCTCAGTTGGTAGAGCGTTAGGCTTTTAACCTAACGGTCCAGGGTTCGAGTCCCTGTTCGGGCGAAAGTTTTTATTAAAATCTGTCATTGCACTCACATAATTTCTGTTCACCTAACTAAGATGTCGAGCCCGGGTAGCTCAGTCGGTAGAGCGTTAGGCTTTTAACCTAACGGTCCAGGGTTCGAGTCCCTGTTCGGGCGAATGTTTTTATAAAACTCTGTCAATGCACTCACATAAATTCTGTTCACCTAACTAAGATGTCGAGCCCGGGTAGCTCAGTTGGTAGAGCGTTAGGCTTTTAACCTAACGGTCCAGGGTTCGAGTCCCTGTTCGGGCGAATGTTTTTATAAAACTCTGTCAATGCACTCACATAAATTCTGTTCACCTATCTAAGATGTCGAGCCCGGGTAGCTCAGTTGGTAGAGCGTTAGGCTTTTAACCTAACGGTTCAGGTTTCGAGTCCCTGTTCGGGCGAAAGTTTTTATTAAACTCTGTCATTGCACTCACATAATTTCTGTTCAACTAACTAAGATGTCGAGCCCGGGTAGCTCAGTTGGTAGAGCGTTAGGCTTTTAACCTAACGGTCCAGGGTTCGAGTCCCTGTTCGGGCGAATGTTTTTATATACTCTGTCATTGCACTCACAAAATTTCTGTTCACCTAACTAATATGTCGAGCCCGGGTAGCTCAGTTGGTAGAGCGTTAGGCTTTTAACCTAACGGTCCAGGGTTCGAGTCCCTGTTCGGGCGAATGTTTATATAAAACTTTGTCAATGCACTCACATAAATTCTGTTCACCTATCTAAGATGTCGAGCCCGGGTAGCTCAGTTGGTAGAGCGTTAGGCTTTTAACCTAACGGTCCAGGGTTCGAGTCCCTGTTCGGGCGAAAGTTTTTATTAAACTCTGTCATTGCACTCACGTAATTTCTGTTCACCTAACTAAGATTTCGAGCCCGGGTGGCTCAGTTGGTAGAGCGTTAGGCTTTTAACCTATCGGTCCAGGGTTCGAGTCCCTGTTCGGGCGTATGTTTTTATAAAACTCTGTCAATGCACTCACATAAATTCTGTTCACCTATCTAAGATGTCGAGCCCGGGTAGCTCAGTTGGTAGAGCGTTAGGCTTTTAACCTAACCGTCCAGGGTTCGAGTCCCTGTTCGGGCGAAAGTTTTTATTAAAATCTGTCATTGCACTCACATAATTTCTGTTCACCTAACTAAGATGTCGAGCCCGGGTAGCTCAGTCGGTAGAGCGTTAGGCTTTTAACCTAACGGTCCAGGGTTCGAGTCCCTGTTCGGGCGAATGTTTTTATAAAACTCTGTCAATGCACTCACATAAATTCTGTTCACCTAACTAAGATTTCGAGCCCGGGTAGCTCAGTTGGTAGAGCGTTAGGCTTTTAACCTAACGGTCCAGGGTTCGAGTCCCTGTTCGGGCGAATGTTTTTATAAAACTTTGTCAATGCACTCACATAAATTCTGTTCACCTAACTAAGATGTCGAGCCCGGGTAGCTCAGTTGGTAGAGCGTTAGGCTTTTAACCTAACGGTCCAGGGTTCGAGTCCCTGTTCGGGCGAATGTTTTTATAAAACTCTGTCAATGCACTCACATAAATTATGTTCACCTATCTAAGATGTCGAGCCCGGGTAGCTCAGTTGGTAGAGCGTTAGGCTTTTAACCTAACGGTCCAGGTTTCGAGTCCCTGTTCGGGCGAAAGTTTTTATTAAACTCTGTCATTGCACTCACATAATTTCTGTTCAACTAACTAAGATGTCGAGCCCGGGTAGCTCAGTTGGTAGAGCGTTAGGCTTTTAACCTAACGGTCCAGAGTTCGAGTCCCTGTTCGGGCGAAAGTTTTTATAAAACTCTGTCATTGCACTCACATAATTTCTGTTCACCTATCTAAGATGTCGAGCCCGGGTAGCTCAGTTGGTAGAGCGTTAGGCTTTTAACCTAACGGTCCAGGTTTCGAGTCCCTGTTCGGGCGAAAGTTTTTATTAAACTCTGTCATTGCACTCACATAATTTCTGTTCAACTAACTAAGATGTCGAGCCCGGGTAGCTCAGTTGGTAGAGCGTTAGGCTTTTAACCTAACGGTCCAGGGTTCGAGTCCCTGTTCGGGCGAATGTTTTTATATACTCTGTCATTGCACTCACAAAATTTCTGTTCACCTAACTAATATGTCGAGCCCGGGTAGCTCAGTTGGTAGAGCGTTAGGCTTTTAACCTAACGGTCCAGGGTTCGAGTCCCTGTTCGGGCGAATGTTTATATAAAACTTTGTCAATGCACTCACATAAATTCTGTTCACCTATCTAAGATGTCGAGCCCGGGTAGCTCAGTTGGTAGAGCGTTAGGCTTTTAACCTAACGGTCCAGGGTTCGAGTCCCTGTTCGGGGGAAAGTTTTTATTAAACTCTGTCATTGCACTCACATAATTTCTGTTCACCTAACTAAGATGTCGAGCCCGGGTAGCTCAGTTGGTAGAGCGTTAGGCTTTTAACCTAACGGTCCAGGGTTCGAGTCCCTGTTCGGGCGAAAGTTTTTATAAAACTCTGTCATTGCACTCACATAATTTCTGTTCACCTATCTAAGATGTCGAGCCCGGGTAGCTCAGTTGGTAGAGCGTTAGGCTTTTAACCTAACGGTCCAGGGTTCGAGTCCCTGTTCGGGCGAAAGTTTTTATTAAAATCTGTCATTGCACTCACGTAATTTCTGTTCACCTAACTAAGATTTCGAGCCCGGGTGGCTCAGTTGGTAGAGCGTTAGGCTTTTAACCTATCGGTCCAGGGTTCGAGTCCCTGTTCGGGCGTATGTTTTTATAAAACTCTGTCAATGCACTCACATAAATTCTGTTCACCTAACTAAGATTTCGAGCCCGGGTAGCTCAGTTGGTAGAGCGTTAGGCTTTTAACCTAACGGTCCAGGGTTCGAGTCCCTGTTCGGGGGAAAGTTTTTATTAAACTCTGTCATTGCACTCACATAATTTCTGTTCACCTAACTAAGATGTCGAGCCCGGGTAGCTCAGTTGGTAGAGCGTTAGGCTTTTAACCTAACGGTCCAGGGTTCGAGTCCCTGTTCGGGCGAAAGTTTTTATAAAACTCTGTCATTGCACTCACATAATTTCTGTTCACCTATCTAAGATGTCGAGCCCGGGTAGCTCAGTTGGTAGAGCGTTAGGCTTTTAACCTAACGGTCCAGGGTTCGAGTCCCTGTTCGGGCGAAAGTTTTTATTAAAATCTGTCATTGCACTCACATAATTTCTGTTCACCTAACTAAGATGTCGAGCCCGGGTAGCTCAGTCGGTAGAGCGTTAGGCTTTTAACCTAACGGTCCAGGGTTCGAGTCCCTGTTCGGGCGAATGTTTTTATAAAACTCTGTCAATGCACTCACATAAATTCTGTTCACCTAACTAAGATGTCGAGCCCGGGTAGCTCAGTTGGTAGAGCGTTAGGCTTTTAACCTAACGGTCCAGGGTTCGAGTCCCTGTTCGGGCGAATGTTTTTAAAACTCTGTCAATGCACTCACATAAATTCTGTTCACCTATCTAAGATGTCGAGCCCGGGTAGCTCAGTTGGTAGAGCGTTAGGCTTTTAACCTAACGGTCCAGGTTTCGAGTCCCTGTTCGGGCGAAAGTTTTTATTAAACTCTGTCATTGCACTCACATAATTTCTGTTCAACTAACTAAGATGTCGAGCCCGGGTAGCTCAGTTGGTAGAGCGTTAGGCTTTTAACCTAACGGTCCAGGGTTCGAGTCCCTGTTCGGGCGAATGTTTTTATATACTCTGTCATTGCACTCACAAAATTTCTGTTCACCTAACTAATATGTCGAGCCCGGGTAGCTCAGTTGGTAGAGCGTTAGGCTTTTAACCTAACGGTCCAGGGTTCGAGTCCCTGTTCGGGCGAATGTTTATATAAAACTTTGTCAATGCACTCACATAAATTCTGTTCACCTATCTAAGATGTCGAGCCCGGGTAGCTCAGTTGGTAGAGCGTTAGGCTTTTAACCTAACGGTCCAGGGTTCGAGTCCCTGTTCGGGGGAAAGTTTTTATTAAACTCTGTCATTGCACTCACATAATTTCTGTTCACCTAACTAAGATGTCGAGCCCGGGTAGCTCAGTTGGTAGAGCGTTAGGCTTTTAACCTAACGGTCCAGGGTTCGAGTCCCTGTTCGGGCGAAAGTTTTTATAAAACTCTGTCATTGCACTCACATAATTTCTGTTCACCTATCTAAGATGTCGAGCCCGGGTAGCTCAGTTGGTAGAGCGTTAGGCTTTTAACCTAACGGTCCAGGGTTCGAGTCCCTGTTCGGGCGAAAGTTTTTATTAAAATCTGTCATTGCACTCACATAATTTCTGTTCACCTAACTAAGATGTCGAGCCCGGGTAGCTCAGTCGGTAGAGCGTTAGGCTTTTAACCTAACGGTCCAGGGTTCGAGTCCCTGTTCGGGCGAATGTTTTTATAAAACTCTGTCAATGCACTCACATAAATTCTGTTCACCTAACTAAGATGTCGAGCCCGGGTAGCTCAGTTGGTAGAGCGTTAGGCTTTTAACCTAACGGTCCAGGGTTCGAGTCCCTGTTCGGGCGAATGTTTTTATAAAACTCTGTCAATGCACTCACATAAATTCTGTTCACCTATCTAAGATGTCGAGCCCGGGTAGCTCAGTTGGTAGAGCGTTAGGCTTTTAACCTAACGGTTCAGGTTTCGAGTCCCTGTTCGGGCGAAAGTTTTTATTAAACTCTGTCATTGCACTCACATAATTTCTGTTCAACTAACTAAGATGTCGAGCCCGGGTAGCTCAGTTGGTAGAGCGTTAGGCTTTTAACCTAACGGTCCAGGGTTCGAGTCCCTGTTCGGGCGAATGTTTTTATATACTCTGTCATTGCACTCACAAAATTTCTGTTCACCTAACTAATATGTCGAGCCCGGGTAGCTCAGTTGGTAGAGCGTTAGGCTTTTAACCTAACGGTCCAGGGTTCGAGTCCCTGTTCGGGCGAATGTTTATATAAAACTTTGTCAATGCACTCACATAAATTCTGTTCACCTATCTAAGATGTCGAGCCCGGGTAGCTCAGTTGGTAGAGCGTTAGGCTTTTAACCTAACGGTCCAGGGTTCGAGTCCCTGTTCGGGCGAAAGTTTTTATTAAACTCTGTCATTGCACTCACGTAATTTCTGTTCACCTAACTAAGATTTCGAGCCCGGGTGGCTCAGTTGGTAGAGCGTTAGGCTTTTAACCTATCGGTCCAGGGTTCGAGTCCCTGTTCGGGCGTATGTTTTTATAAAACTCTGTCAATGCACTCACATAAATTCTGTTCACCTATCTAAGATGTCGAGCCCGGGTAGCTCAGTTGGTAGAGCGTTAGGCTTTTAACCTAACCGTCCAGGGTTCGAGTCCCTGTTCGGGCGAAAGTTTTTATTAAAATCTGTCATTGCACTCACATAATTTCTGTTCACCTAACTAAGATGTCGAGCCCGGGTAGCTCAGTCGGTAGAGCGTTAGGCTTTTAACCTAACGGTCCAGGGTTCGAGTCCCTGTTCGGGCGAATGTTTTTATAAAACTCTGTCAATGCACTCACATAAATTCTGTTCACCTAACTAAGATTTCGAGCCCGGGTAGCTCAGTTGGTAGAGCGTTAGGCTTTTAACCTAACGGTCCAGGGTTCGAGTCCCTGTTCGGGCGAATGTTTTTATAAAACTTTGTCAATGCACTCACATAAATTCTGTTCACCTAACTAAGATGTCGAGCCCGGGTAGCTCAGTTGGTAGAGCGTTAGGCTTTTAACCTAACGGTCCAGGGTTCGAGTCCCTGTTCGGGCGAATGTTTTTATAAAACTCTGTCAATGCACTCACATAAATTATGTTCACCTATCTAAGATGTCGAGCCCGGGTAGCTCAGTTGGTAGAGCGTTAGGCTTTTAACCTAACGGTCCAGGTTTCGAGTCCCTGTTCGGGCGAAAGTTTTTATTAAACTCTGTCATTGCACTCACATAATTTCTGTTCAACTAACTAAGATGTCGAGCCCGGGTAGCTCAGTTGGTAGAGCGTTAGGCTTTTAACCTAACGGTCCAGAGTTCGAGTCCCTGTTCGGGCGAAAGTTTTTATAAAACTCTGTCATTGCACTCACATAATTTCTGTTCACCTATCTAAGATGTCGAGCCCGGGTAGCTCAGTTGGTAGAGCGTTAGGCTTTTAACCTAACGGTCCAGGTTTCGAGTCCCTGTTCGGGCGAAAGTTTTTATTAAACTCTGTCATTGCACTCACATAATTTCTGTTCAACTAACTAAGATGTCGAGCCCGGGTAGCTCAGTTGGTAGAGCGTTAGGCTTTTAACCTAACGGTCCAGGGTTCGAGTCCCTGTTCGGGCGAATGTTTTTATATACTCTGTCATTGCACTCACAAAATTTCTGTTCACCTAACTAATATGTCGAGCCCGGGTAGCTCAGTTGGTAGAGCGTTAGGCTTTTAACCTAACGGTCCAGGGTTCGAGTCCCTGTTCGGGCGAATGTTTATATAAAACTTTGTCAATGCACTCACATAAATTCTGTTCACCTATCTAAGATGTCGAGCCCGGGTAGCTCAGTTGGTAGAGCGTTAGGCTTTTAACCTAACGGTCCAGGGTTCGAGTCCCTGTTCGGGGGAAAGTTTTTATTAAACTCTGTCATTGCACTCACATAATTTCTGTTCACCTAACTAAGATGTCGAGCCCGGGTAGCTCAGTTGGTAGAGCGTTAGGCTTTTAACCTAACGGTCCAGGGTTCGAGTCCCTGTTCGGGCGAAAGTTTTTATAAAACTCTGTCATTGCACTCACATAATTTCTGTTCACCTATCTAAGATGTCGAGCCCGGGTAGCTCAGTTGGTAGAGCGTTAGGCTTTTAACCTAACGGTCCAGGGTTCGAGTCCCTGTTCGGGCGAAAGTTTTTATTAAAATCTGTCATTGCACTCACGTAATTTCTGTTCACCTAACTAAGATTTCGAGCCCGGGTGGCTCAGTTGGTAGAGCGTTAGGCTTTTAACCTATCGGTCCAGGGTTCGAGTCCCTGTTCGGGCGTATGTTTTTATAAAACTCTGTCAATGCACTCACATAAATTCTGTTCACCTATCTAAGATGTCGAGCCCGGGTAGCTCAGTTGGTAGAGCGTTAGGCTTTTAACCTAACCGTCCAGGGTTCGAGTCCCTGTTCGGGCGAAAGTTTTTATTAAAATCTGTCATTGCACTCACATAATTTCTGTTCACCTAACTAAGATGTCGAGCCCGGGTAGCTCAGTCGGTAGAGCGTTAGGCTTTTAACCTAACGGTCCAGGGTTCGAGTCCCTGTTCGGGCGAATGTTTTTATAAAACTCTGTCAATGCACTCACATAAATTCTGTTCACCTAACTAAGATTTCGAGCCCGGGTAGCTCAGTTGGTAGATCGTTAGGCTTTTAACCTAACGGTCCAGGGTTCGAGTCCCTGTTCGGGCGAATGTTTTTATAAAACTTTGTCAATGCACTCACATAAATTCTGTTCACCTAACTAAGATGTCGAGCCCGGGTAGCTCAGTTGGTAGAGCGTTAGGCTTTTAACCTAACGGTCCAGGGTTCGAGTCCCTGTTCGGGCGAATGTTTTTATAAAACTCTGTCAATGCACTCACATAAATTATGTTCACCTATCTAAGATGTCGAGCCCGGGTAGCTCAGTTGGTAGAGCGTTAGGCTTTTAACCTAACGGTCCAGGTTTCGAGTCCCTGTTCGGGCGAAAGTTTTTATTAAACTCTGTCATTGCACTCACATAATTTCTGTTCAACTAACTAAGATGTCGAGCCCGGGTAGCTCAGTTGGTAGAGCGTTAGGCTTTTAACCTAACGGTCCAGAGTTCGAGTCCCTGTTCGGGCGAAAGTTTTTATAAAACTCTGTCATTGCACTCACATAATTTCTGTTCACCTATCTAAGATGTCGAGCCCGGGTAGCTCAGTTGGTAGAGCGTTAGGCTTTTAACCTAACGGTCCAGGTTTCGAGTCCCTGTTCGGGCGAAAGTTTTTATTAAACTCTGTCATTGCACTCACATAATTTCTGTTCAACTAACTAAGATGTCGAGCCCGGGTAGCTCAGTTGGTAGAGCGTTAGGCTTTTAACCTAACGGTCCAGGGTTCGAGTCCCTGTTCGGGGGAAAGTTTTTATTAAACTCTGTCATTGCACTCACATAATTTCTGTTCACCTAACTAAGATGTCGAGCCCGGGTAGCTCAGTTGGTAGAGCGTTAGGCTTTTAACCTAACGGTCCAGGGTTCGAGTCCCTGTTCGGGCGAAAGTTTTTATAAAACTCTGTCATTGCACTCACATAATTTCTGTTCACCTATCTAAGATGTCGAGCCCGGGTAGCTCAGTTGGTAGAGCGTTAGGCTTTTAACCTAACGGTCCAGGGTTCGAGTCCCTGTTCGGGCGAAAGTTTTTATTAAAATCTGTCATTGCACTCACGTAATTTCTGTTCACCTAACTAAGATTTCGAGCCCGGGTGGCTCAGTTGGTAGAGCGTTAGGCTTTTAACCTATCGGTCCAGGGTTCGAGTCCCTGTTCGGGCGTATGTTTTTATAAAACTCTGTCAATGCACTCACATAAATTCTGTTCACCTATCTAAGATGTCGAGCCCGGGTAGCTCAGTTGGTAGAGCGTTAGGCTTTTAACCTAACCGTCCAGGGTTCGAGTCCCTGTTCGGGCGAAAGTTTTTATTAAAATCTGTCATTGCACTCACATAATTTCTGTTCACCTAACTAAGATGTCGAGCCCGGGTAGCTCAGTCGGTAGAGCGTTAGGCTTTTAACCTAACGGTCCAGGGTTCGAGTCCCTGTTCGGGCGAATGTTTTTATAAAACTCTGTCAATGCACTCACATAAATTCTGTTCACCTAACTAAGATTTCGAGCCCGGGTAGCTCAGTTGGTAGATCGTTAGGCTTTTAACCTAACGGTCCAGGGTTCGAGTCCCTGTTCGGGCGAATGTTTTTATAAAACTTTGTCAATGCACTCACATAAATTCTGTTCACCTAACTAAGATGTCGAGCCCGGGTAGCTCAGTTGGTAGAGCGTTAGGCTTTTAACCTAACGGTCCAGGGTTCGAGTCCCTGTTCGGGCGAATGTTTTTATAAAACTCTGTCAATGCACTCACATAAATTATGTTCACCTATCTAAGATGTCGAGCCCGGGTAGCTCAGTTGGTAGAGCGTTAGGCTTTTAACCTAACGGTCCAGGTTTCGAGTCCCTGTTCGGGCGAAAGTTTTTATTAAACTCTGTCATTGCACTCACATAATTTCTGTTCAACTAACTAAGATGTCGAGCCCGGGTAGCTCAGTTGGTAGAGCGTTAGGCTTTTAACCTAACGGTCCAGAGTTCGAGTCCCTGTTCGGGCGAAAGTTTTTATAAAACTCTGTCATTGCACTCACATAATTTCTGTTCACCTATCTAAGATGTCGAGCCCGGGTAGCTCAGTTGGTAGAGCGTTAGGCTTTTAACCTAACGGTCCAGGTTTCGAGTCCCTGTTCGGGCGAAAGTTTTTATTAAACTCTGTCATTGCACTCACATAATTTCTGTTCAACTAACTAAGATGTCGAGCCCGGGTAGCTCAGTTGGTAGAGCGTTAGGCTTTTAACCTAACGGTCCAGGGTTCGAGTCCCTGTTCGGGCGAATGTTTTTATATACTCTGTCATTGCACTCACAAAATTTCTGTTCACCTAACTAATATGTCGAGCCCGGGTAGCTCAGTTGGTAGAGCGTTAGGCTTTTAACCTAACGGTCCAGGGTTCGAGTCCCTGTTCGGGCGAATGTTTATATAAAACTTTGTCAATGCACTCACATAAATTCTGTTCACCTATCTAAGATGTCGAGCCCGGGTAGCTCAGTTGGTAGAGCGTTAGGCTTTTAACCTAACGGTCCAGGGTTCGAGTCCCTGTTCGGGGGAAAGTTTTTATTAAACTCTGTCATTGCACTCACATAATTTCTGTTCACCTAACTAAGATGTCGAGCCCGGGTAGCTCAGTTGGTAGAGCGTTAGGCTTTTAACCTAACGGTCCAGGGTTCGAGTCCCTGTTCGGGCGAAAGTTTTTATAAAACTCTGTCATTGCACTCACATAATTTCTGTTCACCTATCTAAGATGTCGAGCCCGGGTAGCTCAGTTGGTAGAGCGTTAGGCTTTTAACCTAACGGTCCAGGGTTCGAGTCCCTGTTCGGGCGAAAGTTTTTATTAAAATCTGTCATTGCACTCACATAATTTCTGTTCACCTAACTAAGATGTCGAGCCCGGGTAGCTCAGTCGGTAGAGCGTTAGGCTTTTAACCTAACGGTCCAGGGTTCGAGTCCCTGTTCGGGCGAATGTTTTTATAAAACTCTGTCAATGCACTCACATAAATTCTGTTCACCTAACTAAGATGTCGAGCCCGGGTAGCTCAGTTGGTAGAGCGTTAGGCTTTTAACCTAACGGTCCAGGGTTCGAGTCCCTGTTCGGGCGAATGTTTTTATAAAACTCTGTCAATGCACTCACATAAATTCTGTTCACCTATCTAAGATGTCGAGCCCGGGTAGCTCAGTTGGTAGAGCGTTAGGCTTTTAACCTAACGGTCCAGGTTTCGAGTCCCTGTTCGGGCGAAAGTTTTTATTAAACTCTGTCATTGCACTCACATAATTTCTGTTCAACTAACTAAGATGTCGAGCCCGGGTAGCTCAGTTGGTAGAGCGTTAGGCTTTTAACCTAACGGTCCAGGGTTCGAGTCCCTGTTCGGGCGAATGTTTTTATATACTCTGTCATTGCACTCACAAAATTTCTGTTCACCTAACTAATATGTCGAGCCCGGGTAGCTCAGTTGGTAGAGCGTTAGGCTTTTAACCTAACGGTCCAGGGTTCGAGTCCCTGTTCGGGCGAATGTTTATATAAAACTTTGTCAATGCACTCACATAAATTCTGTTCACCTATCTAAGATGTCGAGCCCGGGTAGCTCAGTTGGTAGAGCGTTAGGCTTTTAACCTAACGGTCCAGGGTTCGAGTCCCTGTTCGGGCGAAAGTTTTTATTAAACTCTGTCATTGCACTCACGTAATTTCTGTTCACCTAACTAAGATTTCGAGCCCGGGTGGCTCAGTTGGTAGAGCGTTAGGCTTTTAACCTATCGGTCCAGGGTTCGAGTCCCTGTTCGGGCGTATGTTTTTATAAAACTCTGTCAATGCACTCACATAAATTCTGTTCACCTATCTAAGATGTCGAGCCCGGGTAGCTCAGTTGGTAGAGCGTTAGGCTTTTAACCTAACGGTCCAGGGTTCGAGTCCCTGTTCGGGCGAAAGTTTTTATTAAAATCTGTCATTGCACTCACATAATTTCTGTTCACCTAACTAAGATGTCGAGCCCGGGTAGCTCAGTCGGTAGAGCGTTAGGCTTTTAACCTAACGGTCCAGGGTTCGAGTCCCTGTTCGGGCGAATGTTTTTATAAAACTCTGTCAATGCACTCACATAAATTCTGTTCACCTAACTAAGATTTCGAGCCCGGGTAGCTCAGTTGGTAGAGCGTTAGGCTTTTAACCTAACGGTCCAGGGTTCGAGTCCCTGTTCGGGCGAATGTTTTTATAAAACACTGTCAATGCACTCACATAAATTATGTTCACCTAACTAAGATTTCGAGCCCGGGTAGCTCAGTTGGTAGAGCGTTAGGCTTTTAACCTAACGGTCCAGGGTTCGAGTCCATGTTCGCGCGAATGTTTTTATAAAACTCTGTCAATGCACTCACATAAATTATGTTCACCTAACTAAGATTTCGAGCCCGGGTAGCTCAGTTGGTAGAGCGTTAGGCTTTTAACCTAACGGTCCAGGGTTCGAGTCCATGTTCGGGCGAATGTTTTTATAAAACTCTGTCAATGCACTCACATAAATTCTGTTCACCTATCTAAGATGTCGAGCCCGGGTAGCTCAGTTGGTAGAGCGTTAGGCTTTTAACCTAACGGTCCAGGGTTCGAGTCCCTGTTCGGGCGAATGTTTTTATAAAACTCTGTCAATGCACTCACATAAATTATGTTCACCTATCTAAGATGTCGAGCCCGGGTAGCTCAGTTGGTAGAGCGTTAGGCTTTTAACCTAACGGTCCAGGTTTCGAGTCCCTGTTCGGGCGAAAGTTTTTATTAAACTCTGTCATTGCACTCACATAATTTCTGTTCAACTAACTAAGATGTCGAGCCCGGGTAGCTCAGTTGGTAGAGCGTTAGGCTTTTAACCTAACGGTCCAGAGTTCGAGTCCCTGTTCGGGCGAAAGTTTTTATATACTCTGTCATTGCACTCACAAAATTTCTGTTCACCTAACTAATATGTCGAGCCCGGGTAGCTCAGTTGGTAGAGCGTTAGGCTTTTAACCTAACGGTCCAGGGTTCGAGTCCCTGTTCGGGCGAAAGTTTTTATTAAACTCTGTCATTGCACTCACATAATTTCTGTTCAACAAACTAAGATGTCGAGCCCGGGTAGCTCAGTTGGTAGAGCGTTAGGCTTTTAACCTAACGGTCCAGGGTTCGAGTCCCTGTTCGGGCGAAAGTTTTTATATACTCTTTCATTGCACTCACAAAATTTCTGTTCACCTAACTAAGATGTCGAGCCCGGGTAGCTCAGTTGGTAGAGCGTTAGGCTTTTAACCTAACGGTCCAGGGTTCGAGTCCCTGTTCGGGCGAAAGTTTTTATTAAACTCTGTCATTGCACTCACATAATTTCTGTTCACCTAACTCAGATGTCGAGCCCGGGTAGCTCAGTTGCTAGAGCGTTAGGCTTTTAACCTAACGGTCCAGGGTTCGAGTCCCTGTTCGGGCGAATGTTTTTATAAAACACTGTCAATGCACTCACATAAATTATGTTCACCTAACTAAGATTTCGAGCCCGGGTAGCTCAGTTGGTAGAGCGTTAGGCTTTTAACCTAACGGTCCAGGGTTCGAGTCCATGTTCGCGCGAATGTTTTTATAAAACTCTGTCAATGCACTCACATAAATTATGTTCACCTAACTAAGATTTCGAGCCCGGGTAGCTCAGTTGGTAGAGCGTTAGGCTTTTAACCTAACGGTCCAGGGTTCGAGTCCATGTTCGGGCGAATGTTTTTATAAAACTCTGTCAATGCACTCACATAAATTCTGTTCACCTATCTAAGATGTCGAGCCCGGGTAGCTCAGTTGGTAGAGCGTTAGGCTTTTAACCTAACGGTCCAGGGTTCGAGTCCCTGTTCGGGCGAATGTTTTTATAAAACTCTGTCAATGCACTCACATAAATTCTGTTCACCTAACTAAGATTTCGAGCCCGGGTAGCTCAGTTGGTAGAGCGTTAGGCTTTTAACCTAACGGTCCAGGGTTCGAGTCCCTGTTCGGGCGAAAGTTTTTATTAAACTCTGTCATTGCACTCACATAATTTCTGTTCAACTAACTAAGTTTTCGAGCCCGGGTAGCTCAGTTGGTAGAGCGTTAGGCTTTTAACCTAACGGTCCAGGGTTCGAGTCCCTGTTCGGGCGAATGTTTTTATAAAACTCTGTCAATGCACTCACATAAATTCTGTTCACCTATCTAAGATGTCGAGCCCGGGTAGCTCAGTTGGTAGAGCGTTAGGCTTTTAACCTAACGGTCCAGGGTTCGAGTCCCTGTTCGGGCGAATGTTTATATAAAACTTTGTCAATGCACTCACATAAATTCTGTTCACCTATCTAAGATGTCGAGCCCGGGTAGCTCAGTTGGTAGAGCGTTAGGCTTTTAACCTAACGGTCCAGGGTTCGAGTCCCTGTTCGGGGGAAAGTTTTTATTAAACTCTGTCATTGCACTCACATAATTTCTGTTCACCTAACTAAGATGTCGAGCCCGGGTAGCTCAGTTGGTAGAGCGTTAGGCTTTTAACCTAACGGTCCAGGGTTCGAGTCCCTGTTCGGGCGAAAGTTTTTATAAAACTCTGTCATTGCACTCACATAATTTCTGTTCACCTATCTAAGATGTCGAGCCCGGGTAGCTCAGTTGGTAGAGCGTTAGGCTTTTAACCTAACGGTCCAGGGTTCGAGTCCCTGTTCGGGCGAAAGTTTTTATTAAAATCTGTCATTGCACTCACATAATTTCTGTTCACCTAACTAAGATGTCGAGCCCGGGTAGCTCAGTCGGTAGAGCGTTAGGCTTTTAACCTAACGGTCCAGGGTTCGAGTCCCTGTTCGGGCGAATGTTTTTATAAAACTCTGTCAATGCACCCACATAAATTCTGTTCACCTAACTAAGATGTCGAGCCCGGGTAGCTCAGTTGGTAGAGCGTTAGGCTTTTAACCTAACGGTCCAGGGTTCGAGTCCCTGTTCGGGCGAATGTTTTTATAAAACTCTGTCAATGCACTCACATAAATTCTGTTCACCTATCTAAGATGTCGAGCCCGGGTAGCTCAGTTGGTAGAGCGTTAGGCTTTTAACCTAACGGTCCAGGTTTCGAGTCCCTGTTCGGGCGAAAGTTTTTATTAAACTCTGTCATTGCACTCACATAATTTCTGTTCAACTAACTAAGATGTCGAGCCCGGGTAGCTCAGTTGGTAGAGCGTTAGGCTTTTAACCTAACGGTCCAGAGTTCGAGTCCCTGTTCGGGCGAAAGTTTTTATATACTCTGTCATTGCACTCACAAAATTTCTGTTCACCTAACTAATATGTCGAGCCCGGGTAGCTCAGTTGGTAGAGCGTTAGGCTTTTAACCTAACGGTCCAGGGTTCGAGTCCCTGTTCGGGCGAAAGTTTTTATTAAACTCTGTCATTGCACTCACATAATTTCTGTTCAACAAACTAAGATGTCGAGCCCGGGTAGCTCAGTTGGTAGAGCGTTAGGCTTTTAACCTAACGGTCCAGAGTTCGAGTCCCTGTTCGGGCGAAAGTTTTTATATACTCTTTCATTGCACTCACAAAATTTCTGTTCACCTAACTAAGATGTCGAGCCCGGGTAGCTCAGTTGGTAGAGCGTTAGGCTTTTAACCTAACGGTCCAGGGTTCGAGTCCCTGTTCGGGCGAAAGTTTTTATTAAACTCTGTCATTGCACTCACATAATTTCTGTTCACCTAACTCAGATGTCGAGCCCGGGTAGCTCAGTTGCTAGAGCGTTAGGCTTTTAACCTAACGGTCCAGGGTTCGAGTCCCTGTTCGGGCGAATGTTTTTATAAAACACTGTCAATGCACTCACATAAATTATGTTCACCTAACTAAGATTTCGAGCCCGGGTAGCTCAGTTGGTAGAGCGTTAGGCTTTTAACCTAACGGTCCAGGGTTCGAGTCCCTGTTCGGGCGAAAGTTTTTATTAAAATCTGTCATTGCACTCACATAATTTCTGTTCACCTAACTAAGATGTCGAGCCCGGGTAGCTCAGTCGGTAGAGCGTTAGGCTTTTAACCTAACGGTCCAGGGTTCGAGTCCCTGTTCGGGCGAAAGTTTTTATTAAAATCTGTCATTGCACTCACATAATTTCTGTTCACCTAACTAAGATGTCGAGCCCGGGTAGCTCAGTCGGTAGAGCGTTAGGCTTTTAACCTAACGGTCCAGGGTTCGAGTCCCTGTTCGGGCGAATGTTTTTATAAAACTCTGTCAATGCACTCACATAAATTCTGTTCACCTAACTAAGATTTCGAGCCCGGGTAGCTCAGTTGGTAGAGCGTTAGGCTTTTAACCTAACGGTCCAGGGTTCGAGTCCCTGTTCGGGCGAATGTTTTTATAAAACTTTGTCAATGCACTCACATAAATTCTGTTCACCTAACTAAGTTGTCGAGCCCGGGTAGCTCAGTTGGTAGAGCGTTAGGCTTTTAACCTAACGGTCCAGGGTTCGAGTCCCTGTTCGGGCGAATGTTTTTATAAAACTCTGTCAATGCACTCACATAAATTCTGTTCACCTATCTAAGATGTCGAGCCCGGGTAGCTCAGTTGGTAGAGCGTTAGGCTTTTAACCTAACGGTCCAGGTTTCGAGTCCCTGTTCGGGCGAAAGTTTTTATTTAACTCTGTCATTGCACTCACATAATTTCTGTTCAACTAACTAAGATGTCGAGCCCGGGTAGCTCAGTTGGTAGAGCGTTAGGCTTTTAACCTAACGGTCCAGGGTTCGAGTCCCTGTTCGGGCGAATGTTTTTATATACTCTGTCATTGCACTCACAAAATTTCTGTTCACCTAACTAATATGTCGAGCCCGGGTAGCTCAGTTGGTAGAGCGGTAGGCTTTTAACCTAACGGTCCAGGGTTCGAGTCCCTGTTCGGGCGAATGTTTATATAAAACTTTGTCAATGCACTCACATAAATTCTGTTCACCTATCTAAGATGTCGAGCCCGGGTAGCTCAGTTGGTAGAGCGTTAGGCTTTTAACCTAACGGTCCAGGGTTCGAGTCCCTGTTCGGGGGAAAGTTTTTATTAAACTCTGTCATTGCACTCACATAATTTCTGTTCACCTAACTAAGATGTCGAGCCCGGGTAGCTCAGTTGGTAGAGCGTTAGGCTTTTAACCTAACGGTCCAGGGTTCGAGTCCCTGTTCGGGCGAAAGTTTTTATTAAACTCTGTCATTGCACTCACATAATTTTTGTTCACCTAACTAAGATTTCGAGCCCGGGTAGCTCAGTTGGTAGAGCGTTAGGCTTTTAACCTATCGGTCCAGGGTTCGAGTCCCTGTTCGGGCGTATGTTTTTATAAAACTCTGTCAATGCACTCACATAAATTCTGTTCACCTATCTAAGATGTCGAGCCCGGGTAGCTCAGTTGGTAGAGCGTTAGGCTTTTAACCTAACGGTCCAGGGTTCGAGTCCCTGTTCGGGCGAATGTTTTTATAAAACTCTGTCAATGCACTCACATAAATTCTGTTCACCTAACTAAGATGTCGAGCCCGGGTAGCTCAGTTGGTAGAGCGTTAGGCTTTTAACCTAACGGTCCAGGGTTCGAGCCCCTTTTTGGGCGAATGTTTTTATAAAACTCTGTCAATGCACTCACATAAATTATGTTCACCTATCTAAGATGTCGAGCCCGGGTAGCTCAGTTGGTAGAGCGTTAGGCTTTTAACCTAACGGTCCAGGTTTCGAGTCCCTGTTCGGGCGAAAGTTTTTATTAAACTCTGTCATTGCACTCACATAATTTCTGTTCAACTAACTAAGATGTCGAGCCCGGGTAGCTCAGTTGGTAGAGCGTTAGGCTTTTAACCTAACGGTCCAGAGTTCGAGTCCCTGTTCGGGCGAAAGTTTTTATATACTCTGTCATTGCACTCACAAAATTTCTGTTCACCTAACTAATATGTCGAGCCCGGGTAGCTCAGTTGGTAGAGCGTTAGGCTTTTAACCTAACGGTCCAGGGTTCGAGTCCCTGTTCGGGCGAAAGTTTTTATTAAACTCTGTCATTGCACTCACATAATTTCTGTTCAACAAACTAAGATGTCGAGCCCGGGTAGCTCAGTTGGTAGAGCGTTAGGCTTTTAACCTAACGGTCCAGAGTTCGAGTCCCTGTTCGGGCGAAAGTTTTTATATACTCTTTCATTGCACTCACAAAATTTCTGTTCACCTAACTAAGATGTCGAGCCCGGGTAGCTCAGTTGGTAGAGCGTTAGGCTTTTAACCTAACGGTCCAGGGTTCGAGTCCCTGTTCGGGCGAAAGTTTTTATTAAACTCTGTCATTGCACTCACATAATTTCTGTTCACCTAACTCAGATGTCGAGCCCGGGTAGCTCAGTTGCTAGAGCGTTAGGCTTTTAACCTAACGGTCCAGGGTTCGAGTCCCTGTTCGGGCGAATGTTTTTATAAAACACTGTCAATGCACTCACATAAATTATGTTCACCTAACTAAGATTTCGAGCCCGGGTAGCTCAGTTGGTAGAGCGTTAGGCTTTTAACCTAACGGTCCAGGGTTCGAGTCCATGTTCGGGCGAATGTTTTTATAAAACTCTGTCAATGCACTCACATAAATTCTGTTCACCTATCTAAGATGTCGAGCCCGGGTAGCTCAGTTGCTAGAGCGTTAGGCTTTTAACCTAACGGTCCAGGGTTCGAGTCCCTGTTCGGGCGAAAGTTTTTATTAGAATCTGTCATTGCACTCACATAATTTCTGTAGCTCAGTTGGTAGAGCGTTAGGCTTTTAACCTAACGGTCCAGGGTTCGAGTCCCTGTTCGGGCGAATGTTTTTATAAAACTCTGTCAATGCACTCACATAAATTCTGTTCACCTAACTAAGATTTCGAGCCCGGGTAGCTCAGTTGGTAGAGCGTTAGGCTTTTAACCTAACGGTCCAGGGTTCGAGTCCCTGTTCGGGCGAAAGTTTTTATTAAACTCTGTCATTGCACTCACATAATTTCTGTTCAACTAACTAAGTTTTCGAGCCCGGGTAGCTCAGTTGGTAGAGCGTTAGGCTTTTAACCTAACGGTCCAGGGTTCGAGTCCCTGTTCGGGCGAATGTTTTTATAAAACTCTGTCATTGCACTCACATAATTTCTGTTCAACTAACTAAGATGTCGAGCCCGGGTAGCTCAGTTGGTAGAGCGTTAGGCTTTTAACCTAACGGTCCAGAGTTCGAGTCCCTGTTCGGGCGAAAGTTTTTATATACTCTGTCATTGCACTCACAAAATTTCTGTTCACCTAACTAATATGTCGAGCCCGGGTAGCTCAGTTGGTAGAGCGTTAGGCTTTTAACCTAACGGTCCAGGGTTCGAGTCCCTGTTCGGGCGTAAGTTTTTATTAAACTCTGTCATTGCACTCACATAATTTCTGTTCAACAAACTAAGATGTCGAGCCCGGGTAGCTCAGTTGGTAGAGCGTTAGGCTTTTAACCTAACGGTCCAGAGTTCGAGTCCCTGTTCGGGCGAAAGTTTTTATATACTCTTTCATTGCACTCACAAAATTTCTGTTCACCTAACTAAGATGTCGAGCCCGGGTAGCTCAGTTGGTAGAGCGATAGGCTTTTAACCTAACGGTCCAGGGTTCGAGTCCCTGTTCGGGCGAAAGTTTTTATTAAACTCTGTCATTGCACTCACATAATTTCTGTTCACCTAACTCAGATGTCGAGCCCGGGTAGCTCAGTTGCTAGAGCGTTAGGCTTTTAACCTAACGGTCCAGGGTTCGAGTCCCTGTTCGGGCGAATGTTTTTATAAAACACTGTCAATGCACTCACATAAATTATGTTCACCTAACTAAGATTTCGAGCCCGGGTAGCTCAGTTGGTAGAGCGTTAGGCTTTTAACCTAACGGTCCAGGGTTCGAGTCCATGTTCGCGCGAATGTTTTTATAAAACTCTGTCAATGCACTCACATAAATTATGTTCACCTAACTAAGATTTCGAGCCCGGGTAGCTCAGTTGGTAGAGCGTTAGGCTTTTAACCTAACGGTCCAGGGTTCGAGTCCATGTTCGGGCGAATGTTTTTATAAAACTCTGTCAATGCACTCACATAAATTCTGTTCACCTAACTAAGATTTCGAGCCCGGGTAGCTCAGTTGGTAGAGCGTTAGGCTTTTAACCTAACGGTCCAGGGTTCGAGTCCCTGTTCGGGCGAAAGTTTTTATTAAACTCTGTCATTGCACTCACATAATTTCTGTTCAACTAACTAAGTTTTCGAGCCCGGGTAGCTCAGTTGGTAGAGCGTTAGGCTTTTAACCTAACGGTCCAGGGTTCGAGTCCCTGTTCGGGCGAATGTTTTTATAAAACTCTGTCAATGCACTCACATAAATTCTGTTCACCTATCTAAGATGTCGAGCCCGGGTAGCTCAGTTGGTAGAGCGTTAGGCTTTTAACCTAACGGTCCAGGGTTCGAGTCCCTGTTCGGGGGAAAGTTTTTATTAAACTCTGTCATTGCACTCACATAATTTCTGTTCACCTAACTAAGATGTCGAGCCCGGGTAGCTCAGTTGGTAGAGCGTTAGGCTTTTAACCTAACGGTCCAGGTTTCGAGTCCCTGTTCGGGCGAAAGTTTTTATTAAACTCTGTCATTGCACTCACATAATTTCTGTTCAACTAACTAAGATGTCGAGCCCGGGTAGCTCAGTTGGTAGAGCGTTAGGCTTTTAACCTAACGGTCCAGAGTTCGAGTCCCTGTTCGGGCGAAAGTTTTTATATACTCTGTCATTGCACTCACAAAATTTCTGTTCACCTAACTAATATGTCGAGCCCGGGTAGCTCAGTTGGTAGAGCGTTAGGCTTTTAACCTAACGGTCCAGGGTTCGAGTCCCTGTTCGGGCGAAAGTTTTTATTAAACTCTGTCATTGCACTCACATAATTTCTGTTCAACAAACTAAGATGTCGAGCCCGGGTAGCTCAGTTGGTAGAGCGTTAGGCTTTTAACCTAACGGTCCAGAGTTCGAGTCCCTGTTCGGGCGAAAGTTTTTATATACTCTTTCATTGCACTCACAAAATTTCTGTTCACCTAACTAAGATGTCGAGCCCGGGTAGCTCAGTTGGTAGAGCATTAGGCTTTTAACCTAACGGTCCAGGGTTCGAGTCCCTGTTCGGGCGAAAGTTTTTATTAAACTCTGTCATTGCACTCACATAATTTCTGTTCACCTAACTCAGATGTCGAGCCCGGGTAGCTCAGTTGCTAGAGCGTTAGGCTTTTAACCTAACGGTCCAGGGTTCGAGTCCCTGTTCGGGCGAATGTTTTTATAAAACACTGTCAATGCACTCACATAAATTATGTTCACCTAACTAAGATTTCGAGCCCGGGTAGCTCAGTTGGTAGAGCGTTAGGCTTTTAACCTAACGGTCCAGGGTTCGAGTCCCTGTTCGGGCGAAAGTTTTTATTAAAATCTGTCATTGCACTCACATAATTTCTGTTCACCTAACTAAGATGTCGAGCCCGGGTAGCTCAGTCGGTAGAGCGTTAGGCTTTTAACCTAACGGTCCAGGGTTCGAGTCCCTGTTCGGGCGAATGTTTTTATAAAACTCTGTCAATGCACTCACATAAATTCTGTTCACCTAACTAAGATTTCGAGCCCGGGTAGCTCAGTTGGTAGAGCGTTAGGCTTTTAACCTAACGGTCCAGGGTTCGAGTCCCTGTTCGGGCGAATGTTTTTATAAAACTTTGTCAATGCACTCACATAAATTCTGTTCACCTAACTAAGTTGTCGAGCCCGGGTAGCTCAGTTGGTAGAGCGTTAGGCTTTTAACCTAACGGTCCAGGGTTCGAGTCCCTGTTCGGGCGAATGTTTTTATAAAACTCTGTCAATGCACTCACATAAATTCTGTTCACCTATCTAAGATGTCGAGCCCGGGTAGCTCAGTTGGTAGAGCGTTAGGCTTTTAACCTAACGGTCCAGGTTTCGAGTCCCTGTTCGGGCGAAAGTTTTTATTTAACTCTGTCATTGCACTCACATAATTTCTGTTCAACTAACTAAGATGTCGAGCCCGGGTAGCTCAGTTGGTAGAGCGTTAGGCTTTTAACCTAACGGTCCAGGGTTCGAGTCCCTGTTCGGGCGAATGTTTTTATATACTCTGTCATTGCACTCACAAAATTTCTGTTCACCTAACTAATATGTCGAGCCCGGGTAGCTCAGTTGGTAGAGCGGTAGGCTTTTAACCTAACGGTCCAGGGTTCGAGTCCCTGTTCGGGCGAATGTTTATATAAAACTTTGTCAATGCACTCACATAAATTCTGTTCACCTATCTAAGATGTCGAGCCCGGGTAGCTCAGTTGGTAGAGCGTTAGGCTTTTAACCTAACGGTCCAGGGTTCGAGTCCCTGTTCGGGGGAAAGTTTTTATTAAACTCTGTCATTGCACTCACATAATTTCTGTTCACCTAACTAAGATGTCGAGCCCGGGTAGCTCAGTTGGTAGAGCGTTAGGCTTTTAACCTAACGGTCCAGGGTTCGAGTCCCTGTTCGGGCGAAAGTTTTTATTAAACTCTGTCATTGCACTCACATAATTTTTGTTCACCTAACTAAGATTTCGAGCCCGGGTAGCTCAGTTGGTAGAGCGTTAGGCTTTTAACCTATCGGTCCAGGGTTCGAGTCCCTGTTCGGGCGTATGTTTTTATAAAACTCTGTCAATGCACTCACATAAATTCTGTTCACCTATCTAAGATGTCGAGCCCGGGTAGCTCAGTTGGTAGAGCGTTAGGCTTTTAACCTAACGGTCCAGGGTTCGAGTCCCTGTTCGGGCGAATGTTTTTATAAAACTCTGTCAATGCACTCACATAAATTCTGTTCACCTAACTAAGATGTCGAGCCCGGGTAGCTCAGTTGGTAGAGCGTTAGGCTTTTAACCTAACGGTCCAGGGTTCGAGTCCCTGTTCGGGCGAATGTTTTTATAAAACTCTGTCAATGCACTCACATAAATTATGTTCACCTATCTAAGATGTCGAGCCCGGGTAGCTCAGTTGGTAGAGCGTTAGGCTTTTAATCTAACGGTCCAGGGTTCGAGTCCCTGTTCGGGCGAATGTTTTTATAAAACTCTGTCAATGCACTCACATGAATTCTGTTCACCTATCTAAGATGTCGAGCCCGGGTAGCTCAGTTGGTAGAGCGTTAGGCTTTTAACCTAACGGTCCAGGTTTCGAGTCCCTGTTCGGGCGAAAGTTTTTATTAAACTCTGTCATTGCACTCACATAATTTCTGTTCAACTAACTAAGATGTCGAGCCCGGGTAGCTCAGTTGGTAGAGCGTTAGGCTTTTAACCTAACGGTCCAGAGTTCGAGTCCCTGTTCGGGCGAAAGTTTTTATATACTCTGTCATTGCACTCACAAAATTTCTGTTCACCTAACTAATATGTCGAGCCCGGGTAGCTCAGTTGGTAGAGCGTTAGGCTTTTAACCTAACGGTCCAGGGTTCGAGTCCCTGTTCGGGCGAAAGTTTTTATTAAACTCTGTCATTGCACTCACATAATTTCTGTTCAACAAACTAAGATGTCGAGCCCGGGTAGCTCAGTTGGTAGAGCGTTAGGCTTTTAACCTAACGGTCCAGAGTTCGAGTCCCTGTTCGGGCGAAAGTTTTTATATACTCTTTCATTGCACTCACAAAATTTCTGTTCACCTAACTAAGATGTCGAGCCCGGGTAGCTCAGTTGGTAGAGCGTTAGGCTTTTAACCTAACGGTCCAGGGTTCGAGTCCCGGTTCGGGCGAAAGTTTTTATTAAACTCTGTCATTGCACTCACATAATTTCTGTTCACCTAACTCAGATGTCGAGCCCGGGTAGCTCAGTTGCTAGAGCGTTAGGCTTTTAACCTAACGGTCCAGGGTTCGAGTCCCTGTTCGGGCGAATGTTTTTATAAAACACTGTCAATGCACTCACATAAATTATGTTCACCTAACTAAGATTTCGAGCCCGGGTAGCTCAGTTGGTAGAGCGTTAGGCTTTTAACCTAACGGTCCAGGGTTCGAGTCCCTGTTCGGGCGAAAGTTTTTATTAAAATCTGTCATTGCACTCACATAATTTCTGTTCACCTAACTAAGATGTCGAGCCCGGGTAGCTCAGTCGGTAGAGCGTTAGGCTTTTAACCTAACGGTCCAGGGTTCGAGTCCCTGTTCGGGCGAAAGTTTTTATTAAAATCTGTCATTGCACTCACATAATTTCTGTTCACCTAACTGAGATGTCGAGCCCGGGTAGCTCAGTCGGTAGAGCGTTAGGCTTTTAACCTAACGGTCCAGGGTTCGAGTCCCTGTTCGGGCGAATGTTTTTATAAAACTCTGTCAATGCACTCACATAAATTCTGTTCACCTAACTAAGATTTCGAGCCCGGGTAGCTCAGTTGGTAGAGCGTTAGGCTTTTAACCTAACGGTCCAGGGTTCGAGTCCCTGTTCGGGCGAATGTTTTTATAAAACTTTGTCAATGCACTCACATAAATTCTGTTCACCTAACTAAGTTGTCGAGCCCGGGTAGCTCAGTTGGTAGAGCGTTAGGCTTTTAACCTAACGGTCCAGGGTTCGAGTCCCTGTTCGGGCGAATGTTTTTATAAAACTCTGTCAATGCACTCACATAAATTCTGTTCACCTATCTAAGATGTCGAGCCCGGGTAGCTCAGTTGGTAGAGCGTTAGGCTTTTAACCTAACGGTCCAGGTTTCGAGTCCCTGTTCGGGCGAAAGTTTTTATTTAACTCTGTCATTGCACTCACATAATTTCTGTTCAACTAACTAAGATGTCGAGCCCGGGTAGCTCAGTTGGTAGAGCGTTAGGCTTTTAACCTAACGGTCCAGGGTTCGAGTCCCTGTTCGGGCGAATGTTTTTATATACTCTGTCATTGCACTCACAAAATTTCTGTTCACCTAACTAATATGTCGAGCCCGGGTAGCTCAGTTGGTAGAGCGGTAGGCTTTTAACCTAACGGTCCAGGGTTCGAGTCCCTGTTCGGGCGAATGTTTATATAAAACTTTGTCAATGCACTCACATAAATTCTGTTCACCTATCTAAGATGTCGAGCCCGGGTAGCTCAGTTGGTAGAGCGTTAGGCTTTTAACCTAACGGTCCAGGGTTCGAGTCCCTGTTCGGGCGTATGTTTTTATAAAACTCTGTCAATGCACTCACATAAATTCTGTTCACCTATCTAAGATGTCGAGCCCGGGTAGCTCAGTTGGTAGAGCGTTAGGCTTTTAACCTAACGGTCCAGGGTTCGAGTCCCTGTTCGGGCGAATGTTTTTATAAAACTCTGTCAATGCACTCACATAAATTCTGTTCACCTAACTAAGATGTCGAGCCCGGGTAGCTCAGTTGGTAGAGCGTTAGGCTTTTAACCTAACGGTCCAGGGTTCGAGTCCCTGTTCGGGCGAATGTTTTTATAAAACTCTGTCAATGCACTCACATAAATTATGTTCACCTATCTAAGATGTCGAGCCCGGGTAGCTCAGTTGGTAGAGCGTTAGGCTTTTAACCTAACGGTCCAGGTTTCGAGTCCCTGTTCGGGCGAAAGTTTTTATTAAACTCTGTCATTGCACTCACATAATTTCTGTTCAACTAACTAAGATGTCGAGCCCGGGTAGCTCAGTTGGTAGAGCGTTAGGCTTTTAACCTAACGGTCCAGAGTTCGAGTCCCTGTTCGGGCGAAAGTTTTTATATACTCTGTCATTGCACTCACAAAATTTCTGTTCACCTAACTAATATGTCGAGCCCGGGTAGCTCAGTTGGTAGAGCGTTAGGCTTTTAACCTAACGGTCCAGGGTTCGAGTCCCTGTTCGGGCGAAAGTTTTTATTAAACTCTGTCATTGCACTCACATAATTTATGTTCAACAAACTAAGATGTCGAGCCCGGGTAGCTCAGTTGGTAGAGCGGTAGGCTTTTAACCTAACGGTCCAGAGTTCGAGTCCCTGTTCGGGCGAAAGTTTTTATATACTCTTTCATTGCACTCACAAAATTTCTGTTCACCTAACTAAGATGTCGAGCCCGGGTAGCTCAGTTGGTAGAGCGTTAGGCTTTTAACCTAACGGTCCAGGGTTCGAGTCCCTGTTCGGGCGAAAGTTTTTATTAAACTCTGTCATTGCACTCACATAATTTCTGTTCACCTAACTCAGATGTCGAGCCCGGGTAGCTCAGTTGCTAGAGCGTTAGGCTTTTAACCTAACGGTCCAGGGTTCGAGTCCCTGTTCGGGCGAATGTTTTTATAAAACACTGTCAATGCACTCACATCAATTATGTTCACCTAACTAAGATTTCGAGCCCGGGTAGCTCAGTTGGTAGAGCGTTAGGCTTTTAACCTAACGGTCCAGGGTTCGAGTCCATGTTCGGGCGAATGTTTTTATAAAACTCTGTCAATGCACTCACATAAATTCTGTTCACCTATCTAAGATGTCGAGCCCGGGTAGCTCAGTTGGTAGAGCGTTAGGCTTTTAACCTAACGGTCCAGGGTTCGAGTCCCTGTTCGGGCGAAAGTTTTTATTAGAATCTGTCATTGCACTCACATAATTTCTGTAGCTCAGTTGGTAGAGCGTTAGGCTTTTAACCTAACGGTCCAGGGTTCGAGTCCCTGTTCGGGCGAATGTTTTTATAAAACTCTGTCAATGCACTCACATAAATTCTGTTCACCTAACTAAGATTTCGAGCCCGGGTAGCTCAGTTGGTAGAGCGTTAGGCTTTTAACCTAACGGTCCAGGGTTCGAGTCCCTGTTCGGGCGAAAGTTTTTATTAAACTCTGTCATTGCACTCACATAATTTCTGTTCACCTATCTAAGATGTCGAGCCCGGGTAGCTCAGTTGGTAGAGCGTTAGGCTTTTAACCTAACGGTCCAGGGTTCGAGTCCCTGTTCGGGCGAATGTTTTTATAAAACTCTGTCAATGCACTCACATAAATTCTGTTCACCTAACTAAGATGTCGAGCCCGGGTAGCTCAGTTGGTAGAGCGTTAGGCTTTTAACCTAACGGTCCAGGGTTCGAGTCCCTGTTCGGGCGAATGTTTTTATAAAACTCTGTCAATGCACTCACATAAATTATGTTCACCTATCTAAGATGTCGAGCCCGGGTAGCTCAGTTGGTAGAGCGTTAGGCTTTTAACCTAACGGTCCAGGGTTCGAGTCCCTGTTCGGGCGAATGTTTATATAAAACTTTGTCAATGCACTCACATAAATTCTGTTCACCTATCTAAGATGTCGAGCCCGGGTAGCTCAGTTGGTAGAGCGTTAGGCTTTTAACCTAACGGTCCAGGGTTCGAGTCCCTGTTCGGGGGAAAGTTTTTATTAAACTCTGTCATTGCACTCACATAATTTCTGTTCACCTAACTAAGATGTCGAGCCCGGGTAGCTCAGTTGGTAGAGCGTTAGGCTTTTAACCTAACGGTCCAGGGTTCGAGTCCCTGTTCGGGCGAAAGTTTTTATAAAACTCTGTCATTGCACTCACATAATTTCTGTTCACCTATCTAAGATGTCGAGCCCGGGTAGCTCAGTTGGTAGAGCGTTAGGCTTTTAACCTAACGGTCCAGGGTTCGAGTCCCTGTTCGGGCGAAAGTTTTTATTAAAATCTGTCATTGCACTCACATAATTTCTGTTCACCTAACTAAGATGTCGAGCCCGGGTAGCTCAGTCGGTAGAGCGTTAGGCTTTTAACCTAACGGTCCAGGGTTCGAGTCCCTGTTCGGGCGAATGTTTTTATAAAACTCTGTCAATGCACCCACATAAATTCTGTTCACCTAACTAAGATGTCGAGCCCGGGTAGCTCAGTTGGTAGAGCGTTAGGCTTTTAATCTAACGGTCCAGGGTTCGAGTCCCTGTTCGGGCGAATGTTTTTATAAAACTCTGTCAATGCACTCACATGAATTCTGTTCACCTATCTAAGATGTCGAGCCCGGGTAGCTCAGTTGGTAGAGCGTTAGGCTTTTAACCTAACGGTCCAGGTTTCGAGTCCCTGTTCGGGCGAAAGTTTTTATTAAACTCTGTCATTGCACTCACATAATTTCTGTTCAACTAACTAAGATGTCGAGCCCGGGTAGCTCAGTTGGTAGAGCGTTAGGCTTTTAACCTAACGGTCCAGAGTTCGAGTCCCTGTTCGGGCGAAAGTTTTTATATACTCTGTCATTGCACTCACAAAATTTCTGTTCACCTAACTAATATGTCGAGCCCGGGTAGCTCAGTTGGTAGAGCGTTAGGCTTTTAACCTAACGGTCCAGGGTTCGAGTCCCTGTTCGGGCGAAAGTTTTTATTAAACTCTGTCATTGCACTCACATAATTTCTGTTCAACAAACTAAGATGTCGAGCCCGGGTAGCTCAGTTGGTAGAGCGTTAGGCTTTTAACCTAACGGTCCAGAGTTCGAGTCCCTGTTCGGGCGAAAGTTTTTATATACTCTTTCATTGCACTCACAAAATTTCTGTTCACCTAACTAAGATGTCGAGCCCGGGTAGCTCAGTTGGTAGAGCGTTAGGCTTTTAACCTAACGGTCCAGGGTTCGAGTCCCGGTTCGGGCGAAAGTTTTTATTAAACTCTGTCATTGCACTCACATAATTTCTGTTCACCTAACTCAGATGTCGAGCCCGGGTAGCTCAGTTGCTAGAGCGTTAGGCTTTTAACCTAACGGTCCAGGGTTCGAGTCCCTGTTCGGGCGAATGTTTTTATAAAACACTGTCAATGCACTCACATAAATTATGTTCACCTAACTAAGATTTCGAGCCCGGGTAGCTCAGTTGGTAGAGCGTTAGGCTTTTAACCTAACGGTCCAGGGTTCGAGTCCCTGTTCGGGCGAAAGTTTTTATTAAAATCTGTCATTGCACTCACATAATTTCTGTTCACCTAACTAAGATGTCGAGCCCGGGTAGCTCAGTCGGTAGAGCGTTAGGCTTTTAACCTAACGGTCCAGGGTTCGAGTCCCTGTTCGGGCGAAAGTTTTTATTAAAATCTGTCATTGCACTCACATAATTTCTGTTCACCTAACTGAGATGTCGAGCCCGGGTAGCTCAGTCGGTAGAGCGTTAGGCTTTTAACCTAACGGTCCAGGGTTCGAGTCCCTGTTCGGGCGAATGTTTTTATAAAACTCTGTCAATGCACTCACATAAATTCTGTTCACCTAACTAAGATTTCGAGCCCGGGTAGCTCAGTTGGTAGAGCGTTAGGCTTTTAACCTAACGGTCCAGGGTTCGAGTCCCTGTTCGGGCGAATGTTTTTATAAAACTTTGTCAATGCACTCACATAAATTCTGTTCACCTAACTAAGTTGTCGAGCCCGGGTAGCTCAGTTGGTAGAGCGTTAGGCTTTTAACCTAACGGTCCAGGGTTCGAGTCCCTGTTCGGGCGAATGTTTTTATAAAACTCTGTCAATGCACTCACATAAATTCTGTTCACCTATCTAAGATGTCGAGCCCGGGTAGCTCAGTTGGTAGAGCGTTAGGCTTTTAACCTAACGGTCCAGGTTTCGAGTCCCTGTTCGGGCGAAAGTTTTTATTTAACTCTGTCATTGCACTCACATAATTTCTGTTCAACTAACTAAGATGTCGAGCCCGGGTAGCTCAGTTGGTAGAGCGTTAGGCTTTTAACCTAACGGTCCAGGGTTCGAGTCCCTGTTCGGGCGAATGTTTTTATATACTCTGTCATTGCACTCACAAAATTTCTGTTCACCTAACTAAGATGTCGAGCCCGGGTAGCTCAGTTGGTAGAGCGTTAGGCTTTTAACCTAACGGTCCAGAGTTCGAGTCCCTGTTCGGGCGAAAGTTTTTATATACTCTGTCATTGCACTCACAAAATTTCTGTTCACCTAACTAATATGTCGAGCCCGGGTAGCTCAGTTGGTAGAGCGTTAGGCTTTTAACCTAACGGTCCAGGGTTCGAGTCCCTGTTCGGGCGAAAGTTTTTATTAAACTCTGTCATTGCACTCACATAATTTCTGTTCAACAAACTAAGATGTCGAGCCCGGGTAGCTCAGTTGGTAGAGCGTTAGGCTTTTAACCTAACGGTCCAGAGTTCGAGTCCCTGTTCGGGCGAAAGTTTTTATATACTCTTTCATTGCACTCACAAAATTTCTGTTCACCTAACTAAGATGTCGAGCCCGGGTAGCTCAGTTGGTAGAGCGTTAGGCTTTTAACCTAACGGTCCAGGGTTCGAGTCCCGGTTCGGGCGAAAGTTTTTATTAAACTCTGTCATTGCACTCACATAATTTCTGTTCACCTAACTCAGATGTCGAGCCCGGGTAGCTCAGTTGCTAGAGCGTTAGGCTTTTAACCTAACGGTCCAGGGTTCGAGTCCCTGTTCGGGCGAATGTTTTTATAAAACACTGTCAATGCACTCACATAAATTATGTTCACCTAACTAAGATTTCGAGCCCGGGTAGCTCAGTTGGTAGAGCGTTAGGCTTTTAACCTAACGGTCCAGGGTTCGAGTCCCTGTTCGGGCGAAAGTTTTTATTAAAATCTGTCATTGCACTCACATAATTTCTGTTCACCTAACTAAGATGTCGAGCCCGGGTAGCTCAGTCGGTAGAGCGTTAGGCTTTTAACCTAACGGTCCAGGGTTCGAGTCCCTGTTCGGGCGAAAGTTTTTATTAAAATCTGTCATTGCACTCACATAATTTCTGTTCACCTAACTGAGATGTCGAGCCCGGGTAGCTCAGTCGGTAGAGCGTTAGGCTTTTAACCTAACGGTCCAGGGTTCGAGTCCCTGTTCGGGCGAATGTTTTTATAAAACTCTGTCAATGCACTCACATAAATTCTGTTCACCTAACTAAGATTTCGAGCCCGGGTAGCTCAGTTGGTAGAGCGTTAGGCTTTTAACCTAACGGTCCAGGGTTCGAGTCCCTGTTCGGGCGAATGTTTTTATAAAACTTTGTCAATGCACTCACATAAATTCTGTTCACCTAACTAAGTTGTCGAGCCCGGGTAGCTCAGTTGGTAGAGCGTTAGGCTTTTAACCTAACGGTCCAGGGTTCGAGTCCCTGTTCGGGCGAATGTTTTTATAAAACTCTGTCAATGCACTCACATAAATTCTGTTCACCTATCTAAGATGTCGAGCCCGGGTAGCTCAGTTGGTAGAGCGTTAGGCTTTTAACCTAACGGTCCAGGTTTCGAGTCCCTGTTCGGGCGAAAGTTTTTATTTAACTCTGTCATTGCACTCACATAATTTCTGTTCAACTAACTAAGATGTCGAGCCCGGGTAGCTCAGTTGGTAGAGCGTTAGGCTTTTAACCTAACGGTCCAGGGTTCGAGTCCCTGTTCGGGCGAATGTTTTTATATACTCTGTCATTGCACTCACAAAATTTCTGTTCACCTAACTAATATGTCGAGCCCGGGTAGCTCAGTTGGTAGAGCGGTAGGCTTTTAACCTAACGGTCCAGGGTTCGAGTCCCTGTTCGGGCGAATGTTTATATAAAACTTTGTCAATGCACTCACATAAATTCTGTTCACCTATCTAAGATGTCGAGCCCGGGTAGCTCAGTTGGTAGAGCGTTAGGCTTTTAACCTAACGGTCCAGGGTTCGAGTCCCTGTTCGGGCGTATGTTTTTATAAAACTCTGTCAATGCACTCACATAAATTCTGTTCACCTATCTAAGATGTCGAGCCCGGGTAGCTCAGTTGGTAGAGCGTTAGGCTTTTAACCTAACGGTCCAGGGTTCGAGTCCCTGTTCGGGCGAATGTTTTTATAAAACTCTGTCAATGCACTCACATAAATTCTGTTCACCTAACTAAGATGTCGAGCCCGGGTAGCTCAGTTGGTAGAGCGTTAGGCTTTTAACCTAACGGTCCAGGGTTCGAGTCCCTGTTCGGGCGAATGTTTTTATAAAACTCTGTCAATGCACTCACATAAATTATGTTCACCTATCTAAGATGTCGAGCCCGGGTAGCTCAGTTGGTAGAGCGTTAGGCTTTTAACCTAACGGTCCAGGTTTCGAGTCCCTGTTCGGGCGAAAGTTTTTATTAAACTCTGTCATTGCACTCACATAATTTCTGTTCAACTAACTAAGATGTCGAGCCCGGGTAGCTCAGTTGGTAGAGCGTTAGGCTTTTAACCTAACGGTCCAGAGTTCGAGTCCCTGTTCGGGCGAAAGTTTTTATATACTCTGTCATTGCACTCACAAAATTTCTGTTCACCTAACTAATATGTCGAGCCCGGGTAGCTCAGTTGGTAGAGCGTTAGGCTTTTAACCTAACGGTCCAGGGTTCGAGTCCCTGTTCGGGCGAAAGTTTTTATTAAACTCTGTCATTGCACTCACATAATTTATGTTCAACAAACTAAGATGTCGAGCCCGGGTAGCTCAGTTGGTAGAGCGGTAGGCTTTTAACCTAACGGTCCAGAGTTCGAGTCCCTGTTCGGGCGAAAGTTTTTATATACTCTTTCATTGCACTCACAAAATTTCTGTTCACCTAACTAAGATGTCGAGCCCGGGTAGCTCAGTTGGTAGAGCGTTAGGCTTTTAACCTAACGGTCCAGGGTTCGAGTCCCTGTTCGGGCGAAAGTTTTTATTAAACTCTGTCATTGCACTCACATAATTTCTGTTCACCTAACTCAGATGTCGAGCCCGGGTAGCTCAGTTGCTAGAGCGTTAGGCTTTTAACCTAACGGTCCAGGGTTCGAGTCCCTGTTCGGGCGAATGTTTTTATAAAACACTGTCAATGCACTCACATCAATTATGTTCACCTAACTAAGATTTCGAGCCCGGGTAGCTCAGTTGGTAGAGCGTTAGGCTGTTAACCTAACGGTCCAGGGTTCGAGTCCATGTTCGGGCGAATGTTTTTATAAAACTCTGTCAATGCACTCACATAAATTCTGTTCACCTATCTAAGATGTCGAGCCCGGGTAGCTCAGTTGGTAGAGCGTTAGGCTTTTAACCTAACGGTCCAGGGTTCGAGTCCCTGTTCGGGCGAAAGTTTTTATTAGAATCTGTCATTGCACTCACATAATTTCTGTAGCTCAGTTGGTAGAGCGTTAGGCTTTTAACCTAACGGTCCAGGGTTCGAGTCCCTGTTCGGGCGAATGTTTTTATAAAACTCTGTCAATGCACTCACATAAATTCTGTTCACCTAACTAAGATTTCGAGCCCGGGTAGCTCAGTTGGTAGAGCGTTAGGCTTTTAACCTAACGGTCCAGGGTTCGAGTCCCTGTTCGGGCGAAAGTTTTTATTAAACTCTGTCATTGCACTCACATAATTTCTGTTCAACTAACTAAGTTTTCGAGCCCGGGTAGCTCAGTTGGTAGAGCGTTAGGCTTTTAACCTAACGGTCCAGGGTTCGAGTCCCTGTTCGGGCGAATGTTTTTATAAAACTCTGTCATTGCACTCACATAATTTCTGTTCACCTAACTAAGATGTCGAGCCCGGGTAGCTCAGTTGGTAGAGCGTTAGGCTTTTAACCTAACGGTCCAGGGTTCGAGTCCCTGTTCGGGCGAAAGTTTTTATAAAACTCTGTCATTGCACTCACATAATTTCTGTTCACCTAACTAAGATTTCGAGCCCGGGTAGCTCAGTTGGTAGAGCGTTAGGCTTTTAACCTATCGGTCCAGGGTTCGAGTCCCTGTTCGGGCGTATGTTTTTATAAAACTCTGTCAATGCACTCACATAAATTCTGTTCACCTATCTAAGATGTCGAGCCCGGGTAGCTCAGTTGGTAGAGCGTTAGGCTTTTAACCTAACGGTCCAGGGTTCGAGTCCCTGTTCGGGCGGAAGTTTTTATTAAAATCTGTCATTGCACTCACATAATTTCTGTTCACCTACCTAAGATGTCGAGCCCGGGTAGCTCAGTCGGTAGAGCGTTAGGCTTTTAACCTAACGGTCCAGGGTTCGAGTCCCTGTTCGGGCGAATGTTTTTATAAAACTCTGTCAATGCACTCACATAAATTCTGTTCACCTAACTAAGATTTCGAGCCCGGGTAGCTCAGTTGGTAGAGCGTTAGGCTTTTAACCTAACGGTCCAGGGTTCGAGTCCCTGTTCGGGCGAATGTTTTTATAAAACTTTGTCAATGCACTCACATAAATTCTGTTCACCTAACTAAGATGTCGAGCCCGGGTAGCTCAGTTGGTAGAGCGTTAGGCTTTTAACCTAACGGTCCAGGGTTCGAGTCCCTGTTCGGGCGAATGTTTTTATAAAACTCTGTCAATGCACTCACATAAATTCTGTTCACCTATCTAAGATGTCGAGCCCGGGTAGCTCAGTTGGTAGAGCGTTAGGCTTTTAACCTAACGGTCCAGGGTTCGAGTCCCTGTTCGGGCGAAAGTTTTTATTAAAATCTGTCATTGCACTCACATAATTTCTGTTCACCTACCTAAGATGTCGAGCCCGGGTAGCTCAGTAGGTAGAGCGTTAGGCTTTTAATCTAACGGTCCAGGGTTCGAGTCCCTGTTCGGGCGAATGTTTTTATAAAACTCTGTCAATGCACTCACATAAATTCTGTTCACCTAACTAAGATTTCGAGCCCGGGTAGCTCAGTTGGTAGAGCGTTAGGCTTTTAACCTAACGGTCCAGGGTTCGAGTCCCTGTTCGGGCGAATGTTTTTATAAAACTCTGTCAATGCACTCACATAAATTCTGTTCACCTATCTAAGATGTCGAGCCCGGGTAGCTCAGTTGGTAGAGCGTTAGGCTTTTAACCTAACGGTCCAGGGTTCGAGTCCCTGTTCGGGGGAAAGTTTTTATTAAACTCTGTCATTGCACTCACATAATTTCTGTTCACCTAACTAAGATGTCGAGCCCGGGTAGCTCAGTTGGTAGAGCGTTAGGCTTTTAACCTAACGGTCCAGGGTTCGAGTCCCTGTTCGGGCGAAACTTTTTATTAAACTCTGTCATTGCACTCACATAATTTCTGTTCACCTAACTAAGATTTCGAGCCCGGGTAGCTCAGTTGGTAGAGCGTTAGGCTTTTAACCTATCGGTCCAGGGTTCGAGTCCCTGTTCGGGCGTATGTTTTTATAAAACTCTGTCAATGCACTCACATAAATTCTGTTCACCTATCTAAGATGTCGAGCCCGGGTAGCTCAGTTGGTAGAGCTTTAGGCTTTTAACCTAACGGTCCAGGGTTCGAGTCCCTGTTCGGGGGAAAGTTTTTATTAAAATCTGTCATTGCACTCACATAATTTCTGTTCACCTAACTAAGATGTCGAGCCCGGGTAGCTCAGTCGGTAGAGCGTTAGGCTTTTAACCTAACGGTCCAGGGTTCGAGTCCCTGTTCGGCCGAATGTTTTTATAAAACTCTGTCAATGCACTCACATAAATTCTGTTCACCTAACTAAGATGTCGAGCCCGGGTAGCTCAGTTGGTAGAGCGTTAGGCTTTTAACCTAACGGTCCAGGGTTCGAGTCCCTGTTCGGGCGAAAGTTTTTATTAGAATCTGTCATTGCACTCACATAATTTCTGTAGCTCAGTTGGTAGAGCGTTAGGCTTTTAACCTAACGGTCCAGGGTTCGAGTCCCTGTTCGGGCGAATGTTTTTATAAAACTCTGTCAATGCACTCACATAAATTCTGTTCACCTAACTAAGATTTCGAGCCCGGGTAGCTCAGTTGGTAGAGCGTTAGGCTTTTAACCTAACGGTCCAGGGTTCGAGTCCCTGTTCGGGCGAAAGTTTTTATTAAACTCTGTCATTGCACTCACATAATTTTTGTTCAACTAACTAAGATTTCGAGCCCGGGTAGCTCAGTTGGTAGAGCGTTAGGCTTTTAACCTAACGGTCCAGGGTTCGAGTCCCTGTTCGGGCGAATGTTTTTATAAAACTCTGTCAATGCACTCACATAAATTCTGTTCACCTATCTAAGATGTCGAGCCCGGGTAGCTCAGTTGGTAGAGCGTTAGGCTTTTAACCTAACGGTCCAGGGTTCGAGTCCCTGTTCGGGCGAATGTTTATATAAAACTTTGTCAATGCACGCACATAAATTCTGTTCACCTATCTAAGATGTCGAGCCCGGGTAGCTCAGTTGGTAGAGCGTTAGGCTTTTAACCTAACGGTCCAGGGTTCGAGTCCCTGTTCGGGGGAAAGTTTTTATTAAACTCTGTCATTGCACTCACATAATTTCTGTTCACCTAACTAAGATGTCGAGCCCGGGTAGCTCAGTTGGTAGAGCGTTAGGCTTTTAACCTAACGGTCCAGGGTTCGAGTCCCTGTTCGGGCGAAAGTTTTTATTAAACTCTGTCATTGCACTCACATAATTTCTGTTCACCTAACTAAGATTTCGAGCCCGGGTAGCTCAGTTGGTAGAGCGTTAGGCTTTTAACCTATCGGTCCAGGGTTCGAGTCCCTGTTCGGGCGTATGTTTTTATAAAACTCTGTCAATGCACTCACATAAATTCTTTTCACCTATCTAAGATGTCGAGCCCGGGTAGCTCAGTTGGTAGAGCGTTAGGCTTTTAACCTAACGGTCCAGGGTTCGAGTCCCTGTTCGGGCGAAAGTTTTTATTAAAATCTGTCATTGCACTCACATAATTTCTGTTCACCTAACTAAGATGTCGAGCCCGGGTAGCTCAGTCGGTAGAGCGTTAGGCTTTTAACCTAACGGTCCAGGGTTCGAGTCCCTGTTCGGGCGAATGTTTTTATAAAACTCTGTCAATGCACTCACATAAATTCTGTTCACCTAACTAAGATTTCGAGCCCGGGTAGCTCAGTTGGTAGAGCGTTAGGCTTTTAACCTAACGGTCCAGGGTTCGAGTCCCTGTTCGGGCGAATGTTTTTATAAAACTTTGTCAATGCACTCACATAAATTCTGTTCACCTAACTAAGATGTCGAGCCCGGGTAGCTCAGTTGGTAGAGCGTTAGGCTTTTAACCTAACGGTCCAGGGTTCGAGTCCCTGTTCGGGCGAATGTTTTTATAAAACTCTGTCAATGCACTCACATAAATTCTGTTCACCTATCTAAGATGTCGAGCCCGGGTAGCTCAGTTGGTAGAGCGTTAGGCTTTTAACCTAACGGTCCAGGTTTCGAGTCCCTGTTCGGGCGAAAGTTTTTATTAAACTCTGTCATTGCACTCACATAATTTCTGTTCAACTAACTAAGATGTCGAGCCCGGGTAGCTCAGTTGGTAGAGCGTTAGGCTTTTAACCTAACGGTCCAGAGTTCGAGTCCCTGTTCGGGCGAAAGTTTTTATATACTCTGTCATTGCACTCACAAAATTTCTGTTCACCTAACTAATATGTCGAGCCCGGGTAGCTCAGTTGGTAGAGCGTTAGGCTTTTAACCTAACGGTCCAGGGTTCGAGTCCCTGTTCGGGCGAAAGTTTTTATTAAACTCTGTCATTGCACTCACATAATTTCTGTTCAATAAACTAAGATGTCGAGCCCGGGTAGCTCAGTTGGTAGAGCGTTAGGCTTTTAACCTAACGGTCCAGAGTTCGAGTCCCTGTTCGGGCGAAAGTTTTTATATACTCTTTCATTGCACTCACAAAATTTCTGTTCACCTAACTAAGATGTCGAGCCCGGGTAGCTCAGTTGGTAGAGCGTTAGGCTTTTAACCTAACGGTCCAGGGTTCGAGTCCCTGTTCGGGCGAAAGTTTTTATTAAACTCTGTCATTGCACTCACATAATTTCTGTTCACCTAACTCAGATGTCGAGCCCGGGTAGCTCAGTTGCTAGAGCGTTAGGCTTTTAACCTAACGGTCCAGGGTTCGAGTCCCTGTTCGGGCGAATGTTTTTATAAAACTCTGTCAATGCACTCACATAAATTCTGTTCACCTATCTAAGATGTCGAGCCCGGGTAGCTCAGTTGGTAGAGCGTTAGGCTTTTAACCTAACGGTCCAGGGTTCGAGTCCCTGTTCGGGGGAAAGTTTTTATTAAACTCTGTCATTGCACTCACATAATTTCTGTTCACCTAACTAAGATGTCGAGCCCGGGTAGCTCAGTTGGTAGAGCGTTAGGCTTTTAACCTAACGGTCCAGGGTTCGAGTCCCTGTTCGGGCGAAACTTTTTATTAAACTCTGTCATTGCACTCACATAATTTCTGTTCACCTAACTAAGATTTCGAGCGCGGGTAGCTCAGTTGGTAGAGCGTTAGGCTTTTAACCTATCGGTCCAGGGTTCGAGTCCCTGTTCGGGCGTATGTTTTTATAAAACTCTGTCAATGCACTCACATAAATTCTGTTCACCTATCTAAGATGTCGAGCCCGGGTAGCTCAGTTGGTAGAGCGTTAGGCTTTTAACCTAACGGTCCAGGGTTCGAGTCCCTGTTCGGGGGAAAGTTTTTATTAAAATCTGTCATTGCACTCACATAATTTCTGTTCACCTAACTAAGATGTCGAGCCCGTGTAGCTCAGTCGGTAGAGCGTTAGGCTTTTAACCTAACGGTCCAGGGTTCGAGTCCCTGTTCGGGCGAATGTTTTTATAAAACTCTGTCAATGCACTCACATAAATTCTGTTCACCTAACTAAGATGTCGAGCCCGGGTAGCTCAGTTGGTAGAGCGTTAGGCTTTTAACCTAACGGTCCAGGGTTCGAGTCCCTGTTCGGGCGAAAGTTTTTATTAGAATCTGTCATTGCACTCACATAATTTCTGTAGCTCAGTTGGTAGAGCGTTAGGCTTTTAACCTAACGGTCCAGGGTTCGAGTCCCTGTTCGGGCGAATGTTTTTATAAAACTCTGTCAATGCACTCACATAAATTCTGTTCACCTAACTAAGATTTCGAGCCCGGGTAGCTCAGTTGGTAGAGCGTTAGGCTTTTAACCTAACGGTCCAGGGTTCGAGTCCCTGTTCGGGCGAAAGTTTTTATTAAACTCTGTCATTGCACTCACATAATTTCTGTTCAACTAACTAAGATTTCGAGCCCGGGTAGCTCAGTTGGTAGAGCGTTAGGCTTTTAACCTAACGGTCCAGGGTTCGAGTCCCTGTTCGGGCGAATGTTTTTATAAAACTCTGTCAATGCACTCACATAAATTCTGTTCACCTATCTAAGATGTCGAGCCCGGGTAGCTCAGTTGGTAGAGCGTTAGGCTTTTAACCTAACGGTCCAGGGTTCGAGTCCCTGTTCGGGCGAATGTTTATATAAAACTTTGTCAATGCACTCACATAAATTCTGTTCACCTATCTAAGATGTCGAGCCCGGGTAGCTCAGTTGGTAGAGCGTTAGGCTTTTAACCTAACGGTCCAGGGTTCGAGTCCCTGTTCGGGGGAAAGTTTTTATTAAACTCTGTCATTGCACTCACATAATTTCTGTTCACCTAACTAAGATGTCGAGCCCGGGTAGCTCAGTTGGTAGAGCGTTAGGCTTTTAACCTAACGGTCTAAGGTTCGAGTCCCTATTCGGGCGAAAGTTTTTATTAAACTCTGTCATTGCACTCACATAATTTCTGTTCAACAAACTAAGATGTCGAGCCCGGGTAGCTCAGTTGGTAGAGCGTTAGGCTTTTAACCTAACGGTCCAGAGTTCGAGTCCCTGTTCGGGCGAAAGTTTTTATATACTCTTTCATTGCACTCACAAAATTTCTGTTCACCTAACTAAGATGTCGAGCCCGGGTAGCTCAGTTGGTAGAGCGTTAGGCTTTTAACCTAACGGTCCAGGGTTCGAGTCCCTGTTCGGGCGAAAGTTTTTATTAAACTCTGTCATTGCACTCACATAATTTCTGTTCACCTAATTCAGATGTCGAGCCCGGGTAGCTGAGTTGCTAGAGCGTTAGGCTTTTAACCTAACGGTCCAGGGTTCGAGTCCCTGTTCGGGCGAATGTTTTTATAAAACACTGTCAATGCACTCACATAAATTCTGTTCACCTAACTAAGATTTCGAGCCCGGGTAGCTCAGTTGGTAGAGCGTTAGGCTTTTAACCTAACGGTCCAGGGTTCGAGTCCCTGTTCGGGCGAATGTTTTTATAAAACTCTGTCAATGCACTCACATAAATTCTGTTCACCTATCTAAGATGTCGAGCCCGGGTAGCTCAGTTGGTAGAGCGTTAGGCTTTTAACCTAACGGTCCAGGGTTCGAGTCCCTGTTCGGGCGAAAGTTTTTATTAAAATGTCATTGCACTCACATAATTTCTGTTCACCTAACTAAGATGTCGAGCCCGGGTAGCTCAGTTGGTAGAGCGTTAGGCTTTTAACCTAACGGTCCAGGGTTCGAGTCCCTGTTCGGGCGAAAGTTTTTATTAAACTCTGTCATTGCACTCACATAATTTCTGTTCACCTAACTAAGATGTCGAGCCCGGGTAGCTCAGTTGGTAGAGCGTTAGGCTTTTAACCTAACGGTCCAGAGTTTGAGTCCCTGTTCGGGCGAAAGTTTTTATAAACTCTGTCATTGCACTCACAAAATTTCTGTTCACCTAACTAAGATGTCGAGCCCGGGTAGCTCAGTTGGTAGAGCGTTAGGCTTTTAACCTAACGGTCCAGGGTTCGAGTCCCTGTTCGGGCAAAAGTTTTTATTAAACTCTGTCATTGCACTCACATAATTTCTGTTCACCTAACTCAGATGTCGAGCCCGGGTAGCTCAATTGCTAGAGCGTTAGGCTTTTAACCTAACGGTCCAGGGTTCGAGTCCCTGTTCAGGCGAATGTTTTTATAAAACTCTGTCAATGCACTCACATAAATTCTGTTCACCTAACTAAGATTTTGAGACCGGGTAGCTCTGTTGGTAGAGCGTTAGGCTTTAAACCTAACGGTCCAGGGTTCGAGTCCCTGTTCGGGCGAATGTTTTTATAAAACTCTGTCAATGCACTCACATAAATTCTGTTCACCTATCTAAGATGTCGAGCCCGGGTAGCTCAGTTGGTAGAGCGTTAGGCTTTTAACCTAACGGTCCAGAGTTCGAGTCCCTGTTCGGGCGAAAGTTTTTATAAACTCTGTCATTGCACTCACAAAATTTCTGTTCACCTAACTAAGATGCCGAGCCCGGGTAGCTCAGTTGGTAGAGCGTTAGGCTTTTAACCTAACGGTCCAGGGTTCGAGTCCCTGTTCGGGCGAAAGTTTTTATTAAACTCTGTCATTGCACTCACATAATTTCTGTTCACCTAACTAAGATGTCGAGCCCGGGTAGCTCAGTTGGTAGAGCGTTAGGCTTTTAACCTAACGGTCCAGGGTTCGAGTCCCTGTTCGGGCGAAAGTTTTTATTAAACTCTGTCATTGCACTCACATAATTTCTTATCACCTAACTAAGATGTCGAGCCCGGGTAGCTCAGTTGGTAGAGCGTTAGGCTTTTAACCTAACGGTCCAGGGTTCGAGTCCCTGTTCGGGCGAAAGTTTTTATTAAACTCTGTCATTGCACTCACATAATTTCTGTTCACCTAACTAAGATGTCGAGCCCGGGTAGCTCAGTTGGTAGAGCGTTAGGCTTTTAACCTAACGGTCCAGGGTTCGAGTCCCTGTTCGGGCGAAAGTTTTTATTAAAATCTGTCATTGCACTCACATAATTTCTGTTCACCTATCTAAAATGTCGAGCCCGGGTAGCTCAGTTGGTAGAGCGTTAGGCTTTTAACCTAACGGTCCAGGGTTCGAGTCCCTGTTCGGGCGAAAGTTTTTATTAAACTCTGTCATTGCACTCACATAATTTCTTATCACCTAACTAAGATGTCGAGCCCGGGTAGCTCAGTTGGTAGAACGTTAGGCTTTTAACCTAACGGTCCAGGGTTCGAGTCCCTGTTCGGGCGAAAGTTTTTATTAAACTCTGTCATTGCACTCACATAATTTCTGTTCACCTAACTAAGATGTCGAGCCCGGGTAGCTCAGTTGGTAGAGCGTTAGGCTTTTAACCTAACGGTCCAGGGTTCGAGTCCCTGTTAGGGCGAATGTTTTTATAAAACTCTGTCAATGCACTCACATAATTTCTGTTCACCTAATTCAGATGTCGAGCCCGGGTAGCTGAGTTGCTAGAGCGTTAGGCTTTTAACCTAACGGTCCAGGGTTCGAGTCCCTGTTCGGGCGAATGTTTTTATAAAACACTGTCAATGCACTCACATAAATTCTGTTCACCTAACGAAGATGTCGAGCCCGGGTAGCTCAGTTGGTAGAGCGTTAGGCTTTTAACCTAACGGTCTAAGGTTCGAGTCCCTATTCGGGCGAAAGTTTTTATTAAACTCTGTCATTGCACTCACATAATTTCTGTTCAACAAACTAAGATGTCGAGCCCGGGTAGCTCAGTTGGTAGAGCGTTAGGCTTTTAACCTAACGGTCCAGAGTTCGAGTCCCTGTTCGGGCGAAAGTTTTTATATACTCTTTCATTGCACTCACAAAATTTCTGTTCACCTAACTAAGATGTCGAGCCCGGGTAGCTCAGTTGGTAGAGCGTTAGGCTTTTAACCTAACGGTCCAGGGTTCGAGTCCCTGTTCGGGCGAAAGTTTTTATTAAACTCTGTCATTGCACTCACATAATTTCTGTTCACCTAATTCAGATGTCGAGCCCGGGTAGCTGAGTTGCTAGAGCGTTAGGCTTTTAACCTAACGGTCCAGGGTTCGAGTCCCTGTTCGGGCGAATGTTTTTATAAAACACTGTCAATGCACTCACATAAATTCTGTTCACCTAACTAAGATTTCGAGCCCGGGTAGCTCAGTTGGTAGAGCGTTAGGCTTTTAACCTAACGGTCCAGGGTTCGAGTCCCTGTTCGGGCGAATGTTTTTATAAAACTCTGTCAATGCACTCACATAAATTCTGTTCACCTATCTAAGATGTCGAGCCCGGGTAGCTCAGTTGGTAGAGCGTTAGGCTTTTAACCTAACGGTCCAGGGTTCGAGTCCCTGTTCGGGCGAAAGTTTTTATTAGAATCTGTCATTGCACTCACATAATTTCTGTTCACCTAACTAAGATGTCGAGCCCGGGTAGCTCAGTTGATAGAGCGTTAGGCTTTTAACCTAACGGTCCAGGGTTCGAGTCCCTGTTCGGGCGAATGTTTTTATAAAACTCTGTCAATGCACTCACATAAATTCTGTTCACCTAACTAAGATTTCGAGCCCGGGTAGCTCAGTTGGTAGAGCGTTAGGCTTTTAACCTAACGGTCCAGGGTTCGAGTCCCTGTTCGGGCGAAAGTTTTTATTAGAATCTGTCATTGCACTCACATAATTTCTGTTCACCTAACTAAGATGTCGAGCCCGGGTAGCTCAGTTGATAGAGCGTTAGGCTTTTAACCTAACGGTCCAGGGTTCGAGTCCCTGTTCGGGCGAATGTTTTTATAAAACTCTGTCAATGCACTCACATAAATTCTGTTCACCTAACTAAGATTTCGAGCCCGGGTAGCTCAGTTGGTAGAGCGTTAGGCTTTTAACCTAACGGTCCAGGGTTCGAGTCCCTGTTCGGGCGAAAGTTTTTATTAAACTCTGTCATTGCACTCACATAATTTCTGTTCAACTAACTAAGATTTCGAGCCCGGGTAGCTCAGTTGGTAGAGCGTTAGGCTTTTAACCTAACGGTCCAGGTTTCGAGTCCCTGTTCGGGCGAAAGTTTTTATTAAACTCTGTCATTGCACTCACATAATTTCTGTTCAACTAACTAAGATGTCGAGCCCGGGTAGCTCAGTTGGTAGAGCGTTAGGCTTTTAACCTAACGGTCCAGAGTTCGAGTCCCTGTTCGGGCGAAAGTTTTTATATACTCTGTCATTGCACTCACAAAATTTCTGTTCACCTAACTAATATGTCGAGCCCGGGTAGCTCTGTTGGTAGAGCGTTAGGCTTTTAACCTAACGGTCCAGGGTTCGAGTCCCTGTTCGGGCGAAAGTTTTTATTAAACTCTGTCATTGCACTCACATAATTTCTGTTCAATAAACTAAGATGTCGAGCCCGGGTAGCTCAGTTGGTAGAGCGTTAGGCTTTTAACCTAACGGTCCAGAGTTCGAGTCCCTGTTCGGGCGAAAGTTTTGATATACTCTTTCATTGCACTCACAAAATTTCTGTTCACCTAACTAAGATGTCGAGCCCGGGTAGCTCAGTTGGTAGAGCGTTAGGCTTTTAACCTAACGGTCCAGGGTTCGAGTCCCTGTTCGGGCGAAAGTTTTTATTAAACTCTGTCATTGCACTCACATAATTTCTGTTCACCTAACTCAGATGTCGAGCCCGGGTAGCTCATGTGCTAGAGCGTTAGGCTTTTAACCTAACGGTCCAGGGTTCGAGTCCCTGTTCGGGCGAATGTTTTTATAAAACACTGTCAATGCACTCACATAAATTATGTTCACCTAACTAAGATTTCGAGCCCGGGTAGCTCAGTTTGTAGAGCGTTAGGCTTTTAACCTAACGGTCCAGGGTTCGAGTCCATGTTCGGGCGAATGTTTTTATAAAACTCTGTCAATGCACTCACATAAATTCTGTTCACCTATCTAAGATGTCGAGCCCGGGTAGCTCAGTTGGTAGAGCGTTAGGCTTTTAACCTAACGGTCCAGGGTTCGAGTCCCTGTTCGGGCGAAAGTTTTTATTAGAATCTGTCATTGCACTCACATAATTTCTGTAGCTCAGTTGGTAGAGCGTTAGGCTTTTAACCTAACGGTCCAGGGTTCGAGTCCCTGTTCGGGCGAATGTTTTTATAAAACTCTGTCAATGCACTCACATAAATTCTGTTCACCTAACTAAGATTTCGAGCCCGGGTAGCTCAGTTGGTAGAGCGTTAGGCTTTTAACCTAACGGTCCAGGGTTCGAGTCCCTGTTCGGGCGAAAGTTTTTATTAAACTCTGTCATTGCACTCACATAATTTCTGTTCAACTAACTAAGATTTCGAGCCCGGGTAGCTCAGTTGGTAGAGCGTTAGGCTTTTAACCTAACGGTCCAGGGTTCGAGTCCCTGTTCGGGCGAATGTTTTTATAAAACTCTGTCAATGCACTCACATAAATTCTGTTCACCTATCTAAGATGTCGAGCCCGGGTAGCTCAGTTGGTAGAGCGTTAAGCTTTTAACCTAACGGTCCAGGGTTCGAGTCCCTGTTCGGGCGAAAGTTTTTATTAAAATCTGTCATTGCACTCACATAATTTCTGTTCACCTACCTAAGATGTCGAGCCCGGGTAGCTCAGTAGGTAGAGCGTTAGGCTTTTAATCTAACGGTCCAGGGTTCGAGTCCCTGTTCGGGCGAATGTTTTTATAAAACTCTGTCAATGCACTCACATAAATTCTGTTCACCTAACTAAGATTTCGAGCCCGGGTAGCTCAGTTGGTAGAGCGTTAGGCTTTTAACCTAACGGTCCAGGGTTCGAGTCCCTGTTCGGGCGAATGTTTTTATAAAACTCTGTCAATGCACTCACATAAATTCTGTTCACCTATCTAAGATGTCGAGCCCGGGTAGCTCAGTTGGTAGAGCGTTAGGCTTTTAACCTAACGGTCCAGGGTTCGAGTCCCTGTTCGGGGGAAAGTTTTTATTAAACTCTGTCATTGCACTCACATAATTTCTGTTCACCTAACTAAGATGTCGAGCCCGGGTAGCTCAGTTGGTAGAGCGTTAGGCTTTTAACCTAACGGTCCAGGGTTCGAGTCCCTGTTCGGGCGAAAGTTTTTATTAAACTCTGTCATTGCACTCACAAAATTTCTGTTCACCTAACTAAGATGTCGAGCCCGGGTAGCTCAGTTGGTAGAGCGTTAGGCTTTTAACCTAACGGTCCAGGGTTCGAGTCCCTGTTCGGGCGAAAGTTTTTATTAAACTCTGTCATTGCACTCACATAATTTCTGTTCACCTAACTCAGATGTCGAGCCCGGGTAGCTCAGTTGCTAGAGCGTTAGGCTTTTAACCTAACGGTCCAGGGTTCGAGTCCCTGTTCGGGCGAATGTTTTTATAAAACACTGTCAATGCACTCACATAAATTATGTTCACCTAACTAAGATTTCGAGCCCGGGTAGCTCAGTTGGTAGAGCGTTAGGCTTTTAACCTAACGGTCCAGGGTTCGAGTCCATGTTCGGGCGAGTGTTTTTATAAAACTCTGTCAATGCACTCACATAAATTCTGTTCACCTATCTAAGATGTCGAGCCCGGGTAGCTCAGTTGGTAGAGCGTTAGGCTTTTAACCTAACGGTCCAGGGTTCGAGTCCCTGTTCGGGCGAAAGTTTTTATTAGAATCTGTCATTGCACTCACATAATTTCTGTAGCTCAGTTGGTAGAGCGTTAGGCTTTTAACCTAACGGTCCAGGGTTCGAGTCCCTGTTCGGGCGAATGTTTTTATAAAACTCTGTCAATGCACTCACATAAATTCTGTTCACCTAACTAAGATTTCGAGCCCGGGTAGCTCAGTTGGTAGAGCGTTAGGCTTTTAACCTAACGGTCCAGGGTTCGAGTCCCTTTTCGGGCGAATGTTTTTATCAAACTCTGCCAATGCACTCACATAAATTCTGTTTACCTAACTAAGATTTCGAGCCCGGGTAGCTCAGTTGGTAGAGCGTTAGGCTTTTAACCTAACGGTCCAGGGTTCGAGTCCCTGTTCGGGCGAAAGTTTTTATTAAAATCTGTCATTGCACTCACATAATTTCTGTTCACCTAACTAAAATGTCGAGCCCGGGTAGCTCAGTTGGTATAGCGTTAGGCTTTTAACCTAACGGTCCAGGGTTCGAGTCCCTGTTCGGGCGAAAGTTTTTATTAAACTCTGTCATTGCACTCACATAATTTCTGTTCACATAACTTAGATGTCGAGCCCGGGTAGCTCAGTTGGTAGAGCGTTAGGCTTTTAACCTAACGGTCCAGGGTTCGAGTCCCTGTTCGGGCGAAAGTTTTTATTAAAATCTGTCATTGCACTCACATAATTTCTGTTCACCTAACTAAGATGTCGAGCCCGGGTAGCTCAGTTGGTAGAGCGTTAGGCTTTTAACCTAACGGTCCAGGGTTCGAGTCCCTGTTCGGGCGAAAGTTTTTATTAAACTCTGTCATTGCACTCACATAATTTCTGTTCACCTAACTAAGATGTCGAGCCCGGGTAGCTCAGTTGGTAGAGCGTTAGGCTTTTAACCTAACGGTCCAGAGTTTGAGTCCCTGTTCGGGCGAAAGTTTTTATAAACTCTGTCATTGCACTCACAAAATTTCTGTTCACCTAACTAAGATGTCGAGCCCGGGTAGCTCAGTTGGTAGAGCGTTAGGCTTTTAACCTAACGGTCCAGGGTTCGAGTCCCTGTTCGGGCAAAAGTTTTTATTAAACTCTGTCATTGCACTCACATAATTTCTGTTCACCTAACTCAGATGTCGAGCCCGGGTAGCTCAATTGCTAGAGCGTTAGGCTTTTAACCTAACGGTCCAGGGTTCGAGTCCCTGTTCAGGCGAATGTTTTTATAAAACTCTGTCAATGCACTCACATAAATTCTGTTCACCTATCTAAGATGTCGAGCCCGGGTAGCTCAGTTGGTAGAGCGTTAAGCTTTTAACCTAACGGTCCAGGGTTCGAGTCCCTGTTCGGGCGAAAGTTTTTATTAAAATCTGTCATTGCACTCACATAATTTCTGTTCACCTACCTAAGATGTCGAGCCCGGGTAGCTCAGTAGGTAGAGCGTTAGGCTTTTAATCTAACGGTCCAGGGTTCGAGTCCCTGTTCGGGCGAATGTTTTTATAAAACTCTGTCAATGCACTCACATAAATTCTGTTCACCTAACTAAGATTTCGAGCCCGGGTAGCTCAGTTGGTAGAGCGTTAGGCTTTTAACCTAACGGTCCAGGGTTCGAGTCCCTGTTCGGGCGAATGTTTTTATAAAACTCTGTCAATGCACTCACATAAATTCTGTTCACCTATCTAAGATGTCGAGCCCGGGTAGCTCAGTTGGTAGAGCGTTAGGCTTTTAACCTAACGGTCCAGGGTTCGAGTCCCTGTTCGGGGGAAAGTTTTTATTAAACTCTGTCATTGCACTCACATAATTTCTGTTCACCTAACTAAGATGTCGAGCCCGGGTAGCTCAGTTGGTAGAGCGTTAGGCTTTTAACCTAACGGTCCAGGGTTCGAGTCCCTGTTCGGGCGAAAGTTTTTATTAAACTCTGTCATTGCACTCACAAAATTTCTGTTCACCTAACTAAGATGTCGAGCCCGGGTAGCTCAGTTGGTAGAGCGTTAGGCTTTTAACCTAACGGTCCAGGGTTCGAGTCCCTGTTCGGGCGAAAGTTTTTATTAAACTCTGTCATTGCACTCACATAATTTCTGTTCACCTAACTCAGATGTCGAGCCCGGGTAGCTCAGTTGCTAGAGCGTTAGGCTTTTAACCTAACGGTCCAGGGTTCGAGTCCCTGTTCGGGCGAATGTTTTTATAAAACACTGTCAATGCACTCACATAAATTATGTTCACCTAACTAAGATTTCGAGCCCGGGTAGCTCAGTTGGTAGAGCGTTAGGCTTTTAACCTAACGGTCCAGGGTTCGAGTCCATGTTCGGGCGAGTGTTTTTATAAAACTCTGTCAATGCACTCACATAAATTCTGTTCACCTATCTAAGATGTCGAGCCCGGGTAGCTCAGTTGGTAGAGCGTTAGGCTTTTAACCTAACGGTCCAGGGTTCGAGTCCCTGTTCGGGCGAAAGTTTTTATTAGAATCTGTCATTGCACTCACATAATTTCTGTAGCTCAGTTGGTAGAGCGTTAGGCTTTTAACCTAACGGTCCAGGGTTCGAGTCCCTGTTCGGGCGAATGTTTTTATAAAACTCTGTCAATGCACTCACATAAATTCTGTTCACCTAACTAAGATTTCGAGCCCGGGTAGCTCAGTTGGTAGAGCGTTAGGCTTTTAACCTAACGGTCCAGGGTTCGAGTCCCTTTTCGGGCGAATGTTTTTATCAAACTCTGCCAATGCACTCACATAAATTCTGTTTACCTAACTAAGATTTCGAGCCCGGGTAGCTCAGTTGGTAGAGCGTTAGGCTTTTAACCTAACGGTCCAGGGTTCGAGTCCCTGTTCGGGCGAAAGTTTTTATTAAAATCTGTCATTGCACTCACATAATTTCTGTTCACCTAACTAAAATGTCGAGCCCGGGTAGCTCAGTTGGTATAGCGTTAGGCTTTTAACCTAACGGTCCAGGGTTCGAGTCCCTGTTCGGGCGAAAGTTTTTATTAAACTCTGTCATTGCACTCACATAATTTCTGTTCACATAACTTAGATGTCGAGCCCGGGTAGCTCAGTTGGTAGAGCGTTAGGCTTTTAACCTAACGGTCCAGGGTTCGAGTCCCTGTTCGGGCGAAAGTTTTTATTAAAATCTGTCATTGCACTCACATAATTTCTGTTCACCTAACTAAGATGTCGAGCCCGGGTAGCTCAGTTGGTAGAGCGTTAGGCTTTTAACCTAACGGTCCAGGGTTCGAGTCCCTGTTCGGGCGAAAGTTTTTATTAAACTCTGTCATTGCACTCACATAATTTCTGTTCACCTAACTAAGATGTCGAGCCCGGGTAGCTCAGTTGGTAGAGCGTTAGGCTTTTAACCTAACGGTCCAGAGTTTGAGTCCCTGTTCGGGCGAAAGTTTTTATAAACTCTGTCATTGCACTCACAAAATTTCTGTTCACCTAACTAAGATGTCGAGCCCGGGTAGCTCAGTTGGTAGAGCGTTAGGCTTTTAACCTAACGGTCCAGGGTTCGAGTCCCTGTTCGGGCAAAAGTTTTTATTAAACTCTGTCATTGCACTCACATAATTTCTGTTCACCTAACTCAGATGTCGAGCCCGGGTAGCTCAATTGCTAGAGCGTTAGGCTTTTAACCTAACGGTCCAGGGTTCGAGTCCCTGTTCAGGCGAATGTTTTTATAAAACTCTGTCAATGCACTCACATAAATTCTGTTCACCTAACTAAGATTTTGAGACCGGGTAGCTCTGTTGGTAGAGCGTTAGGCTTTAAACCTAACGGTCCAGGGTTCGAGTCCCTGTTCGGGCGAATGTTTTTATAAAACTCTGTCAATGCACTCACATAAATTCTGTTCACCTATCTAAGATGTCGAGCCCGGGTAGCTCAGTTGGTAGAGCGTTAGGCTTTTAACCTAACGGTCCAGGGTTCGAGTCCCTGTTCGGGCGAAAGTTTTTATTAAACTCTGTCATTGCACTCACATAATTTCTGTTTACCTAACTAAGATGTCGAGCCCGGGTAGCTCAGTTGGTAGAGCGTTAGGCTTTTAACCTAACGGTCCAGAGTTCGAGTCCCTGTTCGGGCGAAAGTTTTTATAAACTCTGTCATTGCACTCACAAAATTTCTGTTCACCTAACTAAGATGCCGAGCCCGGGTAGCTCAGTTGGTAGAGCGTTAGGCTTTTAACCTAACGGTCCAGGGTTCGAGTCCCTGTTCGGGCGAAAGTTTTTATTAAACTCTGTCATTGCACTCACATAATTTCTGTTCACCTAACTAAGATGTCAAGCCCGGGTAGCTCAGTTGGTAGAGCGTTAGGCTTTTAACCTAACGGTCCAGGGTTCGAGTCCCTGTTCGGGCGAAAGTTTTTATTAAACTCTGTCATTGCACTCACATAATTTCTTATCACCTAACTAAGATGTCGAGCCCGGGTAGCTCAGTTGGTAGAGCGTTAGGCTTTTAACCTAACGGTCCAGGGTTCGAGTCCCTGTTCGGGCGAAAGTTTTTATTAAACTCTGTCATTGCACTCACATAATTTCTGTTCACCTAACTAAGATGTCGAGCCCGGGTAGCTCAGTTGGTAGAGCGTTAGGCTTTTAACCTAACGGTCCAGGGTTCGAGTCCCTGTTCGGGCGAAAGTTTTTATTAAAATCTGTCATTGCACTCACATAATTTCTGTTCACCTATCTAAAATGTCGAGCCCGGGTAGCTCAGTTGGTAGAGCGTTAGGCTTTTAACCTAACGGTCCAGGGTTCGAGTCCCTGTTCGGGCGAAAGTTTTTATTAAACTCTGTCATTGCACTCACATAATTTCTTATCACCTAACTAAGATGTCGAGCCCGGGTAGCTCAGTTGGTAGAACGTTAGGCTTTTAACCTAACGGTCCAGGGTTCGAGTCCCTGTTCGGGCGAAAGTTTTTATTAAACTCTGTCATTGCACTCACATAATTTCTGTTCAACAAACTAAGATGTCGAGCCCGGGTAGCTCAGTTGGTAGAGCGTTAGGCTTTTAACCTAACGGTCCAGGGTTCGAGTCCCTGTTAGGGCGAATGTTTTTATAAAACTCTGTCAATGCACTCACATAATTTCTGTTCACCTAATTCAGATGTCGAGCCCGGGTAGCTGAGTTGCTAGAGCGTTAGGCTTTTAACCTAACGGTCCAGGGTTCGAGTCCCTGTTCGGGCGAATGTTTTTATAAAACACTGTCAATGCACTCACATAAATTCTGTTCACCTAACGAAGATGTCGAGCCCGGGTAGCTCAGTTGGTAGAGCGTTAGGCTTTTAACCTAACGGTCTAAGGTTCGAGTCCCTATTCGAGCGAAAGTTTTTATTAAACTCTGTCATTGCACTCACATAATTTCTGTTCAACAAACTAAGATGTCGAGCCCGGGTAGCTCAGTTGGTAGAGCGTTAGGCTTTTAACCTAACGGTCCAGAGTTCGAGTCCCTGTTCGGGCGAAAGTTTTTATATACTCTTTCATTGCACTCACAAAATTTCTGTTCACCTAACTAAGATGTCGAGCCCGGGTAGCTCAGTTGGTAGAGCGTTAGGCTTTTAACCTAACGGTCCAGGGTTCGAGTCCCTGTTCGGGCGAAAGTTTTTATTAAACTCTGTCATTGCACTCACATAATTTCTGTTCACCTAACTAAGATGTCGAGCCCGGGTAGCTCAGTTGGTAGAGCGTTAGGCTTTTAACCTAACGGTCCAGGGTTCGAGTCCCTGTTAGGGCGAATGTTTTTATAAAACTCTGTCAATGCACTCACATAATTTCTGTTCACCTAATTCAGATGTCGAGCCCGGGTAGCTGAGTTGCTAGAGCGTTAGGCTTTTAACCTAACGGTCCAGGGTTCGAGTCCCTGTTCGGGCGAATGTTTTTATAAAACACTGTCAATGCACTCACATAAATTCTGTTCACCTAACGAAGATGTCGAGCCCGGGTAGCTCAGTTGGTAGAGCGTTAGGCTTTTAACCTAACGGTCTAAGGTTCGAGTCCCTATTCGGGCGAAAGTTTTTATTAAACTCTGTCATTGCACTCACATAATTTCTGTTCAACAAACTAAGATGTCGAGCCCGGGTAGCTCAGTTGGTAGAGCGTTAGGCTTTTAACCTAACGGTCCAGAGTTCGAGTCCCTGTTCGGGCGAAAGTTTTTATATACTCTTTCATTGCACTCACATAATTTCTGTTCACCTAATTCAGATGTCGAGCCCGGGTAGCTGAGTTGCTAGAGCGTTAGGCTTTTAACCTAACGGTCCAGGGTTCGAGTCCCTTTTCGGGCGAATGTTTTTATCAAACTCTGCCAATGCACTCACATAAATTCTGTTTACCTAACTAAGATTTCGAGCCCGGGTAGCTCAGTTGGTAGAGCGTTAGGCTTTTAACCTAACGGTCCAGGGTTCGAGTCCCTGTTCGGGCGAAAGTTTTTATTAAAATCTGTCATTGCACTCACATAATTTCTGTTCACCTAACTAAAATGTCGAGCCCGGGTAGCTCAGTTGGTATAGCGTTAGGCTTTTAACCTAACGGTCCAGGGTTCGAGTCCCTGTTCGGGCGAAAGTTTTTATTAAACTCTGTCATTGCACTCACAAAATTTCTGTTCACCTAACTAAGATGTCGAGCCCGGGTAGCTCAGTTGGTAGAGCGTTAGGCTTTTAACCTAACGGTCCAGGGTTCGAGTCCCTGTTCGGGCAAAAGTTTTTATTAAACTCTGTCATTGCACTCACATAATTTCTGTTCACCTAACTCAGATGTCGAGCCCGGGTAGCTCAATTGCTAGAGCGTTAGGCTTTTAACCTAACGGTCCAGGGTTCGAGTCCCTGTTCAGGCGAATGTTTTTATAAAACTCTGTCAATGCACTCACATAAATTCTGTTCACCTAACTAAGATTTTGAGACCGGGTAGCTCTGTTGGTAGAGCGTTAGGCTTTAAACCTAACGGTCCAGGGTTCGAGTCCCTGTTCGGGCGAATGTTTTTATAAAACTCTGTCAATGCACTCACATAAATTCTGTTCACCTATCTAAGATGTCGAGCCCGGGTAGCTCAGTTGGTAGAGCGTTAGGCTTTTAACCTAACGGTCCAGGGTTCGAGTCCCTGTTCGGGCGAAAGTTTTTATTAAACTCTGTCATTGCACTCACATAATTTCTGTTTACCTAACTAAGATGTCGAGCCCGGGTAGCTCAGTTGGTAGAGCGTTAGGCTTTTAACCTAACGGTCCAGAGTTCGAGTCCCTGTTCGGGCGAAAGTTTTTATAAACTCTGTCATTGCACTCACAAAATTTCTGTTCACCTAACTAAGATGCCGAGCCCGGGTAGCTCAGTTGGTAGAGCGTTAGGCTTTTAACCTAACGGTCCAGGGTTCGAGTCCCTGTTCGGGCGAAAGTTTTTATTAAACTCTGTCATTGCACTCACATAATTTCTGTTCACCTAACTAAGATGTCAAGCCCGGGTAGCTCAGTTGGTAGAGCGTTAGGCTTTTAACCTAACGGTCCAGGGTTCGAGTCCCTGTTCGGGCGAAAGTTTTTATTAAACTCTGTCATTGCACTCACATAATTTCTTATCACCTAACTAAGATGTCGAGCCCGGGTAGCTCAGTTGGTAGAGCGTTAGGCTTTTAACCTAACGGTCCAGGGTTCGAGTCCCTGTTCGGGCGAAAGTTTTTATTAAACTCTGTCATTGCACTCACATAATTTCTGTTCACCTAACTAAGATGTCGAGCCCGGGTAGCTCAGTTGGTAGAGCGTTAGGCTTTTAACCTAACGGTCCAGGGTTCGAGTCCCTGTTCGGGCGAAAGTTTTTATTAAACTCTGTCATTGCACTCACATAATTTCTGTTCACCTAACTAAGATGTCGAGCCCGGGTAGCTCAGTTGGTAGAGCGTTAGGCTTTTAACCTAACGGTCCAGGGTTCGAGTCCCTGTTCGGGCGAAAGTTTTTATTAAAATCTGTCATTGCACTCACATAATTTCTGTTCACCTATCTAAAATGTCGAGCCCGGGTAGCTCAGTTGGTAGAGCGTTAGGCTTTTAACCTAACGGTCCAGGGTTCGAGTCCCTGTTCGGGCGAAAGTTTTTATTAAACTCTGTCATTGCACTCACATAATTTCTTATCACCTAACTAAGATGTCGAGCCCGGGTAGCTCAGTTGGTAGAACGTTAGGCTTTTAACCTAACGGTCCAGGGTTCGAGTCCCTGTTCGGGCGAAAGTTTTTATTAAACTCTGTCATTGCACTCACATAATTTCTGTTCAACAAACTAAGATGTCGAGCCCGGGTAGCTCAGTTGGTAGAGCGTTAGGCTTTTAACCTAACGGTCCAGGGTTCGAGTCCCTGTTAGGGCGAATGTTTTTATAAAACTCTGTCAATGCACTCACATAATTTCTGTTCACCTAATTCAGATGTCGAGCCCGGGTAGCTGAGTTGCTAGAGCGTTAGGCTTTTAACCTAACGGTCCAGGGTTCGAGTCCCTGTTCGGGCGAATGTTTTTATAAAACACTGTCAATGCACTCACATAAATTCTGTTCACCTAACGAAGATGTCGAGCCCGGGTAGCTCAGTTGGTAGAGCGTTAGGCTTTTAACCTAACGGTCTAAGGTTCGAGTCCCTATTCGAGCGAAAGTTTTTATTAAACTCTGTCATTGCACTCACATAATTTCTGTTCAACAAACTAAGATGTCGAGCCCGGGTAGCTCAGTTGGTAGAGCGTTAGGCTTTTAACCTAACGGTCCAGAGTTCGAGTCCCTGTTCGGGCGAAAGTTTTTATATACTCTTTCATTGCACTCACAAAATTTCTGTTCACCTAACTAAGATGTCGAGCCCGGGTAGCTCAGTTGGTAGAGCGTTAGGCTTTTAACCTAACGGTCCAGGGTTCGAGTCCCTGTTCGGGCGAAAGTTTTTATTAAACTCTGTCATTGCACTCACATAATTTCTGTTCACCTAACTAAGATGTCGAGCCCGGGTAGCTCAGTTGGTAGAGCGTTAGGCTTTTAACCTAACGGTCCAGGGTTCGAGTCCCTGTTAGGGCGAATGTTTTTATAAAACTCTGTCAATGCACTCACATAATTTCTGTTCACCTAATTCAGATGTCGAGCCCGGGTAGCTGAGTTGCTAGAGCGTTAGGCTTTTAACCTAACGGTCCAGGGTTCGAGTCCCTGTTCGGGCGAATGTTTTTATAAAACACTGTCAATGCACTCACATAAATTCTGTTCACCTAACGAAGATGTCGAGCCCGGGTAGCTCAGTTGGTAGAGCGTTAGGCTTTTAACCTAACGGTCTAAGGTTCGAGTCCCTATTCGGGCGAAAGTTTTTATTAAACTCTGTCATTGCACTCACATAATTTCTGTTCAACAAACTAAGATGTCGAGCCCGGGTAGCTCAGTTGGTAGAGCGTTAGGCTTTTAACCTAACGGTCCAGAGTTCGAGTCCCTGTTCGGGCGAAAGTTTTTATATACTCTTTCATTGCACTCACATAATTTCTGTTCACCTAATTCAGATGTCGAGCCCGGGTAGCTGAGTTGCTAGAGCGTTAGGCTTTTAACCTAACGGTCCAGGGTTCGAGTCCCTTTTCGGGCGAATGTTTTTATCAAACTCTGCCAATGCACTCACATAAATTCTGTTTACCTAACTAAGATTTCGAGCCCGGGTAGCTCAGTTGGTAGAGCGTTAGGCTTTTAACCTAACGGTCCAGGGTTCGAGTCCCTGTTCGGGCGAAAGTTTTTATTAAAATCTGTCATTGCACTCACATAATTTCTGTTCACCTAACTAAAATGTCGAGCCCGGGTAGCTCAGTTGGTATAGCGTTAGGCTTTTAACCTAACGGTCCAGGGTTCGAGTCCCTGTTCGGGCGAAAGTTTTTATTAAACTCTGTCATTGCACTCACATAATTTCTGTTCACCTAACTAAGATGTCGAGCCCGGGTAGCTCAGTTGGTAGAGCGTTAGGCTTTTAACCTAACGGTCCAGGGTTCGAGTCCCTGTTCGGGCGAAAGTTTTTATTAAAATCTGTCATTGCACTCACATAATTTCTGTTCACCTAACTAAGATGTCGAGCCCGGGTAGCTCAGTTGGTAGAGCGTTAGGCTTTTAACCTAACGGTCCAGGGTTCGAGTCCCTGTTCGGGCGAAAGTTTTTATTAAACTCTGTCATTGCACTCACATAATTTCTGTTCACCTAACTAAGATGTCGAGCCCGGGTAGCTCAGTTGGTAGAGCGTTAGGCTTTTAACCTAACGGTCCAGAGTTTGAGTCCCTGTTCGGGCGAAAGTTTTTATAAACTCTGTCATTGCACTCACAAAATTTCTGTTCACCTAACTAAGATGTCGAGCCCGGGTAGCTCAGTTGGTAGAGCGTTAGGCTTTTAACCTAACGGTCCAGGGTTCGAGTCCCTGTTCGGGCAAAAGTTTTTATTAAACTCTGTCATTGCACTCACATAATTTCTGTTCACCTAACTCAGATGTCGAGCCCGGGTAGCTCAATTGCTAGAGCGTTAGGCTTTTAACCTAACGGTCCAGGGTTCGAGTCCCTGTTCAGGCGAATGTTTTTATAAAACTCTGTCAATGCACTCACATAAATTCTGTTCACCTAACTAAGATTTTGAGACCGGGTAGCTCTGTTGGTAGAGCGTTAGGCTTTAAACCTAACGGTCCAGGGTTCGAGTCCCTGTTCGGGCGAATGTTTTTATAAAACTCTGTCAATGCACTCACATAAATTCTGTTCACCTATCTAAGATGTCGAGCCCGGGTAGCTCAGTTGGTAGAGCGTTAGGCTTTTAACCTAACGGTCCAGGGTTCGAGTCCCTGTTCGGGCGAAAGTTTTTATTAAACTCTGTCATTGCACTCACATAATTTCTGTTTACCTAACTAAGATGTCGAGCCCGGGTAGCTCAGTTGGTAGAGCGTTAGGCTTTTAACCTAACGGTCCAGAGTTCGAGTCCCTGTTCGGGCGAAAGTTTTTATAAACTCTGTCATTGCACTCACAAAATTTCTGTTCACCTAACTAAGATGCCGAGCCCGGGTAGCTCAGTTGGTAGAGCGTTAGGCTTTTAACCTAACGGTCCAGGGTTCGAGTCCCTGTTCGGGCGAAAGTTTTTATTAAACTCTGTCATTGCACTCACATAATTTCTGTTCACCTAACTAAGATGTCGAGCCCGGGTAGCTCAGTTGGTAGAGCGTTAGGCTTTTAACCTAACGGTCCAGGGTTCGAGTCCCTGTTCGGGCGAAAGTTTTTATTAAACTCTGTCATTGCACTCACATAATTTCTTATCACCTAACTAAGATGTCGAGCCCGGGTAGCTCAGTTGGTAGAGCGTTAGGCTTTTAACCTAACGGTCCAGGGTTCGAGTCCCTGTTCGGGCGAAAGTTTTTATTAATCTCTGTCATTGCACTCACATAATTTCTGTTCACCTAACTAAGATGTCGAGCCCGGGTAGCTCAGTTGGTAGAGCGTTAGGCTTTTAACCTAACGGTCCAGGGTTCGAGTCCCTGTTCGGGCGAAAGTTTTTATTAAAATCTGTCATTGCACTCACATAATTTCTGTTCACCTATCTAAAATGTCGAGCCCGGGTAGCTCAGTTGGTAGAGCGTTAGGCTTTTAACCTAACGGTCCAGGGTTCGAGTCCCTGTTCGGGCGAAAGTTTTTATTAAACTCTGTCATTGCACTCACATAATTTCTTATCACCTAACTAAGATGTCGAGCCCGGGTAGCTCAGTTGGTAGAACGTTAGGCTTTTAACCTAACGGTCCAGGGTTCGAGTCCCTGTTCGGGCGAAAGTTTTTATTAAACTCTGTCATTGCACTCACATAATTTCTGTTCAACAAACTAAGATGTCGAGCCCGGGTAGCTCAGTTGGTAGAGCGTTAGGCTTTTAACCTAACGGTCCAGGGTTCGAGTCCCTGTTAGGGCGAATGTTTTTATAAAACTCTGTCAATGCACTCACATAATTTCTGTTCACCTAATTCAGATGTCGAGCCCGGGTAGCTGAGTTGCTAGAGCGTTAGGCTTTTAACCTAACGGTCCAGGGTTCGAGTCCCTGTTCGGGCGAATGTTTTTATAAAACACTGTCAATGCACTCACATAAATTCTGTTCACCTAACGAAGATGTCGAGCCCGGGTAGCTCAGTTGGTAGAGCGTTAGGCTTTTAACCTAACGGTCTAAGGTTCGAGTCCCTATTCGAGCGAAAGTTTTTATTAAACTCTGTCATTGCACTCACATAATTTCTGTTCAACAAACTAAGATGTCGAGCCCGGGTAGCTCAGTTGGTAGAGCGTTAGGCTTTTAACCTAACGGTCCAGAGTTCGAGTCCCTGTTCGGGCGAAAGTTTTTATATACTCTTTCATTGCACTCACAAAATTTCTGTTCACCTAACTAAGATGTCGAGCCCGGGTAGCTCAGTTGGTAGAGCGTTAGGCTTTTAACCTAACGGTCCAGGGTTCGAGTCCCTGTTCGGGCGAAAGTTTTTATTAAACTCTGTCATTGCACTCACATAATTTCTGTTCACCTAACTAAGATGTCGAGCCCGGGTAGCTCAGTTGGTAGAGCGTTAGGCTTTTAACCTAACGGTCCAGGGTTCGAGTCCCTGTTAGGGCGAATGTTTTTATAAAACTCTGTCAATGCACTCACATAATTTCTGTTCACCTAATTCAGATGTCGAGCCCGGGTAGCTGAGTTGCTAGAGCGTTAGGCTTTTAACCTAACGGTCCAGGGTTCGAGTCCCTGTTCGGGCGAATGTTTTTATAAAACACTGTCAATGCACTCACATAAATTCTGTTCACCTAACGAAGATGTCGAGCCCGGGTAGCTCAGTTGGTAGAGCGTTAGGCTTTTAACCTAACGGTCTAAGGTTCGAGTCCCTATTCGGGCGAAAGTTTTTATTAAACTCTGTCATTGCACTCACATAATTTCTGTTCAACAAACTAAGATGTCGAGCCCGGGTAGCTCAGTTGGTAGAGCGTTAGGCTTTTAACCTAACGGTCCAGAGTTCGAGTCCCTGTTCGGGCGAAAGTTTTTATATACTCTTTCATTGCACTCACAAAATTTCTGTTCACCTAACTAAGATGTCGAGCCCGGGTAGCTCAGTTGGTAGAGCGTTAGGCTTTTAACCTAACGGTCCAGGGTTCGAGTCCCTGTTCGGGCGAAAGTTTTTATTAAACTCTGTCATTGCACTCACATAATTTCTGTTCACCTAATTCAGATGTCGAGCCCGGGTAGCTGAGTTGCTAGAGCGTTAGGCTTTTAACCTAACGGTCCAGGGTTCGAGTCCCTTTTCGGGCGAATGTTTTTATCAAACTCTGCCAATGCACTCACATAAATTCTGTTTACCTAACTAAGATTTCGAGCCCGGGTAGCTCAGTTGGTAGAGCGTTAGGCTTTTAACCTAACGGTCCAGGGTTCGAGTCCCTGTTCGGGCGAAAGTTTTTATTAAAATCTGTCATTGCACTCACATAATTTCTGTTCACCTAACTAAAATGTCGAGCCCGGGTAGCTCAGTTGGTATAGCGTTAGGCTTTTAACCTAACGGTCCAGGGTTCGAGTCCCTGTTCGGGCGAAAGTTTTTATTAAACTCTGTCATTGCACTCACATAATTTCTGTTCACCTAACTAAGATGTCGAGCCCGGGTAGCTCAGTTGGTAGAGCGTTAGGCTTTTAACCTAACGGTCCAGGGTTCGAGTCCCTGTTCGGGCGAAAGTTTTTATTAAACTCTGTCATTGCACTCACATAATTTCTGTTCACCTAACTAAGATGTCGAGCCCGGGTAGCTCAGTTGGTAGAGCGTTAGGCTTTTAACCTAACGGTCAAGAGTTTGAGTCCCTGTTCGGGCGAAAGTTTTTATAAACTCTGTCATTGCACTCACAAAATTTCTGTTCACCTAACTAAGATGTCGAGCCCGGGTAGCTCAGTTGGTAGAGCGTTAGGCTTTTAACCTAACGGTCCAGGGTTCGAGTCCCTGTTCGGGCAAAAGTTTTTATTAAACTCTGTCATTGCACTCACATAATTTCTGTTCACCTAACTCAGATGTCGAGCCCGGGTAGCTCAATTGCTAGAGCGTTAGGCTTTTAACCTAACGGTCCAGGGTTCGAGTCCCTGTTCAGGCGAATGTTTTTATAAAACTCTGTCAATGCACTCACATAAATTCTGTTCACCTAACTAAGATTTTGAGACCGGGTAGCTCTGTTGGTAGAGCGTTAGGCTTTAAACCTAACGGTCCAGGGTTCGAGTCCCTGTTCGGGCGAATGTTTTTATAAAACTCTGTCAATGCACTCACATAAATTCTGTTCACCTATCTAAGATGTCGAGCCCGGGTAGCTCAGTTGGTAGAGCGTTAGGCTTTTAACCTAACGGTCCAGAGTTCGAGTCCCTGTTCGGGCGAAAGTTTTTATAAACTCTGTCATTGCACTCACAAAATTTCTGTTCACCTAACTAAGATGCCGAGCCCGGGTAGCTCAGTTGGTAGAGCGTTAGGCTTTTAACCTAACGGTCCAGGGTTCGAGTCCCTGTTCGGGCGAAAGTTTTTATTAAACTCTGTCATTGCACTCACATAATTTCTGTTCACCTAACTAAGATGTCGAGCCCGGGTAGCTCAGTTGGTAGAGCGTTAGGCTTTTAACCTAACGGTCCAGGGTTCGAGTCCCTGTTCGGGCGAAAGTTTTTATTAAACTCTGTCATTGCACTCACATAATTTCTTATCACCTAACTAAGATGTCGAGCCCGGGTAGCTCAGTTGGTAGAGCGTTAGGCTTTTAACCTAACGGTCCAGGGTTCGAGTCCCTGTTCGGGCGAAAGTTTTTATTAAACTCTGTCATTGCACTCACATAATTTCTGTTCACCTAACTAAGATGTCGAGCCCGGGTAGCTCAGTTGGTAGAGCGTTAGGCTTTTAACCTAACGGTCCAGGGTTCGAGTCCCTGTTCGGGCGAAAGTTTTTATTAAAATCTGTCATTGCACTCACATAATTTCTGTTCACCTATCTAAAATGTCGAGCCCGGGTAGCTCAGTTGGTAGAGCGTTAGGCTTTTAACCTAACGGTCCAGGGTTCGAGTCCCTGTTCGGGCGAAAGTTTTTATTAAACTCTGTCATTGCACTCACATAATTTCTTATCACCTAACTAAGATGTCGAGCCCGGGTAGCTCAGTTGGTAGAACGTTAGGCTTTTAACCTAACGGTCCAGGGTTCGAGTCCCTGTTCGGGCGAAAGTTTTTATTAAACTCTGTCATTGCACTCACATAATTTCTGTTCACCTAACTAAGATGTCGAGCCCGGGTAGCTCAGTTGGTAGAGCGTTAGGCTTTTAACCTAACGGTCCAGGGTTCGAGTCCCTGTTAGGGCGAATGTTTTTATAAAACTCTGTCAATGCACTCACATAATTTCTGTTCACCTAATTCAGATGTCGAGCCCGGGTAGCTGAGTTGCTAGAGCGTTAGGCTTTTAACCTAACGGTCCAGGGTTCGAGTCCCTGTTCGGGCGAATGTTTTTATAAAACACTGTCAATGCACTCACATAAATTCTGTTCACCTAACGAAGATGTCGAGCCCGGGTAGCTCAGTTGGTAGAGCGTTAGGCTTTTAACCTAACGGTCTAAGGTTCGAGTCCCTATTCGGGCGAAAGTTTTTATTAAACTCTGTCATTGCACTCACATAATTTCTGTTCAACAAACTAAGATGTCGAGCCCGGGTAGCTCAGTTGGTAGAGCGTTAGGCTTTTAACCTAACGGTCCAGAGTTCGAGTCCCTGTTCGGGCGAAAGTTTTTATATACTCTTTCATTGCACTCACAAAATTTCTGTTCACCTAACTAAGATGTCGAGCCCGGGTAGCTCAGTTGGTAGAGCGTTAGGCTTTTAACCTAACGGTCCAGGGTTCGAGTCCCTGTTCGGGCGAAAGTTTTTATTAAACTCTGTCATTGCACTCACATAATTTCTGTTCACCTAATTCAGATGTCGAGCCCGGGTAGCTGAGTTGCTAGAGCGTTAGGCTTTTAACCTAACGGTCCAGGGTTCGAGTCCCTGTTCGGGCGAATGTTTTTATAAAACACTGTCAATGCACTCACATAAATTCTGTTCACCTAACTAAGATTTCGAGCCCGGGTAGCTCAGTTGGTAGAGCGTTAGGCTTTTAACCTAACGGTCCAGGGTTCGAGTCCCTGTTCGGGCGAATGTTTTTATAAAACTCTGTCAATGCACTCACATAAATTCTGTTCACCTATCTAAGATGTCGAGCCCGGGTAGCTCAGTTGGTAGAGCGTTAGGCTTTTAACCTAACGGTCCAGGGTTCGAGTCCCTGTTCGGGCGAAAGTTTTTATTAGAATCTGTCATTGCACTCACATAATTTCTGTTCACCTAACTAAGATGTCGAGCCCGGGTAGCTCAGTTGATAGAGCGTTAGGCTTTTAACCTAACGGTCCAGGGTTCGAGTCCCTGTTCGGGCGAATGTTTTTATAAAACTCTGTCAATGCACTCACATAAATTCTGTTCACCTAACTAAGATTTCGAGCCCGGGTAGCTCAGTTGGTAGAGCGTTAGGCTTTTAACCTAACGGTCCAGGGTTCGAGTCCCTGTTCGGGCGAAAGTTTTTATTAAACTCTGTCATTGCACTCACATAATTTCTGTTCAACTAACTAAGATTTCGAGCCCGGGTAGCTCAGTTGGTAGAGCGTTAGGCTTTTAACCTAACGGTCCAGGGTTCGAGTCCCTGTTCGGGCGATTGTTTTTATAAAACTCTGTCAATGCACTCACATAAATTCTGTTCACCTATCTAAGATGTCGAGCCCGGGCAGTTGGTAGAGCGTTAGGCTTTTAACCTAACGGTCCAGGGTTCGAGTCCCTGTTCGGGCGAAAGTTTTTATTAAAATCTGTCATTGCACTCACATAATTTCTGTTCACCTAACTAAGATGTCGAGCCCGGGTAGCTCAGTAGGTAGAGCGTTAGGCTTTTAATCTAACGGTCCAGGGTTCGAGTCCCTGTTCGGGCGAAAGTTTTTATTAAACTCTGTCATTGCACTCACATAATTTCTGTTCACCTAACTAAGATGTCGAGCCCGGGTAGCTCAGTTGGTAGAGCGTTAGGCTTTTAACCTAACGGTCCAGGGTTCGAGTCCCTGTTCGGGCGAAAGTTTTTATTAAAATCTGTCATTGCACTCACATAATTTCTGTTCACCTATCTAAAATGTCGAGCCCGGGTAGCTCAGTTGGTAGAGCGTTAGGCTTTTAACCTAACGGTCCAGGGTTCGAGTCCCTGTTCGGGCGAAAGTTTTTATTAAACTCTGTCATTGCACTCACATAATTTCTTATCACCTAACTAAGATGTCGAGCCCGGGTAGCTCAGTTGGTAGAACGTTAGGCTTTTAACCTAACGGTCCAGGGTTCGAGTCCCTGTTCGGGCGAAAGTTTTTATTAAACTCTGTCATTGCACTCACATAATTTCTGTTCACCTAACTAAGATGTCGAGCCCGGGTAGCTCAGTTGGTAGAGCGTTAGGCTTTTAACCTAACGGTCCAGGGTTCGAGTCCCTGTTAGGGCGAATGTTTTTATAAAACTCTGTCAATGCACTCACATAATTTCTGTTCACCTAATTCAGATGTCGAGCCCGGGTAGCTGAGTTGCTAGAGCGTTAGGCTTTTAACCTAACGGTCCAGGGTTCGAGTCCCTGTTCGGGCGAATGTTTTTATAAAACACTGTCAATGCACTCACATAAATTCTGTTCACCTAACGAAGATGTCGAGCCCGGGTAGCTCAGTTGGTAGAGCGTTAGGCTTTTAACCTAACGGTCTAAGGTTCGAGTCCCTATTCGGGCGAAAGTTTTTATTAAACTCTGTCATTGCACTCACATAATTTCTGTTCAACAAACTAAGATGTCGAGCCCGGGTAGCTCAGTTGGTAGAGCGTTAGGCTTTTAACCTAACGGTCCAGAGTTCGAGTCCCTGTTCGGGCGAAAGTTTTTATATACTCTTTCATTGCACTCACAAAATTTCTGTTCACCTAACTAAGATGTCGAGCCCGGGTAGCTCAGTTGGTAGAGCGTTAGGCTTTTAACCTAACGGTCCAGGGTTCGAGTCCCTGTTCGGGCGAAAGTTTTTATTAAACTCTGTCATTGCACTCACATAATTTCTGTTCACCTAATTCAGATGTCGAGCCCGGGTAGCTGAGTTGCTAGAGCGTTAGGCTTTTAACCTAACGGTCCAGGGTTCGAGTCCCTGTTCGGGCGAATGTTTTTATAAAACACTGTCAATGCACTCACATAAATTCTGTTCACCTAACTAAGATTTCGAGCCCGGGTAGCTCAGTTGGTAGAGCGTTAGGCTTTTAACCTAACGGTCCAGGGTTCGAGTCCCTGTTCGGGCGAATGTTTTTATAAAACTCTGTCAATGCACTCACATAAATTCTGTTCACCTATCTAAGATGTCGAGCCCGGGTAGCTCAGTTGGTAGAGCGTTAGGCTTTTAACCTAACGGTCCAGGGTTCGAGTCCCTGTTCGGGCGAAAGTTTTTATTAGAATCTGTCATTGCACTCACATAATTTCTGTTCACCTAACTAAGATGTCGAGCCCGGGTAGCTCAGTTGATAGAGCGTTAGGCTTTTAACCTAACGGTCCAGGGTTCGAGTCCCTGTTCGGGCGAATGTTTTTATAAAACTCTGTCAATGCACTCACATAAATTCTGTTCACCTAACTAAGATTTCGAGCCCGGGTAGCTCAGTTGGTAGAGCGTTAGGCTTTTAACCTAACGGTCCAGGGTTCGAGTCCCTGTTCGGGCGAAAGTTTTTATTAGAATCTGTCATTGCACTCACATAATTTCTGTTCACCTAACTAAGATGTCGAGCCCGGGTAGCTCAGTTGATAGAGCGTTAGGCTTTTAACCTAACGGTCCAGGGTTCGAGTCCCTGTTCGGGCGAATGTTTTTATAAAACTCTGTCAATGCACTCACATAAATTCTGTTCACCTAACTAAGATTTCGAGCCCGGGTAGCTCAGTTGGTAGAGCGTTAGGCTTTTAACCTAACGGTCCAGGGTTCGAGTCCCTGTTCGGGCGAAAGTTTTTATTAAACTCTGTCATTGCACTCACATAATTTCTGTTCAACTAACTAAGATTTCGAGCCCGGGTAGCTCAGTTGGTAGAGCGTTAGGCTTTTAACCTAACGGTCCAGGTTTCGAGTCCCTGTTCGGGCGAAAGTTTTTATTAAACTCTGTCATTGCACTCACATAATTTCTGTTCAACTAACTAAGATGTCGAGCCCGGGTAGCTCAGTTGGTAGAGCGTTAGGCTTTTAACCTAACGGTCCAGAGTTCGAGTCCCTGTTCGGGCGAAAGTTTTTATATACTCTGTCATTGCACTCACAAAATTTCTGTTCACCTAACTAATATGTCGAGCCCGGGTAGCTCTGTTGGTAGAGCGTTAGGCTTTTAACCTAACGGTCCAGGGTTCGAGTCCCTGTTCGGGCGAAAGTTTTTATTAAACTCTGTCATTGCACTCACATAATTTCTGTTCAATAAACTAAGATGTCGAGCCCGGGTAGCTCAGTTGGTAGAGCGTTAGGCTTTTAACCTAACGGTCCAGAGTTCGAGTCCCTGTTCGGGCGAAAGTTTTGATATACTCTTTCATTGCACTCACAAAATTTCTGTTCACCTAACTAAGATGTCGAGCCCGGGTAGCTCAGTTGGTAGAGCGTTAGGCTTTTAACCTAACGGTCCAGGGTTCGAGTCCCTGTTCGGGCGAAAGTTTTTATTAAACTCTGTCATTGCACTCACATAATTTCTGTTCACCTAACTCAGATGTCGAGCCCGGGTAGCTCAGTTGCTAGAGCGTAAGGCTTTTAACCTAACGGTCCAGGGTTCGAGTCCCTGTTCGGGCGAATGTTTTTATAAAACACTGTCAATGCACTCACATAAATTATGTTCACCTAACTAAGATTTCGAGCCCGGGTAGCTCAGTTTGTAGAGCGTTAGGCTTTTAACCTAACGGTCCAGGGTTCGAGTCCATGTTCGGGCGAATGTTTTTATAAAACTCTGTCAATGCACTCACATAAATTCTGTTCACCTATCTAAGATGTCGAGCCCGGGTAGCTCAGTTGGTAGAGCGTTAGGCTTTTAACCTAACGGTCCAGGGTTCGAGTCCCTGTTCGGGCGAAAGTTTTTATTAGAATCTGTCATTGCACTCACATAATTTCTGTAGCTCAGTTGGTAGAGCGTTAGGCTTTTAACCTAACGGTCCAGGGTTCGAGTCCCTGTTCGGGCGAATGTTTTTATAAAACTCTGTCAATGCACTCACATAAATTCTGTTCACCTAACTAAGATTTCGAGCCCGGGTAGCTCAGTTGGTAGAGCGTTAGGCTTTTAACCTAACGGTCCAGGGTTCGAGTCCCTGTTCGGGCGAAAGTTTTTATTAAACTCTGTCATTGCACTCACATAATTTCTGTTCAACTAACTAAGATTTCGAGCCCGGGTAGCTCAGTTGGTAGAGCGTTAGGCTTTTAACCTAACGGTCCAGGGTTCGAGTCCCTGTTCGGGCGAATGTTTTTATAAAACTCTGTCAATGCACTCACATAAATTCTGTTCACCTATCTAAGATGTCGAGCCCGGGTAGCTCAGTTGGTAGAGCGTTAAGCTTTTAACCTAACGGTCCAGGGTTCGAGTCCCTGTTCGGGCGAAAGTTTTTATTAAAATCTGTCATTGCACTCACATAATTTCTGTTCACCTACCTAAGATGTCGAGCCCGGGTAGCTCAGTAGGTAGAGCGTTAGGCTTTTAATCTAACGGTCCAGGGTTCGAGTCCCTGTTCGGGCGAATGTTTTTATAAAACTCTGTCAATGCACTCACATAAATTCTGTTCACCTAACTAAGATTTCGAGCCCGGGTAGCTCAGTTGGTAGAGCGTTAGGCTTTTAACCTAACGGTCCAGGGTTCGAGTCCCTGTTCGGGCGAATGTTTTTATAAAACTCTGTCAATGCACTCACATAAATTCTGTTCACCTATCTAAGATGTCGAGCCCGGGTAGCTCAGTTGGTAGAGCGTTAGGCTTTTAACCTAACGGTCCAGGGTTCGAGTCCCTGTTCGGGGGAAAGTTTTTATTAAACTCTGTCATTGCACTCACAAAATTTCTGTTCACCTAACTAAGATGTCGAGCCCGGGTAGCTCAGTTGGTAGAGCGTTAGGCTTTTAACCTAACGGTCCAGGGTTCGAGTCCCTGTTCGGGCGAAAGTTTTTATTAAACTCTGTCATTGCACTCACATAATTTCTGTTCACCTAACTCAGATGTCGAGCCCGGGTAGCTCAGTTGCTAGAGCGTTAGGCTTTTAACCTAACGGTCCAGGGTTCGAGTCCCTGTTCGGGCGAATGTTTTTATAAAACACTGTCAATGCACTCACATAAATTATGTTCACCTAACTAAGATTTCGAGCCCGGGTAGCTCAGTTGGTAGAGCGTTAGGCTTTTAACCTAACGGTCCAGGGTTCGAGTCCATGTTCGGGCGAGTGTTTTTATAAAACTCTGTCAATGCACTCACATAAATTCTGTTCACCTATCTAAGATGTCGAGCCCGGGTAGCTCAGTTGGTAGAGCGTTAGGCTTTTAACCTAACGGTCCAGGGTTCGAGTCCATGTTCGGGCGAGTGTTTTTATAAAACTCTGTCAATGCACTCACATAAATTCTGTTCACCTATCTAAGATGTCGAGCCCGGGTAGCTCAGTTGGTAGAGCGTTAGGCTTTTAACCTAACGGTCCAGGGTTCGAGTCCCTGTTCGGGCGAAAGTTTTTATTAGAATCTGTCATTGCACTCACATAATTTCTGTAGCTCAGTTGGTAGAGCGTTAGGCTTTTAACCTAACGGTCCAGGGTTCGAGTCCCTGTTCGGGCGAATGTTTTTATAAAACTCTGTCAATGCACTCACATAAATTCTGTTTACCTAACTAAGATTTCGAGCCCGGGTAGCTCAGTTGGTAGAGCGTTAGGCTTTTAACCTAACGGTCCAGGGTTCGAGTCCCTTTTCGGGCGAATGTTTTTATCAAACTCTGCCAATGCACTCACATAAATTCTGTTTACCTAACTAAGATTTCGAGCCCGGGTAGCTCAGTTGGTAGAGCGTTAGGCTTTTAACCTAACGGTCCAGGGTTCGAGTCCCTGTTCGGGCGAAAGTTTTTATTAAAATCTGTCATTGCACTCACATAATTTCTGTTCACCTAACTAAAATGTCGAGCCCGGGTAGCTCAGTTGGTATAGCGTTAGGCTTTTAACCTAACGGTCCAGGGTTCGAGTCCCTGTTCGGGCGAAAGTTTTTATTAAACTCTGTCATTGCACTCACATAATTTCTGTTCACATAACTTAGATGTCGAGCCCGGGTAGCTCAGTTGGTAGAGCGTTAGGCTTTTAACCTAACGGTCCAGGGTTCGAGTCCCTGTTCGGGCGAAAGTTTTTATTAAAATCTGTCATTGCACTCACATAATTTCTGTTCACCTAACTAAGATGTCGAGCCCGGGTAGCTCAGTTGGTAGAGCGTTAGGCTTTTAACCTAACGGTCCAGGGTTCGAGTCCCTGTTCGGGCGAAAGTTTTTATTAAACTCTGTCATTGCACTCACATAATTTCTGTTCACCTAACTAAGATGTCGAGCCCGGGTAGCTCAGTTGGTAGAGCGTTAGGCTTTTAACCTATCGGTCCAGAGTTTGAGTCCCTGTTCGGGCGAAAGTTTTTATAAACTCTGTCATTGCACTCACAAAATTTCTGTTCACCTAACTAAGATGTCGAGCCCGGGTAGCTCAGTTGGTAGAGCGTTAGGCTTTTAACCTAACGGTCCAGGGTTCGAGTCCCTGTTCGGGCAAAAGTTTTTATTAAACTCTGTCATTGCACTCACATAATTTCTGTTCACCTAACTCAGATGTCGAGCCCGGGTAGCTCAATTGCTAGAGCGTTAGGCTTTTAACCTAACGGTCCAGGGTTCGAGTCCCTGTTCAGGCGAATGTTTTTATAAAACTCTGTCAATGCACTCACATAAATTCTGTTCACCTAACTAAGATTTTGAGACCGGGTAGCTCTGTTGGTAGAGCGTTAGGCTTTAAACCTAACGGTCCAGGGTTCGAGTCCCTGTTCGGGCGAATGTTTTTATAAAACTCTGTCAATGCACTCACATAAATTCTGTTCACCTATCTAAGATGTCGAGCCCGGGTAGCTCAGTTGGTAGAGCGTTAGGCTTTTAACCTAACGGTCCAGGGTTCGAGTCCCTGTTCGGGCGAAAGTTTTTATTAAACTCTGTCATTGCACTCACATAATTTCTGTTTACCTAACTAAGATGTCGAGCCCGGGTAGCTCAGTTGGTAGAGCGTTAGGCTTTTAACCTAACGGTCCAGAGTTCGAGTCCCTGTTCGGGCGAAAGTTTTTATAAACTCTGTCATTGCACTCACAAAATTTCTGTTCACCTAACTAAGATGCCGAGCCCGGGTAGCTCAGTTGGTAGAGCGTTAGGCTTTTAACCTAACGGTCCAGGGTTCGAGTCCCTGTTCGGGCGAAAGTTTTTATTAAACTCTGTCATTGCACTCACATAATTTCTGTTCACCTAACTAAGATGTCGAGCCCGGGTAGCTCAGTTGGTAGAGCGTTAGGCTTTTAACCTAACGGTCCAGGGTTCGAGTCCCTGTTCGGGCGAAAGTTTTTATTAAACTCTGTCATTGCACTCACATAATTTCTTATCACCTAACTAAGATGTCGAGCCCGGGTAGCTCAGTTGGTAGAGCGTTAGGCTTTTAACCTAACGGTCCAGGGTTCGAGTCCCTGTTCGGGCGAAAGTTTTTATTAAACTCTGTCATTGCACTCACATAATTTCTGTTCACCTAACTAAGATGTCGAGCCCGGGTAGCTCAGTTGGTAGAGCGTTAGGCTTTTAACCTAACGGTCCAGGGTTCGAGTCCCTGTTCGGGCGAAAGTTTTTATTAAAATCTGTCATTGCACTCACATAATTTCTGTTCACCTATCTAAAATGTCGAGCCCGGGTAGCTCAGTTGGTAGAGCGTTAGGCTTTTAACCTAACGGTCCAGGGTTCGAGTCCCTGTTCGGGCGAAAGTTTTTATTAAACTCTGTCATTGCACTCACATAATTTCTTATCACCTAACTAAGATGTCGAGCCCGGGTAGCTCAGTTGGTAGAACGTTAGGCTTTTAACCTAACGGTCCAGGGTTCGAGTCCCTGTTCGGGCGAAAGTTTTTATTAAACTCTGTCATTGCACTCACATAATTTCTGTTCAACAAACTAAGATGTCGAGCCCGGGTAGCTCAGTTGGTAGAGCGTTAGGCTTTTAACCTAACGGTCCAGGGTTCGAGTCCCTGTTAGGGCGAATGTTTTTATAAAACTCTGTCAATGCACTCACATAATTTCTGTTCACCTAATTCAGATGTCGAGCCCGGGTAGCTGAGTTGCTAGAGCGTTAGGCTTTTAACCTAACGGTACAGGGTTCGAGTCCCTGTTCGGGCGAATGTTTTTATAAAACACTGTCAATGCACTCACATAAATTCTGTTCACCTAACGAAGATGTCGAGCCCGGGTAGCTCAGTTGGTAGAGCGTTAGGCTTTTAACCTAACGGTCTAAGGTTCGAGTCCCTATTCGAGCGAAAGTTTTTATTAAACTCTGTCATTGCACTCACATAATTTCTGTTCAACAAACTAAGATGTCGAGCCCGGGTAGCTCAGTTGGTAGAGCGTTAGGCTTTTAACCTAACGGTCCAGAGTTCGAGTCCCTGTTCGGGCGAAAGTTTTTATATACTCTTTCATTGCACTCACAAAATTTCTGTTCACCTAACTAAGATGTCGAGCCCGGGTAGCTCAGTTGGTAGAGCGTTAGGCTTTTAACCTAACGGTCCAGGGTTCGAGTCCCTGTTCGGGCGAAAGTTTTTATTAAACTCTGTCATTGCACTCACATAATTTCTGTTCACCTAACTAAGATGTCGAGCCCGGGTAGCTCAGTTGGTAGAGCGTTAGGCTTTTAACCTAACGGTCCAGGGTTCGAGTCCCTGTTAGGGCGAATGTTTTTATAAAACTCTGTCAATGCACTCACATAATTTCTGTTCACCTAATTCAGATGTCGAGCCCGGGTAGCTGAGTTGCTAGAGCGTTAGGCTTTTAACCTAACGGTCCAGGGTTCGAGTCCCTGTTCGGGCGAATGTTTTTATAAAACACTGTCAATGCACTCACATAAATTCTGTTCACCTAACGAAGATGTCGAGCCCGGGTAGCTCAGTTGGTAGAGCGTTAGGCTTTTAACCTAACGGTCTAAGGTTCGAGTCCCTATTCGGGCGAAAGTTTTTATTAAACTCTGTCATTGCACTCACATAATTTCTGTTCAACAAACTAAGATGTCGAGCCCGGGTAGCTCAGTTGGTAGAGCGTTAGGCTTTTAACCTAACGGTCCAGAGTTCGAGTCCCTGTTCGGGCGAAAGTTTTTATATACTCTTTCATTGCACTCACAAAATTTCTGTTCACCTAACTAAGATGTCGAGCCCGGGTAGCTCAGTTGGTAGAGCGTTAGGCTTTTAACCTAACGGTCCAGGGTTCGAGTCCCTGTTCGGGCGAAAGTTTTTATTAAACTCTGTCATTGCACTCACATAATTTCTGTTCACCTAATTCAGATGTCGAGCCCGGGAAGCTGAGTTGCTAGAGCGTTAGGCTTTTAACCTAACGGTCCAGGGTTCGAGTCCCTTTTCGGGCGAATGTTTTTATCAAACTCTGCCAATGCACTCACATAAATTCTGTTTACCTAACTAAGATTTCGAGCCCGGGTAGCTCAGTTGGTAGAGCGTTAGGCTTTTAACCTAACGGTCCAGGGTTCGAGTCCCTGTTCGGGCGAAAGTTTTTATTAAAATCTGTCATTGCACTCACATAATTTCTGTTCACCTAACTAAAATGTCGAGCCCGGGTAGCTCAGTTGGTATAGCGTTAGGCTTTTAACCTAACGGTCCAGGGTTCGAGTCCCTGTTCGGGCGAAAGTTTTTATTAAACTCTGTCATTGCACTCACATAATTTCTGTTCACCTAACTAAGATGTCGAGCCCGGGTAGCTCAGTTGGTAGAGCGTTAGGCTTTTAACCTAACGGTCCAGAGTTTGAGTCCCTGTTCGGGCGAAAGTTTTTATAAACTCTGTCATTGCACTCACAAAATTTCTGTTCACCTAACTAAGATGTCGAGCCCGGGTAGCTCAGTTGGTAGAGCGTTAGGCTTTTAACCTAACGGTCCAGGGTTCGAGTCCCTGTTCGGGCAAAAGTTTTTATTAAACTCTGTCATTGCACTCACATAATTTCTGTTCACCTAACTCAGATGTCGAGCCCGGGTAGCTCAATTGCTAGAGCGTTAGGCTTTTAACCTAACGGTCCAGAGTTTGAGTCCCTGTTCGGGCGAAAGTTTTTATAAACTCTGTCATTGCACTCACAAAATTTCTGTTCACCTAACTAAGATGTCGAGCCCGGGTAGCTCAGTTGGTAGAGCGTTAGGCTTTTAACCTAACGGTCCAGGGTTCGAGTCCCTGTTCGGGCAAAAGTTTTTATTAAACTCTGTCATTGCACTCACATAATTTCTGTTCACCTAACTCAGATGTCGAGCCCGGGTAGCTCAATTGCTAGAGCGTTAGGCTTTTAACCTAACGGTCCAGGGTTCGAGTCCCTGTTCAGGCGAATGTTTTTATAAAACTCTGTCAATGCACTCACATAAATTCTGTTCACCTAACTAAGATTTTGAGACCGGGTAGCTCTGTTGGTAGAGCGTTAGGCTTTAAACCTAACGGTCCAGGGTTCGAGTCCCTGTTCAGGCGAATGTTTTTATAAAACTCTGTCAATGCACTCACATAAATTCTGTTCACCTATCTAAGATGTCGAGCCCGGGTAGCTCAGTTGGTAGAGCGTTAGGCTTTTAACCTAACGGTCCAGAGTTCGAGTCCCTGTTCGGGCGAAAGTTTTTATAAACTCTGTCATTGCACTCACAAAATTTCTGTTCACCTAACTAAGATGCCGAGCCCGGGTAGCTCAGTTGGTAGAGCGTTAGGCTTTTAACCTAACGGTCCAGGGTTCGAGTCCCTGTTCGGGCGAAAGTTTTTATTAAACTCTGTCATTGCACTCACATAATTTCTGTTCACCTAACTAAGATGTCGAGCCCGGGTAGCTCAGTTGGTAGAGCGTTAGGCTTTTAACCTAACGGTCCAGGGTTCGAGTCCCTGTTCGGGCGAAAGTTTTTATTAAACTCTGTCATTGCACTCACATAATTTCTTATCACCTAACTAAGATGTCGAGCCCGGGTAGCTCAGTTGGTAGAGCGTTAGGCTTTTAACCTAACGGTCCAGGGTTCGAGTCCCTGTTCGGGCGAAAGTTTTTATTAAACTCTGTCATTGCACTCACATAATTTCTGTTCACCTAACTAAGATGTCGAGCCCGGGTAGCTCAGTTGGTAGAGCGTTAGGCTTTTAACCTAACGGTCCAGGGTTCGAGTCCCTGTTCGGGCGAAAGTTTTTATTAAAATCTGTCATTGCACTCACATAATTTCTGTTCACCTATCTAAAATGTCGAGCCCGGGTAGCTCAGTTGGTAGAGCGTTAGGCTTTTAACCTAACGGTCCAGGGTTCGAGTCCCTGTTCGGGCGAAAGTTTTTATTAAACTCTGTCATTGCACTCACATAATTTCTTATCACCTAACTAAGATGTCGAGCCCGGGTAGCTCAGTTGGTAGAACGTTAGGCTTTTAACCTAACGGTCCAGGGTTCGAGTCCCTGTTCGGGCGAAAGTTTTTATTAAACTCTGTCATTGCACTCACATAATTTCTGTTCACCTAACTAAGATGTCGAGCCCGGGTAGCTCAGTTGGTAGAGCGTTAGGCTTTTAACCTAACGGTCCAGGGTTCGAGTCCCTGTTAGGGCGAATGTTTTTATAAAACTCTGTCAATGCACTCACATAATTTCTGTTCACCTAATTCAGATGTCGAGCCCGGGTAGCTGAGTTGCTAGAGCGTTAGGCTTTTAACCTAACGGTCCAGGGTTCGAGTCCCTGTTCGGGCGAATGTTTTTATAAAACACTGTCAATGCACTCACATAAATTCTGTTCACCTAACGAAGATGTCGAGCCCGGGTAGCTCAGTTGGTAGAGCGTTAGGCTTTTAACCTAACGGTCTAAGGTTCGAGTCCCTATTCGGGCGAAAGTTTTTATTAAACTCTGTCATTGCACTCACATAATTTCTGTTCAACAAACTAAGATGTCGAGCCCGGGTAGCTCAGTTGGTAGAGCGTTAGGCTTTTAACCTAACGGTCCAGAGTTCGAGTCCCTGTTCGGGCGAAAGTTTTTATATACTCTTTCATTGCACTCACAAAATTTCTGTTCACCTAACTAAGATGTCGAGCCCGGGTAGCTCAGTTGGTAGAGCGTTAGGCTTTTAACCTAACGGTCCAGGGTTCGAGTCCCTGTTCGGGCGAAAGTTTTTATTAAACTCTGTCATTGCACTCACATAATTTCTGTTCACCTAATTCAGATGTCGAGCCCGGGTAGCTGAGTTGCTAGAGCGTTAGGCTTTTAACCTAACGGTCCAGGGTTCGAGTCCCTGTTCGGGCGAATGTTTTTATAAAACACTGTCAATGCACTCACATAAATTCTGTTCAACTAACTAAGATTTCGAGCCCGGGTAGCTCAGTTGGTAGAGCGTTAGGCTTTTAACCTAACGGTCCAGGGTTCGAGTCCCTGTTCGGGCGAATGTTTTTATAAAACTCTGTCAATGCACTCACATAAATTCTGTTCACCTATCTAAGATGTCGAGCCCGGGTAGCTCAGTTGGTAGAGCGTTAGGCTTTTAACCTAACGGTCCAGGGTTCGAGTCCCTGTTCGGGCGAAAGTTTTTATTAGAATCTGTCATTGCACTCACATAATTTCTGTTCACCTAACTAAGATGTCGAGCCCGGGTAGCTCAGTTGATAGAGCGTTAGGCTTTTAACCTAACGGTCCAGGGTTCGAGTCCCTGTTCGGGCGAATGTTTTTATAAAACTCTGTCAATGCACTCACATAAATTCTGTTCACCTAACTAAGATTTCGAGCCCGGGTAGCTCAGTTGGTAGAGCGTTAGGCTTTTAACCTAACGGTCCAGGGTTCGAGTCCCTGTTCGGGCGAAAGTTTTTATTAAACTCTGTCATTGCACTCACATAATTTCTGTTCAACTAACTAAGATTTCGAGCCCGGGTAGCTCAGTTGGTAGAGCGTTAGGCTTTTAACCTAACGGTCCAGGGTTCGAGTCCCTGTTCGGGCGATTGTTTTTATAAAACTCTGTCAATGCACTCACATAAATTCTGTTCACCTATCTAAGATGTCGAGCCCGGGCAGTTGGTAGAGCGTTAGGCTTTTAACCTAACGGTCCAGGGTTCGAGTCCCTGTTCGGGCGAAAGTTTTTATTAAAATCTGTCATTGCACTCACATAATTTCTGTTCACCTAACTAAGATGTCGAGCCCGGGTAGCTCAGTAGGTAGAGCGTTAGGCTTTTAATCTAACGGTCCAGGGTTCGAGTCCCTGTTCGGGCGAATGTTTTTATAAAACTGTCAATGCACTCACATAAATTCTGTTCACCTAACTAAGATTTCGAGCCCGGGTAGCTCAGTTGGTAGAGCGTTAGGCTTTTAACCTAACGGTCCAGGGTTCGAGTCCCTGTTCGGGAGAATGTTTTTATAAAACTCTGTCAATGCACTCACATAAATTCTGTTCACCTATCTAAGATGTCGAGCCCGGGTAGCTCAGTTGGTAGAGCGTTAGGCTTTTAACCTAACGGTCCAGGGTTCGAGTCCCTGTTCGGGCGAAAGTTTTTATTAAACTCTGTCATTGCACTCACATAATTTCTGTTCACCTAACTAAGATGTCGAGCCCGGGTAGCTCAGTTGGTAGAGCGTTAGGCTTTTAACCTAACGGTCCAGGGTTCGAGTCCCTGTTCGGGCAAAAGTTTTTATTAAAATCTGTCATTGCACTCACATAATTTCTGTTCACCTATCTAAAATGTCGAGCCCGGGTAGCTCAGTTGGTAGAGCGTTAGGCTTTTAACCTAACGGTCCAGGGTTCGAGTCCCTGTTCGGGCGAAAGTTTTTATTAAACTCTGTCATTGCACTCACATAATTTCTTATCACCTAACTAAGATGTCGAGCCCGGGTAGCTCAGTTGGTAGAACGTTAGGCTTTTAACCTAACGGTCCAGGGTTCGAGTCCCTGTTCGGGCGAAAGTTTTTATTAAACTCTGTCATTGCACTCACATAATTTCTGTTCACCTAACTAAGATGTCGAGCCCGGGTAGCTCAGTTGGTAGAGCGTTAGGCTTTTAACCTAACGGTCCAGGGTTCGAGTCCCTGTTAGGGCGAATGTTTTTATAAAACTCTGTCAATGCACTCACATAATTTCTGTTCACCTAATTCAGATGTCGAGCCCGGGTAGCTGAGTTGCTAGAGCGTTAGGCTTTTAACCTAACGGTCCAGGGTTCGAGTCCCTGTTCGGGCGAATGTTTTTATAAAACACTGTCAATGCACTCACATAAATTCTGTTCACCTAACGAAGATGTCGAGCCCGGGTAGCTCAGTTGGTAGATCGTTAGGCTTTTAACCTAACGGTCTAAGGTTCGAGTCCCTATTCGGGCGAAAGTTTTTATTAAACTCTGTCATTGCACTCACATAATTTCTGTTCAACAAACTAAGATGTCGAGCCTGGGTAGCTCAGTTGGTAGAGCGTTAGGCTTTTAACCTAACGGTCCAGAGTTCGAGTCCCTGTTCGGGCGAAAGTTTTTATATACTCTTTCATTGCACTCACAAAATTTCTGTTCACCTAACTAAGATGTCGAGCCCGGGTAGCTCAGTTGGTAGAGCGTTAGGCTTTTAACCTAACGGTCCAGGGTTCGAGTCCCTGTTCGGGCGAAAGTTTTTATTAAACTCTGTCATTGCACTCACATAATTTCTGTTCACCTAATTCAGATGTCGAGCCCGGGTAGCTGAGTTGCTAGAGCGTTAGGCTTTTAACCTAACGGTCCAGGGTTCGAGTCCCTGTTCGGGCGAATGTTTTTATAAAACACTGTCAATGCACTCACATAAATTCTGTTCACCTAACTAAGATTTCGAGCCCGGGTAGCTCAGTTGGTAGAGCGTTAGGCTTTTAACCTAACGGTCCAGGGTTCGAGTCCCTGTTCGGGCGAATGTTTTTATAAAACTCTGTCAATGCACTCACATAAATTCTGTTCACCTATCTAAGATGTCGAGCCCGGGTAGCTCAGTTGGTAGAGCGTTAGGCTTTTAACCTAACGGTCCAGGGTTCGAGTCCCTGTTCGGGCGAAAGTTTTTATTAGAATCAGTCATTGCACTCACATAATTTCTGTTCACCTAACTAAGATGTCGAGCCCGGGTAGCTCAGTTGATAGAGCGTTAGGCTTTTAACCTAACGGTCCAGGGTTCGAGTCCCTGTTCGGGCGAATGTTTTTATAAAACTCTGTCAATGCACTCACATAAATTCTGTTCACCTAACTAAGATTTCGAGCCCGGGTAGCTCAGTTGGTAGAGCGTTAGGCTTTTAACCTAACGGTCCAGGGTTCGAGTCCCTGTTCGGGCGAATGTTTTTATAAAACTCTGTCAATGCACTCACATAAATTCTGTTCACCTATCTAAGATGTCGAGCCCGGGTAGCTCAGTTGGTAGAGCGTTAGGCTTTTAACCTAACGGTCCAGGGTTCGAGTCCCTGTTCGGGCGAAAGTTTTTATTAGAATCTGTCATTGCACTCACATAATTTCTGTTCACCTAACTAAGATGTCGAGCCCGGGTAGCTCAGTTGATAGAGCGTTAGGCTTTTAACCTAACGGTCCAGGGTTCGAGTCCCTGTTCGGGCGAATGTTTTTATAAAACTCTGTCAATGCACTCACATAAATTCTGTTCACCTAACTAAGATTTCGAGCCCGGGTAGCTCAGTTGGTAGAACGTTAGGCTTTTAACCTAACGGTCCAGGGTTCGAGTCCCTGTTCGGGCGAAAGTTTTTATTAAACTCTGTCATTGCACTCACATAATTTCTGTTCACCTAACTAAGATGTCGAGCCCGGGTAGCTCAGTTGGTAGAGCGTTAGGCTTTTAACCTAACGGTCCAGGGTTCGAGTCCCTGTTAGGGCGAATGTTTTTATAAAACTCTGTCAATGCACTCACATAAATTCTGTTCACCTAACGAAGATGTCGAGCCCGGGTAGCTCAGTTGGTAGAGCGTTAGGCTTTTAACCTAACGGTCTAAGGTTCGAGTCCCTATTCGGGCGAAAGTTTTTATTAAACTCTGTCATTGCACTCACATAATTTCTGTTCAACAAACTAAGATGTCGAGCCCGGGTAGCTCAGTTGGTAGAGCGTTAGGCTTTTAACCTAACGGTCTAAGGTTCGAGTCCCTATTCGGGCGAAAGTTTTTATTAAACTCTGTCATTGCACTCACATAATTTCTGTTCAACAAACTAAGATGTCGAGCCTGGGTAGCTCAGTTGGTAGAGCGTTAGGCTTTTAACCTAACGGTCCAGAGTTTGAGTCCCTGTTCGGGCGAAAGTTTTTATATACTCTTTCATTGCACTCACAAAATTTCTGTTCACCTAACTAAGATGTCGAGCCCGGGTAGCTCAGTTGGTAGAGCGTTAGGCTTTTAACCTAACGGTCCAGGGTTCGAGTCCCTGTTCGGGCGAAAGTTTTTATTAAACTCTGTCATTGCACTCACATAATTTCTGTTCACCTAATTCAGATGTCGAGCCCGGGTAGCTGAGTTGCTAGAGCGTTAGGCTTTTAACCATAGAGTTAGTACAAATATAGAGACAGCTTACTCTTCTCGGTCAGGCAACCTTGCATGTCGAAAAAGTCGGACCTGTGTGAGTGGCGGAAGTCAATTTTAACATGGGAGCTCTCGTAGGCGGGTCAAGTGTGAGTGGCAGAACGAAACCGAAAAACCGGTCACACTTTGAACAGCGTAGAAGATGTTTAAGCTGTCTCTATATTAGTACTAACTCTATGCTTTTAACCTAACGGTCCAGGGTTCGAGTCCCTGTTCGGGCGAAAGTTTTTATTAAACTCTGTCATTGCACTCACATAATTTCTGTTCACCTAACTAAGATGTCGAGCCCGGGTAGCTCAGTTGGTAGAGCGTTAGGCTTTTAACCTAACGGTCCAGGGTTCGAGTCCCTGTTAGGGCGAATGTTTTTATAAAACTCTGTCAATGCACTCACATAATTTCTGTTCACCTAATTCAGATGTCGAGCCCGGGTAGCTGAGTTGCTAGAGCGTTAGGCTTTTAACCTAACGGTCCAGGGTTCGAGTCCCTGTTCGGGCGAATGTTTTTATAAAACACTGTCAATGCACTCACATAAATTCTGTTCACCTAACGAAGATGTCGAGCCCGGGTAGCTCAGTTGGTAGATCGTTAGGCTTTTAACCTAACGGTCTAAGGTTCGAGTCCCTATTCGGGCGAAAGTTTTTATTAAACTCTGTCATTGCACTCACATAATTTCTGTTCACCTAATTCAGATGTCGAGCCCGGGTAGCTGAGTTGCTAGAGCGTTAGGCTTTTAACCATAGAGTTAGTACAAATATAGAGACAGCTTACTCTTCTCGGTCAGGCAACCTTGCATGTCGAAAAAGTCGGACCTGTGTGAGTGGCGGAAGTCAATTTTAACATGGGAGCTCTCGTAGGCGGGTCAAGTGTGAGTGGCAGAACGAAACCGAAAAACCGGTCACACTTTGAACAGCGTAGAAGATGTTTAAGCTGTCTCTATATTAGTACTAACTCTATGCTTTTAACCTAACGGTCCAGGGTTCGAGTCCCTGTTCGGGCGAAAGTTTTTATTAAACTCTGTCATTGCACTCACATAATTTCTGTTCACCTAACTAAGATGTCGAGCCCGGGTAGCTCAGTTGGTAGAGCGTTAGGCTTTTAACCTAACGGTCCAGGGTTCGAGTCCCTGTTCGGGCGAAAGTTTTTATTAAACTCTGTCATTGCACTCACATAATTTCTTATCACCTAACTAAGATGTCGAGCCCGGGTAGCTCAGTTGGTAGAGCGTTAGGCTTTTAACCTAACGGTCCAGGGTTCGAGTCCCTGTTCGGGCGAAAGTTTTTATTAAACTCTGTCATTGCACTCACATAATTTCTGTTCACCTAACTAAGATGTCGAGCCCGGGTAGCTCAGTTGGTAGAGCGTTAGGCTTTTAACCTAACGGTCCAGGGTTCGAGTCCCTGTTCGGGCGAAAGTTTTTATTAAAATCTGTCATTGCACTCACATAATTTCTGTTCACCTATCTAAAATGTCGAGCCCGGGTAGCTCAGTTGGTAGAGCGTTAGGCTTTTAACCTAACGGTCCAGGGTTCGAGTCCCTGTTCGGGCGAAAGTTTTTATTAAACTCTGTCATTGCACTCACATAATTTCTTATCACCTAACTAAGATGTCGAGCCCGGGTAGCTCAGTTGGTAGAACGTTAGGCTTTTAACCTAACGGTCCAGGGTTCGAGTCCCTGTTCGGGCGAAAGTTTTTATTAAACTCTGTCATTGCACTCACATAATTTCTGTTCAACAAACTAAGATGTCGAGCCCGGGTAGCTCAGTTGGTAGAGCGTTAGGCTTTTAACCTAACGGTCCAGGGTTCGAGTCCCTGTTAGGGCGAATGTTTTTATAAAACTCTGTCAATGCACTCACATAATTTCTGTTCACCTAATTCAGATGTCGAGCCCGGGTAGCTGAGTTGCTAGAGCGTTAGGCTTTTAACCTAACGGTACAGGGTTCGAGTCCCTGTTCGGGCGAATGTTTTTATAAAACACTGTCAATGCACTCACATAAATTCTGTTCACCTAACGAAGATGTCGAGCCCGGGTAGCTCAGTTGGTAGAGCGTTAGGCTTTTAACCTAACGGTCTAAGGTTCGAGTCCCTATTCGAGCGAAAGTTTTTATTAAACTCTGTCATTGCACTCACATAATTTCTGTTCAACAAACTAAGATGTCGAGCCCGGGTAGCTCAGTTGGTAGAGCGTTAGGCTTTTAACCTAACGGTCCAGAGTTCGAGTCCCTGTTCGGGCGAAAGTTTTTATATACTCTTTCATTGCACTCACAAAATTTCTGTTCACCTAACTAAGATGTCGAGCCCGGGTAGCTCAGTTGGTAGAGCGTTAGGCTTTTAACCTAACGGTCCAGGGTTCGAGTCCCTGTTCGGGCGAAAGTTTTTATTAAACTCTGTCATTGCACTCACATAATTTCTGTTCACCTAACTAAGATGTCGAGCCCGGGTAGCTCAGTTGGTAGAGCGTTAGGCTTTTAACCTAACGGTCCAGGGTTCGAGTCCCTGTTAGGGCGAATGTTTTTATAAAACTCTGTCAATGCACTCACATAATTTCTGTTCACCTAATTCAGATGTCGAGCCCGGGTAGCTGAGTTGCTAGAGCGTTAGGCTTTTAACCTAACGGTCCAGGGTTCGAGTCCCTGTTCGGGCGAATGTTTTTATAAAACACTGTCAATGCACTCACATAAATTCTGTTCACCTAACGAAGATGTCGAGCCCGGGTAGCTCAGTTGGTAGAGCGTTAGGCTTTTAACCTAACGGTCTAAGGTTCGAGTCCCTATTCGGGCGAAAGTTTTTATTAAACTCTGTCATTGCACTCACATAATTTCTGTTCAACAAACTAAGATGTCGAGCCCGGGTAGCTCAGTTGGTAGAGCGTTAGGCTTTTAACCTAACGGTCCAGAGTTCGAGTCCCTGTTCGGGCGAAAGTTTTTATATACTCTTTCATTGCACTCACAAAATTTCTGTTCACCTAACTAAGATGTCGAGCCCGGGTAGCTCAGTTGGTAGAGCGTTAGGCTTTTAACCTAACGGTCCAGGGTTCGAGTCCCTGTTCGGGCGAAAGTTTTTATTAAACTCTGTCATTGCACTCACATAATTTCTGTTCACCTAATTCAGATGTCGAGCCCGGGAAGCTGAGTTGCTAGAGCGTTAGGCTTTTAACCTAACGGTCCAGGGTTCGAGTCCCTTTTCGGGCGAATGTTTTTATCAAACTCTGCCAATGCACTCACATAAATTCTGTTTACCTAACTAAGATTTCGAGCCCGGGTAGCTCAGTTGGTAGAGCGTTAGGCTTTTAACCTAACGGTCCAGGGTTCGAGTCCCTGTTCGGGCGAAAGTTTTTATTAAAATCTGTCATTGCACTCACATAATTTCTGTTCACCTAACTAAAATGTCGAGCCCGGGTAGCTCAGTTGGTATAGCGTTAGGCTTTTAACCTAACGGTCCAGGGTTCGAGTCCCTGTTCGGGCGAAAGTTTTTATTAAACTCTGTCATTGCACTCACATAATTTCTGTTCACCTAACTAAGATGTCGAGCCCGGGTAGCTCAGTTGGTAGAGCGTTAGGCTTTTAACCTAACGGTCCAGAGTTTGAGTCCCTGTTCGGGCGAAAGTTTTTATAAACTCTGTCATTGCACTCACAAAATTTCTGTTCACCTAACTAAGATGTCGAGCCCGGGTAGCTCAGTTGGTAGAGCGTTAGGCTTTTAACCTAACGGTCCAGGGTTCGAGTCCCTGTTCGGGCAAAAGTTTTTATTAAACTCTGTCATTGCACTCACATAATTTCTGTTCACCTAACTCAGATGTCGAGCCCGGGTAGCTCAATTGCTAGAGCGTTAGGCTTTTAACCTAACGGTCCAGAGTTTGAGTCCCTGTTCGGGCGAAAGTTTTTATAAACTCTGTCATTGCACTCACAAAATTTCTGTTCACCTAACTAAGATGTCGAGCCCGGGTAGCTCAGTTGGTAGAGCGTTAGGCTTTTAACCTAACGGTCCAGGGTTCGAGTCCCTGTTCGGGCAAAAGTTTTTATTAAACTCTGTCATTGCACTCACATAATTTCTGTTCACCTAACTCAGATGTCGAGCCCGGGTAGCTCAATTGCTAGAGCGTTAGGCTTTTAACCTAACGGTCCAGGGTTCGAGTCCCTGTTCAGGCGAATGTTTTTATAAAACTCTGTCAATGCACTCACATAAATTCTGTTCACCTAACTAAGATTTTGAGACCGGGTAGCTCTGTTGGTAGAGCGTTAGGCTTTAAACCTAACGGTCCAGGGTTCGAGTCCCTGTTCAGGCGAATGTTTTTATAAAACTCTGTCAATGCACTCACATAAATTCTGTTCACCTATCTAAGATGTCGAGCCCGGGTAGCTCAGTTGGTAGAGCGTTAGGCTTTTAACCTAACGGTCCAGAGTTCGAGTCCCTGTTCGGGCGAAAGTTTTTATAAACTCTGTCATTGCACTCACAAAATTTCTGTTCACCTAACTAAGATGCCGAGCCCGGGTAGCTCAGTTGGTAGAGCGTTAGGCTTTTAACCTAACGGTCCAGGGTTCGAGTCCCTGTTCGGGCGAAAGTTTTTATTAAACTCTGTCATTGCACTCACATAATTTCTGTTCACCTAACTAAGATGTCGAGCCCGGGTAGCTCAGTTGGTAGAGCGTTAGGCTTTTAACCTAACGGTCCAGGGTTCGAGTCCCTGTTCGGGCGAAAGTTTTTATTAAACTCTGTCATTGCACTCACATAATTTCTTATCACCTAACTAAGATGTCGAGCCCGGGTAGCTCAGTTGGTAGAGCGTTAGGCTTTTAACCTAACGGTCCAGGGTTCGAGTCCCTGTTCGGGCGAAAGTTTTTATTAAACTCTGTCATTGCACTCACATAATTTCTGTTCACCTAACTAAGATGTCGAGCCCGGGTAGCTCAGTTGGTAGAGCGTTAGGCTTTTAACCTAACGGTCCAGGGTTCGAGTCCCTGTTCGGGCGAAAGTTTTTATTAAAATCTGTCATTGCACTCACATAATTTCTGTTCACCTATCTAAAATGTCGAGCCCGGGTAGCTCAGTTGGTAGAGCGTTAGGCTTTTAACCTAACGGTCCAGGGTTCGAGTCCCTGTTCGGGCGAAAGTTTTTATTAAACTCTGTCATTGCACTCACATAATTTCTTATCACCTAACTAAGATGTCGAGCCCGGGTAGCTCAGTTGGTAGAACGTTAGGCTTTTAACCTAACGGTCCAGGGTTCGAGTCCCTGTTCGGGCGAAAGTTTTTATTAAACTCTGTCATTGCACTCACATAATTTCTGTTCACCTAACTAAGATGTCGAGCCCGGGTAGCTCAGTTGGTAGAGCGTTAGGCTTTTAACCTAACGGTCCAGGGTTCGAGTCCCTGTTAGGGCGAATGTTTTTATAAAACTCTGTCAATGCACTCACATAATTTCTGTTCACCTAATTCAGATGTCGAGCCCGGGTAGCTGAGTTGCTAGAGCGTTAGGCTTTTAACCTAACGGTCCAGGGTTCGAGTCCCTGTTCGGGCGAATGTTTTTATAAAACACTGTCAATGCACTCACATAAATTCTGTTCACCTAACGAAGATGTCGAGCCCGGGTAGCTCAGTTGGTAGAGCGTTAGGCTTTTAACCTAACGGTCTAAGGTTCGAGTCCCTATTCGGGCGAAAGTTTTTATTAAACTCTGTCATTGCACTCACATAATTTCTGTTCAACAAACTAAGATGTCGAGCCCGGGTAGCTCAGTTGGTAGAGCGTTAGGCTTTTAACCTAACGGTCCAGAGTTCGAGTCCCTGTTCGGGCGAAAGTTTTTATATACTCTTTCATTGCACTCACAAAATTTCTGTTCACCTAACTAAGATGTCGAGCCCGGGTAGCTCAGTTGGTAGAGCGTTAGGCTTTTAACCTAACGGTCCAGGGTTCGAGTCCCTGTTCGGGCGAAAGTTTTTATTAAACTCTGTCATTGCACTCACATAATTTCTGTTCACCTAATTCAGATGTCGAGCCCGGGTAGCTGAGTTGCTAGAGCGTTAGGCTTTTAACCTAACGGTCCAGGGTTCGAGTCCCTGTTCGGGCGAATGTTTTTATAAAACACTGTCAATGCACTCACATAAATTCTGTTCAACTAACTAAGATTTCGAGCCCGGGTAGCTCAGTTGGTAGAGCGTTAGGCTTTTAACCTAACGGTCCAGGGTTCGAGTCCCTGTTCGGGCGAATGTTTTTATAAAACTCTGTCAATGCACTCACATAAATTCTGTTCACCTATCTAAGATGTCGAGCCCGGGTAGCTCAGTTGGTAGAGCGTTAGGCTTTTAACCTAACGGTCCAGGGTTCGAGTCCCTGTTCGGGCGAAAGTTTTTATTAGAATCTGTCATTGCACTCACATAATTTCTGTTCACCTAACTAAGATGTCGAGCCCGGGTAGCTCAGTTGATAGAGCGTTAGGCTTTTAACCTAACGGTCCAGGGTTCGAGTCCCTGTTCGGGCGAATGTTTTTATAAAACTCTGTCAATGCACTCACATAAATTCTGTTCACCTAACTAAGATTTCGAGCCCGGGTAGCTCAGTTGGTAGAGCGTTAGGCTTTTAACCTAACGGTCCAGGGTTCGAGTCCCTGTTCGGGCGAAAGTTTTTATTAAACTCTGTCATTGCACTCACATAATTTCTGTTCAACTAACTAAGATTTCGAGCCCGGGTAGCTCAGTTGGTAGAGCGTTAGGCTTTTAACCTAACGGTCCAGGGTTCGAGTCCCTGTTCGGGCGATTGTTTTTATAAAACTCTGTCAATGCACTCACATAAATTCTGTTCACCTATCTAAGATGTCGAGCCCGGGCAGTTGGTAGAGCGTTAGGCTTTTAACCTAACGGTCCAGGGTTCGAGTCCCTGTTCGGGCGAAAGTTTTTATTAAAATCTGTCATTGCACTCACATAATTTCTGTTCACCTAACTAAGATGTCGAGCCCGGGTAGCTCAGTAGGTAGAGCGTTAGGCTTTTAATCTAACGGTCCAGGGTTCGAGTCCCTGTTCGGGCGAATGTTTTTATAAAACTGTCAATGCACTCACATAAATTCTGTTCACCTAACTAAGATTTCGAGCCCGGGTAGCTCAGTTGGTAGAGCGTTAGGCTTTTAACCTAACGGTCCAGGGTTCGAGTCCCTGTTCGGGAGAATGTTTTTATAAAACTCTGTCAATGCACTCACATAAATTCTGTTCACCTATCTAAGATGTCGAGCCCGGGTAGCTCAGTTGGTAGAGCGTTAGGCTTTTAACCTAACGGTCCAGGGTTCGAGTCCCTGTTCGGGCGAAAGTTTTTATTAAACTCTGTCATTGCACTCACATAATTTCTGTTCACCTAACTAAGATGTCGAGCCCGGGTAGCTCAGTTGGTAGAGCGTTAGGCTTTTAACCTAACGGTCCAGGGTTCGAGTCCCTGTTCGGGCAAAAGTTTTTATTAAAATCTGTCATTGCACTCACATAATTTCTGTTCACCTATCTAAAATGTCGAGCCCGGGTAGCTCAGTTGGTAGAGCGTTAGGCTTTTAACCTAACGGTCCAGGGTTCGAGTCCCTGTTCGGGCGAAAGTTTTTATTAAACTCTGTCATTGCACTCACATAATTTCTTATCACCTAACTAAGATGTCGAGCCCGGGTAGCTCAGTTGGTAGAACGTTAGGCTTTTAACCTAACGGTCCAGGGTTCGAGTCCCTGTTCGGGCGAAAGTTTTTATTAAACTCTGTCATTGCACTCACATAATTTCTGTTCACCTAACTAAGATGTCGAGCCCGGGTAGCTCAGTTGGTAGAGCGTTAGGCTTTTAACCTAACGGTCCAGGGTTCGAGTCCCTGTTAGGGCGAATGTTTTTATAAAACTCTGTCAATGCACTCACATAATTTCTGTTCACCTAATTCAGATGTCGAGCCCGGGTAGCTGAGTTGCTAGAGCGTTAGGCTTTTAACCTAACGGTCCAGGGTTCGAGTCCCTGTTCGGGCGAATGTTTTTATAAAACACTGTCAATGCACTCACATAAATTCTGTTCACCTAACGAAGATGTCGAGCCCGGGTAGCTCAGTTGGTAGATCGTTAGGCTTTTAACCTAACGGTCTAAGGTTCGAGTCCCTATTCGGGCGAAAGTTTTTATTAAACTCTGTCATTGCACTCACATAATTTCTGTTCAACAAACTAAGATGTCGAGCCTGGGTAGCTCAGTTGGTAGAGCGTTAGGCTTTTAACCTAACGGTCCAGAGTTCGAGTCCCTGTTCGGGCGAAAGTTTTTATATACTCTTTCATTGCACTCACAAAATTTCTGTTCACCTAACTAAGATGTCGAGCCCGGGTAGCTCAGTTGGTAGAGCGTTAGGCTTTTAACCTAACGGTCCAGGGTTCGAGTCCCTGTTCGGGCGAAAGTTTTTATTAAACTCTGTCATTGCACTCACATAATTTCTGTTCACCTAATTCAGATGTCGAGCCCGGGTAGCTGAGTTGCTAGAGCGTTAGGCTTTTAACCTAACGGTCCAGGGTTCGAGTCCCTGTTCGGGCGAATGTTTTTATAAAACACTGTCAATGCACTCACATAAATTCTGTTCACCTAACTAAGATTTCGAGCCCGGGTAGCTCAGTTGGTAGAGCGTTAGGCTTTTAACCTAACGGTCCAGGGTTCGAGTCCCTGTTCGGGCGAATGTTTTTATAAAACTCTGTCAATGCACTCACATAAATTCTGTTCACCTATCTAAGATGTCGAGCCCGGGTAGCTCAGTTGGTAGAGCGTTAGGCTTTTAACCTAACGGTCCAGGGTTCGAGTCCCTGTTCGGGCGAAAGTTTTTATTAGAATCAGTCATTGCACTCACATAATTTCTGTTCACCTAACTAAGATGTCGAGCCCGGGTAGCTCAGTTGATAGAGCGTTAGGCTTTTAACCTAACGGTCCAGGGTTCGAGTCCCTGTTCGGGCGAATGTTTTTATAAAACTCTGTCAATGCACTCACATAAATTCTGTTCACCTAACTAAGATTTCGAGCCCGGGTAGCTCAGTTGGTAGAGCGTTAGGCTTTTAACCTAACGGTCCAGGGTTCGAGTCCCTGTTCGGGCGAATGTTTTTATAAAACTCTGTCAATGCACTCACATAAATTCTGTTCACCTATCTAAGATGTCGAGCCCGGGTAGCTCAGTTGGTAGAGCGTTAGGCTTTTAACCTAACGGTCCAGGGTTCGAGTCCCTGTTCGGGCGAAAGTTTTTATTAGAATCTGTCATTGCACTCACATAATTTCTGTTCACCTAACTAAGATGTCGAGCCCGGGTAGCTCAGTTGATAGAGCGTTAGGCTTTTAACCTAACGGTCCAGGGTTCGAGTCCCTGTTCGGGCGAATGTTTTTATAAAACTCTGTCAATGCACTCACATAAATTCTGTTCACCTAACTAAGATTTCGAGCCCGGGTAGCTCAGTTGGTAGAACGTTAGGCTTTTAACCTAACGGTCCAGGGTTCGAGTCCCTGTTCGGGCGAAAGTTTTTATTAAACTCTGTCATTGCACTCACATAATTTCTGTTCACCTAACTAAGATGTCGAGCCCGGGTAGCTCAGTTGGTAGAGCGTTAGGCTTTTAACCTAACGGTCCAGGGTTCGAGTCCCTGTTAGGGCGAATGTTTTTATAAAACTCTGTCAATGCACTCACATAAATTCTGTTCACCTAACGAAGATGTCGAGCCCGGGTAGCTCAGTTGGTAGAGCGTTAGGCTTTTAACCTAACGGTCTAAGGTTCGAGTCCCTATTCGGGCGAAAGTTTTTATTAAACTCTGTCATTGCACTCACATAATTTCTGTTCAACAAACTAAGATGTCGAGCCCGGGTAGCTCAGTTGGTAGAGCGTTAGGCTTTTAACCTAACGGTCTAAGGTTCGAGTCCCTATTCGGGCGAAAGTTTTTATTAAACTCTGTCATTGCACTCACATAATTTCTGTTCAACAAACTAAGATGTCGAGCCTGGGTAGCTCAGTTGGTAGAGCGTTAGGCTTTTAACCTAACGGTCCAGAGTTTGAGTCCCTGTTCGGGCGAAAGTTTTTATATACTCTTTCATTGCACTCACAAAATTTCTGTTCACCTAACTAAGATGTCGAGCCCGGGTAGCTCAGTTGGTAGAGCGTTAGGCTTTTAACCTAACGGTCCAGGGTTCGAGTCCCTGTTCGGGCGAAAGTTTTTATTAAACTCTGTCATTGCACTCACATAATTTCTGTTCACCTAATTCAGATGTCGAGCCCGGGTAGCTGAGTTGCTAGAGCGTTAGGCTTTTAACCATAGAGTTAGTACAAATATAGAGACAGCTTACTCTTCTCGGTCAGGCAACCTTGCATGTCGAAAAAGTCGGACCTGTGTGAGTGGCGGAAGTCAATTTTAACATGGGAGCTCTCGTAGGCGGGTCAAGTGTGAGTGGCAGAACGAAACCGAAAAACCGGTCACACTTTGAACAGCGTAGAAGATGTTTAAGCTGTCTCTATATTAGTACTAACTCTATGCTTTTAACCTAACGGTCCAGGGTTCGAGTCCCTGTTCGGGCGAATGTTTTTATAAAACACTGTCAATGCACTCACATAAATTCTGTTCACCTAACTAAGATTTCGAGCCCGGGTAGCTCAGTTGGTAGAGCGTTAGGCTTTTAACCTAACGGTCCAGGGTTCGAGTCCCTGTTCGGGCGAATGTTTTTATAAAACTCTGTCAATGCACTCACATAAATTCTGTTCACCTATCTAAGATGTCGAGCCCGGGTAGCTCAGTTGGTAGAGCGTTAGGCTTTTAACCTAACGGTCCAGGGTTCGAGTCCCTGTTCGGGCGAAAGTTTTTATTAGAATCTGTCATTGCACTCACATAATTTCTGTTCACCTAATTAAGATGTCGAGCCCGGGTAGCTCAGTTGATAGAGCGGTAGGCTTTTAACCTAACGGTCCAGGGTTCGAGTCCCTGTTCGGGCGAATGTTTTTATAAAACTCTGTCAATGCACTCACATAAATTCTGTTCACCTAACTAAGATTTCGAGCCCGGGTAGCTCAGTTGGTAGAGCGTTAGGCTTTTAACCTAACGGTCCAGGGTTCGAGTCCCTGTTCGGGCGAAAGTTTTTATTAAACTCTGTCATTGCACTCACATAATTTCTGTTCAACTAACTAAGATTTCGAGCCCGGGTAGCTCAGTTGGTAGAGCGTTAGGCTTTTAACCTAACGGTCCAGGGTTCGAGTCCCTGTTCGGGCGATTGTTTTTATAAAACTCTGTCAATGCACTCACATAAATTCTGTTCACCTATCTAAGATGTCGAGCCCGGGCAGTTGGTAGAGCGTTAGGCTTTTAACCTAACGGTCCAGGGTTCGAGTCCCTGTTCGGGCGAAAGTTTTTATTAAAATCTGTCATTGCACTCACATAATTTCTGTTCACCTAACTAAGATGTCGAGCCCGGGTAGCTCAGTAGGTAGAGCGTTAGGCTTTTAATCTAACGGTCCAGGGTTCGAGTCCCTTTTCGGGCGAATGTTTTTATAAAACTCTGTCAATGCACTCACATAAATTCTGTTCACCTAACTAAGATTTCGAGCCCGGGTAGCTCAGTTGGTAGAGCGTTAGGCTTTTAACCTAACGGTCCAGGGTTCGAGTCCATGTTCGGGCGAATGTTTTTATAAAACTCTGTCAATGCACTCACATAAATTCTGTTCACCTATCTAAGATGTCGAGCCCGGGTAGCTCAGTTGGTAGAGCGTTAGGCTTTTAACCTAACGGTCCAGGGTTCGAGTCCCTGTTCGGGCGAAAGTTTTTATTAAACTCTGTCATTGCACTCACATAATTTCTGTTCACCTAACTAAGATGTCGAGCCCGGGTAGCTCAGTTGGTAGAGCGTTAGGCTTTTAACCTAACGGTCCAGGGTTCGAGTCCCTGTTCGGGCGAAAGTTTTTATTAAAATCTGTCATTGCACTCACATAATTTCTGTTCACCTATCTAAAATGTCGAGCCCGGGTAGCTCAGTTGGTAGAGCGTTAGGCTTTTAACCTAACGGTCCAGGGTTCGAGTCCCTGTTCGGGCGAAAGTTTTTATTAAACTCTGTCATTGCACTCACATAATTTCTTATCACCTAACTAAGATGTCGAGCCCGGGTAGCTCAGTTGGTAGAACGTTAGGCTTTTAACCTAACGGTCCAGGGTTCGAGTCCCTGTTCGGGCGAAAGTTTTTATTAAACTCTGTCATTGCACTCACATAATTTCTGTTCACCTAACTAAGATGTCGAGCCCGGGTAGCTCAGTTGGTAGAGCGTTAGGCTTTTAACCTAACGGTCCAGGGTTCGAGTCCCTGTTAGGGTGAATGTTTTTATAAAACTCTGTCAATGCACTCACATAAATTCTGTTCACCTAACGAAGATGTCGAGCCCGGGTAGCTCAGTTGGTAGAGCGTTAGGCTTTTAACCTAACGGTCTAAGGTTCGAGTCCCTATTCGGGCGAAAGTTTTTATTAAACTCTGTCATTGCACTCACATAATTTCTGTTCAACAAACTAAGATGTCGAGCCCGGGTAGCTCAGTTGGTAGAGCGTTAGGCTTTTAACCTAACGGTCCAGAGTTCGAGTCCCTGTTCGGGCGAAAGTTTTTATATACTCTTTCATTGCACTCACAAAATTTCTGTTCACCTAACTAAGATGTCGAGCCCGGGTAGCTCAGTTGGTAGAGCGTTAGGCTTTTAACCTAACGGTCCAGGGTTCGAGTCCCTGTTCGGGCGAATGTTTTTATAAAACTCTGTCAATGCACTCACATAAATTCTGTTCACCTAACTAAGATTTCGAGCCCGGGTAGCTCAGTTGGTAGAGCGTTAGGCTTTTAACCTAACGGTCCAGGGTTCGAGTCCCTGTTCGGGCGAAAGTTTTTATTAAACTCTGTCATTGCACTCACATAATTTCTGTTCAACTAACTAAGATTTCGAGCCCGGGTAGCTCAGTTGATAGAGCGTTAGGCTTTTAACCTAACGGTCCAGGGTTCGAGTCCCTGTTCGGGCGAATGTTTTTATAAAACTCTGTCAATGCACTCACATAAATTCTGTTCACCTAACTAAGATTTCGAGCCCGGGTAGCTCAGTTGGTAGAGCGTTAGGCTTTTAACCTAACGGTCCAGGGTTCGAGTCCCTGTTCGGGCGAAAGTTTTTATTAAACTCTGTCATTGCACTCACATAATTTCTGTTCAACTAACTAAGATTTCGAGCCCGGGTAGCTCAGTTGGTAGAGCGTTAGGCTTTTAACCTAACGGTCCAGGGTTCGAGTCCCTGTTCGGGCGAATGTTTTTATAAAACTCTGTCAATGCACTCACATAAATTCTGTTCACCTATCTAAGATGTCGAGCACGGGTAGCTCAGTTGGTAGAGCGTTAGGCTTTTAACCTAACGGTCCAGGGTTCGAGTCCCTGTTCGGGCGAAAGTTTTTATTAAAATCTGTCATTGCACTCACATAATTTCTGTTCACCTAACTAAGATGTCGAGCCCGGGTAGCTCAGTAGGTAGAGCGTTAGGCTTTTAATCTAACGGTCCAGGGTTCGAGTCCCTGTTCGGGCGAATGTTTTTATAAAACTCTGTCAATGCACTCACATAAATTCTGTTCACCTAACTAAGATTTCGAGCCCGGGTAGCTCAGTTGGTAGAGCGTTAGGCTTTTAACCTAACGGTCCAGGGTTCGAGTCCCTGTTCGGGCGAATGTTTTTATAAAACTCTGTCAATGCACTCACATAAATTCTGTTCACCTAACTAAGATGTCGAGCCCGGGTAGCTCAGTTGGTAGAGCGTTAGGCTTTTAACCTATCGGTCCAGGGTTCGAGTCCCTGTTCGGGCGTATGTTTTTATAAAACTCTGTCAATGCACTCACATAAATTCTGTTCACCTATCTAAGATGTCGAGCCCGGGTAGCTCAGTTGGTAGAGCGTTAGGCTTTTAACCTAACGGTCCAGGGTTCGAGTCCCTGTTCGGGCGAAAGTTTTTATTAAACTCTGTCATTGCACTCACATAATTTCTGTTCACCTAACTAAGATTTCGAGCCCTGGTAGCTCAGTTGGTAGAGCGTTAGGCTTTTAACCTATCGGTCCAGGGTTCGAGTCCCTGTTCGGGCGTATGTTTTTATAAAACTCTGTCAATGCACTCACATAAATTCTGTTCACCTATCTAAGATGTCGAGCCCGGGTAACTCAGTTGGTAGAGCGGTAGGCTTTTAACCTAACGGTCCAGGGTTCGAGTCCCTGTTCGGGCGAAAGTTTTTATTAAAATCTGTCATTGCACTCACATAATTTCTGTTCACCTAACTAAGATGTCGAGCCCGGGTAGCTCAGTTGGTAGAGCGTTAGGCTTTTAACCTCACGGTCCAGGGTTCGAGTCCCTGTTCGGGCGAATGTTTTTATAAAACTCTGTCAATGCACTCACATAAATTCTGTTCACCTAACTAAGATTTCGAGCCCGGGTAGCTCAGTTGGTAGAGCGTTAGGCTTTTAACCTAACGGTCCAGGGTTCGAGTCCCTATTCGGGCGAAAGTTTTTATTAAACTCTGTCATTGCACTCAAATAATTTCTGTTCAACAAACTAAGATGTCGAGCCCGGGTAGCTCAGTTGGTAGAGCGTTAGGCTTTTAACCTAACGGTCCAGAGTTCGAGTCCCTGTTCGGGCGAAAGTTTTTATATACTCTTTCATTGCACTCACAAAATTTCTGTTCACCTAACTAAGATGTCGAGCCCGGGTAGCTCAGTTGGTAGAGCGTTAGGCTTTTAACCTAACGGTCCAGGGTTCGAGTCCCTGTTCGGGCGAAAGTTTTTATTAAACTCTGTCATTGCACTCACATAATTTCTGTTCACCTAACTCAGATGTCGAGCCCGGGTAGCTCAGTAGCTAGAGCGTTAGGCTTTTAACCTAACGGTCCAGGGTTCGAGTCCCTGTTCGGGCGAATGTTTTTATAAAACACTGTCAATGCACTCACATAAATTATGTTCACCTAACTAAGATTTCGAGCCCGGGTAGCTCAGTTGGTAGAGCGTTAGGCTTTTAACCTAACGGTCCAGGGTTCGAGTCCATGTTCGGGCGAATGTTTTTATAAAACTCTGTCAATGCACTCACATAAATTCTGTTCACCTATCTAATATGTCGAGCCCGGGTAGCTCAGTTGGTAGAGCGTTAGGCTTTTAACCTAACGGTCCAGGGTTCGAGTCCCTGTTCGGGCGAATGTTTTTATAAAACTCTGTCAATGCACTCACATAAATTCTGTTCACCTAACTAAGATTTCGAGCCCGGGTAGCTCAGTTGGTAGAGCGTTAGGCTTTTAACCTAACGGTCCAGGGTTCGAGTCCCTGTTCGGGCGAAAGTTTTTATTAAACTCTGTCATTGCACTCACATAATTTCTGTTCAACTAACTAAGATTTCGAGCCCGGGTAGCTCAGTTGGTAGAGCGTTAGGCTTTTAACCTAACGGTCCAGGGTTCGAGTCCCTGTTCGGGCGAATGTTTTTATAAAACTCTGTCAATGCACTCACATAAATTCTGTTCACCTATCTAAGATGTCGAGCACGGGTAGCTCAGTTGGTAGAGCGTTAGGCTTTTAACCTAACGGTCCAGGGTTCGAGTCCCTGTTCGGGCGAAAGTTTTTATTAAAATCTGTCATTGCACTCACATAATTTCTGTTCACCTAACTAAGATGTCGAGCCCGGGTAGCTCAGTAGGTAGAGCGTTAGGCTTTTAATCTAACGGTCCAGGGTTCGAGTCCCTGTTCGGGCGAATGTTTTTATAAAACTCTGTCAATGCACTCACATAAATTCTGTTCACCTAACTAAGATTTCGAGCCCGGGTAGCTCAGTTGGTAGAGCGTTAGGCTTTTAACCTAACGGTCCAGGGTTCGAGTCCCTGTTCGGGCGAATGTTTTTATAAAACTCTGTCAATGCACTCACATAAATTCTGTTCACCTAACTAAGATGTCGAGCCCGGGTAGCTCAGTTGGTAGAGCGTTAGGCTTTTAACCTATCGGTCCAGGGTTCGAGTCCCTGTTCGGGCGTATGTTTTTATAAAACTCTGTCAATGCACTCACATAAATTCTGTTCACCTATCTAAGATGTCGAGCCCGGGTAGCTCAGTTGGTAGAGCGTTAGGCTTTTAACCTAACGGTCCAGGGTTCGAGTCCCTGTTCGGGCGAAAGTTTTTATTAAACTCTGTCATTGCACTCACATAATTTCTGTTCACCTAACTAAGATTTCGAGCCCTGGTAGCTCAGTTGGTAGAGCGTTAGGCTTTTAACCTATCGGTCCAGGGTTCGAGTCCCTGTTCGGGCGTATGTTTTTATAAAACTCTGTCAATGCACTCACATAAATTCTGTTCACCTATCTAAGATGTCGAGCCCGGGTAGCTCAGTTGGTAGAGCGGTAGGCTTTTAACCTAACGGTCCAGGGTTCGAGTCCCTGTTCGGGCGAAAGTTTTTATTAAAATCTGTCATTGCACTCACATAATTTCTGTTCACCTAACTAAGATGTCGAGCCCGGGTAGCTCAGTTGGTAGAGCGTTAGGCTTTTAACCTCACGGTCCAGGGTTCGAGTCCCTGTTCGGGCGAATGTTTTTATAAAACTCTGTCAATGCACTCACATAAATTCTGTTCACCTAACTAAGATTTCGAGCCCGGGTAGCTCAGTTGGTAGAGCGTTAGGCTTTTAACCTAACGGTCCAGGGTTCGAGTCCCTATTCGGGCGAAAGTTTTTATTAAACTCTGTCATTGCACTCACATAATTTCTGTTCAACAAACTAAGATGTCGAGCCCGGGTAGCTCAGTTGGTAGAGCGTTAGGCTTTTAACCTAACGGTCCAGAGTTCGAGTCCCTGTTCGGGCGAAAGTTTTTATATACTCTTTCATTGCACTCACAAAATTTCTGTTCACCTAACTAAGATGTCGAGCCCGGGTAGCTCAGTTGGTAGAGCGTTAGGCTTTTAACCTAACGGTCCAGGGTTCGAGTCCCTGTTCGGGCGAAAGTTTTTATTAAACTCTGTCATTGCACTCACATAATTTCTGTTCACCTAACTCAGATGTCGAGCCCGGGTAGCTCAGTAGCTAGAGCGTTAGGCTTTTAACCTAACGGTCCAGGGTTCGAGTCCCTGTTCGGGCGAATGTTTTTATAAAACACTGTCAATGCACTCACATAAATTATGTTCACCTAACTAAGATTTCGAGCCCGGGTAGCTCAGTTGGTAGAGCGTTAGGCTTTTAACCTAACGGTCCAGGGTTCGAGTCCATGTTCGGGCGAATGTTTTTATAAAACTCTGTCAATGCACTCACATAAATTCTGTTCACCTATCTAAGATTTCGAGCCCTGGTAGCTCAGTTGGTAGAGCGTTAGGCTTTTAACCTATCGGTCCAGGGTTCGAGTCCCTGTTCGGGCGTATGTTTTTATAAAACTCTGTCAATGCACTCACATAAATTCTGTTCACCTATCTAAGATGTCGAGCCCGGGTAGCTCAGTTGGTAGAGCGGTAGGCTTTTAACCTAACGGTCCAGGGTTCGAGTCCCTGTTCGGGCGAAAGTTTTTATTAAAATCTGTCATTGCACTCACATAATTTCTGTTCACCTAACTAAGATGTCGAGCCCGGGTAGCTCAGTTGGTAGAGCGTTAGGCTTTTAACCTCACGGTCCAGGGTTCGAGTCCCTGTTCGGGCGAATGTTTTTATAAAACTCTGTCAATGCACTCACATAAATTCTGTTCACCTAACTAAGATTTCGAGCCCGGGTAGCTCAGTTGGTAGAGCGTTAGGCTTTTAACCTAACGGTCCAGGGTTCGAGTCCCTATTCGGGCGAAAGTTTTTATTAAACTCTGTCATTGCACTCACATAATTTCTGTTCAACAAACTAAGATGTCGAGCCCGGGTAGCTCAGTTGGTAGAGCGTTAGGCTTTTAACCTAACGGTCCAGAGTTCGAGTCCCTGTTCGGGCGAAAGTTTTTATATACTCTTTCATTGCACTCACAAAATTTCTGTTCACCTAACTAAGATGTCGAGCCCGGGTAGCTCAGTTGGTAGAGCGTTAGGCTTTTAACCTAACGGTCCAGGGTTCGAGTCCCTGTTCGGGCGAAAGTTTTTATTAAACTCTGTCATTGCACTCACATAATTTCTGTTCACCTAACTCAGATGTCGAGCCCGGGTAGCTCAGTAGCTAGAGCGTTAGGCTTTTAACCTAACGGTCCAGGGTTCGAGTCCCTGTTCGGGCGAATGTTTTTATAAAACACTGTCAATGCACTCACATAAATTATGTTCACCTAACTAAGATTTCGAGCCCGGGTAGCTCAGTTGGTAGAGCGTTAGGCTTTTAACGTAACGGTCCAGGGTTCGAGTCCCTATTCGGGCGAAAGTTTTTATTAAACTCTGTCATTGCACTCACATAATTTCTGTTCAACAAACTAAGATGTCGAGCCCGGGTAGCTCAGTTGGTAGAGCGTTAGGCTTTTAACCTAACGGTCCAGAGTTCGAGTCCCTGTTCGGGCGAAAGTTTTTATATACTCTTTCATTGCACTCACAAAATTTCTGTTCACCTAACTAAGATGTCGAGCCCGGGTAGCTCAGTTGGTAGAGCGTTAGGCTTTTAACCTAACGGTCCAGGGTTCGAGTCCCTGTTCGGGCGAAAGTTTTTATTAAACTCTGTCATTGCACTCACATAATTTCTGTTCACCTAACTCAGATGTCGAGCCCGGGTAGCTCAGTAGCTAGAGCGTTAGGCTTTTAACCTAACGGTCCAGGGTTCGAGTCCCTGTTCGGGCGAATGTTTTTATAAAACACTGTCAATGCACTCACATAAATTATGTTCACCTAACTAAGATTTCGAGCCCGGGTAGCTCAGTTGGTAGAGCGTTAGGCTTTTAACCTAACGGTCCAGGGTTCGAGTCCATGTTCGGGCGAATGTTTTTATAAAACTCTGTCAATGCACTCACATAAATTCTGTTCACCTATCTAAGATGTCGAGCCCGGGTAGCTCAGTTGGTAGAGCGTTAGGCTTTTAACCTAACGGTCCAGGGTTCGAGTCCCTGTTCGGGCGAATGTTTTTATAAAACTCTGTCATTGCACTCACATAATTTCTGTTCACCTAACTAAGATTTCGAGCCCTGGTAGCTCAGTTGGTAGAGCGTTAGGCTTTTAACCTATCGGTCCAGGGTTCGAGTCCCTGTTCGGGCGTATGTTTTTATAAAACTCTGTCAATGCACTCACATAAATTCTGTTCACCTATCTAAGATGTCGAGCCCGGGTAGCTCAGTTGGTAGAGCGGTAGGCTTTTAACCTAACGGTCCAGGGTTCGAGTCCCTGTTCGGGCGAAAGTTTTTATTAAAATCTGTCATTGCACTCACATAATTTCTGTTCACCTAACTAAGATGTCGAGCCCGGGTAGCTCAGTTGGTAGAGCGTTAGGCTTTTAACCTCACGGTCCAGGGTTCGAGTCCCTGTTCGGGCGAATGTTTTTATAAAACTCTGTCAATGCACTCACATAAATTCTGTTCACCTAACTAAGATTTCGAGCCCGGGTAGCTCAGTTGGTAGAGCGTTAGGCTTTTAACCTAACGGTCCAGGGTTCGAGTCCCTATTCGGGCGAAAGTTTTTATTAAACTCTGTCATTGCACTCACATAATTTCTGTTCAACAAACTAAGATGTCGAGCCCGGGTAGCTCAGTTGGTAGAGCGTTAGGCTTTTAACCTAACGGTCCAGAGTTCGAGTCCCTGTTCGGGCGAAAGTTTTTATATACTCTTTCATTGCACTCACAAAATTTCTGTTCACCTAACTAAGATGTCGAGCCCGGGTAGCTCAGTTGGTAGAGCGTTAGGCTTTTAACCTAACGGTCCAGGGTTCGAGTCCCTGTTCGGGCGAAAGTTTTTATTAAACTCTGTCATTGCACTCACATAATTTCTGTTCACCTAACTCGGATGTCGAGCCCGGGTAGCTCAGTAGCTAGAGCGTTAGGCTTTTAACCTAACGGTCCAGGGTTCGAGTCCCTGTTCGGGCGAATGTTTTTATAAAACACTGTCAATGCACTCACATAAATTATGTTCACCTAACTAAGATTTCGAGCCCGGGTAGCTCAGTTGGTAGAGCGTTAGGCTTTTAACCTAACGGTCCAGGGTTCGAGTCCATGTTCGGGCGAATGTTTTTATAAAACTCTGTCAATGCACTCACATAAATTCTGTTCACCTATCTAAGATGTCGAGCCCGGGTAGCTCAGTTGGTAGAGCGTTAGGCTTTTAACCTAACGGTCCAGGGTTCGAGTCCCTGTTCGGGCGAATGTTTTTATAAAACTCTGTCAATGCACTCACATAAATTCTGTTCACCTAACTAAGATTTCGAGCCCGGGTAGCTCAGTTGGTAGAGCGTTAGGCTTTTAACCTAACGGTCCAGGGTTCGAGTCCCTGTTCGGGCGAAAGTTTTTATTAAACTCTGTCATTGCACTCACATAATTTCTGTTCAACTAACTAAGATTTCGAGCCCGGGTAGCTCAGTTGGTAGAGCGTTAGGCTTTTAACCTAACGGTCCAGGGTTCGAGTCCCTGTTCGGGCGAATGTTTTTATAAAACTCTGTCAATGCACTCACATAAATTCTGTTCACCTAACTAAGATTTCGAGCCCGGGTAGCTCAGTTGGTAGAGCGTTAGGCTTTTAACCTAACGGTCCAGGGTTCGAGTCCCTGTTCGGGCGAATGTTTTTATAAAACTCTGTCAATGCACTCACATAAATTCTGTTCACCTATCTAAGATGTCGAGCCCGGGTAGCTCAGTTGGTAGAGCGTTAGGCTTTTAACCTAACGGTCCAGGGTTCGAGTTCCTGTTCGGGCGAAAGTTTTTATTAAACTCTGTCATTGCACTCACATAATTTCTGTTCACCTAACTAAGATGTCGAGCCCGGGTAGCTCAGTTGGTAGAGCGTTAGGCTTTTAACCTAACGGTCCAGGGTTCGAGTCCCTGTTCGGGCGAAAGTTTTTATTAAAATCTGTCATTGCACTCACATAATTTCTGTTCACCTATCTAAAATGTCGAGCCCGGGTAGCTCAGTTGGTAGAGCGTTAGGCTTTTAACCTAACGGTCCAGGGTTCGAGTCCCTGTTCGGGCGAAAGTTTTTATTAAACTCTGTCATTGCACTCACATAATTTCTTATCACCTAACTAAGATGTCGAAACCGGGTAGCTCAGTTGGTAGAACGTTAGGCTTTTAACCTAACGGTCCAGGGTTCGAGTCCCTGTTCGGGCGAAAGTTTTTATTAAACTCTGTCATTGCACTCCTATAATTTCTGTTCACCTAACTAAGATGTCGAGCCCGGGTAGCTCAGTTGGTAGAGCGTTAGGCTTTTAACCTAACGGTCCAGGGTTCGAGTCCCTGTTAGGGCGAATGTTTTTATAAAACTCTGTCAATGCACTCACATAAATTCTGTTCACCTAACTAAGATTTCGAGCCCGGGTAGCTCAGTTGGTAGAGCGTTAGGCTTTTAACCTAACGGTCCAGGGTTCGAGTCCCTGTTCGGGCGAAAGTTTTTATTAAACTCTGTCATTGCACTCACATAATTTCTGTTCACCTAATTCAGATGTCGAGCCCGGGTAGCTCAGTTGGTAGAGCGTTAGGCTTTTAACCTAACGGTCTAAGGTTCGAGTCCCTATTCGGGCGAAAGTTTTTATTAAACTCTGTCATTGCACTCACATAATTTCTGTTCAACAAACTAAGATGTCGAGCCCGGGTAGCTCAGTTGGTAGAGCGTTAGGCTTTTAACCTAACGGTCCAGAGTTCGAGTCCTTGTTCGGGCGAAAGTTTTTATATACTCTTTCATTGCACTCACAAAATTTCTGTTCACCTAACTAAGATGTCGAGCCCGGGTAGCTCAGTTGGTAGAGCGTTAGGCTTTTAACCTAACGGTCCAGGGTTCGAGTCCCTGTTCGGGCGAAAGTTTTTATTAAACTCTGTCATTGCACTCACATAATTTCTGTTCACCTAATTCAGATGTCGAGCCCGGGTAGCTCAGTTGCTAGAGCGTTAGGCTTTTAACCTAACGGTCCAGGGTTCGAGTCCCTGTTCGGGCGAATGTCTTTATAAAACACTGTTAATTCACTCACATAAATTCGGTTCACCTAACTAAGATTTCGAGCCCGGGTAGCTCAGTTGGTAGAGCGTTAGGCTTTTAACCTAACGGTCCAGGGTTCGAGTCCCTGTTCGGGCGAATGTTTTTATAAAACTCTGTCAATGCACTCACATAAATTCTGTTCACCTATCTAAGATGTCGAGCCCGGGTAGCTCAGTTGGTAGAGCGTTAGGCTTTTAACCTAACGGTCCAGGGTTCGAGTCCCTTTTCGGGCGAAAGTTTTTATTAGAATATGTCATTGCACTCACATAATTTCTGTTCACCTAACTAAGATGTCGAGCCCGGGTAGCTCAGTTGATAGAGCGTTAGGCTTTTAACCTAACGGTCCAGGGTTCGAGTCCCTGTTCGGGCGAATGTTTTTATAAAACTCTGTCAATGCACTCACATAAATTCTGTTCACCTAACAAAGATTTCGAGCCCGGGTAGCTCAGTTGGTAGAGCGTTAGGCTTTTAACCTAACGGTCCAGGGTTCGAGTCCCTGTTCGGGCGAAAGTTTTTATTAAACTCTGTCATTGCACTCACATAATTTCTGTTCAACTAACTAAGATTTCGAGCCCGGGTAGCTCAGTTGGTAGAGCGTTAGGCTTTTAACCTAACGGTCCAGGGTTCGAGTCCCTGTTCGGGCGAATGTTTTTATAAAACTCTGTCAATGCACTCACATAAATTCTGTTCACCTAACTAAGATTTCGAGCCCGGGTAGCTCAGTTGATAGAGCGTTAGGCTTTTAACCTAACGGTCCAGGGTTCGAGTCCCTGTTCGGGCGAATGTTTTTATTAAACTCTGTCATTGCACTCACATAATTTCTTATCACCTAACTAAGATGTCGAGCCCGGGTAGCTCAGTTGGTAGAACGTTAGGCTTTTAACCTAACGGTCCAGGGTTCGAGTCCCTGTTCGGGCGAAAGTTTTTATTAAACTCTGTCATTGCACTCCTATAATTTCTGTTCACCTAACTAAGATGTCGAGCCCGGGTAGCTCAGTTGGTAGAGCGTTAGGCTTTTAACCTAACGGTCCAGGGTTCGAGTCCCTGTTAGGGCGAATGTTTTTATAAAACTCTGTCAATGCACTCACATAAATTCTGTTCACCTAACGAAGATGTCGAGCCCGGGTAGCTCAGTTGGTAGAGCGTTAGGCTTTTAACCTAACGGTCTAAGGTTCGAGTCCCTATTCGGGCGAAAGTTTTTATTAAACTCTATCATTGCACTCACATAATTTCTGTTCAACAAACTAAGATGTCGAGCCCGGGTAGCTCAGTTGGTAGAGCGTTAGGCTTTTAACCTAACGGTCCAGAGTTCGAGTCCTTGTTCGGGCGAAAGTTTTTATATACTCTTTCATTGCACTCACAAAATTTCTGTTCACCTAACTAAGATGTCGAGCCCGGGTAGCTCAGTTGGTAGAGCGTTAGGCTTTTAACCTAACGGTCCAGGGTTCGAGTCCCTGTTCGGGCGAAAGTTTTTATTAAACTCTGTCATTGCACTCACATAATTTCTGTTCACCTAATTCAGATGTCAAGCCCGGGTAGCTCAGTTGCTAGAGCGTTAGGCTTTTAACCTAACGGTCCAGGGTTCGAGTCCCTGTTCGGGCGAATGTCTTTATAAAACACTGTCAATTCACTCACATAAATTCGGTTCACCTAACTAAGATTTCGAGCCCGGGTAGCTCAGTTGGTAGAGCGTTAGGCTTTTAACCTAACGGTCCAGGGTTCGAGTCCCTGTTCGGGCGAATGTTTTTATAAAACTCTGTCAATGCACTCACATAAATTCTGTTCACCTATCTAAGATGTCGAACCCGGGTAGCTCAGTTGGTAGAGCGTTAGGCTTTTAACCTAACGGTCCAGGGTTCGAGTCCCTTTTCGGGCGAAAGTTTTTATTAGAATCTGTCATTGCACTCACATAATTTCTGTTCACCTAACTAAGATGTCGAGCCCGGGTAGCTCAGTTGATAGAGCGTTAGGCTTTTAACCTAACGGTCCAGGGTTCGAGTCCCTGTTCGGGCGAATGTTTTTATAAAACTCTGTCAATGCACTCACATAAATTCTGTTCACCTAACTAAGATTTCGAGCCCGGGTAGCTCAGTTGGTAGAGCGTTAGGCTTTTAACCTAACGGTCCAGGGTTCGAGTCCCTATTCGGGCGAAAGTTTTTATTAATAATAATAACGTTTATTTCCATCATACAGACAAAAATCCATTTACATGAGGAAAACAGAGGAAAACACCGAATACATACACATACATTCAAATTACAATAAACACGTTCAAATTACAATAAACATTAAACAGAAAAATACGGAAAATAGCTGAATTACAAATTGTTTATATAATCAAATTGAAGTTTTTTAAAACCATCAAAGAATACGTCACTGTGCTCTGGTAAGTGATTTATTATTTTTATGAATTGTATTATTGTTTGTTTATTTAAATATGAAACTCTGTCATTGCACTCACATAATTTCTGTTCAACAAACTAAGATGTCGAGCCCGGGTAGCTCAGTTGGTAGAGCGTTAGGCTTTTAACCTAACGGTCCAGAGTTCGAGTCCTTGTTCGGGCGAAAGTTTTTATATACTCTTTCATTGCACTCACAAAATTTCTGTTCACCTAACTAAGATGTCGAGCCCGGGTAGCTCAGTTGGTAGAGCGTTAGGCTTTTAACCTAACGGTCCAGGGTTCGAGTCCCTGTTCGGGCGAAAGTTTTTATTAAACTCTGTCATTGCACTCACATAATTTCTGTTCACCTAATTCAGATGTCGAGCCCGGGTAGCTCAGTTGCTAGAGCGTTAGGCTTTTAACCTAACGGTCCAGGGTTCGAGTCCCTGTTCGGGCGAATGTCTTTATAAATCACTGTCAATTCACTCACATAAATTCGGTTCACCTAACTAAGATTTCGAGCCCGGGTAGCTCAGTTGGTAGAGCGTTAGGCTTTTAACCTAACGGTCCAGGGTTCGAGTCCCTGTTCGGGCGAATGTTTTTATAAAACTCTGTCAATGCACTCACATAAATTCTGTTCACCTATCTAAGATGTCGAGCCCGGGTAGCTCAGTTGGTAGAGCGTTAGGCTTTTAACCTAACGGTCCAGGGTTCGAGTTCCTTTTCGGGCGAAAGTTTTTATTAGAATCTGTCATTGCACTCACATAATTTCTGTTCACCTAACTAAGATGTCGAGCCCGGGTAGCTCAGTTGATAGAGCGTTAGGCTTTTAACCTAACGGTCCAGGGTTCGAGTCCCTGTTCGGGCGAATGTTTTTATAAAACACTGTCAATTCACTCACATAAATTCGGTTCACCTAACTAAGATTTCGAGCCCGGGTAGCTCAGTTGGTAGAGCGTTAGGCTTTTAACCTAACGGTCCAGGGTTCGAGTCCCTGTTCGGGCGAATGTTTTTATAAAACTCTGTCAATGCACTCACATAAATTCTGTTCACCTAACTAAGATTTCGAGCCCGGGTAGCTCAGTTGGTAGAGCGTTAGGCTTTTAACCTAACGGTCCAGGGTTCGAGTCCCTGTTCGGGCGAAAGTTTTTATTAAACTCTGTCATTGCACTCACATAATTTCTGTTCAACTAACTAAGATTTCGAGCCCGGGTAGCTCAGTTGGTAGAGCGTTAGGCTTTTAACCTAACGGTCCAGGGTTCGAGTCCCTGTTCGGGCGAATGTTTTTATAAAACTCTGTCAATGCACTCACATAAATTCTGTTCACCTAACTAAGATTTCGAGCCCGGGTAGCTCAGTTGGTAGAGCGTTAGGCTTTTAACCTAACGGTCCAGGGTTCGAGTCCCTGTTCGGGCGAATGTTTTTATAAAACTCTGTCAATGCACTCACATAAATTCTGTTCACCTATCTAAGATGTCGAGCCCGGGTAGCTCAGTTGGTAGAGCGTTAGGCTTTTAACCTAACGGTCCAGGGTTCGAGTTCCTGTTCGGGCGAAAGTTTTTATTAAACTCTGTCATTGCACTCACATAATTTCTGTTCACCTAACTAAGATGTCGAGCCCGGGTAGCTCAGTTGGTAGAGCGTTAGGCTTTTAACCTAACGGTCCAGGGTTCGAGTCCCTGTTCGGGCGAAAGTTTTTATTAAAATCTGTCATTGCACTCACATAATTTCTGTTCACCTATCTAAAATGTCGAGCCCGGGTAGCTCAGTTGGTAGAGCGTTAGGCTTTTAACCTAACGGTCCAGGGTTCGAGTCCCTGTTCGGGCGAAAGTTTTTATTAAACTCTGTCATTGCACTCACATAATTTCTTATCACCTAACTAAGATGTCGAAACCGGGTAGCTCAGTTGGTAGAACGTTAGGCTTTTAACCTAACGGTCCAGGGTTCGAGTCCCTGTTCGGGCGAAAGTTTTTATTAAACTCTGTCATTGCACTCCTATAATTTCTGTTCACCTAACTAAGATGTCGAGCCCGGGTAGCTCAGTTGGTAGAGCGTTAGGCTTTTAACCTAACGGTCCAGGGTTCGAGTCCCTGTTAGGGCGAATGTTTTTATAAAACTCTGTCAATGCACTCACATAAATTCTGTTCACCTAACTAAGATTTCGAGCCCGGGTAGCTCAGTTGGTAGAGCGTTAGGCTTTTAACCTAACGGTCCAGGGTTCGAGTCCCTGTTCGGGCGAAAGTTTTTATTAAACTCTGTCATTGCACTCACATAATTTCTGTTCACCTAATTCAGATGTCGAGCCCGGGTAGCTCAGTTGGTAGAGCGTTAGGCTTTTAACCTAACGGTCTAAGGTTCGAGTCCCTATTCGGGCGAAAGTTTTTATTAAACTCTGTCATTGCACTCACATAATTTCTGTTCAACAAACTAAGATGTCGAGCCCGGGTAGCTCAGTTGGTAGAGCGTTAGGCTTTTAACCTAACGGTCCAGAGTTCGAGTCCTTGTTCGGGCGAAAGTTTTTATATACTCTTTCATTGCACTCACAAAATTTCTGTTCACCTAACTAAGATGTCGAGCCCGGGTAGCTCAGTTGGTAGAGCGTTAGGCTTTTAACCTAACGGTCCAGGGTTCGAGTCCCTGTTCGGGCGAAAGTTTTTATTAAACTCTGTCATTGCACTCACATAATTTCTGTTCACCTAATTCAGATGTCGAGCCCGGGTAGCTCAGTTGCTAGAGCGTTAGGCTTTTAACCTAACGGTCCAGGGTTCGAGTCCCTGTTCGGGCGAATGTCTTTATAAAACACTGTTAATTCACTCACATAAATTCGGTTCACCTAACTAAGATTTCGAGCCCGGGTAGCTCAGTTGGTAGAGCGTTAGGCTTTTAACCTAACGGTCCAGGGTTCGAGTCCCTGTTCGGGCGAATGTTTTTATAAAACTCTGTCAATGCACTCACATAAATTCTGTTCACCTATCTAAGATGTCGAGCCCAGGTAGCTCAGTTGGTAGAGCGTTAGGCTTTTAACCTAACGGTCCAGGGTTCGAGTCCCTTTTCGGGCGAAAGTTTTTATTAGAATATGTCATTGCACTCACATAATTTCTGTTCACCTAACTAAGATGTCGAGCCCGGGTAGCTCAGTTGATAGAGCGTTAGGCTTTTAACCTAACGGTCCAGGGTTCGAGTCCCTGTTCGGGCGAATGTTTTTATAAAACTCTGTCAATGCACTCACATAAATTCTGTTCACCTAACAAAGATTTCGAGCCCGGGTAGCTCAGTTGGTAGAGCGTTAGGCTTTTAACCTAACGGTCCAGGGTTCGAGTCCCTGTTCGGGCGAAAGTTTTTATTAAACTCTGTCATTGCACTCACATAATTTCTGTTCAACTAACTAAGATTTCGAGCCCGGGTAGCTCAGTTGGTAGAGCGTTAGGCTTTTAACCTAACGGTCCAGGGTTCGAGTCCCTGTTCGGGCGAATGTTTTTATAAAACTCTGTCAATGCACTCACATAAATTCTGTTCACCTAACTAAGATTTCGAGCCCGGGTAGCTCAGTTGATAGAGCGTTAGGCTTTTAACCTAACGGTCCAGGGTTCGAGTCCCTGTTCGGGCGAATGTTTTTATTAAACTCTGTCATTGCACTCACATAATTTCTTATCACCTAACTAAGATGTCGAGCCCGGGTAGCTCAGTTGGTAGAACGTTAGGCTTTTAACCTAACGGTCCAGGGTTCGAGTCCCTGTTCGGGCGAAAGTTTTTATTAAACTCTGTCATTGCACTCCTATAATTTCTGTTCACCTAACTAAGATGTCGAGCCCGGGTAGCTCAGTTGGTAGAGCGTTAGGCTTTTAACCTAACGGTCCAGGGTTCGAGTCCCTGTTAGGGCGAATGTTTTTATAAAACTCTGTCAATGCACTCACATAAATTCTGTTCACCTAACGAAGATGTCGAGCCCGGGTAGCTCAGTTGGTAGAGCGTTAGGCTTTTAACCTAACGGTCTAAGGTTCGAGTCCCTATTCGGGCGAAAGTTTTTATTAAACTCTATCATTGCACTCACATAATTTCTGTTCAACAAACTAAGATGTCGAGCCCGGGTAGCTCAGTTGGTAGAGCGTTAGGCTTTTAACCTAACGGTCCAGAGTTCGAGTCCTTGTTCGGGCGAAAGTTTTTATATACTCTTTCATTGCACTCACAAAATTTCTGTTCACCTAACTAAGATGTCGAGCCCGGGTAGCTCAGTTGGTAGAGCGTTAGGCTTTTAACCTAACGGTCCAGGGTTCGAGTCCCTGTTCGGGCGAAAGTTTTTATTAAACTCTGTCATTGCACTCACATAATTTCTGTTCACCTAATTCAGATGTCGAGCCCGGGTAGCTCAGTTGCTAGAGCGTTAGGCTTTTAACCTAACGGTCCAGGGTTCGAGTCCCTGTTCGGGCGAATGTCTTTATAAAACACTGTCAATTCACTCACATAAATTCGGTTCACCTAACTAAGATTTCGAGCCCGGGTAGCTCAGTTGGTAGAGCGTTAGGCTTTTAACCTAACGGTCCAGGGTTCGAGTCCCTGTTCGGGCGAATGTTTTTATAAAACTCTGTCAATGCACTCACATAAATTCTGTTCACCTATCTAAGATGTCGAACCCGGGTAGCTCAGTTGGTAGAGCGTTAGGCTTTTAACCTAACGGTCCAGGGTTCGAGTCCCTTTTCGGGCGAAAGTTTTTATTAGAATCTGTCATTGCACTCACATAATTTCTGTTCACCTAACTAAGATGTCGAGCCCGGGTAGCTCAGTTGATAGAGCGTTAGGCTTTTAACCTAACGGTCCAGGGTTCGAGTCCCTGTTCGGGCGAATGTTTTTATAAAACTCTGTCAATGCACTCACATAAATTCTGTTCACCTAACTAAGATTTCGAGCCCGGGTAGCTCAGTTGGTAGAGCGTTAGGCTTTTAACCTAACGGTCCAGGGTTCGAGTCCCTATTCGGGCGAAAGTTTTTATTAATAATAATAACGTTTATTTCCATCATACAGACAAAAATCCATTTACATGAGGAAAACAGAGGAAAACACCGAATACATACACATACATTCAAATTACAATAAACACGTTCAAATTACAATAAACATTAAACAGAAAAATACGGAAAATAGCTGAATTACAAATTGTTTATATAATCAAATTGAAGTTTTTTAAAACCATCAAAGAATACGTCACTGTGCTCTGGTAAGTGATTTATTATTTTTATGAATTGTATTATTGTTTGTTTATTTAAATATGAAACTCTGTCATTGCACTCACATAATTTCTGTTCAACAAACTAAGATGTCGAGCCCGGGTAGCTCAGTTGGTAGAGCGTTAGGCTTTTAACCTAACGGTCCAGAGTTCGAGTCCTTGTTCGGGCGAAAGTTTTTATATACTCTTTCATTGCACTCACAAAATTTCTGTTCACCTAACTAAGATGTCGAGCCCGGGTAGCTCAGTTGGTAGAGCGTTAGGCTTTTAACCTAACGGTCCAGGGTTCGAGTCCCTGTTCGGGCGAAAGTTTTTATTAAACTCTGTCATTGCACTCACATAATTTCTGTTCACCTAATTCAGATGTCGAGCCCGGGTAGCTCAGTTGCTAGAGCGTTAGGCTTTTAACCTAACGGTCCAGGGTTCGAGTCCCTGTTCGGGCGAATGTCTTTATAAATCACTGTCAATTCACTCACATAAATTCGGTTCACCTAACTAAGATTTCGAGCCCGGGTAGCTCAGTTGGTAGAGCGTTAGGCTTTTAACCTAACGGTCCAGGGTTCGAGTCCCTGTTCGGGCGAATGTTTTTATAAAACTCTGTCAATGCACTCACATAAATTCTGTTCACCTATCTAAGATGTCGAGCCCGGGTAGCTCAGTTGGTAGAGCGTTAGGCTTTTAACCTAACGGTCCAGGGTTCGAGTCCCTTTTCGGGCGAAAGTTTTTATTAGAATCTGTCATTGCACTCACATAATTTCTGTTCACCTAACTAAGATGTCGAGCCCGGGTAGCTCAGTTGATAGAGCGTTAGGCTTTTAACCTAACGGTCCAGGGTTCGAGTCCCTGTTCGGGCGAATGTTTTTATAAAACACTGTCAATTCACTCACATAAATTCGGTTCACCTAACTAAGATTTCGAGCCCGGGTAGCTCAGTTGGTAGAGCGTTAGGCTTTTAACCTAACGGTCCAGGGTTCGAGTCCCTGTTCGGGCGAATGTTTTTATAAAACTCTGTCAATGCACTCACATAAATTCTGTTCACCTAACTAAGATTTCGAGCCCGGGTAGCTCAGTTGGTAGAGCGTTAGGCTTTTAACCTAACGGTCCAGGGTTCGAGTCCCTGTTCGGGCGAAAGTTTTTATTAAACTCTGTCATTGCACTCACATAATTTCTGTTCAACTAACTAAGATTTCGAGCCCGGGTAGCTCAGTTGGTAGAGCGTTAGGCTTTTAACCTAACGGTCCAGGGTTCGAGTCCCTTTTCGGGCGAAAGTTTTTATTAGAATCTGTCATTGCACTCACATAATTTCTTATCACCTAACTAAGATGTCGAGCCCGGGTAGCTCAGTTGGTAGAACGTTAGGCTTTTAACCTAACGGTCCAGGGTTCGAGTCCCTGTTCGGGCGAATGTTTTTATAAAACTCTGTCAATGCACTCACATAAATTCTGTTCACCTATCTAAGATGTCGAACCCGGGTAGCTCAGTTGGTAGAGCGTTAGGCTTTTAACCTAACGGTCCAGGGTTCGAGTCCCTTTTCGGGCGAAAGTTTTTATTAGAATCTGTCATTGCACTCACATAATTTCTGTTCACCTAACTAAGATGTCGAGCCCGGGTAGCTCAGTTGATAGAGCGTTAGGCTTTTAACCTAACGGTCCAGGGTTCGAGTCCCTGTTCGGGCGAATGTTTTTATAAAACTCTGTCAATGCACTCACATAAATTCTGTTCACCTAACTAAGATTTCGAGCCCGGGTAGCTCAGTTGGTAGAGCGTTAGGCTTTTAACCTAACGGTCCAGGGTTCGAGTCCCTATTCGGGCGAAAGTTTTTATTAATAATAATAACGTTTATTTCCATCATACAGACAAAAATCCATTTACATGAGGAAAACAGAGGAAAACACCGAATACATACACATACATTCAAATTACAATAAACACGTTCAAATTACAATAAACATTAAACAGAAAAATACGGAAAATAGCTGAATTACAAATTGTTTATATAATCAAATTGAAGTTTTTTAAAACCATCAAAGAATACGTCACTGTGCTCTGGTAAGTGATTTATTATTTTTATGAATTGTATTATTGTTTGTTTATTTAAATATGAAACTCTGTCATTGCACTCACATAATTTCTGTTCAACAAACTAAGATGTCGAGCCCGGGTAGCTCAGTTGGTAGAGCGTTAGGCTTTTAACCTAACGGTCCAGAGTTCGAGTCCTTGTTCGGGCGAAAGTTTTTATATACTCTTTCATTGCACTCACAAAATTTCTGTTCACCTAACTAAGATGTCGAGCCCGGGTAGCTCAGTTGGTAGAGCGTTAGGCTTTTAACCTAACGGTCCAGGGTTCGAGTCCCTGTTCGGGCGAAAGTTTTTATTAAACTCTTGTCATTGCACTCACATAATTTCTGTTCACCTAATTCAGATGTCGAGCCCGGGTAGCTCAGTTGCTAGAGCGTTAGGCTTTTAACCTAACGGTCCAGGGTTCGAGTCCCTGTTCGGGCGAATGTCTTTATAAATCACTGTCAATTCACTCACATAAATTCGGTTCACCTAACTAAGATTTCGAGCCCGGGTAGCTCAGTTGGTAGAGCGTTAGGCTTTTAACCTAACGGTCCAGGGTTCGAGTCCCTGTTCGGGCGAATGTTTTTATAAAACTCTGTCAATGCACTCACATAAATTCTGTTCACCTATCTAAGATGTCGAGCCCGGGTAGCTCAGTTGGTAGAGCGTTAGGCTTTTAACCTAACGGTCCAGGGTTCGAGTCCCTTTTCGGGCGAAAGTTTTTATTAGAATCTGTCATTGCACTCACATAATTTCTGTTCACCTAACTAAGATGTCGAGCCCGGGTAGCTCAGTTGATAGAGCGTTAGGCTTTTAACCTAACGGTCCAGGGTTCGAGTCCCTGTTCGGGCGAATGTTTTTATAAAACACTGTCAATTCACTCACATAAATTCGGTTCACCTAACTAAGATTTCGAGCCCGGGTAGCTCAGTTGGTAGAGCGTTAGGCTTTTAACCTAACGGTCCAGGGTTCGAGTCCCTGTTCGGGCGAATGTTTTTATAAAACTCTGTCAATGCACTCACATAAATTCTGTTCACCTAACTAAGATTTCGAGCCCGGGTAGCTCAGTTGGTAGAGCGTTAGGCTTTTAACCTAACGGTCCAGGGTTCGAGTCCCTGTTCGGGCGAAAGTTTTTATTAAACTCTGTCATTGCACTCACATAATTTCTGTTCAACTAACTAAGATTTCGAGCCCGGGTAGCTCAGTTGGTAGAGCGTTAGGCTTTTAACCTAACGGTCCAGGGTTCGAGTCCCTTTTCGGGCGAAAGTTTTTATTAGAATCTGTCATTGCACTCACATAATTTCTTATCACCTAACTAAGATGTCGAGCCCGGGTAGCTCAGTTGGTAGAACGTTAGGCTTTTAACCTAACGGTCCAGGGTTCGAGTCCCTGTTCGGGCGAAAGTTTTTATTAAACTCTGTCATTGCACTCCTATAATTTCTGTTCACCTAACTAAGATGTCGAGCCCGGGTAGCTCAGTTGGTAGAGCGTTAGGCTTTTAACCTAACGGTCCAGGGTTCGAGTCCCTGTTAGGGCGAATGTTTTTATAAAACTCTGTCAATGCACTCACATAAATTCTGTTCACCTAACGAAGATGTCGAGCCCGGGTAGCTCAGTTGGTAGAGCGTTAGGCTTTTAACCTAACGGTCTAAGGTTCGAGTCCCTATTCGGGCGAAAGTTTTTATTAAACTCTGTCATTGCACTCACATAATTTCTGTTCAACAAACTAAGATGTCGAGCCCGGGTAGCTCAGTTGGTAGAGCGTTAGGCTTTTAACCTAACGGTCCAGGGTTCGAGTCCCTGTTCGGGCGAAAGTTTTTATTAAACTCTGTCATTGCACTCACATAATTTCTGTTCACCTAATTCAGATGTCGAGCCCGGGTAGCTCAGTTGCTAGAGCGTTAGGCTTTTAACCTAACGGTCCAGGGTTCGAGTCCCTGTTCGGGCGAATGTCTTTATAAAACACTGTCAATTCACTCACATAAATTCGGTTCACCTAACTAAGATTTCGAGCCCGGGTAGCTCAGTTGGTAGAGCGTTAGGCTTTTAACCTAACGGTCCAGGGTTCGAGTCCCTGTTCGGGCGAATGTTTTTATAAAACTCTGTCAATGCACTCACATAAATTCTGTTCACCTATCTAAGATGTCGAGCCCGGGTAGCTCAGTTGGTAGAGCGTTAGGCTTTTAACCTAACGGTCCAGGGTTCGAGTCCCTTTTCGGGCGAAAGTTTTTATTAGAATCTGTCATTGCACTCACATAATTTCTGTTCACCTAACTAAGATGTCGAGCCCGGGTAGCTCAGTTGATAGAGCGTTAGGCTTTTAACCATAGAGTTAGTACAAATATAGAGACAGCTTACTCTTCTCGGTCAGGCAACCTTGCATGTCGAAAAAGTCGGACCTGTGTGAGTGGCGGAAGTCAATTTTAACATGGGAGCTCTCGTAGGCGGGTCAAGTGTGAGTGGCAGAACGAAACCGAAAAACCGGTCACACTTTGAACAGCGTAGAAGATGTTTAAGCTGTCTCTATATTAGTACTAACTCTATGCTTTTAACCTAACGGTCCAGGGTTCGAGTCCCTGTTCGGGCGAATGTTTTTATAAAACTCTGTCAATGCACTCACATAAATTCTGTTCACCTAACTAAGATTTCGAGCCCGGGTAGCTCAGTTGGTAGAGCGTTAGGCTTTTAACCTAACGGTCCAGGGTTCGAGTCCCTTTTCGGGCGAAAGTTTTTATTAGAATCTGTCATTGCACTCACATAATTTCTGTTCACCTAACTAAGATGTCGAGCCCGGGTAGCTCAGTTGATAGAGCGTTAGGCTTTTAACCTAACGGTCCAGGGTTCGAGTCCCTGTTCGGGCGAATGTTTTTATAAAACTCTGTCAATGCACTCACATAAATTCTGTTCACCTATCTAAGATGTCGAGCCCGGGTAGCTCAGTTGGTAGAGCGTTAGGCTTTTAACCTAACGGTCCAGGGTTCGAGTTCCTGTTCGGGCGAAAGTTTTTATTAAACTCTGTCATTGCACTCACATAATTTCTGTTCACTTAACTAAGATGTCGAGCCCGGGTAGCTCAGTTGGTAGAGCGTTAGGCTTTTAACCTAACGGTCCAGGGTTCGAGTCCCTGTTCGGGCGAATGTTTTTATAAAACTCTGTCAATGCACTCACATAAATTCTGTTCACCTAACTAAGATTTCGAGCCCGGGTAGCTCAGTTGGTAGAGCGTTAGGCTTTTAACCTAACGGTCCAGGGTTCGAGTCCCTGTTCGGGCGAAAGTTTTTATTAGAATCTGTCATTGCACTCACATAATTTCTGTTCACCTAACTAAGATGTCGAGCCCGGGTAGCTCAGTTGATAGAGCGTTAGGCTTTTAACCTAACGGTCCAGGGTTCGAGTCCCTGTTCGGGCGAATGTTTTTATAAAACTCTGTCAATGCACTCACATAAATTCTGTTCACCTAACTAAGATTTCGAGCCCGGGTAGCTCAGTTGGTAGAGCGTTAGGCTTTTAACCTAACGGTCCAGGGTTCGAGTCCCTTTTCGGGCGAAAGTTTTTATTAGAATCTGTCATTGCACTCACATAATTTCTGTTCACCTAACTAAGATGTCGAGCCCGGGTAGCTCAGTTGATAGAGCGTTAGGCTTTTAACCTAACGGTCCAGGGTTCGAGTCCCTGTTCGGGCGAATGTTTTTATAAAACTCTGTCAATGCACTCACATAAATTCTGTTCACCTATCTAAGATGTCGAGCCCGGGTAGCTCAGTTGGTAGAGCGTTAGGCTTTTAACCTAACGGTCCAGGGTTCGAGTCCCTGTTCGGGCGAATGTTTTTATAAAACACTGTCAATGCACTCACATAAATTATGTTCACCTAACTAAGATTTCGAGCCCGGGTAGCTCAGTTGGTAGAGCGTTAGGCTTTTAACGTAACGGTCCAGGGTTCGAGTCCCTATTCGGGCGAAAGTTTTTATTAAACTCTGTCATTGCACTCACATAATTTCTGTTCAACAAACTAAGATGTCGAGCCCGGGTAGCTCAGTTGGTAGAGCGTTAGGCTTTTAACCTAACGGTCCAGAGTTCGAGTCCCTGTTCGGGCGAAAGTTTTTATATACTCTTTCATTGCACTCACAAAATTTCTGTTCACCTAACTAAGATGTCGAGCCCGGGTAGCTCAGTTGGTAGAGCGTTAGGCTTTTAACCTAACGGTCCAGGGTTCGAGTCCCTGTTCGGGCGAAAGTTTTTATTAAACTCTGTCATTGCACTCACATAATTTCTGTTCACCTAACTCAGATGTCGAGCCCGGGTAGCTCAGTAGCTAGAGCGTTAGGCTTTTAACCTAACGGTCCAGGGTTCGAGTCCCTGTTCGGGCGAATGTTTTTATAAAACACTGTCAATGCACTCACATAAATTATGTTCACCTAACTAAGATTTCGAGCCCGGGTAGCTCAGTTGGTAGAGCAATAGGCTTTTAACCTAACGGTCCAGGGTTCGAGTCCATGTTCGGGCGAATGTTTTTATAAAACTCTGTCAATGCACTCACATAAATTCTGTTCACCTATCTAAGATGTCGAGCCCGGGTAGCTCAGTTGGTAGAGCGTTAGGCTTTTAACCTAACGGTCCAGGGTTCGAGTCCCTGTTCGGGCGAATGTTTTTATAAAACTCTGTCATTGCACTCACATAATTTCTGTTCACCTAACTAAGATTTCGAGCCCTGGTAGCTCAGTTGGTAGAGCGTTAGGCTTTTAACCTATCGGTCCAGGGTTCGAGTCCCTGTTCGGGCGTATGTTTTTATAAAACTCTGTCAATGCACTCACATAAATTCTGTTCACCTATCTAAGATGTCGAGCCCGGGTAGCTCAGTTGGTAGAGCGGTAGGCTTTTAACCTAACGGTCCAGGGTTCGAGTCCCTGTTCGGGCGAAAGTTTTTATTAAAATCTGTCATTGCACTCACATAATTTCTGTTCACCTAACTAAGATGTCGAGCCCGGGTAGCTCAGTTGGTAGAGCGTTAGGCTTTTAACCTCACGGTCCAGGGTTCGAGTCCCTGTTCGGGCGAATGTTTTTATAAAACTCTGTCAATGCACTCACATAAATTCTGTTCACCTAACTAAGATTTCGAGCCCGGGTAGCTCAGTTGGTAGAGCGTTAGGCTTTTAACCTAACGGTCCAGGGTTCGAGTCCCTATTCGGGCGAAAGTTTTTATTAAACTCTGTCATTGCACTCACATAATTTCTGTTCAACAAACTAAGATGTCGAGCCCGGGTAGCTCAGTTGGTAGAGCGTTAGGCTTTTAACCTAACGGTCCAGAGTTCGAGTCCCTGTTCGGGCGAAAGTTTTTATATACTCTTTCATTGCACTCACAAAATTTCTGTTCACCTAACTAAGATGTCGATCCCGGGTAGCTCAGTTGGTAGAGCGTTAGGCTTTTAACCTAACGGTCCAGGGTTCGAGTCCCTGTTCGGGCGAAAGTTTTTATTAAACTCTGTCATTGCACTCACATAATTTCTGTTCACCTAACTCGGATGTCGAGCCCGGGTAGCTCAGTAGCTAGAGCGTTAGGCTTTTAACCTAACGGTCCAGGGTTCGAGTCCCTGTTCGGGCGAATGTTTTTATAAAACACTGTCAATGCACTCACATAAATTATGTTCACCTAACTAAGATTTCGAGCCCGGGTAGCTCAGTTGGTAGAGCGTTAGGCTTTTAACCTAACGGTCCAGGGTTCGAGTCCATGTTCGGGCGAATGTTTTTATAAAACTCTGTCAATGCACTCACATAAATTCTGTTCACCTATCTAAGATGTCGAGCCCGGGTAGCTCAGTTGGTAGAGCGTTAGGCTTTTAACCTAACGGTCCAGGGTTCGAGTCCCTGTTCGGGCGAATGTTTTTATAAAACTCTGTCAATGCACTCACATAAATTCTGTTCACCTAACTAAGATTTCGAGCCCGGGTAGCTCAGTTGGTAGAGCGTTAGGCTTTTAACCTAACGGTCCAGGGTTCGAGTCCCTGTTCGGGCGAAAGTTTTTATTAAACTCTGTCATTGCACTCACATAATTTCTGTTCAACTAACTAAGATTTCGAGCCCGGGTAGCTCAGTTGGTAGAGCGTTAGGCTTTTAACCTAACGGTCCAGGGTTCGAGTCCCTGTTCGGGCGAATGTTTTTATAAAACTCTGTCAATGCACTCACATAAATTCTGTTCACCTAACTAAGATTTCGAGCCCGGGTAGCTCAGTTGGTAGAGCGTTAGGCTTTTAACCTAACGGTCCAGGGTTCGAGTCCCTGTTCGGGCGAATGTTTTTATAAAACTCTGTCAATGCACTCACATAAATTCTGTTCACCTATCTAAGATGTCGAGCCCGGGTAGCTCAGTTGGTAGAGCGTTAGGCTTTTAACCTAACGGTCCAGGGTTCGAGTCCCTGTTCGGGCGAAAGTTTTTATTAAAATCTGTCATTGCACTCACATAATTTCTGTTCACCTATCTAAAATGTCGAGCCCGGGTAGCTCAGTTGGTAGAGCGTTAGGCTTTTAACCTAACGGTCCAGGGTTCGAGTCCCTGTTCGGGCGAAAGTTTTTATTAAACTCTGTCATTGCACTCACATAATTTCTTATCACCTAACTAAGATGTCGAAACCGGGTAGCTCAGTTGGTAGAACGTTAGGCTTTTAACCTAACGGTCCAGGGTTCGAGTCCCTGTTCGGGCGAAAGTTTTTATTAAACTCTGTCATTGCACTCCTATAATTTCTGTTCACCTAACTAAGATGTCGAGCCCGGGTAGCTCAGTTGGTAGAGCGTTAGGCTTTTAACCTAACGGTCCAGGGTTCGAGTCCCTGTTAGGGCGAATGTTTTTATAAAACTCTGTCAATGCACTCACATAAATTCTGTTCACCTAACTAAGATTTCGAGCCCGGGTAGCTCAGTTGGTAGAGCGTTAGGCTTTTAACCTAACGGTCCAGGGTTCGAGTCCCTGTTCGGGCGAAAGTTTTTATTAAACTCTGTCATTGCACTCACATAATTTCTGTTCACCTAATTCAGATGTCGAGCCCGGGTAGCTCAGTTGGTAGAGCGTTAGGCTTTTAACCTAACGGTCTAAGGTTCGAGTCCCTATTCGGGCGAAAGTTTTTATTAAACTCTGTCATTGCACTCACATAATTTCTGTTCAACAAACTAAGATGTCGAGCCCGGGTAGCTCAGTTGGTAGAGCGTTAGGCTTTTAACCTAACGGTCCAGAGTTCGAGTCCTTGTTCGGGCGAAAGTTTTTATATACTCTTTCATTGCACTCACAAAATTTCTGTTCACCTAACTAAGATGTCGAGCCCGGGTAGCTCAGTTGGTAGAGCGTTAGGCTTTTAACCTAACGGTCCAGGGTTCGAGTCCCTGTTCGGGCGAAAGTTTTTATTAAACTCTGTCATTGCACTCACATAATTTCTGTTCACCTAATTCAGATGTCGAGCCCGGGTAGCTCAGTTGCTAGAGCGTTAGGCTTTTAACCTAACGGTCCAGGGTTCGAGTCCCTGTTCGGGCGAATGTCTTTATAAAACACTGTTAATTCACTCACATAAATTCGGTTCACCTAACTAAGATTTCGAGCCCGGGTAGCTCAGTTGGTAGAGCGTTAGGCTTTTAACCTAACGGTCCAGGGTTCGAGTCCCTGTTCGGGCGAATGTTTTTATAAAACTCTGTCAATGCACTCACATAAATTCTGTTCACCTATCTAAGATGTCGAGCCCGGGTAGCTCAGTTGGTAGAGCGTTAGGCTTTTAACCTAACGGTCCAGGGTTCGAGTCCCTTTTCGGGCGAAAGTTTTTATTAGAATCTGTCATTGCACTCACATAATTTCTGTTCACCTAACTAAGATGTCGAGCCCGGGTAGCTCAGTTGATAGAGCGTTAGGCTTTTAACCTAACGGTCCAGGGTTCGAGTCCCTGTTCGGGCGAATGTTTTTATAAAACTCTGTCAATGCACTCACATAAATTCTGTTCACCTAACAAAGATTTCGAGCCCGGGTAGCTCAGTTGGTAGAGCGTTAGGCTTTTAACCTAACGGTCCAGGGTTCGAGTCCCTGTTCGGGCGAAAGTTTTTATTAAACTCTGTCATTGCACTCACATAATTTCTGTTCAACTAACTAAGATTTCGAGCCCGGGTAGCTCAGTTGGTAGAGCGTTAGGCTTTTAACCTAACGGTCCAGGGTTCGAGTCCCTGTTCGGGCGAATGTTTTTATAAAACTCTGTCAATGCACTCACATAAATTCTGTTCACCTAACTAAGATTTCGAGCCCGGGTAGCTCAGTTGATAGAGCGTTAGGCTTTTAACCTAACGGTCCAGGGTTCGAGTCCCTGTTCGGGCGAATGTTTTTATTAAACTCTGTCATTGCACTCACATAATTTCTGTTCACCTAACTAAGATGTCGAGCCCGGGTAGCTCAGTTGATAGAGCGTTAGGCTTTTAACCTAACGGTCCAGGGTTCGAGTCCCTGTTCGGGCGAATGTTTTTATAAAACTCTGTCAATGCACTCACATAAATTCTGTTCACCTAACTAAGATTTCGAGCCCGGGTAGCTCAGTTGGTAGAGCGTTAGGCTTTTAACCTAACGGTCCAGGGTTCGAGTCCCTATTCGGGCGAAAGTTTTTATTAATAATAATAACGTTTATTTCCATCATACAGACAAAAATCCATTTACATGAGGAAAACAGAGGAAAACACCGAATACATACACATACATTCAAATTACAATAAACACGTTCAAATTACAATAAACATTAAACAGAAAAATACGGAAAATAGCTGAATTACAAATTGTTTATATAATCAAATTGAAGTTTTTTAAAACCATCAAAGAATACGTCACTGTGCTCTGGTAAGTGATTTATTATTTTTATGAATTGTATTATTGTTTGTTTATTTAAATATGAAACTCTGTCATTGCACTCACATAATTTCTGTTCAACAAACTAAGATGTCGAGCCCGGGTAGCTCAGTTGGTAGAGCGTTAGGCTTTTAACCTAACGGTCCAGAGTTCGAGTCCTTGTTCGGGCGAAAGTTTTTATATACTCTTTCATTGCACTCACAAAATTTCTGTTCACCTAACTAAGATGTCGAGCCCGGGTAGCTCAGTTGGTAGAGCGTTAGGCTTTTAACCTAACGGTCCAGGGTTCGAGTCCCTGTTCGGGCGAAAGTTTTTATTAAACTCTGTCATTGCACTCACATAATTTCTGTTCACCTAATTCAGATGTCGAGCCCGGGTAGCTCAGTTGCTAGAGCGTTAGGCTTTTAACCTAACGGTCCAGGGTTCGAGTCCCTGTTCGGGCGAATGTCTTTATAAATCACTGTCAATTCACTCACATAAATTCGGTTCACCTAACTAAGATTTCGAGCCCGGGTAGCTCAGTTGGTAGAGCGTTAGGCTTTTAACCTAACGGTCCAGGGTTCGAGTCCCTGTTCGGGCGAATGTTTTTATAAAACTCTGTCAATGCACTCACATAAATTCTGTTCACCTATCTAAGATGTCGAGCCCGGGTAGCTCAGTTGGTAGAGCGTTAGGCTTTTAACCTAACGGTCCAGGGTTCGAGTCCCTTTTCGGGCGAAAGTTTTTATTAGAATCTGTCATTGCACTCACATAATTTCTGTTCACCTAACTAAGATGTCGAGCCCGGGTAGCTCAGTTGATAGAGCGTTAGGCTTTTAACCTAACGGTCCAGGGTTCGAGTCCCTGTTCGGGCGAATGTTTTTATAAAACACTGTCAATTCACTCACATAAATTCGGTTCACCTAACTAAGATTTCGAGCCCGGGTAGCTCAGTTGGTAGAGCGTTAGGCTTTTAACCTAACGGTCCAGGGTTCGAGTCCCTGTTCGGGCGAATGTTTTTATAAAACTCTGTTAATGCACTCACATAAATTCTGTTCACCTAACTAAGATTTCGAGCCCGGGTAGCTCAGTTGGTAGAGCGTTAGGCTTTTAACCTAACGGTCCAGGGTTCGAGTCCCTGTTCGGGCGAAAGTTTTTATTAAACTCTGTCATTGCACTCACATAATTTCTGTTCAACTAACTAAGATTTCGAGCCCGGGTAGCTCAGTTGGTAGAGCGTTAGGCTTTTAACCTAACGGTCCAGGGTTCGAGTCCCTTTTCGGGCGAAAGTTTTTATTAGAATCTGTCATTGCACTCACATAATTTCTTATCACCTAACTAAGATGTCGAGCCCGGGTAGCTCAGTTGGTAGAACGTTAGGCTTTTAACCTAACGGTCCAGGGTTCGAGTCCCTGTTCGGGCGAATGTTTTTATAAAACTCTGTCAATGCACTCACATAAATTCTGTTCACCTATCTAAGATGTCGAACCCGGGTAGCTCAGTTGGTAGAGCGTTAGGCTTTTAACCTAACGGTCCAGGGTTCGAGTCCCTTTTCGGGCGAAAGTTTTTATTAGAATCTGTCATTGCACTCACATAATTTCTGTTCACCTAACTAAGATGTCGAGCCCGGGTAGCTCAGTTGATAGAGCGTTAGGCTTTTAACCTAACGGTCCAGGGTTCGAGTCCCTGTTCGGGCGAATGTTTTTATAAAACTCTGTCAATGCACTCACATAAATTCTGTTCACCTAACTAAGATTTCGAGCCCGGGTAGCTCAGTTGGTAGAGCGTTAGGCTTTTAACCTAACGGTCCAGGGTTCGAGTCCCTATTCGGGCGAAAGTTTTTATTAATAATAATAACGTTTATTTCCATCATACAGACAAAAATCCATTTACATGAGGAAAACAGAGGAAAACACCGAATACATACACATACATTCAAATTACAATAAACACGTTCAAATTACAATAAACATTAAACAGAAAAATACGGAAAATAGCTGAATTACAAATTGTTTATATAATCAAATTGAAGTTTTTTAAAACCATCAAAGAATACGTCACTGTGCTCTGGTAAGTGATTTATTATTTTTATGAATTGTATTATTGTTTGTTTATTTAAATATGAAACTCTGTCATTGCACTCACATAATTTCTGTTCAACAAACTAAGATGTCGAGCCCGGGTAGCTCAGTTGGTAGAGCGTTAGGCTTTTAACCTAACGGTCCAGAGTTCGAGTCCTTGTTCGGGCGAAAGTTTTTATATACTCTTTCATTGCACTCACAAAATTTCTGTTCACCTAACTAAGATGTCGAGCCCGGGTAGCTCAGTTGGTAGAGCGTTAGGCTTTTAACCTAACGGTCCAGGGTTCGAGTCCCTGTTCGGGCGAAAGTTTTTATTAAACTCTGTCATTGCACTCACATAATTTCTGTTCACCTAATTCAGATGTCGAGCCCGGGTAGCTCAGTTGCTAGAGCGTTAGGCTTTTAACCTAACGGTCCAGGGTTCGAGTCCCTGTTCGGGCGAATGTCTTTATAAATCACTGTCAATTCACTCACATAAATTCGGTTCACCTAACTAAGATTTCGAGCCCGGGTAGCTCAGTTGGTAGAGCGTTAGGCTTTTAACCTAACGGTCCAGGGTTCGAGTCCCTGTTCGGGCGAATGTTTTTATAAAACTCTGTCAATGCACTCACATAAATTCTGTTCACCTATCTAAGATGTCGAGCCCGGGTAGCTCAGTTGGTAGAGCGTTAGGCTTTTAACCTAACGGTCCAGGGTTCGAGTCCCTTTTCGGGCGAAAGTTTTTATTAGAATCTGTCATTGCACTCACATAATTTCTGTTCACCTAACTAAGATGTCGAGCCCGGGTAGCTCAGTTGATAGAGCGTTAGGCTTTTAACCTAACGGTCCAGGGTTCGAGTCCCTGTTCGGGCGAATGTTTTTATAAAACACTGTCAATTCACTCACATAAATTCGGTTCACCTAACTAAGATTTCGAGCCCGGGTAGCTCAGTTGGTAGAGCGTTAGGCTTTTAACCTAACGGTCCAGGGTTCGAGTCCCTGTTCGGGCGAATGTTTTTATAAAACTCTGTCAATGCACTCACATAAATTCTGTTCACCTAACTAAGATTTCGAGCCCGGGTAGCTCAGTTGGTAGAGCGTTAGGCTTTTAACCTAACGGTCCAGGGTTCGAGTCCCTGTTCGGGCGAAAGTTTTTATTAAACTCTGTCATTGCACTCACATAATTTCTGTTCAACTAACTAAGATTTCGAGCCCGGGTAGCTCAGTTGGTAGAGCGTTAGGCTTTTAACCTAACGGTCCAGGGTTCGAGTCCCTTTTCGGGCGAAAGTTTTTATTAGAATCTGTCATTGCACTCACATAATTTCTTATCACCTAACTAAGATGTCGAGCCCGGGTAGCTCAGTTGGTAGAACGTTAGGCTTTTAACCTAACGGTCCAGGGTTCGAGTCCCTGTTCGGGCGAAAGTTTTTATTAAACTCTGTCATTGCACTCCTATAATTTCTGTTCACCTAACTAAGATGTCGAGCCCGGGTAGCTCAGTTGGTAGAGCGTTAGGCTTTTAACCTAACGGTCCAGGGTTCGAGTCCCTGTTAGGGCGAATGTTTTTATAAAACTCTGTCAATGCACTCACATAAATTCTGTTCACCTAACGAAGATGTCGAGCCCGGGTAGCTCAGTTGGTAGAGCGTTAGGCTTTTAACCTAACGGTCTAAGGTTCGAGTCCCTATTCGGGCGAAAGTTTTTATTAAACTCTGTCATTGCACTCACATAATTTCTGTTCAACAAACTAAGATGTCGAGCCCGGGTAGCTCAGTTGGTAGAGCGTTAGGCTTTTAACCTAACGGTCCAGGGTTCGAGTCCCTGTTCGGGCGAAAGTTTTTATTAAACTCTGTCATTGCACTCACATAATTTCTGTTCACCTAATTCAGATGTCGAGCCCGGGTAGCTCAGTTGCTAGAGCGTTAGGCTTTTAACCTAACGGTCCAGGGTTCGAGTCCCTGTTCGGGCGAATGTCTTTATAAAACACTGTCAATTCACTCACATAAATTCGGTTCACCTAACTAAGATTTCGAGCCCGGGTAGCTCAGTTGGTAGAGCGTTAGGCTTTTAACCTAACGGTCCAGGGTTCGAGTCCCTGTTCGGGCGAATGTTTTTATAAAACTCTGTCAATGCACTCACATAAATTCTGTTCACCTATCTAAGATGTCGAGCCCGGGTAGCTCAGTTGGTAGAGCGTTAGGCTTTTAACCTAACGGTCCAGGGTTCGAGTCCCTTTTCGGGCGAAAGTTTTTATTAGAATCTGTCATTGCACTCACATAATTTCTGTTCACCTAACTAAGATGTCGAGCCCGGGTAGCTCAGTTGATAGAGCGTTAGGCTTTTAACCTAACGGTCCAGGGTTCGAGTCCCTGTTCGGGCGAATGTTTTTATAAAACTCTGTCAATGCACTCACATAAATTCTGTTCACCTAACTAAGATTTCGAGCCCGGGTAGCTCAGTTGGTAGAGCGTTAGGCTTTTAACCTAACGGTCCAGGGTTCGAGTCCCTTTTCGGGCGAAAGTTTTTATTAGAATCTGTCATTGCACTCACATAATTTCTGTTCACCTAACTAAGATGTCGAGCCCGGGTAGCTCAGTTGATAGAGCGTTAGGCTTTTAACCTAACGGTCCAGGGTTCGAGTCCCTGTTCGGGCGAATGTTTTTATAAAACTCTGTCAATGCACTCACATAAATTCTGTTCACCTATCTAAGATGTCGAGCCCGGGTAGCTCAGTTGGTAGAGCGTTAGGCTTTTAACCTAACGGTCCAGGGTTCGAGTTCCTGTTCGGGCGAAAGTTTTTATTAAACTCTGTCATTGCACTCACATAATTTCTGTTCACTTAACTAAGATGTCGAGCCCGGGTAGCTCAGTTGGTAGAGCGTTAGGCTTTTAACCTAACGGTCCAGGGTTCGAGTCCCTGTTCGGGCGAATGTTTTTATAAAACTCTGTCAATGCACTCACATAAATTCTGTTCACCTAACTAAGATTTCGAGCCCGGGTAGCTCAGTTGGTAGAGCGTTAGGCTTTTAACCTAACGGTCCAGGGTTCGAGTCCCTGTTCGGGCGAAAGTTTTTATTAGAATCTGTCATTGCACTCACATAATTTCTGTTCACCTAACTAAGATGTCGAGCCCGGGTAGCTCAGTTGATAGAGCGTTAGGCTTTTAACCTAACGGTCCAGGGTTCGAGTCCCTGTTCGGGCGAATGTTTTTATAAAACTCTGTCAATGCACTCACATAAATTCTGTTCACCTAACTAAGATTTCGAGCCCGGGTAGCTCAGTTGGTAGAGCGTTAGGCTTTTAACCTAACGGTCCAGGGTTCGAGTCCCTTTTCGGGCGAAAGTTTTTATTAGAATCTGTCATTGCACTCACATAATTTCTGTTCACCTAACTAAGATGTCGAGCCCGGGTAGCTCAGTTGATAGAGCGTTAGGCTTTTAACCTAACGGTCCAGGGTTCGAGTCCCTGTTCGGGCGAATGTTTTTATAAAACTCTGTCAATGCACTCACATAAATTCTGTTCACCTATCTAAGATGTCGAGCCCGGGTAGCTCAGTTGGTAGAGCGTTAGGCTTTTAACCTAACGGTCCAGGGTTCGAGTCCCTGTTCGGGCGAATGTTTTTATAAAACACTGTCAATGCACTCACATAAATTATGTTCACCTAACTAAGATTTCGAGCCCGGGTAGCTCAGTTGGTAGAGCGTTAGGCTTTTAACGTAACGGTCCAGGGTTCGAGTCCCTATTCGGGCGAAAGTTTTTATTAAACTCTGTCATTGCACTCACATAATTTCTGTTCAACAAACTAAGATGTCGAGCCCGGGTAGCTCAGTTGGTAGAGCGTTAGGCTTTTAACCTAACGGTCCAGAGTTCGAGTCCCTGTTCGGGCGAAAGTTTTTATATACTCTTTCATTGCACTCACAAAATTTCTGTTCACCTAACTAAGATGTCGAGCCCGGGTAGCTCAGTTGGTAGAGCGTTAGGCTTTTAACCTAACGGTCCAGGGTTCGAGTCCCTGTTCGGGCGAAAGTTTTTATTAAACTCTGTCATTGCACTCACATAATTTCTGTTCACCTAACTCAGATGTCGAGCCCGGGTAGCTCAGTAGCTAGAGCGTTAGGCTTTTAACCTAACGGTCCAGGGTTCGAGTCCCTGTTCGGGCGAATGTTTTTATAAAACACTGTCAATGCACTCACATAAATTATGTTCACCTAACTAAGATTTCGAGCCCGGGTAGCTCAGTTGGTAGAGCGTTAGGCTTTTAACCTAACGGTCCAGGGTTCGAGTCCATGTTCGGGCGAATGTTTTTATAAAACTCTGTCAATGCACTCACATAAATTCTGTTCACCTATCTAAGATGTCGAGCCCGGGTAGCTCAGTTGGTAGAGCGTTAGGCTTTTAACCTAACGGTCCAGGGTTCGAGTCCCTGTTCGGGCGAATGTTTTTATAAAACTCTGTCATTGCACTCACATAATTTCTGTTCACCTAACTAAGATTTCGAGCCCTGGTAGCTCAGTTGGTAGAGCGTTAGGCTTTTAACCTATCGGTCCAGGGTTCGAGTCCCTGTTCGGGCGTATGTTTTTATAAAACTCTGTCAATGCACTCACATAAATTCTGTTCACCTATCTAAGATGTCGAGCCCGGGTAGCTCAGTTGGTAGAGCGGTAGGCTTTTAACCTAACGGTCCAGGGTTCGAGTCCCTGTTCGGGCGAAAGTTTTTATTAAAATCTGTCATTGCACTCACATAATTTCTGTTCACCTAACTAAGATGTCGAGCCCGGGTAGCTCAGTTGGTAGAGCGTTAGGCTTTTAACCTCACGGTCCAGGGTTCGAGTCCCTGTTCGGGCGAATGTTTTTATAAAACTCTGTCAATGCACTCACATAAATTCTGTTCACCTAACTAAGATTTCGAGCCCGGGTAGCTCAGTTGGTAGAGCGTTAGGCTTTTAACCTAACGGTCCAGGGTTCGAGTCCCTATTCGGGCGAAAGTTTTTATTAAACTCTGTCATTGCAATCACATAATTTCTGTTCAACAAACTAAGATGTCGAGCCCGGGTAGCTCAGTTGGTAGAGCGTTAGGCTTTTAACCTAACGGTCCAGAGTTCGAGTCCCTGTTCGGGCGAAAGTTTTTATATACTCTTTCATTGCACTCACAAAATTTCTGTTCACCTAACTAAGATGTCGAGCCCGGGTAGCTCAGTTGGTAGAGCGTTAGGCTTTTAACCTAACGGTCCAGGGTTCGAGTCCCTGTTCGGGCGAAAGTTTTTATTAAACTCTGTCATTGCACTCACATAATTTCTGTTCACCTAACTCGGATGTCGAGCCCGGGTAGCTCAGTAGCTAGAGCGTTAGGCTTTTAACCTAACGGTCCAGGGTTCGAGTCCCTGTTCGGGCGAATGTTTTTATAAAACACTGTCAATGCACTCACATAAATTATGTTCACCTAACTAAGATTTCGAGCCCGGGTAGCTCAGTTGGTAGAGCGTTAGGCTTTTAACCTAACGGTCCAGGGTTCGAGTCCATGTTCGGGCGAATGTTTTTATAAAACTCTGTCAATGCACTCACATAAATTCTGTTCACCTATCTAAGATGTCGAGCCCGGGTAGCTCAGTTGGTAGAGCGTTAGGCTTTTAACCTAACGGTCCAGGGTTCGAGTCCCTGTTCGGGCGAATGTTTTTATAAAACTCTGTCAATGCACTCACATAAATTCTGTTCACCTAACTAAGATTTCGAGCCCGGGTAGCTCAGTTGGTAGAGCGTTAGGCTTTTAACCTAACGGTCCAGGGTTCGAGTCCCTGTTCGGGCGAAAGTTTTTATTAAACTCTGTCATTGCACTCACATAATTTCTGTTCAACTAACTAAGATTTCGAGCCCGGGTAGCTCAGTTGGTAGAGCGTTAGGCTTTTAACCTAACGGTCCAGGGTTCGAGTCCCTGTTCGGGCGAATGTTTTTATAAAACTCTGTCAATGCACTCACATAAATTCTGTTCACCTAACTAAGATTTCGAGCCCGGGTAGCTCAGTTGGTAGAGCGTTAGGCTTTTAACCTAACGGTCCAGGGTTCGAGTCCCTGTTCGGGCGAATGTTTTTATAAAACTCTGTCAATGCACTCACATAAATTCTGTTCACCTATCTAAGATGTCGAGCCCGGGTAGCTCAGTTGGTAGAGCGTTAGGCTTTTAACCTAACGGTCCAGGGTTCGAGTCCCTGTTCGGGCGAAAGTTTTTATTAAAATCTGTCATTGCACTCACATAATTTCTGTTCACCTATCTAAAATGTCGAGCCCGGGTAGCTCAGTTGGTAGAGCGTTAGGCTTTTAACCTAACGGTCCAGGGTTCGAGTCCCTGTTCGGGCGAAAGTTTTTATTAAACTCTGTCATTGCACTCACATAATTTCTTATCACCTAACTAAGATGTCGAAACCGGGTAGCTCAGTTGGTAGAACGTTAGGCTTTTAACCTAACGGTCCAGGGTTCGAGTCCCTGTTCGGGCGAAAGTTTTTATTAAACTCTGTCATTGCACTCCTATAATTTCTGTTCACCTAACTAAGATGTCGAGCCCGGGTAGCTCAGTTGGTAGAGCGTTAGGCTTTTAACCTAACGGTCCAGGGTTCGAGTCCCTGTTAGGGCGAATGTTTTTATAAAACTCTGTCAATGCACTCACATAAATTCTGTTCACCTAACTAAGATTTCGAGCCCGGGTAGCTCAGTTGGTAGAGCGTTAGGCTTTTAACCTAACGGTCCAGGGTTCGAGTCCCTGTTCGGGCGAAAGTTTTTATTAAACTCTGTCATTGCACTCACATAATTTCTGTTCACCTAATTCAGATGTCGAGCCCGGGTAGCTCAGTTGGTAGAGCGTTAGGCTTTTAACCTAACGGTCTAAGGTTCGAGTCCCTATTCGGGCGAAAGTTTTTATTAAACTCTGTCATTGCACTCACATAATTTCTGTTCAACAAACTAAGATGTCGAGCCCGGGTAGCTCAGTTGGTAGAGCGTTAGGCTTTTAACCTAACGGTCCAGAGTTCGAGTCCTTGTTCGGGCGAAAGTTTTTATATACTCTTTCATTGCACTCACAAAATTTCTGTTCACCTAACTAAGATGTCGAGCCCGGGTAGCTCAGTTGGTAGAGCGTTAGGCTTTTAACCTAACGGTCCAGGGTTCGAGTCCCTGTTCGGGCGAAAGTTTTTATTAAACTCTGTCATTGCACTCACATAATTTCTGTTCACCTAATTCAGATGTCGAGCCCGGGTAGCTCAGTTGCTAGAGCGTTAGGCTTTTAACCTAACGGTCCAGGGTTCGAGTCCCTGTTCGGGCGAATGTCTTTATAAAACACTGTTAATTCACTCACATAAATTCGGTTCACCTAACTAAGATTTCGAGCCCGGGTAGCTCAGTTGGTAGAGCGTTAGGCTTTTAACCTAACGGTCCAGGGTTCGAGTCCCTGTTCGGGCGAATGTTTTTATAAAACTCTGTCAATGCACTCACATAAATTCTGTTCACCTATCTAAGATGTCGAGCCCGGGTAGCTCAGTTGGTAGAGCGTTAGGCTTTTAACCTAACGGTCCAGGGTTCGAGTCCCTTTTCGGGCGAAAGTTTTTATTAGAATCTGTCATTGCACTCACATAATTTCTGTTCACCTAACTAAGATGTCGAGCCCGGGTAGCTCAGTTGATAGAGCGTTAGGCTTTTAACCTAACGGTCCAGGGTTCGAGTCCCTGTTCGGGCGAATGTTTTTATAAAACTCTGTCAATGCACTCACATAAATTCTGTTCACCTAACAAAGATTTCGAGCCCGGGTAGCTCAGTTGGTAGAGCGTTAGGCTTTTAACCTAACGGTCCAGGGTTCGAGTCCCTGTTCGGGCGAAAGTTTTTATTAAACTCTGTCATTGCACTCACATAATTTCTGTTCAACTAACTAAGATTTCGAGCCCGGGTAGCTCAGTTGGTAGAGCGTTAGGCTTTTAACCTAACGGTCCAGGGTTCGAGTCCCTGTTCGGGCGAATGTTTTTATAAAACTCTGTCAATGCACTCACATAAATTCTGTTCACCTAACTAAGATTTCGAGCCCGGGTAGCTCAGTTGATAGAGCGTTAGGCTTTTAACCTAACGGTCCAGGGTTCGAGTCCCTGTTCGGGCGAATGTTTTTATTAAACTCTGTCATTGCACTCACATAATTTCTTATCACCTAACTAAGATGTCGAGCCCGGGTAGCTCAGTTGGTAGAACGTTAGGCTTTTAACCTAACGGTCCAGGGTTCGAGTCCCTGTTCGGGCGAAAGTTTTTATTAAACTCTGTCATTGCACTCCTATAATTTCTGTTCACCTAACTAAGATGTCGAGCCCGGGTAGCTCAGTTGGTAGAGCGTTAGGCTTTTAACCTAACGGTCCAGGGTTCGAGTCCCTGTTAGGGCGAATGTTTTTATAAAACTCTGTCAATGCACTCACATAAATTCTGTTCACCTAACGAAGATGTCGAGCCCGGGTAGCTCAGTTGGTAGAGCGTTAGGCTTTTAACCTAACGGTCTAAGGTTCGAGTCCCTATTCGGGCGAAAGTTTTTATTAAACTCTATCATTGCACTCACATAATTTCTGTTCAACAAACTAAGATGTCGAGCCCGGGTAGCTCAGTTGGTAGAGCGTTAGGCTTTTAACCTAACGGTCCAGAGTTCGAGTCCTTGTTCGGGCGAAAGTTTTTATATACTCTTTCATTGCACTCACAAAATTTCTGTTCACCTAACTAAGATGTCGAGCCCGGGTAGCTCAGTTGGTAGAGCGTTAGGCTTTTAACCTAACGGTCCAGGGTTCGAGTCCCTGTTCGGGCGAAAGTTTTTATTAAACTCTGTCATTGCACTCACATAATTTCTGTTCACCTAATTCAGATGTCGAGCCCGGGTAGCTCAGTTGCTAGAGCGTTAGGCTTTTAACCTAACGGTCCAGGGTTCGAGTCCCTGTTCGGGCGAATGTCTTTATAAAACACTGTCAATTCACTCACATAAATTCGGTTCACCTAACTAAGATTTCGAGCCCGGGTAGCTCAGTTGGTAGAGCGTTAGGCTTTTAACCTAACGGTCCAGGGTTCGAGTCCCTGTTCGGGCGAATGTTTTTATAAAACTCTGTCAATGCACTCACATAAATTCTGTTCACCTATCTAAGATGTCGAACCCGGGTAGCTCAGTTGGTAGAGCGTTAGGCTTTTAACCTAACGGTCCAGGGTTCGAGTCCCTTTTCGGGCGAAAGTTTTTATTAGAATCTGTCATTGCACTCACATAATTTCTGTTCACCTAACTAAGATGTCGAGCCCGGGTAGCTCAGTTGATAGAGCGTTAGGCTTTTAACCTAACGGTCCAGGGTTCGAGTCCCTGTTCGGGCGAATGTTTTTATAAAACTCTGTCAATGCACTCACATAAATTCTGTTCACCTAACTAAGATTTCGAGCCCGGGTAGCTCAGTTGGTAGAGCGTTAGGCTTTTAACCTAACGGTCCAGGGTTCGAGTCCCTATTCGGGCGAAAGTTTTTATTAATAATAATAACGTTTATTTCCATCATACAGACAAAAATCCATTTACATGAGGAAAACAGAGGAAAACACCGAATACATACACATACATTCAAATTACAATAAACACGTTCAAATTACAATAAACATTAAACAGAAAAATACGGAAAATAGCTGAATTACAAATTGTTTATATAATCAAATTGAAGTTTTTTAAAACCATCAAAGAATACGTCACTGTGCTCTGGTAAGTGATTTATTATTTTTATGAATTGTATTATTGTTTGTTTATTTAAATATGAAACTCTGTCATTGCACTCACATAATTTCTGTTCAACAAACTAAGATGTCGAGCCCGGGTAGCTCAGTTGGTAGAGCGTTAGGCTTTTAACCTAACGGTCCAGAGTTCGAGTCCTTGTTCGGGCGAAAGTTTTTATATACTCTTTCATTGCACTCACAAAATTTCTGTTCACCTAACTAAGATGTCGAGCCCGGGTAGCTCAGTTGGTAGAGCGTTAGGCTTTTAACCTAACGGTCCAGGGTTCGAGTCCCTGTTCGGGCGAAAGTTTTTATTAAACTCTGTCATTGCACTCACATAATTTCTGTTCACCTAATTCAGATGTCGAGCCCGGGTAGCTCAGTTGCTAGAGCGTTAGGCTTTTAACCTAACGGTCCAGGGTTCGAGTCCCTGTTCGGGCGAATGTCTTTATAAATCACTGTCAATTCACTCACATAAATTCGGTTCACCTAACTAAGATTTCGAGCCCGGGTAGCTCAGTTGGTAGAGCGTTAGGCTTTTAACCTAACGGTCCAGGGTTCGAGTCCCTGTTCGGGCGAATGTTTTTATAAAACTCTGTCAATGCACTCACATAAATTCTGTTCACCTATCTAAGATGTCGAGCCCGGGTAGCTCAGTTGGTAGAGCGTTAGGCTTTTAACCTAACGGTCCAGGGTTCGAGTCCCTTTTCGGGCGAAAGTTTTTATTAGAATCTGTCATTGCACTCACATAATTTCTGTTCACCTAACTAAGATGTCGAGCCCGGGTAGCTCAGTTGATAGAGCGTTAGGCTTTTAACCTAACGGTCCAGGGTTCGAGTCCCTGTTCGGGCGAATGTTTTTATAAAACACTGTCAATTCACTCACATAAATTCGGTTCACCTAACTAAGATTTCGAGCCCGGGTAGCTCAGTTGGTAGAGCGTTAGGCTTTTAACCTAACGGTCCAGGGTTCGAGTCCCTGTTCGGGCGAATGTTTTTATAAAACTCTGTCAATGCACTCACATAAATTCTGTTCACCTAACTAAGATTTCGAGCCCGGGTAGCTCAGTTGGTAGAGCGTTAGGCTTTTAACCTAACGGTCCAGGGTTCGAGTCCCTGTTCGGGCGAAAGTTTTTATTAAACTCTGTCATTGCACTCACATAATTTCTGTTCAACTAACTAAGATTTCGAGCCCGGGTAGCTCAGTTGGTAGAGCGTTAGGCTTTTAACCTAACGGTCCAGGGTTCGAGTCCCTTTTCGGGCGAAAGTTTTTATTAGAATCTGTCATTGCACTCACATAATTTCTTATCACCTAACTAAGATGTCGAGCCCGGGTAGCTCAGTTGGTAGAACGTTAGGCTTTTAACCTAACGGTCCAGGGTTCGAGTCCCTGTTCGGGCGAAAGTTTTTATTAAACTCTGTCATTGCACTCCTATAATTTCTGTTCACCTAACTAAGATGTCGAGCCCGGGTAGCTCAGTTGGTAGAGCGTTAGGCTTTTAACCTAACGGTCCAGGGTTCGAGTCCCTGTTAGGGCGAATGTTTTTATAAAACTCTGTCAATGCACTCACATAAATTCTGTTCACCTAACGAAGATGTCGAGCCCGGGTAGCTCAGTTGGTAGAGCGTTAGGCTTTTAACCTAACGGTCTAAGGTTCGAGTCCCTATTCGGGCGAAAGTTTTTATTAAACTCTGTCATTGCACTCACATAATTTCTGTTCAACAAACTAAGATGTCGAGCCCGGGTAGCTCAGTTGGTAGAGCGTTAGGCTTTTAACCTAACGGTCCAGGGTTCGAGTCCCTGTTCGGGCGAAAGTTTTTATTAAACTCTGTCATTGCACTCACATAATTTCTGTTCACCTAATTCAGATGTCGAGCCCGGGTAGCTCAGTTGCTAGAGCGTTAGGCTTTTAACCTAACGGTCCAGGGTTCGAGTCCCTGTTCGGGCGAATGTCTTTATAAAACACTGTCAATTCACTCACATAAATTCGGTTCACCTAACTAAGATTTCGAGCCCGGGTAGCTCAGTTGGTAGAGCGTTAGGCTTTTAACCTAACGGTCCAGGGTTCGAGTCCCTGTTCGGGCGAATGTTTTTATAAAACTCTGTCAATGCACTCACATAAATTCTGTTCACCTATCTAAGATGTCGAGCCCGGGTAGCTCAGTTGGTAGAGCGTTAGGCTTTTAACCTAACGGTCCAGGGTTCGAGTCCCTTTTCGGGCGAAAGTTTTTATTAGAATCTGTCATTGCACTCACATAATTTCTGTTCACCTAACTAAGATGTCGAGCCCGGGTAGCTCAGTTGATAGAGCGTTAGGCTTTTAACCTAACGGTCCAGGGTTCGAGTCCCTGTTCGGGCGAATGTTTTTATAAAACTCTGTCAATGCACTCACATAAATTCTGTTCACCTAACTAAGATTTCGAGCCCGGGTAGCTCAGTTGGTAGAGCGTTAGGCTTTTAACCTAACGGTCCAGGGTTCGAGTCCCTTTTCGGGCGAAAGTTTTTATTAGAATCTGTCATTGCACTCACATAATTTCTGTTCACCTAACTAAGATGTCGAGCCCGGGTAGCTCAGTTGATAGAGCGTTAGGCTTTTAACCTAACGGTCCAGGGTTCGAGTCCCTGTTCGGGCGAATGTTTTTATAAAACTCTGTCAATGCACTCACATAAATTCTGTTCACCTATCTAAGATGTCGAGCCCGGGTAGCTCAGTTGGTAGAGCGTTAGGCTTTTAACCTAACGGTCCAGGGTTCGAGTTCCTGTTCGGGCGAAAGTTTTTATTAAACTCTGTCATTGCACTCACATAATTTCTGTTCACTTAACTAAGATGTCGAGCCCGGGTAGCTCAGTTGGTAGAGCGTTAGGCTTTTAACCTAACGGTCCAGGGTTCGAGTCCCTGTTCGGGCGAATGTTTTTATAAAACTCTGTCAATGCACTCACATAAATTCTGTTCACCTAACTAAGATTTCGAGCCCGGGTAGCTCAGTTGGTAGAGCGTTAGGCTTTTAACCTAACGGTCCAGGGTTCGAGTCCCTGTTCGGGCGAAAGTTTTTATTAGAATCTGTCATTGCACTCACATAATTTCTGTTCACCTAACTAAGATGTCGAGCCCGGGTAGCTCAGTTGATAGAGCGTTAGGCTTTTAACCTAACGGTCCAGGGTTCGAGTCCCTGTTCGGGCGAATGTTTTTATAAAACTCTGTCAATGCACTCACATAAATTCTGTTCACCTAACTAAGATTTCGAGCCCGGGTAGCTCAGTTGGTAGAGCGTTAGGCTTTTAACCTAACGGTCCAGGGTTCGAGTCCCTTTTCGGGCGAAAGTTTTTATTAGAATCTGTCATTGCACTCACATAATTTCTGTTCACCTAACTAAGATGTCGAGCCCGGGTAGCTCAGTTGATAGAGCGTTAGGCTTTTAACCTAACGGTCCAGGGTTCGAGTCCCTGTTCGGGCGAATGTTTTTATAAAACTCTGTCAATGCACTCACATAAATTCTGTTCACCTATCTAAGATGTCGAGCCCGGGTAGCTCAGTTGGTAGAGCGTTAGGCTTTTAACCTAACGGTCCAGGGTTCGAGTTCCTGTTCGGGCGAAAGTTTTTATTAAACTCTGTCATTGCACTCACATAATTTCTGTTCACTTAACTAAGATGTCGAGCCCGGGTAGCTCAGTTGGTAGAGCGTTAGGCTTTTAACCTAACGGTCCAGGGTTCGAGTCCCTGTTCGGGCGAATGTTTTTATAAAACTCTGTCAATGCACTCACATAAATTCTGTTCACCTAACTAAGATTTCGAGCCCGGGTAGCTCAGTTGGTAGAGCGTTAGGCTTTTAACCTAACGGTCCAGGGTTCGAGTCCCTGTTCGGGCGAAAGTTTTTATTAAACTCTGTCATTGCACTCACATAATTTCTGTTCAACTAACTAAGATTTCGAGCCCGGGTAGCTCAGTTGGTAGAGCGTTAGGCTTTTAACCTAACGGTCCAGGGTTCGAGTCCCTGTTCGGGCGAATGTTTTTATAAAACTCTGTCAATGCACTCACATAAATTCTGTTCACCTAACTAAGATTTCGAGCCCGGGTAGCTCAGTTGGTAGAGCGTTAGGCTTTTAACCTAACGGTCCAGGGTTCGAGTCCCTGTTCGGGCGAATGTTTTTATAAAACTCTGTCAATGCACTCACATAAATTCTGTTCACCTATCTAAGATGTCGAGCCCGGGTAGCTCAGTTGGTAGAGCGTTAGGCTTTTAACCTAACGGTCCAGGGTTCGAGATTCTGTTCGGGCGAAAGTTTTTATTAAACTCTGTCATTGCACTCACATAATTTCTGTTCACCTAACTAAGATGTCGAGCCCGGGTAGCTCAGTTGGTAGAGCGTTAGGCTTTTAACCTAACGGTCCAGGGTTCGAGTCCCTGTTCGGGCGAAAGTTTTTATTAAAATCTGTCATTGCACTCACATAATTTCTGTTCACCTATCTAAAATGTCGTGCCCGGGTAGCTCAGTTGGTAGAGCGTTAGGCTTTTAACCTAACGGTCCAGGGTTCGAGTCCCTGTTCGGGCGAAAGTTTTTATTAAACTCTGTCATTGCACTCACATAATTTCTTATCACCTAACTAAGATGTCGAGCCCGGGTAGCTCAGTTGGTAGAACGTTAGGCTTTTAACCTAACGGTCCAGGGTTCGAGTCCCTGTTCGGGCGAAAGTTTTTATTAAACTCTGTCATTGCACTCCTATAATTTCTGTTCACCTAACTAAGATGTCGAGCCCGGGTAGCTCAGTTGGTAGAGCGTTATGCTTTTAACCTAACGGTCCAGGGTTCGAGTCCCTGTTAGGGCGAATGTTTTTATAAAACTCTGTCAATGCACTCACATAAATTCTGTTCACCTAACGAAGATGTCGAGCCCGGGTAGCTCAGTTGGTAGAGCGTTAGGCTTTTAACCTAACGGTCTAAGGTTCGAGTCCCTATTCGGGCGAAAGTTTTTATTAAACTCTGTCATTGCACTCACATAATTTCTGTTCAACAAACTAAGATGTCGAGCCCGGGTAGCTCAGTTGGTAGAGCGTTAGGCTTTTAACCTAACGGTCCAGAGTTCGAGTCCTTGTTCGGGCGAAAGTTTTTATATACTCTTTCATTGCACTCACAAAATTTCTGTTCACCTAACTAAGATGTCGAGCCCGGGTAGCTCAGTTGGTAGAGCGTTAGGCTTTTAACCTAACGGTCCAGGGTTCGAGTCCCTGTTCGGGCGAAAGTTGTCATTGCACTCACATAATTTCTGTTCACCTAATTCAGATGTCGAGCCCGGGTAGCTCAGTTGCTAGAGCGTTAGGCTTTTAACCTAACGGTCCAGGGTTCGAGTCCCTGTTCGGGCGAATGTTTTTATAAAACACTGTCAATTCACTCACATAAATTCGGTTCACCTAACTAAGATTTCGAGCCCGGGTAGCTCAGTTGGTAGAGCGTTAGGCTTTTAACCTAACGGTCCAGGGTTCGAGTCCCTGTTCGGGCGAATGTTTTTATAAAACTCTGTCAATGCACTCACATAAATTCTGTTCACCTATCTAAGATGTCGAGCCCGGGTAGCTCAGTTGGTAGAGCGTTAGGCTTTTAACCTAACGGTCCAGGGTTCGAGTCCCTTTTCGGGCGAAAGTTTTTATTAGAATCTGTCATTGCACTCACATAATTTCTGTTCACCTAACTAAGATGTCGAGCCCGGGTAGCTCAGTTGATAGAGCGTTAGGCTTTTAACCTAACGGTCCAGGGTTCGAGTCCCTGTTCGGGCGAATGTTTTTATAAAACTCTGTCAATGCACTCACATAAATTCTGTTCACCTAACTAAGATTTCGAGCCCGGGTAGCTCAGTTGGTAGAGCGTTAGGCTTTTAACCTAACGGTCCAGGGTTCGAGTCCCTGTTCGGGCGAAAGTTTTTATTAAACTCTGTCATTGCACTCACATAATTTCTGTTCAACTAACTAAGATTTCGAGCCCGGGTAGCTCAGTTGGTAGAGCGTTAGGCTTTTAACCTAACGGTCCAGGGTTCGAGTCCCTGTTCGGGCGAATGTTTTTATAAAACTCTGTCAATGCACTCACATAAATTCTGTTCACCTATCTAAGATGTCGAGCACGGGTAGCTCAGTTGGTAGAGCGTTAGGCTTTTAACCTAACGGTCCAGGGTTCGAGTCCCTGTTCGGGCGAATGTTTTTATAAAACTCTGTCAATGCACTCACATAAATTCTGTTCACCTAACTAAGATTTCGAGCCCGGGTAGCTCAGTTGGTAGAGCGTTAGGCTTTTAACCTAACGGTCCAGGGTTCGAGTCCCTGTTCGGGCGAATGTTTTTATAAAACTCTGTCAATGCACTCACATAAATTCTGTTCACCTAACTAAGATGTCGAGCCCGGGTAGCTCAGTTGGTAGAGCGTTAGGCTTTTAACCTAACGGTCCAGGGTTCGAGTCCCTGTTCGGGCGAAAGTTTTTATTAAACTCTGTCATTGCACTCACATAATTTCTGTTCACCTAACTAAGATTTCGAGCCCTGGTAGCTCAGTTGGTAGAGCGTTAGGCTTTTAACCTATCGGTCCAGGGTTCGAGTCCCTGTTCGGGCGTATGTTTTTATAAAACTCTGTCAATGCACTCACATAAATTCTGTTCACCTATCTAAGATGTCGAGCCCGGGTAGCTCAGTTGGTAGAGCGTTAGGCTTTTAACCTAACGGTCCAGGGTTCGAGTCCCTGTTCGGGCGAAAGTTTTTATTAAAATCTGTCATTGCACTCACATAATTTCTGTTCACCTAACTAAGATGTCGAGCCCGGGTAGCTCAGTTGGTAGAGCGTTAGGCTTTTAACCTCACGGTCCAGGGTTCGAGTCCCTGTTCCGGCGAATGTTTTTATAAAACTCTGTCAATGCACTCACATAAATTCTGTTCACCTAACTAAGATTTCGAGCCCGGGTAGCTCAGTTGGTAGAGCGTTAGGCTTTTAACCTAACGGTCCAGGGTTCGAGTCCCTTTTCGGGCGAAAGTTTTTATTAGAATCTGTCATTGCACTCACATAATTTCTGTTCACCTAACTAAGATGTCGAGCCCGGGTAGCTCAGTTGATAGAGCGTTAGGCTTTTAACCTAACGGTCCAGGGTTCGAGTCCCTGTTCGGGCGAATGTTTTTATAAAACTCTGTCAATGCACTCACATAAATTCTGTTCACCTAACTAAGATTTCGAGCCCGGGTAGCTCAGTTGGTAGAGCGTTAGGCTTTTAACCTAACGGTCCAGGGTTCGAGTCCCTGTTCGGGCGAAAGTTTTTATTAAACTCTGTCATTGCACTCACATAATTTCTGTTCAACTAACTAAGATTTCGAGCCCGGGTAGCTCAGTTGGTAGAGCGTTAGGCTTTTAACCTAACGGTCCAGGGTTCGAGTCCCTGTTCGGGCGAATGTTTTTATAAAACTCTGTCAATGCACTCACATAAATTCTGTTCACCTATCTAAGATGTCGAGCACGGGTAGCTCAGTTGGTAGAGCGTTAGGCTTTTAACCTAACGGTCCAGGGTTCGAGTCCCTGTTCGGGCGTATGTTTTTATAAAACTCTGTCAATGCACTCACATAAATTCTGTTCACCTATCTAAGATGTCGAGCCCGGGTAGCTCAGTTGGTAGAGCGTTAGGCTTTTAACCTAACGGTCCAGGGTTCGAGTCCCTGTTCGGGCGAAAGTTTTTATTAAACTCTGTCATTGCACTCACATAATTTCTGTTCACCTAACTAAGATTTCGAGCCCTGGTAGCTCAGTTGGTAGAGCGTTAGGCTTTTAACCTATCGGTCCAGGGTTCGAGTCCCTGTTCGGGCGTATGTTTTTATAAAACTCTGTCAATGCACTCACATAAATTCTGTTCACCTATCTAAGATGTCGAGCCCGGGTAGCTCAGTTGGTAGAGCGTTAGGCTTTTAACCTAACGGTCCAGGGTTCGAGTCCCTGTTCGGGCGAAAGTTTTTATTAAAATCTGTCATTGCACTCACATAATTTCTGTTCACCTAACTAAGATGTCGAGCCCGGGTAGCTCAGTTGGTAGAGCGTTAGGCTTTTAACCTCACGGTCCAGGGTTCGAGTCCCTGTTCGGGCGAATGTTTTTATAAAACTCTGTCAATGCACTCACATAAATTCTGTTCACCTAACTAAGATTTCGAGCCCGGGTAGCTCAGTTGGTAGAGCGTTAGGCTTTTAACCTAACGGTCCAGGGTTCGAGTCCCTATTCGGGCGAAAGTTTTTATTAAACTCTGTCATTGCACTCACATAATTTCTGTTCAACAAACTAAGATGTCGAGCCCGGGTAGCTCAGTTGGTAGAGCGTTAGGCTTTTAACCTAACGGTCCAGAGTTCGAGTCCCTGTTCGGGCGAAAGTTTTTATATACTCTTTCATTGCACTCACAAAATTTCTGTTCACCTAACTAAGATGTCGAGCCCGGGTAGCTCAGTTGGTAGAGCGTTAGGCTTTTAACCTAACGGTCCAGGGTTCGAGTCCCTGTTCGGGCGAAAGTTTTTATTAAACTCTGTCATTGCACTCACATAATTTCTGTTCACCTAACTCAGATGTCGAGCCCGGGTAGCTCAGTTGCTAGAGCGTTAGGCTTTTAACCTAACGGTCCAGGGTTCGAGTCCCTGTTCGGGGGAAAGTTTTTATTAAAATCTATCATTGCACTCACATAATTTCTGTTCACCTAACTAAGATGTCGAGCCCGGGTAGCTCAGTCGGTAGAGCGTTAGGCTTTTAACCTAACGGTCCAGGGTTCGAGTCCCTGTTCGGGCGAATGTTTTTATAAAACTCTGTCAATGCACTCACATAAATTCTGTTCACCTAACTAAGATGTCGAGCCCGGGTAGCTCAGTTGGTAGAGCGTTAGGCTTTTAACCTAACGGTCCAGGGTTCGAGTCCCTGTTCGGGCGAAAGTTTTTATTAAACTCTGTCATTGCACTCACATAATTTCTGTTCACCTAACAAAGATTTCGAGCCCTGGTAGCTCAGTTGTAAGAGCGTTAGGCTTTTAACCTATCGGTCCAGGGTTCGAGTCCCTGTTCGGGCGTATGTTTTTATAAAACTCTGTCAATGCACTCACATAAATTCTGTTCACCTATCTAAGATGTCGAGCCCGGGTAGCTCAGTTGGTAGAGCGTTAGGCTTTTAACCTAACGGTCCAGGGTTCGAGTCCCTGTTCGGGCGGAAGTTTTTATTAAAATCTGTCATTGCACTCACATAATTTCTGTTCACCTAACTAAGATGTCGAGCCCGGGTAGCTCAGTTGGTAGAGCGTTAGGCTTTTAACCTCACGGTCCAGGGTTCGAGTCCCTGTTCGGGCGAATGTTTTTATAAAACTCTGTCAATGCACTCACATAAATTCTGTTCACCTAACTAAGATTTCGAGCCCGGGTAGCTCAGTTGGTAGAGCGTTAGGCTTTTAACCTAACGGTCCAGGGTTCGAGTCCCTATTCGGGCGAAAGTTTTTATTAAACTCTGTCATTGCACTCACATAATTTCTGTTCAACAAACTAAGATGTCGAGCCCGGGTAGCTCAGTTGATAGAGCGTTAGGCTTTTAACCTAACGGTCCAGAGTTCGCGTCCCTGTTCGGGCGAAAGTTTTTATATACTCTTTCATTGCACTCACAAAATTTCTGTTCACCTAACTAAGATGTCGAGCCCGGGTAGCTCAGTTGGTAGAGCGTTAGGCTTTTAACCTAAAGGTCCAGGGTTCGAGTCCCTGTTCGGGCGAAAGTTTTTATTAAACTCTGTCATTGCACTCACATAATTTCTGTTCACCTAACTCAGATGTCGAGCCCGGGTAGCTCAGTTGCTAGAGCGTTAGGCTTTCAACCTAACGGTCCAGGGTTCGAGTCCCTGTTCGGGCGAATGTTTTTATAAAACACTGTCAATGCACTCACATAAATTATGTTCACCTAACTAAGATTTCGAGCCCGGGTAGCTCAGTTGGTAGAGCGTTAGGCTTTTAACCTAACGGTCCAGGGTTCGAGTCCATGTTCGGGCGAATGTTTTTATAAAACTCTGTCAATGCACTCACATAAATTCTGTTCACCTAACTAAGATTTCGAGCCCGGGTAGCTCAGTTGGTAGAGCGTTAGGCTTTTAACCTAACGGTCCAGGGTTCGAGTCCCTTTTCGGGCGAAAGTTTTTATTAGAATCTGTCATTGCACTCACATAATTTCTGTTCACCTAACTAAGATGTCGAGCCCGGGTAGCTCAGTTGATAGAGCGTTAGGCTTTTAACCTAACGGTCCAGGGTTCGAGTCCCTGTTCGGGCGAATGTTTTTATAAAACTCTGTCAATGCACTCACATAAATTCTGTTCACCTAACTAAGATGTCGAGCCCGGGTAGCTCAGTTGGTAGAGCGTTAGGCTTTTAACCTAACGGTCCAGGGTTCGAGTCCCTGTTCGGGCGAATGTTTTTATAAAACTCTGTCAATGCACTCACATAAATTCTGTTCACCTATCTAAGATGTCGAGCCCGGGTAGCTCAGTTGGTAGAGCGTTAGGCTTTTAACCTAACGGTCCAGGTTTCGAGTCCCTGTTCGGGCGAAAGTTTTTATTAAACTCTGTCATTGCACTCACATAATTTCTGTTCAACTAACTAAGATGTCGAGCCCGGGTAGCTCAGTTGGTAGAGCGTTAGGCTTTTAACCTAACGGTCCAGAGTTCGAGTCCCTGTTCGGGCGAAAGTTTTTATATACTCTGTCATTGCACTCACATAATTTCTGTTCACCTAACTAAGATTTCGAGCCCTGGTAGCTCAGTTGGTAGAGCGTTAGGCTTTTAACCTATCGGTCCAGGGTTCGAGTCCCTGTTCGGGCGTATGTTTTTATAAAACTCTGTCAATGCACTCACATAAATTCTGTTCACCTATCTAAGATGTCGAGCCCGGGTAGCTCAGTTGGTAGAGCGTTAGGCTTTTAACCTAACGGTCCAGGGTTCGAGTCCCTGTTCGGGCGAAAGTTTTTATTAAAATCTGTCATTGCACTCACATAATTTCTGTTCACCTAACTAAGATGTCGAGCCCGGGTAGCTCAGTTGGTAGAGCGTTAGGCTTTTAACCTCACGGTCCAGGGTTCGAGTCCCTGTTCGGGCGAATGTTTTTATAAAACTCTGTCAATGCACTCACATAAATTCTGTTCACCTAACTAAGATTTCGAGCCCGGGTAGCTCAGTTGGTAGAGCGTTAGGCTTTTAACCTAACGGTCCAGGGTTCGAGTCCCTATTCGGGCGAAAGTTTTTATTAAACTCTGTCATTGCACTCACATAATTTCTGTTCAACAAACTAAGATGTCGAGCCCGGGTAGCTCAGTTGGTAGAGCGTTAGGCTTTTAACCTAACGGTCCAGAGTTCGAGTCCCTGTTCGGGCGAAAGTTTTTATATACTCTTTCATTGCACTCACAAAATTTCTGTTCACCTAACTAAGATGTCGAGCCCGGGTAGCTCAGTTGGTAGAGCGTTAGGCTTTTAACCTAACGGTCCAGGGTTCGAGTCCCTGTTCGGGCGAAAGTTTTTATTAAACTCTGTCATTGCACTCACATAATTTCTGTTCACCTAACTCAGATGTCGAGCCCGGGTAGCTCAGTTGCTAGAGCGTTAGGCTTTTAACCTAACGGTCCAGGGTTCGAGTCCCTGTTCGGGGGAAAGTTTTTATTAAAATCTGTCATTGCACTCACATAATTTCTGTTCACCTAACTAAGATGTCGAGCCCGGGTAGCTCAGTCGGTAGAGCGTTAGGCTTTTAACCTAACGGTCCAGGGTTCGAGTCCCTGTTCGGGCGAATGTTTTTATAAAACTCTGTCAATGCACTCACATAAATTCTGTTCACCTAACTAAGATGTCGAGCCCGGGTAGCTCAGTTGGTAGAGCGTTAGGCTTTTAACCTAACGGTCCAGGGTTCGAGTCCCTGTTCGGGCGAAAGTTTTTATTAAACTCTGTCATTGCACTCACATAATTTCTGTTCACCTAACAAAGATTTCGAGCCCTGGTAGCTCAGTTGTAAGAGCGTTAGGCTTTTAACCTATCGGTCCAGGGTTCGAGTCCCTGTTCGGGCGTATGTTTTTATAAAACTCTGTCAATGCACTCACATAAATTCTGTTCACCTATCTAAGATGTCGAGCCCGGGTAGCTCAGTTGGTAGAGCGTTAGGCTTTTAACCTAACGGTCCAGGGTTCGAGTCCCTGTTCGGGCGGAAGTTTTTATTAAAATCTGTCATTGCACTCACATAATTTCTGTTCACCTAACTAAGATGTCGAGCCCGGGTAGCTCAGTTGGTAGAGCGTTAGGCTTTTAACCTCACGGTCCAGGGTTCGAGTCCCTGTTCGGGCGAATGTTTTTATAAAACTCTGTCAATGCACTCACATAAATTCTGTTCACCTAACTAAGATTTCGAGCCCGGGTAGCTCAGTTGGTAGAGCGTTAGGCTTTTAACCTAACGGTCCAGGGTTCGAGTCCCTATTCGGGCGAAAGTTTTTATTAAACTCTGTCATTGCACTCACATAATTTCTGTTCAACAAACTAAGATGTCGAGCCCGGGTAGCTCAGTTGGTAGAGCGTTAGGCTTTTAACCTAACGGTCCAGAGTTCGCGTCCCTGTTCGGGCGAAAGTTTTTATATACTCTTTCATTGCACTCACAAAATTTCTGTTCACCTAACTAAGATGTCGAGCCCGGGTAGCTCAGTTGGTAGAGCGTTAGGCTTTTAACCTAAAGGTCCAGGGTTCGAGTCCCTGTTCGGGCGAAAGTTTTTATTAAACTCTGTCATTGCACTCACATAATTTCTGTTCACCTAACTCAGATGTCGAGCCCGGGTAGCTCAGTTGCTAGAGCGTTAGGCTTTCAACCTAACGGTCCAGGGTTCGAGTCCCTGTTCGGGCGAATGTTTTTATAAAACACTGTCAATGCACTCACATAAATTATGTTCACCTAACTAAGATTTCGAGCCCGGGTAGCTCAGTTGGTAGAGCGTTAGGCTTTTAACCTAACGGTCCAGGGTTCGAGTCCATGTTCGGGCGAATGTTTTTATAAAACTCTGTCAATGCACTCACATAAATTCTGTTCACCTAACTAAGATTTCGAGCCCGGGTAGCTCAGTTGGTAGAGCGTTAGGCTTTTAACCTAACGGTCCAGGGTTCGAGTCCCTTTTCGGGCGAAAGTTTTTATTAGAATCTGTCATTGCACTCACATAATTTCTGTTCACCTAACTAAGATGTCGAGCCCGGGTAGCTCAGTTGATAGAGCGTTAGGCTTTTAACCTAACGGTCCAGGGTTCGAGTCCCTGTTCGGGCGAATGTTTTTATAAAACTCTGTCAATGCACTCACATAAATTCTGTTCACCTAACTAAGATGTCGAGCCCGGGTAGCTCAGTTGGTAGAGCGTTAGGCTTTTAACCTAACGGTCCAGGGTTCGAGTCCCTGTTCGGGCGAATGTTTTTATAAAACTCTGTCAATGCACTCACATAAATTCTGTTCACCTATCTAAGATGTCGAGCCCGGGTAGCTCAGTTGGTAGAGCGTTAGGCTTTTAACCTAACGGTCCAGGTTTCGAGTCCCTGTTCGGGCGAAAGTTTTTATTAAACTCTGTCATTGCACTCACATAATTTCTGTTCAACTAACTAAGATGTCGAGCCCGGGTAGCTCAGTTGGTAGAGCGTTAGGCTTTTAACCTAACGGTCCAGAGTTCGAGTCCCTGTTCGGGCGAAAGTTTTTATATACTCTGTCATTGCACTCACAAAATTTCTGTTCACCTAACTAATATGTCGAGCCCGGGTAGCTCAGTTGGTAGAGCGTTAGGCTTTTAACCTAACGGTCCAGGGTTCGCGTCCCTGTTCGGGCGAATGTTTTTATAAAACTTTGTCAATGCACTCACATAAATTCTGTTCACCTAACTAAGATGTCGAGCCCGGGTAGCTCAGTTGGTAGAGCGTTAGGCTTTTAACCTAACGGTCCAGGGTTCGAGTCCCTGTTCGGGCGAATGTTTTTATAAAACTCTGTCAATGCACTCACATAAATTCTGTTCACCTATCTAAGATGTCGTGCCCGGGTAGCTCAGTTGGTAGAGCGTTAGGCTTTTAACCTAACGGTCCAGGGTTCGAGTCCCTGTTCGGGCGAAAGTTTTTATTAAAATCTGTCATTGCACTCACATAAATTTTGTTCACCTAACTAAGATTTCGAGCCCGGGTAGCTCAGTTGGTAGAGCGTTAGGCTTTTAACCTAACGGTCCAGGGTTCGAGTCCCTGTTCGGGCGAATGTTTTTATATACTCTGTCATTGCACTCACAAAATTTCTGTTCACCTAACTAATATGTCGAGCCCGGGTAGCTCAGTTGGTAGAGCGTTAGGCTTTTAATCTAACGGTCCAGGGTTCGAGTCCCTGTTCGGGCGAATGTTTTTATATACTCTGTCATTGCACTCACAAAATTTCTGTTCACCTAACTAATATGTCGAGCCCGGGTAGCTCAGTTGGTAGAGCGGTAGGCTTTTAACCTAACGGTCCAGGGTTCGAGTCCCTGTTCGGGCGAATGTTTTTATAAAACTTTGTCAATGCACTCACATAAATTCTGTTCACCTATCTAAGATGTCGAGCCCGGGTAGCTCAGTTGGTAGAGCGTTAGGCTTTTAACCTAACGGTCCAGGGTTCGAGTCCCTGTTCGGGGGAAAGTTTTTATTAAACTCTGTCATTGCACTCACATAAATTATGTTCACCTATCTAAGATGTCGTGCGCGGGTAGCTCAGTTGGTAGAGCGTTAGGCTTTTAACCTAACGGTCCAGGGTTCGAGTCCCTGTTCGGGCGAAAGTTTTTATTAAAATCTGTCATTGCACTCACATAAATTTTGTTCACCTAACTAAGATTTCGAGCCCGGGTAGCTCAGTTGGTAGAGCGTTAGGCTCTTAACCTAACGGTCCAGGGTTCGAGTCCCTGTTCGGGCGAATGTTTTTATATACTCTGTCATTGCACTCACAAAATTTCTGTTCACCTAACTAATATGTCGAGCCCGGGTAGCTCAGTTGGTAGAGCGTTAGGCTTTTAATCTAACGGTCCAGGGTTCGAGTCCCTGTTCGGGCGAATGTTTTTATATACTCTGTCATTGCACTCACATAATTTCTGTTCACCTAACTAAGATGTCGAGCCCGGGTAGCTCAGTTGGTAGAGCGTTAGGCTTTTAACCTAACGGTCCAGGGTTCGAGTCCCTGTTCGGGCGAAAGTTTTTATTAAACTCTGTCATTGCACTCACATAATTTCTGTTCACCTAACAAAGATTTCGAGCCCTGGTAGCTCAGTTGTAAGAGCGTTAGGCTTTTAACCTATCGGTCCAGGGTTCGAGTCCCTGTTCGGGCGTATGTTTTTATAAAACTCTGTCAATGCACTCACATAAATTCTGTTCACCTATCTAAGATGTCGAGCCCGGGTAGCTCAGTTGGTAGAGCGTTAGGCTTTTAACCTAACGGTCCAGGGTTCGAGTCCCTGTTCGGGCGGAAGTTTTTATTAAAATCTGTCATTGCACTCACATAATTTCTGTTCACCTAACTAAGATGTCGAGCCCGGGTAGCTCAGTTGGTAGAGCGTTAGGCTTTTAACCTCACGGTCCAGGGTTCGAGTCCCTGTTCGGGCGAATGTTTTTATAAAACTCTGTCAATGCACTCACATAAATTCTGTTCACCTAACTAAGATTTCGAGCCCGGGTAGCTCAGTTGGTAGAGCGTTAGGCTTTTAACCTAACGGTCCAGGGTTCGAGTCCCTATTCGGGCGAAAGTTTTTATTAAACTCTGTCATTGCACTCACATAATTTCTGTTCAACAAACTAAGATGTCGAGCCCGGGTAGCTCAGTTGGTAGAGCGTTAGGCTTTTAACCTAACGGTCCAGAGTTCGCGTCCCTGTTCGGGCGAAAGTTTTTATATACTCTTTCATTGCACTCACAAAATTTCTGTTCACCTAACTAAGATGTCGAGCCCGGGTAGCTCAGTTGGTAGAGCGTTAGGCTTTTAACCTAAAGGTCCAGGGTTCGAGTCCCTGTTCGGGCGAAAGTTTTTATTAAACTCTGTCATTGCACTCACATAATTTCTGTTCACCTAACTCAGATGTCGAGCCCGGGTAGCTCAGTTGCTAGAGCGTTAGGCTTTCAACCTAACGGTCCAGGGTTCGAGTCCCTGTTCGGGCGAATGTTTTTATAAAACACTGTCAATGCACTCACATAAATTATGTTCACCTAACTAAGATTTCGAGCCCGGGTAGCTCAGTTGGTAGAGCGTTAGGCTTTTAACCTAACGGTCCAGGGTTCGAGTCCATGTTCGGGCGAATGTTTTTATAAAACTCTGTCAATGCACTCACATAAATTCTGTTCACCTAACTAAGATTTCGAGCCCGGGTAGCTCAGTTGGTAGAGCGTTAGGCTTTTAACCTAACGGTCCAGGGTTCGAGTCCCTTTTCGGGCGAAAGTTTTTATTAGAATCTGTCATTGCACTCACATAATTTCTGTTCACCTAACTAAGATGTCGAGCCCGGGTAGCTCAGTTGATAGAGCGTTAGGCTTTTAACCTAACGGTCCAGGGTTCGAGTCCCTGTTCGGGCGAATGTTTTTATAAAACTCTGTCAATGCACTCACATAAATTCTGTTCACCTAACTAAGATGTCGAGCCCGGGTAGCTCAGTTGGTAGAGCGTTAGGCTTTTAACCTAACGGTCCAGGGTTCGAGTCCCTGTTCGGGCGAATGTTTTTATAAAACTCTGTCAATGCACTCACATAAATTCTGTTCACCTATCTAAGATGTCGAGCCCGGGTAGCTCAGTTGGTAGAGCGTTAGGCTTTTAACCTAACGGTCCAGGTTTCGAGTCCCTGTTCGGGCGAAAGTTTTTATTAAACTCTGTCATTGCACTCACATAATTTCTGTTCAACTAACTAAGATGTCGAGCCCGGGTAGCTCAGTTGGTAGAGCGTTAGGCTTTTAACCTAACGGTCCAGAGTTCGAGTCCCTGTTCGGGCGAAAGTTTTTATATACTCTGTCATTGCACTCACAAAATTTCTGTTCACCTAACTAATATGTCGAGCCCGGGTAGCTCAGTTGGTAGAGCGTTAGGCTTTTAACCTAACGGTCCAGGGTTCGCGTCCCTGTTCGGGCGAATGTTTTTATAAAACTTTGTCAATGCACTCACATAAATTCTGTTCACCTAACTAAGATGTCGAGCCCGGGTAGCTCAGTTGGTAGAGCGTTAGGCTTTTAACCTAACGGTCCAGGGTTCGAGTCCCTGTTCGGGCGAATGTTTTTATAAAACTCTGTCAATGCACTCACATAAATTCTGTTCACCTATCTAAGATGTCGTGCCCGGGTAGCTCAGTTGGTAGAGCGTTAGGCTTTTAACCTAACGGTCCAGGGTTCGAGTCCCTGTTCGGGCGAAAGTTTTTATTAAAATCTGTCATTGCACTCACATAAATTTTGTTCACCTAACTAAGATTTCGAGCCCGGGTAGCTCAGTTGGTAGAGCGTTAGGCTTTTAACCTAACGGTCCAGGGTTCGAGTCCCTGTTCGGGCGAATGTTTTTATATACTCTGTCATTGCACTCACAAAATTTCTGTTCACCTAACTAATATGTCGAGCCCGGGTAGCTCAGTTGGTAGAGCGTTAGGCTTTTAATCTAACGGTCCAGGGTTCGAGTCCCTGTTCGGGCGAATGTTTTTATATACTCTGTCATTGCACTCACAAAATTTCTGTTCACCTAACTAATATGTCGAGCCCGGGTAGCTCAGTTGGTAGAGCGGTAGGCTTTTAACCTAACGGTCCAGGGTTCGAGTCCCTGTTCGGGCGAATGTTTTTATAAAACTTTGTCAATGCACTCACATAAATTCTGTTCACCTATCTAAGATGTCGAGCCCGGGTAGCTCAGTTGGTAGAGCGTTAGGCTTTTAACCTAACGGTCCAGGGTTCGAGTCCCTGTTCGGGGGAAAGTTTTTATTAAACTCTGTCATTGCACTCACATAAATTATGTTCACCTATCTAAGATGTCGTGCCCGGGTAGCTCAGTTGGTAGAGCGTTAGGCTTTTAACCTAACGGTCCAGGGTTCGAGTCCCTGTTCGGGCGAAAGTTTTTATTAAAATCTGTCATTGCACTCACATAAATTTTGTTCACCTAACTAAGATTTCGAGCCCGGGTAGCTCAGTTGGTAGAGCGTTAGGCTCTTAACCTAACGGTCCAGGGTTCGAGTCCCTGTTCGGGCGAATGTTTTTATATACTCTGTCATTGCACTCACAAAATTTCTGTTCACCTAACTAATATGTCGAGCCCGGGTAGCTCAGTTGGTAGAGCGTTAGGCTTTTAATCTAACGGTCCAGGGTTCGAGTCCCTGTTCGGGCGAATGTTTTTATATACTCTGTCATTGCACTCACATAATTTCTGTTCACCTAACTAAGATGTCGAGCCCGGGTAGCTCAGTTGGTAGAGCGTTAGGCTTTTAACCTAACGGTCCAGGGTTCGAGTCCCTGTTCGGGCGAAAGTTTTTATTAAACTCTGTCATTGCACTCACATAAATTCTGTTCACCTATCTAAGATGTCGTGCCCGGGTAGCTCAGTTGGTAGAGCGTTAGGCTTTTAACCTAACGGTCCAGGGTTCGAGTCCCTGTTCGGGCGAAAGTTTTTATTAAAATCTGTCATTGCACTCACATAAATTTTGTTCACCTAACTAAGATTTCGAGCCCGGGTAGCTCAGTTGGTAGAGCGTTAGGCTTTTAACCTAACGGTCCAGGGTTCGAGTCCCTGTTCGGGCGAATGTTTTTATATACTCTGTCATTGCACTCACAAAATTTCTGTTCACCTAACTAATATGTCGAGCCCGGGTAGCTCAGTTGGTAGAGCGTTAGGCTTTTAACCTAACGGTCCAGGGATCGAGTCCCTGTTCGGGCGAATGTTTTTATAAAACTTTGTCAATGCACTCACATAAATTCTGTTCACCTATCTAAGATGTCGAGCCCGGGTAGCTCAGTTGGTAGAGCGTTAGGCTTTTAACCTAACGGTCCAGGGTTCGAGTCCCTGTTCGGGCGAAAGTTTTTATTAAAATCTGTCATTGCACTCACATAATTTCTGTTCACCTAACTAAGATGTCGAGCCCGGGTAGCTCAGTCGGTAGAGCGTTAGGCTTTTAACCTAACGGTCCAGGGTTCGAGTCCCTGTTCGGGCGAATGTTTTTATAAAACTCTGTCAATGCACTCACATAAATTCTGTTCACCTAACTAAGATTTCGAGCCCGGGTAGCTCAGTTGGTAGAGCGTTAGGCTTTTAACCTAACGGTCCAGGGTTCGAGTCCCTGTTCGGGCGAATGTTTTTATAAAACTTTGTCAATGCACTCACATAAATTCTGTTCACCTAACTAAGATGTCGAGCCCGGGTAGCTCAGTTGGTAGAGCGTTAGGCTTTTAACCTAACGGTCCAGGGTTCGAGTCCCTGTTCGGGCGAATGTTTTTATAAAACTCTGTCAATGCACTCACAAAAATTCTGTTCACCTATCTAAGATGTCGAGCCCGGGTAGCTCAGTTGGTAGAGCGTTAGGCTTTTAACCTAACGGTCCAGGTTTCGAGTCCCTGTTCGGCCGAAAGTTTTTATTAAACTCTGTCATTGCACTCACATAATTTCTGTTCAACTAACTAAGATGTCGAACCCGGGTAGCTCAGTTGGTAGAGCGTTAGGCTTTTAACCTAACGGTCCAGGGTTCGAGTCCCTGTTCGGGCGAATGTTTTTATATACTCTGTCATTGCACTCACAAAATTTCTGTTCACCTAACTAATATGTCGAGCCCGGGTAGCTCAGTTGGTAGAGCGTTAGGCTTTTAACCTAACGGTCCAGGGTTCGAGTCCCTGTTCGGGCGAATGTTTATATAAAACTTTGTCAATGCACTCACATAAATTCTGTTCACCTATCTAAGATGTCGAGCCCGGGTAGCTCAGTTGGTAGAGCGTTAGGCTTTTAACCTAACGGTCCAGGGATCGAGTCCCTGTTCGGGCGAATGTTTTTATAAAACTTTGTCAATGCACTCACATAAATTCTGTTCACCTATCTAAGATGTCGAGCCCGGGTAGCTCAGTTGGTAGAGCGTTAGGCTTTTAACCTAACGGTCCAGGGTTCGAGTCCCTGTTCGGGCGAAAGTTTTTATTAAAATCTGTCATTGCACTCACATAATTTCTGTTCACCTAACTAAGATGTCGAGCCCGGGTAGCTCAGTCGGTAGAGCGTTAGGCTTTTAACCTAACGGTCCAGGGTTCGAGTCCCTGTTCGGGCGAATGTTTTTATAAAACTCTGTCAATGCACTCACATAAATTCTGTTCACCTAACTAAGATTTCGAGCCCGGGTAGCTCAGTTGGTAGAGCGTTAGGCTTTTAACCTAACGGTCCAGGGTTCGAGTCCCTGTTCGGGCGAATGTTTTTATAAAACTTTGTCAATGCACTCACATAAATTCTGTTCACCTAACTAAGATGTCGAGCCCGGGTAGCTCAGTTGGTAGAGCGTTAGGCTTTTAACCTAACGGTCCAGGGTTCGAGTCCCTGTTCGGGCGAATGTTTTTATAAAACTCTGTCAATGCACTCACAAAAATTCTGTTCACCTATCTAAGATGTCGAGCCCGGGTAGCTCAGTTGGTAGAGCGTTAGGCTTTTAACCTAACGGTCCAGGTTTCGAGTCCCTGTTCGGGCGAAAGTTTTTATTAAACTCTGTCATTGCACTCACATAATTTCTGTTCAACTAACTAAGATGTCGAACCCGGGTAGCTCAGTTGGTAGAGCGTTAGGCTTTTAACCTAACGGTCCAGGGTTCGAGTCCCTGTTCGGGCGAATGTTTTTATATACTCTGTCATTGCACTCACAAAATTTCTGTTCACCTAACTAATATGTCGAGCCCGGGTAGCTCAGTTGGTAGAGCGTTAGGCTTTTAACCTAACGGTCCAGGGTTCGAGTCCCTGTTCGGGCGAATGTTTATATAAAACTTTGTCAATGCACTCACATAAATTCTGTTCACCTATCTAAGATGTCGAGCCCGGGTAGCTCAGTTGGTAGAGCGTTAGGCTTTTAACCTAACGGTCCAGGGTTCGAGTCCCTGTTCGGGGGAAAGTTTTTATTAAACTCTGTCATTGCACTCACATAATTTCTGTTCACCTAACTAAGATGTCGAGCCCGGGTAGCTCAGTTGGTAGAGCGTTAGGCTTTTAACCTAACGGTCCAGGGTTCGAGTCCCTGTTCGGGCGAAAGTTTTTATTAAACTCTGTCATTGCACTCACATAATTTCTGTTCACCTAACTAAGATTTCGAGCCCGGGTGGCTCAGTTGGTAGAGCGTTAGGCTTTTAACCTATCGGTCCAGGGTTCGAGTCCCTGTTCGGGCGTATGTTTTTATAAAACTCTGTCAATGCACTCACATAAATTCTGTTCACCTATCTAAGATGTCGAGCCCGGGTAGCTCAGTTGGTAGAGCGTTAGGCTTTTAACCTAACGGTCCAGGGTTCGAGTCCCTGTTCGGGCGAAAGTTTTTATTAAAATCTGTCATTGCACTCACATAATTTCTGTTCACCTAACTAAGATGTCGAGCCCGGGTAGCTCAGTCGGTAGAGCGTTAGGCTTTTAACCTAACGGTCCAGGGTTCGAGTCCCTGTTCGGGCGAATGTTTTTATAAAACTCTGTCAATGCACTCACATAAATTCTGTTCACCTAACTAAGATTTCGAGCCCGGGTAGCTCAGTTGGTAGAGCGTTAGGCTTTTAACCTAACGGTCCAGGGTTCGAGTCCCTGTTCGGGCGGATGTTTTTATAAAACTTTGTCAATGCACTCACATAAATTCTGTTCACCTAACTAAGATGTCGAGCCCGGGTAGCTCAGTTGGTAGAGCGTTAGGCTTTTAACCTAACGGTCCAGGGTTCGAGTCCCTGTTCGGGCGAATGTTTTTATAAAACTCTGTCAATACACTCACATAAATTATGTTCACCTATCTAAGATGTCGAGCCCGGGTAGCTCAGTTGGTAGAGCGTTAGGCTTTTAACCTAACGGTCCAGGTTTCGAGTCCCTGTTCGGGCGAAAGTTTTTATTAAACTCTGTCATTGCACTCACATAATTTCTGTTCAACTAACTAAGATGTCGAGCCCGGGTAGTTCAGTTGGTAGCGCGTTAGGCTTTTAACCTAACGGTCCAGAGTTCGAGTCCCTGTTCGGGCGAAAGTTTTTATATACTCTGTCATTGCACTCACAAAATTTCTGTTCACCTAACTAATATGTCGAGCCCGGGTAGCTCAGTCGGTAGAGCGTTAGGCTTTTAACCTAACGGTCCAGGGTTCGAGTCCCTGTTCGGGCGAATGTTTTTATATACTCTGTCATTGCACTCACAAAATTTCTGTTCACCTAACTAATATGTCGAGCCCGGGTAGCTCAGTTGGTAGAGCGTTAGGCTTTTAACCTAACGGTCCAGGGTTCGAGTCCCTGTTCGGGCGAATGTTTATATAAAACTTTGTCAATGCACTCACATAAATTCTGTTCACCTATCTAAGATGTCGAGCCCGGGTAGCTCAGTTGGTAGAGCGTTAGGCTTTTAACCTAACGGTCCAGGGATCGAGTCCCTGTTCGGGCGAATGTTTTTATAAAACTTTGTCAATGCACTCACATAAATTCTGTTCACCTATCTAAGATGTCGAGCCCGGGTAGCTCAGTTGGTAGAGCGTTAGGCTTTTAACCTAACGGTCCAGGGTTCGAGTCCCTGTTCGGGCGAAAGTTTTTATTAAAATCTGTCATTGCACTCACATAATTTCTGTTCACCTAACTAAGATGTCGAGCCCGGGTAGCTCAGTCGGTAGAGCGTTAGGCTTTTAACCTAACGGTCCAGGGTTCGAGTCCCTGTTCGGGCGAATGTTTTTATAAAACTCTGTCAATGCACTCACATAAATTCTGTTCACCTAACTAAGATTTCGAGCCCGGGTAGCTCAGTTGGTAGAGCGTTAGGCTTTTAACCTAACGGTCCAGGGTTCGAGTCCCTGTTCGGGCGAATGTTTTTATAAAACTTTGTCAATGCACTCACATAAATTCTGTTCACCTAACTAAGATGTCGAGCCCGGGTAGCTCAGTTGGTAGAGCGTTAGGCTTTTAACCTAACGGTCCAGGGTTCGAGTCCCTGTTCGGGCGAATGTTTTTATAAAACTCTGTCAATGCACTCACAAAAATTCTGTTCACCTATCTAAGATGTCGAGCCCGGGTAGCTCAGTTGGTAGAGCGTTAGGCTTTTAACCTAACGGTCCAGGTTTCGAGTCCCTGTTCGGGCGAAAGTTTTTATTAAACTCTGTCATTGCACTCACATAATTTCTGTTCAACTAACTAAGATGTCGAACCCGGGTAGCTCAGTTGGTAGAGCGTTAGGCTTTTAACCTAACGGTCCAGGGTTCGAGTCCCTGTTCGGGCGAATGTTTTTATATACTCTGTCATTGCACTCACAAAATTTCTGTTCACCTAACTAATATGTCGAGCCCGGGTAGCTCAGTTGGTAGAGCGTTAGGCTTTTAACCTAACGGTCCAGGGTTCGAGTCCCTGTTCGGGCGAATGTTTATATAAAACTTTGTCAATGCACTCACATAAATTCTGTTCACCTATCTAAGATGTCGAGCCCGGGTAGCTCAGTTGGTAGAGCGTTAGGCTTTTAACCTAACGGTCCAGGGTTCGAGTCCCTGTTCGGGGGAAAGTTTTTATTAAACTCTGTCATTGCACTCACATAATTTCTGTTCACCTAACTAAGATGTCGAGCCCGGGTAGCTCAGTTGGTAGAGCGTTAGGCTTTTAACCTAACGGTCCAGGGTTCGAGTCCCTGTTCGGGCGAAAGTTTTTATTAAACTCTGTCATTGCACTCACATAATTTCTGTTCACCTAACTAAGATTTCGAGCCCGGGTGGCTCAGTTGGTAGAGCGTTAGGCTTTTAACCTATCGGTCCAGGGTTCGAGTCCCTGTTCGGGCGTATGTTTTTATAAAACTCTGTCAATGCACTCACATAAATTCTGTTCACCTATCTAAGATGTCGAGCCCGGGTAGCTCAGTTGGTAGAGCGTTAGGCTTTTAACCTAACGGTCCAGGGTTCGAGTCCCTGTTCGGGCGAAAGTTTTTATTAAAATCTGTCATTGCACTCACATAATTTCTGTTCACCTAACTAAGATGTCGAGCCCGGGTAGCTCAGTCGGTAGAGCGTTAGGCTTTTAACCTAACGGTCCAGGGTTCGAGTCCCTGTTCGGGCGAATGTTTTTATAAAACTCTGTCAATGCACTCACATAAATTCTGTTCACCTAACTAAGATTTCGAGCCCGGGTAGCTCAGTTGGTAGAGCGTTAGGCTTTTAACCTAACGGTCCAGGGTTCGAGTCCCTGTTCGGGCGGATGTTTTTATAAAACTTTGTCAATGCACTCACATAAATTCTGTTCACCTAACTAAGATGTCGAGCCCGGGTAGCTCAGTTGGTAGAGCGTTAGGCTTTTAACCTAACGGTCCAGGGTTCGAGTCCCTGTTCGGGCGAATGTTTTTATAAAACTCTGTCAATACACTCACATAAATTATGTTCACCTATCTAAGATGTCGAGCCCGGGTAGCTCAGTTGGTAGAGCGTTAGGCTTTTAACCTAACGGTCCAGGTTTCGAGTCCCTGTTCGGGCGAAAGTTTTTATTAAACTCTGTCATTGCACTCACATAATTTCTGTTCAACTAACTAAGATGTCGAGCCCGGGTAGTTCAGTTGGTAGCGCGTTAGGCTTTTAACCTAACGGTCCAGAGTTCGAGTCCCTGTTCGGGCGAAAGTTTTTATATACTCTGTCATTGCACTCACAAAATTTCTGTTCACCTAACTAATATGTCGAGCCCGGGTAGCTCAGTCGGTAGAGCGTTAGGCTTTTAACCTAACGGTCCAGGGTTCGAGTCCCTGTTCGGGCGAAAGTTTTTATTAAACTCTGTCATTGCACTCACATAATTTCTGTTCACCTAACTCAGATGTCGAGCCCGGGTAGCTCAGTTGCTAGAGCGTTAGGCTTTTAACCTAACGGTCCAGGGTTCGAGTCCCTGTTCGGGCGAATGTTTTTATAAAACACTGTCAATGCACTCACATAAATTATGTTCACCTAACTAAGATTTCGAGCCCGGGTAGCTCAGTTGGTAGAGCGTTAGGCTTTTAACCTAACGGTCCAGGGTTCGAGTCCATGTTCGCGCGAATGTTTTTATAAAACTCTGTCAATGCACTCACATAAATTATGTTCACCTAACTAAGATTTCGAGCCCGGGTAGCTCAGTTGGTAGAGCGTTAGGCTTTTAACCTAACGGTCCAGGGTTCGAGTCCATGTTCGGGCGAATGTTTTTATAAAACTCTGTCAATGCACTCACATAAATTCTGTTCACCTATCTAAGATGTCGAGCCCGGGTAGCTCAGTTGGTAGAGCGTTAGGGTTTTAACCTAACGGTCCAGGGTTCGAGTCCCTGTTCGGGCGAATGTTTTTATAAAACTCTGTCAATGCACTCACATAAATTCTGTTCACCTAACTAAGATTTCGAGCCCGGGTAGCTCAGTTGGTAGAGCGTTAGGCTTTTAACCTAACGGTCCAGGGTTCGAGTCCCTGTTCGGGCGAAAGTTTTTATTAAACTCTGTCATTGCACTCACATAATTTCTGTTCAACTAACTAAGTTTTCGAGCCCGGGTAGCTCAGTTGGTAGAGCGTTAGGCTTTTAACCTAACGGTCCAGGGTTCGAGTCCCTGTTCGGGCGAATGTTTTTATAAAACTCTGTCAATGCACTCACATAAATTCTGTTCACCTATCTAAGATGTCGAGCCCGGGTAGCTCAGTTGGTAGAGCGTTAGGCTTTTAACCTAACGGTCCAGGGTTCGAGTCCCTGTTCGGGCGAATGTTTATATAAAACTTTGTCAATGCACTCACATAAATTCTGTTCACCTATCTAAGATGTCGAGCCCGGGTAGCTCAGTTGGTAGAGCGTTAGGCTTTTAACCTAACGGTCCAGGGTTCGAGTCCCTGTTCGGGGGAAAGTTTTTATTAAACTCTGTCATTGCACTCACATAATTTCTGTTCACCTAACTAAGATGTCGAGCCCGGGTAGCTCAGTTGGTAGAGCGTTAGGCTTTTAACCTAACGGTCCAGGGTTCGAGTCCCTGTTCGGGCGAAAGTTTTTATAAAACTCTGTCATTGCACTCACATAATTTCTGTTCACCTATCTAAGATGTCGAGCCCGGGTAGCTCAGTTGGTAGAGCGTTAGGCTTTTAACCTAACGGTCCAGGGTTCGAGTCCCTGTTCGGGCGAAAGTTTTTATTAAAATCTGTCATTGCACTCACATAATTTCTGTTCACCTAACTAAGATGTCGAGCCCGGGTAGCTCAGTCGGTAGAGCGTTAGGCTTTTAACCTAACGGTCCAGGGTTCGAGTCCCTGTTCGGGCGAATGTTTTTATAAAACTCTGTCAATGCACTCACATAAATTCTGTTCACCTAACTAAGATGTCGAGCCCGGGTAGCTCAGTTGGTAGAGCGTTAGGCTTTTAACCTAACGGTCCAGGGTTCGAGTCCCTGTTCGGGCGAATGTTTTTAAAACTCTGTCAATGCACTCACATAAATTCTGTTCACCTATCTAAGATGTCGAGCCCGGGTAGCTCAGTTGGTAGAGCGTTAGGCTTTTAACCTAACGGTCCAGGTTTCGAGTCCCTGTTCGGGCGAAAGTTTTTATTAAACTCTGTCATTGCACTCACATAATTTCTGTTCAACTAACTAAGATGTCGAGCCCGGGTAGCTCAGTTGGTAGAGCGTTAGGCTTTTAACCTAACGGTCCAGGGTTCGAGTCCCTGTTCGGGCGAATGTTTTTATATACTCTGTCATTGCACTCACAAAATTTCTGTTCACCTAACTAATATGTCGAGCCCGGGTAGCTCAGTTGGTAGAGCGTTAGGCTTTTAACCTAACGGTCCAGGGTTCGAGTCCCTGTTCGGGCGAATGTTTATATAAAACTTTGTCAATGCACTCACATAAATTCTGTTCACCTATCTAAGATGTCGAGCCCGGGTAGCTCAGTTGGTAGAGCGTTAGGCTTTTAACCTAACGGTCCAGGGTTCGAGTCCCTGTTCGGGGGAAAGTTTTTATTAAACTCTGTCATTGCACTCACATAATTTCTGTTCACCTAACTAAGATGTCGAGCCCGGGTACCTCAGTTGGTAGAGCGTTAGGTTTTTAACCTAACGGTCCAGGGTTCGAGTCCCTGTTCGGGCGAAAGTTTTTATAAAACTCTGTCATTGCACTCACATAATTTCTGTTCACCTATCTAAGATGTCGAGCCCGGGTAGCTCAGTTGGTAGAGCGTTAGGCTTTTAACCTAACGGTCCAGGGTTCGAGTCCCTGTTCGGGCGAAAGTTTTTATTAAAATCTGTCATTGCACTCACATAATTTCTGTTCACCTAACTAAGATGTCGAGCCCGGGTAGCTCAGTCGGTAGAGCGTTAGGCTTTTAACCTAACGGTCCAGGGTTCGAGTCCCTGTTCGGGCGAATGTTTTTATAAAACTCTGTCAATGCACTCACATAAATTCTGTTCACCTAACTAAGATGTCGAGCCCGGGTAGCTCAGTTGGTAGAGCGTTAGGCTTTTAACCTAACGGTCCAGGGTTCGAGTCCCTGTTCGGGCGAATGTTTTTATAAAACTCTGTCAATGCACTCACATAAATTCTGTTCACCTATCTAAGATGTCGAGCCCGGGTAGCTCAGTTGGTAGAGCGTTAGGCTTTTAACCTAACGGTCCAGGTTTCGAGTCCCTGTTCGGGCGAAAGTTTTTATTAAACTCTGTCATTGCACTCACATAATTTCTGTTCAACTAACTAAGATGTCGAGCCCGGGTAGCTCAGTTGGTAGAGCGTTAGGCTTTTAACCTAACGGTCCAGGGTTCGAGTCCCTGTTCGGGCGAATGTTTTTATATACTCTGTCATTGCACTCACAAAATTTCTGTTCACCTAACTAATATGTCGAGCCCGGGTAGCTCAGTTGGTAGAGCGTTATGCTTTTAACCTAACGGTCCAGGGTTCGAGTCCCTGTTCGGGCGAATGTTTATATAAAACTTTGTCAATGCACTCACATAAATTCTGTTCACCTATCTAAGATGTCGAGCCCGGGTAGCTCAGTTGGTAGAGCGTTAGGCTTTTAACCTAACGGTCCAGGGTTCGAGTCCCTGTTCGGGCGAAAGTTTTTATTAAACTCTGTCATTGCACTCACGTAATTTCTGTTCACCTAACTAAGATTTCGAGCCCGGGTGGCTCAGTTGGTAGAGCGTTAGGCTTTTAACCTATCGGTCCAGGGTTCGAGTCCCTGTTCGGGCGTATGTTTTTATAAAACTCTGTCAATGCACTCACATAAATTCTGTTCACCTATCTAAGATGTCGAGCCCGGGTAGCTCAGTTGGTAGAGCGTTAGGCTTTTAACCTAACGGTCCAGGGTTCGAGTCCCTGTTCGGGCGAAAGTTTTTATTAAAATCTGTCATTGCACTCACATAATTTCTGTTCACCTAACTAAGATGTCGAGCCCGGGTAGCTCAGTCGGTAGAGCGTTAGGCTTTTGACCTAACGGTCCAGGGTTCGAGTCCCTGTTCGGGCGAAAGTTTTTATTAAACTCTGTCATTGCACTCACATAATTTCTGTTCACCTAACTCAGATGTCGAGCCCGGGTAGCTCAGTTGCTAGAGCGTTAGGCTTTTAACCTAACGGTCCAGGGTTCGAGTCCCTGTTCGGGCGAATGTTTTTATAAAACACTGTCAATGCACTCACATAAATTATGTTCACCTAACTAAGATTTCGAGCCCGGGTAGCTCAGTTGGTAGAGCGTTAGGCTTTTAACCTAACGGTCCAGGGTTCGAGTCCATGTTCGCGCGAATGTTTTTATAAAACTCTGTCAATGCACTCACATAAATTATGTTCACCTAACTAAGATTTCGAGCCCGGGTAGCTCAGTTGGTAGAGCGTTAGGCTTTTAACCTAACGGTCCAGGGTTCGAGTCCATGTTCGGGCGAATGTTTTTATAAAACTCTGTCAATGCACTCACATAAATTCTGTCACCTATCTAAGATGTCGAGCCCGGGTAGCTCAGTTGGTAGAGCGTTAGGCTTTTAACCTAACGGTCCAGGGTTCGAGTCCCTGTTCGGGCGAATGTTTTTATAAAACTCTGTCAATGCACTCACATAAATTCTGTTCACCTAACTAAGATTTCGAGCCCGGGTAGCTCAGTTGGTAGAGCGTTAGGCTTTTAACCTAACGGTCCAGGGTTCGAGTCCCTGTTCGGGCGAAAGTTTTTATTAAACTCTGTCATTGCACTCACATAATTTCTGTTCAACTAACTAAGTTTTCGAGCCCGGGTAGCTCAGTTGGTAGAGCGTTAGGCTTTTAACCTAACGGTCCAGGGTTCGAGTCCCTGTTCGGGCGAATGTTTTTATAAAACTCTGTCAATGCACTCACATAAATTCTGTTCACCTATCTAAGATGTCGAGCCCGGGTAGCTCAGTTGGTAGAGCGTTAGGCTTTTAACCTAACGGTCCAGGGTTCGAGTCCCTGTTCGGGCGAATGTTTATATAAAACTTTGTCAATGCACTCACATAAATTCTGTTCACCTATCTAAGATGTCGAGCCCGGGTAGCTCAGTTGGTAGAGCGTTAGGCTTTTAACCTAACGGTCCAGGGTTCGAGTCCCTGTTCGGGGGAAAGTTTTTATTAAACTCTGTCATTGCACTCACATAATTTCTGTTCACCTAACTAAGATGTCGAGCCCGGGTAGCTCAGTTGGTAGAGCGTTAGGCTTTTAACCTAACGGTCCAGGGTTCGAGTCCCTGTTCGGGCGAAAGTTTTTATAAAACTCTGTCATTGCACTCACATAATTTCTGTTCACCTATCTAAGATGTCGAGCCCGGGTAGCTCAGTTGGTAGAGCGTTAGGCTTTTAACCTAACGGTCCAGGGTTCGAGTCCCTGTTCGGGCGAAAGTTTTTATTAAAATCTGTCATTGCACTCACATAATTTCTGTTCACCTAACTAAGATGTCGAGCCCGGGTAGCTCAGTCGGTAGAGCGTTAGGCTTTTAACCTAACGGTCCAGGGTTCGAGTCCCTGTTCGGGCGAATGTTTTTATAAAACTCTGTCAATGCACTCACATAAATTCTGTTCACCTAACTAAGATGTCGAGCCCGGGTAGCTCAGTTGGTAGAGCGTTAGGCTTTTAACCTAACGGTCCAGGGTTCGAGTCCCTGTTCGGGCGAATGTTTTTAAAACTCTGTCAATGCACTCACATAAATTCTGTTCACCTATCTAAGATGTCGAGCCCGGGTAGCTCAGTTGGTAGAGCGTTAGGCTTTTAACCTAACGGTCCAGGTTTCGAGTCCCTGTTCGGGCGAAAGTTTTTATTAAACTCTGTCATTGCACTCACATAATTTCTGTTCAACTAACTAAGATGTCGAGCCCGGGTAGCTCAGTTGGTAGAGCGTTAGGCTTTTAACCTAACGGTCCAGGGTTCGAGTCCCTGTTCGGGCGAATGTTTTTATATACTCTGTCATTGCACTCACAAAATTTCTGTTCACCTAACTAATATGTCGAGCCCGGGTAGCTCAGTTGGTAGAGCGTTAGGCTTTTAACCTAACGGTCCAGGGTTCGAGTCCCTGTTCGGGCGAATGTTTATATAAAACTTTGTCAATGCACTCACATAAATTCTGTTCACCTATCTAAGATGTCGAGCCCGGGTAGCTCAGTTGGTAGAGCGTTAGGCTTTTAACCTAACGGTCCAGGGTTCGAGTCCCTGTTCGGGGGAAAGTTTTTATTAAACTCTGTCATTGCACTCACATAATTTCTGTTCACCTAACTAAGATGTCGAGCCCGGGTACCTCAGTTGGTAGAGCGTTAGGCTTTTAACCTAACGGTCCAGGGTTCGAGTCCCTGTTCGGGCGAAAGTTTTTATAAAACTCTGTCATTGCACTCACATAATTTCTGTTCACCTATCTAAGATGTCGAGCCCGGGTAGCTCAGTTGGTAGAGCGTTAGGCTTTTAACCTAACGGTCCAGGGTTCGAGTCCCTGTTCGGGCGAAAGTTTTTATTAAAATCTGTCATTGCACTCACATAATTTCTGTTCACCTAACTAAGATGTCGAGCCCGGGTAGCTCAGTCGGTAGAGCGTTAGGCTTTTAACCTAACGGTCCAGGGTTCGAGTCCCTGTTCGGGCGAATGTTTTTATAAAACTCTGTCAATGCACTCACATAAATTCTGTTCACCTAACTAAGATGTCGAGCCCGGGTAGCTCAGTTGGTAGAGCGTTAGGCTTTTAACCTAACGGTCCAGGGTTCGAGTCCCTGTTCGGGCGAATGTTTTTATAAAACTCTGTCAATGCACTCACATAAATTCTGTTCACCTATCTAAGATGTCGAGCCCGGGTAGCTCAGTTGGTAGAGCGTTAGGCTTTTAACCTAACGGTCCAGGTTTCGAGTCCCTGTTCGGGCGAAAGTTTTTATTAAACTCTGTCATTGCACTCACATAATTTCTGTTCAACTAACTAAGATGTCGAGCCCGGGTAGCTCAGTTGGTAGAGCGTTAGGCTTTTAACCTAACGGTCCAGGGTTCGAGTCCCTGTTCGGGCGAATGTTTTTATATACTCTGTCATTGCACTCACAAAATTTCTGTTCACCTAACTAATATGTCGAGCCCGGGTAGCTCAGTTGGTAGAGCGTTATGCTTTTAACCTAACGGTCCAGGGTTCGAGTCCCTGTTCGGGCGAATGTTTATATAAAACTTTGTCAATGCACTCACATAAATTCTGTTCACCTATCTAAGATGTCGAGCCCGGGTAGCTCAGTTGGTAGAGCGTTAGGCTTTTAACCTAACGGTCCAGGGTTCGAGTCCCTGTTCGGGCGAAAGTTTTTATTAAACTCTGTCATTGCACTCACGTAATTTCTGTTCACCTAACTAAGATTTCGAGCCCGGGTGGCTCAGTTGGTAGAGCGTTAGGCTTTTAACCTATCGGTCCAGGGTTCGAGTCCCTGTTCGGGCGTATGTTTTTATAAAACTCTGTCAATGCACTCACATAAATTCTGTTCACCTATCTAAGATGTCGAGCCCGGGTAGCTCAGTTGGTAGAGCGTTAGGCTTTTAACCTAACGGTCCAGGGTTCGAGTCCCTGTTCGGGCGAAAGTTTTTATTAAAATCTGTCATTGCACTCACATAATTTCTGTTCACCTAACTAAGATGTCGAGCCCGGGTAGCTCAGTCGGTAGAGCGTTAGGCTTTTAACCTAACGGTCCAGGGTTCGAGTCCCTGTTCGGGCGAATGTTTTTATAAAACTCTGTCAATGCACTCACATAAATTCTGTTCACCTAACTAAGATTTCGAGCCCGGGTAGCTCAGTCGGTAGAGCGTTAGGCTTTTAACCTAACGGTCCAGGGTTCGAGTCCCTGTTCGGGCGAATGTTTTTATAAAACTCTGTCAATGCACTCACATAAATTCTGTTCACCTAACTAAGATTTCGAGCCCGGGTAGCTCAGTTGGTAGAGCGTTAGGCTTTTAACCTAACGGTCCAGGGTTCGAGTCCCTGTTCGGGCGAATGTTTTTATAAAACTTTGTCAATGCACTCACATAAATTCTGTTCACCTAACTAAGATGTCGAGCCCGGGTAGCTCAGTTGGTAGAGCGTTAGGCTTTTAACCTAACGGTCCAGGGTTCGAGTCCCTGTTCGGGCGAATGTTTTTATAAAACTCTGTCAATGCACTCACATAAATTATGTTCACCTATCTAAGATGTCGAGCCCGGGTAGCTCAGTTGGTAGAGCGTTAGGCTTTTAACCTAACGGTCCAGGTTTCGAGTCCCTGTTCGGGCGAAAGTTTTTATTAAACTCTGTCATTGCACTCACATAATTTCTGTTCAACTAACTAAGATGTCGAGCCCGGGTAGCTCAGTTGGTAGAGCGTTAGGCTTTTAACCTAACGGTCCAGAGTTCGAGTCCCTGTTCGGGCGAAAGTTTTTATAAAACTCTGTCATTGCACTCACATAATTTCTGTTCACCTATCTAAGATGTCGAGCCCGGGTAGCTCAGTTGGTAGAGCGTTAGGCTTTTAACCTAACGGTCCAGGGTTCGAGTCCCTGTTCGGGCGAAAGTTTTTATTAAAATCTGTCATTGCACTCACATAATTTCTGTTCACCTAACTAAGATGTCGAGCCCGGGTAGCTCAGTCGGTAGAGCGTTAGGCTTTTAACCTAACGGTCCAGGGTTCGAGTCCCTGTTCGGGCGAATGTTTTTATAAAACTCTGTCAATGCACTCACATAAATTCTGTTCACCTAACTAAGATGTCGAGCCCGGGTAGCTCATATGGTAGAGCGTTAGGCTTTTAACCTAACGGTCCAGGGTTCGAGTCCCTGTTCGGGCGAATGTTTTTATAAAACTCTGTCAATGCACTCACATAAATTCTGTTCACCTATCTAAGATGTCGAGCCCGGGTAGCTCAGTTGGTAGAGCGTTAGGCTTTTAACCTAACGGTCCAGGTTTCGAGTCCCTGTTCGGGCGAAAGTTTTTATTAAACTCTGTCATTGCACTCACATAATTTCTGTTCAACTAACTAAGATGTCGAGCCCGGGTAGCTCAGTTGGTAGAGCGTTAGGCTTTTAACCTAACGGTCCAGGGTTCGAGTCCCTGTTCGGGCGAATGTTTTTATATACTCTGTCATTGCACTCACAAAATTTCTGTTCACCTAACTAATATGTCGAGCCCGGGTAGCTCAGTTGGTAGAGCGTTAGGCTTTTAACCTAACGGTCCAGGGTTCGAGTCCCTGTTCGGGCGAATGTTTATATAAAACTTTGTCAATGCACTCACATAAATTCTGTTCACCTATCTAAGATGTCGAGCCCGGGTAGCTCAGTTGGTAGAGCGTTAGGCTTTTAACCTAACGGTCCAGGGTTCGAGTCCCTGTTCGGGGGAAAGTTTTTATTAAACTCTGTCATTGCACTCACATAATTTCTGTTCACCTAACTAAGATGTCGAGCCCGGGTAGCTCAGTTGGTAGAGCGTTAGGCTTTTAACCTAACGGTCCAGGGTTCGAGTCCCTGTTCGGGCGAAAGTTTTTATAAAACTCTGTCATTGCACTCACATAATTTCTGTTCACCTATTTAAGATGTCGAGCCCGGGTAGCTCAGTTGGTAGAGCGTTAGGCTTTTAACCTAACGGTCCAGGTTTCGAGTCCCTGTTCGGGCGAAAGTTTTTATTAAAATCTGTCATTGCACTCACATAATTTCTGTTCACCTAACTAAGATGTCGAGCCCGGGTAGCTCAGTCGGTAGAGCGTTAGGCTTTTAACCTAACGGTCCAGGGTTCGAGTCCCTGTTCGGGCGAATGTTTTTATAAAACTCTGTCAATGCACTCACATAAATTCTGTTCACCTAACTAAGATGTCGAGCCCGGGTAGCTCAGTTGGTAGAGCGTTAGGCTTTTAACCTAACGGTCCAGGGTTCGAGTCCCTGTTCGGGCGAATGTTTTTATAAAACTCTGTCAATGCACTCACATAAATTCTGTTCACCTATCTAAGATGTCGAGCCCGGGTAGCTCAGTTGGTAGAGCGTTAGGCTTTTAACCTAACGGTCCAGGTTTCGAGTCCCTGTTCGGGCGAAAGTTTTTATTAAACTCTGTCATTGCACTCACATAATTTCTGTTCAACTAACTAAGATGTCGAGCCCGGGTAGCTCAGTTGGTAGAGCGATAGGCTTTTAACCTAACGGTCCAGGGTTCGAGTCCCTGTTCGGGCGAATGTTTTTATATACTCTGTCATTGCACTCACAAAATTTCTGTTCACCTAACTAATATGTCGAGCCCGGGTAGCTCAGTTGGTAGAGCGTTAGGCTTTTAACCTAACGGTCCAGGGTTCGAGTCCCTGTTCGGGCGAATGTTTATATAAAACTTTGTCAATGCACTCACATAAATTCTGTTCACCTATCTAAGATGTCGAGCCCGGGTAGCTCAGTTGGTAGAGCGTTAGGCTTTTAACCTAACGGTCCAGGGTTCGAGTCCCTGTTCGGGCGAAAGTTTTTATTAAACTCTGTTATTGCACTCACGTAATTTCTGTTCACCTAACTAAGATTTCGAGCCCGGGTGGCTCAGTTGGTAGAGCGTTAGGCTTTTAACCTATCGGTCCAGGGTTCGAGTCCCTGTTCGGGCGTATGTTTTTATAAAACTCTGTCAATGCACTCACATAAATTCTGTTCACCTATCTAAGATGTCGAGCCCGGGTAGCTCAGTTGGTAGAGCGTTAGGCTTTTAACCTAACGGTCCAGGGTTCGAGTCCCTGTTCGGGCGAAAGTTTTTATTAAAATCTGTCATTGCACTCACATAATTTCTGTTCACCTAACTAAGATGTCGAGCCCGGGTAGCTCAGTCGGTAGAGCGTTAGGCTTTTAACCTAACGGTCCAGGGTTCGAGTCCCTGTTCGGGCGAATGTTTTTATAAAACTCTGTCAATGCACTCACATAAATTCTGTTCACCTAACTAAGATTTCGAGCCCGGGTAGCTCAGTTGGTAGAGCGTTAGGCTTTTAACCTAACGGTCCAGGGTTCGAGTCCCTGTTCGGGCGAATGTTTTTATAAAACTTTGTCAATGCACTCACATAAATTCTGTTCACCTAACTAAGATGTCGAGCCCGGGTAGCTCAGTTGGTAGAGCGTTAGGCTTTTAACCTAACGGTCCAGGGTTCGAGTCCCTGTTCGGGCGAATGTTTTTATAAAATTCTGTCAATGCACTCACATAAATTATGTTCACCTATCTAAGATGTCGAGCCCGGGTAGCTCAGTTGGTAGAGCGTTAGGCTTTTAACCTAACGGTCCAGGTTTCGAGTCCCTGTTCGGGCGAAAGTTTTTATTAAACTCTGTCATTGCACTCACATAATTTCTGTTCAACTAACTAAGATGTCGAGCCCGGGTAGCTCAGTTGGTAGAGCGTTAGGCTTTTAACCTAACGGTCCAGAGTTCGAGTCCCTGTTCGGGCGAAAGTTTTTATATACTCTGTCATTGCACTCACAAAATTTCTGTTCACCTAACTAATATGTCGAGCCCGGGTAGCTCAGTTGGTAGAGCGTTAGGCTTTTAACCTAACGGTCCAGGGTTCGAGTCCCTGTTCGGGCGAAAGTTTTTATTAAACTCTGTCATTGCACTCACATAATTTCTGTTCAACAAACTAAGATGTCGAGCCCGGGTAGCTCAGTTGGTAGAGCGTTAGGCTTTTAACCTAACGGTCCAGAGTTCGAGTCCCTGTTCGGGCGAAAGTTTTTATATACTCTTTCATTGCACTCACAAAATTTCTGTTCACCTAACTAAGATGTCGAGCCCGGGTAGCTCAGTTGGTAGAGCGTTAGGCTTTTAACCTAACGGTCCAGGGTTCGAGTCCCTGTTCGGGCGAAAGTTTTTATTAAACTCTGTCATTGCACTCACATAATTTCTGTTCACCTAACTCAGATGTCGAGCCCGGGTAGCTCAGTTGCTAGAGCGTTAGGCTTTTAACCTAACGGTCCAGGGTTCGAGTCCCTGTTCGGGCGAATGTTTTTATAAAACACTGTCAATGCACTCACATAAATTATGTTCACCTAACTAAGATTTCGAGCCCGGGTAGCTCAGTTGGTAGAGCGTTAGGCTTTTAACCTAACGGTCCAGGGTTCGAGTCCATGTTCGCGCGAATGTTTTTATAAAACTCTGTCAATGCACTCACATAAATTATGTTCACCTAACTAAGATTTCGAGCCCGGGTAGCTCAGTTGGTAGAGCGTTAGGCTTTTAACCTAACGGTCCAGGGTTCGAGTCCATGTTCGGGCGAATGTTTTTATAAAACTCTGTCAATGCACTCACATAAATTCTGTTCACCTATCTAAGATGTCGAGCCCGGGTAGCTCAGTTGGTAGAGCGTTAGGCTTTTAACCTAACGGTCCAGAGTTCGAGTCCCTGTTCAGGCGAAAGTTTTTATATACTCTTTCATTGCACTCACAAAATTTCTGTTCACCTAACTAAGATGTCGAGCCCGGGTAGCTCAGTTGCTAGAGCGTTAGGCTTTTAACCTAACGGTCCAGGGTTCGAGTCCCTGTTCGGGCGAATGTTTTTATAAAACACTGTCAATGCACTCACATAAATTATGTTCACCTAACTAAGATTTCGAGCCCGGGTAGCTCAGTTGGTAGAGCGTTAGGCTTTTAACCTAACGGTCCAGGGTTCGAGTCCATGTTCGCGCGAATGTTTTTATAAAACTCTGTCAATGCACTCACATAAATTATGTTCACCTAACTAAGATTTCGAGCCCGGGTAGCTCAGTTGGTAGAGCGTTAGGCTTTTAACCTAACGGTCCAGGGTTCGAGTCCATGTTCGGGCGAATGTTTTTATAAAACTCTGTCAATGCACTCACATAAATTCTGTTCACCTATCTAAGATGTCGAGCCCGGGTAGCTCAGTTGGTAGAGCGTTAGGCTTTTAACCTAACGGTCCAGAGTTCGAGTCCCTGTTCAGGCGAAAGTTTTTATATACTCTTTCATTGCACTCACAAAATTTCTGTTCACCTAACTAAGATGTCGAGCCCGGGTAGCTCAGTTGGTAGAGCGTTAGGCTTTTAACCTAACGGTCCAGGGTTCGAGTCCCTGTTCGGGCGAAAGTTTTTATTAAACTCTGTCATTGCACTCACATAATTTCTGTTCAACTAACTAAGATGTCGAGCCCGGGTAGCTCAGTTGGTAGAGCGTTAGGCTTTTAACCTAACGGTCCAGAGTTCGAGTCCCTGTTCGGGCGAAAGTTTTTATATACTCTGTCATTGCACTCACAAAATTTCTGTTCACCTAACTAATATGTCGAGCCCGGGTAGCTCAGTTGGTAGAGCGTTAGGCTTTTAACCTAACGGTCCAGGGTTCGAGTCCCTGTTCGGGCGAAAGTTTTTATTAAACTCTGTCATTGCACTCACATAATTTCTGTTCAACAAACTAAGATGTCGAGCCCGGGTAGCTCAGTTGGTAGAGCGTTAGGCTTTTAACCTAACGGTCCAGAGTTCGAGTCCCTGTTCGGGCGAAAGTTTTTATATACTCTTTCATTGCACTCACAAAATTTCTGTTCACCTAACTAAGATGTCGAGCCCGGGTAGCTCAGTTGGTACCCAGGTTAAAATTTATGCTGGAAAAAGCAAAGAAAGTATGCTTGTTTTTGCTGGTTATTGCTGGGTATGCTGGTTTTCTTTGCTGGCGTATGCTTGTATATGCTTGCCAGCATGGGATGCTGTCTGAACCAGCATACATATGATAGCATGGCTTGCTTATTAACAAGCATCCGATGCTTTTAAGCAATTCATGCTACCTTCACAGCATGGAGAGCTAGGTACCTTGGTGTGCTATTTTATGCTTTTTTATGCTTGCCAGCTTGGGATGCTATGTAACTAGCATGGGATGCTATCTGAACCAGCACACATATCATAGCATGGCTTGCTTTTTTCAAGCATCCGATGCTTTTAAGCAATTCATGCTACTTTCACAGCATGGAGAGCTGGGTACCTTGGTGTGCTATTTTATGCTTTTTTATGCTTGCCAGCTTGGGATGCTATGTAACTAGCATGGGATGCTATCTGAACCAGCACACATATCATAGCATGGCTTGCTTTTTTGAAGCATCCGATGCTTTTAAGCAGTTCAAGCTACTTTCATAGCATGGAGAGCTGGGTACCTTGGTGTGCTATTTTATGCTTTTTTATGCTTGCCAGCTTGGGATGCTGTGTAGCTAGCTTGGGATGCTATGTAGCTAGCTAACGCAGCAATAGCAGCACATGCTATGGACAAGCATCCGATGCTTTAAAGCAGTACAAGCTACTTTCATAGCATGGACAGCTTGGTACTTAGGTGTGCTATTTTATGCTTTTTTATGCTTGCCAGCTTGGGATGCTATGTAGATAGCTGACGCAGCAATAGCATCACATGCTATGGACAAGCATCCGATGCTTTTAAGGGGACGCGGTACCTCTGTTCGACAAAATTACGAACAAAAAATTTTTAGTCCAAACTAATCTATTTGCATTCGTCTATCATCCTACAAATTTCTAAAACTTTTCATTGAAAAATATCCAAGCTGTAGTTAAAATTTTTACTCAGAACTACTTTTTCATTGTTTAAAATGCTAAGGCTTTTTATCTATTGGACCAAATCTCTTGACATTTTTTCTGGCTATTGTTGGAAGTTCGTTTAACAAAAGGTGGTAAGGGTTTTTTGATATTCATGGTAGATTTTTTAAAAATATTACTGAATTTTGATTTTAGCATCTTTATGGGTTTTTTGCTAGCGATACAAGAAAAAAATATTTTTATAACTTAAACCAGAAAACCCTTAACAGATACCAACTTTTGTTGTATATAGATTGAGGTATTTAATAAAAAAATTAATGAGTGTAAGTAAATTATTGTAGGAGGAGTGGCATTTCAAAAACACCTCTTAAATTTGAAGTTTATTTTTTTTAAAAACTTAGAATTCTTAATTTTTTGGTATTTTCAATTTGGAATGTCCTTAATACAAGGCAAATACATTTATTACCACCAAAACGTTTCAAAGAACGATGAATTTAAAAATGTTGACCAAAAAGGTACTGCGTCCCCTTAAGCAGTTCAAGCTACTTTCATAGCATGGAGAGCTAGGTACCTTGGTGTGCTATTTCATGCTTTTTTATGCTTGCCAGCTTGGGATGCTATGTAGCTAGCTAACGCAGTAATAGCATCACATGCTATAGACAAGCATCCGATGCTTTTAAGCAGTTCATGCTACTTTCATAGCATGGAGAGCTAGGTGCCTTGGTGTGCTGTTTTATGCTTTTTTATGCTTGCCAGCTTGGGATGCTGTGTAGCTAGCTTGGGATGCTATGTAGCTAGCTAACGCAGCAATAGCATCACATGCTGTGGACAAGCATCCGATGCTTTTAAGCAGTTCATGCTACTTTCATAGCATGGAGAGCTAGGTACCTTGGTGTGCTGTTTTATGCTTTTTTATGCTTGCCAGCTTGGGATGCTGTGTAGCTAGCTTGGGATGCTATGTAGCTAGCTAACGCAGCAATAGCATCACATGCTGTGGACAAGCATCCGATGCTTTTAAGCAGTTCATGCTACTTTCATAGCATGGAGAGCTAGGTAGCTTGGTGTGCTGTTTTATGCTTTTTTATGCTTGCCAGCTTGGGATGCTATGTAGCTAGCTTCCAAAGGTTTCAAAATTTTTTGATAATTTTTATAGAAGTAATTAGATCCTTTCACTCTGCAAATTTTCTATATCAGTGAGAATAACATTTTTAAAAATTTCAATTTTAAAATACTCTGGTTAAAAATATTTAGTACAGTAATGTTTTTAATTTACTTGAATAAATTTAGAAAATTCTTTCGCAAAGTAGTTTTATTATGTAGTAAAAATTTAAATTTTCTACAAAATTTAGTTTTGGATAATACATTCAAAAATTGCATAGTTCAGAGTCCTGAGACCCGTATGACACAATACCATTACATGCTAGGTAACAAGCATCCAATGCTTGTTAGCTAGCTGTTTAAGGTACCTTCATAGCAATGAATGGTGGGATGAACCTGGGACGTTAAGCCTACATGTACTAGCTTTGACGCTGAATAGCTCCGGATATATTTGAAGCCAAGCTTAGTGGTTTATATTTTCTGAAAGCGTCAGAAAAGTTGTTTCTAACAATAGGTTAAACTAAGACGTGGTATAAAAGTTGCGCAATCTAGAAAATTTATATTTTAGTTTTTCAAGACGATTTTTCACGGATTTCTCCCAAAATAATTGTCAAAGAGCTTATTAATAATCATATTCTTGAAGAACTCTTTGAAACTTGTTAGAAAGACTCCGCTTCTTCTGGAAAAAAGGAGTTAGGGGCGTTAAAAAGTGAAAATAAAAACGAGCACGCGGTTCTGAACTCTCTTAATATGAGTCCAATCTCCTAGTGTAATACATCATTCAATAGGAAATATTAAGGAGGTACACATACTAAAATTTCAGAACCCTATCTCTAAAATTAAGGACGTGAGGCCCAATTAAAATTTTCCAATAAAACTGGAAAAACTCCCGAAATAAGGAGCCAATCCCCTTATGCTTTACATATTCTTAATCTACTAAATGACGTGAACACGATGATGTAAAACACTTGGGGGTTTATTTATATTTTTACGCATTCCTCCTTTTTCTCATACCCCAAAAAACGTAGTGGATTCCTATGAAGACAAGTTAATCACTTTTGTGTTCAAAAATTCATGGATGACGTCAAAATCACCATGGAAACTCGAAATTCCGGAAAAAGCTTACCCTATTACTCTACTATCATAATAAAAATTCAAAAAATTTCAAACTTTTTATTAAATACCAATTATTAGGCTACTTTTGGACTTGTATTTTTTACTCAAAACTACGATTTTTTACGACTCCGAAAAGCCCCTAAATGTTTAACGAATTGCATGAAAATTCGATATGAAGTGTATTTTAAGGTCCTCTTTAAGAATATGTCAAAGAAAAAATTTTGAATTGCGTTTATTAGGTTTAAAACGACAAAAGAGTACTATTTCGACAGTGAAATACCTGCTGTAAATAATAATTACAAATAGAAAAAAAATGCATTCATTATTATAAATTAAATAAAAAATAATGACATAATTTGAACTACTTTAAAAGCTAAGTAAAAAAATAAAGCTGCACAAGGGTAAATGAACGTAAACTAAGAACAAGAGATACATGTCCCAATCTCACCCCTCACTAACAAACAGATCGGATGGGCTGTTGTATCGATTTAATAGTGTATTTGCTTTCTCAGATTTTTGAAAATTTACTTTTAAATTTTATTAGGATTCCTTTTTAAAGCTTGGTGTTATTAATCGAGTAAAAATAATTTTTATTTTATAAATTGAATTTATTAGGTTTTACTTGAGCAAATGGCAACACTAGGTTTGTTTTGGGATGGTAAGTTTATTTGTAACCGGAATTGTCGCGTGGCTTCTTATTCCAAGCACTGATTCCAAGTAAGTTGAATCCTCAATGTATTTTATTTATTTTCCAGGTTTTTCTGCCAGGGTCCTCTGTTTTAGTGATACCTAAAATTATCTATATCAAACTAACCGTACGTGTCTACCCTGTTTTTGTGGATGCCTGTGCTCTTTCATAAGAGGACATTCACGAGCAACTTTACCCCCAGTGAAAGTGATTAATTAGATTCAGGGCAAATTGCATCGGAACAGAGCTGCGGTATTTTTTGGTCGTCAGTAAATGTTAACATTTTAACTGATGCTGAAATTCTTCGATTAGAATTTAAGCCCTAATTAGATTAATCAAAACAATTTATAAGAGAAAATAAATTCAGTGTAGAACGAAAAAATTTTGACAGTGCCTGAAACATCAGTTTTTTACCATATTGAAGCAAAAAATTAGGAAATTTTCACAAAAATCTTCTTCATAGTCATCTTCCCCACTGAAATTACTCAGAACTTCATCTGAATTTTTTTCAACTCTTCCACACAACCCGATCAGATATAATCAGAAATAATCTTCACGAGCTGAGCTACCATGCGGGCTAACTCTGGACGAAAACTGTTGCACTGCGGAGAGCAGACTTAGATAATTTAGAAGCGCACAACCGAGCAAAGAGCGTTTTAGAATATTGCAGAAAATATATTTAAATTGTTGATAAATAAATAGATATTTTCGTACTGTTGTTGCTTTTATGAAGCTTTATTACAGTATTTAGGTGATCAACAGGTCTGTCATTATGTTTTAAGACAAAATTCAAACGACTGGGGAGTACTTAATAAGTTTGCAGAATATATTTGAAGAAAATTTTTGTGCGCAGAGAGTTTTTTGTTTTATCAAACTATGCTGCGGAGGAGGTGAGGTCTAGGAAACCGCTGAAAAAGAATTAGTTGAATTTTGAACAGTTGTACTTGTCAAAACATGCTGATAAGAAATGGTCAGGGACAAGATCATGAAAGGGGAAGCTACAAGAACAATCCATTCAATTTGACCAAGCATGTGGTAGAGGGGAGGAGAGGAAAATGTTGTGCGGTCTTCCAGACCGCACATCTGCTTACGGTTAATAAATCTTAAGGTTTTTAAATCCTTCCCAGGGAGGAATTCCCAAATTATCGGGCCATCTCTCGACATTCTCTTGCTCACGACATCCATTCCTTTGAGAGATGGGGATTATAAAAATTTTTCTATATTTTATAAGTAAATTATATTTTTTGATAATAGTGTTTCTGCAATATGGTATGATTTAATGGCAACTAACAGTTCTGTTTAATTTAAAAATATAATTAAGAAGATAGTATTTCACTTCTTAAATTGCAACTATGTAAAAATGTGTATTTGAAAATGAGAATTTAAAAGTAATTAATGCCTATTTTTTTCTCTGGACTTCAATAAGAATTTTCAAAATTATTTGGTCCCCTCGTTAAATTACTTGACACCCTTGAATTAGAGTATCCAAAGAAATTAAAAAGTCGTCATGTGTTTAGCAAAATAAAATGCTACTTCATTTAATGATTGAATTGAGTTACCTGTAAAAAATTTTTCTTAACCATTAATGTAAAATGGGCCATTCCATGGTTACGGACGTAACAAATAGAAACTTTTGAGGCTTTGTAAATAATGAAAAAATTAATTGTAAACTATGGTATTTTTTTTCTAAACATACCAGAGGTAGATTAATAAAATATTAAATTATGACAACTGAACAATGGTTCTAAAATTTTTAAAAAATTTATAACTGAGTGTTACGGACGTAACTCACAGAACTGTATATATTTCACTTTTCAAAGTTATTGATAAATACCTGTGAATTTTAGGGTAAAATTAAAAATTTTTTTTTCAGTAATTCATTATGAAGGTTTATAAAATTAAAAAAAGTGATTGTAGAAGCAAAAATTTAATTATTTATTAATCTATGGCCTAATTAATTTGTTACGGACGTAACATGTCTGATTTATAACTCATTATTAATGAAATAAAATCATTTAATTGTTCAATATAAAGTTATTTATCAAACAAAATACTATTATCAAAGCATTGGAAAAATATTTTGGTCAGAATTGTTTTTATAGACCACATAATAAGATTTTGAGAAAACGTTAAAATAACCTTAGATTACGTAGCGTAATTTGCATTATTTTACTTATTTTTACATTTTTTAAAACTAAAATGATTATTTTTTGCTTCTAGTTTCATGTGTAAACACATTTTCAATGTATTTATCATTTTTTTTTAGTGAAATAGCTTTTTCTATGGCCTAAATTGATTTATAATGAAATTTCTTCAAACGTTTTACTAATCAACTGCTGACTGACAGCATTTTTTTCACATAATTGACAAATAGCAATAAGGCTTTTCTTTTCTATTGCTTTGACATTAAAAATCTTATGCCTTTTATTAAATGTTATCTTTTTTTAAATACTCTTTTCCTTTTATTGCTCATTTGTGGCTTAATTTGGGGAAAAAGAGCAAGATAAAAATTGAAAATACCCATATTAGAACAAAAAAGTCCAAAATCACACTCCTTACCCTTATAATATGAAAAAAGACATGTTGGCTAAAAAAATATGGAATATAGGGGATTTTTGGTATCCTAATAGAAAAATTAAAAATTGGATGTTACGTCTGTAACAGTCATAAAATTTTTTAATATGTATCAAAAATTCATGTAATAGTGTTAAAAGCATGTTTATATGATTTATAAAGAGAAAATATGGTTAAAATTTGATTAAGATTACCAGTGAGTTTGTAGAAACTACTATTATCTGTTTGCATGTTACGGACGTAACATAGGGACATAACATAATGAATTTTAAAATTTTAATTATTATATTAATATATCTTAAAATTTTATTATCTTACCTATAAGTAGAATTGTCAGAGATAAAAACTAGCCCCAATTAAATTTCTACAGGTTATTTTTAATATCAGCAAGCCTAGTCAAACTTTACTAACTTTATGTGGCGTATTTTCAATTTTGTAATGTTCAACTATTTTGGCCTAAAACTCTTATTTATAACTTATTTTTTGATATTTAAAAGATGTTTAAAAAGATAAAAGATATTTAAAGAAATTCAACTCTTAAGCTTTAAAATGATGCATTACATCATAGGTTTTATTAACTTTTAAAAATTGGTACTTTGGTTTCATTATTCATGGAATGGCCCAAATATTATAATTTTAATTTAATAGTGAGATTGTTACCTAATTACTTTTTTTATTCTTATTTTCAGTTACATTTATTTTTACATGCATTTATTTTAATATGCTACTGCTAGCCTCTTAATTAAATTTGCACAAAACTTTTTTGCCATTTCGCATCACAACAATGTGTGACCTGTAAGATTATGAGGAGAATGACCGAGAAATTTGACTCCTCCCCGCAGGGATTTAAAAACTGATTCATTACCTCTGTGAAATTTTGTTTTGAAGATTTAGTACCCCAGTCTAAATTATAAGATTCGTAACCACTGATTTGTTTTCTACCTGCAGGCCCACTTCCTTCATCAAGGTGGTTGTTGAAGATGAATACCCTCTCTGTCCACCATCAAATGGCTAAAAAGCCATAGACTGTTAGAGTTAAAAGTAAGTAACATTTATCTTAATTGTTTGTAAAACAAAGGGTGTTTCTGGGTTTCTCCAGGAATTGTTTTTGACATTTAACCCTCATAATGAAGGTAAATAGCTACTTTTTGTTATGCAAAGACTACATTATAATTTTCAAAATATTCAAATTTTTATACTTAAACCAATGCTGTATTTTGATAAAATACACCTTTTTCTACCCCAAAATTAAATATTTCCATTTTCCTAACCAATAATTAATGTTCAGGGACTTGGATAAAACAGTATTTTCATTTTGAATGTTACCTTTTTAAAAATAGAGCCATGTATGTAAAAACCTACTCGACAGCAACGTTTCCTGAACCTAGTACGTCCTATGGGGAAGGAGAAAGTGGGTAAACACGGTTGTTAGGAGGAGTTTCGGTTTGCAAATTGTGATAAAAAGACTTTTTATTCATGGGTTTAACGAAATAATCATATTTTAAAATTGACGTTCTTTGTTTCACTCGAAATTCAGACACCGCGAGGTAAACTACTTTGTTATGTTAGTGACGTTGTAGGGTCAACTAACGTGGCTGTCGTATAATTAACAAAATGGTTATTTCATGTTTTGTTAATTTATGGTACCAAAGTTATTTTGGTTCTTTAGGATATGGAGAGTTAGAAAATCTTTGGTACCAATTTTTCTATTCACTTTCCTGGTGTAGAGGTCAAATTATACATTTCCATATTTTTAGGATTAAGCAGGTATAATTCAGTTCAAAAACCTTTTAAATTATTGTAAATTGGTGGAAATAAAGTAAAAAAGTTTCTAAGCTTAAAAGTATCAAATATTGTCAAACAAATAAATATTTTACAAGAATTAAGCTGAAGTGGTATGTATAAAATTTATGATTAATTGCAAACTTTCTTATTCATATTTTGATATGAAAAGCACAGTAGTACAAATATCAAAATTTTGCTAAGAATTGTCCCGTACGTAACATATGAATACTGTGGAATGAATCTTATTTTTATATGCGCATGTAATAAATTTGAGTATGTTACTTAATTAAATTTGAGCAAAACTATTTATCGCTGTTATAACCATTTCACATCACAGCGACGCTAATTTTGAAAATCGTTGTACTTATTTAACAAAAAATTTTGATAAAGCTATCACTCAAACAAACAAGCATAATCAGTAAGAGAATATAAGGAGGGATGACCCAGGAATTTATGATGCCTCCCCAGAAGGATTTACAAAACACAGATATATTACCTACAACAAAATAAATTTTTACATTTTAGCAACCCCGTCTAAATAATGTCCATAACCATTAAATTAACTTTTGTGTTCTATCTGCAGGCCCACCTCCACCAAATTAGTCTGCTGATGAAGTTGCTCTCGGATACAAACCATTGCTCTACTTATGATGGGGAGATGTCACATAACCGGAAGGCTTTGGAACAGTGTTGGATAAAGTAAAGTAAGTTACTTTTGTCTTCAATGTTAGTAGGGGAGAGGGGGACTTATTTGTACATGGGGTAGGGGAGACTGGGGTACAATGGACCACGGGGCACAGTGGACCACCCCCTGTTTTTTTATATTTATTTTATTTATATGTGTTTCAAATTTAGTTATTTAGATGGTAATCCTACAGCAGTCAGAACAAACCAGAATTCATGTTATTACTTGACTAATAAGCCATTTTATTCCTGTTAGTCTATTTGTATACGAAAGTAAATTTTTTCCTTCAAAGTTGAGAGTGATTTTTCACTGAAGATTTTTGATTTGGAAAACTTTGCTAACCATAATCTTAAGATAAGATATTAAACTATTATATTCCATTGAAGTTAAGGAGTTACATTTACATTTTATATATTTTTTAAAATTATTTTTGCTAAATCTCTATCCGGAGTACAATGGACCACTTCATACGGGGTACAATGGACCACTTAGTTATGCATTTTTATAAGTGAATAAAATTAGTGGAATTAAGAGTTTACTTTTTTACCTGCATAATTAATACTAATTATTCATTCTATAACATTTCCCATTCTTAATTGCTATTGTTTTACACTTAGTTTATTTAAATCTAAGGGCTTTAGAAGGTTAGTTTTCTTTTTCCTGATCTAAGTCTTATCATAAATTTAATACTATCTCGTATTTAAAAAATAATAATCACAAAGTGAATATTTGTTAGGTAATGTGGTTGTAATTAATTCTGCTACTCTATTTTTATTTATTTACTATTATGTATTCAAATAATGACATTTTTACTGTCCTTAATGAGTGTTTATAGTGAATCAAAATTATGATATCAGTAATGGGAAATTTTAATTAATTATTAATGTTTGAAATGTTACCAATGAAACCTAAAGAAATGTTATGAATGTAAAATATTACTGATAAAAATTTTCTAATAATTTTAAATAATTGTTTTTCATAGTATGTATTTCAGCAATGCGGGTTTTCATTTGCTGGATTTAATATTCGTTAAAATTAGCATCATATGTATAAATTATGTAACCAAAATAAACCAATTTATCATTTACTACATGTTTTGTATCATTAAAAAATGTATTTACTTCATTTATATCAAAATAGTCAAAGTGGTCCATTGTGCCCCGTGCTGTGGTCCATTGTACCCCGGTGCCGGGGTACAATGGACCACTTTGTCACTTGCCATTTAAAAATTTTTATAAAAAAAGTAATCATTATATTTACTTTTCAGTGGATGTTTTATAAACCTTAATATATGGTTCATATGTATGCATGTTATCTAATTTAAAAAATAAGTAGTTTGCCCTTTATGAGTAAAAATTTACAAAAGTGGTCCATTGTACCCCGGTCTCCATACATTAGAACAACCAATATTTCACTATGTTAAATTCAATATAAAAATCTGAAGAAATATCAATAAGTTGAAGTACGTAGGCCTATTGGAACCCTTTGAGTGTAACATTTACTGGCTTCGGAATATGAAAAGTAAAATTTCTTGGTGGGAAAATTAAATCTAGATAGTTTTTAAGTAAAAACTTTGCCTTTTCTATTATGGTATCAATCAAGTTAAGTCCAAAAAAAGTTTTGTTCCCAATTTCAATTACAAATATTTATATTTCCTACTATAAAAGATAGAGATGATAGATGAGGATGTTTGAACACAAAAAGTTGGAGTATTTTTGAATAGTTCAAGAATCCCTTCTAATCCCTTTTCTTGATTTTGGACGCAGACTTTCAATATAGTATTATAATTTGTTTTAAATTTAATATAATAATCAAATATCGTTGGTATCATATTTATTAGTATTCAAAGCCTTTAGAATTTCCCCAATTTTAACTTATGATTGAATTTGGATTCATTAAAAAAAGATGGTTTTATGTATAAAAATATGGTTTTACTTTATATTCTTTAATATTAGTCAGGTTTTTATGTATTTATTTAAAAGCCCTTTCAAAATAAAACCTAGATAATAATTAACCTAACAATAAACCCTGCCTTTTTAACTCAGTTGAAAGATATCTTGTTTAATGTATTTGTAAATTTTAAAACTAAGTAGAGCTAACTGTTAAAATTAATAGCTTGCTTTATAGGTTATGATTTGAAAAGCATGGTTAGAACAAAGCAGAAAAGATTGAAAGGAAAATTCTTTTAGAACCAGGGGTCTGTTTAGAAGAAATTTGGGTCCGTTTTCAGACCCTTCACAAAATGTGTCATTGTGCAAACCGACCTTTCACAAAGTATTTTATCTTAAAAACGGACCCTTCTCAAAGTATTTTGGCCTTTAAATGGACACTATTTTTCACAATACTGAAAATTTGTGATCTTATTTTCACAAAAACAGGCTCCTGGCTGAAAAGAACTATTTTAACACTAACTAAAATTCACAAAATTATGAGTAGATTTTCACAATTTTTACAAAACCGGACCCTTCACAAAAAGTCTGGAATGACCCCTGAGAACATCTCTTACATATTTACCATGATATCCACCCATTTCAAGAGATGGGTATTGAGTTGCTAACTAGCTCACTTTCCTTAAAAGCTGAACAAAAATAAGTTTCTTTCAATTTCTTCTCATTGATTTTAATAATGTCCAATATATTCATTATAAGTTTTCCCTTGGAGTACGTTTCCCTCATCAAAAACTTAATCTATACTAAATATTCGTTAAAAATTTTCTAAGTGCAAAAAAAACTCTTAATTTTAAGAAAAAAAACCCCATAAAAGTGCTAAAATGCAGCTCAATTGATAATTGTAAATGTAGATATTACATCGTATTGTATTGTAAGATAGGTTACACTAGGTTAGCACCTTTAATATGTGTTCATTAATTATTTATATTATTTTTTTGTTATTTCATGTTCTATTTCTATTTCAGGTCAAATGAGAAAATATCTGACGAAAGAAGAAAGGTCCTGCCTGAGAAGAAAATTTTTTCTAGATTTATGTTGAATGTTGAAGCTCTAAATAAATATTTTTAAATGTTAAAATTTACTTTTTTTTGTTTCACAAAAGAAAATAAATTAAAATTTTATAAATTACTATTTTAAGTTACATACAAATGGTAAAAAAAAATAAGAACAGCTGCAGGTAAAAATTATGCTCTTATAGAATAAATTATGTACAACTTAATTTAGAACAAAAGTAATGTGTTATAAGCTCTAAAAAAATAAAAAGCAAGTGGAGCAAATATTTTCTAGCAACACTAGCTGGATTTTATATGCTAGAGAAGCAAATATTAAAAGCAATAGATGGTAGAAAAATCATGCTAGAAAAGCCAAAAATAAAAGCAACGGATGGTGGAAAAATCATGCTAGAAAAGCAAAAAATAAAAGCAACGGATGGTGGGAAAATCATGCTAGAAAAGCATAAAATAAAAGCAACGGATGGTGGAAAAATCATGCTAGAAAAGCATAAAATAAAAGCAACGGATGGTGGAAAAATCATGCTAGAAAAGCAAAACATAAAAGCAACGGATGGTGGAAAATCATGCTGGAAAAGCAAAAAATAAAAGCAACGGATGGTGGAAAAACCATGCTTGAAAAGCAAAAAATAAGAGCAACGGATGGTGGAAAAACCATGCTTGAAAAGCAAAAAATAAAAGCAACGGATGGTGGAAAATCATGCTGGAAAAGCAAAAAATAAAAGCAACGGATGGTGGAAAAACCATGCTTGAAAAGCAAAAAATAAAAGCAACGGATGGTGGAAAATTATGCTGGAAAAGCAAAAAATAAAAGCAACGGATGGTGGAAAATCATGCTGGAAAAGCAAAAAATAAAAGCAACGGATGGTGGAAAAACCATGCTTGAAAAGCAAAAAATAAAAGCAACGGATGGTGGAAAAACCATGCTTGAAAAGCAAAAAATAAAAGCAACGGATGGTGGAAAATCATGCTGGAAAAGCAAAAAATAAAAGCAACGGATGGTGGAAAAACCATGCTTGAAAAGCAAAAAATAAAAGCAACGGATGGTGGAAAATCATGCTGGAAAAGCAAAAAATAAAAGCAACGGATGGTGGAAAAACCATGCTTGAAAAGCAAAAAATAAAAGCAACGGATGGTGGAAAATCATGCTGGAAAAGCAAAATTTTCCAGCAACCCTTGCTTGATTTTCTTTGCTTTTAAGCAAAAAAAGTGTCTCATAACACACTATGGGTTGCTTGAAATTTTTGCTGGTCCAGCAAAGAATTTATGCTGGTTTATGCTTTTTTTCTAGCTTGAATCCAGCATCCAATGCTTGTCCAGCAAAGAAATACCAGCATAAATTTTAACCTGGGTAGAGCGTTAGGCTTTTAACCTAACGGTCCAGGGTTCGAGTCCCTGTTCGGGCGAAAGTTTTTATTAAACTCTGTCATTGCACTCACATAATTTCTGTTCACCTAACTCAGATGTCGAGCCCGGGTAGCTCAGTTGCTAGAGCGTTAGGCTTTTAACCTAACGGTCCAGGGTTCGAGTCCCTGTTCGGGGGAAAGTTTTTATTAAACTCTGTCATTGCACTCACATAATTTCTGTTCACCTAACTAAGATGTCGAGCCCGGGTAGCTCAGTTGGTAGAGCGTTAGGCTTTTAACCTAACGGTCCAGGGTTCGAGTCCCTGTTCGGGCGAAAGTTTTTATAAAACTCTGTCATTGCACTCACATAATTTCTGTTCACCTATCTAAGATGTCGAGCCCGGGTAGCTCAGTTGGTAGAGCGTTAGGCTTTTAACCTAACGGTCCAGGGTTCGAGTCCCTGTTCGGGCGAAAGTTTTTATTAAAATCTGTCATTGCACTCACATAATTTCTGTTCACCTAACTAAGATGTCGAGCCCGGGTAGCTCAGTCGGTAGAGCGTTAGGCTTTTAACCTAACGGTCCAGGGTTCGAGTCCCTGTTCGGGCGAATGTTTTTATAAAACTCTGTCAATGCACCCACATAAATTCTGTTCACCTAACTAAGATGTCGAGCCCGGGTAGCTCAGTTGGTAGAGCGTTAGGCTTTTAACCTAACGGTCCAGGGTTCGAGTCCCTGTTCGGGCGAATGTTTTTATAAAACTCTGTCAATGCACTCACATAAATTCTGTTCACCTATCTAAGATGTCGAGCCCGGGTAGCTCAGTTGGTAGAGCGTTAGGCTTTTAACCTAACGGTCCAGGTTTCGAGTCCCTGTTCGGGCGAAAGTTTTTATTAAACTCTGTCATTGCACTCACATAATTTCTGTTCAACTAACTAAGATGTCGAGCCCGGGTAGCTCAGTTGGTAGAGCGTTAGGCTTTTAACCTAACGGTCCAGAGTTCGAGTCCCTGTTCGGGCGAAAGTTTTTATATACTCTGTCATTGCACTCACAAAATTTCTGTTCACCTAACTAATATGTCGAGCCCGGGTAGCTCAGTTGGTAGAGCGTTAGGCTTTTAACCTAACGGTCCAGGGTTCGAGTCCCTGTTCGGGCGAAAGTTTTTATTAAACTCTGTCATTGCACTCACATAATTTCTGTTCAACAAACTAAGATGTCGAGCCCGGGTAGCTCAGTTGGTAGAGCGTTAGGCTTTTAACCTAACGGTCCAGAGTTCGAGTCCCTGTTCGGGCGAAAGTTTTTATATACTCTTTCATTGCACTCACAAAATTTCTGTTCACCTAACTAAGATGTCGAGCCCGGGTAGCTCAGTTGGTAGAGCGTTAGGCTTTTAACCTAACGGTCCAGGGTTCGAGTCCCTGTTCGGGCGAAAGTTTTTATTAAACTCTGTCATTGCACTCACATAATTTCTGTTCACCTAACTCAGATGTCGAGCCCGGGTAGCTCAGTTGCTAGAGCGTTAGGCTTTTAACCTAACGGTCCAGGGTTCGAGTCCCTGTTCGGGCGAATGTTTTTATAAAACACTGTCAATGCACTCATATAAATTATGTTCACCTAACTAAGATTTCGAGCCCGGGTAGCTCAGTTGGTAGAGCGTTAGGCTTTTAACCTAACGGTCCAGGGTTCGAGTCCCTGTTCGGGCGAAAGTTTTTATTAAAATCTGTCATTGCACTCACATAATTTCTGTTCACCTAACTAAGATGTCGAGCCCGGGTAGCTCAGTCGGTAGAGCGTTAGGCTTTTAACCTAACGGTCCAGGGTTCGAGTCCCTGTTCGGGCGAAAGTTTTTATTAAAATCTGTCATTGCACTCACATAATTTCTGTTCACCTAACTAAGATGTCGAGCCCGGGTAGCTCAGTCGGTAGAGCGTTAGGCTTTTAACCTAACGGTCCAGGGTTCGAGTCCCTGTTCGGGCGAATGTTTTTATAAAACTCTGTCAATGCACTCACATAAATTCTGTTCACCTAACTAAGATTTCGAGCCCGGGTAGCTCAGTTGGTAGAGCGTTAGGCTTTTAACCTAACGGTCCAGGGTTCGAGTCCCTGTTCGGGCGAATGTTTTTATAAAACTTTGTCAATGCACTCACATAAATTCTGTTCACCTAACTAAGTTGTCGAGCCCGGGTAGCTCAGTTGGTAGAGCGTTAGGCTTTTAACCTAACGGTCCAGGGTTCGAGTCCCTGTTCGGGCGAATGTTTTTATAAAACTCTGTCAATGCACTCACATAAATTCTGTTCACCTATCTAAGATGTCGAGCCCGGGTAGCTCAGTTGGTAGAGCGTTAGGCTTTTAACCTAACGGTCCAGGTTTCGAGTCCCTGTTCGGGCGAAAGTTTTTATTTAACTCTGTCATTGCACTCACATAATTTCTGTTCAACTAACTAAGATGTCGAGCCCGGGTAGCTCAGTTGGTAGAGCGTTAGGCTTTTAACCTAACGGTCCAGGGTTCGAGTCCCTGTTCGGGCGAATGTTTTTATATACTCTGTCATTGCACTCACAAAATTTCTGTTCACCTAACTAATATGTCGAGCCCGGGTAGCTCAGTTGGTAGAGCGGTAGGCTTTTAACCTAACGGTCCAGGGTTCGAGTCCCTGTTCGGGCGAATGTTTATATAAAACTTTGTCAATGCACTCACATAAATTCTGTTCACCTATCTAAGATGTCGAGCCCGGGTAGCTCAGTTGGTAGAGCGTTAGGCTTTTAACCTAACGGTCCAGGGTTCGAGTCCCTGTTCGGGGGAAAGTTTTTATTAAACTCTGTCATTGCACTCACATAATTTCTGTTCACCTAACTAAGATGTCGAGCCCGGGTAGCTCAGTTGGTAGAGCGTTAGGCTTTTAACCTAACGGTCCAGGGTTCGAGTCCCTGTTCGGGCGAAAGTTTTTATTAAACTCTGTCATTGCACTCACATAATTTTTGTTCACCTAACTAAGATTTCGAGCCCGGGTAGCTCAGTTGGTAGAGCGTTAGGCTTTTAACCTATCGGTCCAGGGTTCGAGTCCCTGTTCGGGCGTATGTTTTTATAAAACTCTGTCAATGCACTCACATAAATTCTGTTCACCTATCTAAGATGTCGAGCCCGGGTAGCTCAGTTGGTAGAGCGTTAGGCTTTTAACCTAACGGTCCAGGGTTCGAGTCCCTGTTCGGGCGAATGTTTTTATAAAACTCTGTCAATGCACTCACATAAATTCTGTTCACCTAACTAAGATGTCGAGCCCGGGTAGCTCAGTTGGTAGAGCGTTAGGCTTTTAACCTAACGGTCCAGGGTTCGAGTCCCTTTTTGGGCGAATGTTTTTATAAAACTCTGTCAATGCACTCACATAAATTATGTTCACCTATCTAAGATGTCGAGCCCGGGTAGCTCAGTTGGTAGAGCGTTAGGCTTTTAACCTAACGGTCCAGGTTCCGAGTCCCTGTTCGGGCGAAAGTTTTTATTAAACTCTGTCATTGCACTCACATAATTTCTGTTCAACTAACTAAGATGTCGAGCCCGGGTAGCTCAGTTGGTAGAGCGTTAGGCTTTTAACCTAACGGTCCAGAGTTCGAGTCCCTGTTCGGGCGAAAGTTTTTATATACTCTGTCATTGCACTCACAAAATTTCTGTTCACCTAACTAATATGTCGAGCCCGGGTAGCTCAGTTGGTAGAGCGTTAGGCTTTTAACCTAACGGTCCAGGGTTCGAGTCCCTGTTCGGGCGAAAGTTTTTATTAAACTCTGTCATTGCACTCACATAATTTCTGTTCAACAAACTAAGATGTCGAGCCCGGGTAGCTCAGTTGGTAGAGCGTTAGGCTTTTAACCTAACGGTCCAGAGTTCGAGTCCCTGTTCGGGCGAAAGTTTTTATATACTCTTTCATTGCACTCACAAAATTTCTGTTCACCTAACTAAGATGTCGAGCCCGGGTAGCTCAGTTGGTAGAGCGTTAGGCTTTTAACCTAACGGTCCAGGGTTCGAGTCCCTGTTCGGGCGAAAGTTTTTATTAAACTCTGTCATTGCACTCACATAATTTCTGTTCACCTAACTCAGATGTCGAGCCCGGGTAGCTCAGTTGCTAGAGCGTTAGGCTTTTAACCTAACGGTCCAGGGTTCGAGTCCCTGTTCGGGCGAATGTTTTTATAAAACACTGTCAATGCACTCACATAAATTATGTTCACCTAACTAAGATTTCGAGCCCGGGTAGCTCAGTTGGTAGAGCGTTAGGCTTTTAACCTAACGGTCCAGGGTTCGAGTCCATGTTCGGGCGAATGTTTTTATAAAACTCTGTCAATGCACTCACATAAATTCTGTTCACCTATCTAAGATGTCGAACCCGGGTAGCTCAGTTGGTAGAGCGTTAGGCTTTTAACCTAACGGTCCAGGGTTCGAGTCCCTGTTCGGGCGAAAGTTTTTATTAGAATCTGTCATTGCACTCACATAATTTCTGTAGCTCAGTTGGTAGAGCGTTAGGCTTTTAACCTAACGGTCCAGGGTTCGAGTCCCTGTTCGGGCGAATGTTTTTATAAAACTCTGTCAATGCACTCACATAAATTATGTTCACCTAACTAAGATTTCGAGCCCGGGTAGCTCAGTTGGTAGAGCGTTAGGCTTTTAACCTAACGGTCCAGGGTTCGAGTCCCTGTTCGGGCGAAAGTTTTTATTAAACTCTGTCATTGCACTCACATAATTTCTGTTCAACTAACTAAGTTTTCGAGCCCGGGTAGCTCAGTTGGTAGAGCGTTAGGCTTTTAACCTAACGGTCCAGGGTTCGAGTCCCTGTTCGGGCGAATGTTTTTATAAAACTCTGTCATTGCACTCACATAATTTCTGTTCAACTAACTAAGATGTCGAGCCCGGGTAGCTCAGTTGGTAGAGCGTTAGGCTTTTAACCTAACGGTCCAGAGTTCGAGTCCCTGTTCGGGCGAAAGTTTTTATATACTCTGTCATTGCACTCACAAAATTTCTGTTCACCTAACTAATATGTCGAGCCCGGGTAGCTCAGTTGGTAGAGCGTTAGGCTTTTAACCTAACGGTCCAGGGTTCGAGTCCCTGTTCGGGCGTAAGTTTTTATTAAACTCTGTCATTGCACTCACATAATTTCTGTTCAACAAACTAAGATGTCGAGCCCGGGTAGCTCAGTTGGTAGAGCGTTAGGCTTTTAACCTAACGGTCCAGAGTTCGAGTCCCTGTTCGGGCGAAAGTTTTTATATACTCTTTCATTGCACTCACAAAATTTCTGTTCACCTAACTAAGATGTCGAGCCCGGGTAGCTCAGTTGGTAGAGCGTTAGGCTTTTAACCTAACGGTCCAGGGTTCGAGTCCCTGTTCGGGCGAAAGTTTTTATTAAACTCTGTCATTGCACTCACATAATTTCTGTTCACCTAACTCAGATGTCGAGCCCGGGTAGCTCAGTTGCTAGAGCGTTAGGCTTTTAACCTAACGGTCCAGGGTTCGAGTCCCTGTTCGGGCGAATGTTTTTATAAAACACTGTCAATGCACTCACATAAATTATGTTCACCTAACTAAGATTTCGAGCCCGGGTAGCTCAGTTGGTAGAGCGTTAGGCTTTTAACCTAACGGTCCAGGGTTCGAGTCCATGTTCGCGCGAATGTTTTTATAAAACTCTGTCAATGCACTCACATAAATTATGTTCACCTAACTAAGATTTCGAGCCCGGGTAGCTCAGTTGGTAGAGCGTTAGGCTTTTAACCTAACGGTCCAGGGTTCGAGTCCATGTTCGGGCGAATGTTTTTATAAAACTCTGTCAATGCACTCACATAAATTCTGTTCACCTATCTAAGATGTCGAGCCCGGGTAGCTCAGTTGGTAGAGCGTTAGGCTTTTAACCTAACGGTCCAGGGTTCGAGTCCCTGTTCGGGCGAATGTTTTTATAAAACTCTGTCAATGCACTCACATAAATTCTGTTCACCTAACTAAGATTTCGAGCCCGGGTAGCTCAGTTGGTAGAGCGTTAGGCTTTTAACCTAACGGTCCAGGGTTCGAGTCCCTGTTCGGGCGAAAGTTTTTATTAAACTCTGTCATTGCACTCACATAATTTCTGTTCAACTAACTAAGTTTTCGAGCCCGGGTAGCTCAGTTGGTAGAGCGTTAGGCTTTTAACCTAACGGTCCAGGGTTCGAGTCCCTGTTCGGGCGAATGTTTTTATAAAACTCTGTCAATGCACTCACATAAATTCTGTTCACCTATCTAAGATGTCGAGCCCGGGTAGCTCAGTTGGTAGAGCGTTAGGCTTTTAACCTAACGGTCCAGGGTTCGAGTCCCTGTTCGGGCGAATGTTTATATAAAACTTTGTCAATGCACTCACATAAATTCTGTTCACCTATCTAAGATGTCGAGCCCGGGTAGCTCAGTTGGTAGAGCGTTAGGCTTTTAACCTAACGGTCCAGGGTTCGAGTCCCTGTTCGGGGGAAAGTTTTTATTAAACTCTGTCATTGCACTCACATAATTTCTGTTCACCTAACTAAGATGTCGAGCCCGGGTAGCTCAGTTGGTAGAGCGTTAGGCTTTTAACCTAACGGTCCAGGTTTCGAGTCCCTGTTCGGGCGAAAGTTTTTATTAAACTCTGTCATTGCACTCACATAATTTCTGTTCAACTAACTAAGATGTCGAGCCCGGGTAGCTCAGTTGGTAGAGCGTTAGGCTTTTAACCTAACGGTCCAGAGTTCGAGTCCCTGTTCGGGCGAAAGTTTTTATATACTCTGTCATTGCACTCACAAAATTTCTGTTCACCTAACTAATATGTCGAGCCCGGGTAGCTCAGTTGGTAGAGCGTTAGGCTTTTAACCTAACGGTCCAGGGTTCGAGTCCCTGTTCGGGCGAAAGTTTTTATTAAACTCTGTCATTGCACTCACATAATTTCTGTTCAACAAACTAAGATGTCGAGCCCGGGTAGCTCAGTTGGTAGAGCGTTAGGCTTTTAACCTAACGGTCCAGAGTTCGAGTCCCTGTTCGGGCGAAAGTTTTTATATACTCTTTCATTGCACTCACAAAATTTCTGTTCACCTAACTAAGATGTCGAGCCCGGGTAGCTCAGTTGGTAGAGCATTAGGCTTTTAACCTAACGGTCCAGGGTTCGAGTCCCTGTTCGGGCGAAAGTTTTTATTAAACTCTGTCATTGCACTCACATAATTTCTGTTCACCTAACTCAGATGTCGAGCCCGGGTAGCTCAGTTGCTAGAGCGTTAGGCTTTTAACCTAACGGTCCAGGGTTCGAGTCCCTGTTCGGGCGAATGTTTTTATAAAACACTGTCAATGCACTCACATAAATTATGTTCACCTAACTAAGATTTCGAGCCCGGGTAGCTCAGTTGGTAGAGCGTTAGGCTTTTAACCTAACGGTCCAGGGTTCGAGTCCCTGTTCGGGCGAAAGTTTTTATTAAAATCTGTCATTGCACTCACATAATTTCTGTTCACCTAACTAAGATGTCGAGCCCGGGTAGCTCAGTCGGTAGAGCGTTAGGCTTTTAACCTAGCGGTCCAGGGTTCGAGTCCCTGTTCGGGCGAATTTTTTTTTATAAAACTCTGTCAATGCACTCACATAAATTCTGTTCACATATCAAAAATGTCGAGCCCGGGTAGCTCAGTTGGTAGAGCGTTAGGCTTTTAACCTAACAGTCCAGGGTTCGAGTCCCTGTTCGGGCGAAAGTTTTTATTAAAATCTGTCATTGCAATCACATAATTTCTGTTCACCTAACTAAGATGTTGAGCCCGGGTAGCTCAGTAGGTAGAGCGTTAGGCTTTTAATCTAACGGTCCAGGGTTCAAGTCCCTGTTCGGGCGAATGTTTTTATAAAACTCTGTCAATGCACTCACATAAATTCTGTTCACCTAACTAAGATTTCGAGCCCGGGTAGCTCAGTTGGTAGAGCGTTAGGCTTTTAACCTAACGGTCCAGGGTTCGAGTCCCTGTTCGGGCGAATGTTTATATAAAACTTTGTCAATGCACTCACATAAATTCTGTTCACCTATCTAAGATGTCGAGCCCGGGTAGCTCAGTTGGTAGAGCGTTAGGCTTTTAACCTAACGGTCCAGGGTTCGAGTCCCTGTTCGGGGGAAAGTTTTTATTAAACTCTGTCATTGCACTCACATAATTTCTGTTCACCTAACTAAGATGTCGAGCCCGGGTAGCTCAGTTGGTAGAGCGTTAGGCTTTTAACCTAACGGTCCAGGTTTCGAGTCCCTGTTCGGGCGAAAGTTTTTATTAAACTCTGTCATTGCACTCACATAATTTCTGTTCAACTAACTAAGATGTCGAGCCCGGGTACCTCAGTTGGTAGAGCGTTAGGCTTTTAACCTAACGGTCCAGAGTTCGAGTCCCTGTTCGGGCGAAAGTTTTTATATACTCTGTCATTGCACTCACAAAATTTCTGTTCACCTAACTAATATGTCGAGCCCGGGTAGCTCAGTTGGTAGAGCGTTAGGCTTTTAACCTAACGGTCCAGGGTTCGAGTCCCTGTTCGGGCGAAAGTTTTTATTAAACTCTGTCATTGCACTCACATAATTTCTGTTCAACAAACTAAGATGTCGAGCCCGGGTAGCTCAGTTGGTAGAGCGTTAGGCTTTTAACCTAACGGTCCAGAGTTCGAGTCCCTGTTCGGGCGAAAGTTTTTATATACTCTTTCATTGCACTCACAAAATTTCTGTTCACCTAACTAAGATGTCGAGCCCGGGTAGCTCAGTTGGTAGAGCATTAGGCTTTTAACCTAACGGTCCAGGGTTCGAGTCCCTGTTCGGGCGAAAGTTTTTATTAAACTCTGTCATTGCACTCACATAATTTCTGTTCACCTAACTCAGATGTCGAGCCCGGGTAGCTCAGTTGCTAGAGCGTTAGGCTTTTAACCTAACGGTCCAGGGTTCGAGTCCCTGTTCGGGCGAATGTTTTTATAAAACACTGTCAATGCACTCACATAAATTATGTTCACCTAACTAAGATTTCGAGCCCGGGTAGCTCAGTTGGTAGAGCGTTAGGCTTTTAACCTAACGGTCCAGGGTTCGAGTCCCTGTTCGGGCGAAAGTTTTTATTAAAATCTGTCATTGCACTCACATAATTTCTGTTCACCTAACTAAGATGTCGAGCCCGGGTAGCTCAGTCGGTAGAGCGTTAGGCTTTTAACCTAGCGGTCCAGGGTTCGAGTCCCTGTTCGGGCGAATTTTTTTTTATAAAACTCTGTCAATGCACTCACATAAATTCTGTTCACATATCAAAAATGTCGAGCCCGGGTAGCTCAGTTGGTAGAGCGTTAGGCTTTTAACCTAACGGTCCAGGGTTCGAGTCCCTGTTCGGGCGAAAGTTTTTATTAAAATCTGTCATTGCACTCACATAATTTCTGTTCACCTAACTAAGATGTTGAGCCCGGGTAGCTCAGTAGGTAGAGCGTTAGGCTTTTAATCTAACGGTCCAGGGTTCAAGTCCCTGTTCGGGCGAATGTTTTTATAAAACTCTGTCAATGCACTCACATAAATTCTGTTCACCTAACTAAGATTTCGAGCCCGGGTAGCTCAGTTGGTAGAGCGTTAGGCTTTTAACCTAACGGTCCAGGGTTCGAGTCCCTGTTCGGGTGAATGTTTTTATAAAACACTGTCAATGCACTCACATAAATTCTGTTCACCTAACTAAGATTTCGAGCCCGGGTAGCTCAGTTGGTAGAGCGTTAGGCTTTTAACCTAACGGTCCAGGGTTCGAGTCCATGTTCGGGCGAATGTTTTTATAAAACTCTGTCAATGCACTCACATAAATTCTGTTCACCTATCTAAGATGTCGAGCCCGGGTAGCTCAGTTGGTAGAGCGTTAGGCTTTTAACCTAACGGTCCAGGGTTCGAGTCCCTGTTCGGGCGAAAGTTTTTATTAGAATCTGTCATTGCACTCACATAATTTCTGTTCACCTAACTAAGATGTCGAGCCCGGGTAGCTCAGTTGGTAGAGCGTTAGGCTTTTAACCTAACGGTCCAGGGTTCGAGTCCCTGTTCGGGCGAATGTTTTTATAAAACTCTGTCAATGCACTCACAGAAATTCTGTTCACCTATCTAAGATGTCGAGCCCGGGTAGCTCAGTTGGTAGAGCGTTAGGCTTTTAACCTAACGGTCCAGGGTTCGAGTCCCTGTTCGGGCGAAAGTTTTTATTAAACTCAGTCATTGCACTCACATAATTTCTGTTCAACTAACTAAGATTTCGAGCCCGGGTAGCTCAGTTGGTAGAGCGTTAGGCTTTTAACCTAACGGTCCAGGGTTCGAGTCCCTGTTCGGGCGAATGTTTTTATAAAACTCTGTCAATGCACTCACAGAAATTCTGTTCACCTATCTAAGATGTCGAGCCCGGGTAGCTCAGTTGGTAGAGCGTTAGGCTTTTAACCTAACGGTCCAGGGTTCGAGTCCCTGTTCGGGCGAAAGTTTTTATTAAAATCTGTCATTGCACTCACATAATTTCTGTTCACCTAACTAAGATGTTGAGCCCGGGTAGCTCAGTAGGTAGAGCGTTAGGCTTTTAATCTAACGGTCCAGGGTTCAAGTCCCTGTTCGGGCGAATGTTTTTATAAAACTCTGTCAATGCACTCACATAAATTCTGTTCACCTAACTAAGATTTCGAGCCCGGGTAGCTCAGTTGGTAGAGCGTTAGGCTTTTAACCTAACGGTCCAGGGTTCGAGTCCCTGTTCGGGTGAATGTTTTTATAAAACACTGTCAATGCACTCACATAAATTCTGTTCACCTAACTAAGATTTCGAGCCCGGGTAGCTCAGTTGGTAGAGCGTTAGGCTTTTAACCTAACGGTCCAGGGTTCGAGTCCATGTTCGGGCGAATGTTTTTATAAAACTCTGTCAATGCACTCACATAAATTCTGTTCACCTATCTAAGATGTCGAGCCCGGGTAGCTCAGTTGGTAGAGCGTTAGGCTTTTAACCTAACGGTCCAGGGTTCGAGTCCCTGTTCGGGCGAAAGTTTTTATTAGAATCTGTCATTGCACTCACATAATTTCTGTTCACCTAACTAAGATGTCGAGCCCGGGTAGCTCAGTTGGTAGAGCGTTAGGCTTTTAACCTAACGGTCCAGGGTTCGAGTCCCTGTTCGGGCGAATGTTTTTATAAAACTCTGTCAATGCACTCACAGAAATTCTGTTCACCTATCTAAGATGTCGAGCCCGGGTAGCTCAGTTGGTAGAGCGTTAGGCTTTTAACCTAACGGTCCAGGGTTCGAGTCCCTGTTCGGGCGAAAGTTTTTATTAAACTCAGTCATTGCACTCACATAATTTCTGTTCAACTAACTAAGATTTCGAGCCCGGGTAGCTCAGTTGGTAGAGCGTTAGGCTTTTAACCTAACGGTCCAGGGTTCGAGTCCCTGTTCGGGCGAATGTTTTTATAAAACTCTGTCAATGCACTCACAGAAATTCTGTTCACCTATCTAAGATGTCGAGCCCGGGTAGCTCAGTTGGTAGAGCGTTAGGCTTTTAACCTAACGGTCCAGGGTTCGAGTCCCTGTTCGGGCGAAAGTTTTTATTAGAATCTGTCATTGCACTCACATAATTTCTGTTCACCTAACTAAGATGTCGAGCCCGGGTAGCTCAGTTGGTAGAGCGTTAGGCTTTTAACCTAACGGTCCAGGGTTCGAGTCCCTGTTCGGGCGAATGTTTTTATAAAACTCTGTCAATGCACTCACATAAATTCTGTTCACCTAACTAAGATTTCGAGCCCGGGTAGCTCAGTTGGTAGAGCGTTAGGCTTTTAATCTAACGGTCCAGGGTTCAAGTCCCTGTTCGGGCGAATGTTTTTATAAAACTCTGTCAATGCACTCACATAAATTCTGTTCACCTAACTAAGATTTCGAGCCCGGGTAGCTCAGTTGGTAGAGCGTTAGGCTTTTAACCTAACGGTCCAGGGTTCGAGTCCCTGTTCGGGTGAATGTTTTTATAAAACACTGTCAATGCACTCACATAAATTCTGTTCACCTAACTAAGATTTCGAGCCCGGGTAGCTCAGTTGGTAGAGCGTTAGGCTTTTAACCTAACGGTCCAGGGTTCGAGTCCATGTTCGGGCGAATGTTTTTATAAAACTCTGTCAATGCACTCACATAAATTCTGTTCACCTATCTAAGATGTCGAGCCCGGGTAGCTCAGTTGGTAGAGCGTTAGGCTTTTAACCTAACGGTCCAGGGTTCGAGTCCCTGTTCGGGCGAAAGTTTTTATTAGAATCTGTCATTGCACTCACATAATTTCTGTTCACCTAACTAAGATGTCGAGCCCGGGTAGCTCAGTTGGTAGAGCGTTAGGCTTTTAACCTAACGGTCCAGGGTTCGAGTCCCTGTTCGGGCGAATGTTTTTATAAAACTCTGTCAATGCACTCACAGAAATTCTGTTCACCTATCTAAGATGTCGAGCCCGGGTAGCTCAGTTGGTAGAGTGTTAGGCTTTTAACCTAACGGTCCAGGGTTCGAGTCCCTGTTCGGGCGAAAGTTTTTATTAAACTCAGTCATTGCACTCACATAATTTCTGTTCAACTAACTAAGATTTCGAGCCCGGGTAGCTCAGTTGGTAGAGCGTTAGGCTTTTAACCTAACGGTCCAGGGTTCGAGTCCCTGTTCGGGCGAATGTTTTTATAAAACTCTGTCAATGCACTCACAGAAATTCTGTTCACCTATCTAAGATGTCGAGCCCGGGTAGCTCAGTTGGTAGAGCGTTAGGCTTTTAACCTAACGGTCCAGGGTTCGAGTCCCTGTTCGGGCGAAAGTTTTTATTAGAATCTGTCATTGCACTCACATAATTTCTGTTCACCTAACTAAGATGTCGAGCCCGGGTAGCTCAGTTGGTAGAGCGTTAGGCTTTTAACCTAACGGTCCAGGGTTCGAGTCCCTGTTCGGGCGAATGTTTTTATAAAACTCTGTCAATGCACTCACATAAATTCTGTTCACCTAACTAAGATTTCGAGCCCGGGTAGCTCAGTTGGTAGAGCGTTAGGCTTTTAACCTAACGGTCCAGGGTTCGAGTCCCTGTTCGGGCGAAAGTTTTTATTAAACTCTGTCATTGCACTCACATAATTTCTGTTCAACTAACTAAGATTTCGAGCCCGGGTAGCTCAGTTGGTAGAGCGTTAGGCTTTTAACCTAACGGTCCAGGGTTCGAGTCCCTGTTCGGGCGAAAGTTTTTATTAAAATCTGTCATTGCACTCACATAATTTCTGTTCACCTAACTAAGATGTTGAGCCCGGGTAGCTCAGTAGGTAGAGCGTTAGGCTTTTAATCTAACGGTCCAGGGTTCGAGTCCCTGTTCGGGCGAATGTTTTTATAAAACTCTGTCAATGCACTCACATAAATTCTGTTCACCTAACTAAGATTTCGAGCCCGGGTAGCTCAGTTGGTAGAGCGTTAGGCTTTTAACCTAACGGTCCAGGGTTCGAGTCCCTGTTCGGGTGAATGTTTTTATAAAACACTGTCAATGCACTCACATAAATTCTGTTCACCTAACTAAGATTTCGAGCCCGGGTAGCTCAGTTGGTAGAGCGTTAGGCTTTTAACCTAACGGTCCAGGGTTCGAGTCCATGTTCGGGCGAATGTTTTTATAAAACTCTGTCAATGCACTCACATAAATTCTGTTCACCTATCTAAGATGTCGAGCCCGGGTAGCTCAGTTGGTAGAGCGTTAGGCTTTTAACCTAACGGTCCAGGGTTCGAGTCCCTGTTCGGGCGAAAGTTTTTATTAGAATCTGTCATTGCACTCACATAATTTCTGTTCACCTAACTAAGATGTCGAGCCCGGGTAGCTCAGTTGGTAGAGCGTTAGGCTTTTAACCTAACGGTCCAGGGTTCGAGTCCCTGTTCGGGCGAATGTTTTTATAAAACTCTGTCAATGCACTCACATAAATTCTGTTCACCTAACTAAGATTTCGAGCCCGGGTAGCTCAGTTGGTAGAGCGTTAGGCTTTTAACCTAACGGTCCAGGGTTCGAGTCCCTGTTCGGGCGAAAGTTTTTATTAAACTCTGTCATTGCACTCACATAATTTCTGTTCAACTAACTAAGATTTCGAGCCCGGGTAGCTCAGTTGGTAGAGCGTTAGGCTTTTAACCTAACGGTCCAGGGTTCGAGTCCCTGTTCGGGCGAATGTTTTTATAAAACTCTGTCAATGCACTCACATAAATTCTGTTCACCTATCTAAGATGTCGAGCCCGGGTAGCTCAGTTGGTAGAGCGTTAGGCTTTTAACCTAACGGTCCAGGGTTCGAGTCCCTGTTCGGGCGAAAGTTTTTATTAAACTCAGTCATTGCACTCACATAATTTCTGTTCAACTAACTAAGATTTCGAGCCCGGGTAGCTCAGTTGGTAGAGCGTTAGGCTTTTAACCTAACGGTCCAGGGTTCGAGTCCCTGTTCGGGCGAATGTTTTTATAAAACTCTGTCAATGCACTCACAGAAATTCTGTTCACCTATCTAAGATGTCGAGCCCGGGTAGCTCAGTTGGTAGAGCGTTAGGCTTTTAACCTAACGGTCCAGGGTTCGAGTCCCTGTTCGGGCGAAAGTTTTTATTAGAATCTGTCATTGCACTCACATAATTTCTGTTCACCTAACTAAGATGTCGAGCCCGGGTAGCTCAGTTGGTAGAGCGTTAGGCTTTTAACCTAACGGTCCAGGGTTCGAGTCCCTGTTCGGGCGAATGTTTTTATAAAACTCTGTCAATGCACTCACATAAATTCTGTTCACCTAACTAAGATTTCGAGCCCGGGTAGCTCAGTTGGTAGAGCGTTAGGCTTTTAACCTAACGGTCCAGGGTTCGAGTCCCTGTTCGGGCGAAAGTTTTTATTAAACTCTGTCATTGCACTCACATAATTTCTGTTCAACTAACTAAGATTTCGAGCCCGGGTAGCTCAGTTGGTAGAGCGTTAGGCTTTTAACCTAACGGTCCAGGGTTCGAGTCCCTGTTCGGGCGAATGTTTTTATAAAACTCTGTCAATGCACTCACATAAATTCTGTTCACCTATCTAAGATGTCGAGCCCGGGTAGCTCAGTTGGTAGAGCGTTAGGCTTTTAACCTAACGGTCCAGGGTTCGAGTCCCTGTTCGGGCGAAAGTTTTTATTAAACTCAGTCATTGCACTCACATAATTTCTGTTCAACTAACTAAGATTTCGAGCCCGGGTAGCTCAGTTGGTAGAGCGTTAGGCTTTTAACCTAACGGTCCAGGGTTCGAGTCCCTGTTCGGGCGAATGTTTTTATAAAACTCTGTCAATGCACTCACAGAAATTCTGTTCACCTATCTAAGATGTCGAGCCCGGGTAGCTCAGTTGGTAGAGCGTTAGGCTTTTAACCTAACGGTCCAGGGTTCGAGTCCCTGTTCGGGCGAAAGTTTTTATTAAAATCTGTCATTGCACTCACATAATTTCTGTTCACCTACCTAAGATGTCGAGCCCGGGTAGCTCAGTAGGTAGAGCGTTAGGCTTTTAATCTAACGGTCCAGGGTTCGAGTCCCTGTTCGGGCGAATGTTTTTATAAAACTCTGTCAATGCACTCACATAAATTCTGTTCACCTAACTAAGATTTCGAGCCCGGGTAGCTCAGTTGGTAGAGCGTTAGGCTTTTAACCTAACGGTCCAGGGTTCGAGTCCCTGTTCGGGCGAATGTTTTTATAAAACTCTGTCAATGCACTCACATAAATTCTGTTCACCTATCTAAGATGTTGAGCCCGGGTAGCTCAGTTGGTAGAGCGTTAGGCTTTTAACCTAACGGTCCAGGGTTCGAGTGCCTGTTCGGGCGAATGTTTTTATAAAACTCTGTCAATGCACTCACATAAATTCTGTTCACCTAACTAAGATTTCGAGCCCGGGTAGCTCAGTTGGTAGAGCGTTAGGCTTTTAACCTAACGGTCCAGGGTTCGAGTCCCTGTTCGGGCGAATGTTTTTATAAAACTTTGTCAATGCACTCACATAAATTCTATTCACCTAACTAAGATGTCGAGCCCGGGTAGCTCAGTTGGTAGAGCGTTAGGCTTTTAACCTAACGGTCCAGGGTTCGAGTCCCTGTTCGGGCGAATGTTTTTATAAAACTCTGTCAATGCACTCACATAAATTCTGTTCACCTATCTAAGATGTCGAGCCCGGGTAGCTCAGTTGGTAGAGCGTTAGGCTTTTAACCTAACGGTCCAGGTTTCGAGTCCCTGTTCGGGCGAAAGTTTTTATTAAACTCTGTCATTGCACTCACATAATTTCTGTTCAACTAACTAAGATGTCGAGCCCGGGTAGCTCAGTTGGTAGAGCGTTAGGCTTTTAACCTAACGGTCCAGAGTTCGAGTCCCTGTTCGGGCGAAAGTTTTTATATACTCTGTCATTGCACTCACAAAATTTCTGTTCTCCTAACTAATATCTCGAGCCCGGGTAGCTCAGTTGGTAGAGCGTTAGGCTTTTAACCTAACGGTCCAGGGTTCGAGTCCCTGTTCGGGCGAATGTTTTTATAAAACTTTGTCAATGCATTCACATAAATTCTGTTCACCTAACTAAGATGTCGAGCCCGGGTAGCTCAGTTGGTAGAGCGTTAGGCTTTTAACCTAACGGTCCAGGGTTGGAGTCCCTGTTCGGGCGAATATTTTTATAAAACTCTGTCAATGCACTCACATAAATTCTGTTCACCTATCTAAGATGTCGTGCCCGGGTAGCGCAGTTGGTAGAGCGTTAGGCTTTTAACCTAACGGTCCAGGGTTCGAGTCCCTGTTCGGGCGAATATTTTTATAAAACTCTGTCAATGCACTCACATAAATTCTGTTCACCTATCTAAAATGTCGAGCCCGGGTAGCTCAGTTGGTAGAGCGTTAGGCTTTTAACATAACGGTCCAGGGTTCGAGTCCCTGTTCGGGCGAAAGTTTTTATTAAAATCTGTCATTGCACTCACATAATTTCTGTTCACCTAACTAAGATGTCGAGCCCGGGTAGCTCAGTTGGTTGAGCGTTAGGCTTTTAACCTAACGGTCCAGGGTTCGAGTCCCTGTTCGGGCGAATGTTTTTATAAAACTCTGTCAATGCACTCACATAAATTCTGTTCACCTAACTAAGATTTCGAGCCCGGGTAGCTCAGTTGGTAGAGCGTTAGGCTTTTAACCTAACGGTCCAGGGTTCGAGTCCCTGTTCGGGCGAAAGTTTTTATTAAACTCTGTCATTGCACTCACATAATTTCTGTTCAGCTAACTAAGATTTCGAGCCCGGGTAGCTCAGTTGGTAGAGCGTTAGGCTTTTAACCTAACGGTCCAGGGTTCGAGTCCCTGTTCGGGCGAATGTTTTTATAAAACTCTGTCAATGCACTCACATAAATTCTGTTCACCTATCTAAGATGTCGAGCCCGGGCAGCTCAGTTGGTAGAGCGTTAGGCTTTTAACCTAACGGTCCAGGGTTCGAGTCCCTGTTCGGGCGAAAGTTTTTATTAAAATCTGTCATTGCACTCACATAATTTCTGTTCACCTAACTAAGATGTCGAGCCCGGGTAGCTCAGTTGGTAGAGCGTTAGGCTTTTAATCTAACGGTCCAGGGTTCGAGTCCCTGTTCGGGCGAATGTTTTTATAAAACTCTGTCAATGCACTCACATAATTTCTGTTCACCTAACTAAGATTTCGACCCCGGGTAGCTCAGTTGGTAGAGCGTTAGGCTTTTAACCTAACGGTCCAGGGTTCGAGTCCCTGTTCGGGCGAATGTTTTTATAAAACTCTGTCAATGCACTCACATAAATTCTGTTCACCTATCTAAAATGTCGAGCCCGGGTAGCTCAGTTGGTAGAGCGTTCGGCTTTTAACCTAACGGTCCAGAGTTCGAGTCCCTGGTCGGGGGAAAGTTTTTATATACTCTGTCATTGCACTCACAAAATTTCTGTTCACCTAACTAAGATGTCGAGCCCGGGTAGCTCAGTTGGTAGAGCGTTAGGCTTTTAACCTAACGGTCCAGGGTTCGAGTCCCTGTTCGGGCGAAAGTTTTTATTAAACTCTGTCATTGCACTCACATAATTTCTGTACAACTAACTAAGATGTCGAGCCCGGGTAGCTCAGTTGCTAGAGCGTTAGGCTTTTAACCTAACGGTCCAGGGTTCGAGTCCCTGTTCGGGCGAATGTTTTTATAAAACGCTGTCAATGCACTCACATAAATTCTGTTCACCTAACTAAGATTTCGAGCCCGGGTAGCTCAGTTGGTAGAGCGTTAGGCTTTTAACCTAACGGTCCAGGGTTCGAGTCCCTGTTCGGGCGAATGTTTTTATAAAACTCTGTCAATGCACTCACATAAATTCTGTTCACCTATCTAAGATGTTGAGCCCGGGTAGCTCAGTTGGTAGAGCGTTAGGCTTTTAACCTAACGGTCCAGGGTTCGAGTGCCTGTTCGGGCGAATGTTTTTATAAAACTCTGTCAATGCACTCACATAAATTCTGTTCACCTAACTAAGATTTCGAGCCCGGGTAGCTCAGTTGGTAGAGCGTTAGGCTTTTAACCTAACGGTCCAGGGTTCGAGTCCCTGTTCGGGCGAATGTTTTTATAAAACTTTGTCAATGCACTCACATAAATTCTATTCACCTAACTAAGATGTCGAGCCCGGGTAGCTCAGTTGGTAGAGCGTTAGGCTTTTAACCTAACGGTCCAGGGTTCGAGTCCCTGTTCGGGCGAATGTTTTTATAAAACTCTGTCAATGCACTCACATAAATTCTGTTCACCTATCTAAGATGTCGAGCCCGGGTAGCTCAGTTGGTAGAGCGTTAGGCTTTTAACCTAACGGTCCAGGTTTCGAGTCCCTGTTCGGGCGAAAGTTTTTATTAAACTCTGTCATTGCACTCACATAATTTCTGTTCAACTAACTAAGATGTCGAGCCCGGGTAGCTCAGTTGGTAGAGCGTTAGGCTTTTAACCTAACGGTCCAGAGTTCGAGTCCCTGTTCGGGCGAAAGTTTTTATATACTCTGTCATTGCACTCACAAAATTTCTGTTCTCCTAACTAATATCTCGAGCCCGGGTAGCTCAGTTGGTAGAGCGTTAGGCTTTTAACCTAACGGTCCAGGGTTCGAGTCCCTGTTCGGGCGAATGTTTTTATAAAACTTTGTCAATGCATTCACATAAATTCTGTTCACCTAACTAAGATGTCGAGCCCGGGTAGCTCAGTTGGTAGAGCGTTAGGCTTTTAACCTAACGGTCCAGGGTTGGAGTCCCTGTTCGGGCGAATATTTTTATAAAACTCTGTCAATGCACTCACATAAATTCTGTTCACCTATCTAAGATGTCGTGCCCGGGTAGCGCAGTTGGTAGAGCGTTAGGCTTTTAACCTAACGGTCCAGGGTTCGAGTCCCTGTTCGGGCGAATATTTTTATAAAACTCTGTCAATGCACTCACATAAATTCTGTTCACCTATCTAAAATGTCGAGCCCGGGTAGCTCAGTTGGTAGAGCGTTAGGCTTTTAACATAACGGTCCAGGGTTCGAGTCCCTGTTCGGGCGAAAGTTTTTATTAAAATCTGTCATTGCACTCACATAATTTCTGTTCACCTAACTAAGATGTCGAGCCCGGGTAGCTCAGTTGGTTGAGCGTTAGGCTTTTAACCTAACGGTCCAGGGTTCGAGTCCCTGTTCGGGCGAATGTTTTTATAAAACTCTGTCAATGCACTCACATAAATTCTGTTCACCTAACTAAGATTTCGAGCCCGGGTAGCTCAGTTGGTAGAGCGTTAGGCTTTTAACCTAACGGTCCAGGGTTCGAGTCCCTGTTCGGGCGAAAGTTTTTATTAAACTCTGTCATTGCACTCACATAATTTCTGTTCAGCTAACTAAGATTTCGAGCCCGGGTAGCTCAGTTGGTAGAGCGTTAGGCTTTTAACCTAACGGTCCAGGGTTCGAGTCCCTGTTCGGGCGAATGTTTTTATAAAACTCTGTCAATGCACTCACATAAATTCTGTTCACCTATCTAAGATGTCGAGCCCGGGCAGCTCAGTTGGTAGAGCGTTAGGCTTTTAACCTAACGGTCCAGGGTTCGAGTGCCTGTTCGGGCGAATGTTTTTATAAAACTCTGTCAATGCACTCACATAAATTCTGTTCACCTAACTAAGATTTCGAGCCCGGGTAGCTCAGTTGGTAGAGCGTTAGGCTTTTAACCTAACGGTCCAGGGTTCGAGTCCCTGTTCGGGCGAATGTTTTTATAAAACTTTGTCAATGCACTCACATAAATTCTATTCACCTAACTAAGATGTCGAGCCCGGGTAGCTCAGTTGGTAGAGCGTTAGGCTTTTAACCTAACGGTCCAGGGTTCGAGTCCCTGTTCGGGCGAATGTTTTTATAAAACTCTGTCAATGCACTCACATAAATTCTGTTCACCTATCTAAGATGTCGAGCCCGGGTAGCTCAGTTGGTAGAGCGTTAGGCTTTTAACCTAACGGTCCAGGTTTCGAGTCCCTGTTCGGGCGAAAGTTTTTATTAAACTCTGTCATTGCACTCACATAATTTCTGTTCAACTAACTAAGATGTCGAGCCCGGGTAGCTCAGTTGGTAGAGCGTTAGGCTTTTAACCTAACGGTCCAGAGTTCGAGTCCCTGTTCGGGCGAAAGTTTTTATATACTCTGTCATTGCACTCACAAAATTTCTGTTCTCCTAACTAATATCTCGAGCCCGGGTAGCTCAGTTGGTAGAGCGTTAGGCTTTTAACCTAACGGTCCAGGGTTCGAGTCCCTGTTCGGGCGAATGTTTTTATAAAACTTTGTCAATGCATTCACATAAATTCTGTTCACCTAACTAAGATGTCGAGCCCGGGTAGCTCAGTTGGTAGAGCGTTAGGCTTTTAACCTAACGGTCCAGGGTTGGAGTCCCTGTTCGGGCGAATATTTTTATAAAACTCTGTCAATGCACTCACATAAATTCTGTTCACCTATCTAAGATGTCGTGCCCGGGTAGCGCAGTTGGTAGAGCGTTAGGCTTTTAACCTAACGGTCCAGGGTTCGAGTCCCTGTTCGGGCGAATATTTTTATAAAACTCTGTCAATGCACTCACATAAATTCTGTTCACCTATCTAAAATGTCGAGCCCGGGTAGCTCAGTTGGTAGAGCGTTAGGCTTTTAACATAACGGTCCAGGGTTCGAGTCCCTGTTCGGGCGAAAGTTTTTATTAAAATCTGTCATTGCACTCACATAATTTCTGTTCACCTAACTAAGATGTCGAGCCCGGGTAGCTCAGTTGGTTGAGCGTTAGGCTTTTAACCTAACGGTCCAGGGTTCGAGTCCCTGTTCGGGCGAATGTTTTTATAAAACTCTGTCAATGCACTCACATAAATTCTGTTCACCTAACTAAGATTTCGAGCCCGGGTAGCTCAGTTGGTAGAGCGTTAGGCTTTTAACCTAACGGTCCAGGGTTCGAGTCCCTGTTCGGGCGAAAGTTTTTATTAAACTCTGTCATTGCACTCACATAATTTCTGTTCAGCTAACTAAGATTTCGAGCCCGGGTAGCTCAGTTGGTAGAGCGTTAGGCTTTTAACCTAACGGTCCAGGGTTCGAGTCCCTGTTCGGGCGAATGTTTTTATAAAACTCTGTCAATGCACTCACATAAATTCTGTTCACCTATCTAAGATGTCGAGCCCGGGCAGCTCAGTTGGTAGAGCGTTAGGCTTTTAACCTAACGGTCCAGGGTTCGAGTCCCTGTTCGGGCGAAAGTTTTTATTAAAATCTGTCATTGCACTCACATAATTTCTGTTCACCTAACTAAGATGTCGAGCCCGGGTAGCTCAGTTGGTAGAGCGTTAGGCTTTTAATCTAACGGTCCAGGGTTCGAGTCCCTGTTCGGGCGAATGTTTTTATAAAACTCTGTCAATGCACTCACATAATTTCTGTTCACCTAACTAAGATTTCGACCCCGGGTAGCTCAGTTGGTAGAGCGTTAGGCTTTTAACCTAACGGTCCAGGGTTCGAGTCCCTGTTCGGGCGAATGTTTTTATAAAACTCTGTCAATGCACTCACATAAATTCTGTTCACCTATCTAAAATGTCGAGCCCGGGTAGCTCAGTTGGTAGAGCGTTCGGCTTTTAACCTAACGGTCCAGAGTTCGAGTCCCTGGTCGGGGGAAAGTTTTTATATACTCTGTCATTGCACTCACAAAATTTCTGTTCACCTAACTAAGATGTCGAGCCCGGGTAGCTCAGTTGGTAGAGCGTTAGGCTTTTAACCTAACGGTCCAGGGTTCGAGTCCCTGTTCGGGCGAAAGTTTTTATTAAACTCTGTCATTGCACTCACATAATTTCTGTACAACTAACTAAGATGTCGAGCCCGGGTAGCTCAGTTGCTAGAGCGTTAGGCTTTTAACCTAACGGTCCAGGGTTCGAGTCCCTGTTCGGGCGAATGTTTTTATAAAACGCTGTCAATGCACTCACATAAATTCTGTTCACCTAACTAAAATTTCGAGCCCGGGTAGCTCAGTTGGTAGAGCGTTAGGCTTTTAACCTAACGGTCCAGGGTTCGAGTCCCTGTTCGGGCGAAAGTTTTTATATACTCTGTCATTGCACTCACAAAATTTCTGTTCACCTAACTAATATCTCGAGCCCGGGTAGCTCAGTTGGTAGAGCGTTAGGCTTTTAACCTAACGGTCCAGGGTTCGAGTCCCTGTTCGGGCGAATGTTTTTATAAAACTTTGTCAATGCACTCACATAAATTCTGTTCACCTAACTAAGATGTCGAGCCCGGGTAGCTCAGTTGGTAGAGCGTTAGGCTTTTAACCTAACGGTCCAGGGTTGGAGTCCCTGTTCGGGCGAATATTTTTATAAAACTCTGTCAATGCACTCACATAAATTCTGTTCACCTATCTAAGATGTCGTGCCCGGGTAGCGCAGTTGGTAGAGCGTTAGGCTTTTAACCTAACGGTCCAGGGTTCGAGTCCCTGTTCGGGCGAATGTTTTTATAAAACTTTGTCAATGCACTCACATAAATTCTATTCACCTAACTAAGATGTCGAGCCCGGGTAGCTCAGTTGGTAGAGCGTTAGGCTTTTAACCTAACGGTCCAGGGTTCGAGTCCCTGTTCGGGCGAATGTTTTTATAAAACTCTGTCAATGCACTCACATAAATTCTGTTCACCTATCTAAGATGTCGAGCCCGGGTAGCTCAGTTGGTAGAGCGTTAGGCTTTTAACCTAACGGTCCAGGTTTCGAGTCCCTGTTCGGGCGAAAGTTTTTATTAAACTCTGTCATTGCACTCACATAATTTCTGTTCAACTAACTAAGATGTCGAGCCCGGGTAGCTCAGTTGGTAGAGCGTTAGGCTTTTAACCTAACGGTCCAGAGTTCGAGTCCCTGTTCGGGCGAAAGTTTTTATATACTCTGTCATTGCACTCACAAAATTTCTGTTCTCCTAACTAATATCTCGAGCCCGGGTAGCTCAGTTGGTAGAGCGTTAGGCTTTTAACCTAACGGTCCAGGGTTCGAGTCCCTGTTCGGGCGAATGTTTTTATAAAACTTTGTCAATGCATTCACATAAATTCTGTTCACCTAACTAAGATGTCGAGCCCGGGTAGCTCAGTTGGTAGAGCGTTAGGCTTTTAACCTAACGGTCCAGGGTTGGAGTCCCTGTTCGGGCGAATATTTTTATAAAACTCTGTCAATGCACTCACATAAATTCTGTTCACCTATCTAAGATGTCGTGCCCGGGTAGCGCAGTTGGTAGAGCGTTAGGCTTTTAACCTAACGGTCCAGGGTTCGAGTCCCTGTTCGGGCGAATATTTTTATAAAACTCTGTCAATGCACTCACATAAATTCTGTTCACCTATCTAAAATGTCGAGCCCGGGTAGCTCAGTTGGTAGAGCGTTAGGCTTTTAACATAACGGTCCAGGGTTCGAGTCCCTGTTCGGGCGAAAGTTTTTATTAAAATCTGTCATTGCACTCACATAATTTCTGTTCACCTAACTAAGATGTCGAGCCCGGGTAGCTCAGTTGGTTGAGCGTTAGGCTTTTAACCTAACGGTCCAGGGTTCGAGTCCCTGTTCGGGCGAATGTTTTTATAAAACTCTGTCAATGCACTCACATAAATTCTGTTCACCTAACTAAGATTTCGAGCCCGGGTAGCTCAGTTGGTAGAGCGTTAGGCTTTTAACCTAACGGTCCAGGGTTCGAGTCCCTGTTCGGGCGAAAGTTTTTATTAAACTCTGTCATTGCACTCACATAATTTCTGTTCAGCTAACTAAGATTTCGAGCCCGGGTAGCTCAGTTGGTAGAGCGTTAGGCTTTTAACCTAACGGTCCAGGGTTCGAGTCCCTGTTCGGGCGAATGTTTTTATAAAACTCTGTCAATGCACTCACATAAATTCTGTTCACCTATCTAAGATGTCGAGCCCGGGCAGCTCAGTTGGTAGAGCGTTAGGCTTTTAACCTAACGGTCCAGGGTTCGAGTGCCTGTTCGGGCGAATGTTTTTATAAAACTCTGTCAATGCACTCACATAAATTCTGTTCACCTAACTAAGATTTCGAGCCCGGGTAGCTCAGTTGGTAGAGCGTTAGGCTTTTAACCTAACGGTCCAGGGTTCGAGTCCCTGTTCGGGCGAATGTTTTTATAAAACTTTGTCAATGCACTCACATAAATTCTATTCACCTAACTAAGATGTCGAGCCCGGGTAGCTCAGTTGGTAGAGCGTTAGGCTTTTAACCTAACGGTCCAGGGTTCGAGTCCCTGTTCGGGCGAATGTTTTTATAAAACTCTGTCAATGCACTCACATAAATTCTGTTCACCTATCTAAGATGTCGAGCCCGGGTAGCTCAGTTGGTAGAGCGTTAGGCTTTTAACCTAACGGTCCAGGTTTCGAGTCCCTGTTCGGGCGAAAGTTTTTATTAAACTCTGTCATTGCACTCACATAATTTCTGTTCAACTAACTAAGATGTCGAGCCCGGGTAGCTCAGTTGGTAGAGCGTTAGGCTTTTAACCTAACGGTCCAGAGTTCGAGTCCCTGTTCGGGCGAAAGTTTTTATATACTCTGTCATTGCACTCACAAAATTTCTGTTCTCCTAACTAATATCTCGAGCCCGGGTAGCTCAGTTGGTAGAGCGTTAGGCTTTTAACCTAACGGTCCAGGGTTCGAGTCCCTGTTCGGGCGAATGTTTTTATAAAACTTTGTCAATGCATTCACATAAATTCTGTTCACCTAACTAAGATGTCGAGCCCGGGTAGCTCAGTTGGTAGAGCGTTAGGCTTTTAACCTAACGGTCCAGGGTTGGAGTCCCTGTTCGGGCGAATATTTTTATAAAACTCTGTCAATGCACTCACATAAATTCTGTTCACCTATCTAAGATGTCGTGCCCGGGTAGCGCAGTTGGTAGAGCGTTAGGCTTTTAACCTAACGGTCCAGGGTTCGAGTCCCTGTTCGGGCGAAAGTTTTTATTAAACTCTGTCATTGCACTCACATAATTTCTGTACAACTAACTAAGATGTCGAGCCCGGGTAGCTCAGTTGCTAGAGCGTTAGGCTTTTAACCTAACGGTCCAGGGTTCGAGTCCCTGTTCGGGCGAATGTTTTTATAAAACGCTGTCAATGCACTCACATAAATTCTGTTCACCTAACTAAAATTTCGAGCCCGGGTAGCTCAGTTGGTAGAGCGTTAGGCTTTTAACCTAACGGTCCAGGGTTCGAGTCCCTGTTCGGGCGAAAGTTTTTATATACTCTGTCATTGCACTCACAAAATTTCTGTTCACCTAACTAATATCTCGAGCCCGGGTAGCTCAGTTGGTAGAGCGTTAGGCTTTTAACCTAACGGTCCAGGGTTCGAGTCCCTGTTCGGGCGAATGTTTTTATAAAACTTTGTCAATGCACTCACATAAATTCTGTTCACCTAACTAAGATGTCGAGCCCGGGTAGCTCAGTTGGTAGAGCGTTAGGCTTTTAACCTAACGGTCCAGGGTTGGAGTCCCTGTTCGGGCGAATATTTTTATAAAACTCTGTCAATGCACTCACATAAATTCTGTTCACCTATCTAAGATGTCGTGCCCGGGTAGCGCAGTTGGTAGAGCGTTAGGCTTTTAACCTAACGGTCCAGGGTTCGAGTCCCTGTTCGGGCGAATGTTTTTATAAAACTTTGTCAATGCACTCACATAAATTCTATTCACCTAACTAAGATGTCGAGCCCGGGTAGCTCAGTTGGTAGAGCGTTAGGCTTTTAACCTAACGGTCCAGGGTTCGAGTCCCTGTTCGGGCGAATGTTTTTATAAAACTCTGTCAATGCACTCACATAAATTCTGTTCACCTATCTAAGATGTCGAGCCCGGGTAGCTCAGTTGGTAGAGCGTTAGGCTTTTAACCTAACGGTCCAGGTTTCGAGTCCCTGTTCGGGCGAAAGTTTTTATTAAACTCAGTCATTGCACTCACATAATTTCTGTTCAACTAACTAAGATTTCGAGCCCGGGTAGCTCAGTTGGTAGAGCGTTAGGCTTTTAACCTAACGGTCCAGGGTTCGAGTCCCTGTTCGGGCGAATGTTTTTATAAAACTCTGTCAATGCACTCACAGAAATTCTGTTCACCTATCTAAGATGTCGAGCCCGGGTAGCTCAGTTGGTAGAGCGTTAGGCTTTTAACCTAACGGTCCAGGGTTCGAGTCCCTGTTCGGGCGAAAGTTTTTATTAAAATCTGTCATTGCACTCACATAATTTCTGTTCACCTACCTAAGATGTCGAGCCCGGGTAGCTCAGTAGGTAGAGCGTTAGGCTTTTAATCTAACGGTCCAGGGTTCGAGTCCCTGTTCGGGCGAATGTTTTTATAAAACTCTGTCAATGCACTCACATAAATTCTGTTCACCTAACTAAGATTTCGAGCCCGGGTAGCTCAGTTGGTAGAGCGTTAGGCTTTTAACCTAACGGTCCAGGGTTCGAGTCCCTGTTCGGGCGAATGTTTTTATAAAACTCTGTCAATGCACTCACATAAATTCTGTTCACCTATCTAAGATGTTGAGCCCGGGTAGCTCAGTTGGTAGAGCGTTAGGCTTTTAACCTAACGGTCCAGGGTTCGAGTGCCTGTTCGGGCGAATGTTTTTATAAAACTCTGTCAATGCACTCACATAAATTCTGTTCACCTAACTAAGATTTCGAGCCCGGGTAGCTCAGTTGGTAGAGCGTTAGGCTTTTAACCTAACGGTCCAGGGTTCGAGTCCCTGTTCGGGCGAATGTTTTTATAAAACTTTGTCAATGCACTCACATAAATTCTATTCACCTAACTAAGATGTCGAGCCCGGGTAGCTCAGTTGGTAGAGCGTTAGGCTTTTAACCTAACGGTCCAGGGTTCGAGTCCCTGTTCGGGCGAATGTTTTTATAAAACTCTGTCAATGCACTCACATAAATTCTGTTCACCTATCTAAGATGTCGAGCCCGGGTAGCTCAGTTGGTAGAGCGTTAGGCTTTTAACCTAACGGTCCAGGTTTCGAGTCCCTGTTCGGGCGAAAGTTTTTATTAAACTCTGTCATTGCACTCACATAATTTCTGTTCAACTAACTAAGATGTCGAGCCCGGGTAGCTCAGTTGGTAGAGCGTTAGGCTTTTAACCTAACGGTCCAGAGTTCGAGTCCCTGTTCGGGCGAAAGTTTTTATATACTCTGTCATTGCACTCACAAAATTTCTGTTCTCCTAACTAATATCTCGAGCCCGGGTAGCTCAGTTGGTAGAGCGTTAGGCTTTTAACCTAACGGTCCAGGGTTCGAGTCCCTGTTCGGGCGAATGTTTTTATAAAACTTTGTCAATGCATTCACATAAATTCTGTTCACCTAACTAAGATGTCGAGCCCGGGTAGCTCAGTTGGTAGAGCGTTAGGCTTTTAACCTAACGGTCCAGGGTTGGAGTCCCTGTTCGGGCGAATATTTTTATAAAACTCTGTCAATGCACTCACATAAATTCTGTTCACCTATCTAAGATGTCGTGCCCGGGTAGCGCAGTTGGTAGAGCGTTAGGCTTTTAACCTAACGGTCCAGGGTTCGAGTCCCTGTTCGGGCGAATATTTTTATAAAACTCTGTCAATGCACTCACATAAATTCTGTTCACCTATCTAAAATGTCGAGCCCGGGTAGCTCAGTTGGTAGAGCGTTAGGCTTTTAACATAACGGTCCAGGGTTCGAGTCCCTGTTCGGGCGAAAGTTTTTATTAAAATCTGTCATTGCACTCACATAATTTCTGTTCACCTAACTAAGATGTCGAGCCCGGGTAGCTCAGTTGGTTGAGCGTTAGGCTTTTAACCTAACGGTCCAGGGTTCGAGTCCCTGTTCGGGCGAATGTTTTTATAAAACTCTGTCAATGCACTCACATAAATTCTGTTCACCTAACTAAGATTTCGAGCCCGGGTAGCTCAGTTGGTAGAGCGTTAGGCTTTTAACCTAACGGTCCAGGGTTCGAGTCCCTGTTCGGGCGAAAGTTTTTATTAAACTCTGTCATTGCACTCACATAATTTCTGTTCAGCTAACTAAGATTTCGAGCCCGGGTAGCTCAGTTGGTAGAGCGTTAGGCTTTTAACCTAACGGTCCAGGGTTCGAGTCCCTGTTCGGGCGAATGTTTTTATAAAACTCTGTCAATGCACTCACATAAATTCTGTTCACCTATCTAAGATGTCGAGCCCGGGCAGCTCAGTTGGTAGAGCGTTAGGCTTTTAACCTAACGGTCCAGGGTTCGAGTCCCTGTTCGGGCGAAAGTTTTTATTAAAATCTGTCATTGCACTCACATAATTTCTGTTCACCTAACTAAGATGTCGAGCCCGGGTAGCTCAGTTGGTAGAGCGTTAGGCTTTTAATCTAACGGTCCAGGGTTCGAGTCCCTGTTCGGGCGAATGTTTTTATAAAACTCTGTCAATGCACTCACATAATTTCTGTTCACCTAACTAAGATTTCGACCCCGGGTAGCTCAGTTGGTAGAGCGTTAGGCTTTTAACCTAACGGTCCAGGGTTCGAGTCCCTGTTCGGGCGAATGTTTTTATAAAACTCTGTCAATGCACTCACATAAATTCTGTTCACCTATCTAAAATGTCGAGCCCGGGTAGCTCAGTTGGTAGAGCGTTCGGCTTTTAACCTAACGGTCCAGAGTTCGAGTCCCTGGTCGGGGGAAAGTTTTTATATACTCTGTCATTGCACTCACAAAATTTCTGTTCACCTAACTAAGATGTCGAGCCCGGGTAGCTCAGTTGGTAGAGCGTTAGGCTTTTAACCTAACGGTCCAGGGTTCGAGTCCCTGTTCGGGCGAAAGTTTTTATTAAACTCTGTCATTGCACTCACATAATTTCTGTACAACTAACTAAGATGTCGAGCCCGGGTAGCTCAGTTGCTAGAGCGTTAGGCTTTTAACCTAACGGTCCAGGGTTCGAGTCCCTGTTCGGGCGAATGTTTTTATAAAACGCTGTCAATGCACTCACATAAATTCTGTTCACCTAACTAAGATTTCGAGCCCGGGTAGCTCAGTTGGTAGAGCGTTAGGCTTTTAACCTAACGGTCCAGGGTTCGAGTCCCTGTTCGGGCGAATGTTTTTATAAAACTCTGTCAATGCACTCACATAAATTCTGTTCACCTATCTAAGATGTTGAGCCCGGGTAGCTCAGTTGGTAGAGCGTTAGGCTTTTAACCTAACGGTCCAGGGTTCGAGTGCCTGTTCGGGCGAATGTTTTTATAAAACTCTGTCAATGCACTCACATAAATTCTGTTCACCTAACTAAGATTTCGAGCCCGGGTAGCTCAGTTGGTAGAGCGTTAGGCTTTTAACCTAACGGTCCAGGGTTCGAGTCCCTGTTCGGGCGAATGTTTTTATAAAACTTTGTCAATGCACTCACATAAATTCTATTCACCTAACTAAGATGTCGAGCCCGGGTAGCTCAGTTGGTAGAGCGTTAGGCTTTTAACCTAACGGTCCAGGGTTCGAGTCCCTGTTCGGGCGAATGTTTTTATAAAACTCTGTCAATGCACTCACATAAATTCTGTTCACCTATCTAAGATGTCGAGCCCGGGTAGCTCAGTTGGTAGAGCGTTAGGCTTTTAACCTAACGGTCCAGGTTTCGAGTCCCTGTTCGGGCGAAAGTTTTTATTAAACTCTGTCATTGCACTCACATAATTTCTGTTCAACTAACTAAGATGTCGAGCCCGGGTAGCTCAGTTGGTAGAGCGTTAGGCTTTTAACCTAACGGTCCAGAGTTCGAGTCCCTGTTCGGGCGAAAGTTTTTATATACTCTGTCATTGCACTCACAAAATTTCTGTTCTCCTAACTAATATCTCGAGCCCGGGTAGCTCAGTTGGTAGAGCGTTAGGCTTTTAACCTAACGGTCCAGGGTTCGAGTCCCTGTTCGGGCGAATGTTTTTATAAAACTTTGTCAATGCATTCACATAAATTCTGTTCACCTAACTAAGATGTCGAGCCCGGGTAGCTCAGTTGGTAGAGCGTTAGGCTTTTAACCTAACGGTCCAGGGTTGGAGTCCCTGTTCGGGCGAATATTTTTATAAAACTCTGTCAATGCACTCACATAAATTCTGTTCACCTATCTAAGATGTCGTGCCCGGGTAGCGCAGTTGGTAGAGCGTTAGGCTTTTAACCTAACGGTCCAGGGTTCGAGTCCCTGTTCGGGCGAATATTTTTATAAAACTCTGTCAATGCACTCACATAAATTCTGTTCACCTATCTAAAATGTCGAGCCCGGGTAGCTCAGTTGGTAGAGCGTTAGGCTTTTAACATAACGGTCCAGGGTTCGAGTCCCTGTTCGGGCGAAAGTTTTTATTAAAATCTGTCATTGCACTCACATAATTTCTGTTCACCTAACTAAGATGTCGAGCCCGGGTAGCTCAGTTGGTTGAGCGTTAGGCTTTTAACCTAACGGTCCAGGGTTCGAGTCCCTGTTCGGGCGAATGTTTTTATAAAACTCTGTCAATGCACTCACATAAATTCTGTTCACCTAACTAAGATTTCGAGCCCGGGTAGCTCAGTTGGTAGAGCGTTAGGCTTTTAACCTAACGGTCCAGGGTTCGAGTCCCTGTTCGGGCGAAAGTTTTTATTAAACTCTGTCATTGCACTCACATAATTTCTGTTCAGCTAACTAAGATTTCGAGCCCGGGTAGCTCAGTTGGTAGAGCGTTAGGCTTTTAACCTAACGGTCCAGGGTTCGAGTCCCTGTTCGGGCGAATGTTTTTATAAAACTCTGTCAATGCACTCACATAAATTCTGTTCACCTATCTAAGATGTCGAGCCCGGGCAGCTCAGTTGGTAGAGCGTTAGGCTTTTAACCTAACGGTCCAGGGTTCGAGTGCCTGTTCGGGCGAATGTTTTTATAAAACTCTGTCAATGCACTCACATAAATTCTGTTCACCTAACTAAGATTTCGAGCCCGGGTAGCTCAGTTGGTAGAGCGTTAGGCTTTTAACCTAACGGTCCAGGGTTCGAGTCCCTGTTCGGGCGAATGTTTTTATAAAACTTTGTCAATGCACTCACATAAATTCTATTCACCTAACTAAGATGTCGAGCCCGGGTAGCTCAGTTGGTAGAGCGTTAGGCTTTTAACCTAACGGTCCAGGGTTCGAGTCCCTGTTCGGGCGAATGTTTTTATAAAACTCTGTCAATGCACTCACATAAATTCTGTTCACCTATCTAAGATGTCGAGCCCGGGTAGCTCAGTTGGTAGAGCGTTAGGCTTTTAACCTAACGGTCCAGGTTTCGAGTCCCTGTTCGGGCGAAAGTTTTTATTAAACTCTGTCATTGCACTCACATAATTTCTGTTCAACTAACTAAGATGTCGAGCCCGGGTAGCTCAGTTGGTAGAGCGTTAGGCTTTTAACCTAACGGTCCAGAGTTCGAGTCCCTGTTCGGGCGAAAGTTTTTATATACTCTGTCATTGCACTCACAAAATTTCTGTTCTCCTAACTAATATCTCGAGCCCGGGTAGCTCAGTTGGTAGAGCGTTAGGCTTTTAACCTAACGGTCCAGGGTTCGAGTCCCTGTTCGGGCGAATGTTTTTATAAAACTTTGTCAATGCATTCACATAAATTCTGTTCACCTAACTAAGATGTCGAGCCCGGGTAGCTCAGTTGGTAGAGCGTTAGGCTTTTAACCTAACGGTCCAGGGTTGGAGTCCCTGTTCGGGCGAATATTTTTATAAAACTCTGTCAATGCACTCACATAAATTCTGTTCACCTATCTAAGATGTCGTGCCCGGGTAGCGCAGTTGGTAGAGCGTTAGGCTTTTAACCTAACGGTCCAGGGTTCGAGTCCCTGTTCGGGCGAATATTTTTATAAAACTCTGTCAATGCACTCACATAAATTCTGTTCACCTATCTAAAATGTCGAGCCCGGGTAGCTCAGTTGGTAGAGCGTTAGGCTTTTAACATAACGGTCCAGGGTTCGAGTCCCTGTTCGGGCGAAAGTTTTTATTAAAATCTGTCATTGCACTCACATAATTTCTGTTCACCTAACTAAGATGTCGAGCCCGGGTAGCTCAGTTGGTTGAGCGTTAGGCTTTTAACCTAACGGTCCAGGGTTCGAGTCCCTGTTCGGGCGAATGTTTTTATAAAACTCTGTCAATGCACTCACATAAATTCTGTTCACCTAACTAAGATTTCGAGCCCGGGTAGCTCAGTTGGTAGAGCGTTAGGCTTTTAACCTAACGGTCCAGGGTTCGAGTCCCTGTTCGGGCGAAAGTTTTTATTAAACTCTGTCATTGCACTCACATAATTTCTGTTCAGCTAACTAAGATTTCGAGCCCGGGTAGCTCAGTTGGTAGAGCGTTAGGCTTTTAACCTAACGGTCCAGGGTTCGAGTCCCTGTTCGGGCGAATGTTTTTATAAAACTCTGTCAATGCACTCACATAAATTCTGTTCACCTATCTAAGATGTCGAGCCCGGGCAGCTCAGTTGGTAGAGCGTTAGGCTTTTAACCTAACGGTCCAGGGTTCGAGTCCCTGTTCGGGCGAAAGTTTTTATTAAAATCTGTCATTGCACTCACATAATTTCTGTTCACCTAACTAAGATGTCGAGCCCGGGTAGCTCAGTTGGTAGAGCGTTAGGCTTTTAATCTAACGGTCCAGGGTTCGAGTCCCTGTTCGGGCGAATGTTTTTATAAAACTCTGTCAATGCACTCACATAATTTCTGTTCACCTAACTAAGATTTCGACCCCGGGTAGCTCAGTTGGTAGAGCGTTAGGCTTTTAACCTAACGGTCCAGGGTTCGAGTCCCTGTTCGGGCGAATGTTTTTATAAAACTCTGTCAATGCACTCACATAAATTCTGTTCACCTATCTAAAATGTCGAGCCCGGGTAGCTCAGTTGGTAGAGCGTTCGGCTTTTAACCTAACGGTCCAGAGTTCGAGTCCCTGGTCGGGGGAAAGTTTTTATATACTCTGTCATTGCACTCACAAAATTTCTGTTCACCTAACTAAGATGTCGAGCCCGGGTAGCTCAGTTGGTAGAGCGTTAGGCTTTTAACCTAACGGTCCAGGGTTCGAGTCCCTGTTCGGGCGAAAGTTTTTATTAAACTCTGTCATTGCACTCACATAATTTCTGTACAACTAACTAAGATGTCGAGCCCGGGTAGCTCAGTTGCTAGAGCGTTAGGCTTTTAACCTAACGGTCCAGGGTTCGAGTCCCTGTTCGGGCGAATGTTTTTATAAAACGCTGTCAATGCACTCACATAAATTCTGTTCACCTAACTAAAATTTCGAGCCCGGGTAGCTCAGTTGGTAGAGCGTTAGGCTTTTAACCTAACGGTCCAGGGTTCGAGTCCCTGTTCGGGCGAAAGTTTTTATATACTCTGTCATTGCACTCACAAAATTTCTGTTCACCTAACTAATATCTCGAGCCCGGGTAGCTCAGTTGGTAGAGCGTTAGGCTTTTAACCTAACGGTCCAGGGTTCGAGTCCCTGTTCGGGCGAATGTTTTTATAAAACTTTGTCAATGCACTCACATAAATTCTGTTCACCTAACTAAGATGTCGAGCCCGGGTAGCTCAGTTGGTAGAGCGTTAGGCTTTTAACCTAACGGTCCAGGGTTGGAGTCCCTGTTCGGGCGAATATTTTTATAAAACTCTGTCAATGCACTCACATAAATTCTGTTCACCTATCTAAGATGTCGTGCCCGGGTAGCGCAGTTGGTAGAGCGTTAGGCTTTTAACCTAACGGTCCAGGGTTCGAGTCCCTGTTCGGGCGAATGTTTTTATAAAACTTTGTCAATGCACTCACATAAATTCTATTCACCTAACTAAGATGTCGAGCCCGGGTAGCTCAGTTGGTAGAGCGTTAGGCTTTTAACCTAACGGTCCAGGGTTCGAGTCCCTGTTCGGGCGAATGTTTTTATAAAACTCTGTCAATGCACTCACATAAATTCTGTTCACCTATCTAAGATGTCGAGCCCGGGTAGCTCAGTTGGTAGAGCGTTAGGCTTTTAACCTAACGGTCCAGGTTTCGAGTCCCTGTTCGGGCGAAAGTTTTTATTAAACTCTGTCATTGCACTCACATAATTTCTGTTCAACTAACTAAGATGTCGAGCCCGGGTAGCTCAGTTGGTAGAGCGTTAGGCTTTTAACCTAACGGTCCAGAGTTCGAGTCCCTGTTCGGGCGAAAGTTTTTATATACTCTGTCATTGCACTCACAAAATTTCTGTTCTCCTAACTAATATCTCGAGCCCGGGTAGCTCAGTTGGTAGAGCGTTAGGCTTTTAACCTAACGGTCCAGGGTTCGAGTCCCTGTTCGGGCGAATGTTTTTATAAAACTTTGTCAATGCATTCACATAAATTCTGTTCACCTAACTAAGATGTCGAGCCCGGGTAGCTCAGTTGGTAGAGCGTTAGGCTTTTAACCTAACGGTCCAGGGTTGGAGTCCCTGTTCGGGCGAATATTTTTATAAAACTCTGTCAATGCACTCACATAAATTCTGTTCACCTATCTAAGATGTCGTGCCCGGGTAGCGCAGTTGGTAGAGCGTTAGGCTTTTAACCTAACGGTCCAGGGTTCGAGTCCCTGTTCGGGCGAATATTTTTATAAAACTCTGTCAATGCACTCACATAAATTCTGTTCACCTATCTAAAATGTCGAGCCCGGGTAGCTCAGTTGGTAGAGCGTTAGGCTTTTAACATAACGGTCCAGGGTTCGAGTCCCTGTTCGGGCGAAAGTTTTTATTAAAATCTGTCATTGCACTCACATAATTTCTGTTCACCTAACTAAGATGTCGAGCCCGGGTAGCTCAGTTGGTTGAGCGTTAGGCTTTTAACCTAACGGTCCAGGGTTCGAGTCCCTGTTCGGGCGAATGTTTTTATAAAACTCTGTCAATGCACTCACATAAATTCTGTTCACCTAACTAAGATTTCGAGCCCGGGTAGCTCAGTTGGTAGAGCGTTAGGCTTTTAACCTAACGGTCCAGGGTTCGAGTCCCTGTTCGGGCGAAAGTTTTTATTAAACTCTGTCATTGCACTCACATAATTTCTGTTCAGCTAACTAAGATTTCGAGCCCGGGTAGCTCAGTTGGTAGAGCGTTAGGCTTTTAACCTAACGGTCCAGGGTTCGAGTCCCTGTTCGGGCGAATGTTTTTATAAAACTCTGTCAATGCACTCACATAAATTCTGTTCACCTATCTAAGATGTCGAGCCCGGGCAGCTCAGTTGGTAGAGCGTTAGGCTTTTAACCTAACGGTCCAGGGTTCGAGTGCCTGTTCGGGCGAATGTTTTTATAAAACTCTGTCAATGCACTCACATAAATTCTGTTCACCTAACTAAGATTTCGAGCCCGGGTAGCTCAGTTGGTAGAGCGTTAGGCTTTTAACCTAACGGTCCAGGGTTCGAGTCCCTGTTCGGGCGAATGTTTTTATAAAACTTTGTCAATGCACTCACATAAATTCTATTCACCTAACTAAGATGTCGAGCCCGGGTAGCTCAGTTGGTAGAGCGTTAGGCTTTTAACCTAACGGTCCAGGGTTCGAGTCCCTGTTCGGGCGAATGTTTTTATAAAACTCTGTCAATGCACTCACATAAATTCTGTTCACCTATCTAAGATGTCGAGCCCGGGTAGCTCAGTTGGTAGAGCGTTAGGCTTTTAACCTAACGGTCCAGGTTTCGAGTCCCTGTTCGGGCGAAAGTTTTTATTAAACTCTGTCATTGCACTCACATAATTTCTGTTCAACTAACTAAGATGTCGAGCCCGGGTAGCTCAGTTGGTAGAGCGTTAGGCTTTTAACCTAACGGTCCAGAGTTCGAGTCCCTGTTCGGGCGAAAGTTTTTATATACTCTGTCATTGCACTCACAAAATTTCTGTTCTCCTAACTAATATCTCGAGCCCGGGTAGCTCAGTTGGTAGAGCGTTAGGCTTTTAACCTAACGGTCCAGGGTTCGAGTCCCTGTTCGGGCGAATGTTTTTATAAAACTTTGTCAATGCATTCACATAAATTCTGTTCACCTAACTAAGATGTCGAGCCCGGGTAGCTCAGTTGGTAGAGCGTTAGGCTTTTAACCTAACGGTCCAGGGTTGGAGTCCCTGTTCGGGCGAATATTTTTATAAAACTCTGTCAATGCACTCACATAAATTCTGTTCACCTATCTAAGATGTCGTGCCCGGGTAGCGCAGTTGGTAGAGCGTTAGGCTTTTAACCTAACGGTCCAGGGTTCGAGTCCCTGTTCGGGCGAATATTTTTATAAAACTCTGTCAATGCACTCACATAAATTCTGTTCACCTATCTAAAATGTCGAGCCCGGGTAGCTCAGTTGGTAGAGCGTTAGGCTTTTAACATAACGGTCCAGGGTTCGAGTCCCTGTTCGGGCGAAAGTTTTTATTAAAATCTGTCATTGCACTCACATAATTTCTGTTCACCTAACTAAGATGTCGAGCCCGGGTAGCTCAGTTGGTTGAGCGTTAGGCTTTTAACCTAACGGTCCAGGGTTCGAGTCCCTGTTCGGGCGAATGTTTTTATAAAACTCTGTCAATGCACTCACATAAATTCTGTTCACCTAACTAAGATTTCGAGCCCGGGTAGCTCAGTTGGTAGAGCGTTAGGCTTTTAACCTAACGGTCCAGGGTTCGAGTCCCTGTTCGGGCGAAAGTTTTTATTAAACTCTGTCATTGCACTCACATAATTTCTGTTCAGCTAACTAAGATTTCGAGCCCGGGTAGCTCAGTTGGTAGAGCGTTAGGCTTTTAACCTAACGGTCCAGGGTTCGAGTCCCTGTTCGGGCGAATGTTTTTATAAAACTCTGTCAATGCACTCACATAAATTCTGTTCACCTATCTAAGATGTCGAGCCCGGGCAGCTCAGTTGGTAGAGCGTTAGGCTTTTAACCTAACGGTCCAGGGTTCGAGTCCCTGTTCGGGCGAAAGTTTTTATTAAAATCTGTCATTGCACTCACATAATTTCTGTTCACCTAACTAAGATGTCGAGCCCGGGTAGCTCAGTTGGTAGAGCGTTAGGCTTTTAATCTAACGGTCCAGGGTTCGAGTCCCTGTTCGGGCGAATGTTTTTATAAAACTCTGTCAATGCACTCACATAATTTCTGTTCACCTAACTAAGATTTCGACCCCGGGTAGCTCAGTTGGTAGAGCGTTAGGCTTTTAACCTAACGGTCCAGGGTTCGAGTCCCTGTTCGGGCGAATGTTTTTATAAAACTCTGTCAATGCACTCACATAAATTCTGTTCACCTATCTAAAATGTCGAGCCCGGGTAGCTCAGTTGGTAGAGCGTTCGGCTTTTAACCTAACGGTCCAGAGTTCGAGTCCCTGGTCGGGGGAAAGTTTTTATATACTCTGTCATTGCACTCACAAAATTTCTGTTCACCTAACTAAGATGTCGAGCCCGGGTAGCTCAGTTGGTAGAGCGTTAGGCTTTTAACCTAACGGTCCAGGGTTCGAGTCCCTGTTCGGGCGAAAGTTTTTATTAAACTCTGTCATTGCACTCACATAATTTCTGTACAACTAACTAAGATGTCGAGCCCGGGTAGCTCAGTTGCTAGAGCGTTAGGCTTTTAACCTAACGGTCCAGGGTTCGAGTCCCTGTTCGGGCGAATGTTTTTATAAAACGCTGTCAATGCACTCACATAAATTCTGTTCACCTAACTAAAATTTCGAGCCCGGGTAGCTCAGTTGGTAGAGCGTTAGGCTTTTAACCTAACGGTCCAGGGTTCGAGTCCCTGTTCGGGCGAAAGTTTTTATATACTCTGTCATTGCACTCACAAAATTTCTGTTCACCTAACTAATATCTCGAGCCCGGGTAGCTCAGTTGGTAGAGCGTTAGGCTTTTAACCTAACGGTCCAGGGTTCGAGTCCCTGTTCGGGCGAATGTTTTTATAAAACTTTGTCAATGCACTCACATAAATTCTGTTCACCTAACTAAGATGTCGAGCCCGGGTAGCTCAGTTGGTAGAGCGTTAGGCTTTTAACCTAACGGTCCAGGGTTGGAGTCCCTGTTCGGGCGAATATTTTTATAAAACTCTGTCAATGCACTCACATAAATTCTGTTCACCTATCTAAGATGTCGTGCCCGGGTAGCGCAGTTGGTAGAGCGTTAGGCTTTTAACCTAACGGTCCAGGGTTCGAGTCCCTGTTCGGGCGAATATTTTTATAAAACTCTGTCAATGCACTCACATAAATTCTGTTCACCTATCTAAAATGTCGAGCCCGGGTAGCTCAGTTGGTAGAGCGTTAGGCTTTTAACATAACGGTCCAGGGTTCGAGTCCCTGTTCGGGCGAAAGTTTTTATTAAAATCTGTCATTGCACTCACATAATTTCTGTTCACCTAACTAAGATGTCGAGCCCGGGTAGCTCAGTTGGTTGAGCGTTAGGCTTTTAACCTAACGGTCCAGGGTTCGAGTCCCTGTTCGGGCGAATGTTTTTATAAAACTCTGTCAATGCACTCACATAAATTCTGTTCACCTAACTAAGATTTCGAGCCCGGGTAGCTCAGTTGGTAGAGCGTTAGGCTTTTAACCTAACGGTCCAGGGTTCGAGTCCCTGTTCGGGCGAAAGTTTTTATTAAACTCTGTCATTGCACTCACATAATTTCTGTTCAGCTAACTAAGATTTCGAGCCCGGGTAGCTCAGTTGGTAGAGCGTTAGGCTTTTAACCTAACGGTCCAGGGTTCGAGTCCCTGTTCGGGCGAATGTTTTTATAAAACTCTGTCAATGCACTCACATAAATTCTGTTCACCTATCTAAGATGTCGAGCCCGGGCAGCTCAGTTGGTAGAGCGTTAGGCTTTTAACCTAACGGTCCAGGGTTCGAGTCCCTGTTCGGGCGAAAGTTTTTATTAAAATCTGTCATTGCACTCACATAATTTCTGTTCACCTAACTAAGATGTCGAGCCCGGGTAGCTCAGTTGGTAGAGCGTTAGGCTTTTAACCTAACGGTCCAGGGTTCGAGTCCCTGTTCGGGCGAATGTTTTTATAAAACTCTGTCAATGCACTCACATAAATTCTGTTCACCTATCTAAAATGTCGAGCCCGGGTAGCTCAGTTGGTAGAGCGTTAGGCTTTTAACCTAACGGTCCAGGGTTCGAGTCCCTGTTCGGGCGAAAGTTTTTATTAAACTCTGTCATTGCACTCACATAATTTCTGTTCAACTAACTAAGATGTCGAGCCCGGGTAGCTCAGTTGGTAGAGCGTTCGGCTTTTAACCTAACGGTCCAGAGTTCGAGTCCCTGGTCGGGGGAAAGTTTTTATATACTCTGTCATTGCACTCACAAAATTTCTGTTCACCTAACTAAGATGTCGAGCCCGGGTAGCTCAGTTGGTAGAGCGTTAGGCTTTTAACCTAACGGTCCAGGGTTCGAGTCCCTGTTCGGGCGAAAGTTTTTATTAAACTCTGTCATTGCACTCACATAATTTCTGTACAACTAACTAAAATCGAGCCCGGGTAGCTCAGTTGCTAGAGCGTTAGGCTTTTAACCTAACGGTCCAGGGTTCAAGTCCCTGTTCGGGCGAATGTTTTTATAAAACACTGTCAATGCACTCACATAAATTCTGTTCACCTAACTAAAATTTCGAGCCCGGGTAGCACAGTTGGTAGAGCGTTAGGCTTTTAACCTAACGGTCCAGGGTTCGAGTCCTTGTTCGGGCGAATGTTTTTATAAAACTTTGTCAATGCACTCACATAAATTCTGTTCAACTAACTAAGCTGTCGAGCCCGGGTAGCTCAGTTGGTAGAGCGTTAGGCTTTTAACCTAACGGTCCAGGGTTCGAGTCCCTGTTCGGGCGAATGTTTTTATAAAACTCTGTCAATGCACTCACATAAATTCTGTTCACCTATCTAAGATGTCGAACCCGGGTAGCTCAGTTGGTAGAGCGTTAGGCTTTTAACCTAACGGTCCAGGGTTCGAGTCCCTGTTCGGGCGAATGTTTTTATAAAACTTTGTCAATGCACTCACATAAATTCTGTTCACCTAACTAAGATGTCGAGCCCGGGTAGCGCAGTTGGTAGAGCGTTAGGCTTTTAACCTAACGGTCCAGGGTTCGAGTCCCTGTTCGGGCGAATGTTTTTATAAAACTCTGTCAATGCACTCACATAAATTCTGTTCACCTATCTAAAATGTCGAGCCCGGGTAGCTCAGTTGGTAGAGCGTTAGGCTTTTAAACTAACGGTCCAGGGTTCGAGTCCCTGTTCGGGCGAAAGTTTTTATTAAAATCTGTCATTGCACTCACATAATTTCTGTTCACCTAACTAAGATGTCGAGCCCGGGTAGCTCAGTTGGTTGAGCGTTAGGCTTTTAACCTAACGGTCCAGGGTTCGAGTCCCTGTTCGGGCGAATGTTTTTATAAAACTCTGTCAATGCACTCACATAATTTCTGTTCAGCTAACGAAGATTTCGAGCCCGGGTAGCTCAGTTGGTAGAGCGTTAGGCTTTTAACCTAACGGTCCAGGGTTCGAGTCCCTGTTCGGGCGAATGTTTTTATAAAACTCTGTCAATGCACTCACATAAATTCTGTTCACCTATCTAAGATGTCGAGCCCGGGCAGCTCAGTTGGTAGAGCGTTAGGCTTTTAACCTAACGGTCCAGGGTTCGAGTCCCTGTTCGGGCGAAAGTTTTTATTAAAATCTGTCATTGCACTCACATAATTTCTGTTCACCTAACTAAGATGTCGAGCCCGGGTAGCTCAGTTGGTAGAGCGTTAGGCTTTTAATCTAACGGTCCAGGGTTCGAGTCCCTGTTCGGGCGAATGTTTTTATAAAACTCTGTCAATGCACTCACATAATTTCTGTTCACCTAACTAAGATTTCGACCCCGGGTAGCTCAGTTGGTAGAGCGTTAGGCTTTTAACCTAACGGTCCAGGGTTCGAGTCCCTGTTCGGGCGAAAGTTTTTATTAAACTCTGTCATTGCACTCACATAATTTCTGTACAACTAACTAAGATGTCGAGCCCGGGTAGCTCAGTTGCTAGAGCGTTAGGCTTTTAACCTAACGGTCCAGGGTTCAAGTCCCTGTTCGGGCGAATGTTTTTATAAAACACTGTCAATGCACTCACATAAATTCTGTTCACCTAACTAAAATTTCGAGCCCGGGTAGCACAGTTGGTAGAGCGTTAGGCTTTTAACCTAACGGTCCAGGGTTCGAGTCCTTGTTCGGGCGAATGTTTTTATAAAACTTTGTCAATGCACTCACATAAATTCTGTTCAACTAACTAAGCTGTCGAGCCCGGGTAGCTCAGTTGGTAGAGCGTTAGGCTTTTAACCTAACGGTCCAGGGTTCGAGTCCCTGTTCGGGCGAATGTTTTTATAAAACTCTGTCAATGCACTCACATAAATTCTGTTCACCTATCTAAGATGTCGAACCCGGGTAGCTCAGTTGGTAGAGCGTTAGGCTTTTAACCTAACGGTCCAGGGTTCGAGTCCCTGTTCGGGCGAATGTTTTTATAAAACTTTGTCAATGCACTCACATAAATTCTGTTCACCTAACTAAGATGTCGAGCCCGGGTAGCGCAGTTGGTAGAGCGTTAGGCTTTTAACCTAACGGTCCAGGGTTCGAGTCCCTGTTCGGGCGAATGTTTTTATAAAACTCTGTCAATGCACTCACATAAATTCTGTTCACCTATCTAAAATGTCGAGCCCGGGTAGCTCAGTTGGTAGAGCGTTAGGCTTTTAAACTAACGGTCCAGGGTTCGAGTCCCTGTTCGGGCGAAAGTTTTTATTAAAATCTGTCATTGCACTCACATAATTTCTGTTCACCTAACTAAGATGTCGAGCCCGGGTAGCTCAGTTGGTTGAGCGTTAGGCTTTTAACCTAACGGTCCAGGGTTCGAGTCCCTGTTCGGGCGAATGTTTTTATAAAACTCTGTCAATGCACTCACATAATTTCTGTTCAGCTAACTAAGATTTCGAGCCCGGGTAGCTCAGTTGGTAGAGCGTTAGGCTTTTAACCTAACGGTCCAGGGTTCGAGTCCCTGTTCGGGCGAATGTTTTTATAAAACTCTGTCAATGCACTCACATAAATTCTGTTCACCTATCTAAGATGTCGAGCCCGGGCAGCTCAGTTGGTAGAGCGTTAGGCTTTTAACCTAACGGTCCAGGGTTCGAGTCCCTGTTCGGGCGAAAGTTTTTATTAAAATCTGTCATTGCACTCACATAATTTCTGTTCACCTAACTAAGATGTCGAGCCCGGGTAGCTCAGTTGGTAGAGCGTTAGGCTTTTAATCTAACGGTCCAGGGTTCGAGTCCCTGTTCGGGCGAATGTTTTTATAAAACTCTGTCAATGCACTCACATAATTTCTGTTCACCTAACTAAGATTTCGACCCCGGGTAGCTCAGTTGGTAGAGCGTTAGGCTTTTAACCTAACGGTCCAGGGTTCGAGTCCCTGTTCGGGCGAATGTTTTTATAAAACTCTGTCAATGCACTCACATAAATTCTGTTCACCTATCTAAAATGTCGAGCCCGGGTAGCTCAGTTGGTAGAGCGTTCGGCTTTTAACCTAACGGTCCAGAGTTCGAGTCCCTGGTCGGGGGAAAGTTTTTATATACTCTGTCATTGCACTCACAAAATTTCTGTTCACCTAACTAAGATGTCGAGCCCGGGTAGCTCAGTTGGTAGAGCGTTAGGCTTTTAACCTAACGGTCCAGGGTTCGAGTCCCTGTTCGGGCGAAAGTTTTTATTAAACTCTGTCATTGCACTCACATAATTTCTGTACAACTAACTAAGATGTCGAGCCCGGGTAGCTCAGTTGCTAGAGCGTTAGGCTTTTAACCTAACGGTCCAGGGTTCGAGTCCCTGTTCGGGCGAATGTTTTTATAAAACGCTGTCAATGCACTCACATAAATTCTGTTCACCTAACTAAAATTTCGAGCCCGGGTAGCTCAGTTGGTAGAGCGTTAGGCTTTTAACCTAACGGTCCAGGGTTCGAGTCCCTGTTCGGGCGAAAGTTTTTATATACTCTGTCATTGCACTCACAAAATTTCTGTTCACCTAACTAATATCTCGAGCCCGGGTAGCTCAGTTGGTAGAGCGTTAGGCTTTTAACCTAACGGTCCAGGGTTCGAGTCCCTGTTCGGGCGAATGTTTTTATAAAACTTTGTCAATGCACTCACATAAATTCTGTTCACCTAACTAAGATGTCGAGCCCGGGTAGCTCAGTTGGTAGAGCGTTAGGCTTTTAACCTAACGGTCCAGGGTTGGAGTCCCTGTTCGGGCGAATATTTTTATAAAACTCTGTCAATGCACTCACATAAATTCTGTTCACCTATCTAAGATGTCGTGCCCGGGTAGCGCAGTTGGTAGAGCGTTAGGCTTTTAACCTAACGGTCCAGGGTTCGAGTCCCTGTTCGGGCGAATATTTTTATAAAACTCTGTCAATGCACTCACATAAATTCTGTTCACCTATCTAAAATGTCGAGCCCGGGTAGCTCAGTTGGTAGAGCGTTAGGCTTTTAACATAACGGTCCAGGGTTCGAGTCCCTGTTCGGGCGAAAGTTTTTATTAAAATCTGTCATTGCACTCACATAATTTCTGTTCACCTAACTAAGATGTCGAGCCCGGGTAGCTCAGTTGGTTGAGCGTTAGGCTTTTAACCTAACGGTCCAGGGTTCGAGTCCCTGTTCGGGCGAATGTTTTTATAAAACTCTGTCAATGCACTCACATAAATTCTGTTCACCTAACTAAGATTTCGAGCCCGGGTAGCTCAGTTGGTAGAGCGTTAGGCTTTTAACCTAACGGTCCAGGGTTCGAGTCCCTGTTCGGGCGAAAGTTTTTATTAAACTCTGTCATTGCACTCACATAATTTCTGTTCAGCTAACTAAGATTTCGAGCCCGGGTAGCTCAGTTGGTAGAGCGTTAGGCTTTTAACCTAACGGTCCAGGGTTCGAGTCCCTGTTCGGGCGAATGTTTTTATAAAACTCTGTCAATGCACTCACATAAATTCTGTTCACCTATCTAAGATGTCGAGCCCGGGCAGCTCAGTTGGTAGAGCGTTAGGCTTTTAACCTAACGGTCCAGGGTTCGAGTCCCTGTTCGGGCGAAAGTTTTTATTAAAATCTGTCATTGCACTCACATAATTTCTGTTCACCTAACTAAGATGTCGAGCCCGGGTAGCTCAGTTGGTAGAGCGTTAGGCTTTTAACCTAACGGTCCAGGGTTCGAGTCCCTGTTCGGGCGAATGTTTTTATAAAACTCTGTCAATGCACTCACATAAATTCTGTTCACCTATCTAAAATGTCGAGCCCGGGTAGCTCAGTTGGTAGAGCGTTAGGCTTTTAACCTAACGGTCCAGGGTTCGAGTCCCTGTTCGGGCGAAAGTTTTTATTAAACTCTGTCATTGCACTCACATAATTTCTGTTCAACTAACTAAGATGTCGAGCCCGGGTAGCTCAGTTGGTAGAGCGTTCGGCTTTTAACCTAACGGTCCAGAGTTCGAGTCCCTGGTCGGGGGAAAGTTTTTATATACTCTGTCATTGCACTCACAAAATTTCTGTTCACCTAACTAAGATGTCGAGCCCGGGTAGCTCAGTTGGTAGAGCGTTAGGCTTTTAACCTAACGGTCCAGGGTTCGAGTCCCTGTTCGGGCGAAAGTTTTTATTAAACTCTGTCATTGCACTCACATAATTTCTGTACAACTAACTAAGATGTCGAGCCCGGGTAGCTCAGTTGCTAGAGCGTTAGGCTTTTAACCTAACGGTCCAGGGTTCAAGTCCCTGTTCGGGCGAATGTTTTTATAAAACACTGTCAATGCACTCACATAAATTCTGTTCACCTAACTAAAATTTCGAGCCCGGGTAGCACAGTTGGTAGAGCGTTAGGCTTTTAACCTAACGGTCCAGGGTTCGAGTCCTTGTTCGGGCGAATGTTTTTATAAAACTTTGTCAATGCACTCACATAAATTCTGTTCAACTAACTAAGCTGTCGAGCCCGGGTAGCTCAGTTGGTAGAGCGTTAGGCTTTTAACCTAACGGTCCAGGGTTCGAGTCCCTGTTCGGGCGAATGTTTTTATAAAACTCTGTCAATGCACTCACATAAATTCTGTTCACCTATCTAAGATGTCGAACCCGGGTAGCTCAGTTGGTAGAGCGTTAGGCTTTTAACCTAACGGTCCAGGGTTCGAGTCCCTGTTCGGGCGAATGTTTTTATAAAACTTTGTCAATGCACTCACATAAATTCTGTTCACCTAACTAAGATGTCGAGCCCGGGTAGCGCAGTTGGTAGAGCGTTAGGCTTTTAACCTAACGGTCCAGGGTTCGAGTCCCTGTTCGGGCGAATGTTTTTATAAAACTCTGTCAATGCACTCACATAAATTCTGTTCACCTATCTAAAATGTCGAGCCCGGGTAGCTCAGTTGGTAGAGCGTTAGGCTTTTAAACTAACGGTCCAGGGTTCGAGTCCCTGTTCGGGCGAAAGTTTTTATTAAAATCTGTCATTGCACTCACATAATTTCTGTTCACCTAACTAAGATGTCGAGCCCGGGTAGCTCAGTTGGTTGAGCGTTAGGCTTTTAACCTAACGGTCCAGGGTTCGAGTCCCTGTTCGGGCGAATGTTTTTATAAAACTCTGTCAATGCACTCACATAAATTCTGTTCAACTAACTAAGATTTCGAGCCCGGGTAGCTCAGTTGGTTGAGCGTTAGGCTTTTAACCTAACGGTCCAGGGTTCGAGTCCCTGTTCGGGCGAATGTTTTTATAAAACTCTGTCAATGCACTCACATAAATTCTGTTCACCTATCTAAGATGTGGAGCCCGGGCAGCTCAGTTGGTAGAGCGTTAGGCTTTTAACCTAACGGTCCAGGGTTCGAGTCCCTGTTCGGGCGAAAGTTTTTATTAAAATCTGTCATTGCACTCACATAATTTCTGTTCACCTAACTAAGATGTCGAGCCCGGGTAGCTCAGTTGGTAGAGCGTTAGGCTTTTAATCTAACGGTCCAGGGTTCGAGTCCCTGTTCGGGCGAATGTTTTTATAAAACTCTGTCAATGCACTCACATAAATTCTGTTCACCTAACTAAGATTTCGACCCCGGGTAGCTCAGTTGGTAGAGCGTTAGGCTTTTAACCTAACGGTCCAGGGTTCGAGTCCCTGTTCGGGCGAATGTTTTTATAAAACTCTGTCAATGCACTCACATAAATTCTGTTCACCTATCTAAAATGTCGAGCCCGGGTAGCTCAGTTGGTAGAGCGTTAGGCTTTTAACCTAACGGTCCAGGGTTCGAGTCCCTGTTCGGGCGAAAGTTTTTATTAAACTCTGTCATTGCACTCACATAATTTCTGTTCAACTAACTAAGATGTCGAGCCCGGGTAGCTCAGTTGGTAGAGCGTTCGGCTTTTAACCTAACGGTCCAGAGTTCAAGTCCCTGGTCGGGGGAAAGTTTTTATATACTCTGTCATTGCACTCACAAAATTTCTGTTCACCTAACTAAGATGTCGAGCCCGGGTAGCTCAGTTGGTAGAGCGTTAGGCTTTTAACCTAACGGTCCAGGGTTCGAGTCCCTGTTCGGGCGAAAGTTTTTATTAAACTCTGTCATTGCACTCACATAATTTCTGTACAACTAACTAAGATGTCGAGCCCGGGTAGCTCAGTTGCTAGAGCGTTAGGCTTTTAACCTAACGGTCCAGGGTTCGAGTCCCTGTTCGGGCGAATGTTTTTATAAAACACTGTCAATGCACTCACATAAATTCTGTTCACCTATCTAAGATGTCGAGCCCGGGTAGATCAGTTGGTAGAGCGTTAGGCTTTTAACCTAACGGTCCAGGGTTCGAGTCCCTGTTCGGGCGAAAGTTTTTATTAAAATCTGTCATTGCACTCACATAATTTCTGTTCACCTAACTAAGATGTCGAGCCCGGGTTGCTCAGTTGGTTGAGCGTTAGGCTTTTAACCTAACGGTCCAGGGTTCGAGTCCCTGTTCGGGCGAATGTTTTTATAAAACTCTGTCAATGCACTCACATAAATTCTGTTCACCTAACTAAGATTTCGAGCCCGGGTAGCTCAGTTGGTAGAGCGTTAGGCTTTTAACCTAACGGTCCAGGGTTCGAGTCCCTGTTCGGGCGAAAGTTTTTATTAAACTCTGTCATTGCACTCACATAATTTCTGTTCAGCTAACTAAGATTTCGAGCCCGGGTAGCTCAGTTGGTAGAGCGTTAGGCTTTTAACCTAACGGTCGAGGGTTCGAGTCCCTGTTCGGGCGAATGTTTTTATAAAACTCTGTCAATGCACTCACATAAATTCTGTTCACCTATCTAAGATGTCGAGCCCGGGCAGCTCAGTTGGTAGAGCGTTAGGCTTTTAACCTAACGGTCCAGGGTTCGAGTCCCTGTTCGGGCGAAAGTTTTTATTAAAATCTGTCATTGCACTCACATAATTTCTGTTCACCTAACTAAGATGTCGAGCCCGGGTAGCTCAGTTGGTAGAGCGTTAGGCTTTTAATCTAACGGTCCAGGGTTCGAGTCCCTGTTCGGGCGAATGTTTTTATAAAACTCTGTCAATGCACTCACATAAATTCTGTTCACCTAACTAAGATTTCGACCCCGGGTAGCTCAGTTGGTAGAGCGTTAGGCTTTAAACCTAACGGTCCAGGGTTCGAGTCCCTGTTCGGGCGAATGTTTTTATAAAACTCTGTCAATGCACTCACATAAATTCTGTTCACCTATCTAAAATGTCGAGCCCGGGTAGCTCAGTTGGTAGAGCGTTAGGCTTTTAACCTAACGGTCCAGGGTTCGAGTCCCTGTTCGGGCGAAAGTTTTTATTAAACTCTGTCATTGCACTCACATAATTTCTGTTCAACTAACTAAGATGTCGAGCCCGGGTAGCTCAGTTGGTAGAGCGTTCGGCTTTTAACCTAACGGTCCAGAGTTCAAGTCCCTGGTCGGGGGAAAGTTTTTATATACTCTGTCATTGCACTCACAAAATTTCTGTTCACCTAACTAAGATGTCGAGCCCGGGTAGCTCAGTTGGTAGAGCGTTAGGCTTTTAACCTAACGGTCCAGGGTTCGAGTCCCTGTTCGGGCGAAAGTTTTTATTAAACTCTGTCATTGCACTCACATAATTTCTGTACAACTAACTAAGATGTCGAGCCCGGGTAGCTCAGTTGCTAGAGCGTTAGGCTTTTAACCTAACGGTCCAGGGTTCGAGTCCCTGTTCGGGCGAATGTTTTTATAAAACACTGTCAATGCACTCACATAAATTCTGTTCACCTATCTAAGATGTCGAGCCCGGGTAGCTCAGTTGGTAGAGCGTTAGGCTTTTAACCTAACGGTCCAGGGTTCGAGTCCCTGTTCGGGCGAAAGTTTTTATTAAAATCTGTCATTGCACTCACATAATTTCTGTTCACCTAACTAAGATGTCGAGCCCGGGTAGCTCAGTTGGTTGAGCGTTAGGCTTTTAACCTATCGGTCCAGGGTTCGAGTCCCTGTTCGGGCGAATGTTTTTATAAAACTCTGTCAATGCACTCACATAAATTCTGTTCACCTAACTAAGATTTCGAGCCCGGGTAGCTCAGTTGGTAGAGCGTTAGGCTTTTAACCTAACGGTCCAGGGTTCGAGTCCCTGTTCGGGCGAAAGTTTTTATTAAACTCTGTCATTGCACTCACATAATTTCTTATCACCTAACTAAGATGTCGGGCCCGGGTAGCTCAGTTGGTAGAACGTTAGGCTTTTAACCTAACGGTCCAGGGTTCGAGTCCCTGTTCGGGCGAATGTTTTTATAAAACTCTGTCAATGCACTCACATAAATTCTGTTCACCTAACTAAGATGTCGAGCCCAGGTAGCTCAGTTGGTAGAGCGTTAGGCTTTTAACCTAACGGTCCAGAGTTCGAGTCCCTGTTCGGGCGAAAGTTTTTATATACTCTGTCATTGCACTCACATAATTTCTGTTCATCTAACTCAGATGTCGAGCCCGGGTAGCTCAGTTGCTAGAGCGTTAGGCTTTTAACCTAACGGTCCAGGGTTCGAGTCCCTGTTCGGGCGAATGTTTTTATAAAACACTGTCAATGCACTCACATAAATTCTGTTCACCTAACTAAAATTTCGAGCCCGGGTAGCTCAGTTGGTAGAGCGTTAGGCTTTTAACCTAACGGTCCAGGGTTCGAGTCCCTGTTCGGGCGAACTTTTTTATAAAACTCTGTCAATGCACTCACATAAATTCTGTTCACCTATCTAAGATGTCGAACCCGGGTAGCTCAGTTGGTAGAGCGTTAGGCTTTTAACCTAACGGTCCAGGGTTCGAGTCAATGTTCGGGCGAATGTTTTTATAAAACTTTGTCAATGCACTCACATAAATTCTGTTCACCTAACTAAGATGTCGAGCCCGGGTAGCGCAGTTGGTAGAGCGTTAGGCTTTTAACCTAACGGTCCAGGGTTCGAGTCCCTGTTCGGGCGAACTTTTTTATAAAACTCTGTCAATGCACTCACATAAATTCTGTTCACCTATCTAAGATGTCGAACCCGGGTAGCTCAGTTGGTTGAGCGTTAGGCTTTTAACCTAACGGTCCAGGGTTCGAGTCCCTGTTCGGGCGAATGTTTTTATAAAACTCTGTCAATGCACTCACATAAATTCTGTTCACCTAACTAAGATTTCGAGCCCGGGTAGCTCAGTTGGTAGAGCGTTAGGCTTTTAACCTAACGGTCCAGGGTTCGAGTCCCTGTTCGGGCGAAAGTTTTTATTAAACTCTGTCATTGCACTCACATAATTTCTGTTCAGCTAACTAAGATTTCGAGCCCGGGTAGCTCAGTTGGTAGAGCGTTAGGCTTTTAACCTAACGGTCGAGGGTTCGAGTCCCTGTTCGGGCGAATGTTTTTATAAAACTCTGTCAATGCACTCACATAAATTCTGTTCACCTATCTAAGATGTCGAGCCCGGGCAGCTCAGTTGGTAGAGCGTTAGGCTTTTAACCTAACGGTCCAGGGTTCGAGTCCCTGTTCGGGCGAAAGTTTTTATTAAAATCTGTCATTGCACTCACATAATTTCTGTTCACCTAACTAAGATGTCGAGCCCGGGTAGCTCAGTTGGTAGAGCGTTAGGCTTTTAATCTAACGGTCCAGGGTTCGAGTCCCTGTTCGGGCGAATGTTTTTATAAAACTCTGTCAATGCACTCACATAAATTCTGTTCACCTAACTAAGATTTCGACCCCGGGTAGCTCAGTTGGTAGAGCGTTAGGCTTTAAACCTAACGGTCCAGGGTTCGAGTCCCTGTTCGGGCGAATGTTTTTATAAAACTCTGTCAATGCACTCACATAAATTCTGTTCACCTATCTAAAATGTCGAGCCCGGGTAGCTCAGTTGGTAGAGCGTTAGGCTTTTAACCTAACGGTCCAGGGTTCGAGTCCCTGTTCGGGCGAAAGTTTTTATTAAACTCTGTCATTGCACTCACATAATTTCTGTTCAACTAACTAAGATGTCGAGCCCGGGTAGCTCAGTTGGTAGAGCGTTCGGCTTTTAACCTAACGGTCCAGAGTTCAAGTCCCTGGTCGGGGGAAAGTTTTTATATACTCTGTCATTGCACTCACAAAATTTCTGTTCACCTAACTAAGATGTCGAGCCCGGGTAGCTCAGTTGGTAGAGCGTTAGGCTTTTAACCTAACGGTCCAGGGTTCGAGTCCCTGTTCGGGCGAAAGTTTTTATTAAACTCTGTCATTGCACTCACATAATTTCTGTACAACTAACTAAGATGTCGAGCCCGGGTAGCTCAGTTGCTAGAGCGTTAGGCTTTTAACCTAACGGTCCAGGGTTCGAGTCCCTGTTCGGGCGAATGTTTTTATAAAACACTGTCAATGCACTCACATAAATTCTGTTCACCTATCTAAGATGTCGAGCCCGGGTAGCTCAGTTGGTAGAGCGTTAGGCTTTTAACCTAACGGTCCAGGGTTCGAGTCCCTGTTCGGGCGAAAGTTTTTATTAAAATCTGTCATTGCACTCACATAATTTCTGTTCACCTAACTAAGATGTCGAGCCCGGGTAGCTCAGTTGGTTGAGCGTTAGGCTTTTAACCTATCGGTCCAGGGTTCGAGTCCCTGTTCGGGCGAATGTTTTTATAAAACTCTGTCAATGCACTCACATAAATTCTGTTCACCTAACTAAGATTTCGAGCCCGGGTAGCTCAGTTGGTAGAGCGTTAGGCTTTTAACCTAACGGTCCAGGGTTCGAGTCCCTGTTCGGGCGAAAGTTTTTATTAAACTCTGTCATTGCACTCACATAATTTCTTATCACCTAACTAAGATGTCGGGCCCGGGTAGCTCAGTTGGTAGAACGTTAGGCTTTTAACCTAACGGTCCAGGGTTCGAGTCCCTGTTCGGGCGAATGTTTTTATAAAACTCTGTCAATGCACTCACATAAATTCTGTTCACCTAACTAAGATGTCGAGCCCAGGTAGCTCAGTTGGTAGAGCGTTAGGCTTTTAACCTAACGGTCCAGGGTTCGAGTCCCTGTTCGGGCGAAAGTTTTTATTAAACTCTGTCATTGCACTCACATAATTTCTGTACAACTAACTAAGATGTCGAGCCCGGGTAGCTCAGTTGGTAGAGCGTTAGGCTTTTAACCTAACGGTCCAGAGTTCGAGTCCCTGTTCGGGCGAAAGTTTTTATATACTCTGTCATTGCACTCACATAATTTCTGTTCATCTAACTCAGATGTCGAGCCCGGGTAGCTCAGTTGCTAGAGCGTTAGGCTTTTAACCTAACGGTCCAGGGTTCGAGTCCCTGTTCGGGCGAATGTTTTTATAAAACACTGTCAATGCACTCACATAAATTCTGTTCACCTAACTAAAATTTCGAGCCCGGGTAGCTCAGTTGGTAGAGCGTTAGGCTTTTAACCTAACGGTCCAGGGTTCGAGTCCCTGTTCGGGCGAACTTTTTTATAAAACTCTGTCAATGCACTCACATAAATTCTGTTCACCTATCTAAGATGTCGAACCCGGGTAGCTCAGTTGGTAGAGCGTTAGGCTTTTAACCTAACGGTCCAGGGTTCGAGTCAATGTTCGGGCGAATGTTTTTATAAAACTTTGTCAATGCACTCACATAAATTCTGTTCACCTAACTAAGATGTCGAGCCCGGGTAGCGCAGTTGGTAGAGCGTTAGGCTTTTAATATAACGGTCCAGGGTTCGAGTCCCTGTTCGGGCGAATGTTTTTATAAAACTCTGTCAATGCACTCACATAAATTCTGTTCACCTATCTAAAATGTCGAGCCCGGGTAGCTCAGTTGGTAGAGCGTTAGGCTTTTAACCTAACGGTCCAGGGTTCGAGTCCCTGTTCGGGCGAAAGTTTTTATTAAAATCTGTCATTGCACTCACATAATTTCTGTTCACCTAACTAAGATGTCGAGCCCGGGTAGCTCAGTTGGTTGAGCGTTAGGCTTTTAACCTAACGGTCCAGGGTTCGAGTCCCTGTTCGGGCGAATGTTTTTATAAAACTCTGTCAATGCACTCACATAAATTCTGTTCAACTAACTAAGATTTCGAGCCCGGGTAGCTCAGTTGGTTGAGCGTTAGGCTTTTAACCTAACGGTCCAGGGTTCGAGTCCCTGTTCGGGCGAATGTTTTTATAAAACTCTGTCAATGCACTCACATAAATTCTGTTCACCTATCTAAGATGTGGAGCCCGGGCAGCTCAGTTGGTAGAGCGTTAGGCTTTTAACCTAACGGTCCAGGGTTCGAGTCCCTGTTCGGGCGAAAGTTTTTATTAAAATCTGTCATTGCACTCACATAATTTCTGTTCACCTAACTAAGATGTCGAGCCCGGGTAGCTCAGTTGGTAGAGCGTTAGGCTTTTAATCTAACGGTCCAGGGTTCGAGTCCCTGTTCGGGCGAATGTTTTTATAAAACTCTGTCAATGCACTCACATAAATTCTGTTCACCTAACTAAGATGTCGAGCCCGGGTAGCTCAGTTGGTAGAGCGTTAGGCTTTTAATCTAACGGTCCAGGGTTCGAGTCCCTGTTCGGGCGAATGTTTTTATAAAACTCTGTCAATGCACTCACATAAATTCTGTTCACCTAACTAAGATTTCGACCCCGGGTAGCTCAGTTGGTAGAGCGTTAGGCTTTTAACCTAACGGTCCAGGGTTCGAGTCCCTGTTCGGGCGAATGTTTTTATAAAACTCTGTCAATGCACTCACATAAATTCTGTTCACCTATCTAAAATGTCGAGCCCGGGTAGCTCAGTTGGTAGAGCGTTAGGCTTTTAACCTAACGGTCCAGGGTTCGAGTCCCTGTTCGGGCGAAAGTTTTTATTAAACTCTGTCATTGCACTCACATAATTTCTGTTCAACCAACTAAGATGTCGAGCCCGGGTAGCTCAGTTGGTAGAGCGTTCGGCTTTTAACCTAACGGTCCAGAGTTCAAGTCCCTGGTCGGGGGAAAGTTTTTATATACTCTGTCATTGCACTCACAAAATTTCTGTTCACCTAACTAAGATGTCGAGCCCGGGTAGCTCAGTTGGTAGAGCGTTAGGCTTTTAATCTAACGGTCCAGGGTTCGAGTCCCTGTTCGGGCGAATGTTTTTATAAAACTCTGTCAATGCACTCACATAAATTCTGTTCACCTAACTAAGATTTCGACCCCGGGTAGCTCAGTTGGTAGAGCGTTAGGCTTTTAACCTAACGGTCCAGGGTTCGAGTCCCTGTTCGGGCGAATGTTTTTATAAAACTCTGTCAATGCACTCACATAAATTCTGTTCACCTATCTAAAATGTCGAGCCCGGGTAGCTCAGTTGGTAGAGCGTTAGGCTTTTAACCTAACGGTCCAGGGTTCGAGTCCCTGTTCGGGCGAAAGTTTTTATTAAACTCTGTCATTGCACTCACATAATTTCTGTTCAACTAACTAAGATGTCGAGCCCGGGTAGCTCAGTTGGTAGAGCGTTCGGCTTTTAACCTAACGGTCCAGAGTTCAAGTCCCTGGTCGGGGGAAAGTTTTTATATACTCTGTCATTGCACTCACAAAATTTCTGTTCACCTAACTAAGATGTCGAGCCCGGGTAGCTCAGTTGGTAGAGCGTTAGGCTTTTAACCTAACGGTCCAGGGTTCGAGTCCCTGTTCGGGCGAAAGTTTTTATTAAACTCTGTCATTGCACTCACATAATTTCTGTACAACTAACTAAGATGTCGAGCCCGGGTAGCTCAGTTGCTAGAGCGTTAGGCTTTTAACCTAACGGTCCAGGGTTCGAGTCCCTGTTCGGGCGAATGTTTTTATAAAACACTGTCAATGCACTCACATAAATTCTGTTCACCTATCTAAGATGTCGAGCCCGGGTAGATCAGTTGGTAGAGCGTTAGGCTTTTAACCTAACGGTCCAGGGTTCGAGTCCCTGTTCGGGCGAAAGTTTTTATTAAAATCTGTCATTGCACTCACATAATTTCTGTTCACCTAACTAAGATGTCGAGCCCGGGTTGCTCAGTTGGTTGAGCGTTAGGCTTTTAACCTAACGGTCCAGGGTTCGAGTCCCTGTTCGGGCGAATGTTTTTATAAAACTCTGTCAATGCACTCACATAAATTCTGTTCACCTAACTAAGATTTCGAGCCCGGGTAGCTCAGTTGGTAGAGCGTTAGGCTTTTAACCTAACGGTCCAGGGTTCGAGTCCCTGTTCGGGCGAAAGTTTTTATTAAACTCTGTCATTGCACTCACATAATTTCTGTTCAGCTAACTAAGATTTCGAGCCCGGGTAGCTCAGTTGGTAGAGCGTTAGGCTTTTAACCTAACGGTCGAGGGTTCGAGTCCCTGTTCGGGCGAATGTTTTTATAAAACTCTGTCAATGCACTCACATAAATTCTGTTCACCTATCTAAGATGTCGAGCCCGGGCAGCTCAGTTGGTAGAGCGTTAGGCTTTTAACCTAACGGTCCAGGGTTCGAGTCCCTGTTCGGGCGAAAGTTTTTATTAAAATCTGTCATTGCACTCACATAATTTCTGTTCACCTAACTAAGATGTCGAGCCCGGGTAGCTCAGTTGGTAGAGCGTTAGGCTTTTAATCTAACGGTCCAGGGTTCGAGTCCCTGTTCGGGCGAATGTTTTTATAAAACTCTGTCAATGCACTCACATAAATTCTGTTCACCTAACTAAGATTTCGACCCCGGGTAGCTCAGTTGGTAGAGCGTTAGGCTTTTAACCTAACGGTCCAGGGTTCGAGTCCCTGTTCGGGCGAATGTTTTTATAAAACTCTGTCAATGCACTCACATAAATTCTGTTCACCTATCTAAAATGTCGAGCCCGGGTAGCTCAGTTGGTAGAGCGTTAGGCTTTTAACCTAACGGTCCAGGGTTCGAGTCCCTGTTCGGGCGAAAGTTTTTATTAAACTCTGTCATTGCACTCACATAATTTCTGTTCAACTAACTAAGATGTCGAGCCCGGGTAGCTCAGTTGGTAGAGCGTTCGGCTTTTAACCTAACGGTCCAGAGTTCAAGTCCCTGGTCGGGGGAAAGTTTTTATATACTCTGTCATTGCACTCACAAAATTTCTGTTCACCTAACTAAGATGTCGAGCCCGGGTAGCTCAGTTGGTAGAGCGTTAGGCTTTTAACCTAACGGTCCAGGGTTCGAGTCCCTGTTCGGGCGAAAGTTTTTATTAAACTCTGTCATTGCACTCACATAATTTCTGTACAACTAACTAAGATGTCGAGCCCGGGTAGCTCAGTTGCTAGAGCGTTAGGCTTTTAACCTAACGGTCCAGGGTTCGAGTCCCTGTTCGGGCGAATGTTTTTATAAAACACTGTCAATGCACTCACATAAATTCTGTTCACCTATCTAAGATGTCGAGCCCGGGTAGATCAGTTGGTAGAGCGTTAGGCTTTTAACCTAACGGTCCAGGGTTCGAGTCCCTGTTCGGGCGAAAGTTTTTATTAAAATCTGTCATTGCACTCACATAATTTCTGTTCACCTAACTAAGATGTCGAGCCCGGGTTGCTCAGTTGGTTGAGCGTTAGGCTTTTAACCTAACGGTCCAGGGTTCGAATCCCTGTTCGGGCGAATGTTTTTATAAAACTCTGTCAATGCACTCACATAAATTCTGTTCACCTAACTAAGATTTCGAGCCCGGGTAGCTCAGTTGGTAGAGCGTTAGGCTTTTAACCTAACGGTCCAGGGTTCGAGTCCCTGTTCGGGCGAAAGTTTTTATTAAACTCTGTCATTGCACTCACATAATTTCTGTTCAGCTAACTAAGATTTCGAGCCCGGGTAGCTCAGTTGGTAGAGCGTTAGGCTTTTAACCTAACGGTCGAGGGTTCGAGTCCCTGTTCGGGCGAATGTTTTTATAAAACTCTGTCAATGCACTCACATAAATTCTGTTCACCTATCTAAGATGTCGAGCCCGGGCAGCTCAGTTGGTAGAGCGTTAGGCTTTTAACCTAACGGTCCAGGGTTCGAGTCCCTGTTCGGGCGAAAGTTTTTATTAAAATCTGTCATTGCACTCACATAATTTCTGTTCACCTAACTAAGATGTCGAGCCCGGGTAGCTCAGTTGGTAGAGCGTTAGGCTTTTAATCTAACGGTCCAGGGTTCGAGTCCCTGTTCGGGCGAATGTTTTTATAAAACTCTGTCAATGCACTCACATAAATTCTGTTCACCTAACTAAGATTTCGACCCCGGGTAGCTCAGTTGGTAGAGCGTTAGGCTTTTAACCTAACGGTCCAGGGTTCGAGTCCCTGTTCGGGCGAATGTTTTTATAAAACTCTGTCAATGCACTCACATAAATTCTGTTCACCTATCTAAAATGTCGAGCCCGGGTAGCTCAGTTGGTAGAGCGTTAGGCTTTTAACCTAACGGTCCAGGGTTCGAGTCCCTGTTCGGGCGAAAGTTTTTATTAAACTCTGTCATTGCACTCACATAATTTCTGTTCAACTAACTAAGATGTCGAGCCCGGGTAGCTCAGTTGGTAGAGCGTTCGGCTTTTAACCTAACGGTCCAGAGTTCGAGTCCCTGGTCGGGGGAAAGTTTTTATATACTCTGTCATTGCACTCACAAAATTTCTGTTCACCTAACTAAGATGTCGAGCCCGGGTAGCTCAGTTGGTAGAGCGTTAGGCTTTTAACCTAACGGTCCAGGGTTCGAGTCCCTGTTCGGGCGAAAGTTTTTATTAAACTCTGTCATTGCACTCACATAATTTCTGTACAACTAACTAAGATGTCGAGCCCGGGTAGCTCAGTTGCTAGAGCGTTAGGCTTTTAACCTAACGGTCCAGGGTTCGAGTCCCTGTTCGGGCGAATGTTTTTATAAAACACTGTCAATGCACTCACATAAATTCTGTTCACCTAACTAAAATTTCGAGCCCGGGTAGCACAGTTGGTAGAGCGTTAGGCTTTTAACCTAACGGTACAGGGTTCGAGTCCTTGTTCGGGCGAATGTTTTTATAAAACTTTGTCAATGCACTCACATAAATTCTGTTCACCTAACTAAGCTGTCGAGCCCGGGTAGCTCAGTTGGTAGAGCGTTAGGCTTTTAACCTAACGGTCCAGGGTTCGAGTCCCTATTCGGGCGAATGTTTTTATAAAACTCTGTCAATGCACTCACATAAATTCTGTTCACCTATCTAAGATGTCGAGCCCGGGTAGCTCAGTTGGTAGAGCGTTAGGCTTTTAACCTAACGGTCCAGGGTTCGAGTCCCTGTTCGGGCGAAAGTTTTTATTAAAATCTGTCATTGCACTCACATAATTTCTGTTCACCTAACTAAGATGTCGAGCCCGGGTAGCTCAGTTGCTAGAGCGTTAGGCTTTTAACCTAACGGTCCAGGGTTCGAGTCCCTGTTCGGGCGAATGTTTTTATAAAACGCTGTCAATGCACTCACATAAATTCTGTTCACCTAACTAAAATTTCGAGCCCGGGTAGCTCAGTTGGTAGAGCGTTAGGCTTTTAACCTAACGGTCCAGGGTTCGAGTCCCTGTTCGGGCGAACTTTTTTATAAAACTCTGTCAATGCACTCACATAAATTCTGTTCACCTATCTAAGATGTCGAACCCGGGTAGCTCAGTTGGTAGAGCGTTAGGCTTTTAACCTAACGGTCCAGGGTTCGAGTCCCTGTTCGGGCGAATGTTTTTATAAAACTTTGTCAAAGCACTCACATAAATTCTGTTCACCTAACTAAGACGTCGAGCCCGGGTAGCGCAGTTGGTAGAGCGTTAGGCTTTTAACCTAACGGTCCAGGGTTCGAGTCCCTGTTCGGGCGAATGTTTTTATAAAACTCTGTCAATGCACTCACATAAATTCTGTTCACCTATCTAAAATGTCGAGCCCGGGTAGCTCAGTTGGTAGAGCGTTAGGCTTTTAACCTAACGGTCCAGGGTTCGAGTCCCTGTTCGGGCGAAAGTTTTTATTAAAATCTGTCATTGCACTCACATAATTTCTGTTCACCTAACTAAGATGTCGAGCCCCGGTAGCTCAGTTGGTTGAGCGTTAGGCTTTTAACCTAACGGTCCAGGGTTCGAGTCCCTGTTCGGGCGAATGTTTTTATAAAACTCTGTCAATGCACTCACATAAATTCTGTTCACCTAACTAAGATTTCGAGCCCGGGTAGCTCAGTTGGTAGAGCGTTAGGCTTTTAACCTAACGGTCCAGGGTTCGAGTCCCTGTTCGGGCGAAAGTTTTTATTAAACTCTGTCATTGCACTCACATAATTTCTGTTCAGCTAACTAAGATTTCGAGCCCGGGTAGCTCAGTTGGTAGAGCGTTAGGCTTTTAACCTAACGGTCGAGGGTTCGAGTCCCTGTTCGGGCGAATGTTTTTATAAAACTCTGTCAATGCACTCACATAAATTCTGTTCACCTATCTAAGATGTCGAGCCCGGGCAGCTCAGTTGGTAGAGCGTTAGGCTTTTAACCTAACGGTCCAGGGTTCGAGTCCCTGTTCGGGCGAAAGTTTTTATTAAAATCTGTCATTGCACTCACATAATTTCTGTTCACCTAACTAAGATGTCGAGCCCGGGTAGCTCAGTTGGTAGAGCGTTAGGCTTTTAATCTAACGGTCCAGGGTTCGAGTCCCTGTTCGGGCGAATGTTTTTATAAAACTCTGTCAATGCACTCACATAAATTCTGTTCACCTAACTAAGATTTCGACCCCGGGTAGCTCAGTTGGTAGAGCGTTAGGCTTTTAACCTAACGGTCCAGGGTTCGAGTCCCTGTTCGGGCGAAAGTTTTTATTAAACTCTGTCATTGCACTCACATAATTTCTGTTCAACTAACTAAGATGTCGAGCCCAGGTAGCTCAGTTGGTAGAGCGTTCGGCTTTTAACCTAACGGTCCAGAGTTCGAGTCCCTGGTCGGGGGAAAGTTTTTATATACTCTGTCATTGCACTCACAAAATTTCTGTTCACCTAACTAAGATGTCGAGCCCGGGTAGCTCAGTTGGTAGAGCGTTAGGCTTTTAACCTAACGGTCCAGGGTTCGAGTCCCTGTTCGGGCGAAAGTTTTTATTAAACTCTGTCATTGCACTCACATAATTTCTGTACAACTAACTAAGATGTCGAGCCCGGGTAGCTCAGTTGCTAGAGCGTTAGGCTTTTAACCTAACGGTCCAGGGTTCGAGTCCCTGTTCGGGCGAATGTTTTTATAAAACACTGTCAATGCACTCACATAAATTCTGTTCACCTAACTAAAATTTCGAGCCCGGGTAGCACAGTTGGTAGAGCGTTAGGCTTTTAACCTAACGGTCCAGGGTTCGAGTCCTTGTTCGGGCGAATGTTTTTATAAAACTTTGTCAATGCACTCACATAAATTCTGTTCACCTAACTAAGCTGTCGAGCCCGGGTAGCTCAGTTGGTAGAGCGTTAGGCTTTTAACCTAACGGTCCAGGGTTCGAGTCCCTGTTCGGGCGAATGTTTTTATAAAACTCTGTCAATGCACTCACATAAATTCTGTTCACCTATCTAAGATGTCGAGCCCGGGTAGCTCAGTTGGTAGAGCGTTAGGCTTTTAACCTAACGGTCCAGGGTTCGAGTCCCTGTTCGGGCGAAAGTTTTTATTAAAATCTGTCATTGCACTCACATAATTTCTGTTCACCTAACTAAGATGTCGAGCCCGGGTAGCTTAGTTGCTAGAGCGTTAGGCTTTTAACCTAACGGTCCAGGGTTCGAGTCCCTGTTCGGGCGAATGTTTTTATAAAACTTTGTCAAAGCACTCACATAAATTCTGTTCACCTAACTAAGACGTCGAGCCCGGGTAGCGCAGTTGGTAGAGCGTTAGGCTTTTAACCTAACGGTCCAGGGTTCGCGTCCCTGTTCGGGCGAATGTTTTTATAAAACTCTGTCAATGCACTCACATAAATTCTGTTCACCTATCTAAAATGTCGAGCCCGGGTAGCTCAGTTGGTAGAGCGTTAGGCTTTTAACCTAACGGTCCAGGGTTCGAGTCCCTGTTCGGGCGAAAGTTTTTATTAAAATCTGTCATTGCACTCACATAATTTCTGTTCACCTAACTAAGATGTCGAGCCCCGGTAGCTCAGTTGGTTGAGCGTTAGGCTTTTAACCTAACGGTCCAGGGTTCGAGTCCCTGTTCGGGCGAATGTTTTTATAAAACTCTGTCAATGCACTCACATAAATTCTGTTCACCTATCTAAGATGTCGAGCCCGGGTAGCTCAGTTGGTAGAGCGTTAGGCTTTTAACCTAACGGTCCAGGGTTCGAGTCCCTGTTCGGGCGAAAGTTTTTATTAAAATCTGTCATTGCACTCACATAATTTCTGTTCACCTAACTAAGATGTCGAGCCTGGGTAGCTCAGTTGGTAGAGCGTTAGGCTTTTAATCTAACGGTCCAGGGTTCGAGTCCCTGTTCGGGCGAATGTTTTTATAAAACTCTGTCAATGCACTCACATAAATTATGTTCACCTAACTAAGATTTCGAGCCCGGGTAGCTCAGTTGGTAGAGCGTTAGGCTTTTAACCTAACGGTCCAGGGTTCGAGTCCCTGTTCGGGCGAATGTTTTTATAAAACTCTGTCAATGCACTCACATAAATTCTGTTCACCTATCTAAGATGTCGAGCCCGGGTAGCTCAGTTGGTAGAGCGTTAGGCTTTTAACCTAACGGTCCAGGGTTCGAGTCCCTGTTCGGGCGAAAGTTTTTATTAAAATCTGTCATTGCACTCACATAATTTCTGTTCACCTAACTAAGATGTCGAGCCCGGGTAGCTCAGTTGCTAGAGCGTTAGGCTTTTAACCTAACGGTCCAGGGTTCGAGTCCCTGTTCGGGCGAAGGTTTTTATAAAACACTGTCAATGCACTCACATAAATTCTGTTCACCTAACTAAAATTTCGAGCCCGGGTAGCTCAGTTGGTAGAGCGTTAGGCTTTTAACCTAACGGTCCAGGGTTCGAGTCCCTGTTCGGGCGAACTTTTTTATAAAACTCTGTCAATGCACTCACATAAATTCTGTTCACCTATCTAAGATGTCGAACCCGTGTAGCTCAGTTGGTAGAGCGTTAGGCTTTTAACCTAACGGTCCAGGGTTCGAGTCCCTGTTCGGGCGAATGTTTTTATAAAACTTTGTCAATGCACTCACATAAATTCTGTTCACCTAACTAAGACGTCGAGCCCGGGTAGCGCAGTTGGTAGAGCGTTAGGCTTTTAACCTAACGGTCCAGGGTTCGAGTCCCTGTTCGGGCGAATGTTTTTATAAAACTCTGTCAATGCACTCACATAAATTCTGTTCACCTATCTAAAATGTCGAGCCCGGGTAGCTCAGTTGGTAGAGCGTTAGGCTTTTAACCTAACGGTCCAGGGTTCGAGTCCCTGTTCGGGCGAAAGTTTTTATTAAACTCTGTCATTGCACTCACATAATTTCTTATCACCTAACTAAGATGTCGAGCCCGGGTAGCTCAGTAGGTAGAACGTTAGGCTTTTAACCTAACGGTCCAGGGTTCGAGTCCCTGTTCGGGCGAATGTTTTTATAAAACTCTGTCAATGCACTCACATAAATTCTGTTCACCTAACTAAGATGTCGAGCCCGGGTAGCTCAGTTGGTAGAGCGTTAGGCTTTTAACCTAACGGTCCAGGGTTCGAGTCCCTGTTCGGGCGAAAGTTTTTATTAAACTCTGTCATTGCACTCACATAATTTCTGTACAACTAACTAAGATGTCGAGCCCGGGTAGCTCAGTTGGTAGAGCGTTAGGCTTTTAACCTAACGGTCCAGAGTTCGAGTCCCTGTTCGGGCGAAAGTTTTTATATACTCTGTCATTGCACTCACAAAATTTCTGTTCACCTCACTAAGATGTCGAGCCCGGGTAGCTCAGTTTGTAGAGCGTTAGGCTTTTAACCTAACGGTCCAGGGTTCGAGTCCCTGTTCGGGCGAAAGTTTTTATTAAACTCTGTCATTGCACTCACATAATTTCTGTTCATCTAACTCAGATGTCGAGCCCGGGTAGCTCAGTTGCTAGAGCGTTAGGCTTTTAACCTAACGGTCCAGGGTTCGAGTCCCTGTTCGGGCGAATGTTTTTATAAAACACTGTCAATGCATTCACATAAATTCTGTTCACCTAACTAAAATTTCGAGCCCGGGTAGCTCAGTTGGTAGAGTGTTAGGCTTTTAACCTAACGGTCCAGGGATCGAGTCCCTGTTCGGGCGAACTTTTTTATAAAACTCTGTCAATGCACTCACATAAATTCTGTTCACCTATCTAAGATGTCGAACCCGGGTAGCTCAGTTGGTAGAGCGTTAGGCTTTTAACCTAACGGTCCAGGGTTCGAGTCCCTGTTCGGGCGAAAGTTTTTATTAAACTCTGTCATTGCACTCACATAATTTCTTATCACCTAACTAAGATGTCGAGCCCGGGTAGCTCAGTAGGTAGAACGTTAGGCTTTTAACCTAACGGTCCAGGGTTCGAGTCCCTGTTCGGGCGAATGTTTTTATAAAACTCTGTCAATGCACTCACATAAATTCTGTTCACCTAACTAAGATGTCGAGCCCGGGTAGCTCAGTTGGTAGAGCGTTAGGCTTTTAACCTAACGGTCCAGGGTTCGAGTCCCTGTTCGGGCGAAAGTTTTTATTAAACTCTGTCATTGCACTCACATAATTTCTGTACAACTAACTAAGATGTCGAGCCCGGGTAGCTCAGTTGGTAGAGCGTTAGGCTTTTAACCTAACGGTCCAGAGTTCGAGTCCCTGTTCGGGCGAAAGTTTTTATATACTCTGTCATTGCACTCACAAAATTTCTGTTCACCTCACTAAGATGTCGAGCCCGGGTAGCTCAGTTTGTAGAGCGTTAGGCTTTTAACCTAACGGTCCAGGGTTCGAGTCCCTGTTCGGGCGAAAGTTTTTATTAAACTCTGTCATTGCACTCACATAATTTCTGTTCATCTAACTCAGATGTCGAGCCCGGGTAGCTCAGTTGCTAGAGCGTTAGGCTTTTAACCTAACGGTCCAGGGTTCGAGTCCCTGTTCGGGCGAATGTTTTTATAAAACACTGTCAATGCATTCACATAAATTCTGTTCACCTAACTAAAATTTCGAGCCCGGGTAGCTCAGTTGGTAGAGTGTTAGGCTTTTAACCTAACGGTCCAGGGATCGAGTCCCTGTTCGGGCGAACTTTTTTATAAAACTCTGTCAATGCACTCACATAAATTCTGTTCACCTATCTAAGATGTCGAACCCGGGTAGCTCAGTTGGTAGAGCGTTAGGCTTTTAACCTAACGGTCCAGGGTTCGAGTCCCTGTTCGGGCGAATGTTTTTATAAAACTTTGTCAATGCACTCACATAAATTCTGTTCACCTAACTAAGATGTCGAGCCCGGGTAGCGCAGTTGGTAGAGCGTTAGGCTTTTAACCTAACGGTCCAGGGTTCGAGTCCCTGTTCGGGCGAATGTTTTTATAAAACTCTGTCAATGCACTCACATAAATTCTGTTCACCTATCTAAAATGTCGAGCCCGGGTAGCTCAGTTGGTAGAGCGTTAGGCTTTTAACCTAACGGTCCAGGGTTCGAGTCCCTGTTCGGGCGAAAGTTTTTATTAAAATCTGTCATTGCACTCACATAATTTCTGTTCACCTAACTAAGATGTCGAGCCCGGGTAGCTCAGTTGGTTGAGCGTTAGGCTTTTAACCTAACGGTCCAGGGTTCGAGTCCCTGTTCGGGCGAATGTTTTTATAAAACTCTGACAATGCACTCACATAAATTCTGTTCACCTAACTAAGATTTCGAGCCCGGGTAGCTCAGTTGGTAGAGCGTTAGGCTTTTAACCTAACGGTCCAGGGTTCGAGTCCCTGTTCGGGCGAAAGTTTTTATTAAACTCTGTCATTGCACTCACATAATTTCTGTTCAACTAACTAAGATTTCGAGCCCGGGTAGCTCAGTTGGTAGAGCGTTAGGCTTTTAACCTAACGGTCCAGGGTTCGAGTCCCTGTTCGGGCGAATGTTTTTATAAAACTCTGTCAATGCACTCACATAAATTCTGTTCACCTATCTAAGATGTCGAGCCCGGGCAGCTCAGTTGGTAGAGCGTTAGGCTTTTAACCTAACGGTCCAGGGTTCGAGTCCCTGTTCGGGCGAAAGTTTTTATTAAAATCTGTCATTGCACTCACATAATTTCTGTTCACCTAACTAAGATGTCGAGCCCGGGTAGCTCAGTTGGTAGAGCGTTAGGCTTTTAACCTAACGGTCCAGGGTTCGAGTCCCTGTTCGGGCGAATGTTTTTATAAAACTTTGTCAATGCACTCACATAAATTCTGTTCACCTAACTAAGATGTCGAGCCCGGGTAGCGCAGTTGGTAGAGCGTTAGGCTTTTAACCTAACGGTCCAGGGTTCGAGTCCCTGTTCGGGCGAATGTTTTTATAAAACTCTGTCAATGCACTCACATAAATTCTGTTCACCTATCTAAAATGTCGAGCCCGGGTAGCTCAGTTGGTAGAGCGTTAGGCTTTTAACCTAACGGTCCAGGGTTCGAGTACCTGTTCGGGCGAAAGTTTTTATTAAAATCTGTCATTGCACTCACATAATTTCTGTTCACCTAACTAAGATGTCGAGCCCGGGTAGCTCAGTTGGTTGAGCGTTAGGCTTTTAACCTATCGGTCCAGGGTTCGAGTCCCTGTTCGGGCGAATGTTTTTATAAAACTCTGTCAATGCACTCACATAAATTCTGTTCACCTAACTAAGATTTCGAGCCCGGGTAGCTCAGTTGGTAGAGCGTTAGGCTTTTAACCTAACGGTCCAGGGTTCGAGTCCCTGTTCGGGCGAAAGTTTTTATTAAACTCTGTCATTGCACTCACATAATTTCTTATCACCTAACTAAGATGTCGGGCCCGGGTAGCTCAGTTGGTAGAACGTTAGGCTTTTAACCTAACGGTCCAGGGTTCGAGTCCCTGTTCGGGCGAATGTTTTTATAAAACTCTGTCAATGCACTCACATAAATTCTGTTCACCTAACTAAGATGTCGAGCCCAGGTAGCTCAGTTGGTAGAGCGTTAGGCTTTTAACCTAACGGTCCAGGGTTCGAGTCCCTTATCGGGCGAAAGTTTTTATTAAACTCTGTCATTGCACTCACATAATTTCTGTACAACTAACTAAGATGTCGAGCCCGGGTAGCTCAGTTGGTAGAGCGTTAGGCTTTTAACCTAACGGTCCAGGGTTCGAGTCCCTGTTCGGGCGAATGTTTTTATAAAACTCTGTCAATGCACTCACATAAATTCTGTTCACCTATCTAAAATGTCGAGCCCGGGTAGCTCAGTTGGTAGAGCGTTAGGCTTTTAACCTAACGGTCCAGGGTTCGAGTCCCTGTTCGGGCGAAAGTTTTTATTAAAATCTGTCATTGCACTCACATAATTTCTGTTCACCTAACTAAGATGTCGAGCCCGGGTAGCTCAGTTGGTTGAGCGTTAGGCTTTTAACCTAACGGTCCAGGGTTCGAGTCCCTGTTCGGGCGAATGTTTTTATAAAACTCTGTCAATGCACTCACATAAATTCTGTTCAACTAACTAAGATTTCGAGCCCGGGTAGCTCAGTTGGTTGAGCGTTAGGCTTTTAACCTAACGGTCCAGGGTTCGAGTCCCTGTTCGGGCGAAAGTTTTTATTAAAATCTGTCATTGCACTCACATAATTTCTGTTCACCTAACTAAGATGTCGAGCCCGGGTAGCTCAGTTGGTAGAGCGTTAGGCTTTTAATCTAACGGTCCAGGGTTCGAGTCCCTGTTCGGGCGAATGTTTTTATAAAACTCTGTCAATGCACTCACATAAATTCTGTTCACCTAACTAAGATTTCGACCCCGGGTAGCTCAGTTGGTAGAGCGTTAGGCTTTTAACCTAACGGTCCAGGGTTCGAGTCCCTGTTCGGGCGAATGTTTTTATAAAACTCTGTCAATGCACTCACATAAATTCTGTTCACCTATCTAAAATGTCGAGCCCGGGTAGCTCAGTTGGTAGAGCGTTAGGCTTTTAACCTAACGGTCCAGGGTTCGAGTCCCTGTTCGGGCGAAAGTTTTTATTAAACTCTGTCATTGCACTCACATAATTTCTGTTCAACTAACTAAGATGTCGAGCCCGGGTAGCTCAGTTGGTAGAGCGTTCGGCTTTTAACCTAACGGTCCAGAGTTCAAGTCCCTGGTCGGGGGAAAGTTTTTATATACTCTGTCATTGCACTCACAAAATTTCTGTTCACCTTACTAAGATGTCGAGCCCGGGTAGCTCAGTTGGTAGAGCGTTAGGCTTTTAACCTAACGGTCCAGGGTTCGAGTCCCTGTTCGGGCGAAAGTTTTTATTAAACTCTGTCATTGCACTCACATAATTTCTGTTCAACTAACTAAGATTTCGAGCCCGGGTAACTCAGTTGGTAGAGCGTTAGGCTTTTAACCTAACGGTCCAGGGTTCGAGTCCCTGTTCGGGCGAATGTTTTTATAAAACTTTGTCAATGCACTCACATAAATTCTGTTCACCTAACTAAGATGTCGAGCCCGGGTAGCGCAGTTGGTAGAGCGTTAGGCTTTTAACCTAACGGTCCAGGGTTCGAGTCCCTGTTCGGGCGAATGTTTTTATAAAACTCTGTCAATGCACTCACATAAATTCTGTTCACCTATCTAAAATGTCGAGCCCGGGTAGCTCAGTTGGTAGAGCGTTAGGCTTTTAACCTAACGGTCCAGGGTTCGAGTACCTGTTCGGGCGAAAGTTTTTATTAAAATCTGTCATTGCACTCACATAATTTCTGTTCACCTAACTAAGATGTCGAGCCCGGGTAGCTCAGTTGGTTGAGCGTTAGGCTTTTAACCTATCGGTCCAGGGTTCGAGTCCCTGTTCGGGCGAATGTTTTTATAAAACTCTGTCAATGCACTCACATAAATTCTGTTCACCTAACTAAGATTTCGAGCCCGGGTAGCTCAGTTGGTAGAGCGTTAGGCTTTTAACCTAACGGTCCAGGGTTCGAGTCCCTGTTCGGGCGAAAGTTTTTATTAAACTCTGTCATTGCACTCACATAATTTCTTATCACCTAACTAAGATGTCGGGCCCGGGTAGCTCAGTTGGTAGAACGTTAGGCTTTTAACCTAACGGTCCAGGGTTCGAGTCCCTGTTCGGGCGAATGTTTTTATAAAACTCTGTCAATGCACTCACATAAATTCTGTTCACCTAACTAAGATGTCGAGCCCAGGTAGCTCAGTTGGTAGAGCGTTAGGCTTTTAACCTAACGGTCCAGGGTTCGAGTCCCTTATCGGGCGAAAGTTTTTATTAAACTCTGTCATTGCACTCACATAATTTCTGTACAACTAACTAAGATGTCGAGCCCGGGTAGCTCAGTTGGTAGAGCGTTAGGCTTTTAACCTAACGGTCCAGGGTTCGAGTCCCTGTTCGGGCGAATGTTTTTATAAAACTCTGTCAATGCACTCACATAAATTCTGTTCACCTATCTAAAATGTCGAGCCCGGGTAGCTCAGTTGGTAGAGCGTTAGGCTTTTAACCTAACGGTCCAGGGTTCGAGTCCCTGTTCGGGCGAAAGTTTTTATTAAAATCTGTCATTGCACTCACATAATTTCTGTTCACCTAACTAAGATGTCGAGCCCGGGTAGCTCAGTTGGTTGAGCGTTAGGCTTTTAACCTAACGGTCCAGGGTTCGAGTCCCTGTTCGGGCGAATGTTTTTATAAAACTCTGTCAATGCACTCACATAAATTCTGTTCAACTAACTAAGATTTCGAGCCCGGGTAGCTCAGTTGGTTGAGCGTTAGGCTTTTAACCTAACGGTCCAGGGTTCGAGTCCCTGTTCGGGCGAAAGTTTTTATTAAAATCTGTCATTGCACTCACATAATTTCTGTTCACCTAACTAAGATGTCGAGCCCGGGTAGCTCAGTTGGTAGAGCGTTAGGCTTTTAATCTAACGGTCCAGGGTTCGAGTCCCTGTTCGGGCGAATGTTTTTATAAAACTCTGTCAATGCACTCACATAAATTCTGTTCACCTAACTAAGATTTCGACCCCGGGTAGCTCAGTTGGTAGAGCGTTAGGCTTTTAACCTAACGGTCCAGGGTTCGAGTCCCTGTTCGGGCGAATGTTTTTATAAAACTCTGTCAATGCACTCACATAAATTCTGTTCACCTATCTAAAATGTCGAGCCCGGGTAGCTCAGTTGGTAGAGCGTTAGGCTTTTAACCTAACGGTCCAGGGTTCGAGTCCCTGTTCGGGCGAAAGTTTTTATTAAACTCTGTCATTGCACTCACATAATTTCTGTTCAACTAACTAAGATGTCGAGCCCGGGTAGCTCAGTTGGTAGAGCGTTCGGCTTTTAACCTAACGGTCCAGAGTTCAAGTCCCTGGTCGGGGGAAAGTTTTTATATACTCTGTCATTGCACTCACAAAATTTCTGTTCACCTTACTAAGATGTCGAGCCCGGGTAGCTCAGTTGGTAGAGCGTTAGGCTTTTAACCTAACGGTCCAGGGTTCGAGTCCCTGTTCGGGCGAAAGTTTTTATTAAACTCTGTCATTGCACTCACATAATTTCTGTTCAACTAACTAAGATTTCGAGCCCGGGTAGCTCAGTTGGTAGAGCGTTAGGCTTTTAACCTAACGGTCCAGGGTTCGAGTCCCTGTTCGGGCGAATGTTTTTATAAAACTCTGTCAATGCATTCACATAAATTCTGTTCACCTAACTAAAATTTCGAGCCCGGGTAGCTCAGTTGGTAGAGTGTTAGGCTTTTAACCTAACGGTCCAGGGATCGAGTCCCTGTTCGGGCGAACTTTTTTATAAAACTCTGTCAATGCACTCACATAAATTCTGTTCACCTATCTAAGATGTCGAACCCGGGTAGCTCAGTTGGTAGAGCGTTAGGCTTTTAACCTAACGGTCCAGGGTTCGAGTCCCTGTTCGGGCGAAAGTTTTTATTAAACTCTGTCATTGCACTCACATAATTTCTTATCACCTAACTAAGATGTCGAGCCCGGGTAGCTCAGTAGGTAGAACGTTAGGCTTTTAACCTAACGGTCCAGGGTTCGAGTCCCTGTTCGGGCGAATGTTTTTATAAAACTCTGTCAATGCACTCACATAAATTCTGTTCACCTAACTAAGATGTCGAGCCCGGGTAGCTCAGTTGGTAGAGCGTTAGGCTTTTAACCTAACGGTCCAGGGTTCGAGTCCCTGTTCGGGCGAAAGTTTTTATTAAACTTTGTCATTGCACTCACATAATTTCTGTACAACTACCTAAGATGTCGAGCCCGGGTAGCTCAGTTGGTAGAGCGTTAGGCTTTTAACCTAACGGTCCAGAGTTCGAGTCCCTGTTCGGGCGAAAGTTTTTATATACTCTGTCATTGCACTCACAAAATTTCTGTTCACCTCACTAAGATGTCGAGCCCGGGTAGCTCAGTTTGTAGAGCGTTAGGCTTTTAACCTAACGGTCCAGGGTTCGAGTCCCTGTTCGGGCGAAAGTTTTTATTAAACTCTGTCATTGCACTCACATAATTTCTGTTCATCTAACTCAGATGTCGAGCCCGGGTAGCTCAGTTGCTAGAGCGTTAGGCTTTTAACCTAACGGTCCAGGGTTCGAGTCCCTGTTCGGGCGAATGTTTTTATAAAACACTGTCAATGCATTCACATAAATTCTGTTCACCTAACTAAAATTTCGAGCCCGGGTAGCTCAGTTGGTAGAGTGTTAGGCTTTTAACCTAACGGTCCAGGGATCGAGTCCCTGTTCGGGCGAACTTTTTTATAAAACTCTGTCAATGCACTCACATAAATTCTGTTCACCTATCTAAGATGTCGAACCCGGGTAGCTCAGTTGGTAGAGCGTTAGGCTTTTAACCTAACGGTCCAGGGTTCGAGTCCCTGTTCGGGCGAATGTTTTTATAAAACTTTGTCAATGCACTCACATAAATTCTGTTCACCTAACTAAGATGTCGAGCCCGGGTAGCGCAGTTGGTAGAGCGTTAGGCTTTTAACCTAACGGTCCAGGGTTCGAGTCCCTGTTCGGGCGAATGTTTTTATAAAACTCTGTCAATGCACTCACATAAATTCTGTTCACCTATCTAAAATGTCGAGCCCGGGTAGCTCAGTTGGTAGAGCGTTAGGCTTTTAACCTAACGGTCCAGGGTTCGAGTCCCTGTTCGGGCGAAAGTTTTTATTAAAATCTGTCATTGCACTCACATAATTTCTGTTCACCTAACTAAGATGTCGAGCCCGGGTAGCTCAGTTGGTTGAGCGTTAGGCTTTTAACCTAACGGTCCAGGGTTCGAGTCCCTGTTCGGGCGAATGTTTTTATAAAACTCTGACAATGCACTCACATAAATTCTGTTCACCTAACTAAGATTTCGAGCCCGGGTAGCTCAGTTGGTAGAGCGTTAGGCTTTTAACCTAACGGTCCAGGGTTCGAGTCCCTGTTCGGGCGAAAGTTTTTATTAAACTCTGTCATTGCACTCACATAATTTCTGTTCAACTAACTAAGATTTCGAGCCCGGGTAGCTCAGTTGGTAGAGCGTTAGGCTTTTAACCTAACGGTCCAGGGTTCGAGTCCCTGTTCGGGCGAATGTTTTTATAAAACTCTGTCAATGCACTCACATAAATTCTGTTCACCTATCTAAGATGTCGAGCCCGGGCAGCTCAGTTGGTAGAGCGTTAGGCTTTTAACCTAACGGTCCAGGGTTCGAGTCCCTGTTCGGGCGAAAGTTTTTATTAAAATCTGTCATTGCACTCACATAATTTCTGTTCACCTAACTAAGATGTCGAGCCCGGGTAGCTCAGTTGGTAGAGCGTTAGGCTTTTAACCTAACGGTCCAGGGTTCGAGTCCCTGTTCGGGCGAATGTTTTTATAAAACTTTGTCAATGCACTCACATAAATTCTGTTCACCTAACTAAGATGTCGAGCCCGGGTAGCGCAGTTGGTAGAGCGTTAGGCTTTTAACCTAACGGTCCAGGGTTCGAGTCCCTGTTCGGGCGAATGTTTTTATAAAACTCTGTCAATGCACTCACATAAATTCTGTTCACCTATCTAAAATGTCGAGCCCGGGTAGCTCAGTTGGTAGAGCGTTAGGCTTTTAACCTAACGGTCCAGGGTTCGAGTACCTGTTCGGGCGAAAGTTTTTATTAAAATCTGTCATTGCACTCACATAATTTCTGTTCACCTAACTAAGATGTCGAGCCCGGGTAGCTCAGTTGGTTGAGCGTTAGGCTTTTAACCTATCGGTCCAGGGTTCGAGTCCCTGTTCGGGCGAATGTTTTTATAAAACTCTGTCAATGCACTCACATAAATTCTGTTCACCTAACTAAGATTTCGAGCCCGGGTAGCTCAGTTGGTAGAGCGTTAGGCTTTTAACCTAACGGTCCAGGGTTCGAGTCCCTGTTCGGGCGAAAGTTTTTATTAAACTCTGTCATTGCACTCACATAATTTCTTATCACCTAACTAAGATGTCGGGCCCGGGTAGCTCAGTTGGTAGAACGTTAGGCTTTTAACCTAACGGTCCAGGGTTCGAGTCCCTGTTCGGGCGAATGTTTTTATAAAACTCTGTCAATGCACTCACATAAATTCTGTTCACCTAACTAAGATGTCGAGCCCAGGTAGCTCAGTTGGTAGAGCGTTAGGCTTTTAACCTAACGGTCCAGGGTTCGAGTCCCTGTTCGGGCGAAAGTTTTTATTAAACTCTGTCATTGCACTCACATAATTTCTGTACAACTAACTAAGATGTCGAGCCCGGGTAGCTCAGTTGGTAGAGCGTTAGGCTTTTAACCTAACGGTCCAGGGTTCGAGTCCCTGTTCGGGCGAATGTTTTTATAAAACTCTGTCAATGCACTCACATAAATTCTGTTCACCTATCTAAAATGTCGAGCCCGGGTAGCTCAGTTGGTAGAGCGTTAGGCTTTTAACCTAACGGTCCAGGGTTCGAGTCCCTGTTCGGGCGAAAGTTTTTATTAAAATCTGTCATTGCACTCACATAATTTCTGTTCACCTAACTAAGATGTCGAGCCCGGGTAGCTCAGTTGGTTGAGCGTTAGGCTTTTAACCTAACGGTCCAGGGTTCGAGTCCCTGTTCGGGCGAATGTTTTTATAAAACTCTGTCAATGCACTCACATAAATTCTGTTCAACTAACTAAGATTTCGAGCCCGGGTAGCTCAGTTGGTTGAGCGTTAGGCTTTTAACCTAACGGTCCAGGGTTCGAGTCCCTGTTCGGGCGAAAGTTTTTATTAAAATCTGTCATTGCACTCACATAATTTCTGTTCACCTAACTAAGATGTCGAGCCCGGGTAGCTCAGTTGGTAGAGCGTTAGGCTTTTAATCTAACGGTCCAGGGTTCGAGTCCCTGTTCGGGCGAATGTTTTTATAAAACTCTGTCAATGCACTCACATAAATTCTGTTCACCTAACTAAGATTTCGACCCCGGGTAGCTCAGTTGGTAGAGCGTTAGGCTTTTAACCTAACGGTCCAGGGTTCGAGTCCCTGTTCGGGCGAATGTTTTTATAAAACTCTGTCAATGCACTCACATAAATTCTGTTCACCTATCTAAAATGTCGAGCCCGGGTAGCTCAGTTGGTAGAGCGTTAGGCTTTTAACCTAACGGTCCAGGGTTCGAGTCCCTGTTCGGGCGAAAGTTTTTATTAAACTCTGTCATTGCACTCACATAATTTCTGTTCAACTAACTAAGATGTCGAGCCCGGGTAGCTCAGTTGGTAGAGCGTTCGGCTTTTAACCTAACGGTCCAGAGTTCAAGTCCCTGGTCGGGGGAAAGTTTTTATATACTCTGTCATTGCACTCACAAAATTTCTGTTCACCTTACTAAGATGTCGAGCCCGGGTAGCTCAGTTGGTAGAGCGTTAGGCTTTTAACCTAACGGTCCAGGGTTCGAGTCCCTGTTCGGGCGAAAGTTTTTATTAAACTCTGTCATTGCACTCACATAATTTCTGTACAACTAACTAAGATGTCGAGCCCGGGTAGCTCAGTTGCTAGAGCGTTAGGCTTTTAACCTAACGGTCCAGGGTTCGAGTCCCTGTTCGGGCGAATGTTTTTATAAAACACTGTCAATGCACTCACATAAATTCTGTTCACCTAACTAAAATTTCGAGCCCGGGTAGCTCAGTTGGCAGAGCGTTAGGCTTTTAACCTAACGGTCCAGGGTTCGAGTCCCTGTTCGGGCGAATGTTTTTATAAAACTCTGTCAATGCACTCACATAAATTCTGTTCACCTATCTAAAATGTCGAGCCCGGGTAGCTCAGTTGGTAGAGCGTTAGGCTTTTAACCTAACGGTCCAGGGTTCGAGTACCTGTTCGGGCGAAAGTTTTTATTAAAATCTGTCATTGCACTCACATAATTTCTGTTCACCTAACTAAGATGTCGAGCCCGGGTAGCTCAGTTGGTTGAGCGTTAGGCTTTTAACCTATCGGTCCAGGGTTCGAGTCCCTGTTCGGGCGAATGTTTTTATAAAACTCTGTCAATGCACTCACATAAATTCTGTTCACCTAACTAAGATTTCGAGCCCGGGTAGCTCAGTTGGTAGAGCGTTAGGCTTTTAACCTAACGGTCCAGGGTTCGAGTCCCTGTTCGGGCGAAAGTTTTTATTAAACTCTGTCATTGCACTCACATAATTTCTTATCACCTAACTAAGATGTCGGGCCCGGGTAGCTCAGTTGGTAGAACGTTAGGCTTTTAACCTAACGGTCCAGGGTTCGAGTCCCTGTTCGGGCGAATGTTTTTATAAAACTCTGTCAATGCACTCACATAAATTCTGTTCACCTAACTAAGATGTCGAGCCCAGGTAGCTCAGTTGGTAGAGCGTTAGGCTTTTAACCTAACGGTCCAGGGTTCGAGTCCCTGTTCGGGCGAAAGTTTTTATTAAACTCTGTCATTGCACTCACATAATTTCTGTACAACTAACTAAGATGTCGAGCCCGGGTAGCTCAGTTGGTAGAGCGTTAGGCTTTTAACCTAACGGTCCAGGGTTCGAGTCCCTGTTCGGGCGAATGTTTTTATAAAACTCTGTCAATGCACTCACATAAATTCTGTTCACCTATCTAAAATGTCGAGCCCGGGTAGCTCAGTTGGTAGAGCGTTAGGCTTTTAACCTAACGGTCCAGGGTTCGAGTCCCTGTTCGGGCGAAAGTTTTTATTAAAATCTGTCATTGCACTCACATAATTTCTGTTCACCTAACTAAGATGTCGAGCCCGGGTAGCTCAGTTGGTTGAGCGTTAGGCTTTTAACCTAACGGTCCAGGGTTCGAGTCCCTGTTCGGGCGAATGTTTTTATAAAACTCTGTCAATGCACTCACATAAATTCTGTTCAACTAACTAAGATTTCGAGCCCGGGTAGCTCAGTTGGTTGAGCGTTAGGCTTTTAACCTAACGGTCCAGGGTTCGAGTCCCTGTTCGGGCGAAAGTTTTTATTAAAATCTGTCATTGCACTCACATAATTTCTGTTCACCTAACTAAGATGTCGAGCCCGGGTAGCTCAGTTGGTAGAGCGTTAGGCTTTTAATCTAACGGTCCAGGGTTCGAGTCCCTGTTCGGGCGAATGTTTTTATAAAACTCTGTCAATGCACTCACATAAATTCTGTTCACCTAACTAAGATTTCGACCCCGGGTAGCTCAGTTGGTAGAGCGTTAGGCTTTTAACCTAACGGTCCAGGGTTCGAGTCCCTGTTCGGGCGAATGTTTTTATAAAACTCTGTCAATGCACTCACATAAATTCTGTTCACCTATCTAAAATGTCGAGCCCGGGTAGCTCAGTTGGTAGAGCGTTAGGCTTTTAACCTAACGGTCCAGGGTTCGAGTCCCTGTTCGGGCGAAAGTTTTTATTAAACTCTGTCATTGCACTCACATAATTTCTGTTCAACTAACTAAGATGTCGAGCCCGGGTAGCTCAGTTGGTAGAGCGTTCGGCTTTTAACCTAACGGTCCAGAGTTCAAGTCCCTGGTCGGGGGAAAGTTTTTATATACTCTGTCATTGCACTCACAAAATTTCTGTTCACCTTACTAAGATGTCGAGCCCGGGTAGCTCAGTTGGTAGAGCGTTAGGCTTTTAACCTAACGGTCCAGGGTTCGAGTCCCTGTTCGGGCGAAAGTTTTTATTAAACTCTGTCATTGCACTCACATAATTTCTGTACAACTAACTAAGATGTCGAGCCCGGGTAGCTCAGTTGCTAGAGCGTTAGGCTTTTAACCTAACGGTCCAGGGTTCGAGTCCCTGTTCGGGCGAATGTTTTTATAAAACACTGTCAATGCACTCACATAAATTCTGTTCACCTAACTAAAATTTCGAGCCCGGGTAGCTCAGTTGGCAGAGCGTTAGGCTTTTAACCTAACGGTCCAGGGTTCGAGTCCCTGTTCGGGCGAATGTTTTTATAAAACTCTGTCAATGCACTCACATAAATTCTGTTCACCTATCTAAAATGTCGAGCCCGGGTAGCTCAGTTGGTAGAGCGTTAGGCTTTTAACCTAACGGTCCAGGGTTCGAGTACCTGTTCGGGCGAAAGTTTTTATTAAAATCTGTCATTGCACTCACATAATTTCTGTTCACCTAACTAAGATGTCGAGCCCGGGTAGCTCAGTTGGTTGAGCGTTAGGCTTTTAACCTATCGGTCCAGGGTTCGAGTCCCTGTTCGGGCGAATGTTTTTATAAAACTCTGTCAATGCACTCACATAAATTCTGTTCACCTAACTAAGATTTCGAGCCCGGGTAGCTCAGTTGGTAGAGCGTTAGGCTTTTAACCTAACGGTCCAGGGTTCGAGTCCCTGTTCGGGCGAAAGTTTTTATTAAACTCTGTCATTGCACTCACATAATTTCTTATCACCTAACTAAGATGTCGGGCCCGGGTAGCTCAGTTGGTAGAACGTTAGGCTTTTAACCTAACGGTCCAGGGTTCGAGTCCCTGTTCGGGCGAATGTTTTTATAAAACTCTGTCAATGCACTCACATAAATTCTGTTCACCTAACTAAGATGTCGAGCCCAGGTAGCTCAGTTGGTAGAGCGTTAGGCTTTTAACCTAACGGTCCAGGGTTCGAGTCCCTGTTCGGGCGAAAGTTTTTATTAAACTCTGTCATTGCACTCACATAATTTCTGTACAACTAACTAAGATGTCGAGCCCGGGTAGCTCAGTTGGTAGAGCGTTAGGCTTTTAACCTAACGGTCCAGGGTTCGAGTCCCTGTTCGGGCGAATGTTTTTATAAAACTCTGTCAATGCACTCACATAAATTCTGTTCACCTATCTAAAATGTCGAGCCCGGGTAGCTCAGTTGGTAGAGCGTTAGGCTTTTAACCTAACGGTCCAGGGTTCGAGTCCCTGTTCGGGCGAAAGTTTTTATTAAAATCTGTCATTGCACTCACATAATTTCTGTTCACCTAACTAAGATGTCGAGCCCGGGTAGCTCAGTTGGTTGAGCGTTAGGCTTTTAACCTAACGGTCCAGGGTTCGAGTCCCTGTTCGGGCGAATGTTTTTATAAAACTCTGTTAATGCACTCACATAAATTCTGTTCAACTAACTAAGATTTCGAGCCCGGGTAGCTCAGTTGGTTGAGCGTTAGGCTTTTAACCTAACGGTCCAGGGTTCGAGTCCCTGTTCGGGCGAAAGTTTTTATTAAAATCTGTCATTGCACTCACATAATTTCTGTTCACCTAACTAAGATGTCGAGCCCGGGTAGCTCAGTTGGTAGAGCGTTAGGCTTTTAATCTAACGGTCCAGGGTTCGAGTCCCTGTTCGGGCGAATGTTTTTATAAAACTCTGTCAATGCACTCACATAAATTCTGTTCACCTAACTAAGATTTCGACCCCGGGTAGCTCAGTTGGTAGAGCGTTAGGCTTTTAACCTAACGGTCCAGGGTTCGAGTCCCTGTTCGGGCGAATGTTTTTATAAAACTCTGTCAATGCACTCACATAAATTCTGTTCACCTATCTAAAATGTCGAGCCCGGGTAGCTCAGTTGGTAGAGCGTTAGGCTTTTAACCTAACGGTCCAGGGTTCGAGTCCCTGTTCGGGCGAAAGTTTTTATTAAACTCTGTCATTGCACTCACATAATTTCTGTTCAACTAACTAAGATGTCGAGCCCGGGTAGCTCAGTTGGTAGAGCGTTCGGCTTTTAACCTAACGGTCCAGAGTTCAAGTCCCTGGTCGGGGGAAAGTTTTTATATACTCTGTCATTGCACTCACAAAATTTCTGTTCACCTTACTAAGATGTCGAGCCCGGGTAGCTCAGTTGGTAGAGCGTTAGGCTTTTAACCTAACGGTCCAGGGTTCGAGTCCCTGTTCGGGCGAAAGTTTTTATTAAACTCTGTCATTGCACTCACATAATTTCTGTACAACTAACTAAGATGTCGAGCCCGGGTAGCTCAGTTGCTAGAGCGTTAGGCTTTTAACCTAACGGTCCAGGGTTCGAGTCCCTGTTCGGGCGAATGTTTTTATAAAACACTGTCAATGCACTCACATAAATTCTGTTCACCTAACTAAAATTTCGAGCCCGGGTAGCTCAGTTGGCAGAGCGTTAGGCTTTTAACCTAACGGTCCAGGGTTCGAGTCCCTGTTCGGGCGAATGTTTTTATAAAACTCTGTCAATGCACTCACATAAATTCTGTTCACCTATCTAAGATGTCGAACCCGGGTAGCTCAGTTGGTAGAGCGTTAGGCTTTTAACCTAACGGTCCAGGGTTCGAGTCCTTGTTCGGGCGAATGTTTTTATAAAACTTTGTCAATGCACTCACATAAATTCTGTTCACCTAACTAAGATGTCGAGCCCGGGTAGCTCAGTTGGTAGAGCGTTAGGCTTTTAACCTAACGGTCCAGGGTTCGAGTCCCTGTTCGGGCGAAAGTTTTTATTAAACTCTGTCATTGCACTCACATAATTTCTGTTCAACTAACTAAGATTTCGAGCCCGGGTAGCTCAGTTGGTAGACCGTTAGGCTTTTAACCTAACGGTCCAAGGTTCGAGTCCCTGTTCGGGCGAATGTTTTTATAAAACTCTGTCAATGCACTCACATAAATTCTGTTCACCTATCTAAGATGTCGAGCCCGGGTAGATCAGTTGGTAGAGCGTTAGGCTTTTAACCTAACGGTCCAGGGTTCGAGTCCCTGTTCGGGCGAAAGTTTTTATTAAAATCTTTCATTGCACTCACATAATTTCTGTTCACCTAACTAAGATGTCGAGCCCGGGTAGCTCAGTTGGTAGAGCGTTAGGCTTTTAATCTAACGGTCCAGGGTTCGAGTCCCTGTTCGGGCGAATGTTTTATAAAACTCTGTCAATGCACTCACATAAATTCTGTTCACCTAACTAAGATTTCGAGCCCGGGTAGCTCAGTTGGTAGAGCGTTAGGCTTTTAACCTAACGGTCCAGGGTTCGAGTCCCTTTTCGGGCGAAAGTTTTTATTAAACTCTGTCATTGCACTCACATAAATTCTGTTCACCTAAAAGAATGAAGGCTTTCACGGCCGGCCATATGATAAAAGATTAGTATTTCGGGCTGTTGTGCCGTGGTCTAGGCGAATAAAAATTTATAAAAGTCGCAAGACGTTTCGACTACGTTTACAGTAGTCTTCCTCAGTTGTAAACAGTTCTCGTAGTGTTGACGGATCTTATAGAGGTTCTCCGGATCACGGGGTACCACAATTTGTTAAGCTTCACCCCTTCTTCTTTCTTATTAAAATTATTTGTCTCTTTAAGGGGGTAGGTTTACAACTTTCGACCAGAAAAATCATTTTTCAATTTTTGCATTTTCATTAAGTATTACACGTTCCGCTTCAAACGACACCAAATTTATTATTATACGTGGATTAGAAGTATTTTCAATAATTTTTTAAAAAAATAATTAAAACATCCTGATCAGCTGATATGGGGGTGCCACGCCCTCTCAAACAAAAAAAACTTAAATTCTTATATGTTTAGCCCCTAAATTTAGCTATTTTAATACATTATGCGATTTAAATACTATAGCTATGGTACTGGTTACACTAGCAATAAGCATTAGGGTGGGCCGAAAAAAACTTTTTATTTTATTTTGAAACGCTATACCGCGGAAAACTTGCCTCTGGGGTAGAGAAGTAAAATACAACAAAAATTTTTAAAATCGGATAAAAATTGCAATAGCGCATTGCACCTAAAGTTTGATAAAATTAGGCTATTTTCATAAATTTTCAAAAAAATCAAATTAAATCAAATAACTTTTATAAAAAGTATCTAAAGGCATATAATAAAATAAAAATGTGGAGAAAACATATTTAATTGAAAAAAAGGTGGTATTTTACAATTAATTGGTAGTATAATAACATCTAAAAATACACGTTTTTACCAGAAATCCACATATTTCGTATGAAACAAAAAAATTATGAAAAAAAATTTTTCATTAGTATACTACCTTTCTAGCTATCACTCAGTAACCCCCTTAACAGTTAAAACATATTTTACAGTTCGCTTCGCGATCGGAGCTCGCTCGTTGCTCAACAAACCGCATCACAATCTCTCGCCGAAATAAAAACTTATTTTATATTTTGAAACGCTATACCACGGAAAACTTGCCTCTTGAGTAGAGAAGTAAAATGCAACAAAAGTTTTTAAATTCGGTTAAAAATTGCCTTTGTACATTGGTCCTAAAATTTGAAAAAAATATGCTATTTTCATAACTCTTAAAAAATCAAATTAAATCAAATAACTTCTATAAAAAGTATCTAAAGGCATAAATTAGAAGAAAAATATATTTAATGGAAAGAAAGCTGGTATTTTACAATATGAGGTTGCACTATAAGGTTACACTTGGCATTTCGCCTTTTTTTTCTTCAAAAATCGCATTTTTCGATTGAATTAAAAATTTATTTTCCCTGATGGTGCATAGTTTGATCTGTAACAAAATGGTTCTAAGTAATGGTTAAGTAAATGGTTCTAAATTTGACCTGGACACGTGTTTAAAGTGATAGAAACATCTAGAATTTTGCCAGAAAAGTAATTAGAAATCATTGATCCAATGATTAAACAAAATGCCTTTTTTGCTCGTTCTGAAAACTTGCTTTTGGGCATGATCATAGATAAAAGGGATCATATATGAGGGAGTTTGGATTAGAAGAACAATTAAGGCTAGAAACTCAGCTTCTAAAAGAAAGTCAGTTAGGAGTTTCCATTCCCCAAAACCTAATTTCCAAGCTACAGACAGACCATATTGACCATATATAGAACACACGTAGATTATATATAGATTAACTGGAATACTGTTTCTCTTTCTCCCCACCTATACACCTATACTACGAAGATTGACCAATCAAGAGATATAGTTTATAATGACTGGAACTTTGACAGATTCCCATGTCACACACAAACAGTCAAACGTTGTGTAAAATTAGTAACATCACAGAGGGCATCACGAAAAATCATCGGTATGAATGCCAGGAGATGGGTTTATAAGAACTATAATTCTTTCAAGATCTTTAATGCCAAATTTTTCAATCAAGTCTTCTTTCAAAATGCGAAAAGAAGTTAATAACCAGTAAAGGACTACATTTTATTACAAATCATACTATGCACCACCAGGAATAATAACTTTTTAATTCAGTCGAAAAATGGGATTTTTGAGGAAAAAAAGGCGAAATGCCAAGTGTAACCTTATAGTGCAACCTCATATTGTAAAATACCAGCTTTCTTTCCATTAAATATATTTTTCTTAACATTTTTCTTCTAATTTATGCCTTTAGATACTTTTTATAGAAGTTATTTGATTTAATTTGATTTTTTAAGAGTTATGAAAATAGCATATTTTTTTCAAATTTTAGGACCAATGTACAAAGGCAATTTTTAACCGAATTTAAAAACTTTTGTTGCATTTTACTTCTCTACTCAAGAGGCAAGTTTTCCGTGGTATAGCGTTTCAAAATATAAAATAAGTTTTTATTTCGGCGAGAGATTGTGATGCGGTTTGTTGTGCAACGAGCGAGCTCCGATCGCGAAGCGAACTGTAAAAAATGTTTTAACTGTTAAGGGGGTTACTGAGTGATAGCTAGAAAGGTAGTATACTAATGAAAAATTGTTTTTCATAATTTTTTTGTTCCATACGAAATATGTGGATTTCTGGTAAAAACGTGTATTTTAGATGTTATTATAGTACCAATTAATTGTAAAATACCACCTTTTTTTCAATTAAATATGTTTTCTCCACATTTTTATTTTATTATATGCCTTTAGATACTTTTTATAAAAGTTATTTGATTTAATTTGATTTTTTTGAAAATTTATGAAAATAGCCTAATTTTATCAAACTTTAGGTGCAATGCGCTATTGCAATTTTTATCCGATTTTAAAAATTTTTGTTGCATTTTACTTCTCTACCCCAGAGGCAAGTTTTCCGCGGTATAGCGTTTCAAAATAAAATAAAAAGTTTTTTTCGGCCCACCCTAATAAGCATGCTTTTTACTAAATTTCCATTTTTCTCAAAACTGTACTTTTTACCATAAAAGGAACATTATCTCAAAATCTATTTGAGCAAACAACTTATAACTTAGTATCATAAATAATGACTCTTTGTTACAAATTTTTACCAACGGGTTTCTCAAAAAATTTACTTAAACTGAAGTTATAGCAAAATTTATAATGAAATTTTAGTCTTTTTGAGAAAAAAACTATGTTCATTAAGATAATATTTTTTAAAAAAACAACCAGACATCAAAGCCCTAAAAGCTCAGGTTAAAGTCAGTATTATAGTTCAGGGAACGCTCAGAAAAAAATTTGGGCACTTTGTTTCAGTCGATTTTTTAAAAATGTTCCCTAAAAATCCTCATTTTTAACATTACGGAGATAGGGACTTACTTGCGTAAACCTACCCCCTTAAATATCTCAATTGCCTCTCTGTACATTCTTGCATAATAAAAAGGGGTTCTTGATAAGACTTGAGTGTTATTAAACTGGATAGAATGATCACCCTCATTGAAGACGTGCTCTGCGACAGCGGACTTGCTGGTTTGTCCTAGCCTGCAGTTTCTCTTGTGTTCAGTGATTCTAGTATTGACGCTTTTCCCAGTTGTTCCAATGTAAGAAGATCCGCAAGAGCATGGGATTCTGTAGACCCCAGCTGAGGACAAGGGATCATGGGGGTCTTTAACTGAGCGCAACAAGTCGCGAATCTGCAGGGTAGGTTTGAAAATTTTCCTGATGTTATGACGTCGCAGAAGGGTTTCAATTCGATCCGTAATGTCCTTTAAATAGGGTAGGTAGGCTGTTCCACGTAGTTCAGTAATTTCGTTAGATGAAGAGTTGGTCCTTCTCGGACGTAGGGCTCGATTTATTTCTGGTTTCGAAAAGCCATTAGCCTGAAAAACTTTTTTAAGATGCGTGACCTCTTCATTAAGTATGGATGGTTCACAAATTCGATTGGCCCTGACTATCAAGGTCTTCAAAATACCACGCTTTTGACGAGGGTGATGGTTGGAATCCCTATTCAGATATCTGTCTGTGTGAGTATGTTTGCGGTAGACACTGTGTCCCAAACTTCCATCGTCTCTCTGGCTCACCAGAACGTCCAAAAAAGGCAATTTTCCATCTTTCTCTACCTCCATGGTAAACTGTATTCTATGATGGATGCTGTTGAGATGTAATAAAAATCTATCAAGTTGTTCTTTGCCGTGGCTCCAGATTACGAAAGTGTCATCTACATATCTAAACCAACAAGTGGGCCGAATGTCTGCACTAGTTAAGGCATAGGATTCGAACTTTTCCATGTAGAAGTTAGCGATGACGGGGCTTAAGGGACTCTCCATGGCTACACCGTCCGCCTGTTCAAAAATTGTATTATTCCACTGGAAATAAGTGGTATTGAGGACAAATTGAAACAACAAAGCGATGTCCGGAGTAAAGATCTCTTCGATATGATCCATGGTTTCCTTGATCGGAACTCTGGTGAAAAGGGAGACAACGTCAAAACTCACCAATATGTCACTCGGCTGTACAGAGATTGTCTTAAGTTTTTCAACGAATTGGGTCGAATCTCGGATAAAAGAATCGGTTGTACCGACATATGGTTTCAACAAGCTGGTAAGATGTTTGGCCAGCAAGTACGTTGGAGAGCCAATACCACTAACTATTGGTCGCAGAGGAACATCAACCTTGTGTATTTTCGGTAGGCCGTAAAGTCTGGGAACAAGCCCTATTGGAAATTTTTTTTCTAGTATTCCATAAACTAGTATGAATTATACTGGATCCAGTATCATTAATACTAGTTCCAGTATCATCTATACTGGTTCCAGTATCATTTATACTGGATCCAGTATAATTCATACTAGTTTATGGAATACTAGAAAAAAAATTTCCAATAGGGAGGGCTTCTGATTTCGTTACAGCCTTTTTGGTGTCATCCTGAAGAGATGAGCTCTTGATCAGAACTTTCATCTTCCGTAAAATACTGGATGTAGGGTCACGTTTGAGTTTTTTGTAGGTTTCCGGGTCCAAGAGATCTTCAATTTTCTTGTTGTAGTCATCGGTGTTAAGGACAACGGTAGCATTTCCTTTGTCTGCTGGAAGGATGACAATCGATCTATCTGTTTTCAGGTCTTTCAAAGCTCTTCTCTCTGTATAGGACACATTACTCTTAGGAGGTCTTGCTTTTTGAAGAATGCGAGACGCCTCACGGCGTATCTCTTCGGCTTCCTCCTGGGGTAGACGTCTAAGGCTGGATTCAATGTTGGCGATAATATCCTCTGAGGGGACAGACTTGGGAGTGATCGCAAAGTTTCCCCCTTTCAACAGGATGGAATTTTCAGCCGGGGACAAGGTGCGGTTGGAGAAGTTCACCACGACGCGATCTATTTCCAGGGTTGGTCTGATGGGTTGATCCTCCGCAATTCTGTCAAATTTCCTTATATGGCGAGCATTAACGCGTTCCCACTCTCTCTCAGCAACAGAGTAGGTGATCCGATCAACAATGTCGAAATCCGTAGGTCTCAAGTGATTGGTCAAGCTTAGATGGAGATCCAGCAACAGCTGGCTGGTATTAGCTAATCCTCTTCGTGTATCGTGGATCCGTTCTCTAATGAAGGCTCTTTCCATTCTGTCGTAAATACGATGAGCTTGGGCGGTGCGAAAGCAACGTTTTTGTCGTAGAAACCTCGGAATCGTTTTTGAATCCCGACAGCGAAGCAAGAAGATGAGAGAACTTAGTTGCTTTACTTTCCTCTTACGCAACACTTCGAATCTTCGAACTGACTGGTAAAACTCCTCCCCGTAGAGGTGGTCAATAAAAGAATGAAGGCTTTCACGGCCGGCCATATGATAAAAGATGAGTATTTCGGGCTGTTGTGCCGTGATCTAGGCGAATAAAAATTAATAAAAGTCGCAAGACGTTTCGACTACGTTTACAGTAGTCTTCCTCAGTTGTAAACAGTTCTCGTAGTGTTGACGGATCTTATAGAGGTTCTCCGGATCACGGGGTACCACAAAATCCCCGTTGAAAAAACTAAATCTAAAATCTCAATCATAGAATTTCCTTGTGACTTTTATTGGATTTGGATCCAAAATTTGGTAATCAACATGATCTTACGAATTGTAAAGCTTATTAAGCTGGTTTTAAGCTGGTCTGTCACAACATGTCAATCAAAATTTACATAGAAACTTGAGCCGTAAGTATAAACTGTAATCACTACAGGGTTCCTAGCTATGGAAAGAAAAAAAAGTAAAAAATATACGATAGTACAGGGGTTCTCAAACTTTTTAACATCGCGCCCCACTTTTGAGAAACAAAATCTAACGCGGCCCACCGGCTTCAGTTATTTATAATTAACAGAACTGAGATAATTATCTCATGCCCCCACCCCACAGAATTTTAACTTCTCTGACTGGGGGGTGTTCACCAACTATTTAGTTACAAGGGTATAAAATAGTGTAATTGCGGTCTAACAATGATCCCTACAGTAAAAAGGGGGGTCTGGGGGTACTCCCCCAGAGAAAATTTTAAAATTTGACCCTTAAAAACATGGTTTTAACTTGTTTTTTTGCAATATGGGATAAATTACATCAGTTGTATCATTTCCCAAGAAAATTTTTAAGATTTGCATTGATCCCCCCCAGTGTGGATGGGGAGAAACACTAAATATTTTTTTCAAATCTTATTTGAATAACCGACTAGATTTGCATTATCGGCACATTAAAGTGACACACATAGTACGTATTTACATTAATTCCCTTTTCATTCCACTCCAAGTAGTGCAGTTTTTCCCTCAAATTTTTATTCTTTTTACTATAGTATGGTAATTTGATAATTTCAAAATTTCAACTAATAGTTTGATAATTCAAAAGTCAATAACACCGTTTGTGGAAAATTAAAAATCTTCTCGCGACCCACCAAAAACTGACTGGCGACCCACCAGTGGGTCGCGACCCACAGTTTGAGAAACTCTGCGATAGTATATTTTTATAAAATTATTTTAATTTATTTTATAATGAAGAACTATGTTCAATTTTAAAGAAGGTTCACAACATTAAGAAAAATAAAGAAGGTTCACAATATTAAGAAAAATAAAGAAGGTTCACAATATTTTTTCTAAATTCTGGCCTCGCAGCGTCGACGTATTTATTCTCGGACCCATTCAAAATTAGCTGGTGTTTCTCGGACACGAGGTGATCAACGATCCTGGCGGCGACATCCATCTCTGATGTCACGGTCGTCTCATACACCAACAATTTCATAAAAAACGAAATCGAAAGTATTAAGGTCGGGGATGTGCGGAACATGGTTTTATATTTCTGAAAATTCGAACATACCTTAAATTTTAAAAGAAAAATCTAATTTTAGGAATTTTTTTTTATTAATTAAGGACTGTTTCGTTCTTTATTATTTCCAATTAAATTGAATTCATCATTTTGATTTGACTTATAATTAATATCAAACACGATGTAAAATTATTGAAATTATCAATTTGTGAAAAATTATAAATTATTGCTTCCTTGATGAACAAGGTTTAATTCGTACTTCCCCTCTTGTTTTTAAACTTTAATTTCTGCGAAAGTTTAAGTTTTACCATGATAAACCCAGCCTCGACTGCTCATGTTCAAACATAACCTGCCTTCTCGATTGCAAACATCAAGAAGTCAAACGCAGGAGGCGCTTGGCATCTAACTTTTTCCTTTACCTCGATGCATTTTGGGGCATCAACGGCCGAAGGCACTGCAGTCAACTGATGGTAGACTGATATCATTAAATTAATCATAGATAAGATAGTGGTGGTTATATTTAAACATTTAACTGCAAATGCATGAATCACTTCGGCAACTAAAAAATAAACACAATAATAAAAACTTTTTAAGCAAAAATTCTTGCAAAGTGTTGATAAACAATTCTAGAGACAGAAAAAGTGTTTTTATGGTGTTGCGATCTATATTTAAGGACACTTTTATATTCTTCCTATTGAAACAATTCCCCAACACTATTTCAAAACAAAGTTTTTAATAGCTACACTTGTTGAAAGACATTTACATCCCAATCGCAAACCAATAATGTGGTATGCTTGTAGTCTACATCAGAGGTTCTCAAACTGTGTGCCGCGGCACCCTGGGGTGCCGCGAGGGTATGCCAGGGGTGCCGGGGCAATAACCAAAAAAAAAACTTGCAAAAAATTACGAAACTTTAAATATGGAACAAATCTTCTTAACTGTTTATGGGGGGTGAAAACACAGTGAATATTATCCAACTTTTTCACTCTTTTTTTTCCTTTTATTCTTCGTTCGTAGAATGCCAAATATCTTTTTTATAACTTACGCAATAAAACGATCAAAAACACTGCTTTTCACAGAAAAAGGAACAAATACATACTTTTTTCTTTTTCATTTGGTGAAACTGCAGTTGTACAGAAGTAACAAAAAATTTGTTGGAAATGAAAAAGAGTACGGAAAGGAGTATATAGGGGCCGAGAGTGACCTGTCCCACCGAAACTAGGACTTGCTCTACCAAAACAAATTAAAACCCTGATTTTTAGCATCAATTTCTGGGGGACACCCACCTATTTGTACTCAAAACTTGATAATTCCAAACTTTTTATAAGTTCATCAATATCAGACCTCTAAAAATATATACCCGAAAATCGGAGTAGGTGTGCATCAAAACCAAGGAAAGCCCTGTTTTTAGGATTAAATTAAAAAAAAATTTGGAGATGGCCTTAACATCCCCTTTTTTACTTGGAACTTTATTATTCACAACTTTTTTTATATTAAGTTCATCAAAATACAAATCCTACCAAAAATATAAATCTAAGCGTTGGAATAGGTGTACTAAAACTACTTAAAAACCTGTCTTCTTCTTAAAAACAGTCAACTTTCAAAAAATTTTCTGGGGGAGGACCCCCAGACCCCCCTTACATACTTCGAGCTTTATTGCAATCATTCTTATGTAAAATTCTTTTACAACACAAATTCTACTTAAAAAACAGAAAGAAACTACATTGGACCTATTTGGTATACATGAAAGGGGTAACGGCCTAATTTTGGGCCCCTCCTGAAATAAATTTCATAATACACTGCTGGAGACTTCTTATGTGGACACCTTTTTTCCCAAAAAATTTTAACCTTTTTTTGGGGGGTGCCCCGAATATTTTTTAGCTTGCTAGGGGTGCCGCGACTGAAAAAGTTTGAGAACCCCTGGTCTACATAAATGTTATAAATATGGAGACATGTTCGTGTTTCAAAAAAATATACGTTAATCTACCACTTTTATTTTAAAATTATTTTCAATATGACCACTAAACCATGATCTTCCGGTCACACCCACTAGCTATCCGTTAGCATTCCCTCCATGAGTGTAGATTTCGGAAACTAATTTCGAAGGAATGAGACTAGATTTTGACAGACCAAAAAAATTTGTAATCCAGTACTTAGGGTCAAATTTTTCAAACATTTTCTGGGGGAGGGTAGCCAGGCCCCTTTAGTATTTGAACCTTTATAATTGAACCTTTATAATTAAAAACTTTTTTTATGTAAATTTTTCTTGGACAATTCTATCTAAAAATGTTCAAAAGATACATTAAACCTATTAATATGGATGAAAAGGGCTTGGGAGATATGGGGAAATATTTTTAGGCCCCTCCCGAAATAAATTTCATATTCTCCAGCACTGATTCAAAATTAAATTTAAAAGCTCGCCCCCATGGGGGGTAGGGAGTTAACCCCCATTCCAAAATTATTATATATATTATGTTGCTTTTTGCTTTGAAAATTATACAAGTAGTGATCTACATGGGTGTGTCTCGATAGACCGAAATCCATCAGACCGAAGCGCCTTTTTCCTGACTGCCACCTTACCGAAAGACAACTTGCACGAACGGGACGTTTGACCGAACAGGACGATTGACCGACAGGACTTTTGATTGAACGGGTCGTTTGACCGAATGGGACGTTTGACCGAACAGGATGTTTGACCGAACGGCACGTCCAATTACTATCATTCCCACCAAAATGAGTTGTCGGGAACTAATGTCCCGTTCTGTCAAACATCCCGTTCGGTCAATCGTCCTGTTCGGTCAAACGACCCGTTCAGTCAAAAGTCCTGTTGGTCAAACGTCCCGTTCGGTCAAACGCCCCGTTCCGGCAAATGTCCATTCGGTCAAAAGTCCTGTCGGTCAAACATTCTATTCGGTCAAACGTTCCGTTCGAGCAAGTTGACTTTCGGTGAGTGGTGGTCGGGAAAGAGGATCTTCGGTCTGATGGATTTCGGTCTATTAGGCGAGACCCGATCTACCTCGAGTGCAACCTAAATGGTCCCCAATGTCCAAAAAGGAGTCACATAACTACTTTTTAGTGTCAGATTACAAAAACTTTTACCTCAAAAACAAAACCCTTCAATATGTGTCCACGCACCCACCAAATATTTTACGTTAATTTCATTAAAGGTAAAAAAACCCTCCCGAAACAATACTATGACTACGCTTCTATCTCATGGGGCTTTAAAATTGTTCTCTACAAACATAAAAAAGTCGACCCTGCTTTCCCTAAGTGGAACCCTGGCTAAGCCCATGTCTGTGATAGTTTCTGCTGTAAAAAGGCCTAGTAAATTCACGAAATTCTTAACATAATGAACAAAAAATAACTATGTGATCATAAAGCGCGAATAAGCGGGTCCGCGAACCCGCGAATAGAGAACCGCGATTATGAAAAAAAAGTATTTGGCGATCACGGATTGGCGACCTTTTTTTTCCTGTCGATACCAAAAGCGTTACAAGTTAGAAAACCTGCTTAGTAGAAGAAGTTACATTCTTTAAAATGGTTTTACATAATGAATACCGGAATCGAACAATTATATCTTTTCTGTCAAATATGCAAGTTTCATAGCTAAAAATCTTCGAGATCGAAAACCGCGAATATGCGGGGGTAACATTGCTCAACCGCGAATATTGAGCCGCGAATATGCGAGGGCCCACTGTATGTCGTTCTCATGACTTGAGCACGATGGAGGAACATTTGTCTTTTATTTTAAAAGATATGCCAAAAGAATTCAATTTGGTCTTTGATAAGAAGACAAAGTCCCAGCCAAAAAATTTATTCCTTTTTGTAAAATAGATTGTATCCATGAGTAATATATAAGATTTTTTTTGTAAAACATTTTTTGTGTAAATCATTATAGTCTAAGTTATTTCATATCTAAGTAAATGTTTAGCGATCTTAGGTGATATGATTTTTTACATCATTTTGTATATCTGTCTGTATAAAATTCTATTTGATACAGTGGTGAAAATTCTTTTTTATTATTTCAAATAAATTTACTGTTTGTGAAATAAAGTTTTCATTCATTCAAACAAAACGTATGTAAGAAAATTTAAAACTTTCAGAGCTGATCACATATTTTATGTTATTATTTTTCCATCTAGGCACCGAAATAGCTTTACGCAATTTTGATAGCGTTTAAGCATGTGGTGTTAAAAGGCGTTTCGAAGAACAAATTAAAAAATGAAATAAACAATCAGACAGGGCTGATCTAGTGGTGGGCAGCTGTTCGTCGAAGGCCGTTTTTTGAGCCGCAGCACCAACATCTAAATAAGTTTTTCAAGACCAACAAATTTTAGAAAACTATTCTCCCCTCTTGATTCCAGGAAAATCATTTCCTACATGATCCCCATCATAAAAAATTAAGTACTTTTCAGTCTTAGACTTAAAATACCTGAGCCAAAATTTCTTCCCAACCGACTACAGAAGAACGCGTGTAAGGGAAAATAAACAAAATGATGTGCTCAGAACAAATGAAATAGAACAGAAAGCCAGCTTTTTTTATTAATTTTTCTGTTCCACATGCATATGTTTATTTCTTGAAAATTTTTCGTCCTCATAGAATTTAACTAAAAGGGGCCAATAATTGTGGTATCAAATCTCAGAATATTTTTTGGCTCTTTGGGCTAGAAGGTCAATTTTTACAAATGTTACTGCATCTTTACCTGAACTTTAAAATACTATAAACTGTAAAATTTAATATTATTTTGAAAGTTGTTATATTTTAAAATAAGTATTATATAAAATATTATTATACACATAAATCGTGCTATAAATTTTCATAAGTTTTTATTACTCGGAAACTACTTAAGATAAAAAAATTTTTAAAAAATTGACGCTTGAAAGACAGTTAAAATCTATAAAATCTAAATCTTGAAATCTATAAAATCTAAATCTTGAAATCTATAAAATCTAAATCTTGAAAGATAGTTAAATACTACTTGAAAGCTCAAGACAATTAAAGACAGATTAGATTAATAACGGCAAAATATAACACACAAACCGAATGTTACACATTTTCTTATTTAAATAATTGCAACTTCAGACGAAAATTAAACGCATATTACTATTTATTACTAAAGTTAACAAATAATAATTACATTAAATCGCCTTTAGTTGCCTTTTAAAATCCTTGTGTATTATTTTTTGTTCGCCCCCTTATATAAAAAGAATACAACAAAACCTCTTTCCAAGACTTATCGCTAAACCCGCAAATGGAGCGATAAAGAGCCTAAGGGCCGTATTCAGAAACTTTAACACGAGATGGTAACGAGAAAGTTCGACGGCTACTCCGAAGGTACCATTCTCGTCTCGTTTCAAGATCTCGTGTGATCATGCTGCCATCTTTCGAAAAACATCACAAGTAATTACACACTGATAATACAAATTTTTACAGGCACTAGATGTCCATTACTTTCGTAATATATTAATGTCTTAGGACTTATTTTGGTAATAAATAGCTGTTTTAGATTTTTTGGAACTATTAAACGGGCCACAAAAAGTGTAAAAGCAATCGGAACGTGCTTCGAAACTGAGACAATATGGCGGAGGACAGCTCTGGAGTAGAAATATCTCGTTTAAAATATCTCGTTCTTGTTTCCATCTCGTTCCCGTCTCGATGCCATCTCGTTCCTCCTGATCCTCTTTGAGCGCTAGTGCTGCCTCTGGTGGGATTCCTACACGTGCGGTATGGGAAAAACGCGTCCGGGCGATTGTTTTGTTTAACTCTGTCTTCGTACTCACATAAATTCTGTTCACCTATCCAAGAATAATTCTGTGCTATTAATCATAATGCTAGTAATCGTTCCCTCCCCTTAAGCACTGCAGTCAAAACATTCCACCATATCGCCAACTAATTTCTTTCCGGGTCGATCAGCACCCGCAAATATAAAGATATCAAACCATAGGAAACACTAGCTCTATCATATGAAATCAAAATATCAAGAATTTAGCATGCGATTCTGTTAGGAGAGAAGGGGCTGCTGTCTAAGCAGCCCATAAACCCTGGCGCTGAGCAAAAGAACCCCACTAAAAATAATCTGAAGATTTTCTTCAGAAAAAGCCACTTTCTACAGAAATTCTACAAAAATTGTAAGATATTTTGCAGATTTTGCTTTGTCTTTAAACTATCTTCAGAATTTTTGAAGACAACTAACAGATATTTCGCAGACATAGATTTACCTTTAGTCTTCAGAATTGTCTTCAGAATTTTTGCAGACAGTTTGCAGATGTTTTAAAGACGATGTATCTTCAGAAATTTATAAGACAAGGATGCAGACATTTTCCAGATTGAGCAGAATCTTCAAATTGTCTTCAAAATATATTAAACTTTACAAAATTTTATCATTTTACGTACAGAATGAAAAAAAACTGATATCGAATGCCTTGTAATCGATTTCAAAAGAATTTAAATCGTAAAAGAATCGATTCCTAGAACTCGATCAAAGTTTTCTTATTTGTACTGTTGATTTAAAATTTTAATCATTTTAAGATCGTATTTGTGATGTTAATATTTCATAGCGGGAAAACTGCTTTCTCGAGAATTAGGTAATCAAATCTTCGGGAACCGAATCGACATCAGAGATCAAACGAATCGAATCTAACCTAGAGAATCGATTGCAGAATCGAATCGATAGAACAATATTTACGTTTTGTTTTCAACACTAGTTGCGTGCCTGAATGAATGCTGATTTAAATTATGAATTTTCCTGATAATTATTGGACTATAATGATTACATTTTTTCTCTTGTGCGAGTCCTATGAAAACCAAACTGATGGAAGAAGAAAAATATTTGATTTCTAGTATTAATAAATCACATTGGCTTTTTAGCTTTTCTCACTTTAACACTGTTTTAATTAATTTAATTAAAATCTAATTAATTTCTACCGCTAATTAAGAATTAATTTCTTTCATTTCTTTTCATACCGAAGAATTTAATTTTGACATGGATTTCATTCGCTTGGAAACACTGTGTAATTGACTTCATCTTTGCAAGATGTAATAATCAGCTAAATATAGGTAAGTTACAGGTGTTTGAATATTTATTGTGAAATCGAAATTTTATATTGTTCCCATCTTTACTATTTGATTTTTTCGACGTTTTTGTTAAATAGAAAAAGTTGATCGAAAGAGGATGAGACATTTGCTTGTATATACACTAGCGGAAATAAAAATCCCAACACCAAGAAGGAAAGGAGATATCAAAGTCAAATTTATTTCTATGATTGCACATAGTATCAATGTGAATTGCTTAAAAAATCAGCCTTCCTGGATATTAGGGGGCCGAGAAAAACAGGGAGGAGTGTTGTCTCCATAGGTGTCCATTACCTACGTCACACGTCATGATATTGAGTGACAGGGGCTCTAAATGACTTTTGAGGGATTGGAGGACCATGTTGCCTCCTCAGGTAGTCCAAATTCATATGGTGCACCAGCGGACGTTGCATACCGGGCTAGGTGATTTCTCCTCTTTCTCCGGACATGTTTTGTGAGCGTTAGTTTTTACGAACGGATAGGCCAGGGTAAAAATGCAACATAGGGGGTTAAGAAGAAAGCTTGGACATTGCACAAAACATGTGTTTGTGCATTTTTCTCTTGAAATTTGTCCCCAGGACAGGTCTGAAGGTAAGGACGGACAACCGGCTAAAAAACCATAATGAAGCAGCTCTGGTTGGCCCAAGTACCGGTAGATCATACTGAGGACAAGCGGCAGTGGGATGGATGTCGTTTGCAGTACTGCGGATTGTCCGTTCGGTCCGCATGGCTTCTTACAGCTTTGGCTATAAACAATGGGCTGAAAATGGGCATTTCTGTTTCCAATAGTGCACGAAATAAGGAAATGAAAATCCCAATTTCATGAGGTTGTGTTTATGAGAGAATCCTGATTCGGTTTGGAGCACCACTACCTTTGGGTATGAGTTTGAAGACACAATGGAGAGAGCGCACTCAGCTGATGATTTTCTAATCGTTCCACGGAGTGGTGATGCAGGGTAACGGAGTGGGGATGCATTGGATTCCATTTCTGCAACTCCTGAGAATGATTCACCAGTACTTTTTCCAACCAGAGCTGAGTCATTGAGATTTTGCAGCCGGTAGACTGTCCTTACCTTCAGACCTGTCCTGGGGACAAATTTCAAGAGAAACATGCACAACCACATGTTGTATGCAATGTCCAAGCTTTCTTCTTAACCCCCTAGGTTGCATTTTTACCCCGTCTTTCCCGTTCTCTAGAACCAACGCCCACAAAACAAGTCCGGTCAATGGGGAGAAATCACCTAGCCCGGTATGCAACGTCCGCTGGTGCACCATATGAATTTAGACTACCTAAGGAGGCAACATGGTTCTCCAATCCCTCAAAAGTCATTTAGAGCCCCTGTCACTCAATACCATGACGTGTGACGGCGGTAATGGACACCTATGGAGACAACACTCCTCGCCAATTTTCTCGGCCCCCTAACATCCGGGAAGGCTGATTTTTTAATCAATTCACATTAATACTATGTGCAATCATAGAAACAAATTTGACTTTGATATCTCCTTTCCTTCTTGGTGTTGGGATTTTTATTTCCGCTAGTGTAGAAGCCCTCCCCCATACTCTTAAAACGAGTCTCAAAAATGATTAAAATTTACTCAAATCTCAGAGTGTCACGCACTCAAACCCCCCAGGATCCGATCCAAATTTACTCAAATTTGAAAACATGCATGTTCTCATTTTTGAAAATGTGCAGGTACTCAAAAATAAAGCATCATGTACCCTTTTATAATTCGTCCATGACATTCTTATAAAAAAGGGTGCAAATGTGTTACACTTGTGATTACCATATCGCCACGTTATTTTGAGGTCGCAAGTAGAACGGTAAGTTGAGTGCGACGTCACAAGTTACACGTTATCACACCAATATAATGTTATGTTATCTTTCTATAGACATTGCAAATATTTCAATTTTCAAATACAAATTAAAAATGAGCATAATTTGAGTGGTGACTATTAAATTGTTTGAAACTCAGTCTGGTGTTTCAAAATTGAAAGCATTTGTCGTCATATTTGAACCAAAAAGTTTCATACCAAAATGAGAATATCGATTTACTCAAATTTGAAACTGTCATTTCTCTCAGTGTATAAGGTACGATTTTGTAAGCGAACATTAGGGTGGCCCATATATGACAGATAAAAAATTTTGCGCATTTTAAAACGGTTACCCTCTACTTTTTTTACAAATGCCTTGACCTATTCAGATATAAAATTATATCCCTCTACAATGATATTAATCCAAGCAAAATCTCAATTGAAGATGGTCAAAGTGTCTCTTTTACGACAGAATTTGTTTCTCTTTGCGAATTTGAATCGAAATGCCCTCTACTTTTTTTTATAAAAGCCTATTCAATTATAAAAGTCCATCCCTCTACGATAACATTAACCCGTGACAATTCTCAATTGAAGATGGTCAAGAAAGCTAAATTACCGGCACGCGCCCGCTAATATAACTCACCACTTCTTTTTCTTTTTTCAGGCTTTTTTTGTATTTTAAATATTGTTTTCGTAGGAATGGACATTATAATTGGTCTGAAATGTCGTGTACCGCTTTTAAAAGAAGTTAGCAAAGTGAAGGTAAACAAATTTACTTAATTGGCGATTCTAGTCACCAGATTACTAGATCAAAGTTACCAAGTAATCGACAAATTTTTGGTGCGGTTTTTTAACATTCATGAAGTTAAAATTTAGCGGTAGACGACAATATTCCGACTGATAAATATTAATTTCTATGGCCAAAAATATAAGAAATCCTGCAAAAAGTAGGAAAAAATAAATGGTTGTGACGTGAGTTTTTCTATTCTGATCCCCAAACGATGAGTCGTATTAAGACTATGACCAGTAGCAGCTCCAGGGGGAACATGTCCCCCCAGAAAATAGCTAAAAATTGATTTTTTCACACTAAAACTAAAAAATTCTGTTGAGAACCCCATCCCCTCTGTTTCTCTGGGCAGCATTTTCCAACCAGTGTTCTTTAACACCCAAAACAAATATTATCACCAATAGACCCACCCATACAAGAAGAACCCCACAGAATCGGCTTGATCAAAGCCTCATCGGCCTCCCAATTCCAATCAAGCCTGCTCAAAAAGTGCTCAAGTGAAGCAGAACCAAAGAAACTGTACCGGATAGGAGTCGCTTTTAATTAGGCACCACAACGGTACCGTTGTGTCGGCAGTGTGTGAAGTGCGCCGAAGGTGTACCGCTCCAATTGCGGCGGTGGTGACCCGTGCGCCGATCAGGCCAGTTTCCGTTACCAATTACAAGGCCCGCTTGTGAGCCCAATCCGCTTTTTTTATTCGCATGTCGAATGTGACACATAGGTTGTTTATGTAGCGACTGCGTGCCAAGTTTCCCTCGCGTCTTCGTTACGCATGCTGACAAGTGACTTGACATGCAAGACAGCGATCGCGGTGGACGCTTTTGGTTTCAAACATGGCGTGGTTTGTGTTGTAATACTTACCACCTACTGCGTGAAGAACGGGGTTCTGAGCGGTGTGAGAGTAGTTAGGGGCGTTTTTGCTGGAAAAAATATTGGGCATAAAAGGATTGGGATTTTTTATGTGTTGAGAAGCAGGCTCGTACTGGGGCTTTGTAATTAGGACCTAGGCAGCCTTATGCTGGAATTTTTTCATGCCACTTCATCCTATAATTAATTTTCTATTCTGTTTAGTAAAATGCATCTTTGATACTTCCCATTTCTCTAAGTTGTTTTAAAGGCCCATTTTCTCTGAAGTTAGCAGGAATTAATGGAAAAATTTTCCATACATTCCACCTCTTTTTGAAAAACAAGTTAATCAAAAGAAAACTAATAACATTTATATCGAACTGAGCGAAAGACCCATCAGCTAGTTCTCGTAGCGAAAACAAGAATGTAATCTCTTACTCTTTGGCATATTTACGCAAGAGAAAATTTTTAAATAAAATTGTGAAGGAAATATTTTTGCAAATGTGGGATTGGATTTCTTTGATTTGCTCTAATTTTGACACCTCTGAAAATTCTGCCCTCCTGTGCCATAGCAGCATTTGTTGCACAAATGTCTAAATACGGACCTGCCGTTTCCCGAAACGCAGCACGCATAGTCCGACCTCCATGAGAAAAACTTTGAAACCACCCTCAAATTAAGTGGAATAACCCGTTTCCATAACAATCGCCTCAATATTTAACGATATCAAACGGTTTTCTCGTGGTGGTCGGACAAGTTTGTTTTTTAAATGATTAAATTTGATTTCCAACTTGAAATTTGGCAATAGTGTTAATTTTAGAAGTTAGAAAGCTTTGAATAAAAAAAAATTCAGTTTTTTTTAATTAAAAAAATAAAGAAATGTGGATATGATGCCACTTCAACTAAAAGAGAGTAAAATTAATAATGACTTAAAGTTGGATAGCTCCAGAGTTAAAACGTTTCAAAAGCTTTTGTTTTTATTCACGCAATCATTGAGATTCTATAGCTCAAAGATTGCATACCTGATGCTGCATCGAGTGGACAAGTCCCCGCATTTACAGTAAATGATACAATGATACATTAAGCTTTCAGAAAAGAATTTTTAGTGGTGACTAAGATATTCCTTATTTTATTCAGACTCTAAACGATTGAAACTGAAAAAAAATATTCTCAAATCCATGGCTTGAGTCACACATGGGGTTTTAAAATAGTCATTATTAAACCGGGTGACGGGGAGAAAAAGTAAAAATAATGAAGAAAGTTCATAAAATTTTTAAAGCAGAAAGATTTAGTTTAACTGCAGCATGCATCAAGAACTCGAACGTGCATTTTTAATGGTTGTTTTTGATTTGGATATCTTGATATGTCAGGTGTTAATTTTTTATTCGCATATATTTCAGATTGATTGGTGGAATCCGTCTTTGACCGAGTGTTTAACAACGACACTGATGGCTATGAATATTGTTATAAGGGTTGATACTGTTCATATTGTTTTAAGTTCTATACTATAAAAATTTCTTAGAAAATTAGAGATCAAAATAAAGAAACTCGGTTTTCTGAAATTAAGAAGTGAGATAAAATGTTTGTAAACCAAGACTAGATACTCTGAAATGTTTATAAAAATGTGAAAAAGCATAAGCATAACTTCTTTTAATCAAATATATGGTTCATTACCGAAAAAAAAACATTTTTTGGAATATTCGTCCGAAATAAAATACCTCTAAATTAAATAGAGGGTGCAAAATGCCTCAGCCATAAAATTTTAAGGGCTTTCTCTTTCAAATAAGAACTCAATGCTTACTGTTACCCAACTATCATATCACTTTCTAAACCATAAAGTACATAATAGACTTTTTACTGAGGAAAACAAAGATGGTTTCAACTTCCACCTTTGGCAATACAGGGGATTTAGAAACCATAATTGGTATTTTTTACGCGGGTATAAAGAACCTAATTTCCTCTTTTAAAACCGATATCTAGATAAAACACATGGAACTGTCTCTTTATTTGGTTTCTTTTTGAGATTAAAGTGGATATTTTATCCAACAATATTATAAAAAATAAAACTACTAATATTGAATAAAAAAAACCACGCCATTGGAAAGGGGGAGACTATGAATAGTTTATGAAACCTGAAAATATGGTTTATTATGGTATTTAAACCTTTACGGGATTTTTAAATTCGAAAGGAAATTCCGGAGGACATAAAATTACCACACCGTAATCCAGATCAGCATTTCACTTAGTAAATGGGTCGCAAAGAGATCTTAAAATTATGAACGTACACCAATGTAGTAATAAAACTGATATTTATTTACAGTTGAGTTTTACTGACAGTATAACAAGCGGATTCAAAGCGGGTGTAGAGTTGTTTCTCCCTCACAAATAATCCTTTAAAGCAGAGGTTCTCAAACTGTGCTCCGCGGAGCCCTTGGGGCTCCGCCAAGCATTTCCAGGGGCTCCGCGAAGAAATTTGAAATAAATACGTTGTTAATTTCTAATTTGTGTTGCTCTGAAATGTTATATAAATAACTTACTGCTAGGTGTTTCTTGTTAAGAACTTACTTTTGCTCCTTCCTACCCAAGTTTTTAAAGCTCTAAAATCACCCTTAAATTTAAGAGGATTTGGCGTGGAGCCTCCAAAAGTGAGCTCTGTTGATTATAGTTTTTTTTTCTGGTTTTTGTATTTTTCTGGGCTTTTTTTGATTTACCAAAACAAGTTAAAACCCTGTTTATAGGATCAAATTTCCAAAACTTATCTGGGGGAGAAACCCCCAGGATGGGACGATTCGGCCCTGGCCGAAAGGGCACCGGACTGTTTTGGCACCAAATTTTTCTTCTTCTAATTTTTAGAAGAATTATGAAAGTTCTATTTACTTTCATTTTATTTCTGGCCGCTGAAACGGCCGCGCCAAAACGCCCCCGCGCCGAATAGTAGCACACTGAGGAACTCCACTCCTCCACCTCGCAAATTTATTACTTAAAAATGTATGTCCAAAATTTGGAGTAGATGTACCAAAACCAAGTGAAAACCTGTTTTTAGTAGAGTCAAATTTCCAACCCCCTGTATAGCATTTGGAACTTAATTACTCAAAACGTTTCTTATATTAAGTTCTTTAAGAGGCAAATTCTGCAAAAAAAATGTATAGAAAGCTACATTGATCCTATGGCATGGGAGGGGATAAGGAATGATTTTGGGCTTCTGTGTAAATAAATTTCGATATGTAACCTCTGACGTATGGTCTAGCAGCCCCCCAAAACAGCTCTCGATTTCAAAAGAAGAAGTAACTTTTAAGAAAACAAAATTTACAGATGTACAGATTTCTGTATGAATCCTCTGATCATGCATCTCGGGCATAATGATTAAAAAAAGCTTTAATATTCAGAAATTTAAAACAAAGATTTACATTGCATCCAAGGATAAAATATAATTGGTTTACAAAATATTCCATATATCCCGGGGTGTATATAGGAGGGGCGAGGGGGGCCGGCCTCCCCCCCCCGTAAATTCGGACTACGTATAACAAAACAAGTTAAAACCATGTTTTTTAGGGTCAAATTTCCGAAATTCTTCTGGGGGAGGACCCCCAAAATCCTCTATTGTACTTGAAACTTTATTTTTGTCAATTTTTATAGTAAGTTCGTTAAAATTAAAATCCTACCTAAAAATGAATGTCCAAAATTTGGACAATGATGTACCTAAAACGAGTTAAACTGTTTTTAAGGATCACATAAATCTTCTGGGGAGGAAGGACCCCCAGACCCTTCTATTGTACTTGGATCTTAATGCATCCCAATTTTTCTTACAAATAAATTATCTTAGATGCAAATTATACCTAAAACTCTTTTTAAAAGCTACGTTAAACTGTTAAATTTGCATGGAAGGGGCTGAGGAATAATTTTGGACCCCTCCCGAAATAAATTTCTATATACACTACTGCATTTTATGCTTTTATTTCTAGATGTAATAGGATTTATGTAATTTGCATTTTATACATTAAAAATTTATTTCGGAAAAGGGCTCCGCGAAGAATTTGTCTCTTGAAAAGGGCTCCGCGACATAAAAAGTTTGGGAACCCCTGCTTTAAAGAAATGCAGTAGTGACCAATTTTACTAATAATCTGTTACAGATTGATTAATCGTCGGCTTACAGGCAAAAGGCACTAAGTCACTTCTGACTCAAATACTTTGTACAAGGTTTCGCCAAATTTGGCAATAGACAGTCGCTTTCTTTTGTGCCATGCCAATCGATCCCCTTACAGGTTGCGAGATTTGGGGAATGAGTCCAAGGCCCCGCTCATTTGTTGGCGATACTCTACCACTTTCAAAAGATTCACCAAAATACACTTAGTGGCTTTCGCTTGTAAGCCAACGATATGCAGGGTTTTATAACCAAGTGTTTCATAACTTCTAGGGGGATAGTAGACACTTAGACGAGTCAGAATAACATAGGATTTGGGGGTCCCAGACCAAATCCCGGGAGTTAAAAATGGAGCGACACCCCAAAAAAGTTATTGAAAAATTCAATTTGTAGAAGAACTACTATTGGTAAAAATTTAATTATGGTCTCAAATTTTGTGGTTTAATATGATCTTTAAAATTATCTTAAAAGTTTTCACTTTAAAATTTGTGTTATTAAGAAAAAAGCTAAAAAACCACAAAAAATGCCAAAACTTTATTTTGTATTTCGCAATCCTTTCTTTTGATTTGATAAATCTGAAATATCATAGTTGAAAACCCTCAAATCCAAAGATTCACGTAAATACAATCAATATTAAACGCTTGAGATCTAGTTAAAGTTTGTTTTTTGCGAGCGAAAACAACTGTTCAGGAAACAGCGCTATAGAAAACTGTTTTTGCACTGGGTAACATGAAGTAAGTACTGCTGCATATTCACAATACCTGCAAGGTTTTTATACTTTGATAACAATGCGCATGCGTGTGGACTTGATTTTTTCTGTTTTTTGGAAATTTTTATAAAATAATAGCTAGGGACAAAACCCATGAACTGCCGCATGCTACGCAGGTATCGTAACCACTTCTCCAGCGGGATTCGGTAACTTTAAAACTTATTCATATAAAATTTCTTTCTTTGTGATTAGGGTTACTTGGGGTAAGTGGGTCACCCCCCTAAAACTATAATATGTACAGGAAATTTCACACTTACTCGCATTGATTATGTTACAGCTTGTCACACCAATGAGTTTTGCATATATTTGAGATTTGCTTAATTTATTTTTTAGATTATAAAACAAATTCAAAATCGATTCCCAGAATAGATTTTTTGGAGAGTTCAAGACGTATTTTTCAAAGAAGTATTTCCAGGGAAGTTTTCATTACATTTTAATGTTTATTGAACTGTTTTGCAGAGTTTGACCTAAATTACATACAGCAATTTGAAAATTTTCAAAATTTTTAATTTTGAAGTGTTTAAGAGGGGGGTCCACTTACCCTATAGTTTTAGCATGGTTGGGGTAAGTGGGACCCTTTATTATGATATAAGTGGTTCTAGAGGGTCCTATATGATATAGGAACTACTACTGAAGACATGGGCGGATTTTAGGGGGTTATAGGGACAATTTCCCCCCAAAATTTTCAGAAAATTTCGATTTTTAGTAGCAAGTAGCAAGACCTTTTACTCACCACTTCAAAATTCATTAAAATTTATAAATAGTTTGATCGACATTTTATATCATATTTGTGTTTTAATTTAAGTTATGGTGAGTAAAGTGAAATATCTCATCAATAGTGTTCATTCTCATTTAGTTTGTCCGATTTCTTTTTATCTTACAATGTGTATTAAAGTGCCAAAATAAATCTTAATCAACCTTATTATGTTTTTCAACACTATTTTATATGCTAAAGTAAAACATATCCTTTGGCCTTTCAAAACATTCTTTAAAATACTTAGTTTGCTTTTCATTCTATCCTTACCTTGTCATATTGATTTTGATGTGAGTATATTTCTCACTCATGGACACAGTTACAATGAAATATTTTTATTGAAATTTACTGTACTTTATCAAGTAAGACCCACTTACTTCCTTTTAAGTTTTGCTTGCTTTAAATATAAATAAAGAGGGGGTGACCCACTTACCCCATCTCTTGGGGTAAGTGGGTCACCCATCTCATTTATGATAAAAAGACCATTTAAGAAAAATATAAAGCTTTATTTTAGAAACTACTGATAAATTTTTGTTTATCGATAGACTCTTTAACGAAATTAGTCAACAAGTACAAAATAAAACCTTTCAAATTTTTTCTATAAAGCTCCAAAAATGTACTGGGCCAAATAGGGGTCCCACTCTCCCCAAGTGACCCTATATCAAAGTATAAAAACCTTGCAGGTATTATGAATATGCAGTAGTGCAGCTTTTGGCATGTTTGGTGTAATGACCTCGGTCACAATGTATCCGTTGTGCTCTAACATTGGAACAAAAAAAAATTTTTTCCGGCATTTTTATTTTATTTGTCATCAAACTACATGAACATCCCAAGTTTTGTAGTACTTCAAACCAGGTCCGATATTTTAAATATGGCTCTAAATTCAATCATGGAACTAGTGTTCTGCGACCGACCATCAAAATCAAGCCCTGGGTAAAAGATAGTTCGCAATGGGCCAACAAACCACCTCCCCACAATCAATCCCCGACGTGGTGGCAGCCGAGGGGATAGTTATCGAAAGATGGATCGCACCCCCGCCGTAAACAGAGCGGTCCGGCAGTAATTGCAGAGCGATTTCCGATGGAAGAACAAAGGGGACTGTTGAGGAGCCTCAATGCGGCCTTTCTTTCCCTCCTGCGATCCTCCTACTCGATAAGGGCTTTGTTTAGCAGCGGATATACGGGGTCAGATGCTGCCCCGGATACCATTCCGACGGATGTCAACCCGTTGGTACGATGAGCAGGCCGTCGTTTAATATGGCATAGCTCAATTTTTTGGCCTTTTTTGAGGTATTCGACTTTTGACACCGGATCGCCTGGAATAAAAGGTTTTTGGGCAAAAAGCATTTTAAAACCATTTCTATCGTCAGTTTTGTTCCATAACGATGCATGATCTCTTTTACTCCTCTTTACTCCTCTACATCATTTCTTAAACATTCATATCTCTCTGATCCTATTCATCTTTATGAGCTTCTTTACCTCTTTTATCGCTTTTGTTCTTTTGATCTTCTTTGATTCTCTCATCCTCAGGACCTTCTTATTCTTTTGACCCTCTCATTATTTTCCTCCCCAATCACCTTCCACATTCGCTTCCCCTTTTACTTCTCTTAATTTCATACTTCTCCTCCTCTTTGTCCTCATGATCTTCTCATCCATTTTTATCCCCTCATCCTCTTTACCCACCTTATTACCTCCTTCTATTATCTTTATTTTACTCATCTGCATCCCTCTATTTCTCTGTAAACCTATAATCCTCATGATCTTCTCATTCTTTTGATAATCTCATCCTCTTTATCTCTTTGATCCTATCACCATCTCACCCGTTTTGATCACCTCATCCTCTTTACCCCTCTTATTACCTTCTTCTTTTATCTTTATTTTCCTCATCTGCATCCCTCTATTTCTCTATAAACCTATAATCCTCATGATCTTCTCATTCTTTTGATAATCTCATCCGCTTTATCTCTGTGATCCTCTCACCATCTTCATCCCTTCATCCTCTTCTCACCTCCATCCCCCATCATCAACCTCATCATTTTCATATCTCTCATACTTTTTATCCTCCTTCTCTCTATGCCTCCAGAAACACTTTTAAAATACCTACCAATGATTTTTTTTCAAGACGTAATTTCCCTTCATACGTTACAAAGAATCACGACTAATTTTCATAATTAAGGGGTAATCAGAACAAAAGGGTCTTACGGATAAAGGGGTAAAGGTGGCTCATGAATGATTCAATTTAAGGTTAAGTGGTCTACGAGCTCCAAACAATTGGTTTAAACTCATCTAATTTCCCACGCACCTTACATTCATCCGAAGATTCTATTTTAGGAATACAATGTAATTATGAACATTAGCGGTAATAACTATGAGTAATCCCATCACCGATAAGAGTTTAAACGGATTTCAAGTTATAAAACGTTACAGGTATTTTAAAGCTTTTACTTAACGATCGAATCATCCATACACTCTCCCATAACACCCGCGTCAAACGAATCGCTAAGTAACATTTCACAACCGAATGTTGATTCGATTCAAAGCAAAATGTATTCCCAAAGAATCCAATGTGATTCCCAGAATCGCTCATAAGCCAAGCCGGAATTCCATTAACCCTGTCAATATTGCAATTACAAAGACATTAAATATTCGTAAGATTGCCCCATGCCGCCGCTCCTCGATAAAAGGGGATAATTCCCTCCGTCGTTTTAATTATCCGTGGTTGAGGCTGATTGTCTCTCGGGCTCCTCATCTCTGCCGTTATTACTTGATGGGGGCCTATCGCGCATAATTACATCAAACTATTTTTCATTGATTTAATCAGCAAATAGTGGCCCTTTTTCCCAGTAAAAGGTTTTTAATTCGAGGGAATTGCTCGCCGCCCGCACCTTAAGATGAAAGAGTGGCTTTCTTTCTTCTCCCAGTAATGGAATTAGAGGGCGACGGTAGCGTTCAATCAGTATTAGCGGTGAAGCAGCGCGTTTAGCAGCGGCGTACATCATTATCTCAGGGAGCTGAAAGAAGGGAAACCGAAAATGGATAGTGGCCGCTGCAATTAATGGGACTCGATTTAAACATGTGCTTCACTAGGTTTCGTTTCCCTAATTCCCCTTATTCGTCTAATAGGTGAGCTTACGGGGCCTGACTTCCACCCAATAGGAGCGTTATAAATTAGCGATGCGCCAGATAAATGATGCAGCCTTCCTTCCTTTTTGGGGTTGCACTTTTTCTCACACGCCCCCCCCCAGGCTTCTTTCAAAATTGTTCCCCAAATCCCGCCTATATCGCCCCTGAGTTGGCCCATCCATCTTCGAGATGGATGGCTTGATGTATGCTTCGATCTTCGTCATTAGGGGTGTATCAGAGAGCTTTTCCGGGTTTTCTTGACGCTATTAAAAACGTAAATATGCAATAACTACATCCACTTAACAGTGTGCCTGACTTACAATTTATACTTTGTAAGAACACGACCAGTAAAGTAACAATACCCAACTTTATGCATTTAATCTATTTCGAACCACCTCTATTCTTATTCTACATTACATTTTATAATATATCAAATTATTATGTATTTAAGAGTAATCGAAATTGTTGTAACAAGTCCTAAAATATATGTTTTCCCCCTTTACCCTACCCCCTTTCTTATAAATAAAAATAAATTTAAAAATATCCCCTTTATAGAATTTAAGGATGTTTTTAATATTAAGAGGATTATAGTATTTAAAGGATAATAGAAATATGAATTTCCTTCAAAATGCGCTTAAAAGTTACAAATATTCTGTTTTAAGATTTTTCCCTTAGAAGTTTTAGAAACCGAGATTGGGAAGTTGAATTAATAATAAAAACCCGTTGTGGAGCAAAAAGTTTGTAAAGGCATATGGGTTAATCGAATTACAAAATAAGCTTATTGCTTTGACCCCCCATATTAATGAACTTGAAACTTATTGGTTATAAATTCCAACGATTGTCTAGGTCGTTCAATCAAATAACTTCTAGATGCAATGAAATTAATTTTCATATTTATTAACTTTAATTTTGTAAAATAGTTAAGTAATATAATAAACAAAAAATATAAAAGAGTTATAATTATTTTGTTAATAGTAATTTAAACTGTAGAAATCTTGCGTACATATTTTAATTAGTATTTATAAAGTGTTTTAACCCATCAATATAGCGTCCTTGGTAATTAGATTTGCTTAATTAGTTTCATGTCATTTCCCAAGAACCCAAATATAAAAATATTTTCCTCTCTGTATTCCTACATTCGTTATTTTAATGCTTGTGATTCCCTTCATTTTTTGTACTTTAAGAAGGAGAGAAAAAATAACACAATTGATATTACATGGGTAATGTTAGTGATGTTTATATAATATATTTATTGTCCTTTAATACAAAGAATGATACATGGTTTATAGATAACACATACAATACAATTTCTAATATTCTTATTAAATATTGCTATCATGATACTTTGAAATATGTATTAGTTGAAATACAAACACGAAAAATAATAACCATTCACATAAATTGCTACATTTAAAGGGAATTCAACTATGAATACATAAATTTCAAAGCATTAAGAGTTTCCGATTTTATCGCGCGAACGAAGTAATAGTTATTTCAATTGAAAGATATTTTGGCGACAGACTGTATTTGAACCCAGACGAATCTTCCATTGTCACTTCCAGCTGACATCACTTTCGTAAAAGCGTTTGCATAAGAATTACCAAGAATATATTTATGCTCCCCATCCCGAGAAGCTAATGCTCAGCTAAACGAGAACTCAAAGCGATAAAAGCCAACAAAATTCGCAATGCAGATCCCATAATTGAATTGGATCCGAGCATTGACACTAGAGTTATCATCTTAAATCCGGAGTTCTGAAGTGAGCACTTCTCCTATTTATGGCGGCTCTAATAGGAGCGCATAATTATATACACCGCAGCCAAGGCGCGATGGTTAAGGCGTCCCATAAATGATTTTTTGTAGAAGGAGGAGCGAAAAAAGCGGAATATGACATGCTCGCAGGAGAGACCACCTTTAATTGGCGGTCGAGGCGCCTAATGAAACAGATGGCGCGCCCGACGGAGAGCCTCTCTCCCGGCGCATTTTTTATAAATCTATAATTTGGAAAGGGGTTCGCGGAGCGGCGGCGGCGTTCCGTTTCGCAAATGCGATGGCGAAAAAACGCTTTTTTTCTCCCCACTCTTTGTGAAGTCAGCAAAGTATACGGAGCTGTAAGGATGCCAAGCGCTGCGTGTAATGAGAAGTGGAGGGGGCAAAGCGGTGGAAAAATGGCCGCTATAATAGTCGAAATTGTTTTTTGGCGCAAACTTATTTTTGCCGCCTTTCGTTCCCAAGCGTGCAATTCCGCTTGCAGGTGATGGGGCTTTCGGAAATAATGCCCAAATTACTTCTTCACTGACATGCTCCATTTTTTAGCCCCCCCCCCCGCCGGCCTAATAACGTGCTAAACGTAATTTATATTTATATTTATGGCACCGTTGCGTGCCGATTAGGGTAATCCGATCGCTCTAACTGTGCCCCGGATCGAGTTTAACGTGCCCGATGTGGAAGGGATTAAATATCAGAAGGAAACAGTCGTTCTACATTTTGATAAGGAGGAGGGTGGACTTTTTTAGAGGAAATAAAACTAGCAGAAACCTATTTCTTAGACGGTTGCAACATCTATAACCAGTGATTTAGTTGGCCCGCACCAGCGATAGGGTTTGTTTCTCATTTTCTTTTCTTTCTTTTTTCATTTCTAATCTTTCTTATTCTCACCTTCACTTCCTACTTCCTTTCTTCCTCTGCCGTACGCTTTTTAAACTTATCCCTCTTAAGGTTCATTTTTATTGGCAACGTAAAACTAATGAAACGAGTAATCACGGATCGTATTAGTAACCAAGTATGATTGACGTCATTGTCATTAATCCATTAGATTGACTTCTTGATCACTTATCGGATTCACTGTAGTCAATTTCATGTTAGCCATAGCGTTAGCAACGGAATTGAACCTTTATTTTTATTGTTCATTCCCGGTTTCTTCCACTCTCAATTCTTATTCTTTCTACATTTCTTTCAATCCTAAAAAGGAAAGGATAGAAGAATTGTTACAGTTTCCTAGTAGAGATCAGTGTAAATAGCAAATAACTTCCTAACTCATTTGGTGCATTTACGGAAAATAGCGATTTCACTTTAATACTTAACATTCTTCTCTTACACTAAAACAGCTACACCTCAATATTTATATTGGAAATTATGCTCTAAAGCTGATATTTATGTAGAATAAGAACAAGTATTTGCCATAAAAGTAGTTCTACGTGTTTTCTAGATTAAAATTAAGTGTTGATACCTAGCATGCTAACGTCACTTCTTGTTTTATGGCATTATTGCATAAAATTGAATTGCAAAAATGTCAACCCTTTTTTAACAATAGGAAAATATTCATCTTTTCTTTTGGTTACGATATTTAGCATTTCATTTTCAAGCCAAATCATCTTCTGCCATTTTCTAAATCCACTCTATTTCAAAATTTATTTTAATTTTATTTTAATGAATATAATGGTGAAGAAAAATAAAACTGTTAACGTTTTATACACTCTTACAACGACAGTCTCAAAACTGAGTAAAAATTACTCAAACTGTGGCTCCGAATCAAATTTACTCAAATTTGAAAACATGAGTATAATCATTTCTGAAAATGAGTATACTCAAAAATTAAACATCTTGAGCTTGATTCATGAAAATGCCATGCACTAACTCAAGAATAAGCTCAGGATGTTTCATTTTTGAGTATGCACATTTTTAGAAATGAGTATATTCATGTTTTCAAATTTGAGTAAATTTGATTCGGAGCCAGTTTGAGTAATTTTTACTCTGTTTTGAGACTATCGTTTAAAGAGTATAGTTACTTAAAAATCATTTTACCCGCTTGATGTTCCAATTTAATGTTTGACAATTTCTTCCTGTAATAAATGAAAGGAACAGATAATACTACACCGCAACTTTAAAGGGATAGTAATAAATATAAAAAGATGTTGAAGAAGCGGAACATAAGTATTTTCAATTTGTTTGAAACTCAATTTGTATTTCTTAATTGAGTATACTTGATATCCAGCATACAAATTATGATCATCATTCTAATTGTGCTTAAATAATTATTAAAATGCAACATCCATTCAATTTATCTCAATCTCTTTAAGGTATCATTAACGATCTTAAAGTACTTATTAAATCTAATTAAATGGCAATCACTAGATTCCCGATTGGAGCGAACTATTTCTATCATACGCATGTTCGTTCAATTATCAATCATAAATGATTATTACCCATGTAAAGCTAATTTAGCTAGTTTTATAATCTTGTACTGGTTGACAGCGAGGGTGAAAAAATGTAAAATGCAGTGTTCCGTATGCTTAATTAGTAGTATTGGTAGAATAATTAAGTTGCGACGTAAAACTTTGGTCATATAAAATCAAACTGGGCTAACATTTTCTACACATGTTACGAAACACTTTGGTAAAAGCTTGCCTTTTCCTTTAGAAAAGATATTATTTCTTAAATAAAAGGATATTTTTATTTTCAAAACAAAGACATAAAATTTTTATCATGATATCTTTTTTATCATAACAAATGAAACGGGACTAAGATTTTCAAACACAAACAATGCAACAATCCTCCAATCCTTTTCCACAGAAAAGCTATAAATTAACGACTTAAAACTTACATTTTTTCTTTACAACACGAAATCAAACGGGAATAACATTCTGTAATATTACGTAACACGACCCTCTATTAAAAGCTTTCCTTTCCACAGAAAAGCTATAAATTTACAATCTAATACTCCCATGAAATGCTTTTATCAAAACAAATCAAACGAAGGTAATATTCTCGAAATACGTTACGCAACACTCTTGTATTATATAACATTACATGTCACTCTTGAACTATTTTCCATAGAAAAGGTTTCCATAGAAACACGACCTTTAACTTTTATAGAAATAGTTTTCTTTACTATACCAAATCACACGAGATTAACATTATCTCTAAATCTTTTATCCATGTACGTTTCTTTACCGTATACGAAATCAAGCGGGGATAACGTTCTTCAAACACGCCTTACGTAACGTAACACTCTTGAAAAAGCTTCCCTTTTCCACAGAAAACATATATTTTCCTAAGCTATACGGTTCCAACTCTCAAATTCAATCAGAGCAGAGTTTTTGGTCATACCCTATTCTATATTTTCCCCGGCATTGAAACCGGAGCTCTAATAAGCGGCAACATTAGCGCTATGGAAAAGGTATCAAATCATGTCGATAGGGGGCTCTTTGTATTTTTTGTGTCAAACATACGGTCGAGGGTCCCTTGCCAACTGTCGGGAGTTAGCCCCCCTTTGTTAGAGATTGTGACGGCGGTGGATTAAATGGTGGGTGGGAGGCAGGGGACCCCCGAACCCAGAGGGGGAGAGGATTGAAGTGCTTAGCAGTTTCATTAAGAGGATAATGATAAACTTATTTCCAGTTACGTGGTTTTTATTTTTTGCTTGCGCGGTGATCTCCATTGTTGTTGTAATGAATCAGGTTCACACTATCGGTTCTTGATGGAGAAAAAAAATTTGAGATTACTACCTAAAACTTTGTTATTTTTGGACTCTATTAATTGAATGTGAATTGTATGTGAATTTTACGATTTTGTTATTTTAATTAAACTATATTTTCAGAAGATATGACTAAGAGTAAAGACATGAATGGAAATGACTGTAATTTTTTAATTTGGGGTTTGCGATGCACTCTAAAAACGGCATTTTCAAAATTGAGTAATCAGGGGTGGGCAATTGTTTTGTCTCGGGGGCCACTCTATTAAAGAAGAAGCTAACGGCGGGCCGCAGATTATGTAAAATGATTGCATTACCTAGTTAACTTTGCATTTTACAATATAATTAAGAAAAAAATGAAATAATAATGTGATGCTGTATCAAGCGCTGATTCAGCGTGGAAGAAGGGGGCACTTTTCCAGGCCATCACCTTTCTTTTCACACAAAATGTCAAAATATTGGGGATTTTCCAAAAAAAAAGTATCACGCAAGATATCCTTGTGGTACCACTGAGGGGGGCATGGGGGTCCTCCCCCCGAAATTTTTTAAATTTGGCTTGTAAAAGTAGGGTTTTAATTCATTTTGAGAACATTTTTGGGTCCAAGGGGAAACACTGTCCAGAGTACCACCCCTCTGAATCCGCGCCTGTACTGTGTACAGTACAACTTGGATAATTTGAACTTAAGGGGTCATCCATAAATTACGTGAGGTGTTTTTTCCAAAATCTGGACCCCCCCTCCCCCCTTGGTGAGAATTAGTGAGATTTTTCTTGACCCCCCCTCCCCCCCACGTGAGATTTACCTACAACTTTAAAAAATTATTTTCCAAAAATTATTTGCATTTTGTGCTTCATAGCACATAATTAAGTTAAAAAAAAGTTGACGTGAGATTTTAATCGACCCCCCTCCCCCCTTGGTGAGATTTGGTGAGATTTTTCCAAACCCCTCCCCCCCCCTTTTTGACCTCACGTAATTTATGGATGACCCCTAATTTCAATGATTTCTCTTGGTTCCTTCAACTTCATATTAACTGTTTTTAATTTTTCATCATTAAAAAAATTATAATAACTACCGAATATGTTGAAGAAATAAAATTTAACGAGTTTTGCATAAAATGTAACCAATTTATCATGGCAATAACAAACACTGCACTAGTATCAAAGTAAATTAGAAATCTCAGAATCAAATCATCCAACTTACCCACAAAAAGTACGCTTCGCGTTATGAAGTGAATGTGATCCCTGAAAATCCCAGACGGTGGAATGGGGGTGTTCTTGTGGATGGGGTTGGGAGGATCTCTGTTGTGACGTCAATAAATCAGAAATTATTTATGTTTTGAACCCCCTCTCTGTCTTTTCGCGAGCGGCCTTTTCTCCCCCTTTTCTTTCTGCACCCACTCCGTGCAAGTGATCCTTGACCCGCCACCTGAAATCTGGAGGATTAATTTTTGTGGGTGGCAAAGGAACCGGGGCCGAGATGACGTTACAAGAAGTGAAAGCAAGACCGAAATTGAGCTGATTCAAATGCATGAGAGAAAAAAATGGAAAACAATGAACTATTAAATTCAGAATTTTTCCGTATGTCTTGGCGGGCCACCGAATATCTCTTCGAGGGCCGCATGCGGCCCGCGGGCCGCTATTTGCCCAGCCCTGGAGTAAAGCATACTCAGATCTGAGTATTTTGCAAACTCAAACTAGCTCCGAATCAAAGTTTGAAACGTAAATAAACTCATTTATTAAATTATTCATGTACTCAAAAATGATTCGTGCGTGTTAAAGGTATGGAAGAGTAATCATTGACAGTATCGGCCTTTATTGAAATTAACCCCCTCCATGGTGCAGTATATGATCATATGTGACTAGTCTATATAATGTCACTGGGATGTAAAATGTTAACATTTAATTAGCGTGTGATGCCGCACCTCGGTGAAGTGGGCTATCACGTCTTATACGGCAGAAAATTATGAACAAGTTCGGGATCCGATTCATGAACCAAAAAGATTAAACAAAAATACATGTAATTTGAGTGGTGACTATTGAATTGTTTGTAACTGAGTATTTCTGGTAATTGAAAATTGAAATAAAATGTCTTCAAATAAAAAGTTTCATATCAAAATGAAACTATCGATGCACTCAGATTTGAAATCGTTATTTTTCTTAGTGTGATGACGCATTTGCTCATAATGATTATACCATTATGAGCAAAATGCGAATGAAAAATCTTAATGTTAGAAATTCTTGAAGAACGTAATATACTAATAATAATATACTAATAAATATACTAATATAAAGATTTTAAAGATATATTCAGTATTGTTTTTGTTCTTTGTGTAATTAAATTAATTAATTTTAATAACACAAACTATTACTTAAATTTTTCCTGCCTTATCCAACCAATTTGTTAATTTAGCATTTTGCTAAAGCTCTTTCTCTCCATTTCAGATTTTTTGCTAAAGGATTTTTCCTTAAACTTAATTAAACCCTGCGCTAATACTTTCGACGTTAAAATTATATTTCGATTAAACTACCTAAATAAAAAAACATTTGAACTTTGCTTATTTAGTCTCAGTTTGATATTTTAAGTTTAAACAAAAAGGAATAAACTTGAAGCCTATAATATGACTATATAATTGTTTGTTAGTCCAGTAAGATATAATAGGTTTTTATAGCTTCTGGAACATTAGAAAGGTAACAATGTTAATTTAAAATATGGCCACTGTGTATTGGATTTCTTTCTTTCGTTCTTTTAAAGGGAGGTTTTATTTGGGATAATAAAAGTGTTATTACTATATAATTTAGAGAAATGTTAAGTAAAAAAGGGGTGAAAATTTTTGCTGTTTTTTTATAATATAAATTTTTATAGAATATAATATATAAATTATAAAAAAATCAAGTTTTTTTATTTTGAATCCAAATGTGTCTTTATTTAGCTAAAAAACATCAAAACTACGCATATGCAATACCACTCAAAAACTTACCCCTAAAATTTGCAAATTTCTTTTTTGAGTCCTTCTAAGTACTTTCACACATCTCCTTAAATATTTAAGATATTTCCTGAAACTTTTTACTGTGTGTTTGTGTCACGATATCCCAAACAATTTTCTCAATGAAGTTTTCGTTTTATCTCCTTTGTTTTTTAACAATGCTATTTTTTTTTCATTTTTTTAACACCGATAGGTGTGCTGTAAGCCGTCTCAATGTATTCAGTACGGTCACTTCCCTAGAGGCATACCTTACTCCCGTGATCCTAAGATCCGTTGATTCCACTTAAAAAGATAAAAGCCGGAAACGGACTTCTGAAACACCCGGTATGTAATATTTGTGAAAACAGTAAATTTTTATCCAAAAGAGGTATTATATATGTAACCAAGAGTTATCTTTAAAACAAACAGAGCTTTATGTTAAATTTGCAATAACTTTTTCCTCGCCGTTTTTTAAAGTACCTAAACACTAAAAGAACGCTTTTCCTCAATAAGGGAATACTCGCCGAAAAACCAGTTTTACAGGAAGCGCTTGCTGCAACAACAAGCTAACTTTAATGCAAACCAGTTGTTGGTTAATTCAGCTTCAAACTCATCAGATCTAGAAGTCTTCTGCTTATAAAAGTATTCGACAATATTTTTTTATTGTGCGCTGAAAAGTCTCAATTTGACAGCATAAAGGAAAACTAGCACTTTTAAATATGAGTAAATCAGCGTTTTCTTTTTCTATTATGCAACTGAAGGTTTCAAATATAACGACCCAATTGTTTCAATTTTGAATATTCATTTCAATTCATTTCAATATTCATTTCAATTCATTTCAATATTCATTTCAATATTCATTTCAATTCATTTCAATATTCATTTCAATTCATTTCAATTCATTTCAATATTCATTTCAATTCATTTCAATATTCATTTCAATTCATTTCAATATTCATTTCAATATTCATTTCAATTCATTTCAATATTCATTTCAATATTCATTTCAATTCATTTCAATATTCATTTCAATTCATTTCAATATTCATTTCAATTCATTTTAATTCATTTCAATTCATTTCAATATTCATTTCAATTCATTTCAATATTCATTTCAATTCATTTCAATATTCATTTCAATATTCATTTCAATTCATTTCAATATTCATTTCAATTCATTTCAATATTCATTTCAATTCATTTCAATATTCATTTCAATTCATTTCAATATTCATTTCAATTCATTTCAATATTCATTTCAATTCATTTCAATATTCATTTCAATTCATTTCAATATTCATTTCAATTCATTTCAATATTCATTTCAATTCATTTCAATACTCATTTCAATTCATTTCAATATTCATTTCAATTCATTTCAATATTCATTTCAATTCATTTCAATATTCATTTCAATATTCATTTCAATTCATTTCAATATTCATTTCAATTCATTTAAATATTCATTTCAATTCATTTCAATATTCATTTCAATTCATTTCAATATTCATTTCTAATTCATTTCAATATTCATTTCAATTCATTTCAATTCTTTTCAATATTCATTTCAATATTCATTTCAATTCATTTCAATATTCATTTCAATATTCATTGCGTTCTTGAAGCCATATAAGGGGGTGAACAAAAAGTTTTATAATTTAAAGGCAACTCAATAGTATCCGTATTTATTACAACACACACGAATATAGTCCAATTTAAATTGTCTCAATGCTGTTAAGGAATAATTTGAATCAAAACTTATAGACTTAATGTTAATGTTAAAGTTTAAGTTTTTAAAATTTTTGAACTGAAATGAGACTAAGAAGTCGTCATTCACTACACCTGTTATTTAATTATATTTAAATAACTGATGATGGACTACTATTTGATCACTGCTTAGCCAATGAAGTAAAGCTAGATTCGCGGCAAGTTGCTGAGAAAATGGAAGAGAATTTAAGGAAAGTTGCTCACCAGCTTGAAATAGATTAAAATTATATCATGTATCAATACTGACTTGTCTGCGAATGAAAAATGGATTGAGTTATTTTGTTGTTATCCCGTAGTTATTAAATTCATTTTACATAAGGTATTTATGGTTTTCGGTGCCTTATTTTTATTTTGAAAACTTTTCCTATTGCATGTATTTTTAAAGCGTTTGATGTAATGGGGTATAAAACCTGGACAATGAACTAAATTAAAATTATTTTTCCCTATAGGAGTTCATTTTTGGACTGTTTATTACCGACACCCTTCAAACAATAATTTCTTAATTAGAAAAACTGATTAGATTTCTCAACATTTTTGTTTAAGTAGACTTTATTTGAATACTTAATAGACAAAAAAAAAGAGCTTTTTAAAAACTTTTTCATCTCAAACTTTTTAAAGGTATTAAATTTTCTTAATGTTAAAGGATGTTTTCAACACAACGACAAACCCGGGACATCATAGCACTCCCCTAGAGTCTTCCATCTAAATCTGCCCAGATGGAATATAGGTTAGATGGAATATGGGACATTATAAAGGACGATATGCTTTAATCTTTAAATCTAAAAACTACTGCAGTCAACTCCGCTTATCACTACATTTATCCAAGATCAGAATGATATCAACATCCGATTCATAAAAATAAGAAAAGTTCTATGAAAAAAAAGTTGAAACAGTATAAACACAAGTGATTGTATTAAAATCACAGCTGTGCAGTGCTAATTTAAGTATTTAAAAAATTCTAATATGTATTTTGCAATTTAAACATTCTTAAAGAAAAATATAGGGTCACTTGGGGTAAGTGGGACCCTTTTTTGGCCTAGTACATTTTTGGAGCTTTATAGAAAAAATTTGAAAGGGTTTATTTTGTACTTGTTGACTAATTTCGTTAAAGAGTCTATCGATAAACAAAAATTTATCAGTAGTTTCTAAAATAAAGCTTTATATTTTTCTTAACTGGCATTTTTATCAAACATGAGATGGGTGACCTACTTACCCCAAGAGATGGGGTAAGTGGGTCACCCCCTCTTTATTTATATTTATAGCAAGCAAAACTTAAAAGGAAGTAAGTGGGTCTTACTTGATAAAGTACAGTAAATTTCACTATAAAATATTTTATTGTAACTGTGTCCATGAGTGAGAAATATACTCACATCAAAATCAATATGACAAGGTAAGAATAGAATGAAAAGCAAAATAAGTATTTTAAAGAATATTTTGAAAGGCCAAAGGGATATGTTTTACTTTAGGATATAAAATAGTGTTTAAAGAACATAATAAGGTTGATTAAGATTTATTTTGTCACTTTAATACACATTGTCAGATAAAAAAGAAATCATACACACTAAATGACACTATTGAGGAGACACACTATTGAGGAGAGATTTCACTTTACTCACCATAACTTAAATTAAAACGCAAATTTGATATAAAATGTCAATCAAACTATTTATAAATTTTAATGAATTTTTAAGTGGTGAGTAAAAGGTCTTGCTACTTGCTACTATAAATCGAAATTTTCTGAAAATATTGGGGGTTAAATTGTCCCTATAACCCCCTTAAAATCCGCCCATGTCTTCAGTAGTAGTTTCTATATCATATGGGACCCTCTATAACCACTTATATCATAATAAAGGGTCCCACTTACCCCAACCATGCTATAACTATGGGGTAAGTGAGACCCCCATGTTAAACACTTCAAAATTAAAAATTTTGAAAATTTCGAATTGCCGTATGTAATTTAGGTCAAACTCTGCAAAACAGTTCAATAAACATTAAAATGTAATGAAAACTTACCTGGAAATACTTCTTTGAAAAATACGCCTTGAACTCTCCAAAAAAATCCATTCTGGGAATCTATTTTAAATTAGTTCTAGAATCTTCAAAATAAGTTAAACAAATCTCAAATATATGCAAAACTCATCGGTGTGACAAGCTGCAACATAATCAATGCGAGTAAGTGTGAAATTTCCTGTACATATTATAGTTTTAGGGGGTGACCCACTTACCCCAGTGACCCACTTACCCCAAGTAACCCTAAATGGATCATATAACTTCTACATTAATGACTCATTTTGTATGTTTATGTATCAAAATTGGCATTCTCCAATGGGGGAAATTAGGCTTTAAGGGATTTCAGCAAATTTGAATAACATTAAACAATATATTGATCAGATAAAATGATACATTTTGCGCTAATAGGAGTGATCGGTACCAGTCAATTTAATAATAATAATAATAATAATTTATAATTTATTTCTGAAACATTTACAAAATACAAAACATTAAAAGGAAAGGAAATAGTAAAAAGAAAAAAAAACATATTGCTCACTAAGGGGCCAAATTGGCCCTTCCAAGTGAAACAAAACGATAACATTATCCGATTCATAACATGAACCATGATCATATTAGGAGGAGGATCATATTACCAGGGTCGTAACCAGACTTTTGTTTCGTGGGTTTTTTGACTTGCACATTTTTTCTGAGGTAGGGGAGAGTGGGGCCGTTTGATACAGAAAAATTCAAATCCATTTTTTGAGTAGAAAAAATGAGTTATTCAGATACTTTCTTTTCTAAAAATATCTAAGAATGACTCAATTTTATGAAATCAATTAGAAAAACAGAAGTTTAATGAAAATTAAAATATAATGACTTTTGTAAAAAATCAATTTTCTATCTATGTGCCCCACTGGTGGGGCAGTTGGATTCATTGCTTGGAGCATTTTGATACAGTGATTAATTTGCTCAAAAATAGTAATAAATAACAATAATTTGGAAAATAATAAGAGTTATTTTATTAAGAAAGGTCTTAAGCCCTTTTACATTCTCATTTTTTGAATATAAATCACAAATTTTCCACACACACACACATTCAACTTTCAAGGATAAAAACATCTAAAATTTAAGAAATGGTCATTTTTAACAAATATCTAATTTGGGAAATAAGATGCTAATTTACATAGGCATAGTTGCTCCTGAATTAGTTGAATAAAATTCAAAGGTATCTTGTCAAAAAATATCCAGAAATTTAAAAAATACGACACAATCTAACTTACCCTTAACCAGAGATGGGCAAAATGTAATCAGATTAATGATTAACGATTACGATTACAAATGTAATCTGATTACATTTGTAATCTGATTACTTTTGCACAAATGTAATCTGATTACATTTGTAATCTGATTACTTTTGCACAAATGTAATCTGATTACATTTGTAGTCTGATTACTTTTGCACAAATGTAATCTGATTACATTTGTAATCTGATTACTTTTGTACAAATGTAATCTGATTACAGATTACATTTGTAATCGTTAATCTGATTACAGATTACAATTGTAATCTAATATAACATATCTTGATTACTTTTCCTGATTGATAATGGTAGGGTGCGAATAGGGTGTATTGTTGTTCCGCCACATACAGGAAGTGGTCCACAACTGACAGGAAATGGTCCAAAACTGACTGGAAGTGGTCAACAACTCACCGGAAGTGCTCCGAAACTTCCCGGAAGTAGTCCACAACTTGCCGGAAACGGTCCGCAACTTAAAAATAGAGGTTCGTAACTTCCCGGAAGTGCTCCGAAACTTTCCGGAAATGGTTCCCAACTTACCGGAAACGGTCCGCAACTTAATAGAAGTGGTTTCGTAACTCCCCGAAAGTTGTCCGCGACTCCCCGGAAGTGGTCCAAAACTGATCGGAAGTGGTCCGAAACTTACCGGAAGTGGTCCACAACTGACCGGATATGGTCCACATTTTACCGGAAATGGTCCGCAACTTAAAAGAAGTAGTTCGTAACTTCCCGGAAGTTGTCCACGGCTCACCGGAAGTGGTCCACAACTTACCGGAAGTAGTCAACAACTGACCGGAAGTGGTTCCCAATTGACCAGAAGTGGCCCGCAACTGACCAAAAAGGGTCCTCAACTGACCGGAAGTGGTTCACATCTGACCGGAAGTATTTCACAATTGACCGGAAGTGCTCTGAAACTTACCGGAAACGGTACGCAACTTAATAGACATAGTTCTTATCTTCCCGGAAGTTGTCCGCGGCTTACCAGAAGTGGTCCAAAACAGATCGGAAGTGGTCCGAAACTTACCGGAAGTGGCCCACAACTGACCAAAATTGGTCTGAAACTTACCGGAAGTGGTCTACAACTGACCGAAAGTGGTACACAACTGACCGGAAGTGGTACACAACTTCCCGGAAGTGCTACGAAACTTACCGACAAGTTGTGGACCACTTCCGGTAAGTCATGGACCACTTCTGGTAGGTTACGGACCACTTCCGGTAAGTCATTGACCACTTCCGGTAGGTTACGGACAACTTCCGGTAAGTAACAGACCACTTCCGGCAAGTTGTGGACCACTTCCGGTAGGTTACGGACCACTTCCGGTAAGTAACAGGCTACTTCCGGCAAGTTGGGGTCCACTTCCGGTAAGTCATGGACCACTTCCGGCAAGTTGTGGACCACTTCCGGTAAGTCATGGACCACTTCTGGTAGGTTACGGACCACTTCCGGCAAGTTGTGGACCACTTCCGGTAAGTCATGGACAACTTCCGGTAGGTTACGGACCACTTCCGGTAAGTAACAGACTACTTCCGGTAAGTAACAGACCCTTTCCGGTAAGTCACGCACCACTTCCGGTAAGTTGTGGACCACTTTTGATAAGTCACGGACCACTTCCGGTAAGTAACGGACCACTTCCGGTAAGTAACGGACCACTTCCGGTAAGTAACGGACCACTTCCGTAGGTTACGGACCACTTCCGGTAAGAAACAGACCACTTCCGGCAAGTTGTAGACCATTTCCGGTAAGTTGTGGACCACTTCCTGTAAGTCATGGACCACTTCCGGCAAGTTGTGGACCACTTCCGGTAAAGGTACCAGAGTAATTGGATTGAAGATTACAAATGTATTTAGACTAAAAATGTAATCAAACTAAAAATGTAATCAAACTACAAATGTAATCAAACTACAAAAGTAATCAGATTACATTCACATTTAGATTACAAAATGTAATCTAACTTCAAATGTAATCAGATTACATTCATTCAGATTACAGATGTAGTTGGATTGAAAATTTCAAAATGTAATCAGATTACAAATGTAATGATTACAAATGTAGTTAGATTAAAAACTGCAAAAAGTAATCAGATTACAAATGTAATGATTACAAATGTAATGATTACAAATGTAATCAGATTATTAATCTGATTACAAAAGTAGTTTGATTACGCCCATCTCTGCCCTTAACTAATTCGTTTTAAATACAGAGAGAAATATATCTTCAACAGCTAAATATGGGAACTTTTATATGCATTAATGGGCCCCATCGAGTGTATCAGAGTACCCCACCTCAAAGATTATCAATTTGCCCCGTTGTTTTTGAACTAAAACCTTATTTAAAAATATTGGCAAATGTTATTTAAAATTTAAGTATACCCCTATTGGTATAACAAGCATAAACATGTTTTTTGAGTTTATAGATCACTGTATTCCAAGTAAAATAGATTCAGGAAAGTTTTTGGAAATTTACTTTTGGATATTTTTGACGAAAAAAATTAAGTTTCTTTCACTAAAATTTATAGACTTATTACAGAGCTTAAAGGATTCTTATGTTATGTTTAGGGATAAAAAGGCAACTTTTCGTAAAAACACGACCTAAATAACCTTGTATTGAAAGTGTATGAATGTCCCCCTTGTATCATATTGCCCCGTTGTACCATTCCTCTGTAATTTTAGATGGCACACACAAAATTTAAAAATTGTGTAAATATGAATTCCAATAAAAATAGGGAGTCTTGAGGGTGTCCTCCCTCAGAAAATGTTTAAATTTTGTGCCTAAAAGTAGCGTTAAAACTCATTTTTAGACCCTTCGGGAACACACCTTATTAGTTAAAAATAATTTCAAGGGAAAAACGAAAACAATATATTTTAAGAGGGGGATTGGGGGTTCTCCTCCAGAAAAATTTTGGAATTTTTACCCTTATAAGTAGGGGTTTTCCTCATTTTGAGACCATTTGGGTTACACTAGTAAAGAACCGCTCTTTCTACCAGCCGTATTCACCGGTAACTTGACCGGAGTTAAACCGAAAGTCAAACCTCTGATTGGTGGAATAATAGTTTTCCTTTTTTAACTGCCAATCAGAAGCTGGACTGCGGTTTAAATTGATGTCAAAATTTCGGGAGGGGTTTGAACCCCTAGACCTCCCTTTGGATACGGCCCTGGAGTCGACTGTACTTTCAATAGTGTGAGAAGCTCAAATATGAACTCCCTCTATTAGTCCATGATCAAATATCCGATCCCTCCAAAAGAGTGAGAGGTCCTAAAATGAAAAGAGAAATGCCTAAAATGAAAAGAGATCCCTCTATCAATATTTTTAATTGCGTCGCCACCTCCCTATTAATTAGGTGGCGAGAAGGAGAAAGCAGTAGGTGAAAAACGCGGCGGGCCTAATCCGGCACTAAACGAATTCGTTCCGCGCAAACTGCTCGCGTCTCGGCCAGATCATTAGTGTGAGGCAGCGATCACTTTACTTGACCGCTGGCGGATTAGGAGGCGCGGCTCCGCTCGGCTGGCCGCGCCCTGCCACCCCATTTTCCGCTCCGCTCGCAAAGCCCGCCCCGTGCAAATGTGGTCGCGAACGCCCAAGGCGCCATCTGCCGCCGCTTCCCAGAAGCTCCTCCGCCGTAGAGAGAGAAGACTCTAGAGTGCGCTTATGTCAGAGTGATCGTGGAGGATGTAGGGTCATAGCTCATCAGTGGCCAATCCATGATTTTTGCATCAGAGAATAAGGGTCAAATATGTTTTAATTTCGTAAATTTTCATATTCAAAAATATAAACAACGTTTATTTTCTTTTAAGGCAACATAAATTATTTTTTACAATACTAGGGAGCTACCGCCCCCTGCTCGCTATCGCTCGCCAACCCCCGTTAACTGCTGACGCTGATACTTAAGGATCTCTTTGCCATCCTCACAAAACACAGCTCACAGCACTTACTCATTTTATAAAACATTCTTAAAACAGGGGAACTACTTCTCTGGGGTATTCTTTCAAAAAAGGGGAATATTCATTCAGCGGCGAAATTTTAACAGTCCTGAATTGGCGGATCGCCATTTAATTCCAAGAAAATTAGTAATAAAGCAGTGTAAACTTTCTTTTACCATTTCCCCAAGGTAATGTTTTTCTCACACAGATCCATTCAGAAGCACTGAAACATCTCCGGAATAAATTTTACTTTCTTAAAATTTGTAATGATTTTCATTGATTGTCTGTGAAAAATGTAGTAATTATCGTAAACATCACGAAAATTTAGAATTTTGCTTCATGAGAACAAATAAACATCGAAATTGTGTCAGTTTCATAGCAATGACACGAATGTTCTGACTTTCGATTTTTATCTTTATTTCTAAAACATTCTCCCGCCATATCTAGTTTTGCGTTTTGGCATTAAAAAATACCTTTTACTAACTTAAATAATATAACTTGCAAAAGGATATAAAAATAATTATTATTGTAATAAATAAATGCAAAGGTTCAAAATTTCTGAAAGCGAGTTTATATTTTATTGTAAATATAGTAATGATTAGGTTGCCACAACAAAGATAAATATATAAATATGAAATAATTATTTAAAAATAAAAGATAAATTAATTATACATTAGTTTTAAATATAATTAAAATCGTTTGAACAGCAAAAATATAAATATTGTTAAAAAGAATCCGATATATATTTTTTAAATTAGTGTGATAAATAGAAAGATGATTATTTAATGTATTTGAATGTTAAAAAACCAGTGAAATATATTTTCAATTGTTTTAAAATTCATAGTTTCTTGCTTTGTAACTGCGACCTTATCCGAAATCTAAAAAAATGGAAATATTTTAAAATTAAGAATTTTTTTGAAAAATCGAAGGGCTTACTCGGAAATCCGGAAAGAATTCGGACATTTTGATACCATATATGTGTCATTTGGTTCAGTAATTAAAAAGCCTTTCTCTGGAAACCGTTCACCAAAAACTTTTTTTTAGAATAGAGAGATATTTTTTTCATAAAAACTAGTAAATAGAATTCAAATAAGTGAAGGAGGTTTAACTAAAATCGGAAAATTTATTTAATAAATAATTGATAGGGTTGAATAACCTATCAAACTACTTTTTTTCGATTCTTAATTAATTTAAACCAACTTTATTAAACATGAAAATTTTCACGGAGGTATTACACGTCGATAACTTTTCCAGGTTTTGTCCTTAAATTACCTAATTTTGCACAATGCGTTAAATGTCTTGTCTTAAGGGAGAATTCCTACAACTTTTACTGATGACTATACCCCCTATTTTAATTTTTACATTTCTCGTATAAGGCAATCAATGGGATTTTTTTTTGCGTAAAGATATGATAAAATCAGTCTAAGAATAATGGTTTTCAATTTTTCATATTTTTTTGTATAGATTAGAAAAGGTGGAAGTGGTTCACACGAAGTTTTGTTTCCCAAATTTTGGCACTCTTTCCAAAAAAAATGGTCTTCCCTATTTTAAAATAGTAAGATTGACCCGCCACTTTACGTGTCCAAAATTGAAGTACGTACTTTACCTTAATCGACGACAGGTCAGGGATTTCTAATTAACGGCTCGCCGGCGAACGGTGAAGCCCCATGAAACCTTCCCTCAATAACAGCTTTAAAACATATTTTAGCATACTAAATTTTAAAAAAATTTTGGGGAGGCCCCCGATCCCCCTATTTTAAATTTTAGAGTATGGAGTAGTTTTGGTCGTTTTCTATATGATGAAAAATCAAAAGTTTTCGGGAGGGGGAAAGGCAGTTTACCCTGAAATTTCTCCTGGACCAAGGTCAACCTTTATCACTAGGAAGGAAGGCTATAAGGGAGTATCCAAAAATGAGGAGAAGCCCTACTTTTAATGAAATTTACAAACACATTCCGCAGTAAGACCCCCACTTTTAAGTAATGTTCAGTATTAAAAGATGTAGGGCTCAAAATTAATAGATCCTCTGAAATTTTAAAAATATAGTAGTACCTTCACATTATGTAAATAACCTTCAGCCTCTCTTGCCAATAGAGTTCTATATTATAGTCTCTTTCTCTGTCTCTCTTCTGTAGAAGGATAAAACGAGTTTAAACATTTTAACCCTACAGTGCATACTGTTGCCATTTGGCAACACGACATTTTCCCCATTTCTTACTCGAACTTTCATTTCCAAACGGCAACACCATGCAATAAGTACAATAGATATATCATTTCACTGTATTAGCACTTTAGACTGCCAGTAGATCACAGCAAGGATACTATTTTGAGACATTTGTTAGTAGCTAGTGAGACGAAAATCAAGACACAGAAAACTCCAAAATAAAAGTACCATATAAATTAAAATAAAAAAAAATTTTCAGCTTGAAAAAAAATATTTTGAAAAGATAAGTTGTTTTTTATATTTTTAGAGCATTTTGTTTTATTTCACTTCACAATTAATTTCACAAGAGACACAAATTAATTTCACAAGGACAAAGTTTTTTGCCAATAAAAAGTAGAAAAAAAATTAATTAATTTCTTTGGTATTTTTTTACTAATTTACACCATAATAGAAGTCACATAAATGATTTTCAAGTGAATTTAAAAAATCATGCATTGTAGGGTTAATATTAAAAGCAAATTTTATTTTGGCTTAGTTTGCAGCACAAAGAGTAAGAAAAGAAAGACAAATAAACCTTAATTCGAAATAAAATAAATACGATGAATGAACATCGATTTCGCAAATGTAAGGGGCTATATCTGCCTTTAGGGGTAGTTGTTTTTCCCTGCTTTCCGATTACGTGTAGAGCAGAACTTAGATATATTTTTGAGCACAAAAAGTCAATTTACACCATTTTTTGGACTTATTCCCTTTTTCAAACTGATGATTAAGTTTATGTACCGATTTGTGCTTTATCTTGCGACCCTCGACCTCGAGTACTTGGAAGTTGGAAACCCCTGAGCTAGATCGAAGGGGCGAGGGGTTTGAGTCGCCCTCTAGTCCCTTCCCTCCGCTCGCTTTTTTCCCCACGCGGAGGGAAAAAGAGAAGTGCGGTCGATCGGGCCGAACCGCCGCTCGATTACCGGCGAATTCCCTCCTCAATTTTTCCATAAATGTAGCTCGCGTGTGTCTCCGGCCCGAAAGGATTTTCGAATGGATGTGAGAAGAGGCCATAAAAACGGGGCTCGCTTTGGATTCGGGTCGGGTCCTTAAACTGTTTAAGAAAATAACGCGGGGCAGTTTCTTTCGCTTTTATTGGGCAGGGTGCTTCGACTTTTTGGGGCTCAAAAAATTGTTAGGCACTAGTTGCGTAGTTAACGGAGCAGATAAAAGGGGATTCTCCCCATTCTTCTCTCGAAAGGAACGAGTGGAGCTCTTATTGCCCAGCGTTTCAGAAAAGAAATGTCTTTCTGAGAGATTTTTAGGAACTCTTTTCTTGTTACTGAATCTAGTACTTTTGGTTGAAATTTCTCGAACGGCGATAGCTGTCGAGCAACGCCCCTTTTATGTTCGTAAACTTTTGAGAGCACAGAAATTAATATACGCAAAGAAAATTTAAATTTTCGTAACAAGTGAATCGTCAGTGTGAAAAAGGGAATTAGTCCAAAAACTAAATTTTGTTTTGAGAAAATCGAAAAAAAACTGTATAAATAATGGAATTTTCGTTGTATAACCACCAAATTTTTACTGGGAATTCAGGGCCCTATTTAGAAAAAAAGGGCAATCATCGAAACAAATGTAAGTACCTTCAAAAGTAATTTACAGTCGAAAAAAGTTCATGGACTTACTCCCTTTTACAACCTTATGAAATTTCAAGTGAAGAAAAATCTTAAAAACCACCTTAATTGTTTAAATTATATTTCTGCTTATTTCACAGCACAAAAGTGAGGAATAGAAAGACTAAGACAAACAATGTTCAAAATTAGTAATATGAAACAGTCATTATAGCAGTATCAATGGAGTAAGTGAATATGAATGGAGTCAAACATTCCCTGGATAAAAAAAGTTGAAAACATTTTTAAATTTAAAGCGAATTTCATTTTGGCCTAGTTTACACCACAAAGAATGAGAACAGAAAGACGAATTAATTTTAATTCCAAATTAATTGAAAAATACAATGAATGGACATTGATTTCGCAACTTCAAGGGGCTATATCTCCTAGGGGTAGTTATTTTCTCCTCTTTTTTTGAGCACAAAAAATACGTTTTTCATTTTTTGGGCATTCCCTTTTCAAACTGGTAATTCAAATATTATTTCATTATAAAATTAGATATTTTATTTCAATTTTTGTTACTTATTTTATTATTACAAGGTAAGAAGTTTTTTTCCTTATAATCAATTGAATCGTCAGTTTGAAGAAGGGAATAAGTCCAAAAATGATTAATTGACTTTTTGTGCTCAAAACCGTCTCCAAGCTTTGCCCTACACATGGGTGAAAAGAGGGGGGAAATAACTAACCCCTATAGGGAGATATCGCCCTTTGAAGTTGTGAAATCGATGGCCATACAATAAAAATTCCATTAATTTTTTTCAATTTTCTCAAAACTTGATTTTTGGACTTATTCCCTTCTTCAAACTGACGATTCAATTCAACATAGCACTTGGCAATCGCGACTCATGTTAAAAAAACTCACCAGTATTTCTCCATAATTTTAAAGGTTTATAATACAGTAGATAAAAACACTTACGTGATATCTCCTCTAGTAGTTTTTGTCTAGAAAGTCGCATTATGCGATTGGAAAATAAAGAATATTGGATACTTTTTAATGGGGGGTCTGGGTTAAGAATGTATTTCCGTATTACTTATAAACCTTCAATCTATCCTGTAGGTTGTTCTAAAAAGCACAACTTTCAAAGCAAGCAATCACAAGAGAATTCCTTCATATTTTTGAGATTATACTTATCTTGAATTTATCAAGTTTATAGTAATTTTTAAATAAACCAGGCATTTTCTTTTAGAAAAACCAAAGATAAAAACATCACACTGTGCTGTGGTGATTTTTCTAATGAACTACTATTAAGGTAAATGTGGGTATAGTGGACACTTAAAGGAAACTTTTTGCTTAAATTCTCAATAAATACCAACCTATTTGCTTGGAAACGATTATCATCCTATTTTTAGGCTAATTGGATCTTCTTCTTTCGATTTTACCATTAACAATTTTAATTTGATTGGGTAAAGTATTTTTAATTAATTTTTAAAAATTTCTCCAAATTGCATCTATAGTGGCCACATAGATGTAGCTGTTGTTTCTATGGTGGACACCTCTTGCATCTATAGTGGACACCTCTCTTTTTCTGCTTATATGAGGGGTATATGCATGAAATTGAGGGGTATTATTTGGTATAGTCATTTATTTCTATTTAAATCTTCCTTTCCAACGAAATGTATGTTAGATTCAATCAAATTAACTTTATTTAAAAAAGACTTGATACTATTCAGCCCAAAGCCTAGGCTGTAGTTGATTTGAGAGGAATTTAGCATGTGATTCATTGTTTTAGAAACATTTGTTCCTGAAGCCAGAATGAAACCAAATTCATACAGCAATGATTTTAAAGCCCAATCAACAGTTTATGAAAAAAACTTTTTCAAATTAAATATTATTTAAGTTTCTATCAGACGCCATTACTGTGGCCACTATTGGAAAATCTAAGATTATGTGTTAGTAAAGTGGCCACCTCCATAAATCCTCGTCAAGTCAACATTTTCAAATAATTTTTTTTCAGTATTATTTTATACACTCTTCTTTATCTTGATATAAATTTAAAAGTCAATCAAGCAGTAATAAATACAAAAAAATCAGTTCCGACTAACCCGTTTCCTAACGCGATTCAATAAGCAAAATCAAATTTCAGTCACTCGACCGATGTTGTTATTTTCAAATATTTAAATATCCTTCCCATGCTGATCTGTGGTATCTGTGGTAATTTACCAGCTTACCTGATTGTACCATAGGGTGGGTCAAAAATATTTTTTTCACATTTTCCCAGGGGCACAGCGACAAAAGGGTGCCAAATGGTCTCAAACTAACATGTGTAAAATATTATTTGATTATAATAACTCTTTTTGCCTCCGGATTGGCCTCAAAGTTTCGTATAATATAGTAGGGGAAAGTGGGGGCTAATGGGACATTTTTTTTAAAAATGCTATTAAAAGAGCATAAATAAAGTCATTATTATAATTTTTTGAATTTAAAAAGATTTTACATTTAAGTTTATAAAAATATTCTTGGATAGCAAATAAAATTATTTATCCAAGTGTTATCTCAACTTTTGTAATTTAATGCTACTGTCCCATTAGCCCCCATACGTGGGGTCTATTGGGACACAGTGCAGGGCTAATGAGACATGCTTTATAATTCAGAAATAAAAGTCATTTATAAATTTTAAATGCCTTTATTATAAACGTATGGTACTATATTGAATATAAAAATATCGCTGAGGATGAAATTTCACCAATAAACATTTTAATTCCACAATTTCTGTAGTTTCACTAATACGTTCAGAAAAATACAATTCCTTAAGGTAAATGAGGTAAAACGCTCGATTCTGGCATTTATTGCCCAAAACCGACTGAAATGCTAACAATTAGAATTTTTCATAATTTGTACAAATATGAGGTCCCTGAATCAATCTATAATTTTTAAGGAATAGCTTATACTATCATAACAATTAAGATGTTATTTAACCTATTTTACGAATTATTTAGAAGATAGTTTTTAGATCCAAAACCTGTGCACTCGGAAGGAAATCTAAATCTGAAAACGGACGCCAATTCTCGTTCGCCAAAGATAGATGGTGTTTGAAAATTATGTGTGTGTGACATCTTGTAGCTAAAATTCTGATCCTTTCATTACACAAATTTAGTAAATATCAGCTATCTCAAATAGAGTTCAGTCATTTATTTTTAAACTTTTTTAAGGCTTAAAAATCAATAAAAAATTTAGTAGTATTGGAAGGAACTTGTAATACATGTTGTAGACTATTTCCAATAATGAAAGTAGTCAAAAAATTTTATTTAAAATTTGGATAAAATATACAGGGTGTATCTGAAATGGTGCAACAAACTTTCAGGGATGATAATACTCATCAAGACGAACAAGAATTGGTATAGAAAGGGGGGTTGAAAATGAGTTTTAAGGGATGAAACCCCGGGTTGAAAATCTGCCAAAAAACTTGCATATTTCTGCAGGAAGAGACAATGGTTCGATTCCGGTAGTTATTTTGTAAAACAACTTCAAATATTACTAAGCTAGTTTTCCCACCAGTAACACTTTGCATTCGACAGGGAAAAAAACTTCGCCAATCCGTATCGCCAAATACTTTTTTGTGATTCTTACGGAAACTCAAATTTCTATGTAGTAGTACTATTAATGATTAAATGATAGCTTAGTTGGTAGCGTAACAGTCTTGCAATTGTAAGATTGCGAGTTCTGTCCTACTGTGTGAAGTTGTTAATTCATATATATTTTTTAAAAGATATATTTTGAAAGACATTGCAACATGTTTTAAAGTATTAAGATTTCATTTGGTCCCATTTAAATAATATTTTTTTGGTTATACAAAGTAATTTTTTTTAATAGAAACATATTGATTGATTAATATCGTACCTTTAGAAGTAAAATAATAAAAAGAATGTAGAATTTAAGATCCCCGGATTTTTAATTCATTATCCGTACTATTTATGCAATTAAGGACAATGTACAGCCTTAGTCGGTGTAAGAAGCACTCCCTTCTCGGCTGTGCAATTGCCCGCAGTTTCGCACCCAATGGTTAGTTAAAACCCTGGAGGGAACAAGCGTAGCACTCGCACACACCTTTCGGGATTTGTAGCTAACTCCAATGAGCAATGCATGAGTACTGCTATCGAGCTAGCTGCTGTGGTACCGGATGGATTCATAGCGATAATAAACAAGAGAAAATTATTTTAAAAGTGGTAGATTACCCCTGAGCCATCCAGCTGGCTCGTTTTTTAACATGAAGAAATTCAGCATTTTGAAGGTAATGCCTACAGTCTAAATAAGAATTGAATAAAGAAATTGATTTGTACAAGACATTTGGAGAAGTGGGGAAAGATTAACAGACTGACTGCTAAGCGAAATCGAATAATTTTGATTGAATAATTTATGACATGATAGAGTGATTGGAAAAGCCATGGTTTGTTAGGTAGGAGAAAGAAGGAATTATGCCAAAAACTGATAGCTAAAGTTTTAAAGGAAAAATAAATTTATACACAAAAAATGGGGGAGAGGGTGAAACATCACTAAAATAGTATTAATTTTACTAGAAACTAGTTTTAATTAAGTCACCACTCTGTTAATTAATTTTAAATGACTTTGTCTGTGTACTGATCCTGAGCTTCGCAATCCGCTCCTGGCTCCTAGGGTGGCGGGGTGTTTGAAGCTCTTAGGTTAAACAGTTTGTCTGTCCTTTAAGGCTGATAACGTAAACACCTTAGGGGAAGTGCCCGAACTACGTGACCCATTTATTACTATTTTTGACACCCTCCCTCCCGTTGGGGGCCACCCGTAGTACATGCCAAGAACCTCACATCCCATCTAGTTTTCACGTAGCAATTCGTAAATACGGTTTTCAATTATTTTTTTGCAAACAGAAAATTTAAAAAATTAATTCGTCTTAATTTGTCTAATTTCAATAATTAATTTGGCTCAATTTTGTCGTATTGACTAGAGGAAATTGACTACGAGACGAAACCCTAAGCTTCATAAACTACCCTCCCCTACTTCCAACACAGGAATACTAAAGTGTCCGAGCTCGCACCCCATCTCGACCGTGTATTTCTAGAACTTGTAATATTCTTAGTTTTGTCTTGTCATGAGAATAACAGTTATAATTATGTAGCCACATCTAGAATAAGAGAATTTAAGTATAAAAGTGTTTAAAATTCTTAGGTTTTTAAACTCTTTTTTTTTGTTATTAACACATATGTTTCATACAAAATTTAAGTCATCATTACATTTTCTTAAAAAGTGTTTCACAAAGAGCTCCCTAGTTTTAAAAAATTATATCAAATAGAAAAAACAAGATAAAAATATCCCGTAATCTGTAATGACTTATTTTAGACCCTAAAGAAATTCTTCACACAACACTTTTTAAATCGGTCGATCAAAAAAATTAATATATGGCAGCACAAGATTTTGTGAAACGAAAGAAAAGCAGTCCTTGAAATCCTTATCGTACCTTGTAGGGAAATAAAATTTACGGAATAAACGATTTCTGAATCGAATGAGAATCAAATACTTTGTAATCTAATTGATCGTTGATTTAAAAATAGGGATTTCAAGGATTGCTTTTCCTTCATTTCACAAAATTTTATGCTGCCAAAATTTTTTGAACTATCAATTTTCAAAAATTTGTGTGAAAAAATTTTAAACACCTGTCAAAGTTTTGCGTTGAGACAAAATGCGATTTAAAGCATTGTAATTATCTGAAAAAAAATTACCGTAAAGAAAAACAAAACAATGTAGAAAAATCCATAAAAATTCTCAAAATACTATTACACATCCTTTAATTTTGTCCGATTTTTGGATATCACGCCATAAAACCCCAACCCACATCCTTTAATAGTACTCTTTCCATGTATTGCCCAAAAATTATTGACATGACAGAATCCACAATCTTACGATTGCCAGTTAGAAGATTCCGGCTCATTACTCTACCAACTGAGATACCATTTTAACGATAAAATAAGAAACAAAAAAAATTTCGCCAAATAGCTAATAAGTTGCCAAATTTGGTTGAACATGCATTAAAAAAGAGACTGATCGAATAAATCTTTCGCTGCGAGAAGATAACTTCCTGAAAAGTTACAGTTAAAATTTCTTTTTGCAAGTACGATTTCTATTTTTTTGGTGTAAAAAATTACGGAATTGAACAATTGTGTCTCTTCCTGCACAAATATGCAAGTTTTTTTGCTGATTTTCACCCCTTAAAACTCATTTGCGACCCCCCTTTCCATACCAATTCTTGTTCGTCTTGATGAGTACTATCATCCCTGAAAGTTTGTTGCACCATTTCAGATACACCCTGTATAATTTTACTCTATCTGTTAAACTTCTGAAATTATAAAAACTTTATCTTCTACAGATAAAAATATTTTTTCCCTAAACGAATCAAAATTTAGTGTTCAGAGACTTTGTTGACTTGAAATATTTTAATTAATAATTTTGAATTTTTTAAGATTTACAGTATTACATAACAGTATTACATACAGTATTACATAAAAATCCTGCATCTTAAAAAATCCAAAAAAGGTTCAAACAATACCATTTTGCGTCATTAATATGGTTTTTTTTCAGAATATTATCTATAGTTGATCAGCAGGACAAACCCGCAATCTTCCGATTGCAAGATTGTTTGTCACTCGTCTCACTGAGCTACCGTTTTAACGATAATATTAATAAGAAAAGAAATCGCGCCAAATCATTAATAAATCGCCAAATTTGATTTACTTACATTATATTGAGCCATAGACCAAACGAATATTTTGCTACCAGGAGATAAATTCGCCAATAGCATTTCAGTCGGTTTTGCTGGAACCGAGCGTTTTACCTCCACATTAAGCTGTCCCATTAGACCCCACAAGACTTGTCCCATTAGCCCCCATAGTATGATAATTTACAATTATAGAAATAATTATTTTCTAGTACAGTTCTGTATTTTTTCATTTATATTTTCTTGTTCTCCGGTATTTGTACAATCTAAAAGTGTCATCAAATAAGATTAAGATATTCTTAAAAATTTATTAAGTTCAATCAATTACAAAACTAAATTTTTGCTATTGGTTGTTAAAAACAAATTTGTATTTTTCCTGCGCAGAAAAAATTTGTTATGACAGATATTCCATTTTGAAAATGTGTGCTAGACCTGTTACCAATAAGTGATGTAAAAATTTTTTCTGAAATATTTATATTATGGAAAAAAATTAACTTGTCCCATTAGCCCTGCGTCCCATTAGCCCCCACTTTCCCCTAATTTCATGCAAAAATGGACGAACGAAAATCAAGCTTTTACCTCGATTGCACAGATCCGTCATGAATATAAATGTGCACAATGGTATAAAAATCATCATTGAAGACTATAAAATAATTATAAATGAAACCAAAGTTGAAATACTTGACTTGTAATGCAACATATTTTGAAATATCTCAATGGTTAGAACTAGCAATCAAAAATTTCTAGCTGGAATCATAAAAATGTGCGAAACCTTTATTGTCGGTTGAGTAGGATGGTAAAAACATTAAATTTTTAATAAAAATTCATATGTCAGAAGGTGGATACCTTTTTGGGGTTATAGATTTCAACCCCATGGAAAACATTTGGATAATAGTTTAAAAGTTGGGATTTCCTTGAAATTTTTTGGCATATTAGGAATAGTCCATCCCAAGTGTCCCCATGTGATTCCCTTATGTCCAAAAATAAATTAAAACCACATTTTAAGAGTCAAATTTTGAAATATTTTCTTAAGAATAACGGTAGATCCCCGTTTTCAGCATAAAGCTCAGTATTATCCATTAAGTTTTTAAATAAGCTACATTACTTTTCAAAACTTACTTGTAATTATCCTTCACAGTTAAATTTGCTATACTTTAACTTTAATGAAGGCATAAGGGAATGTTAAGAAGCTATTTTGAGTCAATCCTCAAAGAAGTATAATTTCAAGGGCCTGGGTTTCAGTGAATTGCTATAGTAAAAAATTAGGTAAATCATGACTGAGCGAATCATAACCGATATTGCCTTTGAACGAACTATCCATTCGACAATTGTTTCAACATATTTTTGCGATCATATTTGGATCCCAAGACCAGCCAGTGAAATAACTGTCCGCTGAATTTCGAAAGCGCGACATATTTATGAAAAACACAACTGTTTCTATTTTGAAAAATTAAAAATACCGTTTTATACTGACCAAACTTGAGGGAGAATGTATATGAACTACCAATATTTAAAATCTGTACCACTGAAAATCCACTATAAAAAGAGATTCATATTCTACGGATCTTGTTAATATGATAGCATATTATATTGCCACTTTGGCAGTTATTTTTGTATTAATATTGCATGAAGGTGACTAATGTGATTAAAATTGCTATTGCTTTTAAATACCCTTATTTGTGAACTTTAATAAGTTTTCGACAAAAAAAATTAATTTATAATATTTTTTAAAAATATTAAAAATTACATATTTTTGTTCTATTTGAGGCCAATCCGGAGGCAAAAAGAGTTATTATAATCGAATAATATTTTACACATGTTAGTTTGAGACCATTTGGCACCCTTTTCTTGCTGTGCCCGATAGAATTTGCAAAATTTTTTTTTCGCCATAGGAAAATGACCCACCCTATTGTACAATCTACTATGCCTATGAATTTTGACGCTGTTTGATGCCTCTAACTCGTTCTATTTAAAATTAATCAGCTAGGTGGCCACTATTGGAACAGTGTCCACTATACCCACATTTACCTAAATACATCTATAATGTTTCCATATTTCCTTTTTTTATCACTCCTCTTTTAAGAATTGTATTTTTTAATGTAAGCAACTTTGTTTATTTGTTTTCCTGTATTTTAATACGGCAAAATATCTAGAACTATTAAACAACACAAGATTAATGTCATTTCGATTGTTATTTTCTTTTTGAATACCTGTGTATTATGTACAATTTCCTTTTAAAAATTCAAACTTTATTATGATTTAGTTTATTTAGTTTTTTAGGAAACTAAAAGTTTTATGGATGTAGCATCTAATGTTGAAAATTTATTTAGGGTGTAGCACCTCCCAGCCAAAAAAAATGCAAAACAATGCCTAAAGTGCAATTTTATTAAAGAAGTCTGCCGGTTTTTTTTGTAGAAATGGGACTTTAACGTTTTTTTACCATTACACTCGGTAGTCATTCTTAAGCAATTTTTCAGCCAATCTAATGAATATACAGCGGTTGTAAAAAAAACCTGCAGAATTTCTAAAGCAAAGGAAAGAAGTCTTTGAGTTTGCTTCTGTGTGCAATATAACTGCAGACTTTCTGAAGCAAAGAAAGAACTTTGAATTTTATTTTCTTGGGTACAATAAAACTGCAGACTTTCTAAAACAAAGAAAAAACTTTGTGTTAATTGTCTTCTTATGGGTGCATTATATTTTCAGTTTTTCTGCAGCAAAAAACTACTTAAATACTTTTTTAACTAGTTTTACATGGATACTCATTTTCATATTTTTTTCTTTCCCAAGAATTCAATTATAGTAGCTCTTCAATAAGCTCTATTTATGAGTAATTTTCAACAAGTTATACAACAAGCAAGTATGGTTAATTAACCATACTTGTAAACTTTTCTCAAAAACTTCAACTGGTGACTAACTTCATGGTTCATATTTTCATGATTTGTGAGGCGGAAAGCGAAAAGGGACCTCTTGTCGGCGTTCGTCGAAATGGAGTTATTATTTTTTTCTCAATTTGTACAGATTTATGAAGATTTTAAGACCATCACCATCTTTGTAGCTCAAAAAATTACGAATCGCCAGTAATTAAAAATTTTAATAGAATAAGTGGATTTCACGAAAAACGACCTTAAACTTTAAAAATGCTACCCTCTCGTTATTTTTCACAGTTAAGGAATGATTCCAACAGCTAAAATTCGGTTCTAAAGGGTCCAAGGATCGATAATCGAGAGAAAAAAAAATTCTATAGTTATGACCTTCTTCCGGTTTTTGGGCTTTTTCTCGAAATCAACTACAAGAGGTCCCGTTTCGCTTTCCGCCTCACATTTATTGCCATTTTTTGGGGGTTTTTCGGTTTTTTTTTCAAATTCAAATTCAGATTTATTAACAAGAACAAAATACACAAACAGTTAGAATAAACAAAAAAATACATACAGCACATACATATCCCAAATTATTTATAAGTAGACAATTAACTTTTAGATTTAGATTCAATTATTTGGAATACACAAAAATCCAAAAATCATACGTGATCCGGGTCCACAAAAATTTTTTCATTGCTGTGACTGCAGTTTTTTTGCAATTTTTCGCCTTTTTTTGAGGTTTTTTACTCAAAACTGGAGGGTGACCGGGTGAAACGGACTTGAAATTCAGATTCAGCGGGTCGAAAAACATGTCGGTAGGTAGGTCCGGTCCAAAGTACATTCCACTTTTTTTTGTGTGTGCCGGTGTAATAGGTAGAGTTTGACTTTGATTATAATGGAGATGGATGAAAAAATTTAAAATCAAATCAAATTTTCACTAGTTATTTTTAAAATTAAGGCAGCGTTTTTGATCAATAAATGGATCATCCTATGGATGAAATCGTATCGCTTTTCTGACCATTGTTTGGTGATTAGAAAAGAAAAATCCACGTTTTAACCATCACGGGTGATCATAACTTTAAACGATTATCTGTGATGATCACAAGTTTTTTGTTGAAATTTTTTAACGGGTAAGTTTTTTCTCATAATTTATAATATCGGCAGGTTGGGTGGTGGAAAAGGGGTCACTTTTTAGTTACTTTCACGTTATAAGTTTTATTTCATCAAAACTTGTATCACATTTTAATGATTTCTTTCAATTGTATCTTGACATTACAATCCTTCAGAACATTTTCAACCAATTTTATCAAATATTTTTTAGTTATAAGTTGGTTAAACTTAGCATCAAATGTAATGACCTATTTTACCCCAACGTGGGGTAAAATGGGTCTCATTGCAAAAAGATATAAAAAATATATTTATTACTAAATATACATGAAAATAAGAAAAAAGGCAATCGGCTAAGCCGTGTTTTATCTGAAGAAATTTGTTTTAAGTTGTATTTTAATTGTTGTTGAAATTTCTCTCAGACTTTCTTATAGGGTTACTTGGGGTAAGTGGGTCACTGGGGTAAGTGGGTCACCCCCCTAAAACTATAATATGCACAGGAAATTTCACACTCACTCGCATTGATTATGTTACAGCTTGTCACACCGATGAGTTTTGCATATATTTGAGATTTGTTTTATTTATTTTAAAGATTATAGAACTAATTTAAAATAGATTCCCAGAATGGATTTTTTGGTGAGTTCAAGACGCATTTTTCAAAGAAGTATTTCCAGGGAAGTTTTCATTACATTTTAATGTTTATTGAACTGTTTTGCAGAGTTTGACCTAAAATACATACTACAATTTGAAATTTTTCAAAATTTTTAATTTTGAAGTGTTTAAGAGGGGTGTCCCACTTACCCCATAGTTTTTGCATGGTTGGGGTAAGTGGGACCCCTCAGCGTGGGGTAAGTGGGACCCCCTTTATTTAGTAAGTGAGACCCCTTATTATGATATAAGTGGTTCTAGAGGGTCCCTTATGATACAGGAACTATTATCTATTTCAGGGGGTCATAGGGACAATTTCCCCCAATATTTTCAGAAAATTTCGATTTATAGTAGCAAGTAGCAAGACCTTTTACTCACCACTTCAAAATTCATTAAAATTTATAAATAGTTTGATCGACATTATATATCAAATTTGCGTTTTAATTTAAGTTATGGTGAGTAAAGTGAAATATCTCATCAACAGTGTTCATTCTCATTTAGTGTGTCCGATTTCTTTTTTATCTTACAATGCGTATTAAAGTGCCAAAATAAATCTTAATGAACCTTATTATGTTTGTTCAACACTATTTTATATGCTAAAGTAAAACATATCCCTTTGGCCTTTCGAAACATTCTTTAAAATACTTATTTTGCTTTTCATTCGATTCTTACCTTGTCATATTGATTTTGATGTCAGTATATTTCTCACTCATGGATACAGTTACAATAAAATATTTTATATTGAAATTTACTTTACTTTATCAAGTAAGACCCACTTACTTCCATTTAAGTTTTGCTTTCTTTAAATATAAATAAAGAGGGGGTGACCCACTTACCCCATCTCTTGGGGTAAGTGGGTCACCCATCTCATTATTGATAAAAAGACCAGTTAAGAAAAATGTAAAGCTTTATTTTAGAAACTACTGATAAATTTTTGTTTATCGATAGACTCTTTAACGAAATTAGTCAACAAGTACAAAATAAACCCTTTAAAATTTTTTCTATAAAGCTCCAAAAATGAACTAGGCCAAAAAGGGGTCCCACTTACCCCAAGTGACCCTATGGAAAAATATCACTAAAGTCTGCTGTAAATTATTACAATCTATAGATATTTCGAAGTCGGTAAACCCTGTTTTTTTCGATGACATCATTTACGGTGCAAATTAAATATTTTTCAGTCCTCACATTCATAAATTTAAAATTTTTGACAGTCGAAAAAGGTTGCCAACACATTAAAACATTTAATAAAAAAGGGGTGAAAATAATACAATTTAAATTTGATTTATATCGAGTTAATTAAAACTGACCCATTTTACCCCATGACCCACTTTACCCCAACCCACCCTACAGCTTTAGAAAGAGTCCTCCATCTTCCACGTTTACCCACAGCTTAAATGATGACTGGCAACCATAGAGATCTAATTACTAATATTATTAGTAATAGATCCTACAGTAATAAAATTTAGTAGATAATTATTTTAGGATATTAATAACATTAATAATTAGATCTCTATGGTTGTCAGTAATCCTTTGAACAAGGCATCTGGAGGACTCTTTCTTAAAGCTGTTCCATAATTTCATATTTATTATGCTAGTTTCAATTATTTTACCCGAATGCCTGTTTTTTTTCAACAAGAAATGTTCTACTTGATCAGAGGTTCTTAGCTGTGTAAAAAATCACTATCAAGCTGAATTATTTTTTCTAAAGAAGTATATTTAAAACTAGCACACTTTTTAAAAAATAAATTTGATTTTCATAGTTTTTTTAATATTTCATAACACTTTAAAATTTACCTTCATATATTCATTAAGTGGGATTTCACGACATCAATTAAGTTAGCTGAGGAAGGAATTACTATATTAGGTAATCGTGTTCCAAAATTTTACTATTTCACAATTGTTGGATTCTAAGTAGGATCAGATTCATCATGTTAATTTTTTTGTGTTAAAATTTTTCAGCTTGCATTTATACATTCAATGAGAAAACTACCCTTACCATGCACCGTCTGCATCTACCCATGCTTGACTGACATTAAAAAACTAAAGCTTTTGTTTTGCAAAATATAAACTTAACAAATGTGAAGGGAGTTGTAACATTTGGTCTGCAGACAAAACTGCAGACCAAGTGTTTCTATTCTCTTCAGACTACTGCACAAAAACTGCATTTATAATTATGCAGACGAAAACTGCAGTTATAATTCTGCAGACAAATTGTTTCAATTCCCTTCACCTTTTTTTAAAAGTTTTTTGCAGATTTTTTTGGCTGGGCTGCCTTAATCTATATCGTGAGCCATTGGGTGCATTCTGTAGAGATTTCCCACCAAAACTACAAACCACCCCTCTTAAATAACATGAATTAATAACCTTTCTTAATAGTATGACACTTTGAACAGTATTATGTAACATTTTCTGCTTTTTAACAATATAGGAAGAATTCATAAAGTACCCCGCGCAAATAAATGTCAAAATTAAGTAGACGGCGTTTCAAAAGCGGATTCGACACGGAATTCTGATTAGCGCATATGCTCTGCGACTCGGAAAAACAAACACACATTCCAGAAGCAATCTGCACAGAAAAATTGCGAAAAACCTTAAAGCCTTCGCTCGAAAAATGAAATCCCCTACTCTCACTAATAACGCTTCTCACAGAGGCAAATTCCGTCCCTGCAGTCAGATAGAGAAAAAAAACTCTTCATCCCTGCCTATGCCAATGCATTAGGGCGATGGGGTAAAAAGTCGCAGAAAAAACCCCACGCATCAGAAGAAGGAGCTCGCTTCTTCTATAATTATGATCCATTACAAAGTTCAGGAGCAACGCGCTACTCAGGGGAACCGATCTAAGTGAATGCGTAAGTTTCAGCTCCTCTATTATTGTCAAAGTAGGTAAATCTTGTACTCCTTGTTGACTCGGTATGCCTGTTGGGACCGGGGGGACTCTAAAAGCTTCTTTTTTTGAAGAAATTTATCGAGAGCATTGAGCGCCAGCATTGATGGAATTTAATTTCCAGCGCAAACAAGAGTGACAAGATCCTGTTATTCGGATCACTGGTCCTTCATTTTATTTCGCGGTGCTTGACTTTTTTCTTTTGTGGACCCCTTCCCCTGGCTTGGTATGAAAACCCTCGCTAAGTACGTGTATCGGCTAGCTCCTTTTCTCCCTGGGTAGCGTACTTTTGAACTGGGGTCCGCTTAAGTGGCTTCAGATTTAAACTGGTCATGCTGAATATGGAAGCTGGGCCGTGATGATTAAAAGGGAATACTTCCGCGTACGCTCCGGGAGTCTATTTTGGCTTTGCCGGGTCTTCGAAGTCGAGGAGTTAGGGAGAGCAAACACGCCTGATGCCTCTGTGAAGGCATTAAGAAAAGGTTCGGCTACGTGTAATTAAAAATTGTAGACAAGATTGTAAAATGACTTTTTCTTGTTAATTAAACATAAAAAAGGGAAACACGCCGAAAACGAGAAATTAATCGTTTAAATAAGAGAACTTGGTCTTTAACCAAAGTCTATTAGTGGTGTAACTCTAGAATCGAAAAAGTTTAGAATGCTGGGATTAAACAAGGACTTTGTCATTACTTCTAAAAAGTACAGATTTATGTCCATCATGTATAACAATTAGTTACTTTGTTGCTTCCTTTTGACTTTGGTACCACTAAAAAAAATCGTAACCCATCAAGGTTGTCTTTTTACTTAATACAATTTCTTAGTAGCCTGACTAGATTCTGTATATAGCAGGATTCGCCTGTACAAATTACAAGGTTTTTTTTAAAATTTTTGCTGAAATATCTGAAGGGATGAGAAATCCCCCCACCCCAGCCAGTTAGCCTGATATACAAGGAAAGATTATGGAAATTTTTGCATTTCTAACGTCTATAACTTTTTATTGTATGGATTAGCTAGTAACTGGCAAAATTACACTATAATTTATCAGTTATAATACATGTGACTGAAATACTAATATTCAAAGAATGTTAATTATGCTGAAAAGCAATCAAAATCATAAACTGTTGAATTTTTATAAGGAAATTTGCTATGGATCTTCTAATAAAGACCAATATCAATATCTAATTACCTAAAGGTAAGTGAAATACTTAAAAAATCAATATCTGCATCTTTAGCCCAAAATTATTTGTTAAAGCTGGAAAGACGCGTAACAGTGTAATCTTTAACCCTCAGAAAATCCCCAATGTAAATCTCATCATGTTTTAATACTCTTTCATTTCTAAAATATGTTCATGGTAAGTAATTTTATGATAATACAATAATATGGAGTACCAGGAAGAAAAAAAATTTAGTGTGTGTTATGGAAATCTTTTAGCTGATATTATTTTATCTCACTTTATTCAGTTCGGAAATTCCTACAAGAAATTCAGTTATTAAACAATTCGTAGACAAAAACGAATTTTGAGTTTTTTTATAACTATACAGGGTGTAAAGAAAAGTCCCTTTACCCTGTAATAAGTTGCTAACGGAGCAAGCTAAAGCTATGCAGTTAAGGTAAGGGTATAGTAAAGTGACTATGCGCAATCGAATGCGACCAACCGCAGCGCCCTCTAGCGGATATTTTAGGAGTTAAAAATTTTATTTTAAAAACTATTAGGAATTTGTTAAAATAGTCAATTACAAAGTTGTAGAGCAGCATCGATTTAGTAGGAAAAGGCACCTTAAGCAAAAAAATATCTTGAATAGAACCCTTAAAACGCGCGCTCAATTAGGTTGAATTTACGTCGATTTTACGTGTTAAAACGCTTCTCACGAGGTGAAAATTAGAAATTTTCAATTTAATGACTTAAATAAATGAATAAAAGTATTCTTAACTCATTAAATTGAAAATTTCTCATTTTCGCCTCGTGAGAAGCGTCTTAAGACGTAAAATCGACGTAAATTCAACCTAATGGAGCGCGCGTTTTAGGGGTTCTATTCAAGATATTTTTTTGCTTAAGGTGCCTTTTCCTACTAAATCGATGCTGCTCTACAACTTTGTAATTGACTATTTTAACAAATTCCTAATAGTTTTTAAAATAAAATTTTTAACTCATAAAATCTCCGCTAGAGGGCGCTGCGGTTGGTCGCATTCGATTGCGCATAGTCACTTTACTATGCCGTTACCTTAACTGCTTAGCTTTAACTTGCTCCGTTAGCTACTTATTACAGGGTAAAGGGACTTTTCTTTACACCCTGTATGTGAGGCCAAGTTTCTCACATGATTAGATAGACATAAAGGAAAAATAGAGAATAGAAAAAAATAGAAAGGGGAAAGGGAAAATTTAAAATAGAATGAAAAGAATACAGGTGAAGAGAGAAAGTTGGAGGGACTGTGAAAGAGGGATAGAAACACAAATATTTTTTTTTAAATCCATTCCCGTGTGTTTTGCTCTATTTAAATCTAGAGAGACCTTTGTAGATAATTAAAGGATTTTTTTTAAATTTTCGTAAAATTAAAGAAATTAAAAAGAGGCAATTAGCGTTAAGAAACTACTAGAAAAATATATTTCTGAATGGTTGTAATAAAAATACAAATGCTTAACATTTATAAGCTAAGAGTATATTTATGTATTAAATTCGTATTTAAATTATGTCATTCTTTATCCAGCTTGATAGCTTTCCTATGCGGATTTCCATTAGCCTTTTAAGTAACGGATTCATCTGTTTCATATTCCTTATCATACCAACAGTGAAAAAGTAATAATTTAAAGAGTTTAAATGTTTCTGCGTGAAGTTAAAATTTTTAAACATGAGAAGCAAACAGTCAAACCGTGTTTTCTCCAAAAAAAAATAATAATATATAAAAAATGAGTTACTGCTATTTTCTTGATCTCCACATTAAATTGCACAATATTATGCTATTATCTTCAACTGAAGCAAGTTTTAACCTATTCTAAAACTACTTAGAAAATTGATGTTTCAATCAAAAAGTGTTTCCTCTAGAGCCTGTTTTCAGTCAAACAGTGATTCCTCCAGTCAGCCAATCATAGCTGTTCTTACTCTTCACGTGACCCACTCATTGGAAGTTAAATTGACCCACTCATTGGTCAGCGTAAAGTTGGTGTGATGTAAAAATATTGGTGGGGACTGAATGGGAACTTTTTGATACGAAAATAACTGACTGTTTATTTCAAAAATTTGCAGTTCATATCAGAATTAAAAAGAATAGTTTTTGAGAAAAGTAGAAGAAATGTCAAAGTCAAAGCTTCTTAAAAAGGGTTCTGCTGTCGTAAAAAGATTATTCTCACAAACTCTTCCTCTTAGTCATACAATATCACTTGAAAAGAAAAGAGATGGGGATAAGCTTTTGAAATTAATGTATGGCGAAGAGTGACAAAATCAAAAAGAGTTCATTTGGTATAAGGAAATTATTACAAATAATTTAACTGCAGGCAATGAGGAAACGCAGGAAGTATGTAATTGCTTGGATGAATTAAAAATTTAGAGGATCTCTACAATTTTCAGATATATTTTTCATGTCCTTGTTAACTTCATTTGTTATAATTGATAATTTATTATTACTCTTATTCAATTACAAAATGATATAAAATAACATTTTTAATAAAATGCGTATTACCTTATTTTCATTCAAAAAGTGTTTTATGCATGATGGAAACATTCTAACCATGTTTCCTCCTCTGTGTTCGGTCAGAACGTAATTTCTCCAAATTTGAAATGCATTTTTTAATAATTAATTTTATTTTTTTAGGTAAATTATGACTGCAAATCTTCCCAGTAACTAGAAATATAACTAAACAAACGATGATTAGGTTTAAAAATTGGTTATTTTTAAGTTATTAGTTTTTTGTGTTTCCTGAAAATTTGTATCCGAAGGTGAAAGCATGGTTTGACCGTTTGCTCCTCATATAGTTTTTTACTTTCTTATTCTATTTATACTTGTGAAAAATTATGCCTTGAAAGAATTTGTGTAAGTCAAAAGAAGGAATCATTGGATCTTATTGGCGTTATATTTTCTTAACTGGTGATCAACCTCTACTTAGCATATATTTTATTTTATTCTTAGATGAAAATATTTTAATCATGAGTTAATCATTACTATACAGGGTGGTCCTTAATTCATGGTACAAACTTCTAGGGGTGTTAGAGTACACCAAGACGAACAAGAATTGGTATAGGGAGGGGGGTCGCAGTTACACCGTTAAAAGCTAGGTCCTAATGTAGTGCGAGAGCGTTACAAAAGGACGTTTTGCCAAGGCCCGTTTAACGAAAAAAAAAAACATAATGAAATGAAAAAATTTATTGCATGAGGTGCAGCAGTATCCGTATAACTTACATCATAAATTTGATAGAAATTGGACCACTTTCTAAACCGTGGGGTGAGTTTTAAAACGTGCTCTTAGTCAAACAATGGAGTTCCATTAATGGTATTTAGAAAAATGATGATCGGGGAAGGAATTTTCAATGATCAAACAGTTTCAATGATCCATGTTACGATCATTGAAAATTCCTTCCCCGATCATCATTTTTCTAAATACCATTAAGGAATGTGATTCTTTGACTAAAAGATTAATATTGCACTTTTGAAACTAACTCCGCGGTTTAGAAAGTGGTTCAATTTCTATCAAATTTATGATGTAAGTAGTACGGATACTGCTGTACCTCATGCAATAAATTTTTTCATTTCATTATGTTTTTTTTTCGTTAAACGGGCCTTGGCAAAACGTCCTTTTGTAACCTTCTCGCACTACATTAGGACCTAGCTCTTTAACGGTGTAATTGCGACCCCCCTTCCTATACCAATTCTCGTTCGTCTAGGTGTACTCTAACACCCCTAGAAGTTTGTACCATGAATTAAGGACCACCCTGTATAAGTAAAACTGTAACGTTTAGAAGTATAATACTGAATTTTAATATAATCAATAAAACTCGTAAACTAGATTTTAGTTTTCATATAAAAATCAGGTTTGATTTTTAGAGTAATTAATCGTATTTAATCACAAAATGTCCTAATAATTTAATACGAACTTTATTTATCTAATTGATTTTGCTAGCTCGGACTCATATGGAAAGATCGAACAATCGAAGCTCGAGCTATCGAGACTCTTCGGTAGTTTCTAAGTTTAAACTAGGGGAGAGTGGGGTAATAAGATTCAAATGGGGTAATAAGAAACATTAAAAATTGCACAGGATTCTCCTTTAAGTTTATGAAGCTGATTTTTTTTACAGAATGTTTGCATCATTAATTTGAAAAAATAATGAACTTCTTAAGTAAAAGGGGAAGGGGAGTTTTTACTTGTTTCTTATTACCCCAAGCGACTGTATCTTATTACCCCGTTTGGGGTAATAGGAAACAAGCCAGTTATTATGCTAACTAAAACAATTAAAAATCAAATGAAGGTATTAATATAATCTCCAAAGAGAATTTTATAACCCCAGTAATTTTCAGAAATTTTCATTTAAAACCTTTCGATATATGCCTAGTTAAAAATTAGTCTTAAGTAAAGTACAAGTTGAAAGTTATAAGCAACACTATATTTTTATACAAAATACTTGAAAATCATGACAAAATTAATAAAATGGTGTTTCTCTTACTTCCTTTTGTGATACTAATTGGTTATTCTCCCCCAAAATCAACTAAATTTTTTTGCAAGCTCAGTTTTTTTAAGGTCGGTTCCACTTTCTCTGTATAAACTCAGCGCTACCCTATTTCTTCAAGTTTGAATGGTTCAGGAAGTTTATAAAGACACCCTCGAACCTACTCCCCACCCCGTGCGTTTCCAATATTGTTTTAATTAATTTCACGGAAAATTAAATACATAAAAAACGACTTAATATTTTAGTTTACTCACAATAACTTAAATTAAAACGTAAAATTTATATAAACTGTCGATCGAATTACTTATAACTTTTTTAACAAACTTTAGAGTGGTGAGTTAAAGTTGTCTTTCAACCCACTTATACTTCAGGAAAATTAAGTAGAAATAAAATTAATTGAATTTACAAGTTATAATTTGATAAATGAATTAAGAACAATAAAATATTAATATAATTAAAAGAAAAATTCGTTAAATTAATTTTCATGCATAAAATGATAGTGTTTCTTATTACCCCATAATTTTGATTAAATGGAGTAATAAGAAACAGGGCACTTTTAAGAATGATCCACAACCCTAAATTGAAGAACAAAAGGTGAATTATATAGCCCATTTAACCTCCTTAAAAGTTCACTAATAAAATTCCATAAGAATTTAATAGCAAATACAAGATAAATTGAAATAGTTGAAAAAGCATGACTTTAGGTGGATGATTTTGCTGACCTGGTTATTTCAAACGGGAATTTTTCACTGAAGTAATGATTCTAAAACGATAAATTTTTTTCGGGATATAGATTATAGAGTATGTCTTGAAGATATTCTGTGATTTTTTTTCAGATTTTTTATGCCCACACACAAAGCTACAAATTAAATGTTTCTTATTCCCCCAATTTCTTATTACCCCATTCTCCCCTATTTCCTCCTTTTAACATTGTCATTGTGTCACGTCACGCTAGCAGCAGAAGAATTTTATTTTGTAAGTGAATGTGCTTTCTCCTTCCGTGATATTTCAAGCTAAAGAGTTATTTCAAGGTAGCTTCATTTTAGTCTTAGGAATAAAAAGACAAGAGAGATAAAAAGAGGAAGGAAAGATACTTTAAAGATGGATTTAAAAGAAGGGATATTTCCAATTAGCGCTTGTAGCGCCATCCCTTATTCAAAGGTATAACTATTTTTTAATACCTGATAGTATAAAAAAATTAAATTGCCTTGGGAAAGAATCTACTGCGTACTAGAACTTAAAAAAAATAGTGTTCCACGACTTCGTATGTTTAAGACTCTATGAATAAGACACATTATAAGTTTTTATTATTTTGCTATGATTATAAATGGAAAAATTTATGATTGAATGGGATGCAGTTTTCATCCACCGTGCATATGGATTTCTGGCAATATTGTTAAATTTTTCTTGTAGTATATGATTTTGATAGAATCAAGAATTGATTCCTTAATTTTTTCCAGTTAATTTTAGATTCGAGCCTTTTTATTAACTATGCAGGGAAGGTTGAAAGACCAGCGGATTTTTAATTTCAAAATATACTAGACACATCTCTTCAAGTCGATTTTTTCATTTATTTAATTCAGATTAAATGGGCCGACATGGGGGTCTTCATTAATGCTTCCTAGTTTATCCTTCAAACAAGTTATCTCTTATAATAAACGGATAAAATGAACGAGAAAATGACAAAAGGGGTAGAATAGAACGAAAGAATGGAAGAAGGTGAAGTGGGAAGAAATATCACGCAAGAACCCTTGTGGTATCGGTGGGATGTATGGGGGCCCTCCCCCAGAAAAAAATTTTGATATTTGACTTGTAAAAGTAGGGTTTTAAATCATTTTAAGAACCTTTTTGGGAGGGGGGCACTGTCCAGAGCAGGCGCGGATCCAGCATGGCTCCAAGGGGGTACTTTTCCAGACAAGATCCCCTTGTGGTACCATTATGAGTATGGGGGTCCTCCCCCAGAAAAAAATTAAAATTTGACGTTTTAAGTAGGGTTTTAACTCATTTTTAGAAACGTTTTGAGTCTAAGGGGGGCAATTTCAACCTTTATTTTTTGACCCAAAATGTCAAAATTTTGGAGATTACCTAAAAATAAACAGAATACCCCATTTTGATACAAATGGGGGGTATGGGGATCCTCCCCTAGAAAATTTTTTGAAATTAGACCCGTAAAAGTTATGTTTTTACTCATTTTGAGAACCTTTTTGGGTCTCCAGGGGGGGCTCTTTCCAGAGTGCCACCCCCTGGATCTGCCACTGGTCCAGAGTGCCCCTCTTGGATCCGCGCTTGTCTTTTTGATAGATGTTATTTTTTTCTTTTTGAGTAGTCACCAGTAAGATTTTCATCATTTAAAAACAGTACCGATGTGAAAAAATTTAGCATTATTCCTCATCTATGCAAGGCAACTTGGCCAAAGAATATCTGGAAAGTCGCTAAGACTATGCGACTGAACTTTTAAAGAAATTTGTTCATATCTACTTGTTTTCAAAGTACTAATCATTTTGATGAAAGGAATGAAATGTTTTTTACAGATAGGTTCAAATTCTATTCTTACGCCTGTTTTAATGCTTGTTTGAAATTTTTATGAAATTAAGAATTTTAACTTATAGAAATTAGCCTTTTAATTGAAAATAAAAAAATTTTACTAATGTGTATTCAAATTAAACACCTTTTTTACTTCTATCAAATAAAAAACTAAAATAATTGATCATTAACGTTTAAAATATTAGTTATTTTACATGATTTTTTTAATTTGAAGTTTTTACGAGTGCGAGGTTATCAAATGTTCATGAAAAGCTACTTAGTGGTATGAAGTTAACATTTTTACATGTTAACAATCTTTTATATAGAAAAGGGACGTGGAGTAGCTTCTAAAACAATCAAAAGTGTATGATTGTTTACACCGCGTAAAGCTAGCTTTCGTTTAAAATGTGTCCTCCATTATGTCATAGAGGAGAGTAATATTCCTATTATTTACTAATAAACTGTTACTTAGTACTTAACACAGTTTTTTACTAAACTCTATCCGGCGGTGATCTAGCCAGAAAAAATTTCGGAAGGGGGTGTTGGTATTTCGGGGGAATGAATATGCAGTTCTTATATTAAAAATTAAAATTTTTTTAGTTTTGAGGGCTTATATGTTCATAAATCTCATCCCCTTTGCTATGCCCCTAAATATCAGTATTACTAGAAAAAAAAGGTGCATATGTATTAGCCCTTTGACCGTGCCGCTGAATCTGAAAAACATTATTTACTGACTGTGCCGCTGAATTTGATGGTCGTTGAATGGATCAACATGAACATGACAATCTGTAAGTACCGGAAAAAGAATTGAGAGGGGATTTTGGATACCTACATATAGGAATATATCCTAAAATACCTTTTTAGGATCCCCTGCATTAACTCTACTCTGACTCTGAGTTTTCTTGGAAGATAGCAGCGTGAAATAAAATGGAGCCTTGATGGAAAGAGCGAATTACATTCAATATTCCCAAGACTAGATGGCGCCACGACCACCAAGAAAAAGCAGGTAGGAAAAACTGGGAATGCCCAGTCTAATATTATTTGGCCCTATTTCCCCTATGACTCATTCCATGGTGCAAGTTTAATGAACGGAGAGAGAGGAATAGGTAATTTCATTTCTAAACTATCTCAAACAGTAAAAGCTCATTTTATATTTTCAGATAAGGACAGATTGAATACTCTTAGGTCCTTGTGTTCTTTGACTGTAAAATTTTCTGTTTATAGAGGTAATATAATTGAATCGTCAGTGCAAAGAAGGGAATAAGTCCAAAAACCAAGTTTTGAGAAAATCGAAAAAAAACCCGGTAAAAATAAGGCAATTTTTGTTGTATAGCAACCAAATTTACACTGGAAATTTAAAAAAAATTATTAGAAAAAGGGCAATCATCGAAACAAAAATAAGTACATTCAAAAGTATTTTACAGTTGAAAAATGTTGATGGACTTATTCCTTTTTTCAACTTTATGAAATTTCAAGTGAAGAAAAATCTTAAAAACTTCTTAAATGGACGTTTAAATTATATTTCTGCTTAATTCACAACACATAAGTGAGAAATAGAAAGATTAAGACAAATAAAATTTAATAATTATATTGAAACTAAGTCATTATAACAGCACAACATCAATGGAATAAGTTAATGTGAATGGAGTGCGACATTCCCTAGATAAAAAAAGTTAAAAACTCATTTAAATTAATAACAAATTTTACTATGGCTTAGTTTACACCACAAAGAGTAAGAACAGAAGAACAAATTAACTTTAATTCCAAATTAACTGAAAAAATGAATGGACATCGATTTCGCAACCAAGGGGATATATCTCCCTATAGGGGTCAGTTATATTCCCTCTCTTTCTACTCATGTGCAGAGAAAAGCTTGGAGATTGTTGAGAACAAAAAATGTTTTTCAATTTTTGGACATTCCCTTTTAAAACTGGTGATTCAAATGTTATTTCATTATAAAATTAGATATTTTATTTAAATTTTTGTGACTTATTTTATTAGGTATTACAAGGTAAGAAGTTTTTTTTTCCTTATAATCAATTCAACATAGCACTTGGCAATCGCGACTCATGTTAAAAAACTCACCAGTATTTTTCCATAATTTTAAAGGTTTATATTACAGTATATAAAGGATACTCGTTACGAGGTTTTCTACTTAATGTACTGGTCTGGAAAGTCGCATTATGCGATAGAAAAATAAAGAAAATTAGATACTTTTGATTGTCCGGGTTATGTCTTTCCGTATTTTTGATAAACCTTCTATCTATCCTTCTATCTAGCACAACTTTCAAAGCAAACAATCACAAGAGAATTCCTTCATATTTTTGAGATTTTACTTATCCTCTTGAATTCATCAAGTTTTTAGTAATTTTTTCTCTACGTGTGTAGAGAAAAGCTTGGAGATTGTCTTCAGAACAAAAAGTTAATTTGTCATTTTTTGGACTTAATCCCTTTTTCAAACTGGCGATTCAATTTTGGTCTGGTCAGCACGGATGCTGTACTAGTATCTAGGTGAAATTAATAACTTTGTCGGACCAATTTTTTTTTCAGAACGGGTGCATGAGAAACTCACCCCGAATATCACGATGCATTTAAGTACTGGATTTTACCTTGTAAGTTCTGAGGCGAAGAAATTGGTGTTTTGCCCCGGATGTCATTCAAAAGACACAAAATGTCCAAAAAGAGAGTGAAGCATTATTTTTAAGAGTTTGATACTATCAAAAAAAATTAGGGTTGAGGGCTCCAAAACGTCCTTTTTTAATAACTCAGTATTACTCCTAAAATTAAAATATTAAAGGCCCAAACCTTATATTTTAACGTAAAAAGCTACATTCAACTAAACGCGTTGAAATTAGATTGTCGATAGATATTTAGTCATCCTCTATAGCAGCCCCTTGTTGTGTGATAGTGATATCCAGGTAATTTCTGAACTAGCTCCAATCCTTTTTTGAAAATCCCTCTTGGAAAGTATATAAAACCCAGTGGTCTATGCCCACCTTGGTGGGAATTTGACTGAAAATTTCCATATTTTGCCCTTTGGTGGTGGGGCGTATGCCCCACGTTGGGAAACACTTATCTAGTGTATGACTCTTACCTGCTAATATAGATGGCAGCACGTATCACTTGTTAAATATTCGTTGACAAAAAGTTTCAAAAATTACATATAACGGAAATTAGAATTATAAAATAAATTCATTTTTCAAATATTATTGCTTAAAACAATTATCTGTTCATGTCAGACTTTTTTGGAGAACTTCGTATAAATATTTTCAAAAGTCAAAAACTTGCAGCAACGGTAGACAGTTCAAAGAAAAGTCTTCATCACCATTTTTCCCTTTTGAATCTATATATATAAAAATCAATGTTTGTATGTATGTATGTCTGTATGTCCTTTATAGTTTTTAATTTTTCGAACCTACATTAACTTTTAAACTATACCACATTGATCTACTCGCTCCAGGGAATGTTTCTGAATAAAAATAATTTAAAATCAAAGCGTTCCAACTACTTTTTTGGTCAATTTTATGCTTGAAAACCCATATATCATGCCTAACTTCAGGGCAAAACCACATTGTTGTAAATTTAACAAGAGAAGATGTAACATTAATTGTTGTAGGCATATTCTCGATTGTTGCAGTTTAAAATCCATTGTTGTAGTTTAAAATCCATTGTTTTACCATAAACATAAAAATGGCTCCTTTATTTCACTATTTCTCCATTTGGACTGGCGAATCCCATCTGTACCACACCAATGAATATTTTTTTAAATAGACTGGCGAAGCCCATCTGTAACACACCAGAATAATTTTCTTTAAAAATGGACTGGCGAAGCCCATCTGTAACCCACCAGGTGATATTTATTAAAAATCGGAAACCCGGGCGAAGCCCGGGTCTAGCGCGTCAGCGCTAGTATATATATAAAAATCAATGTCTGTCTGTCTGTCTGTCTGTATGTATGTATGTATGTCCTTTATAGTTTTAAACTTTTCGAACCTACATTAACTATTAAAATATACCACGTTGATCTACTCCCTCCAAGGAAGGTTTCTGAAGAATAATAATTTAAAATCGATGCATCCTAATAACTTTTTTGGACAATTTTATGCTCAAAAACCCATTTTTCATGCCTAACTTCAGGGCAAAACCACATTGTTGTAAAGAAGATGTAACTTTAATTGTTGCAGGCATATTCTCGAATTGTTGCATATGAAATCGATTGTTGAAGTTTAAAATCCATTGTTGTAACATAAACATTAAAATAGATCCTTTATTTAACTATTTCCCCATTTGGACTGGCGAAGCCCATCTGTAACACACCAGAATAGTTTTTTCAATGGACTGGCGAAGCCCCTCTGTAACACACCAGAATAATTTTCTTTAAAAATGGACTGGCGAAGCCCATCTGTAACACACCTGATGATATTTATTAAAAAACGGAAACCCGGGCGAAGCCCGGGTCTAGCGCGTCAGCGCTACTGCGCCCGGGCAAAGCCGGGTCTAGCGCTTTAGCGCTAGTACTATCTATTTTTCTTACAAAAAAATGACGATAAATATTGCTAAAAATTTTAAATCCAGTTTCATAACGAATGGAATATTATATTTTTTTCTTCCAATTTTTTCTTTTAAAAACTAATGAATTGCCTTTTTTTCCGAAGCACAAGATTGTTGGACGTACTAAAAAATAACTGAAATGAAGAGGTTTTGTATTTTAAATTAATATGGTGTTATACCTTATCTTAATGAAAGTTGTATTTTTCCAGAATTTGCTTTACTATCAATCCACTTTTAAATTATTATCATTTACTTACACCCATACAGCACATTTTTAAAAATAGTTTATTTAACTTTTTGAGTGAGAAAACCGTTTAACTACAAATTACTTTGAATTGTTTTTAAACTATAGAAGAGTATCTAACTCACACACAAAGTAATATGAAAACCAATAAAAGTAAGTGTTAAAATCTTTCCAAACTCTAAGATGGATCAAATTCACAAGTAAAAAAATAACCAAATTCAAAAATCTCAGTGGTTTTTTATGCTTTTCTCTTTGGAAAATCGGAAAATCTTTTCAAAATTTTAACATCTTCCTGAGCCATTTCTTTTTGGGTTCTTTTATGCTGAAAAAGTATGCAAAGCAATGGAAGGTCTAATGGTATGGATCACATTTTAAAACTTTCAATTTTAAATCTTTTTCTCGTTGTTGTAAATCTTTTTCTCGTTAAATTTTACATAAAAAATAGAACCAGACCATTTAATAGCCTCTATTTCTTAGTGTAGTGAAATGTTTAGGGACAAAATCCTTTAAAATTTCCGAAGCTGGGGGAAAAAATGAGACACTAGCCTTTAGGAAGACAATATGTAGTTCAAATAGAATATTTCCTATGAATTAGGTCCCTAAAGTTGCGAAACGATCATTGCATACAGGAAAAGTTCATTTAACAGAGAAATTCCATGGAAAGAAAAGCTCTTGCAACTTTTGGTGCCAGAACTTTTCTGTTCCTGTACGACTATTTTTTGCAGTGTAGCAAGAAAGTAAATAAATTAGTCCATTGATAAGTCTGTCAAAATCAGCAAAATAACAGCATTTTTCATTTAAAATAATCGTGCTTTCAAGAAATAAAAATAAAAACACTGAGAAACATGCTAATGAACTAATTGGAAACATTAAATACCGACCTTCTCAAATTTGATGGAAATCGACTTCATTAAGAGATGAGAATTACTCTCAGTAAGTATACTAACCACTCAAAGAGAGACATTCAACCTCAGCTTAATTAGGACAGCAGTACAGGTAAAGTTAGATCAACTTGGAGAAAATGAAGTGCACCCGAAAAGAATTTCCTTTGAAAGTGCATATTTGCTTCATTAAAATTCAAGCAAACTATCCAATTTAATTTGCTGTGTTTCTGACTGCCACGAAATGTGCATCCAGATAATTGAACGGTGAAACTTTCAAAAGCAACAGGTAAGATTTGAGGCTCTAGGCTACTCCAGAAACCTGATTACATTCATGTTTGAGTTAAATTTCGTTCAGAAGGTAATTGAAACTGAAAACGGTGTGTGTATGCATTTATTTAGGCTTAAAATAATTTGATAGTTTGTTACTCTCAAGTTTTTAAGAAGCACTTAAGTTTCGGAGTAAATGAAGTGAGTGGAATCTTAATTTTTTAATGAAATTAACGGATTTTACTTTTTTTGTTAGTGAGATGCAACGAATTCGTAACACTAGAACCAAATTTCCCTTTTGCATAAAAATTTAGATAAGAAGCTTTATAGTTCAAAGAGATATCAGTTCAAAGAATCTTATTTTTTTTAAAACTTATTGTTTTTATCTGTAACTTCCTTTCTTCTTTCGCACGGATTTTTGATGTATCAAATGGCGCTATATTTTGTTTGGATACCTATATCCTCCAAAAATCTCAGATTGCTGTTCTTAATACTATCATGCAATTATCAGATATAAAAAATATTGTCTTAAAGAACTGCATTCATAGCAAACACTCAGCAAGTGACACAAATCCTATGACATATGACATGCATTTGACGCAAAGTCTTTGTACTTCACGTTTCCTTTTCTAAATTTTTAAAAAATTTTATGTATCATACAAAAATTTATTTAAATAATATTACAATCCGCTGGAGAATTATATAACTTTTTTTTACCAAGTGTTAAAAATTAAAGAAACACAATTTTTTCTTAAATATATGAATGACACTTCCTCCATACTTCTCGCAAGTTTCCAAAATAATATATGAATGACAACTTCCTCCATATTTTATGCAAAATAAAAATTAGTTTTAACTTTAATTAGCGCTAGTTAGAAAAATTAGATGAAAATCCTCACATGTACGCAAATGCTTCATGATTGACAACTTCCTTCATATGTCATACAAAAATTTATTTTTTAACTTTAATTAGCACTAGTTGGAAAATTAGATGAATATTCTCACATGCACACAATTTTCTATCAAGTATATAAATAACAACTTCCTCCAGATTTCATTAAAAAATAGTTTTAACTTTCATTAGCGCTAGTTAGAAAATTAGATGAATATTTCCACATGCACACAATTTTCTATCAAGTATGAATGACAACTTCCTTCATACTTCATGGAAAAATTTAGTTTTTAACTTTAATCAGGGATAGTTAGAAAAATCAGATGATAGCCCCACATGCATGCAATATATCCCAAATAATATATGAATGACAACTTCCTCATGCAGAAATTTAACTTTAAATTTCAACTAGCAGAATTATCATCTTAAAGTGTGGTTATTCTTAAAAATGCAGTGCGAGTTTCTATAAATGACAACTTCCTTCCCCATATCGCTAGTGTTTATTCGTCGAACCTAATTCCAACAGAAGACGCCTTCCCTCTCTAATTCCTCCCAGCAGCAGCGGTACTTTGTAAAGAAGTTCAACACCTTGATTTAAAGGGCGTTGGCAATTGCGGAAATCCCACGTAATCGAGGTCGATTTCCTTTATAGATTTCTAATAAGCCGTCTCCTAATCCTCGGCGCGGCCATCTTTCCCCGGGCCGCTCCATCCATCCTACTTAGGCGGCCCGCGAGCCATCATAAAAGACTTAAGTGCGGGGCGCGGGCTGCATTAGGCTCCGTGATGAAGTGTGTCGTCCCTATGCCGTGTCTTCACCTTTGGTGTCTGGGGCCGTATTTCTCAATTACTCTCGGAGCAGGCAATTTCACCCTGCTTTGCGGGGCTGGCAATTTTATTGCGGAGGCTGGCGCAGCGGCGGCATCAAATATTCAAGCCGCTATATAGGCATCCCGGGGTCGGAGTAATAACACGTCAACGCGCCAGCGTTTATCACGGTGGCCGTTCCAATCTCGGAAGCTTGTTCCAGAATCAAGCGGCATCAATTATGCAGCTCGGCGCCCATTTTGTTTCCAGGATTTGAGGACGGCGCTGGCGATGAAACAATAATCATGGATCAGAGTTTTGGAACGTCCTATTACGGGTTCGTTCCATCAAGCATCATGCAACTTTGATCGCGGTCGCTCACTTTCTTTTCGCGGGATGCTTTCATTCGGACGACGGCCTGCGTAACGGACGCCGACGATTAAGATAATGAAGCCCTGATGCGGCTTTTTCGCCCTCGCCCACTTCCATCGCATTTGAATTAAAAGCTTTTCTCCTGCTTCGTTTTGGGTATATATTTATGAGAATGTATGCGATTGAGATAAGGATACTATGCTTAATACTTGGCAACACATCTCCGTATTTTTTTCTATTTGAACTTCGAAATGATTGATTTGCGAACTTAAATTTAAGTATAATTTGGCTTGTTTTTTACGTTTATAAAAATTAAGTATGATAATTAATGAAATAAAGCTTTGATTAACAAGTTATAATGTACTACCAAAATATTTACGAAATTAAAATTAAATTTTATTAATTTTGTCTCCAAGTAATAAGTCTAAAGTTCAATGATAACAATAGTTCTATACTACCCCAAGCCAATTCAGAATATCCCTGTTTAAGCGGGTATGCGAAGCAATCCTAATAAATCCTATGAAAAATGAGTTATTTTACGCCAGTGTCAATACTTTATTAATAAAATATGTGTCAAGCTTTGTCCTAAAAAAATAATCTTCAAAATCCGGCAACTATAAATGCGACAGCAACAAATTATGAATTTTGTATTTTGTAGCGACCTTCAAGGACAAAACCTTTGTACAGATATTATTAATTAGTTAAAACATGATAAATTAGCACTGTAATTTTACTGCTACCCCCAACCATTTGCCCGCAATAACCCATTTTCTATTGCATTTGGAAACTTTTGACCACACACTAGCACCTCAGGATTGCTTCCCGGAGTTCCCCTTGCCAGGATGATTCTTAAGTGCCCATTGGTAACACCCCCTATCATGTTTGTCCTAAAGTTTTGAATCACCCTGTGTAACGTTTCCTTGCAATGCACTTGACGCCTGTAAAACTTGTTTTTCCTTTATACTAGTCTGTGTGCAGGAAAACTTCTTTATGCAATATTCTTTAAAGACTCATTAAATAACCAAATTTATTTTTAAAACTGTTATCTTTCATCCAAATTTGAAACATTTTCCTCGGTGTGAATAAAAGTTGACAACTGAGGCAATTATAATCAATATGATTTGTTTATGCTTTTGCGCTCGTTTTTGGCAAATTTTAGAAATGTTTCGCTTTTGTTTTTTGAAACATGGCAAGTTTTACGCGTTTCAGGATTTAAATTCTACACATTTCTAAAGATTCTAAAATTTAGAAGATGTTTAATTACTTCTTGAATACGACTTTTGGTGTTGTTCATATTTTATCAATAGCTTCAAATAGTTGTAAAGTTTCAGATTAATTATAACAATATCTCATAAGACTTCTTAACCAAAATATAGTGGAGTTTAACTAAAACAGCTTGTTATTTTGATTAGAAATCCCTTGAGCCTTTCTGGTGAATTCCATAATATTAAATAAAATCATATTTCAGATTTTAAAATTATATATCGAAGTCTTGAAGGTCTTCGTAATGTCACACAGTTGAACTCGTCTATACACATTTCTACCTAATTCAATTCCCCTGTAATCAATATTTACCTATTAAGTTTTACATTTTGAGTATTTACTTATTTTTAAAATTCCTTATTATGATTCAAATATTTTTATATTAAAAAACATTAATTTTAACATTCACGCTTTTTAAAACATTTCTATACGTAAGAGTTTTTAAAGCCCCTGCAGTGTGAACTGTTCGCTGAATAATTATGACTTGAAGACAAAAATGAAAATAATTTCTGAATAATGTTTTGTTTAAGTACTTTGAACCTAACTTTTATATGTTTATTTTTTTGTTGTTTTACCAGTTATTCATTATTTTTTTTGTTTATTTATTTAGAAAAGGCCATGGCTCTGAATAATTGTTTCCTAAAGCATAGATTTTAAAGCAAATAAAATTATATTAACCATCTATCATTTGTTTGAACAAAAGGTTAAGATGTTACTTGTAAATTTTGAATAATATCACGGGGTTAAAAGGTTTTTAAATTTTGACTCTAAATGCAAATGACTAAAAAGATGATTATCTAGATAAAACAGGAAAAAAGTTCCTGTCAGAACACCAGACAAAATAAATATTTCAATGGTTCAATGCTTTAAAATACGAAATAATTTTTGCATATAATAACAGCCTCATTGCAAAAACCCCTTTTTTAAAGGGTTTAATGAGAAACAGTGTGGCATTTTTAACAGTAAAAAACAACTCAAATGTTTTTTTCTTATCTGAAGGAAAAACAACAAACTGCTGGAGCATAAGCCTGATAATCGACTGAAAAAACAGCATCGAAATGTAATTATCAAAGTTCAAATTAAAATAAAACGCAAGCTAATTTCGACACTTCGCCTATCTCGCAGCTCCAGAATTATATGATTAATTATTCTGCGAAACGGCAATGTTTATCTTTTTTTTTAAATCGATGCACACTTTCCGAGGGGGACAATATTGAAAAACAGAGGCGAAACCGTCCAAATGTTCCAATTGAGGTTACCATTTATAAGGCGAGGATGCTTTAAGTACTCTTCTTCTCCGATTAACAATCCGAAGTTTTTACTCTTAGTGTGGCAGTGGTGTAACTCTTTTCAACGAAGTTATTGTTCAGGCCTATTCACAGAAAGTCTGATACTCTTTTGGTCTCAACTTTTTTAGATCTTTTTAATCTGAGTTTTTTTTCCCTAAAACCCATATTTAAAAAATGTTACGGATTCTGTGAACTTGCTCTGGTGCGAAAATTTAAAAATTGTAGATATTTTAATGAAATTTTTTAAAATGTCAGTTTTCAGTTCCGAAGTAACCCGAGGTATTTTAATTTAATGAGTAAATTTTTTCAACGGTTAACATAAAATTGTGTGCTTACTTCCTTACATGTTTTAAATAAACATATAACTGGAGATATAGTCACTGTAGAAGAACAGGTATCAAGGTCATGAGATTTTTCCACTTCCTATTCACTCCCTCTTTTCATTTCCATTGTATTACTGCATAGTTGCCAAATCGATTCCCTTAAAGCCCTTATTCTATTTACACAATGTTTAAAACAATAATTCCCAAAAAGTTCAGAGATAATACATGAACTAATAACTTGTCAATTTTGATCTACAATTGTACTTAATATTTATTTTATGTTGTATACGTTTCTGAATGCTTTCATCCTGCTTTACCTACAACGCTAAATAAAAAAAGATAATATGAAGGGATGGTGAGGTTTAAGGAATTATTTTAACCTCATTCTACTTGTCCCTTGTAGCACAGCTCATACCAAATATGTCAAGTTTACGAAACAGCAACTAGAAGTAGGTAAACTAAATTTGGCCATATATTACAAAAGTTGAACGAATCTTGAACGTTTGTGCGTCTTTCACAATTTCCAAGTCAGGTTCTTTGGTATCCTAACATTTTTTGCCTGTGTAAATTATTTGGAAATGTGCTGGAGAGTTTTTGGATATCTTGCCTTGTGTTAAATACTGAAAGGGTTTTTAGACCGTTGACTTGCACCGCTTTGGCAGTGAGGGAAAAAAGGGGGCAAGTGTCGCCTGCGTTGATTACGGAGGCGACGCCGAGTGATGATTATTTAAATTTGTCACGGCAAACGGCGCGTGAAAACCTTCGGGCAACAGCACACGAGCCAAGTCGATAGGCTGGCGGTTTCAGCAATGATTGAGGATCAATGGGAAGAATGTTTTTCAACACGCTTGGCCCCCATGTAATTAAGGGCGCCAACAAAAACGCCAAAAAACGCCGGTCGATCTGCGCTTTTTCCGACCATCGGGAGGGGAAGAGAAGATGACATTTTTTCCACTCAATGGTCTAATGCCGGTGATTGATCAAATGCCATCGGGACGATAAATTAAGAGAATAGGCTGCTGTTTTGTTTGGGGTATAAACAAATCAATTACGGAGACGCATGCGACTCGGTCCGGCTAGCCTGTAATTAAAACTCATATCTGGGAAAGAGAAATGAATTTGATGAAGTTCAGATCGTTATTCCCGTTTTTTCGGGGACCTATTTCCGATTACGGGGATCCTAATTATCCCGTTTCTCTGGGCGGAACGCGGACCTTTTTTGCTCTTTAAGTGATGCACTAAGAATGATGGCGGATTTTTTTAGCCGAAGCCCGCTTTTTAAGGCTGCATAATAACTCACTTGATTACACAAATCTCGTTTCGGGGGTAATTATCATCAATTTCATAAGCGACTGCAAAAGGTCTCTTTTTTTGGCAGTTAATATGGCCGTGTTAACTATGACCGGACCAAAGCGTGCAAGCAATTTGTTTTTAAAGCCGAAGGTGTTATTTTGTCAGTCGATAGTTAGTGGTTTTAAGCCTTATGCTGATGTCCTCTCTTATTGTAAAAAAACACGCTTTTCCTCTTGATGAAATTCTCTTCGATAAAAGGAAGATTAGCTTTGAGTGTTAACCGAAGAAAAATGGACTCCGACTGGATAAGTTCAAAACCGTGTTCTGAATAAATATAGTTAGCTTCAGGACTATTTTGATATTCTTTAAGAAATGGTTCTAATGATTCCCATGACATTGTGTTACATGAAATCCTGTTCTGTAGCTTAAATTATAGAAAGTTTATCAACAATCAACTTAATTTTTAATACCGTAAAGCACTTAAAGTAAGCAACCAATAAGCATAAAACTATAAAAGAACATTATCTTAAATGTATAACAACACCATAACCATCCAGGGTATGATTTCCATCTCATTAAAACGAAATGGACAAGCAAAGGAAACTAAATTTACCTTTTTTCCAGCCACACTTTTATTATACTATGGAATCAAATGACAATTTTTGTTTGTCATTGGTCAAAATTTAAAAAATTCTGAAAAATTTATTCTCAAATCTTAAAATTAATTTGAAATAAAGTAAAATTAATTAACCCTACGATTCCTAACCCTTATTTAGGAAATGCTTTGTTATAAGTTACAGATCTAAAAAAGCATAATTCAATATCTTAAAAAGTATACATATTCAAATTTAAAATTAGGGAGGATGGTGATACTAAAAATATTGCGATTTCTTAATAATAATAATTAAGATTTGCGATAATTTTACTTTCTAACTATCCCATTCTCTCTTTCTTTTTTACTTTTTTCTCAACTTCCTTATAACTCTTTTTTCAATCCATAGTGAATTGAAAAATATATAGTTCGTAGGGGAGAACGGCGTTGAATGGGCAACACATTCCGGCTGATTGGCTGGAAACCGGTTTCCTGGCTGTAAGATCTGAGTTGGTTTCCAAAACGAGTGTATACAGGGTGTATCTGAAATGGTGCAACAAACTTTCAGGGATGATAGTACTCATCAAGACGAACAAGAATTGGTATAGAAAGGGGGGTCGCAAATGAATTTTAAGGGGTGAAACCCCGGGGTGAAAATCAGCCAAAAAACTTGCATATTTGTGCAGGAAGAGACACAATGGTTCGATTCCGGTAGTTATTTTGTAAAACAACTTCAAATATTACTAAGCTATTTTCCCACCAGTAACACTTTTGCATTCGACAGGAAAAAAAACCTCGCCAATCCGTGATCGCCAAATACCTTTTTGTTATTCTTACGTAAACTCAAATTTCTATGTAGTTGTACTATTAATGATTAAATGATAGCTTAGTTGGTAGCGTAACAGTCTTGCAATCGTAAGATTGCGAGTTCTGTCCTACTGTGTGAATTTGTTCATTTTTAAATTCATATAATTTTTTAAAGTTATAGTATTTAAAAGACATTGCAACATGTTTTAAAGTATTAAGATTTAATTTGGTCGCCTTTAAATAATTTTTTTAGCTATACAAAATAGGTTTTTTTAATAGAAACATATTGATTAACTAATATCGTACCTTTAGACGTAAAATACTAACACAGAATTAAGAATTAATTTAAGATCCCCGCATTTTTAATACATAATTCCTACTATTTATGCAATTCAGAACGATGCACAGCTTTTAAAGATAATAACGTCCTTTAAGCCTTAGTCGGCGTAAGAAGCACTCCCATCTCAGCTGTGCAATTGCCCGCAGTTTCGCACCCAATGGTTAGTTAAAGCCCTGGATGGAACAAGCGTAGCATTCGCACACACCCTTTAGGGATTTGTGGCTAACTCCAATAAGCATTGCATGAGTACTGCTATCGAGCTAGCTGCTGTGACACCGTAAGGATTCATAGCGATAATAAGCAAGAGAAAATTATTTTAAAAGTGGTAGATTGTCGCTGAGCCATCCAGCCGGCTCGTTTTTTAACATGAAGAAATTCAGCATTTTGAAGATAATGCCTACAGTCTAAATAAGAATTGAATAAATAAATTGATTTGTACAAGAAATTTGTAGAAGTGGGGAAAGATTAACAGACTGACGGCCAAGCGAAATCGATTAATTTTGATTGAATAATTTATGACATGATTGAGTGATTGGAAAAGTCATGGTTTGTTAGGTAGGAGGAAGGAGGAATTATGCCAAAAACTGATAGCTGAAGTTTTAAAGGAAAAATAAATTTAAACACAAAAATTGGGGGAGGGGTGAAACATCACTAAAATAGTATTAATTTTACTAGAAACTAGTTTTAATTAAGTCACCACTATGTTAATTAATTTTAAATGACTTTGTCTGTGTAAGGAGGATGAGCTGTACAATCCGCTCCTAGGGTGTAGGGACGTTTGAAGCTTATAGGTTAAAACAGTTTGTCTGTCCTCGAAGGTGGATAACGTAAACCCCTTAGGGAAAGTGCCCATACTACCTAACCCATTTATTACTATTTTTGACCCCCTCCCTCCCTTTGGTGGCCACCCGTATTACATGCCATGAACATCCCATCCCCTCTAGTTTTCACGTAGTAGTTCATTAATACTGATTTTAATTATTTTTTGCAAAGAGAAAATATAAAAAATTAATTCGGCTTAATTTTTCTAATCTTAATAATTAATTTGGCTAATTTCAATAATTAATTTGGTTAATTTTGTCGTATTGACTAGAAGAAATTGACTACGAGACGAAACCCTAAGCTTCATAAACTACCCTCCCATCCTTCAACACAGGAATACTAAAGTGGCCGAGCTCACACCCCATCTCGACCGTGTATTTCTCGAACTTGTAATTTTCTTAGTTTTGTCTTGTCATGATAATAACAGTTGTAATCAGGTAGTAACATCTAGAATAAGAGAATTTAAGTATAAAACTGTTAAAAATGCTTAAGTTTTTAAACGCTTTTTTTTATTAACACAAATGTTTCATACAAAATTAAAGTCATCATTACATTTTCTTAAAGAGTGTTTCACAAAGAGCTCCCTAGAAAACTAATAACAAATAGACAAAACAAGATAAAAATACCCCGTGATCTTCTTTTAGACCAAAGAAATTCTTATCACATTTTTTTTAAATCGGTCGATCAAAAAAAATTAATATATGGCAGCACAAGATTTTGTGAAAAGAAGGAAAAGCACAGTCCATGAAATCCTTATCATACATTGTAGGGAAATAAAATTTACGGAAGAAACGATTTCTGAATCGAATGAGAATCAAATACTTTGTAATATAATTGATCGTTGATTTAAAAATAGGGATTTCAAGGATTGCTTTTCCTTCATTTAAAAAAATTTTGTGCTGCCAAATTTTTTTGAGCTATCAATTTTCAAAAATTTGTTTAAAAAATTTTTAAACACATGTCAAAGTTTTGCATTGAGACAAAATGCGATTTAAAGCATTGTAATTACCTGAAAAAAAATTTCCGTAAAGAAAAACACTACAATTTAGAAAAATCCATAAAAATTCTCAAAATACTATTACACATCCTTTGTCCGATTTTTGGACTTCACGCCATAAAACCCCAACCCACATCCTTTAATAGTACTCTTTCCATGTATTGCCCAAAAATTATTGACATGCCAGAATCCACTATCTTACGATTGCGAGTTAGAAGATTCCGGCTCATTACTCTACCAACTTGAGCTACCGTTTTAACGACAAAATAAGAAACGAAAAAAAATTGCGCCAAATGGCTAATAAGTTGCCAAATTTGGTTGAACATGCATTAAAAAAGAGACTGATCTAATAAATCTTTAGCTACGTAAAGATAACTTCCTGAAAAGTTACAGTTAAAATTTCATTTTGCAAGTACGAGTTCTATTTTTTTGGTGTAAAAAATTACGGACTCGAACAATTGTGTCTCTTCCTGCACAAATATGCAAGTTTTTTTGCTGATTTTCACCCCGGGGTTTCGCCCTTTAAAACTCATTTGCGACCCCCCTTTCTATTAAATTCTTGTTCGTCTTGATGAGTACTATCATCCCTGAAAGTTTGTTGCACCATTTCAGATACACCCTGTATTCATTCGCTTCGGTTAAAGACTTTTAACACATGATTAAATTGAGTTCTATAATAAAAATCCCAATAAACTATAATGTATGTTACAAATACAAGCTAGTACTATTGGTATACATCCTCTGCCTTTAGGGTGGAACTACCAGATCCCAACTCACACCACTCAATCCATCCCCATTCAATCACAATACCCCCAGTTACGTATCAATCCCTCAAACAATCAACGCTTCCTTTTGCATTTAAACGCCCAGCAGCAGCGGAAAAAAGATCCAATCGGCGGCGGCGCCTTAAACAATTAAAGCCGGTTTGCGGGCCGCTCGGACACGGGCTGAATGGGCCGAGTGCGGGCCATTCCATTAGGCTGGCGCTGATAAAAGGGGGTTAAGCGGCGACGCCTTTAATTTGGTCGCAATCAGCGCGCGAAGCTTCCACCGTGCGGCAAAATCGGCGCATTCTTTCCGGGAATAATCGTCGCGGCCCATGGCCACTAATCTGTTCCGGCCACCCTCGCTCCTATTATGCAGTAAAAGGCCTTGCCACAATAGGCGGCTCTCCGCCGGAATAATTCGGACTAATCCCGGATTGCGAAAATCCTCCCCTTTGGACCTTCTTCGGGAGGGAGCCGCCGCCATTCCGGGACACCACCGTAAGGGAGCGTTTCCACTTGTGCGTTATTTTTTGGTTGCAGTGCGACAATCCGGTGAGGACACAATAGTAGTACTTAAAGTAACGTAATAGCTGCTTATACACGTTTGCATTTGGTTTCTGACCGAACAAAATTACGTCACTTTTTCTGACTGGGATTCGTCATGTGGGACCGCAACAGTGCGCCTGCGTCAAAAGTTAACCCAATAAGGAAACGTGGTTTCTAAGCATTTTGCAGTTCCTGGGTTCTATACCAGAGGGGTTATAATTTTATTAAAAAATACTCCAAGAAGAATTTCAACCAAGAGAACTTTCCAGAAGAAATTTAACCAACCTATCAGAGCAGACCACTGAGCTATAAAACAAACTGGAGTAACGAGTGAGCTTGCCGAAACCGCATCACACCTTATCGAAATTGGTGTCTGCGCGGAGAACTTTGTGTCTGTTCCCCACCCTTTAACTTGTGAACCCCTACAGATATAGTCATGAAAGTTGGGTCTAGGTATAGTAAACTGACTATGCCCTATCCGATGCAACATTTTTCAACGCTCTTTAGCGGAAATTTTAGAAGTTATAATTTTTATTTTAAAAACTATTAGAGATTTACTAAATTAGTCAATTAAAAAGTAGAAGAGAAACATCGATTTAGTAGGAAAAGAAACCTTAAGCAAAAAATTATCTTGAATAAAACCCCTTAAATGCACAAAAGTCCAACTCTCACAATGCTAGTCTATGGAGAAATTGGTTTGTTTTGCCTCTTTTTGCTGAGCAAAAGGGGCATCTTGTAACCTCCCGCGCCAGCACGTTCCGTCGCTTGTTATGAAATCGGAGGTTGTCACTCCAGTTTGTTTTATAGCTCAGTGGAGCAGACTCGGCTAAAAGTGATCCCCTGGGGGAGGGGGATTAGGGTCTTGTAATTTTTAAATCCTAGTTGTCATACCGCAACCAAATTGCAATAGTGGAAACTGTTCTTAAGGGTTCGTTTCCATTGGCAACGCGGTGTAAGGGCGGAGTATGACGATTCATGTGGACCGTATTACCCAATGATTTTTCTTAATATGAAGTCAGAAAACACGAAAATTAGTAGGATATTAAAAAAACTACACTGGGATAATTTAGTGACTACACTTAAAATGAAATAGGTATGCAAATTATATAGTTTTGCCTTAATTTCAGAATAAATTTGTTTTATGCTCATAATCATGAAACTGGAATTTGAAATAAATTAGATTTTATATAATAAAAATTGTGCTTTTATAATTAAAAAATTTGCAGTAAAAAGAAAGTATTTCTTCTTTTCTTGATATTAGAGACTTAACTTTTTCTTCAACTTGACTACTGAGTCGCAATGGAAATGGAAGCGGGATATTTTTAAATATGTTTTATGCAAAAAAAGTTTTAAAGAGAACTAAATTTAAGAAAAAAGAAGCTTCTGTAACACAGTTTTAATGTATTTTAATTTTAATCCCTAAATGGGGTACTTAAAAAGTAAGAAAACTTAAGCTAATCATTTAAAATCTCATCAAGGTCTGAAATTACGACCCAATTTTGACACTAGACTTAGTTAAATTTAACGAGCCTGTATACGAGAGAGAGACGACAACTCGCTTAAAAGCGTCTCTGCGCATCCAGTTCTGTCAAAATTCTGCCCAAACTGTATCATGCCGCTTGTCTCGAGTCCAATGCTAATCCTATGGAGTTAACCGGCTGTGGCGAACAGAAAACCTGTTTACCGATCTGCGCGCGCTATACTGAGTTGTCGCCTCTCTCTCGTATACATGCTCTCTAGTTAAATTATATTAGTAGCGATCAAGAATGATTGACAGTCACGTATAAATAGATGGATTTAAATCTGAATAGCTTGTATGATTGGTTAAACTTAATATTGTGTTTTCCATGAAAATGGATCCAATCTCAATATGAAAGTGATTAAAAAAAGCTTAGATTTACCTACACTATCCACCGGTAAATGCCTCTTTTTTCTACTCCCCAAGACTTATTCAAAAAAATTAAAAAGTCTTACATGTAAATAATACTAACTCTGTATACTTAAAAATTATTTTCCGTGTCGAACCAACCAAAGAAATTGTAGAGACACTTTTTTGAGTAGGAGGAATACAACTAAACTCTACTGTTTTGAAACTTTGTTTTGGTCTGCGTCAGTCAGTGTGAAAAGTGGTTGTTTTTGGGTCGTAAATGTGTCAAACCTTTTCATTCAATTCAATTGGTTGTTACTACGAAAATTACCTTATATTTCGCATTTATATTTACCAATTTTTAGTATTTATTAATATTTTATCGTACGAAATTCCCAATCAGATTGGCATTGACGATAAATATTAATAAAGCTCAAGACAAGACTTGACAAAGTATGTATTTTTGTTGATTGAAAATCTACACATTTGAGATCTGGAGAAGATGTCAAGATTTCGTAATATGTATTCTATATTAGTTAAGAATCAAAATCATCGGGGCAAAATGTGAGGAAAAAGTATCAAAAATTCCCAATAAGGAGCATTGTTTATACGAAGTGAGCGCAAAGAGCTGAGTTTAGATCACGAAGCTATCTGAAGGTAACTGCATAAGCATTTAACGGGGGTTGGCAAGAGACAGCGAGCAGCAGTTCCCTAGTTTCCACCCAAAGATTTATACCAGATATGATTCTTAGCTATGTCAAATAGTTCTTCAATGCAAAAGAAGTTGAACTAAAAGCCGATTAAATAATCTTTTACGTTGAGGACCCTGATTTTGTCCTTTAACCAGGGCCGCCAAGAGCCAAGTCGGGGCCCCCGGGGACAAGGTTGAGAAGCGGGCCCAAAGTGACATACAATATACTTCTCATTTCAAGGTAGGGGGATAAGTTTTCTGAGGCTTAATGTTATTTTAAGAATATTTCTAGACAAGATCTGAATGCCACCCAACTTATCGTTTTTCTTGATAATACGATGAGTAAAAAGCAAAAAGGGGGTCCCCCCAGAAATTTTTTGAAAATATGCCCCTAGAAAACTGAGAATTTCTCATTTTTGATCCTTTATGTGAACAAATTAATTTCCAAAATAATCAAAAGGATATATATGCTCTAATTTGCATTTCATTTTTACGAGTTAGCCACTTAGATTTAAGGTCGTATTCTTTTCTGTGCTACTTAACGGTGGTTAACTACCGATCAAAGACGGAATCACCGACTCTGACTGGATGAATCTTTTATTGATAGCTGTTTAACCACTGATGGTCATGTAGCACAAAATACAGCCGGTGATATACCAAATATACCAAACTTTATCTAGAGTTGATAGAATAACCCTTAAAAAATCTTAAAAAGAACGCTTCAAATAAATTTTGTAACTTAACATGCAAATAAGAGATGGTTTTAAGATTTTTAATTGTTTACTAATAATTTTAAGATTTCATAAGCATTTAAAAATTTTGACACTTACGTACTACGCCGTCGACATTTGCCGCTTATCCGAAAACGTCGCCAAAGTCACCAAAAAGTTGCATTAACAAAGACCCTCTATACAGGGTGGTCGTAGTACAAACTGGGTAGGGTAGGTAGAGGGGACCTAGACATGCATGTTTTGAAAAACTAGAGGGGGCGCAGATGCACCGTTTAAGAGCTAGGACCTAATGTAGTGCGAGAGCGTTCCAAAAGGACGTTTTGCCAAGGCCCGGAGAATGAATGTAGCCAAAGAATGGAGTTCCCTTAATGGTATTTAGAAAAATGATGATCGGGGAATTAATTTTCAATGATCATACATTGATCATTGAAACTGTATGATCATTGAAAATTCCTTCCCCGATCATCATTTTTCTAAATACCATTACACTAATTTAAAGGAACTCCATTCTTTGGATAAAAGATTAATATAGCATGTTTTAAAACTCACTCCACGGTTTAGCAAGTGGTCCAATTTCTATCAAATTTATGATGTAAGTAGTAAGGATCCTGCTGTACCTCATGCAATAAATTTTTTCATTTCATTATGTTTTTTTTTCGTCAAACGGGCCTTGGCAAAACGTCCTTTTGTAACGCTCTCGCACTATACCAATTCTTGTTCGTCTTGATGTACTCTACCTACCCTACCCAGTTTGTACCACGAATTTAGGACCACCCTGTATACAAGGCCTGGCCCATCCTTTTCCCTCATCTTTGACGTCACAATCATCACGACGCCATGATTTAAACTTTTTGAATTAACAACGAACAAGGAATATCGGTGTTTTGCTATTAACATTAGTATAACAATGTCTGCATGAACGCTGTAATATAATTTTTTAATGGCTACCGCTATTAAAATCAAAATTTAATATGTATAGATTTTAAATAAACATAAAAACCAAAAATGTCTTTTTAATTCAACAGAATTGGTGGAACAACAAACAAAAGCGTGATGCCAACTGCATAAAATGTAGTAATGCATACCAAACGAATTAAATAGAACGACAGCTTAATAATCATCGGTTTAAATTCTTACAATAAATTAAAGAAATTTATTTTCAAATACATTATTTACTGTTGCAACATTTAAAAAATTCAATAATTTTTTTCTTAAAATAATTTTACATTTTTTATTTTACTAGTGATTTTTTATGAACAAGATATACTTAGAGGAAAAAACCTACAAGAGATTCTTCTACAGGAGAAATTAAACTAACATCCATGTTAGTCATAAGGCTAAAAAACTGAATGAAAGTACAAGAAATCTGTACAGAAAAACTAAAAAACTAAACTCATTGGCGCAACAGCCCTAAAGGGCCAAGGCCTACGATGCCCATCTTCGTTTTCGTGACCTTGGGGCCCTGGGGTGCAATGTGTTAGGCATGTGTCCCGGTTAGGTGGTCATTCTAACGCGAGACCCCCAGTGTGAAGGGATGAAAGGCTGAGTGGGAAATCTGTACAGAAATCTATACAAATATCTGTACAAAAGGGACAGAGTTTTGTAAACAATAGATTTTTGAGTTTCAAGAACGTGATTTTTATACGTAACGGGAGAAGTCAAGGAAAGTAAGTTTTTAAGCTCCATAGACTAAACATGTCAAATTCACTGATTTTCCATTACGTTTGACGTCATCAAGGCGTAGTTGTCAGGCCTTGTATATCTTGCTAAGGTCTTGCTTGAACTCCATTATTAGAAGTCAGTGAAGTTAGTGAAAAGCGAAAGTTATTGCCAGATCCAGTTTCCCGAAAACTAGGCATCCAAGTAAACAATGGTTTTTTCGTTTTATTATTTTAAATAACTAAATAAAAAAACTGAAAATAAGATACATAGAAAATGAGATCTGGGTAAGATAAAATCTTATTTCAATTTTAATGACATAAAAGAGTTTAGTCCACGCAAATAATTATAATTTTTATTATTGTATTATTATTTATTATAATTTTTATTACAGCATTTCTCGGTACCTGAATAAGTTAAATTTAAATTTAATTGTTTGATCAATGAAGTAAATTTGGTATTCCGATATTGACAACGTCTAGTGTTCTCTCTGGCGATGTTTTCAACGTTTTAAAATTTAGCGGCACGGTCGATGGCGTAGTACGTAAGTACCAAAATTTTCAACTAGAAACTATATTATCATGATAAGTTATAAAAAATGTATGAGAAAAACTGTTTAAGAACAGTAAAATTTGCAAAAAATTTGGCCGGGATGCGTAATGCGAAGTTTCTGTGAGATTTCAAAAGTTATTTTATTTTTATATCCAAATTCCTTTCACACAACTTCTAGAAAGAAGTTGAAATCCCTAATTAGATGATATAGAATCACTTAATTCCTTAAATGTGTTTCTCTCTTTAAAGTTATCAAAATCCTTTATTTTAAAATTCTTCAGTTTCAAAGTTCACGATTTCGTGAAAGAATTGGTTAGGTATATGTGGGTATAGTGGACACTTTAAGGAAACTATTTGCTTAAATTCTCAATAAATACCAACCTATTTGCTTGAAAACCGTTATCATCCTATTTTTAGATTAATTGGATCTTCTTCTTTCGATTTTACCATTAAAAATTTTAATTAAATTGGGTAAAGTATTTTTAATTAATTTTTAAAAAGTACTCCGAATTGCATCATAGTGGACACCTCTCTTTTTCTGCCTATATGAGGGGTTTATGCATAAAATTGATGGTTTTTTTTGGTATAGTCGTTTATTTCTAACTAAATCTTCCTTCCCAACGAAATGTATTTTATATCAAATCAAATTTGTATTTAAAAAAATACTTGATAGTTTCCGGCCCAAAGCCTACGCTGTAGCTGATTTGAGAGGAGTTAAGCATGTAATTCAATGTTTTGGAAACCTTAGTTCCCGAAGCCAGAATGAAACCAAATTCATACAACACTCATTTTAAAGCACAATCAACAGTTTATGAAGAAAAACTGATCCAAATTCAATGTTATTTAAGTTTCTATTTGAAGCCATTGCGGTGGCCACTATTGGAAAATCTACGATTTTGTGTTGGTAAAGTGGCCACCCCCATAAATCCTCGTAAAGTCAAAATTTTCAAATAAATTTTATTTATTATCATTTTACACATACTCTTCTTTATCTTAATATAAATTTAAAAGTCAATCAAACGGTTATAAATACAAAAAATCAGTTCCGATATACCCGTTTCCTTACGCGATTCAATAAGCAAAATCAAATTTCCTCCCCATGCTGATCTGTGGTATCGGTGGTAATTTACCAGCTTACTTGATTGTACAATCTACTATGCCTATGAATTTTGACGCATGAACAACACTCATTTTAAAGCACAATCAACAGTTTATGAAGAAAAACTGATCCAAATTCAATGTTATTTAAGTTTCTATTTGAAGCCATTGCGGTGGCCACTATTGGAAAATCTACGATTTTGTGTTGGTAAAGTGGCCACCCCCATAAATCCTCGTAAAGTCAAAATTTTCAAATAAATTTTATTTATTATCATTTTACACATACTCTTCTTTATCTTAATATAAATTTAAAAGTCAATCAAACGGTTATAAATACAAAAAATCAGTTCCGATATACCCGTTTCCTTACGCGATTCAATAAGCAAAATCAAATTTCCTCCCCATGCTGATCTGTGGTATCGGTGGTAATTTACCAGCTTACTTGATTGTACAATCTACTATGCCTATGAATTTTGACGCTGTTTGATGCCTCTAACTAGTTTTAATTAAAATTAATCAGCTATGTGGCCACTATTGGTACAGTGTCCACTATACCCACATTTACCTTATACAGGGTGTTTCAAAATTGCGTTGCACGGCTTTTATTCGGAAACAACGCCTCCTAGGGTCATGGCAGTAAGGTCTACTCCTAGGTAAATTACCCTGGAGAATCCATTGAGATGACGTACAGCGCCCCTAGCGGCGAAATTAAAAAGTTAAAAAAGTTAATTTAAAAACTAAAGGAGATAGAGCAAAAACCTCAATGAGAGTATTGTTGGCAACGTCATGAAAAACTCACTGAAAAATGTTTGATCAAAATATCTTGAATATTGGCGGAGATATTAGCATGTGAAAATAGCACTTTTTCAGGAGTCAAAAAAGAAAAAGTTCACATACTTCCAAATTTTTCAGTGTTATTGTGTAGTTTTGTGTTTTTTTAGTTGAAAGAACACAAAATTTAATCAAAAAATCAAAAAAAATGGCAAATATGCGAACTTTTTATTTTTGAATAATAAAATAAATCAAAATAAAATAAAAATAAAAAGTTCGCATATTTGCCATTTTTTTTGATTTTTTGATTAAATTTTGTGTTCTTTCAACTAAAAAAACACAAAACTACACAATAACACTGAAAAATTTGGAAGTATGTGAACTTTTTCTTTTTTGACTCCTGAAAAAGTGCTATTTTCACATGCTAATATCTCCGCGAATATTCAAGATATTTTGATCAAATTTTTTTCAGTGAGTTCTTCTTGACGTTGGCAACAATAATACTTTTACTGAGGTTTTTGCTCTATCTCCTTTAGTTTTTAAAGTAATTTTTTTAACTTTTTAATTTCTCCGCTAGGGGCGCTGTAAGTCATCTCAATGGATTCTCCAGGGTCACTTACCTAGGAGTAGACCTTACTTCTATGTCCCTAGGAGGCGTTGGTTCCGAATAAAAGCCGTGCAACGCAATTTTGAAACACCTTGTATACAATTTTCTTTTTATTTGAAAATATGCATCATTATTTTAAAATTTAAAACAGTTGAAAATAATAAAGTATCAAAGTATCTACTGCATTTTTTGAATCTGAAAAGTTTAAGTTTGTATTTGAACTTTTCTTGGTGGTTATACAGATTTTTTCTAAATAATTTAAAAACAAATATGAAAAATAAAATAGCTTTTAAAGCTAAAAAAATACATACCATTAAAAGGTGAAATTTTTAATGATATTAGTTGATTTTATATTTTTTTAATTTCTATTGAAAAGGCAAAAGGAAGCAAAAACTTAAAGTCATTGCTTCACATAAAGCCAGGAGCATTTAAAAAGATGGGCCCATAAAAGCTGATATCTTTCTTAAATAAATAATTGTTAAAAGTTAAGAACTAAGTAAAGATGGCTTTATGAAAGAAATCTACATTCTTAGAAAATGAATATTTTAAAATTAATTTGGGAACTATAATTGTTTTAGAATTGATTTTTTAACTGCCAAATAGTAGATTAAAATTTATACTTATAAGTTTGATCCTTCTTTAATTAATTAAAATTTCACTTCTCTCACTTCTTGTACATAGCAAAATATAACGTCAATTCAGAAACTAAGGTTTTTAGGTTATTAGTGTTGAGGTTAATTTAATCTCCTTTCTTTTCTTGTTTTAACGGAGGAGTTTCAGTTTTACCAAAGATTAACATAACTTCGCACCACCTACAGAGAGAGACAATGGAATACTTTTACGTTCCTGAAAAAGTTATCTGTACAGGGCAAAGCCAATACGGCTCGTGTCCCAAGATGGCCGCCCGCTGAGGGCTCAGCGCCGGGGCGTAACAGTTTTGAGCGCCGGTATATATATACAAGGCGAGGAAGGGATGAAGAGACTTGGGACTTATCTCCTCTAACCAAACAGTAGTCCATTTATGCTCGCAGATGGCTGACTTAATTGTCCCCTCTTTGTTGAAGAGGCAGTATGGAATTGATTCATTTTGGTGGTGCTATCACTAAGTAAGACTCTGCAACTCCGGCAGGTCCTTGGCGCACAATGGGTCCCCTGCTGTTTTGGGCCGATAGGGCGCCAATTACTCGCGGGGCTTACGCGTTTTCCGTTCCTATTTATTTTCAGATTTGGAAAAAGATGCTACGCCCTTCGCCAGGCGCATAATGCAGCCAATTACGCTCTAATAAATCGCATAAAAGCGCCTTTTTCGGCGTCGGTTTCCGTTTGCGCGCCAACTTTTGCCTCCTTTCACTTGAAAGGCGCCAGACAATGCCCGTTTCAATGGGGCTTTGGGACGGTCACTAAATATTTTAGCCTTATCAATGGGGCCATGCTGTTGTGACGCGTGAAAGTTAAATGTAAGGGGATTTAAATTCTGCTGGGAGGGAGTTTTGGGGAAATTATTCCGGGAAATCGGACCGAGAATTGGAGCTGAGAGGGGTTTTTATTTTTGTCTTTACGGGAGTTTAGATCCGTCATTTTTTGGATTGTTAGCTATTGAAGTTAGTTTTGAAAAGCTTAAAAGTTTGAGAAGAGCTTCAAACTGTTGTCTCTAAGTATGATTTACACAAGGTAAACGTTTAAGGTATCCGCCTACCTTTGAGACCATTTTTTTGAAATACTTGATTTACAAAAATTATTTTTTAATTTTTAGTTTAAATGTACATCAAAACATTGATCAATGCTAAAAAAACAAAATTATTTATATTATTTTCTAAAATATGGGGTAATTAGTGTAAAATTTAAGTGAATTTTTATAAAACCTCTCTCACTCTTGCCCAAAAACTATTACCCCTATATAAATTTCCTTTGGACACAAGTATCGTATAACACTTATCTTCAGATTGGACCATTTTCTAAGACATATTTTGAAAAGTAATTGTTTTACAGCATAAAATGTAAAGGTAAGTGAAAAATTTCAAAATTTCTACAAACCTTTAACAAAAAACATCAATAAAAACAAAAATAATAAACTTACATAAAAATCTGTGGTCCATTTACAATTTGAAAAGCTTATTAATAAGCAATATAGTTTTCTAATAAATTTAGATCCAAAATCTTTCATATAACATTTTATTTTGCTTCAGGATTTACACATAAATTTACTACCAAAAATGGATATTGGAGGTCGATATTACTTGATTTAAAAATTTGAATCATGAAAGTGCCCTGTTTTAATAGGGTTAATTAATTATATGGAAAATAAGTCTCGATTTTTCATGAATTATTTTACAAAAAATAAGTTAGCCCAAGATATTTATTAGAATGGAACGAATGATCGTTAATAGTAAACAACTCATCAATAGATCTAAAAAAAATATATTCTTAAGATAAAAGATACAATGTATTAATAAGCTCAGCCACAGAATTTGTACTTGAAATGTTATAGATATAGCTAAATGCCATAGTATACTCTATATATTTTAACTAAAATAATTTATTTCTATTTGAAAAAAGTATTTTTATGGATTAACCCATTAGGGTGAAATAAGTTAAAGTAAGAAGTAAGTTATTAAATCAATAATAAAAAGTTCACCGAAATCAGCCAAAAATATAAATTCAAAGACACCAAACATAAATGGAAAAATCCCACTTCAAGTTCGTAAAATTTTCTCACAAATCCGAAAAAGAGAAGAACTAAAACCCACAAACAGATTAATTAAATCCAAACGCCCAACCAACATCACACCAAAACAACCCCCTTCCTCCAAGGCAGAAGAGCGCTGCATCTACACTCCTTCCCACCGGACAGCGAACCCCCAAGGCGGCTGGACTGTCCGGCCATCCAATGACCTGCGAGGTGGCAAGTTGCAGCAGCGAAACAATTAAAAGGGGCGCCCATTGATGGATGCCAGGCGCATGGCAGCGATTAGCCCCCCGAGAGGGCGCCCCCGGTCGCGCGCCGCCACCCAAGCGCCCCTAATCGCTGCCCCGACAGCTGAGCCCCGTTCGAACGGACCGCCCCCTATTCGAGGAATGCGGGGCTGAGGGGATTTGTCCCTGGGTTAAAGCTGTTTGGATCTGGTAAATGCTGGATTTGGGGTTTGGAAGGAGCTGTGTTGAATTTCCGGTGGGTTTTTGTCGGAAGTGGGACTTTTTGTAAGGTTGACAATGGAGTGTAAAGAGAAATTGATATTTTATACATGCCGATGTTAAAAATTCATAAAAATTAAACATCGACACTTTTTTTAAATTGAAATGTTAAGTAGAAAGTTTATATGATTTTATTTAAATTGAAACGAAAGGAATTCTATTTTGTTAGTAAAGGGGAGAATGGTTATGCAATTTTTCAATGGGATTCTTTGATTTTTTTTATTAAAATTTTTACTTATTTAATTAAAGGAACTCAAATCTATATGATAACACTTAAAAACTTGCAAATTTAAGAACTTATTTCTTTTTTTAGGCTGGAAAATTGCTTTTTCTCAAATATCTCTTCAAATACTTATGATTTATTATTAAATTTTTATTAAGTATTATTATGCTATTATTTATGAAAACCATTATTATTTTTTATTTAAAACTAAATTTTTGATTTTTATCCTGAAAGCTAGTGAACCCAATATTTAATAGTTTAATGACCTATATCCCTTCCTGCACTCTAGAATACGATGAAACGTATTTCAGTTACCATAAATTTCTAACCACATTATATTTTTCCTAGTTTCGATCTTTAACCAACTATTGAATAAAATGTTATCTTCAGATTACAGTATAATATCAGACCTCTTAACCACTTGCAGAATAAAATCTTATCTTATATAAAAATAACTCTTTATCAAAGCCTATTTTGAGTGATTGAATTCGTTTTCTACTTTTCATTTTCAACAATTTTTTCCATCAATTCAAAATTTCTCTTGGAAATATACAAGGAAATTATTTTATACCAGTCAAATACAAAGAAAGTTTTAGTAAGTCTCCCTTTCTGCTTAACAAATAAAAAAAATTCCTTAAAACCAATAACACTAAAACTGAATTTTAATGTGAACTTATATAATTTTATAGCAAGAAACGATGATTTTGAAATATTTAAATTAATTAATTAATTAGTTAAGTAGTAGTAACAGTTAATTAATTAATTAATGTGTAGACTTGATTCGTTGCCGAAACTAAATTTCAGGTACTGGGTACCAAAGACGAACTTTGGATCTTTTAGTGCATTTTTATGACTAATTTTCTTCTATGTGTGTTTGTGTCTGTCTTTATTTTTTTGTTTCTGTGTGTATGTGGGTTTTTATTTGTTTTTGTGTTATTCCTTGGTAATTTGTTTGATATTTATTTTTGTAATAAATTCTATTTTATAGTGCGAAAAAATAGCGTGTTAAGTTAAGCAGGTATATCTTTATTTCTTTACTAAAAAAGCTAGTTCTAACTTTATAATTTGTATGGTCAAATGGGAATTAAAATTTACAGCTAATTTCTGCAATACAAGTTTGAAAATTATTAATTTGTGTTTTAAAAATGCCAAAAAAATCTTTTAAAGCTCATTTTAATTGAATCGTCAGTTTGAAAAAGGGGAATAGTCCAAAACCAAGTTTTGTGAGAATCGAAAAAAAAACCCTGTATAAATAATGGAACTTTTCTTGTAGAACTACCAAATTTTTACTGGAAATTCGGAACCCTGTTTAGAAAAAAGAGAAATCATAAAAACAAATATAAGTCAATTCAAAAGTATTTTACAGTTGAAAAAAAAATTATGGACTTATTCCCTTTTTCAACCTTATGAAATTTCAAGTGAAGAAAAATCTTAAAAACCACTTAAATTAACGTTTAAATTATATTTCTGCTTAATCCACAACACATAAGTGAGAAATAGAAAGATTAAGACAAATAAAATGTAATACACTGCTGTGCAAAAATTAAGGACGGAACTGTTTTTTCAACACAACACCTAGTAGAATTATTGTTCATCCATGACAATCCTACAAAACGATGTTCAATGAGTGAGAATGCAGGGCCCGAGAACAAATTTTCCCTATCAATATATTAAGGGGGTAAATGGGCCCTCCATTGATAATGGAGTTCCATTACACATTTGAAGCAGTGACAGAAACGTCTGTGTAAGAGGTATTTAACCGAGAAATTTAAGTTTTTTGCAATAAATATGATTATTCCTGAACTCAATGTATATTTTTAAACGTTTGCGCTGCTTTTAAATAGTATTTTTTAGATTTTATTGCGAGATATCGGTCTAATCGTCATTTTCGGCAAGTTTTCGCTTCTGGGTCATTTTTGGTAAGTGGTAACTTACCGTCAACAATGTTTTTAGTAGGTCTCCCATGTGTCTGATTGCGTTTAGGTCTGGGGACCTGAAAAGTAACTTTATTCTTTCAATATCGTTACTTATGAACAACTTTGAGATAGTAAATTTGTTATTTTGTGCAGCTTTGTCACTCATAAAGAGAAATCATTGACCCGAGAGGTTTTCCAAAAGAACTTAAAGAGACATGAGAACACATGTATGCTATTGCAGATAACAGTGAAAATTTCTGTGCTGTCTAAGGGGTGCTGAAAGGGCCCAAAGAAATGCATTAGTTTCACAGAAAGAAAATTTGTTATTAGCGTTAAAAAAATAAGTATTTTTACTGTTTATGGACTTATACATGTCTAAAATGAAAGATATATCTGTAAAAATATCTCCATTATTTTTAAAATGAATTTTAAAGAGATCGAATTTCTCCTTTGAATCTGTACTATACTTATAGAAATTTCAACAACCCCTATACTCAAAAAAGATTTTCCCTGATGTCTGAAATTGCATATCTGTATTCTCATGACCCATTTCATTCTTTTAGAAGACCTTTCGAGTCAATAATTTCTCTTTATTAGTGAAAAATCCGCAGATAATCACAATTTGGCTTTCTCAAAGTTTTCATAAGAAACAATATTGAAATAATAAAGTTACTTTTTTGGGTCTCCAGACCTAAACACAATCAGATACACATGATACCTACTAAAAACATGGTTGACGGTAAGATACCACTTACCAAAAATGACCCTGAAGCTACAAATTGCCAAAAATGACGATAAGAACGATATCTCTCAATAAAACCTAAAAAATACCATTTAAAGGCAGCACAAACGATTGAAAATATGCATTGAGTTCAGGAATAATCATATTCATTGCAAAAAATCTAAAATTTCTAGGTTAAATACCTCTTACACAGACGTTTCTGCCACTGCTCCCTCCAAATGTGTAATGGAACTCCATTATCAATGGAGGGCCTATTTACCCCCTGAAAATTTGTTCTCGGGCCCGGTATTCTTCTAACCCATTGAACATATTTTGGTATGATTTTCATGGATGAACAATAATTCTACTAGGTGTTATGTTTAAAAAACCGTTCCGTCCTTAATTTTTGCACAGCAGTGTAATTAAATGAAATGTAGTCATTATAGCAGTATCAATGGAGTAAGTGAATATAAATGGAGTTAAACATTCCCTGACCCTGGATGAAAAAAAAAGTTAAAAACACTTATAAAAAGCAAATTTTATTTTGCCCTAGTTAACACAGCAAAGAATAAGAACAGAAAGACAAATTAACTTTAATTCTAAACTAATTAAAAAATTCAATGAATGGACATCGATTTCACAACTTTAAGAGGGGCTATATCTCCCTATATAGGGGTCAGATATTCTTCTCCTCTTTCCCCTCATGTGTAGAGCGAAGGTTAGAGATTGTTTTGAGCACAAAAAGTCAATTTTCATTTTTTTAAACTCAATCCTTTTTTCAAACTGGCGATCCAACTGATCACATTTAAAATAATTCAATTTCTGTAATAAAATACACACCGTGTCATAGTAAAAGAAAAGCATCAAAAATATACTTAAAAACATAAATTGTTATGCATATGTTGTGATTGGAGAGGGGAGTTTTAAGACACACACAGATATTAATTTAATACAAATATAAATCAAGTCGACCAACTACAGGCGTAAGCCCAGCAAGGTTGGTCCAGTCTTTTTAACTCAAACTACCGGATTGATATAGAGACATAAAAAATTATAAATGATTGAATAGCGAAAATTGAGTAACAATAATTATGGAATAATAAAATAATAATAAAAAGATGAAGAGTAATAGTATAATTTTGTAAGCGCAAAAGGAAAAAAGAATATATTACAATTGAAGTACATAAGATTACTTTACAATAGATTATCCAACACTTTAAAAGATAGGAATAGATTAGGAATAAAAAAAGAAGAGATGCGCGCCTTATCGACTGGATCAAAACAATTAGATCCATTCATTCGGGCGGCTATCGATCCCTCCCAATCGCTACCCCCACGACAACCCCTGAAAGGAATCTAATAGCCGAGTAATTCCCCCTCTCCTTCCCAGGAAATTTTCCAATCCGCCAACTTTTTCCCGAGAATGGGATCTGCAATGTCTCGGGTGTCCTGGGGCGCAAAAAAGGCCCAATGGCCTATAACAGCGTCCGGAGTGGGATGACCACCTGAGCTTCAGCCGCTAAGCCCCCGGCGGGCTGCGGGGGCTTGCCATAAAGAGCGCCTATACACCCCTGATACATGGGCCGCCCTTGTTTGCGGGCCTTAGCCTAATTGCCGTAAATAAGACCGTAATACTCGCAATGTGCTTGTCCCGATCGGGGGAAAAAATAAACGATCCTATTGGGAAACCCTAGTGGCTACTTTCGCCCGGAGCCTCAATTCAAACCTATTACGTTCCGGAGGCGTAAATTTTTACGGAGCGAGGGATCTGGCCGTAATGATACGAGGGCCTTTAAAACATCGCGCCGGAATTGCTGGCTTTTTCTGTTTTATCGGTCTTATCTAATCAACCTCGGCGCGGTGGTGGTGTTTATCCTCTTCTTTCTTGGGCTGGGTTTAATTGCCCCTGTTAATTGCGCGGGCCCGTTCGGGGACGCGTTGTTGCTAATTTGGGCTGGGAGTGGGGACGCGTTTGCTAATTTGGGTTTAAATTTGCGAAGGGGGAGACAGGTTTTGGAATTTGAGTTTGAGAGGGAGGTGGTTTAAAAGTTTATTTAACCCGTAAGTGGCCGCTTAGCTTCTGCTTGCAAAAGAAATTGCGTAGCAGAAGCTCGTTGCTTATTTCCAAACGCTTTGTTGCTTTAAGTTTTTTTTCAAAAAATGATCTTTAACAATTAAGAGATTAAGAAGTGAGTTGAACTGGTCATAAATATACGTAGTTTATAATTTGTTGACCTAATATACAAATTACTTTTAAAATTATAAAAAATAAAATAAAACCAGTGTAGGAGAGAGTTAATGCACTTTTAGGAACATGAAAGGAGAATTTCACCAATTATTGCTGGTTAAGCGGACTATAAGTGTAAACTCACAACTCTCAACACTAGACTAGTACTAGCCTTCGCTCTCTTGCGTTACCTTCCTATACCGTGCTGATGAGTCCTAACAAGGGCGAAACCGGTCCACGGTTGGAGGTGACGCTTGAGAGTTGTGAGTTTACACTTGCACTTTTAGGAATTCTAATCACTTACTCCTTAGGGTTTAAAATGTACCTATAGAATTGCTCCTCATCTTAACTTGTTAAGTAATAAATGCATAGATATAAGTGTAAAAATATGATATATTGAAATCTATTCATCTTCTGAATTTTCTAAAAGTCAATACTTCCTTAAAATAGATTGTGCATCACATATCAGCTTTTAACAGCTCAAATATTGATTTCTTTAATTTTTTAAAAAGGATGCGGTTTCGCATTAGGTGTAGGATAATATATCTTTTTTGATTGATAAAAACGATATTTTTGATTTAATTAAAACAAACCCACCCTTTAGCGGCTGGTATAAATTAATTATTAGGAACATTTTAAGTATTGAAGTATTATTTTATTGTAAATAGAAGACTATTGCATTTTAATGTACATCGGGAAAAATTTTAAATTTTACAGACATAAATTTAATACAGACAAATTACGAAAATTGTCAGACTAATTCAATGTAGAAAGCATTCAATTCTCATTTCCCTAGCATGATATTATTATCATACTAAACAGATTTACTCGTTTTAGTCTGAAAGGTTCAAATTAGGGAGTAAAATATTTCATAATCTAAGACCCTGTTAATGCAAAATCTTCGCCTTTCTCTCGACATCTTTATAATGTTTATTACAATCCTCTCCACACAGAATGCTAAATAAAGATATCGGAGCCATTTTCATCAATCTTTATGGAGGTCATCAAATCTGAAACTTAATTGAAATCCTATTTTAGATCACCAGGTAAGTAATGCTTTTCGGATATTAGCATTAAATTTTCATTTCCCAATCTACCTTTACGTTTGCAATCAAATTGAATCGACTCAAGCCGAAGTTATGATTAGAATACTTAAGATGTAGCCTATTTATAAATCTTTATTTCCTTTCGACTCTAGTACGGCTTAACATACTGCTCGGATTTAGCTCGCTTCGATGCAATGACAGGTTAAATTACTCGAGCTATTTAGGTATGTGGCTCTTATCTTTTGAGGGCTCAGTTACCTTCAAGTGAGAGTTGGCATTCTAGCAGGCGCTATTGCTGTAGAAGTGCTGCCAAGTTTGGGGATGATTTGCGCTTTTGGGCTCCATTTCCATCATGTATCTCTTAAGTCATGTAGTGCAGTGGTCTCCAACCCCCGGTCCGCGGAACAAATGGTACCGGGCCGCGGGCTGACCATTTCATTGAAAATAAATTTAAATTCCTAGGTTTATACTCCAAATTAATCAATGAAATGAATTATAAATCACTTTATATTTATTTTTTGGTGTATCTGTATTTTATTTTGAAAGCATGTTTAAATACAATTAAATTAAAATTAATAAATCAAAATAATGTAGAACATTGTTTCCCAACGTGGAGATAATTCTCAACCAAATTGCCCCCCTAGATGGAGCATAGATAACCAGTATCTATTGACTTTCCAAGAAGGATTTTTGAGAAAAAAAGATGGGGGCATGGAAAATTTTGAAAGCCTTTGGTGGGGCATGGACCGAAAAAGGTTGGGAAACACTGATCTAGAATGTAAACAATCAACGCTCCCCTAGCGGGCCGCGGTAAAATTATCAAACGTAGACCGGTCCGTGGTGGTAAAAATGTTGGGGACTACTGATGTAGTGTATAAGGTGTATGTTTTTAACGTGAAAATGTTTTAATAATATTTTCTTTAAAAAATTAAAAGTTGTATTTAAAATAAAAGAAAAATTATAAAAATGTTAAGCCTTTTTTATTCATCTATTAGTATTTTCATAGTTTAATTAATTTTAAACTCTATTTCCCGCTCACATTTATGTGATCAATAAATAATAAAAAAATTCAAATTAGATCGTCGGGACGTCTATGGCCTGATGGTTTCTGTATCCAGTATTTGCAAAGGCATTTTAAGGCCTGAGGACACTTAAGTTAGGGGATGTATGATTGAGTAGGTGGTGTGGGATGCTATATGAGAAAGTGAAATTATGTTGGGGGAGCAAGGTTTTTATATCAATACAAAGAAAATTCAAATTCAAATTTATTAACAAGAACAGAATACACAAAACAGTTAGAATAAACAAATAAAAATACATACACCCCATACATATCACAAATTATTTATTAATAGACATTTCCCAAAGGGGCAATCGCCCGTCCATGGGGTCAAGGAATTTCTAAAAAAAATAAAAAATGGGATAAAAAACAAAAAAATACAAAAAATAAGATAGTGGATGAGAAAAAGAAACAAGAACCATACCATAAAATTAACATATGGGCTTAAGTTCATCAAATGCAATATCAGGCTTTTTAATAATTAAAAAAGTCTCAGAATATATAAATAACCCTAGTATACACACAGCTACGCCACGTAAAACTTGTTAGTTTCTAACAGTTCCACAACACTGTTGAACCCAGTCCAATCCCTCATTAGGACAATCCCCATCGCTAATAGCCCGGGCCATTGTCTACAATCCATCCCACAGTCACTCGGCTTAATGCAGCCAACCCCTGGCATATGGGCAACCCTGCGAGATAACATCTGAGATGAAAGCGCGCGAAGATGCTGCCAACCTCTAAAATATGGCACTCTTTCTCCGCCGTAATAGATGGCCGCACAAGTTGCTGCGCTGCGTAATTAGATGGCTGAAATATTTCCGAATCTCGCCCGGACGGAATTTAATCTGGGGAATGCGAGGCTGAAGTCTGATCCTCAATTTAAAACGCATTCTTTAGGGCGTTGTTTCTCACGTGTTTGACTCGCGGTGGGGCTCTAAATGGGATTATGCCGCGGAAGCCGGGGAAGAAACATCAGCGTCTAATTTGGGACGGTGGGATTTTGGTGTGCGTGTGTTTATGGTTTTGGGAGGGTTAGGTTTAATTTTTTATGATGTGGAGTAATGCGTTTATTATGATGGGGGTGTTGGGATGTAGCTAGATGTCTGGGGGAAGTCCATTTGAATTATCCGGTTTGAGTTATGCTGTCAGTCTGAAGGTCTGACAGATTGAATGTCTGTACGTTTTGTAGAATTTAAACGTAAAAGGATGAGATAAAATGCTTTTATTTCTAACAGTATTTGTGCTGCGCAAACTTGTGATGTTTAAAATTTATTATTTAGGGGGTAATACAGGTAGCACATTCGTATCATATCATTATAATCTAAAAAGCTAAATAACTCTTAATCTCGTGTTCATTATCGGCTGAACTCAGTATAACTATAAGGGATTTAGTAGCAAAATCCTTAGCCAGCCTTAAAATTTCAAGGAGAAAAAGAAGGGATTTAGAAGTGTTGAAAAAATGAAAATATCTTTGGAAAAAAATCTTTAAACTAGATATTACTACTTACAAATATTAAAATTATAAAAAAGTGTGATTTCCCTATTTGTGTTACAATTGAAAATACATGTAACCTTTAAACTATTTCAGTTACATTAATTACGGCATATATTTGGAATAAGTACATAGGAGTAACTGATACCATTGAACATAAGGGAAAATATACTTTATGAATAATCAAATAGACTTTACCCTAATGAAATAACAGAATAAAATATCAATCTTGCTATCTGACTCGCCATAGGAAACTCTTCATAACTGTTTTCAATATATCCCATCTCCCATTACGTTCAAAAGCGGACAATCAATACCCGATCACCTACTCTTCCCACAAAACAACACCCATTAACCGTACAACCGGCGCAGCATTCACAGCACACAAAGCCCCCTCCCAACTCTTAATTTCCCGGTCTTTGTCCGTCTCTCCCACCCGGAACCTATCCGCGAAACCGCCGCCCTAATCCTATCCGCTCGGGATTAGGACACTCGGCGACTGATTTTTAAAGAGGCGAAAAAAAACCCGGAGCAACTATTAATTCAAAGTTAATCTGAGGGTGGCAGGCTTCATTAAGGGCCATCTTCTGTCCCGGTGCTGCCAATAATTGGACCCGGACGAAGAAACCCGAGGCGCCGCCTCCCCCTAATCCCATACCCGTCCCCTGGGAGCGGGAGCAGAGCCCGTAATAGCCACTATTTTTCACTTGATCCTCGGTAAAGTGTCAGGATGAATCGGATCCATTGTCCAAATGAGATCCCCGGGAGCATAATACCCGTGTAACGCGAACACCGCCGCTGAAGCTGTTTTATAAATGCACTAAAAAGGAGGGGTCCGCGCTGCCCAATTTCGGGGGAATGGTTGGCCTCTTTTTGGCGGCCTTTCTTGCGTCGTTTAAATTGTTAATAAGGCGGGGATGTTTGGGAGGGAGGATGATTAAAAGCTTTGCACTGCGGACAGCCTTGGTTTTGCTTCTTAATTATGTTTTCTTGTGATGAGGCGAAGATGAGGAATGGTCGGGAAACTAGCTCTGAGGGGAAATAATTTTAAAGCGTTCGTTTTGATGATTATTAAAATGCGCTGAGAGACGCGGATTTTATGTTAATTATGTAGAGGAGAGGCTAATTTGCGCTGCTTTGTTAGTTTTTTGTGAGAGGTTGCGGAGTTGATTTGATGAAAGCTTTGAAGAAAAATGTGCGTTATAGCAGAGTCAATTGAACCCTAAAATATTCAGAGAAAAATGTTGTTGAAATTTCTTGCATGTAAGAGTTTTAAAGGCGTTTCTATTTTGGTTGAATAAACAAAAGTTTTTCTAATTTGCATTGTAGAAAAATAAGAACTATTAACTATTTTATAATTACTTATTTTATTACTATTGTTTTTGAGTTTGTCAATATAGAAAAGAATATGCAGTGGCAATTTTTACAATCATAACATGACAACTCCTAACACTCGAAGGTGCCGGTTTATTACACACACAACAATTTACAAACGACACACGACAAGTAGTCTTTTTCTCTTAAACACTAAACAAATGGTATTTTTTAAACGTATAGCACCTTGTGCCTAAACATAAACAACAATGATTTTTCGTCCCTTGAGAAGATAAAAAAAGTCCATTAACATGACAGAAAATAAAAAACAACACAAGGGGACATCTAAAAACACAGAAAATTGATGCAAAACAAGAAAATACACAACAAACAAGCACAATTATAAAATGTTAAAAACATATTCTCCTTTAGTTTTGTAAAATTGACCAAAAAATATCGCTGTTAAAGGGTAAATTGTTAACTTTTCAAGAAATTTTTAAAAAGTTAAAATTTTTAAAGAAAATTTAAAACTTTCTAACTTCTAAAATAAACATTTCTACCAAATTTCTAGTTGAAAATAAAATTAAAAAATATAAAAATCTTCGAAATTTAGCTAAGTCCCTAAACGTTCCCTATAATTATTGAACGAGCGATTCACTCATTGAAAATTCATAAAATCCTATGAGGGTGTTTATATGACTTAAAACATACCTAAAATCTCCTATTAATTTCAGAAAATACGACCATTAATAGATTCGGTACAAAATCTTACAGAGCTAATTCCAAACTTTAAATTAATTCAATGTACTGGTAAAAAAAGCGACTCAGACCCTATATCTCCGGAACGGCTTGTGATATAAAGACAAATAAAGTATCATTTTTTATTGGGGGGATTTTAAGTATTCTGTATACAGAAAAATTTTCAAGTTCTTAGGGGGTCGTTTTCATATTAAACGAAGCACCGAATTTCGTTTTTTCTATGGCGATATCAAAGATTATTCCCGATTCTGAAAGAGCATCCCCTACAACCCCCCAAAACCAATTTTCATGTCATTTGGTCCCCAAACAAAGCCAGGAGTAAGGGTGGAATTTCGTCGAATTTACGTTGAAATCTCGTTTTCCACGTTGAATTCTCGATTTTGATCCTGCGGGGTTGATGGCTGTAAGGATCAAAATCAACGTAAAGAACGATACCAGTACCAGTACTGTACGTGCATTTCACCTGAATATTCCTTAGAAATATGTTTATATCTAATTGTTCATATTCTAAAACTTGATTTGACTTGTTATAAGTAAAAACAATTAGATATAAACATAATTCTTAGGAATTTTCATGAGAAATAATGCATTCACACATTGAATTAACCTAAAGTTGGGAACTAGCTCTGCAAGATTTTGTACCGAATCTGTTAATTATTGTATTTTCTGAAATTTATGTGACATTTTTTGCATGTTTTAAGTCATATCAACACTCTTAAGCGAGTTTACGAAAACTAGGGGGAGTCACCAACGGAATTCCCCCAAAGAAATTTTTACCATACAAATAAGGACCACCCTAATGGTTTATTAACAAACTAATGGTTTCTAAAGGGGGAAAGAAATAAAGGATCTTTTTCCACCTCGCAAAAGCGTTTCATTTAACATTGACGTTGAAAGAGTTTTGAAAGTTTTAAAAGACCCATAAAATTAAGTTCTTAAAATTTATCAGAATCACTTCTTGTGTCCATTACTAAAATATTTAAAACTATCGCTAGTTTAATCAGCTTTGCACTTAACACAGTAATAGCCAAAACATGAAGCTATAAAACTGAAATGGTGGCTCAAATCACCACCTTAACTTAACACAAAGTTTAAGCATCTGCAGCGATACACACACGATATTAAGTGCAAATCCGTTTAAGTCCATTCTCATATCATCAACCCTTTAGCGTTTATTAAGACGAAAAATAAATAGCCGTTGTATTATAAGTTCCATCAAGAGCTCCATAAAGTTAAGGCCGATAATTATAATAACGAATGTTTTGAAAAAGCAATTAATGCATTTGAGCTCGTCTATAATAGACCGTCCTCGTATCAGCTCTCGAAACCCGTAAAGTATAATAGTAGCTCCTTAATCAACTTAATTGCGATTAGTGCATCCGACTAGCAATTACCCCTGTAATTAGCAGACTTGGCGTGTGTTTTAATTATCCCGCGATTACTTAACGATCTTGGCTCGGAACGCGCCCATTACTTTATTACCTCCTAACGAAATAAGTGAGCGTAAATATTTATTTATTGCGCCCCCCCCCCTGAAAAAAGAGCGAAGAAGCCTTGGCGGGATTTGGAGAGTTTTCACCGAAAAATGCTGTAATGAGCTCCGCCAATGACGGGACAATTAAAATGTGAAATTCTGGAGCATAAATACGAGGATAATGGGAAAAAAATTAATCATTTTCACAGGGAGAAGAAAAGGGCGCTGAAAGGAGTGTGTGAATGAATGTTAAGTAATTCGTTTTTAATTATGGAATGAATTTGAGCTCATTTTCGGAAATGAATCTTTTTAGGAGATTTGAATAGTATTCGGATACAATTACTTTAAGACTGATTCTTTGTGAATCGATCTTTTGTATTTGATTATTTAATCGTTAATAATTAAGTTGAATAGGTTCCGATGGAGAGATAACGTTCGTTGGGATTGTTCTGATTGGGTGTTGTTTGAATCTTAAATCAGGGAATAATTAAGTTTAAGTGGGTTAGGATGTTGGGGGATTTTTCCAATGCGTACAACGTTGTTAGTTTTTATGAACGGTCGTTAATTGGCATTCAAGTAAGGGCTTATTTTGAAATAATAAAGTTAAGATTCGCTACTTTGACTATTGTTTTTGTATTTGGTGGTATTTAAAAGTAATTTGCATGTACTAGTTTAGTAAGGGTGTAGCATTATTGATGTGTTGTAGTGAGTGAAAAGAAATTAAAAGTGTGTAATTATTTTAATAATTGCAACACTTAAAAATCCCGAATAGATATTTTAAATAACTACCTGCTTGTGTCAGTTTTCAGTTTAATAGTTAATATGGTATAAATTTGATCTTATTTTAGTTGCTTTTAATTTAAATCGATAAATTTTATTTGATTTGAGTGTTAAACTGCGAAATGTTCGTGATTTGTTCAATTAAAAATACAAATTTCTGGGATTGAAAATATTAATTACAAATTAGATATCAAAAACTAATTATTGAATATACAATGTTGCAAATTTAAAATAATTGAATACTAATATTTAAAACGATGATGTTTTAAGTAGAATAGTTTTGAAAATAAAAAGACATTCTGCTTATAAGTATATAGAAGCATGAAATATAATTTCTGATACTTAAGGGGACATCCATAAATAACGTGAGGTGTTTTTTCCAAAATCTGGACCCCCCTCCCCCTTGGTGAGATTTAGTGAGATTTTGCTGGACCCCCCTCCCCCCATGTGAGATTTACCTACAACCTTTAAAAAATTTTTCTACCCTATTCGTTTGCATTTTAATTGAAAAAAAAAAAGAAAATCGTATAATTTCTAACTTAAAAAGTTGACGTGAGATTTTATTCGACCCCCCCTCCCCCCTTGGTGAGATTTGGTGAGATTTTTCCAAACCCCTCCTCCCTTTTTTGACCTCACGTAATTTATGGATGTCCCCTAATATGTACCAGTTGCTCCTTTGCGATAAAAATTTATGGATCAATGTGTTTTTCCCTTTCTTTCTCTCTTTTTTCTTTTTTGTATACTTGTTTGTCGTAGTGTTTTGTATTTTGTTTATTGTAAAAAATTTGATTTTTGATTTGATTATTTTCTAAGTGAATTATTCCATTCCTATTTTAATAAAGGAAAATTTAAAAATCAATTTTTTGGAATTTCCGCCGGATATTTTTTACTGCCTATTAATTCTAAAGGTAAAAAATGTAGTACTTTTTCATATTTAAAGACTAAACATAAGAATTGCTATTTGCCTTAAAATAACAAACAAACTATAAAAATAAATTCCGGAAAGCTTATAAACTCCTGTATCAATTCCCAAGTATAAAAAAAATATTCAACCTAATCTCGAGAACAGTTTTATTAGGCTATGGCAAATCGCAGAACCAAAACCCCATTTCGTTGAGAACCAAAAACGCATTTTAGAAAAGCGCCCAATTCACTAAGTAAGGTCGTTCCATCTATGGAAAGCATCTTTGCATATATTCTCCCTCGAATTACACTTCAGCCACCCATGTTTCCAAAAAAGATCCTGCTGGGTATATTTTCCTCCAGGGCCATGCATTTTTTAGGGGCTTTTGACACTTCTTGTGCCTTGATCGCAAATCACACGAACAATAGCAGCCAAGTGTGAAATATCGGTCTTCTTAGCTGGAGCCCTGTTTACATTATTCACCAGGGAGAGTTATTCATTCATGATTCATATTGTCTAAATGTCACTTCTGAGGATATGGGTGGAATAAAAATCAAAGGTGGTTCAAGATTTAAAGAAGGATTCCTCTGTGATCAATGGTTTTGTTCTGGGCTCTTAAACTAACGCAGTTCTTGAGACTTGAACCGAAGTTATTGGGCAATGCAAGCAACTATTCACTCCTGTTAAAGCTTATAAACTACTAGTATTTCAAGTTAAAAAGAAATGCTATTTTTAGAATTTTGTATTGTTATAAAATTTCATTTGTAAAATGTTAAACTAACTGAAATTCTCCATAGTATCAAGTTACTAAAACATTTTTAAAGAAATATCATAGTCAATTTATATTATTTTCATTTCAATTTTTTTCAGTTTTTGAACTATTTAAAATTAGGTACCTGTATAAATTCATTTAGATGATTGAGAATTTTTATATTGACACAAAACACGTTCAATCATTTAAATTAATTTCAACTCTTAATTTTTCAAATAAGCAATTAATATTACATAAAAACTTAAATCAACATAATAATGAGATCAGTGACCGATTATAAACCTTACTTATTTAACAACACATTGTTTCGCACATATAACCTCTTTACATGTATTATTAAAAAAATTCCCTCGGGTTGCTTTCTTAAAATTGGAAACACCTCTAAGGGAAATTATAAATTTTACAGTAAAGCACCGTTTATACGTCATTCAAGGGACCGACGTAAAACGGCGTATAAATGAAAAGACGTATAATTGAAAACAATTTTGATTAATTGAATGAATTGGGACTTAGTGAAAACGACGTATAAATGTAAAAGACGTATAAATGAGAGACGTATAAACGGTGCTTTACTTATAACCATGCAAAATAGCCCTTCAATTTCCTTAACTTTAAGTTAATTAACTTGAATGAAATTCAAATGATTCATTAAAATATATCTACATTCGTATATTATAATTATACTAATTTTAATTAATACCTACCAATGTTAAATTATTAAGTATTGGTAATTTTAAAAGCTTGTAACATTCCTATATAGTTATGATTGTAATTGAATTATTGTAAATCCATGTCATTTTCAATTGATAAAAACATTAATGGTTCTCATAAAATAAACTTAATAAAAGTAATACATCATTATAACCCTTATTGCCCTTATATTTTATAATATCTCCCTTTAAGAAAATTACACATTTCTTATTTTACTTCAAAATAATCCTTTTATACAATTAAAAACTAAAAGCTACGAATTCCATTCTATAGCTTCGAAATCCCAATGGATTCAATGGAAGATAGTTTTGAACTATTACTGTCAATGTCCCCCCTTCTTAGAAACTTTCCTTCAGATAACAAGCTTTCCTTCATAATTTAATTGATCAGATGAACCCCGACAATATTCCAGAACTCCAAAGTTCTAAAAAAACACATTTTTATTTGAGTCTTCATTAGAAAAATATTACAAATTCAAAACTTCCTTCTTAAAAAAAACCAATCCCACAGTGATACACCCCATTATATCTCCGAGCCATAAAAGGCAGTTTTTCGAATAATTATTGACCGCGGCTCGCTTTTTGAAAGCTCCCCGGTAGATTATAAGTTTTAATTCCAAGGCCCGAAATCCCCAGGTATAAACTTTATCAGAAAGGAGCAAGAGAGGAAAAATTGCAATCTCCTTTCTGGAGCAACCTAATTGGCTGCTATTGCTGTGCACTGGAGCGCGTAAAGCTTTAAACACTCCCCCTCCCCCCTCGGAGCCTTTGTTCTTGGGGCTGATTAAAAAAATGGGCCCGCCCGGACGGAGGGATAGATAAAAAAGGCGACCGGTCCCCCGCACTTTTAACTCCATTACCGTGCTCCATCTAAAGGTCCCGCATATTTGATTTTAAAATTACAGAGCAGTGCCGGATCCAATTAATGGGTGCTCGTTGCGAAGGGGTTTGTGTGACAGATTGCGCTAAATTACTGGGGTTATGGAGAAGCCGGCGGAAATGAGAGAGCGACACAGAAAAAGAGAAGAGAGGGGGACGGAGAGAGTAAAAAAAGGCCAGCCAATCACTCGGTGAGGCAGTGTCCGTGTCAGATTGCGAGGAATGGCCAATTGGGCCGTGATATCTATTCATCACCTCGATTATTCGAGATCTCCGACACGGGTACTTCTGTATCGAACGCGCTCGACCTGAGCCGGGCCGGCAATTTCCGCAAGACGGATTGCGGCCGCCGTTTTTTGGGCCGCGCTGACGTCAGAGTGGCCGAATATGGAGCAGAAACAAATACGCACTGTCGCCGCCCAAGATGGATGTGGCCAAAGTATAGAGTTTGGGCTGTCAGCCGGCCTGAAAGGCCACGCGGCTTTCATAGTGCATTAAGGACAAAGCCCTTTGTCCCATTATTGTACTTAAAGGGTTCTTTAGGGGGCGCAAGGAGCGTGAAAAGACCCGGGGGCGAGGTTAATGCTTTTGCCTGTTCTTTTATGGGGGTCTTTGTTACACGCCGAATAATCGACTTGTTTAGGCACGCTTTTCACTTGAAGAAGAGGAGACTGGGCTTTTTAACAGCAGATTGTTTCTGCTTAGGATCTTATTTGCTTTAGATTTTTTTGTGAATAGAGGATAAAAAGCGCCTATGTTCATTTTACCCGGCAGAACGTTGGATAGCACGTTTTTTAAGAATTTATTTAGTGGAGGGGGTACCTACTAAGGTATCTTTCATTCGATTGCTGTTTGTGTTTTGGGTTTATTTTAACTGGTTATTTTTGTGACATTAAAAGATCCTAGTTAATTTTTTTTAATAAGGAACATGTTAATTTTAATTATATGAAAGGATTAACAAAAAGCCTTATTAAATCTCATAGTTTAATCTCAAAGTTAAATCTTAATTTTTGTCAAAGTTGAATTTATTTTGAATAACTTGGATAAAAATATATTTGGGTTCATTTAACTCCCATTTTTCAACGTTTGCATTAGGTACATATGAAAATCTATATAATCTTAATAATGTTTTTGTTCTAATTAAAGAAATACGGGCACACAAATTATATTCATTGGTTATTTTAAAGCTGTGTGTATTGATAATTATTAAATGTATAAGAAAAAATCATTAAGTGTACCTATTATTAAATTATTTCTTACAGAGCTCAATTTATAGCTAAATAGTTTTAAAGCTGAAGAAAATACGAGTAGTTGAGCCCTATTATTTTCAACCAAAAATTCATTGAAAAGTCTGTGTGTCATAAGATTACCGTGAAGAAATTTTATTGGCATTATTCTTTTTTAGAATATGCGTTCCAAAGACATTTCAATAGAGAGGAACAAATTTTTCTAGAATTACATCACCGCGTATATGATAGAGAAAATTTTCATTCAGAAACGCCGTTAGAAACTTCGATTGTAATATAAAAAAGGCATTCCGATAAATAGCAAAAAGCTAGAGAAAAGCGAGAATCTTTCTCAGATCCAATCCCAGAGCTTTGAAATATACACTGTTCCACTTACAATTCCAAAAATTGAAATTGAAATAAGCAAGCTCAGACTTAAAAGGATCGCTTAAATTGATAGAAAATTTGCCTCTTCTGAGCTTTATTTCCCATCAGTACTTTTTCCATTGAAGGCATATTACTGCGCCCACTAGCTGCTAAACTAGACGCTCCCATTTTGAATATTCTATTAAAAGCGAAGAGTTTGGCACGTTTTTCTTAAAACGCATCGAAATATCTTAAAAAGCCTCCAGTTTCAAGAATTTGAAATGACGTTCTCGAAATTCAAAAATGTTTTCTCTTTAATTATTGCTGAAATAACGCCATTATAATTCATTCAAATATTTTACTTGGGGAGATTTTCTCTTTTATGTACTTAGGAAATATTCTTATCACATTTGTTATGCACAAAGTTCTTGGAGATGCTTAATTTATTGATTTTGATGGAACAAACTTCAAAAACTATTTGTATCAATATTTATTTGATGGACTAGAGAAGTATTTTTGAAACTACAATTGAAGTATGTTGTATTCATTCCTAAAACTAATCGTCTACTTTTGTAGATATTTATGAATCATGATTTTTAATCCAGATTTAGTATTAATCAACTCTTGAAATATATGTATAAATTCAGATGTATTTTTGTACATATTTGAGGTTTCATAAATTGTCAACCGAAATTTGAGGTTAATATTTGAGAAAGTTAACACCAAATAATAAAGATAGAGCTGTAGTTTCCGTTCATCTAACGACATAGGCATGTAATTTTTACAAAAAGAGTGAATACTGTGTTCTTAAATTAAAAATCCAATGTATTTTAAAATAAAATACGCTGCTTTTATTTTTATTAAACTTTAAATAAATTGAAATCAGATTTTAGAGTTTTAAAATTTAATTTTAATAAGGATATTTATAGTTGCGAATTTTAGAAAACTATAAAACACTTTCAGAAAGTGATTATCTTGTACACATTTGGTTGGTTATTTTTTCTGCAAAAAATGTGTAAATTAGTTTAATCATCTAAAATAAATTTTGTATTATACATTAGGTGATCAATAAAATTTAAATAAAATCATATTTACATGAAATTTATATATTTTTATTTTTCAGGTCCTATTTAAACACACTTTCACATAATCGGGTTTTATATTTTAAAAAGCAATAACTTTTGTGTATAATCAAAACTATTTAAATAAATTTGATTGGACGAGTGACAAATTTAAAAAAATACTGTTTAAAATGTTCATTAAGTCAGATGGTTTTACCATTGTGGTAAATTTAATTCAGACAGTGTTTTAAAAGATTTAGAAATAATAATTATATTTTGTTTTAAATTCAACGTAAATGCAATTTAAGAGATATTTAAGACATTTTCCTTTGAAGAAAAAACGTATAAGTAATGTTTTCAACAGTAAACTTCAACTCAAAATCTATACTACATGACTCTCTATTTTCTTTTAAATCTTTTAACATGACTTTTCTTTTCTAACAGTAATAATGCATTCCTTAATTTAGAGTAATTTTTTATGTTTTGTGTAAAGTTTTATTAAAGTGTAATAAAATGTTTTTGATGTAGTATGTATGATTAAAGAACGCTCGATTTTTACTGATGAAAAATTTATTTGTTAAGAACTTTTTAGATGAAATTTTAGTGCCATCTGTACAATTTGATATTCATATAATACAAGAGAATAAGTCAAAAATATCTACATATTTACAAAAGATACATTTCTGCAAAAAGTGTACAGAGATAAATCTCAATACTTTTTGAAGGAACAATATTCTGTAGTACGATAGGAGTCTTTTTGAACACTCCTCTTGGTTGATAACTATTTACAATCAAATTACATTTGTTTTAATTGCAATTTCATCAGTGAATAATGTGTTAAAATCACAACTTTTATTGCACAGTACAATGACAGTTTGGTATAAGACAAAAATTATTTTACAATATACAAGTTTATCCCACGCAACGATTTAAAAGATGAAAAATTAATATTCTTATTCAAAAAATATTCTTGATTTCTTTTTATTAATTTTACTATCCTATATTGAAACAAAACACAACATAAAAAGAGTAATATACTGCTTTAGATTTGAGACGTTTAAAAGTATTAAACCTTTAATCCTTTTCCTCCATACACTTCAAAATATGTTGCAAATTGAAATACTGCACCAATTTTACCGTTGTACAATCAACTGCACCACTTTATTGTAAAGCAATAATACGCTTCAAAAACGCAACTAAATTCTTTTTCAATACATTTCTTTATGCTATCTAAACAGTTTGCAATAATTATGTGCTTTTTAAAAATAATAAAACAAGATAAATTAATTTAAATTGTAAAAAGAAAATATTTTTTTAGTAATGTGGAATTATATATGCTTCACATTATTAATTTATTTACGTCTACACTGGAACTTAAAACTCTTAACCACTATCTAAAAAACGTAATTATTATCAAATAAAGTAGATCAAGTAGAAAGTTCTGTTCTATACTGCTATGTATCTTCAAATATACAGGGCGTTTCTAAAGCCCGTTTCCCAGCTTTTATCTAGAACCAACGTGTCCTAGGGTCACGGAAGTTAGGTCTACCCCAGGTAAAAGACCCTGGAGAATCCATTGAAATGACTTACAGCGCCCTTAGCGGTGAAATAAAAAAAAGTAAAAAAATTAATTTAAACACTAAAGGAGATAGAGCAAAAACCTCAGGGAGATTATTGTTGCCGACGTTATTAATAACTCACTGAAAAAAATTCCTGAAAATATTGTGAATATTCTCGGAGATATTAGCATGTGAAAATAGCACTTTTTCAGACCCCCCAAAAAAGAAAAAAATCGTAAATTTGCAAATTTTTCTGTGCTGTTGTGTAGTTTTGGGTTCTTTTAGTTGAATGAAGGCAAAATCAAAGAATAAAAAAACCTTGCAAATTTGCGAAATTTTTCACTTTTGAGGCCTGAAAAAGTGCTAGGTATTTTTACATGCCAATATCTCCGCGAATATTCACGATAATTTCATGAAATTTTTTCAGTGAGTTCTTCATATCGTTGGCAAAAATACTCTTACTGAGGTTTTTGCTTTATCTCTCCTTTAGTTTTTAAATTATTTTTTTTTAGATTTTTATTTCAGCGCTAGGGGCACTGTTATTAATTTCAATGGATTCTCCAGGGTCCCTTACCTAGGAGTAAACTTTACTTCCGTGACTTTAGGACATGTTGGTTTCATATACAAGACGCGAAACGGACTTTTGAAACACCCTATATTACGTTAAAACCCTTCTTGAATCTGAAAGTTAAAAAACTGTAAAAGTAAACATAGCAGTCGGAGAGATATGTTCCTTAATGGTTTAAAATATTTTCAGAGGGTACTCAAATCTTAAGTCGTATTAAAATACTTAGGTACTAAGTATTTGATTCTAAAACTCACTTTCATCAATAATAGCGATAGTAAAGTCACAAATCATTGGCATGATTCACAGTTGAAAGAGTTCACGGTAAACCATGAATGACTAATTATGTGAAAGTGTGGGATTTAATGGGTATCAGCACTTGGTAGGGCAGTACATCCTGTAGGTAAGCTAAATCAAAATGAAGACTGAAGGACTGATGAAATTACTCAGAAATCAAAATGAATCTTAAAGATTCTTTAAGTATTTTTCAATGAACCTTCTATTAAAGGATTATAATCATGAAACAGAAGCGACTAGATAAATGCGAATGAAGACTAGAAACATGTAAATGCGCACTAAAAAGGTACACTATAGAATAATAAAACGCAAATATAGAAGATTTAATTGAAAAAATAACTAAAAGCTAGATTGAAAACTTTACTTTCCACATAGGATTAGTAAAGTTTAAATAAGTAATATAATTGTTGTGATATTTCTGGTACAAATGAAGTCACATAAGTATAATGAAATTATAATGTCTCTTTTGGATTATACAATAACAGAGGCCCCTTCACTTGGAGAAAAATTTAGTTCTTCATACTTCTCAACAGGATCTTCCACCTCATCTTATTGAGATTAAAGGAGAATAAGTATAGCAAAGTTATTACTTCATCAATATAATAAAAATGGGGATACAACTTTGGCCTGGATCATTCTCCCGGGCTGGTCAGTGTATAGGAGAAGTGATGCATTTAGTGAAGCACCTGGTTGAACAAAGGTTACCACCATAACCAGGACAAAAATAACAATGCGCTCTTAATGCCTGGGCACACTGGATGACTCGAGTAGATCGAAGTATTTAAGATCCTTATCCAAAGGTGGAGAGAAAGAAGAGGAGTTCAGGGGCGATGCACTATACTACTCCTGTAGCGGAGAAGAACGGGTGTCATCCTTTCCACTTCCAACTGCATCTAGTACATCTCCCATCAAGTCCCCTTATTTGATAAGGATCTTAACGACTTCGAAAGACTAGAGTCGCCCAGTGTGGCCAGGTACTTAGGGGCAGTTTAGAGTTTTATGATGGGCTCGACAACGCTCCTTCGGGCATTGATAATCTCCCCCATATCTTTGTGTGGTTAGGGGGTTTTCCCTAGCACCCCCTTCAAAGGAGGGGAACTATTTTGTTCGCTTATTTACCTCACCTAACCACACCAAGAGATGGGGGAGATTATCAATGCCCAAAGCCGCGTTGTCGAGCTCATCGTAAAACTCAACACTCCTGCTTAGGGTGCATCTTAAGTTTTATTACCCCGACGACCGTCAACAGCCAAACATTTATGATACCTCAGAGGAGGGAACATCTTTTGTTCGCTAATTGACCTCAGCTAACCACACAAAAGGAAGGGGGCGATTATCAATGTCCCTAATCTCCCCCGAATGCCCGAATGGTATCATAAATTGTTCGCTGTTGACGGTGGTCGGGGTAATAAAACTTTTGATGCAACCTTAGGGAGTGCCACGCCAGCTCATGGTCGGTATCAGTTCAGTGTGGATCAGTGACTTCTCCGTCCATCGGACAATGTGAAAACCGTGAACGAGGGGGCAGAGCTTGAAGGCTACCCAGTTTCTCGGAATCAAACAAAGGAGAAAGAACATACAAAGATTCTCTTTGACAATAGCGGGACCCCTAGTGGTCGTGATAGTTAACAGACCCCGAAGTGACTTCACGGTTTCCTACTGTCCGATTGGTGGAGAAGTCAAGTCACTGATCCACTGAACAGATACCGACCTGGTGTGACATTACCCTTATCCGATGCTCTCAGCTGCTTACAGCAGAACCATAATACACCATCCTCCAATAGAGAAACCAAGAGTCAATCCAGTCCAGCTTATCGTCACGAATGGCTCAACGAGTGGAAATACGGATGCGACGGCTGTAGCACCTGATAGGGCAGTGCAGCTGGCAGGTACGGCAGCTGACCGCCGTACAGGATGCTGGCCGTACTGGGATACCCCGAAGACGACCCATAGCTGCTGGTCAACGCCGAGCTCTGCGGGGGTGGCAGGGTGGGGCTGTTGGCGTCCATGCCCGGGTTCTGCTTCTTCCACTTGGTGCGTCGGTTCTGGAACCAGATCTTGACCTGCGTCTCTGTGAGGCGCAGAGACAGCGCCAGGTTGAGCCGCTCGCACACCGACAGGTAGCGCGTCGTCTTGAACTTGTTCTCGAGCGCCACCAGCTGCTCGTAGGTAAAGGCGGTGCGTGCCCGTCGCGGCTTGCCCCCCGCCTTGCCACCGCCGCCACCGTCGCAGCTGCCCCCGCCGCCTCCCGACTTCTTCTTCTTGGAGGAGGACTTGCCGCCGGATAGCTTGTCGTCGGCGCAGGCGGCTAGTTCGGACAGACTGCTGCTGCTGGTTCGCTGCTCTTCGCGTGAGCCTTCCAGGAGGTCTTCCGTTGTGGAGTCGGCGCCGTTGATGTTCACTGAAAAGAGATGGTATAATTCAGCGAAACACCAAAAAAATGAACGTATGCATTCAATTGCTATGACGTCTATAGTCTGCCACAGTAAAAAGATACGGCACTTAACACAAAAAGAGGCGGATAGAAATTGGCTCCATACATTGAGAGATGTTACATATAGTGATACCCAGGGACCTTCCAACTAGACTCGAGGGAGGTCCCTCGTTGTTAGACCTCCCTCCCCTGAGTAGGACCTCCCTCCGAGTATAGGTAGGAGGTTCCTCCGTATCGCGGTGTAACATTTCTGCATGTATGGAGACAATTTCTATCCACCATTTTTTGTGTAAACTGCCGTAATTTTTACAGTGCTATGATGTCTATAGTCTAACCACTATGAGAGAAACTTAAACAGGAAAACAAGGCATTGAAAAGAAGGTTAAAATTTAAATTATTCACACAAATATGGCACAAAACGGTTTTTCAGCGTTTATGAATTACCATCTCCCCCAAAATTCAGTGAAATAACTATTTTCCTTAACAATCGCCACAATATTGCTCGACGTCAAAAGTTTTTTTCCGTGGCAGTTGGGCATTTGAATGAAGATTTATCAAAACCTGGCATGACTCCCCCAACTTTTTAAGAGAGGAGAACAACTACCCAAGTAGCACAAATGTTCAAGATTCATCCAAGTTTTGTCATGTATGGCCAAATTTAGTTCACTTCTAGTTGCAGTTACGTAAACTCGACATATTCGGTATGAATAAAGCCTAACCGTGCTACTAGGGTAGCTCGTTTCTACATGCTATGGATAAGCTTTAAAAAATTGACGATAGAGATGGTTCTAGGGCGTTTTTCTCTAAACCGTTTATTTAATACAATGTGTTGTCAAACTTTTAAGCCTTTTAGTCCTAGCCGCCTCAAATTTTCCAACTGATTCAATAGTAATGTCTGGTGGCTTAGAATTAGAAGGGTTAATTTAGATTGATGCATAACTCTAAATGGTCAAGAATTGTGTTACGTTATATAGCGCTTTAAGCGATCGATTTCCACTTTCAGAAATTTTCAGGAGAAAAAAAACTTGTTACCAATCCCTGAATTTTCTCTCACACTTTGAGATCACACGTTTTGCTGTGAATTTTCAAGGATTATAAATTATTATCTACTTTTTTTAGGTGCTGTTTTGACCTCATTCTACATATGAAATTTCTACATATGAATAACTAAATTATTTATTCTTCATAGTGTTAAAGTGAAGCACTAGTTTGGCATTAATTGCATAAAAAAGTTCGGTTTTTATATCAAATAGGCAGCAATTTGAGGTATCAACTTTTATTGCTTATAAAATAAATTCGTCCTCTACTTGGTATTCGTATTCATTTTTAAATTATACATTAAATTGATTTGGTTTGATTCTTTCATTTGTACCCCACCCTCAATTGCCTTTATAAATTTGACTTGGCCAGTTTTTAAAAGGTTTTTTAGTAAAATCTGTAATTGGGCAATTCCACGGGTAACTGACTGACATTTTTCAAGAAAAACGCTTAGTATTTTGTAATTTTCTTCCCAAAAATAAATGATAAAAAAATACTTTCCACCCAGTTTATTGCTTTCTTGTTAGCTAAATCTAATGGCACAATTAAATTTTCAAAATATGTTTTTATTGATTTTTTAAAAATTTTAAACGACATGGTAACTGACTGAAATTTGTGAAACATTTATGTCAGTCAGTTACCTTGCTGTTTAAAATTTTTTTAAAATCAATAAAAACTTATTTTGAAAATTTAATTGTGCCATTAGATTAAGCTAACAAGAAAGCAATAATCTGGGTGGAAAGTATTTTTTTTATCATTTATTTTTAGGAAGAAAATAACAAAATACTAAGCGTTTTTCTTAAAAAATGTCAGTCAGTTACCCGTGGAATTGCCCAATTTAGAATAGGAAAGGTGATACTTTAATTTAACTGAATTGATCCATAATTATAATAACTTATTATAGATTTTCAAAACCATCTATTAATCAATATGTTCCTTTTCAAAGAAATTTTAAAAATTGTGGAATTGAATCTTAGAAAAAGAATTACACGTTTAAAAAAATCATGTTAGAGAACTTTTATTAGTGAAGTATATTTTATATCAGTAAATTTTTATCATCACAACATTAATCAACTTAACGGTTAAAGATGTTTCTTCCTTACTATTTTCATAAAAAGGGATATCTTGACTATAACCTAAATCATAATAACTATTTAATTATTAAGGATAGTTTATTGACCCTCCATTCCATGAATAGTATCGGTATTAATCATATTCATCAAAATGACGTTACATGTAATAAGGATACTTAAACCCTTACCCGTTTTCCCCAAACAATACCCAGACAAGGTAAATTGAAATGAAAGACACACACCACATCAAGATTCATTAAATCGTATTAAATTTGCAGGTCTGATTTTAATTTACGAATTAAAATCGGAAAACTTGAATCCAGCTGCTTAATAATTAATCAACTCCGGCAAACATCTCCCTCTACAATATAAGGAACCAACTGAACTCAGGTAAAATGTTTTCAAATCCAAATGCAGCTCGGTGTCAAACTGCTGTTTGTAACTGAACCCAAGCAAAACCGGATTGTCCCTGCTTTAATTACAATCAGGGAGCCAGTCGCAAAAATGCAGCCATCAAATATTTTCCTGCTGCTCCTACTATTACGAATTCAGCGAATTCGTATTCATCATGGCGCATTCGGATTGTCATTAATAAGCGATTATTAGAAGTGCACGTCATTTACAAAGTCCTGATTAACTAAGCTCGCAGGGGCCGGCGACGCTACTAAAACCGCTTAAGGGATAATAAGTGCGCTATGGCGGCGTCTTAAACATTAATTAATACGGCATTTTTGATGAGGACGTGCAAGACGGAGTGCGTTTGTCGAGGAGATTAAATTGTTGTTTCGAAGGCGCTGATAATCACAATATTGGAGAGCTATTTCTTTAATGGCTTTTTGTTTACCCGGGTGATCTCGGAAGGACTAATTAAATGGGGAGGGGCTTCATTGATTAACCTTGGAGGTTGGAAAAGAGGCTTTTTGGAAAGGGCGTCTTTAAAGCGGGTATGTCTGAAATTGCTTCAACTTTGGGAGGGTAGCCGTATTTAGTTACAGAATGCGAAATGGATAATTTTAATGTTGAGTTGAATTAATTCCTGAAAAAATTAATTAATAGTATTTGAATTTAATTTGAGTTTTCAAATTGGCTTATATGGGTGAGGTGTATTTTAATTATAATAAGATATACACTGTAAAACTGTAGCGTTATAAAAATTTCATTTGAACTCTCAACACTTATTTTTTTAACTCATCTAAGAATTTTTTCTAGCTTTATTATTTCTTTCTTTTAATATTACTTTAAGACAGCATAGGATGCACGTTTTTATATGCTTATGTTATTTCTCTGGTTCTTTTTCATTTTTAAAAGTTCTTTTCCTCTTTTAGATTTAAAAGGTAAATCTGTAAATAAAATTCACATTTTTTTAATCTTAATATTTTAACTTCTAGTTTACATCTGAAATATTACATTCTAGGATACGTCTATGTTTTACTGCAGAGGGTACTTAGTACTTGTGGAGTGTCATAAGGGGAATCGTAAACGGTAGTAAATTACACACTAAATGGAAAACCTTCTAGATATATCAAACAGATAAATTATCGAGAAAGTTTTCAATATAGGAGCTCACTTCATTCTTTACTTTAATCAAAAATTTCATAAATAACTTTAAAAAAGCTTATATTAACAATCTGAGAGCTTGATGATAACAAGAGGGTTCCCTTTCCAAAAAAGCAGTAATTATCAAACTAGCAAGCACGTTTCGAACTTTTAAACCCAAAGCAAATTCTTAACTCCCCACCCCAAGAACAAAACAACAGCCCCCCTCACTTAAATCGATAAAAAACGCGCTTTCGTTTAGGCAAACCAATCAAACCGTCCCTTGTTAGACCCCCTCCTTGCGGGGAAAGTCAATTATCTTCTTTAGCCATCTCTAATCAGTCTGCAGCCCTATCAGCCTAGCAATTACGCAGGCTAAGAGGGCGCCAATTACACAACACTTAGTTGATTTATCACCCTAATCGCGGCCACTGCACTAATGAGCTTCACCAGGAAGAGAAACAGTATTTTTAGCGAGGATTGGTGAAACAATGGCAAGCGATTCTATTGGCCCAGCATAGCAAAACCGGCCCAAAAGTGCCGAGTAGGATAATTCGAGATTGAGATAAGATTTTAAGGAGATAAGATTTATGGGGATCCGTGTCTTTTGGAGGCGGTGGATCTTTTTTAGGTGGGGGAGAGATTTAAGAGTCTTTAATTAGCTTTGGCTTCTGATATGCGCTAAGGGAGGGGAATAAGTTTTTGTTTGTGATTGATGAGTGTGTCGTTTGAGGGTTTTTGGTTGGTGTTTTGTTGCTGGGATAGTTTAATATTTTAAGCGTGAAATTTGGGGAGTAGTTTTAATGATGAGGATCTGGATGGGGTGATTATGCTGTTTTGTTTTACTTAAAGCTTTGAGTTTGTGTAGTGTTGTACTAATTGAATTGGGTAAAATATTTGAAGTTTATTTTAATTAGTGAGTTGTATTTATCTCTGTATTGCACACATAAATGTTCACACTTCTGGGCTAATGAATGCGGGGGGAATCCTGATTCAAATACAAATTAAATTACTTTTCTAAAATTTAAAATGAAAGGCAACAGTCCTTCACAAAGTTTATCAAATTAGTACTAAATTGTTTACAGTTACACATATCTAATAAGAGATTATTAGAGATGATGAAGCAAAACAAGTGACATGTAAAAGGTTATAAGACATCGAAATGCCTTAAGAATTTACAAAAAAATTAAGTCTTAAATCCATAAAGTCAGCAATAAATTTTAATTTTGGGAATGAAGTGCTTTCATGCAGAAAAGCAATCCCTTATTTATGTACCTTTTTGTAAGAATGGTAGTAACATGTTCCTTTACAACTGCAAATAGTTTTTAAGTGTCCTAAATACTTTTCATTGTTTAAAATATCTAGATATAATTTAAAACTCACTCTATTATTAGTAACTTGAATTTGCTATTGAAAAGTCTAGAAAAGGCTAATTTTACAATATTGAAAATTATGTTTTACTTAAGTATAAAGTTAGTCTTATTCAAAAGTTAACAGTAAAACATTTTAAATGCTTGAAGAATTTTAAACAATTCATCTCAGTATGCATAACATGTTAATATTTTGGACTGATAGGTATAGAAAAAAATATTGAACTAAAAAGGATACGAGTCCTTTCATATTTTCATCCTTTTTTAAATGACTATCTCAAATTCCAATTAAGATACAACTTAGAAGAAATTTCAATTAAATTAAGAAATAAAATATGACAACAGCCTCTGTGGCAGAGAAAAACACTCTCGGTAATGAAAATGTTTGAAAAATATCTTAAACTATTCCATTTATCATGAATTACGAGTAAAAAAAGGGGGTAAACATTAAATAAAAAGTAAATAAATGGAAACAAAAGGATCCGAAAGATTATTCAACTGGTAAAAAATACTACATGACAAATGCAAATCTCCTCAAAGTAATGAAACAGAACATTGCTCTGATAAGCCACGATGACCAGTATATAGAATTTTATTGCTTTGAATAACTCTTATCTTTATATACAACACTTGAAAATTGAAAATAACTCCCCGGATTAAGATCTATCCAGTTATTAAAAATTAAACATTAATCAAAAAAGGAAGATCCACTTAATTGCTAATGGAAATCCTAATTTCCGAATGAAACACATTTCCTCAAAATATGTAATAACCAATTGCTCTAATACACCACGATGACCAGAAAAATTAAAGTACTACTATATAGGTAGTTTTTACAGTTATATAATATTTAACAATATCTCATCGCTTTACAATCTATGCATGAAACTGTTCACAATGGAACATAAATGAGGATGAAAAAAAATGAAAAATCCTATTTTTCTATTGGTAATGACAACCCCAATTTCCAAATGAAACAAACTATTTAAAAGAGAAAATCATCTCATATTGTAATAAAACGTTAACCCTCCACGATAACCAATGACACATTTAAAAAGCATTCATAGTTATATGGTAGGCATTTGAAAATATCTCATCACATGAAGCTGTTTAAAATTGAACATAAATCCGTATCGAAAAAGGAAAAATCCACCCGATTGGAAATGACAACACCAATGTCCAAATGAAGCGCAACCGTTTAAAATAGGAAATCCCTTTGGCATATTGTAATAAAATATTAACACTCCACGACAACCAATGATACTCTTTAATAGCTTCCGTCCTTATTATATAGGCTTTTAAAAATATCTCATCTCTTTATGCATGAAGTTGTTCAAAATCGAATAGAAATCCGGATGAAAAAAGGAAAATCTACCCAATTGATGATGGAAATCCCAACTTCCAACATTTCCTCAAAGTAATGAATTAACATACTGGTCTAATACACTACGAGAACCAGTAAAATTAAAATAGATGCATGAAAATTTTCAAAATTGAACATAAAAAACTGGGTTGAATATGATAGCTATCTCCCCGATTGTGATAATGACAACAACGAAATTCCAAATGAATGACCCATGACCAAATGAAAAATTATCTGAATTCCAAATGAAACAAACTGTTTAAAAGAGAATTTCACATTGGCATAATGCAATAAAACAACTCCACGACAACCAATGACATTTAAATAGCTTTCATCGTTATATAATACCTCATCGCATGAAGTTACATAAATCCGGATCAAAAAATGAGAAATCCACCCGATTGGTAATGACAACCTCAATTTCCAAATGAAACGCAGAAAGCGCGCAAAAAAGCCATCCCTCCCCGTGAGAAACCCCTTCCACACTAGGATCCGCTTCCTCCGGGGGCTGAAAAAACAAGCCCCATGTTTGCGTTGCTTCCCGCAATAACAAAGGGCACAATGGCTTTTTTGAAAGGGCCTGGGAACGGCGCGCTTGCGGTAGTAGCGCCCCATGCAAATAAAGCTTCGGCGTGCGTCTTTTGGGCTGCGGCGGAATCGAATCATATTCCGCATTTGTTTCGAGGAAATTACTTTCTTCGGAGACAACTGTTTTCTCCGGTTTGCGACGACGTGCCACCTATAAAAACAACGCGGAGTCGGAATATGTTATTAGTTTGAAGCGCTACAAGTTTTAGTTTGTGTTTAGGAGGATCGCGGAGGGTTGCTGTTGTTGTTTTTGGTGTGTGGGGTTTGCGTGGAGTGTAATGAATTTTTGGATGAAAAAGTTGAATTTGTAGAAGATTTTTGTAGTTTTGGCTGTAAATATTTTAAATGCTGGGAATAATTGGAAAAAAAATTATGTGTTATTTGAGGAGGAGGGTTAAAAATGCGTTTATTTTCTTCAATGACTTTTCAACTTCAAATTATTTTTATGTTGAATTATTTTCAATCACGTCTTATAAAATTATGTGTTTGACCTGTTTTTTGAGGATTACAAATAGTTGAAATGAAATAAATAAATAAATAAAATAGTAGTATGTTGTGTGTTACATTTTTGTACCTTAATTTTTTAAAGGTTTTAGTACTTTCTTTTTAATTTCAGTTTTAGAATTTATGATACGAATGAATGATATTTTTTTCGCTATTTTTTATTAAAAATTAGCGAATAACCTAGAAATTACATTTTTTTAGTAAATGGATATTTCATAATTTTTGTAAATATAAAAGTTTAACGTAAAACAACATCCGCGACTTAATAGTATTTTGAAGTAATTAAGCGGAGTTGGACCCGATCATGGCTTGTAACTATATAGTAATGGAGTATTTTTATAGTCTGTTCATTTAGAATAGGCGGGTGAAACAGGAGAAAAAACGCTCAATAATGCCTAATAACGCCCATCACGCAACCTCAGCGACCGATATTTTATTTTATTTTAACTACTTCTGTTTAGTCTGCCTAGTAATTGCACAAGAAATTTTTCGATGATAATTATATTAGTAACTGTTTCTAATACATTAGTCCCAGTCGCCTACTCTAAATAAACAGACTTTAAAACACTAAAACGTGTTTTGGTGTTAAAAATTAAGAAATTATTAACTCCATCTTGTCTTGTATAAATGCATTTTCCATTTTTCATGGCGCAAGAATAAGGTAAAATCATTTGTATGAATGTAATAAAATACGATTTTTTAAGTTGTTTTATTACAATGTTTTACAACGAAATGATTTACATAGAGAATTATGTTTATACTTCCGCTTCTTTATTATTTAATCATCAACAAGTCTGGATAAATAGTTTTAACTAGATAAGTTTGAATATTTTTGAGTAAAATTACTTCTTATGACAAGGGGAATCTTTTTTGTAATAATTTGATTCAGATTTTTATATGACAAACACTTTGAACTTTTATTATTGAAACCAAATTAGTCAAGCATCAATTTTAAATATTGGTATTTAATACCTTGAAGAGTATTTAAGTCAAAATTATAATCTTATTTTTAATGCTCCATTTTCTAAATCACGGAAATATTATATGGTGTTTAACGTAAGTAATTTTCTAGTTGAAAAAATAGGTAAATGCAATTTTTTTACCTAGGTTGAAATAAATTCATCCTGAGGAAATAGTCCATTCACTAGGGTAAATGATACAGCATAACAAATCATAAAGCATTTTAACACGCAACAAACTTCATTTGTTTTTCTAAAGTGTAATTTAATTTTTCACTTTATTAAATATTTTTATTTTAGTGACATTATAAAAATGAAAACCAATTAGTTAATTTTAAAAATTTAAATTCAATTGTAAGTTAGTCTATTTGAATTTGATAGCTTTTAAAGAATCTTAGATTGATCTATGTAGCGCAAAAAAGTTTTTTGGCTTATACAGGTTTTGAATATGGTGTTTGTAAAAAAACTCACAATAAAAACCAAGGCATAAAAATATTCATTATTATAATTATGACAAAAAGTAAAAAAAAACTAATTAATTTACTGAAAAACAGACAAAGTAGTTGTAAAGAGGAAAACAATTTTAAAGATTTATTTTGAGTTACCATTTCATTTACTTTTAAAGATAAATGCTAAGACTTGAAAATTCCTAAAGAATCTCTAAACAACTCTCACAAAGCAATATGATGAAGAGTTCTTCCCTAGTGAGAAAATATATAATTCTTTTCAGAATTTTAGAGTAGATTTTATTTTTGGGGCAGGAAAATTTCCTCTACCATGTTACCCAACACTTTTCTAAACGTGCGTTTATAGAGGAGCTCTACCAATCAATCATAATGTGTTCTTCAGACAGGTATTCCTCAGGGTTCGCCACTGAATCGAATTGTTGAAAAGTATATGGTGCAGCAAATGATTTAACTTTACCCCCGAGAGTAAAAGTGAGGTCTTTTCATTGCGGAGGCAAGCATGAAGTACTTAGGCTCAAAACACGGCTCTAGGAAACATGAAATTTTCTCATTTTTCACTTCTGGGGCATTTTGTGTAAAAGAAAACCTTCCTGTTTTCTTTCATGCCAAAGGTATAGCATAAAGAATGGCAAAATTTTGGGGGAAACCTGCATTGTTTGTATATTTTATAAGGGTTGGGTAAATAATGCTGCTTATATGGTTCGCTTATATGTTTTGCGTTTTATGATTTTAAAACATTTATTTATCTCTTAAAAGTTGTATTGGAATTTAGCAAGTTACTAAATCGTAGTTATAGTTCTTAAATATTTTATTACAGTGTTTTAAAGGTTTGAAATGGGGACAACAGCTCAACCATAATTTAGCTTTGCTTGAAACTTTTATGGAAAGCTTAGATAGGAAAACAAATGTTACCAATGGAATATGCTATAAATTAACCGCATTTCATGATACTCGGTCTATTATATTTTCATCCAAAACCTACTCATATGTTGGTGTTCTTACATAAAATTAGCAAAAAACTACTCTAAAACATCACAATACTCTACTTTGACAGGTAAATAAAATCTACTACTGAAATATTCATGTATCAGAAAGTTATCTAATCTAATCTTCATGTGGATTTTCCACAAATCAACAGAGAACTGTGTGTCAATCGAATAATTGCCTCGAATACATGAGAATGAGACAAGTTTGAACAGGTTTCTAAATTCATACTCCTATTAGTTTAGTGCTATTCGGTAAACGATGAGTTAGGCGAGGGGTCACAGAATTAAATTCTGATGACAACGAGAGCTAATTTCGGACTAGAATAGGCAAGTATCACCTTCGCAATAGCTGTCCATTACTTTTTAACCTCATTTTCTGAATTATAAATGTCATGATGAAAAGTGACTTATCAGAGAATAGGGTATTAATTATTTCAATTAGATTGATATACTAATAAGTTAGAATGCTAAAATTTAATTAACGTTGTTTTAGAATAATGTAGGATAATATAGTAAAACTTATCATTAATTAAACTTAACTGACCTAAATGTTTGAGTGAATGCTCAACTATAGGTATTGGAATATATGGATTGTTCACTGCTGGTATGTCTTGATTTCTCTTGTAACAGGTCCTTAGAACTTTTACTTTTAAAATGTATAAAACTGATCAAAAGTTTTTTTAAATCAAAATTTAAACTTTAAAATTATGTTTTAGGTCAATTTTTATATCGCAATCAATTAGTACTAGAAACCATATATCAGAATTTAGTTTTTGAGAAAAAGACACAGCAGTGTGCAAATCTGTAGAACTCCTTTCACTGTGCTAGTTGTTTGTATGCAGGGAAACAAACCTTTAAAAACTTGGTGTTTGTTTCAACATTCCAATATTTTTTCTCTCATTAAACTGTCTTTTTTACGTTGGTTTATAACTTGTTTCTCATGTAAATTTTTTAGGCTGTTCTTTTCATTTCTCCTTTTTATAACCAAATTTTTTTTGCTTGTACTCTCACACTCACCGTTCTTATAACCTCTTTAAGAAATTAAATTTAATAAATTCGAATTAAAATAAAAAAATTTGAGAAAAATATGTGCTTTTAGTGCATTGACTCATTAAGCAGCAATTTTAAACTGTGCTACCATCACATACCCTCTTTACATTTAAATTTTAGATACTCACACATATATTATATATTTTTCTGAATCTTTTTATTCGAATTCTACTAAATCTAGTTAGTCTAAATATTTCTCCTTGAATTAAGAAGTTTGAAAACCGAATCGACAAGTAAAAAAATTCAAAGTTTGGTTTATGTTAACCACAATGGTCAAATAGTTTTGTTTAGAAATTAACAAATTATTTAAACCTTACAGGTGTCAAAGCTGAACGAATTTCGAAAATTCCAGAACCTTCCATTTTACCAAAATATTTTTATTTAAATAAATTTTAGTAAAACCAATTCAAATTAATGAGCAAATAATGAATAAACATTTAATCCTTCTTAATTCGTTTTTATAAACGACTTCCAAAAATTACACTGGGGAACATTAGTTCAACTATTTTATCTAATTAATCTTAATTTTCACCTAATTGTGATTTTCATCTAAAAACCGCAGTATTTATTACAAAGGCCATTATCGAAATAAACGTAGACCTTGAAATCCAGTTAGTCCAATCTAATCAATACAATTTTAATGTGGTCAGAAATGTCTTTTAAATGATTATTCCTATGTTTAAGATACTAATCAAGTAATTAATAACACTTCATCACTTTCAATCCTCCAATTGTATTTTTCCAAGCCATTTCACATTTGCTCTATTATAGGAGGGATTTCACGGCATCTCACTTATAAAGGGAATTTGATTCCACTTGAGGAGAAAAACGTTTTGCGGGCTCTTAGGGTATTTTCGTGGGTTGCCGAAATGATGAGAACACGCAACAAGGTGTCGGATAGAGCAGACGAAGCATTTAAGCGACAGCTGTTGAAGAAATCGCTTCTTCTCGAGTTTTATTCCCGGCTTATCCTTTTTCCTAAGTTATCCTTTGAAGCCACTTTTTTCGCATTCTCGTCCCTTTTAGCGTTTTTTCCCGTTTTCACACTCGATTGCTTTTTGGGGTCTTATGGACAGAAAAGCACGAGTCAGTGCGAGGGATAGCTGCACAATGTAACAGCGGATAGACGGTTTTTCTGGACTTTGTGATTTACAGGGGATTTTGGAAGGTGTCAATAGGTGTTGTGTTCAGGATAAGCCTGTTCAACAGACGTTATAGCAATAAACGTAATAACTGCTTATTCAACAATGCTTTTGTTTAGTACAAGATCAATATTTAGTATTCACTATTTATTTAAATTTATTTACGATACGTTATTGCAATCATCGAGCTAGGAGTAAGTGGAGGGAACATCGTCAACATAATTTCGTTATTCAAGTTGAAGCGACCGTGAAGTCTGGCCGCCATTGAGTAATGCATTTTGAAACCAACATATATTTAAAACAGAAATACTTTTATCGGTGGGTGTTCCATGAAACTATTTATTTTGGATTAAAATATGAAATTCCTAAACTAAGTTTTCAAATAAAATATGCGCATCCCTTTTAAATTATTGTCCTTCAATCCATCTTACTTATTCATGTTTTATTCAGAGGTAAAAGGTCTTCTGAAGAGTGCAAAATAAACATGCAAAAGTTTCATGGAGTAAGAAATTAGTCACCAGTAATAGTTTGTGAGAAAAGTTGGTAAGTTTGATAAAAATTCAATGCATTACTCAAGATGGCCGCCAGTCATTACCACAGTTAAGTTTGGATTTTTTTTGGCTTCAATGATTTCGAATCATGTTCCCTCCACCTATTCCTACCTCCACGATTGCAATAAACTTAGTGACTGCTTATTGAACAATGCTTTTGTTTAATACAGAAACAATATTAATTTATAGTATTTGCTATTTTTTATAGTTAATATTTATCAATGAATTTTTAAGTTAAGCAATTAAGTACACAATTATGAAAGGTAAATAAATGGTTTTCAAAAGATTAAGTATTCACAAGACTCCGTAGATTAAAATATGGGGAGAATTTCTATAGAAAGCATTTTTACAAAATTCCATATGGATGAATTCAAGTAAGTAACTGTATACGTTAATTAAATGTTTTCTTTTTAAATAAAACTAATTCAAGGTACGTTAGATACAAATTTAGATATTTTTTTAATTGTTAAGGTTACATCGAAATTGTTTTAGAACAATAGGAAGTGCTTTTTTATTTTTTGTTACTGTGAATGACAAGATAATTATATTTTATATATGATTGAAGCTATGGGACGACAATACAATGCACATTTCCTTATAGATATATTTTCATATTTTCCTTGCGTAGTTTATAACTACGAAAATACATATTGTAATTTTGCTGAATAGTAAATTAATTTAATTACTTATTATTTTATTTTACTGTTTAAATCCTCAAGAAAATATCTGAAACATTATATTTACTCAAAAAACTTTCAAGAATAAATTAAGAAAAAATTCAAAGTTTTTAGTTCAGCTCTTAATCAAGCTGTTTTTGAGAATTGTTATGTTTGAATAAACAAAAACCATAACTATTATATTTCACATGTGTAAGTTTCAAATGTAAATACCATTGAATAATCTCTCTACTTAGGTAAACGATAAACAAAAGCTTCAAACGCATTGTACAGATACACGAAACACAAATGACTGAAAAATCCTCAGACAAGAAAATTGGTTTCATAAATCATTTTCTTTTTTAAAACCAAATCATGGTTTTAATTTGAAATTCAAACCTTTTTCTAATATTTCTGCCATTATAAATCTTGGAATCGCATCTTTAAAAAACGGAGCTTGCATTTTTCTAACCTCAATACATCCTAATGTAATACCAAAAAAAACGAAACCCTAGAAAAATCCAAAACTTGTCTATGAGTCAAATCCCACCCTCAGCTTTTAGGCCCTCTCTCAACCTTCTGCGGATTTTTATGTTTGAACCCCACCTAAAACTGAATTGATATGCCTTGGCATCAGAAATAGGGAATAATAAGCTGGCAGCATGAAAATCGTTTCGTGGGGTGAGGAAAATTACCTTAAGTGACTTTCCCTGATCGTTATCGGTAGGATATATTGCAGAAAATTATAGCTTCTGCTTACAGGCCGAGAGCTTGAAAAGTGAAACTCCTTCCCCTTTCTGGGGAAAGGCAGGGACCACTCTTTTTCCTGAGCAGGGCTATGTAAAACCCAATAGAAATCCCATTACAGCTCTTCGCAAATGTATAAATATATTGAACAATTGCAGGGCAGGCTCTTTGGGATGAATATTGGGAGCCATTGGCAGGCTGAGGGTAGATATTCAGGTTGAGATTGGGAGCTGATAGGGTATTTGGAACAGTTTCTGTAGATTGGGATTATTTGGGGTTTGTGATCTAAATTATGAAGGTTGTTAATTTTTTTTGTAGGTACAATGACTCTTAAACGTTGAGAACTCTCTCAATACTTTTTTTTGTTTGTACTATGACTATCAAAGAGTTTAAGAAATGATGCTAACTAACGGCCATATTCACCACTAACCAGTAAGTGATCAGTTTTTGTAAATTGGGATTTTTGGGCTTATTATCCAAATTGTGGAGATTTTAAAGGATTTTTTGTGAAAAATGACTCTGAAGAATGCTAGGAACTTTGTGAACCATTGAGAAATTTGAAGTTTATAAAATAATATCTAAATATTTTTCAAATCGACGATCTATTTAACATTTTAAGTCCCCAAATATATTAAAAAGTTAAATAGATCGTCGATTCGAAAAATATTTAGATATTATTTTATAAACTTCAAATTTCACAATGATAAACAGTTTTCAGCGAAAAAAGACTAGTTATCATAAATTAAGAAAGTGTAATATAAATTTATGGAAATAAGCAGTCTATCAAGAAATGAAAAACCAAGGAACACACACAATTAATAATCCTCATAACATACTAATAAAAACTACATGGCTATCTGCTTAGGTAGCAACTTATGTAAATACCCTGAGTTGGGATCTCTTTCATGCACTTGTTCTTAAAGCTTTTAAGTTTGTAAATGTTTGTCGTTAGGTCGTTACATAAACTAAACACAGAGAAAGTCTAGTACAACAAACCTACAAAGAGAAATTCCCTATTTCTAGAAGGTTTGAATTTTTAGTTAATATCTCGGAAAACGGATAAATCAAATTTGAAAAATAACGCTTCGATGATGTTTGAAGATATTATTGGTTGAAACTGTCTTTTTGATGTTACCTCAAGTGAATTAATAAGCGAAATTAAAAGCTTTTTCCGTTTGTGATAGGGGGATTCTCTTTAAAAGTTTAAAGCATAAATTAGTTTCAAAATTTTCTGTGAATTACGCGGTAGCAAATATTTCTTTATTATTTAGTTTCCCCAAAAGATTTTAAGTATTGCATCCATCCTGAACTCCCTAGAGTTAGTAAGGTGTCCCCAAAAACATTCCAGACATTTTTCTCACGAATCAGTAAACTCTCGAAACGCTCTAATGATGAATTTCGAATTAAAATGCTTAGCACAGTAAAATGTAAAAAGAGTTAATTAAAATTAATGACATACAATATTTACTCATTAATTCAAATGACTTTGTGTCTTAAGTTTTTGCCCGCTCTTTTCAGTCAACAAACTGAAATTCCGTGTTGAGTGTGGATTTAGTGAGTTACCACAGCGACATTTTAAATTATTCTGCTTAATAATTTCAGTCATGAAATTTACTTGATATTTAAAAAGGAAATCTTGCTAAATGGGGCCTTTATGATTTGATTTATGCTGTCTTTTCACCACTGATCAAACTGGTTTTCTTCTTTTTTTTCATTGCTTACGGATTGACTTTGCAGGGGTGATGTATGAAGATAAATTTGTATTTAAAAATCCTATTTTGATTTATTAATGATTTTAAAACAGATGATTTCGGAAACACTACCTTTTGAGTTCGATTCAATTCTTTCAAAATTAAACACTTTAGCTTCTACTACTAAAACACAAATTTGCATTTCCGAACAACTAGTATAGATATAGTCATTTAAATGCATATTTATCTGTAGGGAAAGCAGAGTTATTGAAAAAGAACTTAATACCTTTTGAATAAAGTATTTAAAATGGCAATCGTTGACATCAAGCATTTTATTGAACAAAATAAGTATTTCTTCAAAGTAAGATAGATTATTGAAGTAAAAGTAAAACGCTATTACTACAATCACATGAATTCTTAAGCGATGAAGAAGAACAAAGACAAAAATACATATAAAAACACAAATATGTCTCACAAAATTGGACCTATACATATATTAACTTTTGAGTGCACCGAATATTAAAAAGAACTAAATATATTTTCATATATGGATCAGCTTAAATGTTTTTAGGAAAAGGAGAGATTTCCCCAAAATATTAATAACAACGTTTTACGATCAGTAATTTGATCCCCTTCTTTTAAGATATTAAATGACCACTAAGAGAGAAAAACACTAAAATTTACTTTTACTCTTACCCCAACCACTCTTCAAATCGTTTCTTTCTAAATTGCAGGGTTTTACCCTAATGATGACAGACACCCACTCCACAGATTTCTAGAATGGTGTCATGTACTCCCTTTCCCTCCATTTTCTAACGAACAAAAACCTCTATCTAAAGGAAAAATACAACTTAAATTTCCTCTCAATTCTTTTATAGCTCGGTATCGTGTTTCTAATGGTTTTCATGCAGTTAAATTTTATAGACATATATTTCACTTCCATTATTCATCGTTCTTATTTTATAAAATCAGCAGCATACTCTCAAGAAATTTAGTTTAAAGCAGCGTTTTTAAACTTTTTTTTTACCATGGGACACTTAGCCCTTCTGAAATTTTCATATCCCTATGTAAAAAATACACATATAAATTGAAAGTTGGAAGTAAAGAAAGTTGTAGATATCTTTCGATCCTAATTCACTAAAATTTTTACTAACAATTAAATGTAATCGAGGTTACAAAACTATGATCAGGGATCAAAATTAAATAAAAGGAAACAGATACATTCGAACTTTTGAGTAATACTGTCCATACCATTTCTTATTTAGACAATTTTCTTAACGGACATACAGTTTAATATAGGACCGTAATTTGTAACATAAAACCTATCTACACAACAATATTTTCATTTGTGTCTCCAGTACATGGTGTAAAGATACTTTGCCGCTTATATCCATCAGAGAAATGAATATCAGAAACACCACGTTTTACTCATAATCCTTTAAAAAAAGTACTAACACAGCAACATAAAAATAACACACAATCGTGGGTGTAGATTAATATCAGATCTAACAATTTTACTTCAATACATCTTTATTTACCAGATTATACTATACTTTCTTTGTGACAAAAAAAGTGTTGTACCTCTTGGTATTGCGGAAAAAATTATGACATAATTCATTGTAACCTCGTTACCTCGTACTTTGCTATGTAGAAAAATATTTTACCCCTCTTGAAATTAAGTATTAATTTTAAATTGGAGAAACCTTCCTATCTAAAAAACTCTACGAGATCTCGAATTTATATTCGGGTATCTTTGATTTCAAGACACCGAGAGATTAGACGACTGTATTTCAAATTTATCATTAATAAACTTCGCACAGCTTCAATAAGCCTTTCTAACCCATGTAGCACACGAAAATCGATCGATATTGTATGGACGATATTGGCCTTCATCAAAATGACCCTATCGTGAATATCGGCCAATCGCGATGCTCGACCTTAGATAATATCGAACAACACTGATTAATCTCGTATTTGCGATATTCGTTTTTATCGATATCAGACAATGTCGCGAATAGCATTGGCCAATTTCGTTCAGTATTGATAAATCCTGGACATTAATGATCAACCCTGGATGTTCGATGTTCGTCTTGTTACATTTTTTTTAGCTGATGAATATTTTAAAAAATGCTACCAGAATTCGAAACAGGCTTTAAATATCACTCGGAAATGCAATACACAACTAACTTTTTTTTTCATCGCTATAAAAATGTCACTCATTATCAATCAATATCCCACCTACAATAGAAATTTTAGAATGCTGCCAAACATCGGCCAATATCCTTTCTACGACTTTGAATTGACTTGTGATCTTGTTTTTCTGACACCGGTTACGCAACGCCATATAATGTCGATCGAAATCGTCATGGCGACATTGACTTCTCGGATATTGGCCAATGTTAATCAAAATCAGTTCACAGATATCATCTTCAGCAATTTTACCAAAACAGGGGTAAAAAGGTCCAATTAAATATTTACACTAATTTTTCATCCAAATGACGTTAAAAAAAATGTTTTTCAATATATTTTTTATCTCTCTCTCTTATAAAAAATTACACAATATCGATCAAAGCTGTCGGATATCGTGATTCCGATGTCCGATATTCTACGATATTCGCGATATTGGCCAGTATTGGTACATCGTTGTCCAATGTCCGTGTGCTACCTGGGAAGCAATCCCTGGAAGTTTTAATCTTACAATAAGATGACGCTGGCGACCGCCAATGTCAATTTGTGGCTCCTAAAGAGCTTTGGCCCGCGGCGAGGGCAAATGCAATGGCTCGCTCTCTGATATCCAAGTTTAACATCCATCAAACTGCTTTAAAACGCGATTAATGACTCGAGAGAAGAATTTAAGTTGTTTAGTGATGTGGACGGTCTTGATTTCTCTGTGGTCGATTAGGACGGAGGGTGCTTGGGTTATAATGGGGGCGTTCGGATCTTGCATTGTTGTTGTTAACGGGGTTGGAGACTTATATTTTGAATTTATAACAGGTATTGAAAGGATCTGGAGACTAAAAGAATGAGAAATTTCGTAGTTTACTTCTGCACATAAAACTTTTAAGCTAATAATTGATCCTGATATGATCATGTTAACACTAGTTGAATTGTATAGATGGAAAAACCGTAGACTCTCTTCACACTTGATTTTAATAGTCTTTACATTAGATTTTTAAACTTATTTAAATGTAAAGGGAAAAGTGTTTTGAGAGTCTTTTTGAACTTCATTAACTCTTTCTCGATTCCTACAATATATATGTTACGGGCAAAGTGATTAATTGGGCATTATTAATAGCCCAGAGTGGAAGCAGGCAAAGTGATAAATTTCATTCATAAATTTCGTAGAATTTATCACATTGCCCGGGCATTATTAATAATGCCCAATTAATCACTTCCCCCAAACATATATACTGAAATTAAGAATTATATCCACTAACAATGTTTCCATAGTTTTAAATCAGCGTTCGAAATTGTACTGGATTGCTGGTCCGGGACAACTAAAAAACGGCTCGGACCAGTGGAATCAGAAATTTACTGGTCCGCCGGACCAGTAGTGAAAAAATATCCCTCCCCCCAGTTAAGTTATGTATTAATTTGTGAGCAATATCATTAATTCAAGAAAAGTTCTTATTTTTTTAATTTGTCAGTTGACTTTGAATGGATTTTGTCAGTTAGTGAAATATTATTTAATCAAGAAAAGTATTTAATTAACAAAATATTTTCAAAATTATTTGATTATTTAGAGCTATTGCTTATTTCTCATAATTTCATTTTATAAATTATTTTATATAAATTTTATTTTTACAGCTTGTAACTTATTATTGCATGCATGTGTATTAATTTTTAACATTATTATTTGGTACTCACATTCAGTGCAATAGTTACTTTATAATAATATTTAAACTTGTCCTTTTTGATCTGTCGGACCAGTAATTTTTGTTGCGGACCAGTAAGATTGGTAAAGCACTGGTCCGCAGGACCAGTGGATTTTTTTCCCGATTTCTAACGCTGTTTTAAATAACTTAATGAAATAATATATCAAAGTTTATATTTATGTGATTCACTTATTCTTATCTACTATGTTTTTGAACCACTTTCATAAATTATTATCAATCCATATCCTACTGTATCATTGAAATGCTAATACTTGGTGTGTTATACTTGTACATACTTGTTTTTTAAATTTTTTCTCTTAGTAGTGATTTTATCATATCTTAGTTCTTTTGGTGGAAAAATTTTCACGGAAAAAGCGCGTTTTCTAGGCATAAGGAAAGTTTTCGCCAAAATAGGATTTAATATTTAGGGTAAAAAGACGAATTTTTTACAGTGTATCTCGAAACAAGTTTTTTTACATAAATCCCGATTTTCCCTTCACCCCTTCAATTTTCAGAGAATATTTTATTAACAACATTCATTTTGATTTAAATGGGTATGAATTTTGTTGAAATCCATACGCATTCTGAATGATAACGATGATCATACTAATTCTATTAAAAGAGGAATCTTTCATGTTTGATTTTCATGCAATACATAATGTGTATGTAAAGATAATTAAAAAAAAACACTTCTTTACAAACCCGAACTGAATCTATTCCTTTTGAAACACGGGCAGAGTTTCCTCTCAACAAGCGAAACCTAAAAAAGCACCCCAAAGTATACATATTCTCATCCCGTCATAAATTATTAGCCACCCCAAACACAATCCCCCAAATGAGATGCAGGAAAGAAATCAAACGTTACAGAAATGTTGACAAAACAACGTACGCGCAACGAATGCGTCTCTATTAAACGTGATTTATAGGAACATTTCGTCTGTCGATTTAATCTGGCGGATTTTTCTAATCCCCGCCAATAGCGGAGCCCCTTTGAAAGGGTTGGGGGCTCTAAAAAACCGCCGTTCTAAACGCAAACCTGTTTGCTGCCCTCACTCCCCATCTGGTGGTTCATTTGTCAGATTAACCGGCTGTTTGCTGCCACTCGCCCGAGCTACTTAATCAATTGCCTGATGCCTTTGTCGGGGAGAGAAGTGGTGAAGTGGCCTGCTGCTGTGAAAACAATGCGATGTTTGGAAGGGAGTTATCGGTTTATTGCCCATCATATTGGATGGGGGATGTGATGGATATGGGGGTAGTGTTTATTTGTATCGAAAAAGAGAATCTTGGAATGCTTGGGGAGGTACTATTTCTCGTTTTGAAGAAATTGGATTGATGTTGATGGGGGAACGTGTTCGTTATATGTTATACCCAGAACATCGACCCCGAATAGCTTGAAATCTTACGGTTAACCATCTCTTCTCATTGTCATTTGGTTACCCAAAACAGATATGTCTAAAAACCTTTCCTCAAAACGATTTTAGGGTTTGTATGACAGGTTGCATAAAAAATTATAAGAAAAGTTTCCCAAAACCCGTCACCGCAGTTTCTAACCTTGTTTTAAGGTTTTTCTGTTACGATACCTAGTACCGGTTGCTTTTATATGTCACGAGGTTACAGGATGTCAATGACAACCTTACAAAAACCTGAAATGGGTTGCAACAAGGTTCATAAAACCTTACATTGATATCTTGGATCAGTGTTGTAACCATTATCACGAATATCAAAAAAAGTCAGACTTTTTCAAAGTTAATAATTTAACTAAATATTTTACTTTCGGATGAATTAAAATTTAACTTTAGTGTTATAACAGTTGATAAGAAGGATTAATAGTTTTTTTTATTTCATAAAGATAATAGAAGTTGTGATTCTCTCTTTATTGAAGTTTTTATTATTATGAGGAAAATAATTAAATTTAGGATTAATATTGATGGGTTAAATTCGATTATTTAATAAACAAATAAAGTGAAGGTGCATTTTTCACACTTTATAACAGATAATACATATAAGGCTATTATATCATATGTGTGCGTGTACTGGGTTAAATGAATGAGAATATTAGTATTCATCAAGTAAAAACTTTCTGGATAACAAATGAAAGTACAAATCGTTACTTCAGTTGAAAAAATTATGCCTGTAAAGTCAAAAAATCAACGGTGTTAATTTGCACCGGGGTGAAAGTTGACCTCCTTCCATCAAGTGCTAAAAGATTTGAATATCCAAACAATCTGAAACAATTTATATGTTTTTAATTTTTATGTTTTACTTTTATTTTACTGTAATGACTGAAATGATAACTAGATGTTTATTATAAGAAGTTATAGAGCAAGAAAACACTTAAGATTATCTTAGAATAAAATTCGATTTTAACTACAAAAAACAAATATGGTTGTAAAGAAACGGTACGAATCTAAAAGAATTTGTAATATTTTTAAATTAAGCATGGATTTTATTTTTATAAAAAATGCTTTTGAAATTTCATCTAATTGTACAAATTAACTGTGAACGGCTTCGCATCTGAACAAAATTTTAACTCTGAATACATACAGATTTGTATTCTTTTCATTTATAAGGTTACTTGACCCACCAGTTACGCGAATCTTAGTTTTGGATATTACATTTGATAATTTTTTAACTCCTTTTTTAAGTTTATAATGTAGTTTGCTCAAGAAAATCCCTAAATGTAATTTAAATTTTACGATGATTGTTTCCTTTATTAATACATATTTACATTTAAAGTGATGAGCCTGATAAGATATTTATTTTTGTTTGCAATTTATTTGTTAAAAGAAAATATTTTCAACCTTATAATTCTTAAAAACAAGGCGGCAATAATATTTTTATTTATGACTCATTAATGCTAATTAATATTTATTTAATTATTTTTATTTATTATTTTGTTATTTAAATTAAGGAAAACCCAAAATACTTTACTACATTTAGTAGAAATTATTTCAAAAGGACTCACACAGCATTTATAGATACATGTGTTGAAACAAGGTTTAACTCTTGTTCGGAATTTGAAAAAACTGAAACCGGCGATATATATTTTCATGCATATCCAAGAACACTGAAAGCAAATTTAAAAAATATCGTTTATTTAACGTTTAAACTTTTGAATACATAACACTTCGAATTTAATATATTAACATGGAGCTATCAATGCAATTTCATTGTCAAAAAATCTAAACAAGTTTCAAAGATAAGTATTAAAACATACTAAATCAATTCGAAGCTGAAGCTGGAATATAATGTTTAAAGTTAATGTTAAAAAATGTTATGAGCACACGCGCACTTACCATCTAAAATGTACATAAATAAAGGAGAGACTGAGGATACTTGATCCCAATTCAGTTTTCAATTTTTTTTACTCTGCTGCAAATTATCAGATTTCAAAAGTTTTTGACATGGGCAATCTTATGCTATCTCTCTCACCAAATAACACACACAGTATATTTTATAAATAAAATTAACTTTTTCTAAATTAGTAGTTCTAACGAGGAAGCTAAAATTACAACAAATAGCACAAAAATCTCAATCATAATTACAAAAAATAAACTTATTTACATCTTAATATGCACTAAAAAATTAACTAAGAGTTGTAATAATTGTATTTATTGAAAATAAAAGTGAATAATTTTTAAAAATATTAACTTCTTGGACGCAAATTGTACGTTTTTTTTGGGAATGACCCAGGTATCAAAACTAATTGATTTTGGTATATTTTTGGCTAAGGAATCAAGTATCCCTAGGGATCAAGGGTCCCCCAGTTTCCCTACTGCAAATGCGTGAAAACCTTCTGCAACGCTAAGTAAACACAATAATGAACACTTTAAATCAAAAGTGTTTCGATTGTGTTGCGATTACTTTACGTTGTGTGAGGAAAAGATAACTGTAAAAGTGTTGCTATAGAGATAGAAAATGTGTTCTTATAGTGCTGCAATCGGGAAATTTGAAAATACTTACAGATTTTCAAGAAAAAATTACGGTATGGAACTTTTAACACTTTTACAACATATTCAGAACACTTTTACAACACGATTAAATGCTAAAGTGTTCTACCGGACAACACAACTAAAGTGTTGTTAACCTGAGAACAAAAAAATGTTCTTAAATGTTTATAATGTGTTCATTTTTGTGCGGAGCGTTTGCATTGTACGTTATGAACATATTAATCTACTCCAAGAGGTTTTTCGCAATTTTAAATAAATTTGTTCGAAAATAATTAATTTTACATTGCAATCTATTTTTAAGTAAAAGCAATAAATTGAATGTTTAAACTTGAAAAATTTTAAAGGATGAATTTTTTAAATATCCAACTTTACGTAAACGATATATTTTCTGAGAGTAGGTATTTTAATAAAAATCTTTAAATTCTGTTATTTTAATTAGATAGAGTATTTGTTTTTATTATTTTGAAATTTAACTTCACACACAAAGATTTCGTTTGGGAAGTGTAAAAATAATATACAATTTAAATATGAGCTAAACTCTAGTTTAAACCATTTAAAATATTTAAATATACGTAATTATAGGGCAATGTATTTTAAATGTTTTCAGGAGCAATTTTGAATTTTTTAAATTAAATCCTGTCATTGTGATGTTCAATTTATTGAACAGAAATGAAATGCAACTGGTATTAAAAAGTGATAAATTTTATAATTTTGTGTACACTTCAAATACGTGAAACTGTTTACAACGCTAAATAAACACAATAATGAACAATTTTAACTAAATGTTGCAATTACGGTTGCAATTGTGTAGTGGGAAAAAAATTTGTAAAAGGGATTACTCCAAAATTACATTATATACAGAAATTGTGTTCTTAAAGTTTTTAAAACACTTTTCTAAAACTTTCACACAATTCTAACACTTTTCAAAAATTTTCAGAACACTATCAAAACACAATAAGGTGTTAAAGAATTCTTCCTAGCAATATATGTAACTAAAGTGTTGATTTCAGGAGTAAAATGGGTTCTTAAATATTGCTTATTTTTGTGTGGAGCGTTGGTAATGTAAACCTTGAGTTGGTTAAGTTGCAAAAACTTGAAAAGGAAAGTTATACCGTAAAGTTTGAATCAATCATATTTTTAATCAAAAATTGGGTTCAAAATTTTTTGGTCCTCAAAGCCGTCTTTCAATTAAAATAAATTAAAACCTAAATTTTTAAAAAATTATATAGTATGATATATATTTTCTTAACTTTATTTGCTTTACATCCCACATTAATCTGAAAAAAAAGTGAATATGTCGAGAAAGAAATATTTTATAACAAAGAATCACGTTCGAAGTATGGTAAAAAAAAGGTGAATGTGAACTAGATCTGAAAAACACTCTCACGAAAACATAAAAATTCTGTTCAAGTTAAAGAAAACCCAACAGTTGGGCTAGAACACTATGAAAAACGCGGAACGATAGGTTCTATAAAACATACATATTTAAGGATCCATGTTACGCCCTGCGAAAACTTCACAAAACCTAGAAAAAGAAGATTGAAAGTATAAAAAGGCAAACAAACTTTAATATATTTTAACATTGAAAGTGTTAGTAGATTTTTAACTTTATACATAAAATACATTTTTTAAAAATAAGATATTAGAAGTGCAATATCTCGTAATTATTTTCCTAATAAAGTTCCTAATATTTAGTTGAAAGCAATTCAGTAATCTAAAGTAATCGTTTTCCTAATTACATTCAAAAGTGTTAAAGATGATTTTTGTGTAAATCGTAAGATAATATATACTACTTCAAATTCTTATTTTAAATCCAACTAAAATTTAATGTAAAAGTTTTAAGTATAATAATTACTTTCATCGAAACGTCTGAAAAATTTTTAATCCATAAAAATGCATCTTAACATTAAATTTTTGAAAAACATAACTTCCAAAAATACTTTTTTTGTTAATATTGATTCTATGGAAGTTTTTAAGGGTACTTACTGAAACGCTCTGCAAAAAAACAAACACATTTAAGAACACTCATTTGTCCTCAAATTAAAAATACTTTAGTTGTGTTGATAGATTGAAAACTTTTAACATTTTATTGTGTTTCTATAGTGCTTTGAATGCCTTTGAAAAGTGTTAAAAATTCGCTATATTCAGAAATGTGTTCCAAAAATGGCCTTGTAAAATATTATGTTTGGAATCTAAAAGCATTCTAATATTTGGATCGAAACATTATAGAAGCACATTTTCTGCCTCAGTGATTTTTAGTTACACATTTACAGCAGTAACTTTTTCTTACACTACACAATCGCAGTAAAATCAAAACGTTTATGGTTCGAGGTGTTTATTATTTTGTTTACTTAGGGCGTTCGAAAGTGTTTCACATTTTTGTTCTTCAAAATATTGATTCTTGCGTTTCAGAAACAATTAAACTAATTATAAGGAGGAAAGTAAAGAAATAACTATATTAAGCTACTCCTGGATCTTAAGAATTCTAGTTACTATGTGGGAAGAGTTTTGTGTTTCATGTTAAAGTAAAAGATAAGGAAGAGCTTTTATATTCTTTCTCGCGTGTACCTAAGGCAAGTAAATAGTAATATAGGGGAAGTTATGTACCTTGGCCTTACATGTATCTCTGTCTTACACTTTTTTAGCTTATCTTTTTCTAGTACGGCAACACCACACATGTTTCTCAAAAGAAAGCTTTTATTCATTAATGGCTGTATTCACCACTAACTTGACCAAAGGTTAACATGGAATCAAGCTTTTTCGCCAACTTTGATTGGCTTAAAACGTGTTTTCTCTTTTTTAACAACCAATTAAAAGTTTTATTCCAGGTTAACCTTAGGTTAGGTTAATGGTGAATATGGTCGTAAGTAGGAAATAAACTCAGATATTTTTTAGGTCAATCACTACCCTTTGGACCAAGGTGCACTCCCAGGGACTTTGGACCTATTTTTTCAATTTAAGTTTTGAATAATTATGTGCTGAAATGCTTACTTCATTTTAAATTCCGAAAAAAGAAAATATAGGTTGTGTATGAAAGGCTAAAATAATTTAAGGAATTTGTTGCATTAGTTTATTTTCAGTAAATAAAAATTTACAGGGTAAAAAGTAAAAATAGGTCCGAGTTACATACTATTATACCCATACTATTCAGCAAAAACTTTTGTCATCAAATCAAAAATGAATTCACAGTATTTGTTCATTTATCTGAAGTGGAATTTTTAATTATAACATGATATAATAGCGAATGTTTTGTGTATGTGTGTAAATACACCTCATGGATATACTCAGATGTTTAATAATTTCTTAATGACTGCACATAACTGACAGAATTAACTGATTGATATACATTAAAGTTGATTGATATTATTAAAAATTTTGTTCGGACATCTTTTCCATCTTCCCAACTCATACTGATATTGTCCTGATTATTGATAGTATGGTTATGATGATCTTCCTACTGATATTAACTTTTATTAAAAGAATTTTTAGAGGATTTTATGTGTTTGTTGCCCAATTAGTACAGAAGGCAAGAATGTAATCCTCGGAATATAGAGAATCAAATAAATTCTTGTTATTTTTAAGCTGACAACACTTTTGGTTTCATAAAAAATCTATGACCTTTACCCTCAAAATTTTACCGACAAGTTTTTATGGTTTTAGTTTTTATTTTCCGTATTTATAAGGGTGGGAAGATACCTGCAATTTTAAAACTTTCACCCTTAATATCCAAAAATAAGACTCATAAGGGACTACATTCGGGCTATATAAGTACAGATAAAGTAATTCAAAAAACAGGGTACCATTTGAAAACGGCCCTACATACACATTTAAATATACACTCGTTTCAATTCAAAGCTCCAAAAAGTTTAACGCCAACTTATTACTTACTTGACCACTCTCGCCACCGCAAAACCCACCGACTCCATTAAAAAACAAAAAAATCAATCCTCTCACCTTTCACCACCTCCAACAGGACCTAAACCCAAAACAACCGCGGCGACTCACCTGTCGCACCGCGGGCGCGCAAAACGTGCGTTCTCACCTTTGGCGGCGTCCGCGCTCCTTGAAAAGGGGTCGGGCGAAGGCCAGCACCGGAACCGCGTCGAGGCGCCCGTGAACTTCTCGGGGTCAAGGATGTCGTCCACCGAGAAGGGCGTGTGGCCCTTGTCGGGCGAGCTGTCCCCGGCAGCGGCCGGCGACTCGCACCACTCGTCGCGCTGCATGCCGCCGAATGGACCGCCCCTTCGGCCGCGCGACCGCCTCCCGCGCCACGCGCATGCGCGTTGCGGCCCGTGCGCCCGCGCAGCGCGAGCACGTGCGGGAAGTGCTTGCGGGACGCGCGGTTTCGGGGAATGCTTGCTGGTATTGTGGTGGGCTGTGAGAGGGTTAATGGGTGGGAGGTTGGGGAATGTTTAGGATGTGGCGGAATGGAGAGTGGGAAAGGAGAGAAATTGTGTGTAGAATATACGATATTAAGTGAATCGTCGGTAAAAAAGGGAATAAGTTCCAAATCAAGTTTTGAGAAAATTAACAAAAAAAAACTGTGTTAGAACTAGAATTTTCATTACGGCCAACAAATTTTTACGAAAAATCCAAGACTCTACACTAGCGGAAATAAAAATCCCAACACCAAGAAGGAAAGGAGATATCAAAGTCAAATTTATTTCTATGATTGCATATAGTATCAATGTAAATTGATTAAAAAATCAGCCTTCCTGGATGTTAGGGGGTCGAGAAAATCGGTGAGAAGTGTTGTCTCCATAGGTGTCCATTACCCCCGTCACACGTCATGGTATTGAGTGACAGGGGCTCTAAATGACTTTTGAGGGATTGGAGGACCATGTTGCCTCCTCAGGTAGTTCAAATTCATATGGTGCACCAGCGGACGTTGCATACCGGGCTAGGTGATTTCTCCTCTTTCCCCGGACTTGTTTTGTGAGTGTTGGTTCTTACGAACGGATATGCCAGGGTAAAAATGCAACATAGGGGGTTAAGAAGAAAGTTTGGACATTGCATGAAACATGTGTTTGTGCATTTTTCTCTTGAAATTTGTCTCCAGGACAGGTCTGAAGGTAAGGACCGACAACCGGCTAAAAAACCTCAATGAAGCAGCTTTGGTTGGCCAAAATACCGGTAGATCATACTGAGGACAAGCGGCAGTGGGATGGATGTCGTTTGCAGTACTGCGGATCGTCCGTTCGGTCCGCATAGCTTCTTACATCTTTGTCTATAAACAAGGGGCTGAATATGGGCATTTCTGTTTCCAATAGTGCACGAAATAAGGAAACAAAAATCCCAATATCATGATATTGTGTTTATGAGAGAATCCTGATTCGGTTTGGAGCACCCCGACGGTTGGGTATGAGTTTGAAGACACAATGGAGAGAGCGCACTCAGCTGACGATTTTCTAATCGTTCCACGGAGTGTTGATGCAGGGTAACGGAGTGGGGATGCATTGGATTCCGTTTCTGCAACTCCTGGGTATGATTCACCAGTACTTTTTCCAACCAGAGCTGCTTCATTGAGATTTTGCAGCCGGTAGACCGTCCTTACCTTCAGACCTGTCCTGGGGACAAATTTCAAGAGAAACATGCACAACCACATGTTGTATGCAATGTCCAAGCTTTCTTCTTTACCCCCTATGTTGCATTTTTACCCTGGCATATCCGTTCGTAAGAACCAACACTCACAAAACATGTCCGGAGAAAGAGGAGAAATCCCCTAGCCCGGTATGCAACGTCCGCTGGTGCACCATATGAATTTGGACTACCTGAGGAGGCAACATGGTCCTCCAATCCCTCAAAAGTCATTAACATCCCCTGTCACTCAATACCATGACGTGTGACGGCGGTAATGGACACCTATGGAGACAACACTCCTCACCGATTTTCTCGGCCCCCTAACATCCAGAAGGGCTGATTTTTTAATCAATTCACATTAATACTATGTGCAATCATAGAAATAAATTTTACTTTGATATCTCCTTTCCTTTTTGGTGTTGGGATTTTTATTTCCGCTAGTGTATTTGGAATAATCATCGAAAAATATAACTATTTTCCGATGTATTGTATAGTTGAAAAAATGAATTGGACTTTTTAAACTTTTGAATATCCAGCTGATAAAAAACAATTTAAAACCATTTAAATTGACAATTAAATTATATTCCTGCTTAGTTCACAGTGCTGTTTGTGCTCACAAAAGCGAGGAATAGGAAAACTGAGATAAATAGAATTCAAAAGTATTGTGAAACAGAGGCATTAAGGTATGAATATGAATGGAGTCCTACATAAGGTAACAACGTTATTAAATTAAAAACAAATTTTGTTTTTGGCTTAGTTACAGCATAAAGAATAAGTCGAGTTCATAAGAAAGTTCAAATCAAGAATCAATTAAAAGGACTAACTTTAATTTCAAAATAAATAAAAAAATACAATGAATGGACATCGATTTTGCCAAATTAAATGGGCTATATTTGTCTACAGGAGATAATTACTTTTTCCCACGTTCACTCATTTGTAGAGCGAAATTTGAAGATTTTTTTAGAATAAAAACTCACTTTTCCCATATTTTGGACTTATATCTCTTTCTAACTGACGATTCAAATGATGCTGTTAAATAGATTCTAATAAAAGTCCTAATCTTAGGAATGATGGTACCAAGGCAGCAAGCACTTCAAACGATTTCATTGTAGATTTAACAGAATAATCAATTTAAGAACTGACAGAGAAAATCAAGTTAAAGGAAATCTGAGAAGACTTCCTTAGTAGAATCTTAAATTTACTTTGATTTTAAACAGGTATAGGGAAAACCGTAGAGTTTTTCAGAATTATTTTAAATTTACTTTATTATTACTTATTATTTACAAAGGGGGACCAAATTCACTAACTTCGGAGGTTATTATTTATTGAAACCTAAAGAAATAAAAATGAGTTATTCTATATAAAAATTAATAGAACAAGAATTGAAAATTGAGGTTTGTGGAAAATTGGGGAAAACGTCCACAATTCACACACATAATTCTAAAATAAATATCATTGAATTTTTGTTTGAACAATAAAGAAGTTCATTTTAAGTTATTTTATCTTGTAGCTTTTAAATACAAACAAAGGCATAAAAAAGGTAGTAATAAAGATTATGTCTAACAAGATTTTCAAAGCATTGAGTTACACATTCATGTCCAAAAATTGAGGATAATTTGATTTTTAGAATAATCGCTTCCAAATCTTAATTCCTTATCATCAAATTCACGTGGAAATTCTAAGAGTGGAAATATGTGCGATCAGTTATCAGGGATAAAAGTACTCTAACAATATTTTAAGGGGGTATAGAGGCTCCATCCAGTGATAATGGAGTTTCATACACATTTGGAACGATAGCAGAAACGTTCATGTGAGAGATATTTAGCAAAGCATTCCCTTTCATTTATATTTCTGAATTCTGTACATGATCTTAAGTGCGTGGAATATCTTTAAGCTCGATTCATAGACGACATTAAGTGGCATCTCCACACTAGTATTCATTTTAGGTGGATTTTAGCTGTTGAACCTCGCTTGCTTTTTTCCAGCTCTCTTATTCGTTTGTTTCGACAAATGTCTGGGGAAACACAAAATTAGGTTACATGAACAAAGATATTTGTGTCATTATTCCCAGAAATTCAAATTATATATCCTTAATTTTTTGACACGAGTGTATATTTGAGCTACCACAAAAATAAATCAGTATAAGCACATAAGATAAAAAAAGGAAATTATTTCATTGCGTCAGTACATAAAATTTAACGATTGTAAATTGCAATCGTCATAAGAAGCAAATAAAATAAAGCAACCCTATAATTTAAAAAAAATTAAAGTCAATAAATTTTCACTGTTACTGAACTTTTTAAGCCACTTTAACTCGATGATTGATTAATACCCCGTATTATAAAACATCTATACCTCAATTCATCCATTCTTCAAATAAGGAATTCAGGGCTGTTGAAGGGTATCACAGAAATAATCATTTCTATTATTTTAATTTTAAATAAGGTCATGTTTTCGAAAATTTCAAACGTAACATCGATAACTCAAATCTTACACAAAAACCACATTAAAACATGGTTGTCACTGAAAATTTTCACCACCCCTATTTCCGCCGGCCATCATTCAATTGACACATCCTACCCAAGCGAAGGGGTTCCAACGTGTTTGCATTGTGTTCGGCTGATCCAGGGGATGAAGATACCAGCCTCCGGGGGACCACCTCCCCCTAATCCTCGGCAGTATCAACATCATTATTGAAAGAGATCTCCTAAGTGGCCGCTTTTTTGCCCTGAGGAGAGGAATAAAATGTTTATCGGGTCGATTATAGATATGATTCAGTTCAGGTCGCTCATCTGTTTTCAGGAGGGGGAGCCTTTGATGTCCGAACAGATTGAATGGATCCCTAAGTGAATCAAGCCGGAAAGTAAACTTGGGGACAGACAGGACAATTCATGCCCGTAATGCGATCTGGTAGAGGGCTGATAAGGTAAAGATGCTGAATGCGAGCTATCCGGGAATTTACTACGCTGCCTTATGCTTTTTGGTGAGTGGGTAGGGTCTAGGTTAAGTAGGTTTTCCATATTTTTGATGTGGGGAACATTGTATTGAATGTTGTATGTGGACTGAAGTATTGTATATGCCAAGGGTCGGCAACAGGCGGACCGGTTATTTCCTAGACCGCCATAACATTTTGAAAATCATTAGTATGTATTCCTACGCAACAAAAATTCGTTTGACCCGCTTTTTATAGGTCAAATTTCAAAAAAATTACTGGGGGAACCCCCAGACCCCCTTTTTAATATAAACCTCTTAATAATAACCTACAATTAATTAATAAAAGATTAATTAATTTGATTAGATTGAAATAAATTTAAATTTAGTAGAATTGGTTTAGTAGTTTTGAAAACATTTTCGGGGACTACTCAAATTACTTCTTTGTACAAAATATAAGAATCTGAAAATAAGAATTTAAAGTTGCATTAAGAACCTATTTTTTCCAGACCTTGTTAAAAAAAATTTCAGAATTGCATGGACCCGAAATAAAATTACTTGCCGACCCCAGGTATATACTAGTATATTGATGTGTTTTTAGAACTTTGATTTCAATTACCTACCAATAACCGTTTTGTTGCGATTTCTCATAAACTGTCATTTATCCTATTGTTAAAGTTATAAAATCCCTATTTCATCTATTCACTTTAGGAATTAATGATAACTAACACTGTTGAAGGGTATCATAAAATGATTATTTCTTTTATTTTAATTTTAAATAAGGTCATGTTTTTGAAAGTTTCAAAAAAATTTATCGAGGTATTTCAATAATAGCAATTATCAAAAAATCCTGTTTAAAATGTATTAGTTTTTAAAAAAATCAATAAAAATTCTATATGGATTAATAAACGACAAAATAAGGAATAAAATTTCAATCATAAAATGTGGATAATTACTAAAAAGTAGTTTGGAAATTAATTTTTTTTACGTTTTGGGATGTGAAGTAAAGAGATAATAGAAAACACGATTATAAATTTCATCTATCTTGGCATTCCATATACTATTCTTTTTTGTATTCATGTTACGGGCAAAGTGATTAATTGGGCATTATTAATAATGCCCAGAGGGGAGGCGGGCAATGTGATAAATTTCATTGATAAATGCCATTGAATTTATCACATTGCCTTCCTCCACTTCGGGTATTATAAATAATGTCTTATTTATCACATTGCCTGTAACATATATTGCTAATGTGAAACAAATAACACTTTCACAGTTGGAACTGACCATTACACATTTAAATAAACCAATTGATCTACTTATTTAAAATAGATTGTTTCGATTAGCACTGGTGTTCAAACATTTTTTTCAATTGTAAAACTATCTTTCGCACAATTTTTGTTAATTTTCTGTTTTTTTATTTTTGCAGTAATTAGTTTATAGAGAAGCATGAACAATAATTTACTTTTTACAATAACTTACTTAAGAATTCGGAAAATAATCGTTCATTGGGAAATCATTTTATATACGTGTAGTAAATTTGATTCATGTGTAACATTTCTAAGCATAAACTATCTGTTCAATACACCGTTTCCACAGAACGCCTCCGTCTAAATCTTCATTATATGAAACCAGATCTATCCTATTGAATTTCTTTCCCTTAACACGGCTCATTCAAGAGTGTTCATTCCTCCAACCCTTTCACAAATCGTCCCTCATCTTGCCCCCTTATTAAAATCCACCCACCTCGGTTACAGTGTAAACGCTCCCCAACGAGCCTAACAGCCTTATCTCGGGCACTCTGCGCCCCAAAAATATACGATTGGCCCAGCCTGATCCGGGTATGGGCTATCGGGGAACAACAGCCGCCTATCCGGCCCTTGTCTTCCTGCAAAATCCGGGAGGCTATTTCCGGGTGCCGGATACGCTACGGGTTATCGGGGGAAGCAGGATTACAGGTGCAACCGTAAATTAGGCTGCTTGCCGGAGGATTTTAAATTCGCGCCTGGCTGAATTAGAAGTGGAGACTTATTGGGTTTTATGCCCCCTTAAAAGAGGGGTATAAAATATCCGGCCTCGTAATGGATATGGGCATAAAAGAAAAGACCGTTCTGAATTTTGGGTGGGTAGGTTGACCGGTATGGATTGGATTTTTTGGGAATTTCATAAAAGATGGTATGCAGAAGCAGGGCTCCATTTCTTGGAATGTTTCGATAATGTTTGTGTGGTGTGGGGGGCATTCCAAATTATTTTGAGGAGAGAAAAATATCTACGACTCCTTTAAAATGTTTAGTTTTTTTTTTCAATATAATCTCCCATTCAGTATTTTTTTTCAATGTAAAAAATGGTGTTCAGATTTATACTCCGACCGAAGCTAAAATTTATTATTATACTTTAAATGCGTGAAAAAGAATATTACTCATTCTGTTATTGAATGGGACCATATTTCAATAAACACTTGTAAAATATCATGTTTTTTAATTTTTTCATAACCATAGTGTCATAAAGAGTGAAGATTTGAATGAATTCTCTACTTGGGTGTATTGGAATCTATATTGCCACTAACATTTCTGTGAAACAATCTGGTAACCGGTCACTTAGGGCAGGGCTTAAATTTTTAAAAATATAAGAATCCATAAAATCTGTCTAGTAGATCAAAAATTAAAATTTTATTAATATCAATTTTACATATTGCAGTTTATTACTAAACCTTCTAAATATTAATTATTCTTGGAAGTATTAAATAGAGCGCAACCTGTAGAACTCCTTTCACTGTGCTTATTGTTTGTATGCAGGAAAACATACACTCAGAAATTGTTTTGTTCGCAACCTGTAGAACTCCTTTCACTGTGCTAGTTGTTTGTATGCAGGGAAACAAACATTAACATCGTAAAATATTTATGGAACTGGTAAAGGATGTTAGTAAAACTTCTCTCACTTAGCGACCACCCCTATAAAACGTCCACCATTTCTAAAGATCACTTTTTGAAATTAACTATTTTTTACCTATTCTCCTTATGTTAAAATCCATCAAATAGAGCATTTTTTACCTATAATAGTTTGAAAAAAATTTTTGATTAGGTTGTAAAGAAATCCCTACCGTTTTTTCAAACTGTTTTTTTTCTTGGAACGGAAGGTGGTTTCTAGCGAGAGGTTTTACTATCCATATTAGGTTGGCCCCCAAAACTTTTTTTTTCAGATAGAGTTTTGGGCACCCTCTACTTTCTTTTTCGAATAGTTAATAGAAACTGGCTACAAATATTTCAGCTCATTATTCGGATTAGAAGTCGATGACCAAAAGGAGGGGAAGAGTTCATATAATAGACTTGTATATATAAAGATAATACATCTCTAATGAACCTGTAAAACCAGTTTCGTTGCACACAGGAAAACAAACCTTACCATCAAGGAAATAACTTGATTTTGTTGATACATAAACAATAAAAATAACAAAATGAAGATAATAACGTACTTTTGATATAATCGAGTAAGGTAGCATAATTATATTTCTTAATTCAATTTAAAGAATATATTCTTAAAACTGATCATAAATAATAAAATAAACATAAATAATAATTGAAAACATTAGAGTTTTTTTTATTTAGATCTTTGAACTGTTCCTACCTTTAAGCGTTTGATCTGTGAAAAGACTTAAATTTATGCAAAACAGTTAAAACTTAAGAAAAAACTGAATAAACCTTTTAAAAAATTTTCTTTGGTATATTTCAATTTAAAGTTTAAAACATCTTAATATGCAACTACTAAATATTTTTTAAATTATACATCTTTTTAAAACTAATTCGTTATTTTGTACTGTGCCGGTTGAAATTTGTGAATAACAGAAAAATTAATATTTGGAAGCTGATTGTTCTATCATTAATGTATTGTAAGCGAACCTTTTCCCTTATCAGTACCCAGTAAGTGGCCAAATATTTAACCAGCTATTATAGGGCGAGATTTGTCTTTGGTCTACTGTGTGTTACTTAATATATCCCCATTATCTTATTTTACCCGTAATTGCATGCAACCTTATGGATATGGATTTGTAAAAAACATGGATTTGTAATTTTTTCTTTAAGTCAGAAGTGGATAAAAATATTTTCATCAAATTAACAATAGAGTTTTAGAACCTAAGTAAAATAGAAAAGGTTTTAAATGAAGTATTTCTATCTATTTAATAACCAAATATACTATTATACTATTTCCTTAAAAATAAAACTTCTAAATAATTTTCGAAAAATTCTTTAAAAATTAATTAAAGCACACTAAAAATAATAAAATCAATCTAAAAATAATATGAATCATATAGCATGTTTTTGAAAGTGAGGTAATATTTTCTACTTATCATGTATCTATATTTATATTTTTATTTTAATTTTAAAAACTAATTTAAAATAATTAATAAATCCTGTTGGTGACCTGTTATCATTTATAGTGAGGAACGTTTTCAAGCTAGTTTTGATGAAAAATTAATAATTTGCGTACTGATTAAATGGTGGTTTTTTCAAGATATTACTCAATATAATTGTAATTGTTTGTTTGTTGCATATGTTCTGTGTGAATTTTTTTTTAAATGATTGTACAATATCCAGTTTTTTAATCATATTTAATTGAATTATAAACTTCTTTACGATTATTGATAAATTACTATATCTGCAATTTTCTTTTATTCAATATAATTCTCAAATATTAAATTAAAGTACCTAATATAAGATCCTGTACATTGTTATTTTAAACTTTAATTGAGTAATAAAATCCAATCCAATGGACTTTTATTTTTTATTTTTATTTACTTCTCACCTTCTGATGCAATTTATTAGGTTTTTTGTTTTTATTAGTACTTTGTAAATTAAGAAAATAATGCTAAATTAAGTTTGTTTTTCGAACAAAAAAATTTTATTTATTTAACTAGTTACAATTTTGTTACAATTACATATTTCACAATTAAATATCTTCAGAATTATCTAATAGTTCACACTATATTTTTGTATGATATGCATATTCGTGTCATTTGTGTGTTAACTAAATCAAAGTTAATAAATTAAACATTTGCTGTGATGCAAAATTGTCTTCTTTACAAAAAAGAACTATCATTATTACTTTATAAAATACCTAACATCTTATAATCTTCATTGAATGGATGGCTTTCGGAAAAATACTTTGTTGCCAAGTTGTAACAGCACCGTTTTGATAAGGAAAACATGTTTACTAACGGCCACAGTCACCGGTAACTTAACCAGCGGTTAACCGGGAGTCAAACCTCTGATTGGTGGAAAACTAGCTTTCCATATTCAACTGCCAATCAGAAGCTTGACTACCGATTGACCACCGGTTAAGTTGCTGGTGACGTAAATCATAAACTAGGCGACCAATCAATCCGTTTGTTGCTTAAACCAAACTCTCGGATTTCATATTTTGAATAACGTAGAAACGATAATTTATCTCTCAAATACAGAAATAGAGTCGAGTGATTAAATCTGAATTAGATTGATATGCTACCCCCAAATTCTCTGTAGATATAAGATTCATGAAGGTTCACTCATAAAAACAAAAGCAATTTCCCTAAACCTGAAGCACTAGACGAGAGGTATTGCGATACAATCTACTATAAAGGACTCGTGCTGAAAATGCCTATAAGTAAATATGAATTTGCAGCGTACTCTTTCAAAGGGGTGCGTCACATAATCTCACGGGCTCTATTTCGTCAAAATAGGCTTCAGGTTGTTCCTCTCATTGAATTATGAAACATTCAACTCGTTTCAATCCCTTGAATCTGTTGAATCCGATCCTAGCAACAAATAGGAGAGGAAAAAAGCGTCGCTCTGGTATATTACTTTTTGAGCTTGGAACTTTATAGCTCTGAGGCACTCCAATTGGAGCAGCTATGTCGTTTAAAAGCATTCATTTCTCCCTACCTGACATCAATTTTTCATTTTGCATTCGTAACTGTATGAAATATCAATTCTCATGCCCATCTTGTTCTCATTTTGTTGGGGAAAATTTGATATGGAACTCTTGGGGAGTAGGTGATTTGAGCTGTCAAACTCGTAGAGATTACTTGTCAAAATTATATTTGGTTTTCTATTTTAAATTAATAAGTATATTATCATGTATCCGATTAATACGCAGTGGTATTTGGTAATACTTTGGTAATGGAATTTAGTTCCTGGAAACGTTAGAAAATAGTTTATAAGCAAAAGAAAGCTGGGAAATATTATTTTTTCACTTTTTTTCATATTTATAAAAGCAAAGATTAGTGGATAATTTTGTTCATTATTTTAAGTATTTTGAATAATGACTTTCTTTAAATTAAGTTTTATAAGAGATTTCTAAGTGTATCTAAATTTTATTACAGTAAAACCATCAAAAAATAACACTGTTCAACAATGAAAAAATTTCCTTGATGAAAATAGTCATTTCTTATAGATATTGGGTCGCTGAATACGAAAATCCCCATTAAAATTCTCAATTGACTTATGATTTTCGGGGAACAGACCCTCCCCTTTTTGCGTTTTTCGAAGACTTAATAACCTTAAACTTGATTTTCAGGGTCAAAAAGCATTGATTTAGTCTCCAAAGTGCCCCCCAAGAGACAATGAATGACAGCAATAAAAAATAATTGACGTAATAAGAGACAAAATGACAGCAATAATTTTTGTAAAAATTATTGCTGCATATTGTCATCAAATTTGGGGCCTTGGGGAAGGGTTAGGACCCTTCAATGAGGAATTGCGTAAAAAATATGCAAAATAAATAGGGTATAACAAATCCTAATATTTATAACGATTTTGCGTTTTTAGGGGGTAATCACCCCTTAAACCTATCCATTTGTTAAAATTTATCATATTTTATTAATTTGAACCTTTCTTGTCCCCTGGAGGCCAATTTGAAGACTAAAGCACTGCTTTTTGACCCTGAGAATCGAGTTTAAACTTATAAAGTCGTCGAAAAACGTAAAAAGGGGAGGGGCTTTTCCCTGAAAATCCTGAGTCAATTGAGAATTTTAATGGCGATTTTCGTATTCAGCTACCCAAAATCTATAAGAAATGACTATTTTCATTAATGAAAAAATTTTGAAGGTCAAATTTGTTGAACAGTGTAATACATCAAAGGCTATCTCAAGGCTGCTTAGTTGGCTAAACCAACGAAACATTATTGGAAAGTTATTGATATTATATAATGGAAAAAATGTGGTTTTATTTCCATTTTATGAAACAAAACTTACCTTAAATGCAGAACTCATATCAAAAAGGTCTAACTGATTATTCATAATGCATGGATAATTTGACTATTAACCCCTGATTTTATTTTAAATTCAATTATTGTCACAAAAAAACCTACGGAAACAATCATTGTTTTCAATCTTTGGAAATTTTAATTAAGTAAATGTAAGGCGCCGTTAATATATACCCCTCCAAAAATAATAATACCATAAATTATTTATTGGTGCACTGTAAAAAAGTCTGACACGTATAGTCCACTGAAAATAGCGAAAAATAGGGCCGAACCTCAAACAAATTGCAATAGAAGATTTCTCAACGGTTTTCACTCAGAATACTAAAAATCGGCCAAAATCGGCCGGGGGGAAGTTTAATTTTTTTCAAATTTAAAAAAAATGACTGAAAAAAATTAAAAAAAAAAACCAAAACAATAATATAGACATGTGATACATGTTTATAGGTTATTTTTGAGTGCTGAAACCGAATATTGCATTTAGTTTGGAAAAAAAATTGAAATTTCAATTTTTAAAATTAATTTGAATAATTAGCTATATGAAAAAATTTAAAAAACCCTAAAAACCTAACAAAAACATCCAAAGAGATAAATCCAACGGTTTTCATTTAGAAATGACCTAAATATTAACATACTAAAATTTAAAATTTTTACGAGTTAAAGAAAATAAATTTTTTTTCAAATTTCCATTTTTTTTGCGAAAAATGCATTTTTTTTTTCAAATTTGTGCAAAAAACTTTAGAGGCTTTTGAAAAGGTCATTTTTCGGTGGATATTGTCCACAGTTAGTTATATAATGGAAAACCGGTGGAATTGACTTTCAATGAATTAGTTAATTATTTTAAATTCTGATGTAAATATGCCAAAGTATTACCTTTTTTCACATTTGTACTACATTTTACCAATTTCAAAATTTTAAATAAAATAATTAACTAATTCATTGAGGGTCAATTCCACCGGTTTTCCATTATATAACTATCTGTGGACAATATCCACCGAAAAATGACATTTTCAAAAGCCTCTAAAGTTTTTTGCACAAATTTGAAAAAAAAATGCATTTTTCGCAAAAAAAATGGAAATTTGAAAAAAAATTTATTTTCTTTAACTCGTAAAAATTTTAAATTTTAGTATGTTAATATTTAGGTCATTTCTAAATGAAAACCGTTGGATTTATCTCTTTGGATGTTTTTGTTAGGTTTTTAGGGTTTTTTAAATTTTTTCATATAGCTAATTATTCAAATTAATTTTAAAAATTGAAATTTCAATTTTTTTTCCAAACTAAATGCAATATTCGGTTTCAGCACTCAAAAATAACCTATAAACATGTATCACATGTCTATATTATTGTTTTGGTTTTTTTTTTAATTTTTTTCAGCCATTTTTTTTAAAATTTGAAAAAAATTAAACTTCCCCCCGGCCGATTTTGGCCGATTTTTAGTATGTTATTATTGAGGTCATTTCTAAGTGAAAACCGTTGAGAAACCTTCTATTGCAATTTGTTTGAGGTTCAACTCTATTTTCAGTGGACTAGTATTACTTCCCATTATTTTAAGTTATGTTCCTAAAAAATACCAGGAACGTTTCTGTAAAATACTGGATCCTTTCGCAGAAATACCAGTAAGCTATCTGTGAAATAGCAGGAACTTTACTGTTAAATACTGAAATGTTTCGCATAAAATAAGATAATCTTTACCGGAATTGGATCCTAGGCGCTAAAGCTTGCGAAGCAAACGCTTTACCACTGATCCAACCATGACTCAATGATGCACATTCCGTACAAAATATAACAAGATAAGATCCAAGTCTGTAATTTTGATCGGTTGATACTTTGGAAAAATTTTGAAAATTAGATGCAGAAAGACGTTTTTAGGCCCAATTAGGGTAGCAAAAACGTTTTGTATAAAGGTTTGGATGTAGGCATGACAGGTGCACCGAACTAACTATCCACTTCTGGCAGGATTCAATGGGATTCAGAAACGTTTCAAAAAGAAAACCAGAATTTTTAAATAATGCGTGTTTAACACTGTACTGTAAAAACTTATAAAAAGCTGGAATGTTTCTGGAAATTATGCGGAACGTTACTATTATTTTTTACAGTGTGCGTTTATTACAAAAATTAGAGGAAGAATATAATAATTGAAGTGATTAAGTAGTTCTGTTTAACTCTAGTTGAAGCAGTTTCATACTACCCCTATTGGGGCTAGTTACTATTAAAAACCAATTGGAACACGTAATAACACGCAAAAAGACAAAAAACATTCTCTTTCATTTGGAAATATTCATTTGTGTTAATATTGTGAAAAAATGTTCAAAGCGTCAATTCAAAATTGAAACATACACACGACGAAAGTAAAACCAGGCGATTTTTCCAAGCGCCAAATCAAGTGTCGCTCGATTAATGAGGGAAATGAAGCTAATTGCGAAAAGGCAATTAAGGGGCGGAGTGCTTAGCCCTGGGGAGGGCTCCTTTTAATCACGAGTTGGAGGCGGTCGGGCGAGATGAGACGCGGAATAAGTTATGTTTTCATCAGCTGTGAGCGGCGCGTCTAAATCAAAAGTCAGCGCAAGACGAAATGGAAAAAGAAAAGTAATAACCCGCTCCGCATGCCTGCATCTCCAATGCGGATCCATCCCCCCTGTGAATATCAGATATGCCCGCCGAAAGGTGAAGCTTTTTTCCCTGCGATCCATATGCGTCTTGCTGGGTAAACAAATAACAGGCTCCTCCTCTGACTTCTGGGTGCAAAGTAATGCATTTGTTTCAATTCCATTTCCCGATTTTCGATGCGTGTTTTCTGAATATTATCCTCCCCCGGCTTGCTCTCGGTTATTTAATTTTGTTTCTGGATCTTAAATTCATCGCGAACTTAGGGAAAGCAGTGTGACCGCCCCGCTCGGGTAAATATGCGGCCGATTTTTTGCGTTTATTCCGAGGGACGCATCGGGTAATGTTTTTCAATTTCCTAGCGTAGGAAATGAGTTTTTGGTTTTCGAGTTATCAGCAGATTAAAGTAGCGTTGTCGGAAATGACACGTTACTTCGGGTGAATTCGGGTTACCCTTATTTGATTTCTTTCGCTTTTAGTCAAAGTGTCCTTCCACCGAGCCTTAAGGCCAGGGTTCGGTGAATATTTGTCTAGGAAAAAGTGGGAAATTTTAGCTTGAGAAGTCATAAATGAAAAGAAAACATGTTCTTCATAAGCAGTTCCAATCATGAAGTTACTTTACGGGTTAAATTTCTATTACCCGCACCTGTTCCATTTGTGTTACAAGGAGTTATATTGAATTCCGAGGAAGTTATTCTAGCTTTTTCAATAAAAAGCAATTTAAAAGGTTCTTGAAATGTTTAACCCTTACAGACCTAGCCGCCCCAAATTTCCCATTGGGTTCAATGGTAATGGTAATCTTGGGCGGCATAGGATTGAAAGGGTTTGCAAAAATTATTCCATCGTAGAGGAAAATAGTTTTATAAAATTTTTTGACAGATAATTTCATTTTCTCAATAAAAAAACTAAAAATTGTTTTATTCATTTAATAAGAATTTATGTAAGTTAATTTTCAAATTAATGAAGGTACATTAAAAGTGGCATGATAGTCTTACTGAAATCTATTATTTGTTTATAAAACAACAACAAAATGCACTGTAAAAAATTCTGGAACGTTACTTAAAAAACTGGGCAGCTGCCAATTTTTTTAAGTAATGTTCCTGGAAAATACCAGTAAGGTTTCTGTAAAATACTGAAACGTTTCGCAGAAATACCAGTAACCTATCGGTGAAATATCAGGAACGTTACTGTAAAATACTGAAATATTCCGCAGAAAAACCAGAAAGCTATGTGTATCTCAGATACGTCTTGTTCTTTCATGTTTCTACTAGAGAGCCTGTATACGAGAGAGAGGCGACAACTCGCTTAAAAACGTCTCTGCGCATCCAGTTCTGTCCAAAATTCTGTCCAAACTGTATCATGCCGCTAGTCTCGCGTCCCATGCTAATCCTATGGAGGGAACCGCCTGTGGCGAACAGAAAACCTGTTTACCGATCTGCGCGTGCTATACTGAGTTGTCGCCTCTCTCGTATACAGGCTCTCTAGTTTCAACAAGTATTCAAAATGTGGCATATTATGAACCACGGGAGGTACCGATCTACGAAGGTTATACTTCCTAGTTTTAAAATAATCAGTCGGTTCTTACACCTCATCTAAATAATTTGACTCTTTTATTGGCGAGCGTGAAAACAAAAACAAACAATGGTTGCCTGTCCGCAAGGATTCAGAAACGTTTCAGAAATGAAAACCAGAATTTTCCAGGAAAGTGTTAAACTCATAAAAAGCAGGAACGTTACTGGAATTTAGGCGGAACGTTACTAATATTTTTTGTGTGGGGTTGTAGCACTAAACGGAAATATTTTCTCTTTCTTTTTTATCGTGTTTTAAACTCTTCACTCCTAAACAAAATTTATTTATATGAATTCATTCTAGTTCCTAGATAACAGAAACTTCAATTCAACACTGATTTAAAACATTTGAATTAAAAGGACAAGAATTCAATACTGAATTTTCAAAATGAAGAACCATATTTTTTAACGGTTCAAATAAAATTAGACATTCGCAAATTTTCAATTATTTTCATTTTTTTCATTTTGTTACTTTAAGACATAAGTTTCAGTTAGAGTCATCACAAAAGGCACAACAATTATTTTTAATAATATTTTTATGGTAAATATTTATATTAAATTAAGATAGTTAGATAAGTTTACAAAACATTTCAAATACTATTAGGAAATTTGTTTTGTTTTACTTTCTTAACAGTGCAAGCAAGAATAGTCGTTAGATATAAATATTTAGTAACTAGAAAAATAAATTAAATTTTTATTTTATCCTGCACGCGCATATTGTTTTTTAAAAATTTCTCAATATTACTATTACTATTTACATTCAACTGCTTCGATTCTAACACTAGTATTAAGGAAATTTTCTTTCGACTTTCAGCATATATATCCTACTACCCGTAGTTTTTAAAATAATTTTAAAAATTAAATCCTGTTTTAATTGCAAAAAATAATTTGATCAATAGGGTAAATGGATTTGCAGTGGATAGTTTAGTAAAACTTTTTCAAATGGAATCCATGAAAAGAAAATTTCTTCTAAGAATTACAAAGAAAATTCCAGATTTCTAAAACACCAGCTAAGATGTAAAAATATCACTCATATATTCAAATTTAAAAAAGAATAAATATCTCTAAAATTGCGTTCAGAAAGCTTTATCAGCATTCAATAGATAGACTTTAATGAAAAATTAAAAATGCAAGAGGTAATATTTAAAAATAATTACTTTCTTTCAGTATCTCTTTAAAATAATGACAATTATTAGCATTTCTATTTCATCGGTATTATTCTAATTCTGGCAATTAGGAATTAATATTTAACTTTTAGAGATAAAATCCCTAAATAGCAAGAAGAGGTAGGTTTAATGAAATGTGCTTCTTTTAATTGCCTTTATTTGATTCAATTTACTTATGGCTATGTAAATGCTCTAATTTCATTTCATTCTCATCTGGAAAGAAACAATGATAAGAAAAAATTAATAAAAACCGGGCCCTTTTTCGAGAACTTGAAACTTTATTATGAATTAAAAATTGATGAAATATTCTTTCAGCATTGGGAACAAAATACAACGGCATCAAATATTCATAAGCCTAGAAGAAATAAAGTTTTCTTGTTATGATTAACTCATCATTTATTCAATGTACCTATTAATTACAAAAATACGCTGAGACGAGGAAATATTAAAAAATGCCGTTAACACATTTTCCTTTTAATCAATGAAAAACTAATGCTTCGTCATTTAGAAAAAATCAGGCTTGTTTTGCAAGCGTGAAATAATTATTTGGCATTTTGCGTGTATTTTGTTGGGATTTATTTCAATTTTTAATTTTCTTTTCAGTGTAATCACACTAATCATTGTTGAAAGAATACGAAACTTGTTTTTGAGCACAATGCCCTTAAGGAGTTGTATGAACCATTAAATAAAGTGTTTTAATTATGCTTTTTTAATGAACTACAAATAAAAAAGGACACAATTACAAGTTCACATAGTCACCTAGGATCTTCAATTTAGTTATTTAATCTCAATTTACGCTTTATTAAGCTTTCTGAGTTAATCTTTTTGAAAATATTTACCAAGAAACATTTAAGGCAAGAAAGATATTCTTTTCAATTCAATGTTATATTAGTAATCTAAAGGTTTAAAAATCAGCTTTAATTGAAAAGACGCCAGATTAAACGTTGAAACAAAAAAATATCAAAAACGTAATTCTTTTTTATTTAATTTTAATTAAAATATGCATTGCAAAAATGGAAGAATTTTGTTATGCATGAAACTTAATTATTTGAAATTATTTTATATTACATTTTGACTATAAAAATTCGAACTTCAATTACATATTAATGAATAGTTTTTTTAGTTTATAGTTTGCATGCTAATACTGGGGCAATAATATCATAGATATATCTAAAACAATAGGCAAATATTTCGTAAACGATAGTTAAGGATAATTTAACAATTAATTTAACAAATTTCCTCCCTTTTCATAACACAATTTGAAATTATCTACGGTTGGAAATTATGGTGGTCTTTCCTACGAGAGTGGCATACTTTGTTAGTGGTATGAGCTAACAATTTGATTCATTCATGACTAAAAACATCATATCAGCAAACGTAGTTTAACTTTTGCCTTGGGATCACCGAGCATTGCAAAACTCTGAACATAACACACTAAAGGGTTTTGATAGACTTTTTTAAATGATCAGTGTTACATACAAAATTAATGGTTTCTTAACTTTTCTAAATTGGCTTCTATTCAGAAGAATCTATGAAGTTTTATCTACGCTTTTCAGTTTTTCATAAATAATGAATAATTAATTTGATCTGAATATCTGTTCCTGAAAAGAAATTAATTATTGCACCAGGTTAGTTATTAAATTTTTTTATTTGAATTGAATAAGTAACTTTATAAATGCCGGTATAAACTTTTAGGGGCGCCTTATATTTTTAAAATTCTTAGCTAGTTTTACGAAATTTTCCGATAAATTTCATAAGTTATTTTTCCTAAGTTGAAACATATCATGATCCTTTAAGTTTGAGAAATTACAATTGAGTAAATCATACATTTACTGAAATTTCATTTTTTCAATTAATTTTTTGTACAAATTCCGGAATCGAAAGATTCTGCTACAGTTTATATCTGATATTAAAGGGATGAGTGTCAATTTCCATTCATAATTATTCAGCTTCCCATCTAATTAAAAAAACGTCGTTAGGAAGGCGTTTCCAATGATCGCATAAGAATTTTGCACCAAACCAGTGATTCAAGAATATACACTCACTTCCAAAAGTTAAGCACGGAACTGTTTTTTCAACCTAATACCTAGAAAAGTTATTTTTCATACATTAAAATCATACCACATGATGTGCAACTAGAGGGAATACAGGGCCCGAGAAAATATTTTCCCTACCGATAACTTAAGGGGGTAAATGGGCCCTCCATTGATAATGTAGTTCCATTACACATTTAGAGCAGTGACAGAAACGTCTATATGAGAGGTATTTAACAGATAATTTTATGTTTTTCTAAATAATATTGTTATTCCTAAACTCAAAGCATGTTTTCAAACGTGTGTGCTAACTTAAAATGGCTTTTTAAGGTTTTATTGGGAGATATCGGTCTAATCATCATTTTTGTCAAGTTTTAGCCTCTGGGTCATTTTTGGCAAGTAGTATCAGACCGTGAACCATGTTATTTAGTAGCTCTCACATGTGCTTCAATGCGTTTAGGTCTGCGAACCCAGAAAGTACCCTTATTCTTTCAATATTATTACTTTTGAAAAACTTTAAGATAGCCAAATTGTGATTTTTTGCACATTTTTCACTCTTAAAGGTAAATCCTCGACCCGATATGTGTTCTAAAATGAACAAATGGGACATGAGAACACATGCAAACGATTGCAGACATCAGTGAAAAGCTCTGCGGCATATAGGGGGTGTTGAAACGGCAATAGCTTCAGAGAAGAAATTCGATCTCTTAAAAACTCATTTTAAAAAAAGAATCGAGATATTTTTAGAGATATTTCTTTCTTTTCAGACATGTATACGCCCATAAACATTAAACAATGTTCCTTTTTTGAACGTTAATAACAGATGCCGTTCCTGTAAAACTATACAATTTTTTGGGCCGTTTCAACACCCCCCTATATGCCATAGAGCTTTTCACTAATGTCTACAATTGTATACATGTGTCCTCATGTCCGATTTGCTCCTTTTAGAAGACATTTTGGGTCAAGAATTTATCTTAATGAGTGAAAAAGCTGCAAAAAAACACAATTTGGCTATCTTCAAGTTTTTCATAAGTAACGATATTGAAAGAATAAGGGTACTTTCTGGGTCTCCAGACCTAAACGCCTTCAAGCACATGTAAGAGCTACTAAATAACATAGTTGACGGTCTGATACCACTTACCAAAAATGACCCAGAGGCTAAAACTTACCAAAAATGATGATTAGACCAATATCTCTCACTAAAACCTTAAAAATGCCATTTGAAGGTTGCACAGTGCACACACGTTTGAAAACATGCTTTGAGTTTAGGAATTACAATATTCTTTAGAAAAAACATTAAATTTTCCGTTAAATACCTCTTATATAGACGTATAGAAAATTCTCTTGTGCAATTACTAGGCAGTCTAAAGAGAAGTAGTTAAAATACTGTATAATAATCGGTCGCTGAGGTTGCGTGATGAGCGTTATTTGACGTTATTGAGCGTCTTTGCTCTTGTTTCACCTGCCTATTCTAAATGAACAGACTATAGATATCAACAAATACTTCAATGTTTTTAATTTAAGATTTTACAACGAAAAATTAACTATACTAGACTGCAACATTACTTGACCCGGGGAGAGAGCAAACAAAGAAAGTAGTTCCCGACGAGGTGTCTTAATTTTGTGTGAAATTAAGAACTTCAATTTAGAAACATGATTAGTTTGTTAAATCCATTTATTATAGCGCCTTTTAACCCCGATTTGCGTACTGAAACTCCTCCTAGCAACCTAACAGGCTTTCTGTTTACTTATTTTTCACTTTTTTCAGTCAGTTAGCGTAGTGACGTCATTGGGTCGAGAAACATTGCAACCAAGTATAACTAATAACGCAAACTTAAGTGCTGTTAAATTTAAGTACAAAAAGTGTACAAGATGTGAAAATGTAACCATATGAAGGAATATATCGTCAGTACTTCATAAAGAGATGTTGCGCATCAGCTATCAAAATCCCAAACATTTCCCTCTCAGCCCGATCTCGAGTCCTTCGGCATTTTCCGAGCACCCCCGAATCCGGCCGATTGTGCACTCAAATTGAAGCCGGTTATTGGCTGCGTCCGGCTAAACGGCGCTCGGCAATCAGGGCCCGCCTGTTTTGATTATCCGCATCTCCGAGCCGCAATTAATTGAGAGCGCGGCCTCATTCCGTATTGACACAGCAAATTAAATTTATTTCTGCGGGCCCCCGGGAGCCTCCCCGGGCACGCACGAAAAAGGTCCCCGCACGAAGGCCGCAAAAGTCGAGATTGCGGAGCCCCACTCTAGGTTGCTCCGCACGCAACGGCGTAAACGTCCGCCTGAGACCCCGCGGAAGGCAATTCGCTTCTGCCCGGTTGGGGGACAGACACAAAGTACGCCGCCGCAGACTGCAATTCGTGAAAGTATTTCGGAAATTGAAAATGACTGTGGGGGAATATTAGTTGTTGATTACCACTCCTAATTGTATAGGAATAGTGCCAACATAGAAAAGGAACATGTTGCGTTGCGTTACGTCATCTTAGAGAAAAATGTGTAATTATTATAGTTTTCGAAAGCAGGAAAAATTAAATTTAAATCGTCTTCGTTACCTCTCACAATGCCCACTAGGGTGAGTCAAAAAATTTTTTTTCGCATTTTCCCAGGGGCACAGCGACAAAAGGGTGCCAAATGGTCTCAAACTGGCGTGTGTAAAATATTATTCGATTATAATAACTCTTTTTGCCTCCGGATTAGCCTCAAAGTTTCGATTAATAAAGCAATTTCATGTAAAAATGGACAAACAAAAATCAAGCTTTTACCTCGATTTCACGAATCCGTTATGAATGTAAATGTGCACAATGGTATAAAAATCATCATTTAAGACTATAAAATAATTATAAATGAAACCAGAGTTGAAATACTTGAGTTGTAATACAAAGTATTTTAAAATATCTCAATGGTTAGAACTGGCAACCAAAAATTTCTTGCTGGAACCATAAAAATGTGCAAAACTCTTTTTGCCGGTTGAGTAGGATTTTAAAAACATTTAATTTTTAATAAAAATAGATATGTCAGAAGGTGGGTACCTTTTTGGGTTATATTTCAACCCCAAGGAAAATATTTGGATAATAGTTTAAAAGTTGGGGTTTTGTTGAAATTTCTTTGGCATATTAGGAATATGCCATCCCAAGTGACCCCATATGAGTCACTAATGTCCAAAAATAAATTCAAACCACATTTTAAGAGTCAAATTTTGAAAAATTTTCTTAAGAAGAGCGGTAGATCCCCGTTTGCAGCATAAATCTCAGTATTATCCCTTAAGTTTTTAAATAAAAGCTACATTACTTTTCAAAACTTACTTGTAATTATCTTAAACAGTTAAATTTTAACAGCTATATTTTAACTTTTATGAACGCATAATGAAATACTAAGGAGCCATTTTGAGTTAATCCTCCCTCCAAAGAAGCATAATTTCATGGGCATGGGTTTCAGTCTATTGTTATAGCAAAAAAAATAGGTAAATCCTGACTGAGGCGAATCATAACTGATATATTGCCTAATGAACGAACTATCCATTCGACAACTGTTTCATCAAATTTTTGCAATCATATTTGGATCCCAAGACCAGCCAGTGAAATAACTGTCCGCTGAATTTTGAAATCACGGCATAGTGAAAAATAAAACTATTTCTACTTTTAAAAATTAAAAATATCGCTTTGTATACTTACCAAACTTGAGGGAAAATGTATCTGAACTACCAATATTTAAAATATGTACCACTGACATTCCACTGTTTGTTGGCAAAAAGAGCCTCCTATTCTACGGCTATTGTTAATACGATATCATATATTACATTGCCACTTCGGCAGTTTTTTTGTATTGATAATACATAAAGGTGACTAATGTGATTAAAATTTCTTTTAAAGACCATTATTTGTGAATTTTAAGAAGTTATCGATAAAAAAAATTTAATTTATATAATTTTTAAAAAATATGAAAAATTACATATTTTTGTTCTATTTGAGGCCAATCCGGAGGCAAAAAGAGTTATTATAATGGAATAATATTTTACACATATTAGTTTGAGACTATTTGGCACCCTTTTCTTGCTGTGCCCGATAGAATTTGTAAATTTTTTTTTTCACCATAGGAAAATGACCCACCCTAATGCCCACTGTAGCGTTTCCCCCTTGACGGTGGGCATTGTGGGTGAATGGCCGAGGTTAGATTTAAGTTTTGGCCATGATTTAATGTATACGAGAGAGAGAGAGAGAGAGAGAGAGAGAGAGAGAGAGAGAGAGAGAGAGAGAGAGAGAGAGAGAGAGAGAGAGAGAGAGAGAGAGAGAGAGAGAGAGAGAGAGAGAGAGAGAGAGAGAGAGAGAGAGAGAGAGAGAGAGAGACGACAACTCGGTATAGCGCGCTGATTGGTCAATTCTGTCCGCCGCAGGCGGTAGTTAGGTTTCCCTCCATAGGATTAGCATGGGACGCGAGACAATGGGCATGATAGTAAAACTGTATTTGGACTGTTTTAACTGCGCGGAAGGATGCGCAGAGACGCTTTTAAGTGGGTTGTCGCCTCTTTCACGTATACAGGCTCCCTAATGTATACTAGCTAAACTATAATCCAACCTTTTCTTTAAGAGGCCGTCTTCAAACGTAACGCATCTCAATATCTTCCTTTTCTATGACAGACCAAAATTTTTTCCATTATTTTATCATCCCTAAACACAAAGTTTTATTTACCTAGAACATCATACAAAAACTGTAAAAATAAAGTGTAAAATAATGTTTCGGTATAGGATTCTCATCTTAAAAACTCAGCTTATTTGTCTTTGGGGTTTTGAGGGCTATTACACAATACTAAATGAAAATTAGAGTCTGACTTAGAGAAAGAAACTTGTTTTGGGTTATGTATGAAATTGGCTTCTTATTAGAGAAAAATGATTGAATTCAGTTTTCGAGTTAACCAATAAAATCGATGCTTTAATCATTAACCCCAGCCTTTCACCCACATGTCCTGTCGACTGGAACGTTTTACTTATTTTTAAAACCAACTTTTAGTTCAACTTATTTTTATACACTCAAGGGTAAAAAACTTAATATTCTATCACTCAGGAAGAAAAACTTATTGCCTACTCTATTTCAATAAATTTAAAACTTCTGGTGCTGTCTATTTTTTAAATTATTGTTTTTATACTTAATGGTATACTTTCAATCTTACTACAAAAGTTTTTTATATCATTTCTCTCGTTGCCAAACGGTAAAAGTTATTCGCAACATAAAATGCTATCAAATCACACATCGGTACGTACTTGAAAAAAATAGATAAAAATTACAAAATCTTGGTAGCTCTAAACAGACATCATTATTTTAATAAACCATGAAGTACAAAAAATGAATGCTTAAAATTTTTACTAATTATCTTGTTTTAAAAGAAATATTAGGGAAGACCGGGGAGGGATGGGACATTTTTTACAAAAATATTTTTTTAAAATTCAGTTTTCCTTGTATAAATTTGAAACTTTCAAATAACATCTTGAAACATTTTAAAATGTTTAAAAAATATAACCAACGTGATAGCAAATAAAACTTAAAACAAAAAGATAAACTTAGATAAACTTAAGATAAACTAAAAGATTTATAAACGTATTAAAGTAAGTCTAAACATTAAAATTTATGATTAATTTTTAAATATATGAATAAAAACCACAAAGATGGAAGTATTTTACACATTTTAAAGATTTATTACAAAAACATCCAGTTATTTTACCCTATATTTACTTCGAAAAATCTTACGGGAAACTGACGGGAAAAATACAAAAAAATTAAAATTATTCTTAAATATAAAAAATATGTTTTCAACTGCAATACTAAACAGTTCCAAAACAAAGGTACACTGTAAAAAAAACTGTAGAAAAACAGAAATTTTCAAAAACAATGACTTTATGTTTACAGAGATATTCTGTCATGTAACATTCCCACCGCACTTCTACTTATTTTATGTAAAATAACAGCTTTTATCTAGTTTTTTAGCTTATCTGTACTTAAACAGAAACTTACTGCATCGAAAAAGAATACAGCTATTGGCAACATTGTACTGAATCTTCGTTGGTTCAGTGGTAGCGTGCGTGCTTAGCATGCGGTAGGTCGTGGGTTCTATCCCCGGATATTAATTAATTAAAATTCGAAAAAACTCTACTAAAATAAGTGCATGCGCACAAGCAGAAAATTATTGAGAGGCAACAAAAAAATCTGTAGCTCACTTGACAGAAAGTTTCTTTTTACAGCATTTACCTGTAGGTAACAGCTTTTTTCTGTTTACAGGATTTTTCGGCCTACAGAAATTTTCTGGCAACTTTTGCTGCCAGAAATTTTCTGTTTTTTGCAGGATTATTTTTTACAGTGTATCTAAATAATTATATGCAATAGCTTGTATTTAGGTATTGAGTGGAATTGGGCATGTCCCATCCCACCCTAAGTCATGGTGTCCCATCCCACCCCGGTAGCAACAGTTTTAAAAAGTAGGTTCTTACAAAACAACTGTGGCTTTTAGGCGTAACTCAACTATTTATTCATAAAGTATATATTATTCAGTTTAGAAAACAATATAAACCATTAAGAAAGCAACCAAGAATGATATTTAAAATTCACTTTAGAAAGTATAATACTTAGTTACTTTTCCTATAGTAAAACCATCTTTTTTATTCAGAAACTTGTAGAAGCTTGGAACTCAAATAGTAAACAGCAACTAGTATGAAGCCATGGTGGTTTTACTTGGTAGAACACTCAAAAACTATTTTTATTTTTATTTATAAGATTTATTGAAGGTGTCCCATCCCACCCCGTGTCCCATCCCTGCCCGGTCTCCCCTACATAATTATATTCAATTTAGAATGAAAAAGGGATATACTTATCAACCAAGATATTAATCAAGATAAGTATTTTAATACTGAAATGTGTGTATGTCAAATGATTATTAAAGAGTTTCTTACATTATTATAATTTTGAAATGGTAAAGCCATTCTTTGTTGATGAATAAATAAAGGACTGCAATAAAATGTGAACCACATAAGAATTAAGATATTTTATTCATTCAATAAATGGAATACACTTTGTAGAAATGATTCTTAATAACAATCAACATAAGTTGTTGCTGTAAGAAACATAGGTAAACAATATGATAAATAATTTTCGAGATGAAAATGAATTGGAATGTAGTGTTTGTTTGAGGGAATTAAGATTTCAATTTTTAATGGAAAAATATTTCATGCATGATTAAATTCGATTGTTTTAAATGTCGAACTAATAAATTGAAAATTTAATATGGCAACTCCTGATTGATTTAAAATAAGGAGGAATATTTGTATTTATACGAATTGATTATACTATATGTCCAAGGAAGTAAGTCTTGTCTTTTCTTACAGTCTTCTCTTTCTTGTCTTTTCTGCTCTACAACTTTGTAGTTGACAAATTTAGCAAATCTCTAAAAGCTTTTAAAATAAAAATTATAGCTCCTAATATTGATGCTAGGGGGCGTCAAAAGTTTGTGCATCAGATACAGCATGATCACTTTACTATACCTAGACACCGGTATAGTAAAGTATACCTAGTATACCTATATCTGTAGAGCGGGGGTTCTCAACCGGTGGGTCGCGACCCCCTGGGGGGTCACGGGGCATGCCTAGGGTGGTCGCGAGACCAAAATTAAAAACAGTCATATTTACAGAGTTATTTTTTATACACACAACAATTTTCAAAACTAATAGATCTTAACAATTAAATTAATGAGAAATTTGAGCATGTTTGGAATTAATAAGTCTTTGTATGTCCGGATTAATGTCAGTAACACATAGGAGAATGTCGTTTTCAAATGTCAAACGATTTCTTGCCTTTGATTTTAAGCGCACAATTTTAGAGAACCCTTGTTCACACCTGTAGGATAGTTCTGGATATTATTTTTTAACACCTATCCAGAATTTGTCAACACAAGCATTGTTAAAGTTAAATTTCATACTCTTATCACAAGATAATTCTATCAAATCATCATGCAGACTTAATTCAACCTTTTGCTCATTAAACAGTTTGACTACCCATAAATATCCATCCATAGTCTTAGCTAGAATGTAATCTTTAAATTGTTCAGTCAAGGCTTCAAGATGAGATTATATGAGTAGGGAGAGAGACGAAAGTGTCTTAACATTTTAGGTCGGAGGGGGTCGCCAAAATATTTTCCTTGAAAAGCGGGTCGCGGAGTCAAAAAGGTTGAGAACCCCTGCTGTAGAGGTTCAAAAGCTAAAGGGGGTGGACAGTTGGTTATCTTGGGACACCCTGTATATAACCTTGCTAAAATATTTTTTACAAAAAATTTTTTGTATTTTAATAAATATAAAACTATACAAGAAAAAGAACAGAAAAAACAAATAATGTGAAAGTGAAGTAAAAAAACATCAAAAATAAAATACAAAAACTCATAAATATATACGTATGAAATAAAACTCAAATGTTAATGTAAATGGACAACAAAGTAAATCAAATAAACCAAAATGAAAAAGATAGCTTAACATGTAAATTACGATTGCTTCTTATTACATTGAGAAACACACATCAAGATCATTTATGTTTATAGGAAACTGAACTATAAACGCTTAAATCGGCTTGTTACTTTTGAGCAGCAACATAACTGTGAAATACTCAGGGTAAAACAACCATAGGCGCCGACTCCATAGGGTTTGAGGGGCTTGAGTCCCCCCCCCAATGTTAGAAGAAGGGGGAATATTTTTAATAAAAATCTACCTATTTTCCTTCATGAACTAAAGAAGGCAATGTATTGGACGTCGTTCTTTTGGTTCCGTTCACTTGGTCTTCTCAAAGGGTCTCAAAATGACTTAAAACATTACTTTCAAGGGTAAAAATTCCCAAAAAATTTGGGGGAGGACCCCCAAGCCCCCCTCAAATTTTAAAATCTATTTTGTACCGTTTTCCCCTGAAACTTCCGTGATTTTTGAGGTGATCCTCCTACCTTCTGTGTAACATAAGAAGAAAGAGTCTACAAAATGAATTTAAAATGAAAATGAATGAAAATGAATTTAATTATTCCAAAATTTTTCTGAAGTAGGACCCCTAAACCCCCTTCAAAATTTTGCTGTTTATGCTACTATATAATGGGTTTCTTTGAAAATTCTGCTTCTTTAAATGAACCCTGCTCTAAGGGTGTAACCCAAATAGGCTTCAAAAGGAGATAAAACGCTATTTTGTGGGGGAAATTTCCAAATTTTTTGGGGGAGGACACTCAAATATCGCTTTGCTTAGAATTTTCAATGTTTAAAAAATTTTTAAATTAATTTCATCAAAATTAATATCAAATGTGCAAGTCATCTAAACTCCATCGATTGAAGTGAAAAAGAATTCTTTAAGTAGGTACCTCAGAAAAAATATTTAGTCAAAATCCCTCCCAAAACAGAAGTCTAGTTACGGCTCTGTGTGTGGCGTTGATTTTAAAAGCGGTATAATTCCACTTTCATTTCTTCGCGATAGGTATTTAATATTTTGTGTTCGATTAAATTTTTAAAAAATATTGCGCTGCTTTTTATTCGAATTTTTTACAGCAGTGGTCCGCAGACCTCCGAGGGTCCCCAGCACCTTCCTAGGGGGTCCGCGAGTTACCTTTTGAGAGTTTCAAAATAAATAGCACTAGTTTAAACAGACAAATTTCAAAATAATATCTGGGGGAGGACCCCAGGTCCCCCTCGAAATTTTGACGTCTCTAGTTGTAATATTTTCCTTAGAAATTCTATGTTTTAAAAGGAACTGCTCTGTTTTGGTGGAGCCAAAAATTTCTCAAAATAAGCTGTAAAACTACTTTTTGAGGCAAAATTTCAAATTTTTTTGGGGGAACCCCCCAGACCCCCTATTTTACCTAGAGTAATTGTAAAATTTTAACATGATGTGAAATATAATTTGAGTACTACTTTTAAGGAATCTAAAACTTTACGTATAAATATACTCCTTAGGGGTACTTTAAGAATAAGCCTTTGGATGTTCAAAATCTTGGGGGGGAGATGTCAAGCATTAGTGACGATCGAAAGTTTAAGGACTGCTGTTATATGGAATAACTAATATCTTTATTGTCTATTACTGGGCCCCCCAATATTTGATAAAAGTCGGCGCCTATGAAAACAACAACTAAAATATCTAAGTAAAGAAGCGATTAAATAACCAATCAAACCACAGCACAATTTTTGTCTCGCTCTATAAAACTCTATCAACTAAATTTTCTATAACAATGTATCAAAGTTTTCGAAGGTAAATAGCGACTCTTAAACCTTTAAGCGAGTTTGCTTTAGCCTATAAAACAACCACCGGCTAACTATTCGGAATCCTGGTTGACCGAGGGCAATTTCGTTCCCCAAATGCAGACCCTTGTGTACAGCAGCTAAAAGATTCCTAGCAGAGCAGCGATTAAATATCGATGCAACCCCAACAAAACTCATCACTCGGTATATCTGGTAATGCGGTAGGCCGATCCTGTTGAGTGGATCCTGGATCCATTACTTTTGTAACATTTTTCTATTATTCATCGCCGAGAAGTCATTCAATTACCCAGATCCGATGGCTCTTCCCTTTTAATGCTCTTGACAAACAGGCGGCCGGCTTTTTCCTTTTAATTATGGATGGCTATTGACTCACCCTTAACACGTGAGCCCGCGGATTGGTTGGTCAAGTAACGGGCTCTGGGTCAACGGACCGCCCCCCTTCCCCTCTCTCTGCGCTAAATTGACGGATTAATTTCGGGGGGGAAGCCTAATGTCTCCTGCGTTTCCCGGAGGAGGGAGATTGGAATGGGTGAAAAAGGCGTGATTTGGTGGGGAAATTTGTGTTCAATTTTCTAAGGGCGGGGGGAATCTATGGATAACTTACTTGACCTCTTTATTTTTGGAAGTTGTAGGAAGGAGGTAATCGAGGTGGAGTGAAAATTCCGAAATTCAGTGGGGAAATTTGTGTTCAATTTTCTAAGGGGGAAACTGGATAACTTAATTGATTTCTTAAAACATTTTAGGAGTGGTCATATGGACATCTTAAAAATGCCGTGGGGCAATATATGTGTTCAATTTTCTAAGGGGGGTTCTGTAGATAGCTTACTTGATCTCTTTAATGCTATTCTCTTTCTTTGGAAGTTGTAGGAAGGAGGCATTCGAGGTAAGATGAAAATTCAGGGATTCAGTAAGGAGAAATTTGTGTTCAACTTTCTTACGGAAGTGAGTACGTAGACTTCTGAAAGCTGAGGGGCAATATATGATTAATTTTCTAGGGGAGATTTTGAAGGTAGGTTATAATGACCTCCTAAAGTTATTCTCTATCACTAGAAGTTGTAGGAAGGAGGTTTTTCGAGGTGGAATGAAAAAATTCCGTGATTCAGTGAAGAAATTTGTGTTCAATGTGGCCCCTGGACCTCTTTTCGACCTTTTAAAGCTGCCGTGGGACCATCAATTTGTCTTAAATTTTCTGGAGCGAAATATAATATATTTCTATAATAAAGAATAAATACTGGGTTTCCCAAGATAGCTGTCCACCCTCTTTAACTTTTAAACCCCTTTAGATTAGTCATAAAAGTGGTGCCTAGTTATAGTAGAGGGACCGTGTGCCTTATCCGATGTGACAACTTTCAACGCTACGTAGCGTCAATGTTAAGAGTTATAATTTTTATTTTAAAAACTTCTAGAGATTTGCTAACTTATTCAACTACAAAGTTGAAGAGCAGCAAAAATTTAGTACGAAACGAGAAATGCAGAGTGCGAGGCGAGATGTGAAGAGAAATGCCTTGTGAATGCTTGCCCCTGAGATCATAAAGGTAGAATTTTTTAACCTCTTAAAATGCTCCTTATAACGCGAAAATGATAAATTTTCTTTTTTGTGATCTATCTAAGAATACTGTTGGTCAATTTCCTAAATAATAAAAATAAAAAATTCTCATTTTCGCCTTTCGAGTCATAAGGCAAAAACTTTGAACTCTTAGAGCTATTATCTTTCATTAAAAGCTGTAAAGAAGGAAATCGAGGTGGGATGAAAATTCCTTGATTCAGTGAGAAAACTTCTGTTCAATTTTACTTATTTTGTGGTTTTACATGAACATAATAATAACTGGATTAAGTGAACAGATTTATCGGCTAACTCCTTAAGTTGTTAGAATACAGTCAAACTCAATAATAAAAATTCTTTAATAATTCGGAGAACTAAAGTCGCTTGCAACTTTTCCCAAAAAAGAAATGGCGAACGCTAATGTTTTGTGAAATACTTATTGAATCGGTTCGGTGTGTATTTCTATTTTAAACTACCACAAATTTTTATGACTTCTTAAGAAGTTTAAAAGCATTCCTTTTAAAAAGAAAGAAATGTATTAAATATTTCGGGGTTGGATGAATTTATCTTTATCTTTTTCTATATTCTATTCTATATCATCAATGGAATTACACGCCTAGTTCCCCATCGCATTTAAACAAAATTTTTAAATATATTTTTGCAATAATATACAATTCATAAATAGCTTTAAATGAAATAAGCTAAGAGAAAAGGGAAACTTGAGTAAACAACTCTGCGAAATTTTTAAATACATCCTATGTTTGAAATATTGTAGAGTGTAATAAATTTATTACACTCTATTATTTATTACACTCTGTGTAGCAAAACAGTTAGCTTATACCGAGGAGGGAGAAAGAGAAAAATATTTTTAGGGCCTTTGCCTTGTATATTTTTGTGAAATCTTAGGCGCCATCTATAAAATAAAAGGATAACTATAACATACCTTGGTTTGAGATGTCTAGATGAGATCTATCCTGGTCTCTGGTTTAAATGCGCGAATGAAACTTGTTAAAAGAATCTTTAAAATTGACATTGCAACTATTAGAAGGATTGAAGGGGATTTAATTCAACTTTTCAAAATGATAAAACAAGGGGACTCAGAGGGACTGGATTTCATTACGGGTAATAGAACGAGGGGTCACAGATTTAAATTGAACAAGGCAAATTTTAATCGGGATTGTAGGAAGTATTATTTTTTTTAATTGGATTGTGGACAGATGGAATGGGTTACCTGAAACGATTATCAACTCAAGTGGGGTAAACGAATTCAAGAGTAAAATTGACAGATACTGGGAATCGGGTGGTTTGAGTTAAATGAACCGAACCAACCTTGTTGGGCGCTTGCCTGTAGTTGGTCGACTTAATTTGTATTTGTATTTGTATCTGTATTTCAAAATTCTAAATTAAATTTTTTCCTTTATGTAAAAAACTGACACTTGTACGAAATAATTTTTAAGAAATTTTCTTTAATACTTTGTCTAAGTTGAAATATTAAAAAAATATTTTTCAAAATAATTATAAATTTTTATGAAATTAGACTTCAAAGCTTAGCTCAACTATTAAAAACAAAAAAAAGCAGATTACGGGGGTATTAAAATAGAATTTACATCTAAAAGTGTTTGTGCTGCCATCTAAGAATATATTTGTAAGTAACTTTTGAATGTACTGGGAGCCCTGATAAAAAGGATAATATTGATAAAATTATCCAACATAAAAAGAATGATATTAAGTAACGTGCTACACACAGTAGCCATTTGTTTTAATAAAAACTTTATGAAAACTCATTTTGATTCAAAATTTAACCTAAAAGTGCAACATTGGTTTCTTTTAGAGGTTTTCAGCTAGAAATTGCCCAAGTAACATTAAAATTGGGAAGAAATAAATAAACTCAAAAATTGATCTCTGAAACATGGCTAATTTTTTAAAAATAACTTCAGTAGAATCTTGTGATTTTACTCGAAAAAAAATTAAGCTATCAATCAAAAATATCAATATCAATACATAAGTTCATTAGCAAGTAATTATAAAAACACCCCTTACTCAAGATACGAACACTAAAACATTCATACGCTTCTGCTGAAAGAGGATGGATAATAAGTGTCAAAATATCGCCTTTTATATTTCCATTGTTTTATTCCACCTTGCTAACTTTTTCTCTTTATTGCAGATACATAATTAAAAATTAAAAAGCAATTGACTCGAATAATTGAATTGTTTAATCCAGAAACGTTTCAAAAACTTAATTTCTTTTTTTAAGAATAAAGGAGGAAGACTGTTTAAGAACCCATTACACTTTTCTAAAGTGTAAATAGTGATTTTTTTCTTAAAATATAAACCTCATTTAAAATAATTAACGAACAAAAAAATATTTTTATACTCTTTTCTTCCTTGCTTCTTGACCGGTTTCTGTAGTATTGAGTTGCTAGCTTTCTCACTTTCCTTAAAAACTGAAAACTAATTGTTTTTCAATTTATTCTCATTGATTTATCAATGTACAATACATATTTGTTATCAGTTTTCTTTTGAAGTATACTCTTTTTCCTATCAAAAACCTAATCTACAGTAAAATTTCGTTGATATAAATGTAAACTTTAATGCACTATGAATTTGTTTGGTAGCTTCTAAAAATGGATTCTGTATTATTGATGCAGTGTGCGAATGTGCCTCAGGCGTGTGCGAGAGTACCTCTGAGGCATAATCGCACAGAATTTCTCAATTTTTCAAACGACAATTTAAGGGTGAAATTTTGATAAATGCATCCATAAAGGGTATTCAAATTTCAGGAAAGCTGTGAACTTACGAATAAATCAGTTTTTGTTTCAATATCTTATAATAAATAAATGGAGAAATAGCCAAAACTGTACTTTTTGGGTGAATCTGCCCTCTCTCCCCTACAACATAAAATGTTGTTAGCCCATTCAAAATGGTAGTTTAAAAACCTTAAGTGTCAATTTGAAATTGTGTTTAGAGTTAAGATTTAAATAAAACTTTTTATGGACTAATAGCCTAATAATCTGTGTAATATTCTGTTCCAATAACACATTTAAAAAAGTGATGTTTGTGTCATGTTTCTGCAATAAACGATTCAATTAACCTTTTACCTGCCGATGTTCCCAAATGGGAACATCAATTTAAGGAATTTTTTCGCCACTTAATTTTTCATGCAGGAATTTGATACTTGGTAGAGAGCAACTCAAAGATATGAAGTTATTTTACATGCGAAAGTTTTTCACGTGCAAGTTAATCCTTTTTGTAGAATTTACTTCAAAATTAAAGATTTTTGGCTCTTCGAAAAGTTGCACAAGTTCCAACTTGTAAAAATTTTAAATAAATTTAGTTTTAAATAATTTTGCTGTGTTTAGGTAGCTTAAGTACACATCTTCCAATTTGGCTTGACAGAATAGCTTCATATTCTAATTTTGGAGAGTAATTACCAATACAACGTATATGTTCCCAAATGGGAACATCGGCGTTTGGGGTATAGTATTTGAGGGGATTTTTACAACATGCCAAAATTCAAGTTAATTCCTATTTTCTTTAATTTTTTGAATATTTTTTGTCTCAAAGTATCTAAACAGGTTAAGAATGGTGTTTTAAATTCAAGAAATTGTAATTTTTATTTTTTCACCTGATTTAAGGAGAAATAAATTCCAAATCTTTATAGCAGATTCTTACGCTTGTATATTTTTCTAACTCCAATCGATTAATTTTCACTAATAATCAATAGGGGTTATGCAAAGAACCTATTTGGAGTGCTTCTAAGGATTTGCGTATATATTTTGTTCAAGTACTTTTTTTTACAAAATATTTTAGGAATAAAATTGAAGAATTTTGAAAATAAGGAAAAGTGCGTACATCTAAAAACACTCTTCTAACGTAAGTTGGATGTAAGATATATGTGGTTCAGTTCGGAATCTACCATGAGAAACACAGTTTTAATGAATTAATGGAGATAATTATGATTACAGATTTTGAAAGCTAATTAGATTTGAATGCAATTAGTGGATTTTATGCTAGATATCCGTAAAGAACAGTAATTAAAACTAACTTTTCTCACAGAAACGTAACTGTTTAGCTTTGAAGAGCATGGGAACACTCTCATGTACTTTTTACATCAAAATATTACCCATAGTGCAAGAAAAATTTACGGAAAAGCTTCGAGTACGTAATAAACATGTCTATTTTTTTGTTATGAAAATCTATAAAATGCTACTCAATCGTCCAAGTATGGATAATAAAATTGAAAAAACCGTCCACAATCATAAAAATGTTCATAATTATTATGTAGAAACCTATTTCAATCATTTTATTTGAACTAATTGTAAAATATGTAACGTTTGGAAATCCCCCTAAAAACTTCACCCCAAACGCCGATGTTCCCAAATGGGAACATCCTCAAAATCATACTTATGATTTTTTTCCAGCCAAAAAATTACTAGAATGGTTTTAGTATTGACGAAACAAGTCATTTAAGCCAAAAATCAGAACCTTTAATTCGAAATTTGAATTGCGGCGTTTAAAAGGTTAATAAAGTCACATTTTAAATTAACATTTAAATTTTTTTTGTTTGTCTCAGTGAGGGAAATGTTTGCCTTTCGAATTGATAAACCACCTATTCCATAAAACATACAGGGTATTTCAAAAGTCCGTTTCACGGCTTTTATTTGGAACCAACGTGTCCTAGGGTCACCGAACTAAGGTCAACCCTTAGGTAAATGATCCTTGATCATACTGAAATGCCTTACAGCTCCCCTAGGGGTGAAATAAAAAGATAAAAAATAAATTTAAAAAATAAAGGAGATAGAGCAAAAACCTCAGTGAGAGTATTGTTGCCAACGGTATGAAGAACTAACTGAAAAAAATTTCATGAAAATAATCGTAAATATTCGCGGAGATATTAGCATGTGAAAATAGCACTTTTTCTGACCTCAAAAAAGAAAAAAGTTCGTAAATTTGCACTTTTTTCAGTGTTACTGTGTAGTTTTGGATTTTTTAGTTGAATGAAGGCAAAATTTAATCAAAAAATCAAAACAGCTTACAAATTTGCAAACTTTGTCCTTTTTCTATCTATTTTAGTTTTTAAATTAATTTTTTGAGCTTTTTTATGTCGCCGCAAGAGTCGCTGTATGTCATTTAAATGGATTCTCCAGGGTCCCTTACCTAGCGGTAGACCTTACTTCCGTTAACCTAGGATACGTTGGTTCCAAGAATTATTGCATAAAACCTATAGCTACAAGATATATCAGCATGAATGCAGTGGCGTGTATAGAAATTTATTTTGGTAGGGGCCAGGGTTGGCTGGATTGGACCCAATGGGTTTCTTCAAAAAACCCATGTGAAAAAACTCACATTTTGGACCCGTTTTTGGGTTTTTTCAAGAAAAATTAAGATTTTGGCAGTTTTAATATTGAAGAAAAACATTTAACGAAATAACATACCAAGACCTGGAGTTGAGTGTTTTTTTAAATTTATGCCGTTTAAAGTTCAAAGTTTAAACTTTATAAAAAAATAAGAGGATTCTTTTAAATTTCAGTGTTTTTTTAAAGGTAAATAGATTTCTTTCATTTTACAGTGGGTTTTTTCTTTATTGAATGGGGTTTTTCAAAATTTAGGACGTTTAAAGTTCAAACTAGATATAAAAAATTAAGGATGATTTTTTAAATTTCAGTGGGTTTTTTCAAAGTTAAATTGAATTCTTTCAATATTGAATGGGTTTTTTCAAAGTTTAGGATGTTTTTTTTTTAAATTTTAGTGGGTTTTTTCAAAGTATAAAAAGTTTAAACTTTGAAAAAACCCACTTAAATATGAAAAAACTGACATTATTTTGACAGAACACATTGAACATAGAAAGAACTCACTAAAATTTGAAAAAACCCACTTATTATAGAGGAGAAAGCAACTGAATTTTGAAAAACCCACATTTTTTCTGAAAAAAACCAGTTTTATATGGGTTTTTTCAGGGTTTTATTGAAAAAACCCGAAAAAACCCAACCCACTTGGGTTTTTAAAAAAACACCCGGTTTTTTTTGCCAACCCTGGTAGGGGCCCAAAATTATTCCTCAGCACCTACAATACATAATTAACAGGTTTAACGTAGCTTTTTAATTTATTTTTAGGTAGAATTTGCATCTAAAGGTCTGGGGGTGGTCCTACCCCGGAAAATGTTTTCAAATATGATCCTAAAAACAGGGTTTTAACTTGTTTTGATAAACCAAGAAAAGACCAGAATTATGTGTTTGTTTGAAGCTAGGTCCTATATCCGAGGACTATTCTAACAATAGTTTTTATGGGATCAGAGGGAAGTAAGAAAATAATATTTCATTGATGAAAAGTCAGATAATACTATTTATGAGAGAGAAAGAGAGAGAGAGATTCCGTGAAAATCTTACTTTTTATTAGAATCCACGTGCTGCCATCTTAAAACAAGAATTGTAGTAAAATCCGAATTGTGGTGATTTACTCTCTCCACGGCTAGACTGGATTTAACTGTGTTTATATACGGCTTGCGCAATTACGCGAAAAGGTAGGTTCCAGAAACTGGGATACGATCTACGATGTTAGCGCCATCTGTCTGTCATTCATGGCATTTCTTTTGACTGGAAAATAACACCGGCACACAAAAAAAAAGAAGTGGAATGTACTTTGGACCGGACCTACCTACCGGTATGTTTTTCGACCCGCTGAACCTGAATTTCAAGTCCGTTTGGCCCGGTCACCCTCCAGTTTTGAGTAAAATGCAAAAAAGGGCCAAAAATTCCAAAAAACTGCAGTCACAGCATAGAAAAAATTTTTGTGGACCCGGATCACGTATGATTTTTGTGTATTCTAAATAACTGAATCTAAATCTGAAAGTTAATTAGCCCGGTTAGCCGTCCAAATTTGAAAAAAAAACGAAATGAACCATGAAAAAATGAAAATGAACCATGAAGTTAGTCACCAGTTGAAGTTTTTGAGAAAAGTTTGTAAGAATGGTTTTGGAACCTGTGTTAGGATTTTTCTGTGTGCTGCGTATTTTGAAGAGCCGAAGCAAACCAACCCTAACGAGCGACTACGCGCGGTACCCCCTCAAGCGGTAAAAACTGGAAACTTCCAGCGCCGTCGGCTCTTTTGATCTTTTGGATAGTGGATAAGCCGTATAACCTACGGTCGCGATCAAGTTTAGCCGTGCTCTCTCATACACATTTTTCAAATGCATTGAATTTGGAAAATATTTATTTCAAAAAATTTTTTTTATCAAGTTATTTGTCATTGAACAGTAAATTCAATTTTAAATATTATAATAATTAATTCTCAGAAAAATTAATTTTTTTAAAGTTAAAATAAAATGTTATTTTAATGTTTCCCTGCATAAAAAATATAGTTGTATTTTTCGCACTTTAAAAATAATTTTTTCGACAAAAAAAATCTCAATAAAAATAGTGATTTAATGATATTTTATACTACAATAATTCTGATGTCCTAAACTATATTTCTTCACACATTAAGATGTAACAAAAAAATTGGGTTATGTGACTTGTAGACTTGTTTATTATAAATTTTATTAGAGGGCATTTAGTCAATTATATTGGTGTCAATTAAGGGAAACAAAGATAGAATTAAAAGCGGTTAAATTTGTTATCTCGAACTCCTTAAAACATATGTCGATGATTTATAAATTTATATCAAGAGCGAATTACTATCATTTTTTGGTGTCAAGATAAGAATAAACACATTTTAATCAATACTTTTAAATAAAATATTCGAGATTTCTTATTTGTTTTAGAAACTAATATCCAGAAAACTATATAGCTACCCTAAAACCAATAGTTGTATTATATATTTTTTATTTTTTGGTCAAACTTTTTATCGCAAATTAATCATTTTCAAAAATACCACTCAATATGTAACTCAAAAATTGTTTTTATTTTTAAAAGTTAACAATATTATATTAGACTCGATTTTTAAAGTAAATTTATAAAATGTGTAATATTTCACAATTTTATTTCCGACATTAACAATTTAAAACAGTGTAGCTAAACAAAAAAGGCGTTATTTAAAAAATATAGGGTTACTTGGGGTAGTGGGTCACTGGGGTAAGTGGGTCACCAACCCTAAAACTATAATATGTACAGAAAATTTCACACTTACTAAGCATTGATTATGTTACAGCTTGTCACACCGATGAGTTTTGCATATATTTGAGATTTGATTAATTTATCTTTAAGATTATAGAGCTAATTTAAAATAGATTCCCAGAATGGATTTTTTGGAGAGATCAAGACGTATTTTTCAAAGAAGTATTTCCAGGTAAGTTTTCATTACAGTTTAATGTTTATTGAACTGTTTTGCAGAGTTTGACCTAAAATACATACGGCAATTTGAAATTTTTCAAAATTTTTAATTTTGAAGTGTTTAAGAGGAGGGTCCCACTTCCCCATAGTTTTAGCATGGTTGGGATAAGTGGGACCCCTCAGTGCGGGGTAAGTGGGACCCCTTACTATGATATAAGTGGTTCTAGAGGGTCCCAAATGATATAGGAACTATTACTGAAGACATGGCCGGATTTCAAGGGGGTTATAGGGACAATTTCCCTCAATATTTTCAGAAAATTTCGATTTATAGTAGCAAGACCTTTTGCTCACCACTTCATAATTCATTAAAATTTATAGATAACTTGATTGACATGTTATATCAAATTTGCGTTTTAATTTAAGTTATGGTGAGTAAAGTGCAATATCTCATCAATAGTGTTCATTCTCATTTAGTGTGTCCGATTTCTTTTTTATCTTACAATGTGTATTAAAGTGCCAAAATAAATCTTAATCAACCTTATTATGATTTTTCAACACTATTTTATATGCTAAAGTAAAACATATCCCTTTGGCCTTTCACATTCTTTAAAATACTTATTTTGCTTTTCATTCTATTCTTACCTTGTCATATTGATTTTGATGTGAGTATATTTCTCACTCATGGATACAGTTGCAATAAAATATTTTATATTGAAATTTACTGTAATTTATCAAGTAAGTCCCACTTACTTCCTTTTAAGTTTTGCTTGCTTTAAATATAAATAAAGAGGGGATGACCCACTTACCCCATCTCTTGGGGTAAGTGGGTCACCCATCTCATTTTTGATAAAAATACCAGTTAAGAAAAATGTAAAGCTTCATTTTAGAAACTACTGATAAATTTTTGTTTATCGATAGACTCTTTAACGAAATTAGTCAACAAGTACAAAATAAACCCTTTCAAATTTTTTCTATAAAGCTCCGAAAATGTACTAGGCCAAAAAGGTCCAAAAAGTTACTAGGTCCCACTTACCCCAAGTGACCCTAATTCAAATCTTTGTTTTTGTTTTATGTATAAAATTTTTAACTAAACATGAATAAAAATTTAAGCATAAAATTTCCCGCTCCGCTCTGATATAAAAACATATTAAATACGAGACCATTCGTAATGCACGACTGAACAAATTAGTTTTGAAGTTTGTTTTCGCAGGAATATTAGTATAATGAATTGAGTGAAAGATGCCAATCAAGATCCCTTTTATTTAAAAAAAAAGTTCTTTTCCCATCCGAATGATAAATAACATGAACTCCTCATTTATGTCAGAATCCACACAGCACAAAGCGCCTAGTTGATCCAACTCCACGCACAGAAAAGCAATAGGGAAAAAACAACTAGGAGTGACTCCACACCATAGAGATAGGAAGGAACTGCGGAGGCATGCGTTGGAGACCTTGTGATGCTAACATCGGAGTGGATGCGAATCATGTTCTTTTACAATGGAGATCCAAATGAATAAGGGTAGTAGATTTGGGTGTTAAAACACACAATAGCTGTATTTCTCAAAAATATGAATAACTCAAAAATCGATTTTAATTTAATAATTGAGTCGATTGGATATTTTTTGTATCAGATCCCTTCAAACCAATATATACACCTAATACTAGTTTCTTACTTAAAATTTTGTGGCTCGGTGTAAGAGCTTTTCTGTTTTGAAGTCACCCAAATAAGTTAAACCTACAGTGCATACTGATGCCATTTGGCAACACGACATTTTTCCCCATTTCCTACTCGATCCTTCCATTTCCAAACGGCAACACCATGCAATAAGTACAATAGATATAACATTTCATCGTATTAGCACTTTAGACTGCCAGTAGATTGCAGCAGGGGTACTATTTTGAGACATTTGTTAGTAGCTAGTGAGACGAAAGTCAAGAGACAGAAAACGCCAAAATAAAAGGACCTTATAAATTAAAATAAAAAACATTTTCAGCTTGAAACAAAATTGTTTTGAAAAGATAAGTTGTTTTTTTATATTTTTAGAGCATTTTGTTTTATTTCACTTCACAATTAATTTCACAAGAGACACAAATTAATTTCTCAAGGACAAAGTTTTTTGCCAATAAAAAGTAGAAAAAAATTAATTATATTTTTTAGTATTTTTTTACTAATTTACACCATAATAGAAGTCACATAAATGATTTTCAAGTGAATTTAAAAAATCATGCATTGTAGGGTTAAAACACTATTTTTAAGAATAAAATTTCAAAACTTTTTCTGGGTAGGACTCTTAGGCAACGGTCACCTTGGGCGCAGTACCTGGTAATTGCTAAGGCGATGACTTCTCCGCCCATCACACAATAGGGAAAACACAAACCCGGGGGTTTCTCGGAATTTCCATTTTTTGTGATGGGCAGAGAAGTAATCGCCACAGCAATTACGCCGGGTCCTGTGCTTGCCTTGACCGTGCTCTTAGTTTCTGCCCACACTTAAGAACCAACCATGAATTTAATGCAAAAAATGTATAAAATACTGGAGTTTCAAGCAAGATGAGGAGGCCCAAGCGATGGCTGGAGCGACAAGTGTCGCAGAAACAATTAAGATCCTTATCAAGCGGAGGGGAGAGGAAGATACACTAGACCACACCTTCATACATAGCTGAGGAAAACGGGTAACTCCGCTTGATAAGGATCTTAAATTGTTTCTGCGACACTTCTCGCTCCAGTGTGGGCCTCCTCATCTTGCTTGAAACTCCAGTATTTTATACATTTTTTTGCATTAAGTTCATGGGCCCCTTTGAAATAACTATGAATCAATCCCCCATAAAAAAGAAACTTAAGTCTAGTTACAGGTTTGACTGGATTTCTGACTGGCTTGAAGTTTTTCTTGGGCCCCCTCCTGAATTAAAGATAGCGCGCCAATGGGTTAAAATAGGATGCCTCCTCTGTAATTTCTGTCTCTACGCACCCAAGCAACGTCCTTGCTCAAAAACAGTCCACCCTTTCAAAGATGATTGATTCATTTGGGAGTTGAGTATGTTTATTTGTGTTTCTCAATGCGGAAGGTAATGTGAGCAAAGTGCGGCTTTTTTGTTGGACAAGCTTGCTTTTCTAGGGTTACATCAACTACCGGTATCGCCCTCATCTGATTCAGTGATGGAGATTTGAATTGAATGAGGGCGGCACACTTTGAAATAATTTGTTTACTTTTTAATGTGATGACAGGGACATAAAATTAATGAGAGGAAAACATATTAAGTGCTTAACGTGGTCGTTACGTTTGAGCGGCAACCGATGGTTTTTGTAGCGTCGCAATATTGTATTTTTGTTTGGTTTTTATTGGAAGTGTCATGTTTCGTATTTTTCCAAGCCGTTTTCTCACTGCCTTGATTTCAAGAGAAAACTGGATTTGATCCACTGTGATATTAACTTCTTCGAACTATAAAATAACCTTTCAGTCAGATATTTTTCTAAATGCCAATTCTCGTTTGTTCCTTTAAAAAATCAAATATCTATAAATGAAACGAGGAAATTGAGGTGTTTGCGGCAACAATAAGCTAACTCTAATGTAAACTGTAGGAGTTAGCTCATTGTTGCTGCATGCACCTACCTCAATCGGCATAATTTCATCCCGCTTTATTGATTACATGATTAGTTTTTTCATAAATAATGCCAAATGTGCATAAGCCATTGGCAAAACAACATTAATCAGACAACACCGTTATTTCTCAATGCAAAAACACAAAGTTAAGCCCATCATTTGGAAATGTAGGGATTGAAATGTAAAATCTTCATGCTGAAGAGCATGATCCACTCCAACATTTCTCCTGTCTTCCGAAGCGTTCACAGTTCCTTTTCTCCTTCTCCGACCTCTCATCCCCTTCCGCAGGTGTCTTCAAAGAGATCTTGCCGCAAGTGCGGGATCTCTACGATGTTGTCACACTCCGCTTTCCCACAGCTCATAATTCAAAGCAGGGGAGGACGATATAGCATTAACCTTCCCTTGACCCATGGTGGGTCACCACATTCTCGTTTTTAGGCAGTGATTGATACACTAGTTCCAAGTAGCAATTCTCATAATTAATGGAGATGTAAAATCTTTGAAGAAAATTTTTAGTTAAAGGTTGCAGTGAAACAAATAAAACCAACAGTTGAATTTATCTCAAGTCATATTGTATTGGGTTGAGTAAATATTTATCAATTCTCAATCATTTTAACAAGCGAGTTTTTATGTAACTAACCCTCTACTAAGCCAATGTAATTTTATAGAGTGTAAATTTTTCACTAAGTCAAACTTTAAAAGTATGAGAAATTTCTTTACATTAAATGGAATAATTATAATTCATCATTTAAAATCTTAAATCAGAAAGAGCAGAATACCATTGAAATTGAAATTCAATAGTATCTCTTTCGTTAGGAGATGTCATACCTAGATGGCGCTAAATTCGAATTATTACACTGGGGAACAGCCATTTCGTTCTCTTAGAACTGTGACTTGTTTTTGAATCACTTTTGGCCCCTGAATCCAAAAGTAACTGTAGTTTTTGTCTGTCACGTCCACTTTTTTGGCAAACAGCCCCGCCCCCTTTTTACGTTTTTCAATGACTTAATGACTTTGAATTCGATTTTCAGGGTCAAAAATCATTACTTTAGTCTTTAAATTACACCCGAGAGGACAAGAATGGTTACAGTTTCTAAAATATGAAAATTCGTTGCCAATGGATAGGTTAAAGGGGTTATTACCCCCTAATAACACAAAAAAATCGTTAAAAGTGATAGAGTTTATTTTACGTTATTTTTTACACTTATTTTTTACGCAATTCCTTTTCAAAAGGTCCTAACCCATCACCAGGGCGGATCCAGACCAAATTTTCGGAGGGGGCCATTCGAAAATTTTCCTCCCAAAGTTTTTGGAAATTTAAGTTAAAAATCCCACTTTTTCAACTCGTTTTGGTACGCCTCATCAGAATTTCGGATATAGTTTTTTGGGCTTAAATCTAGAAGTGGGTTCAAACGCCAAGCGAAGTAGTAGCGCCAAAGTGAATATAAGTATCAAAATTATAAGTTGTCGACTAAAAATTCGCCAAGAGGTGCCAACCCGAACCCATTTCTAGATTTGTACCAGATTTTTTGCGTTTTGACGCAAACTTAGTAAAATATAGTTGTAATAACAGGGTTAGAAGTGCCAGTGGGGTCTGGGGTCCTCCCCCAGAAAATTTTTAAAAATTTGACCTTAAAATAATAGGGTTAACTCATTTTGGTTCATAAAATATCATATTAAAAAGAGTAAAACTTTTAATTTTTTTTTAGGGGGGGGGGCTAATTCTTTACAGGGGCTAAAACTCAGAGGCCCCTTTAAATTGTGAATCGAATCTGCAAAAACTAAGTAGAGGCTATAAATCGCTAACGAGCTAAAACTTTTTAAAATAAAAACGCAAGAAGGCTAAAGCTCATTGTTCCATTTAAATTGTGAATCGAATCTATAAAAATGTAGGGAGGCTAAAAATTTTGTAGAGGTTAAACCACATTACAACTTTTTTTAAGTTATGATTTCCATCTTTATAAAAGAGCAGAGAGGACTAAAGCTCATTTATCTTGGAGGGGGCTAAAAGCTCATCAAGTTGATGAGTTGATGTGAACCAAATATACATAAAAATACAAGGGGACTATTGCTTTGTAGGGGCTAAAGCTCATTGGCAGCTAAATTCTCAATTTATTAAACGAATAACACAGGTGCTAAACGTTTTGCAGGATCTAAAGATCATGAAATAGGCTAATGTTTTGAAGGGGCATACTGAATCCTTTATATTGCAAATTAATTCTACAAACATGCAGGGGATTAAATGCTTTGCAGGGGCTAAAACTCTTGAACTCCTTAAATATTAGTGAATTAATAGTTTACAAAAATGTAAAGATCAAAAACCCACTTTCCCTATAATTTTGCATTGATTCTACAAATTTTCAGGGGCTAAAGATCTTAGAAGACGTAAAGATTATGAAATAAAGCTCTTTGGGTCGTTTGAAATGTAAAAGAGCTACGAAATTTTTTTTAAAGTTTTCAATTTTTCAAAATTTTTTTCGAAAAACTTCAATTTTATCTAGTGTGAACTTAAGTTCCGGGGGCTCTAGCTAGCCCCCCCCATAGATCCGCCACTGGCTATATGGGCAACGTACCATACCTAAGAATTAAGACTTCGCATGAGTTATTAGGGGAACATTTTTTTAGTTTTAGCTTTTTTTAGTTTAGTTTTTAGAAAGGGGTTTTAACTATTTTGGAATTTTTCTCGGGATGAGCATGGCCCCCCTTGCGTTGTTTTTATTCTTGTCAGACATCGCATGAATTACAGTGAATTTTTTTTTAAATTTTAGGTCAGAAAAAGGGGTTTAACTATTTTTGAAATTTTCTCGGGGGGGGCATGGCCCCCATGGCCCCCTCCCTGGATCCGCCACTGCCAATGACCCAAATTTAATGAAAATAAGCAGCAATGATTTTTACAAAAAGCGGTTGAGGCATTAGCGCCCCCGAAGCACCCGCGGAAGGGTTCGGAATACTCTTTCGTTTAGAGAACGCGAACACCTCAACCGCTTTTAGTAAAAATCATTGCTACCTATTTTCATTAAATTTGGGTCCTTGGGGAAGGATTAAGACCTTTTAAAGAGGAATTGCGTAAAAAAATAAAGAGAAAAAACCCTGAAATGCAAAAAAGGAACGTTATAAAGGATAGTGGTTATTTTAAGCTTTTCTTACTCTTATTTTTTATGCAATTCCTCTTTAAAACGTCTTAACCTTTCCCCAAGGACCCAAATTTAATGAAAATAGGCAGCAATGATTTTTACTAAAAGCGGTTGAGGTGTTATCGTCCCCGAAGCGAAAGAGAGACCATTCCGCAGTTGCTTCGGGGGCGCTAATGCCTCAACCGCTTTTTGTAAAAATCATTGCTGCTTATTTTCATTAAATGTGGGTTCTTGGTGATGGGTTAGGACCTTTTGAAAAGGTATTGCGTAAAAAACAAGTGTAAAAAATAGCGTCAAATAAACTCTATCATTTTTAACGATTTTTTTGCGTTTTTAGTTGGGTAATAACCCCTTTAACCTATCCATTGGCCACAAATTTTCATATTTTAGAGACTGTAACCATTCTTGTCCCCTCGGGTGTAATTTAAAGACTAAAGTAATGATTTTTGACCTTGAAAATCGAATTCAAAGTCATTGAGTCATTGAAAAACGTAAAAAGGGGGCGGGGCTGTTTGTCATAAAAGTTGACGTGATAGAAGAAAACTAACAACAGTTTTCTAATCAGTGTGCCCATTGAACTCTAAAACAGGCAAATAATCGAAGTTAACAGAAATTATGTTAAAAATTGTTTCCCAGTGTTATTTGAGGTGAACGATGTAGTTTTCAGGATAAACTTTTTAAAGTGAACTTAAATTCATTGCCCTGTTGTATAGCAGTAGGAGCAAATATTTTAAATTCTTTCTTGTCATTATATCAACTGAAAAAGATAATTTAGAGATTTACTTTATACAAACCGTGATGAAAGTAAACTTAATTCAACTTAGTTAATTAAAAAAAGTTAACTGTTTCTTCAAGGTCCGGGAATAATATTTTGCCATTATATTGGGGATTGGTGAGGCCTCATCTAGAATATGCTGTTCAATTTTTTTCTCCCCATACTTGAAAAAAGATATTGATTCAATTGAAAGGGTGCAGCATAGGGCGACCAAAATTTGTCAAGGGAATATCCAGTTAAAGTTATGAGGAACGATTAGGTAAGTTAAATATGTTCACTCTAGAGGAAAGAAAGATTAGAGGGGATTTAATTCAACTTTTCAAAATGATAAAACCAGGGGACACAGAGGGACTTTCAATACGGGTAATAGAACGAGGGGTCACAGATTTAAATTGAACAAGGCAAATTTTAAGCGGGATTGTAAGAAGTATTATTTTTTTAACAGGGTAGTGGACAGATGGAATTGGTTACCTGAAACGATTATCAACTCAAGTGGGGTAAGCGAATTCAAGAATAAATTGACAGATACTGGGAATCGGGTGGTTTGAGTTAAATGGACCGGACCAACCTTGTTGGGCGCTTGCCTGTAGTTGGTCGACTTAATTTGTATTTGTATAGTTGTATTTAACTTCATTGAAATGGTTGTCTGATTAATAAAATTTTAACTTTTAGTCCGCTTTGGAAAAAGTTTTATTTCTCTAAGAGACAGTGGCGTATATAGAAATTTATTTCGGGAGGGGCCCAAAATTATTTTCACCCCTTTATTATTCAACTTTTTATATATTTTTTGTTATAATTTACATATAAAAGAACTACAAAAATTGTGAGTAATTTTGTTCCAAGTACCAAGGGGGGTCTGGTCAAATTTTTTAAAATTTGACTCTTAAAAACTGGTTCTTAACTAGTTTTGATACACCTAGTCCGAATTTTTTATTCATATTTTTAGATAGGATTTGCATTTGGGTGAACTTAATATAAAAACAAGTTGAAAATAATAGAGTTTCAAGTAGAAAAGGGGATCTGAGGATCCTCCCTCGGAAAATTTTTGGAAATTTGACCCTAAAAACAAGATTTCTACTTGGTTTTGGTACGCCTAGTCCTAATTTAGGGCATATTTTTAAGTAGGATTAGGATTATGATGAACTTATTATAAAAATATTTGGAATAATAAAATTCCTATCAGAAAGGGGGGTTTGGGGGTCCTCCCCAGATAATGTTTGGAAATTTGTCCCTAAAAATAGGGTTTTAGTTTGTTTTGGTACACCAAGTCCGGATTTCGGGGATGGGGCCTGGGCCCCCTCGGCCCCCCTTATATACGCCACTGCTAAGAGAACCCAAGAATATTACAATTTAAAAATACCTGTATACTTAGTCTTTAGTTCATATACTAATAATGCAAAAAAAAATTTTAAATCTGAAAATTTTTTGAATTTTAGTATTCTAAAAAGTGTTTTGAAGCTACTTTTTGGGGGGGGGTTTCAGGGAGTTTCGCGGGCCACACAAAATTACCTGGCGGGCCGCCAGTTGGAAACCCCTGTTCTAAACTGTTGTCCCTGCACAGATTTGCCAGTGGTGGGAATCTCCATCAGCCACAGAAACTTATCTAAATAACATGCATCTGCTCCAAAAAACAAACACACGAACGGGGTCAAAAAGACTCGGTTGACAAGCCGAGGTAAATAGTGTGAAAATTTATTCGAGTGACACAGCAGGAGGGGGCGTCTCATCGGGATGCTGGAGGGTCAAAGATCCCTTTTCTCTGGAGGCCGCCCGAGTGGTTGTGACGGATTTATGGAAAGTAGGGCGCTGGCCCTGGCTGATTGACAGACTAATGCGAGAAGAGGAATTCGTGGAAGTTGTGGTTTATATCAGCCATGAGAAAGAGGAATGGGATGATCGAGAGTGGATGATGATGGTGTGTATAGTGATTGGCGATTTATTTCAGTTAGAGTTGAACTTGGATGGGTAGCTTCTTGTTGTAAATAACCACTTTTCAGATAAGATGATTAAACAGACTGGATTGGGAAGAGTTAAGACATAAATACAGTGTTAATTTTGGTTCTACTTACCTGGGTATCCTAACTTCAAACGTCGTTGGACTGCTTAAAAAATTTAAACTATTTTCTGGGTTAGAGAGAAATAGCTTTTAAAAATGGACTAAGTGGACTTTTAAAAGGGGATAGGTCCTAAAAGGTTGGTTCTCTAGAAGTTCTTAGGAAGGTGGTAGTGAAATCAAAAATGTAAATTGCTTTGACTATATTTTTTAGTTTATGCTAATTTTATTGTTTTATTTTTAAACAAGTATCGAAATGAAAATTTTCTTTGTTGCAAAACGTAAAATACATTACACTCCACCTTTTTAAATTTATGTAATGATTTCAATCAAAATTACCGTTTTCATTCACTACCTTAATGGAGGATGAATCAGTTTTGCATGAAAATTATAAGGAATAAAAACTGATTAAATGGAATGCCTTACTCCAAAAAAAAGCTTTTGTTTTTGTAGTTAAAAATTTAAGGTGGTTGCCTACCTATGGAGGCTTTTTTTAATAATTAAAATGTTGACCTAATTTGTGATTTATACAATTGAATGCATCTAAAAACTATTAATAATGCAAAAATTTAATTAAATATTAATTTAAATTTTCATATTATTGAATAATTTATGCATAAAAATCACAATAAACAGTCTTTCTGCAAAACATCATAACTCAAATTTATATGAAGATATTTTTATTTTGTAAACTTTATTATCCTCATAAACACATATTTTTGGAGGCCTACTATTTTAAGTATGAATTATTTTAATATCGAAAGTTATAGCACTAAACTTGAAAAATTAAAAAAAAACACACCTAAGTTCAGAAAAGTTTGAAGTTATACTATTCATAAAATACAAAATATTACACCCACAGCACCAGCCAAAAAAATAGTAGGACTCCTAAATCATATTATTTCAAGTATTCTGCCCATGTTTTATAGAAATTCACTTATAATATTTTGAGTTATGTAGTTTTGCGGAGAAGGAAAATATCAAAAATGTGATTCTGAGAAAAACGCGAATTTCTTTATCTTTTCCTTAATAAAATGCTTTTTTAGTTTTAAGTAAAATTTCTGAAACTTTGGTTCTAGGAAAGATAAAGACAAAATTTAAACTGATTTGGAAAGCTAAAGATGTGTTTTTTGGAATAAGATAATAAATTTTTTTGGAATATTTGATCCGAAACGGCATTTTTAGGTAGGCAACCACCTTAAGTCCATTACAGTTACATACAAGCATGATTTGAGTAAAGGAAATCCAGGTGTTTAGTTTTTAAAAATCATAATTTTATGAAAGCAGAAGTGTGTTCAGACTTCTTGTGAAAAGTGTGTTGGTGTAAAAATTGTGAAAATCTACTCATAATTTTGTGAATTACCAGTTAGCGTTAAATTATCTTTTTTTTCAGCCGTGATCCTTTTATTGTGAATTTGTGAAAATAGGCTCTCATAATCTGTAGCCTTGGGAAAAATAGTGTCCGTTTAAAGGCTAAAGTAATTTGTGAAAGGTCCGTTTTTGAGGTAAGGGGCCATTCATTAATTACGTAAGGGTCCCGAGGGGGAGGGGGGGTTGGAAAAATCTCTACATACCCTTACTTGGGGGGTAGGGGGGTCAAACCCATTCTTACGTAAGATTTTCCAAGTTAATGTAAACAAATTCCAATTATTCTAATCAAATTACTATTGCATAACCCCAGAAAAACTTTAAAATGCTGACGATCTCGGTATATTATCGAAGCTTTAATTTTTAAAAAAAATTAAGGTATATCAGATGTATATTTTTTATTGGAGTTTAAACTGATTCAACGAAAAGGAATCTTACGTAAGAATAGGGGGGGAGGGGTTTGAAAAATCTTACGTACCCTTACATGGGGGTAGGGGGGGGGGGCAAAAATTGCCAAAACCATCCTTACGTAATTAATGAATGCCCCCTAAAGCATTTTATGAAGGTTCCGAAAACGGACCTAAATTTCTTCTAAACAGGCGCCTGGAAAGTAAGGGATAAATTATGTGAAAAAATTCAATAAGGTAACGACAAATATTTTCTAGTTTAAAAGAAGAACGCTTGGTACTAAATTGGGAATGGAGGTCCCTTTATTTAGAATATCCTTGAATTTATTGCGGCTTAAATATATAATCTTAACACAACATAAATTTCTGATGATATAAACATGAATCTATCAAGTACTTTTTTCCAAACCTTATGGCCTAACCCAGGACAAATTTTTAAGTTTTATTGAAACATTAGTATATTTTTATTCTTTTCTACTTTTAACAGGTATTATTTTTAGTTTTAGAAAATATTAACTATGGATACTGAATGTCTACTCTTTGTTTTTGACCCACTAATGCCAATATTTGAAAAAAATATTGAAAATTGAAAAATACAACCTACATTTATCATAAAAAATTGTAACCCCACATTAATGCAATCCTGAAAAAAGCTTAATATTCCAGGATTCTAGCATTGTGTACTGTGTAACCCCGTATATAAGGTGAACCCATCAATTATTGCCAATATTTGTAATATGTACTTATCTGATTAGTCCTGTCCATTTTTCATCCATCTTTTTAGAGAAGTTGTCTGAAAGTGTCCCAAAAGCGAGTTTTTACATTTCTCAGAGTTATTAGTGAATTTAAAAAATATATAATTAATATAATTACAAGTATGTGATAGAGGGGTAAACAGTGGACAAACCAATATACTCAAAAACCATATAAAAGATAGGTTATTTTTGTTTAAACATTTTTGTCTATATTTAAAATTTATAATCCACTACAAAGTTAAAGAGACCCGTTAACTTAGGGACTTTTTTGAAATGTGGCTATATGACTAGTAGTACCTACTCCAAACTAGCAAAGGAGGCTAGAAATCTCAACAGAAGCAACAACATCAATGTTACCTTATGGGATTCAAATTCCGTGGCTAAGTTCAAACTAAAAGAGCAGCAGACTCCAATTAAACACCAGCTCTGTAACATCAATAGGGAACGCCTTTTAACAAAGACTGTTGTTTGACTAAGGACTGGGCATTACCAAGGAATGAGAAACGAAAGAGAAGGGCGTAGAACTTATAGAAACTGTGGCAACTGCCTGGACACGGCTTTAACACCAGTACACATTTTTGATTGTCCAGCCATAGCTATTGACCTACTTAAAATTGGAATCTTATTTTCTGATATAGACCTCTACAATGACAATATGACAGGGATTGCAAGGGCTGTCATCTCCGCTCATGGCAATATTTGATTTGGACTCGTCGTGGACACGACATCATCATCATCAGTACCTACTCACTTAAAAGTCATTAACAAGACAAATTTCAATTCAATAACAGTTCTTTTAAATTTAAATCAATTAAATGTTCAATAGCTTTTCTGATGTATCAATGCCTGTTGAATAAACTACTAATATTCCTGCAGAGGACCAAAGAATAACAGACCGGCAATAAAAATCTCCCTTTCTCTCTCCATTGATGGCGAATCAATAACTTTACCCAGTCCATTGCCACAGACATTTACTTCCCACCTCCATATCTAATCTCTCCCCTTTACAAAGGAAAGGGGGAGCGGGATTGAATAATTTGCGTCAATATCGAAAACCGCCCCCTGACAGCCATGCTAATAGCGCATCCGATAGTTATTAGAAGGACTTTTCTCTGTCGATTCAAAAGCGAGCCCTCTGAAAAGTAATTCACACTCTCTCTCCAAATATGCATGATTTATATTCCTTCTAAGCGCTCCGTTCAAACAATAGAATCCCATTGAAATTTGGCGGCCGCGGCAAAGACAGAGGATGGAAATGAGAACAGGGTTACCACAATCGGGGGTCGGAATGCAGCCAGCAAGGCTGAGGAATGTGCGAAAAAACGCCTGAATCATGTGCTCGCCCCCTCTCCTATCACAACTGGGGTGTGATGTTTGATTTAACGCGCTGCCAGTCCAAAGCGCTAAACTGGGGGGATTTATCTTTGTTAACTAAAGTAGAACCTCCAGTAAAATGTTGTCTAAAGAGAGTTGTAAACAACATAAATATCTCTCTCAAGCACGTTTGGGGGGAAGTTAAAATTCTTCTTTTTTAAATTACCATAAAAGTTTCTCTTTTTTAAAAGTAATGTTGTAAGGAAGCCACACATTTTAAACATTTTCGTAAAATTCGGTGCGTTTATTCTAGTTTATTTGAACACCATTCGATACTCGGTTAACTGGAAAAAATTGACTAATGTTTTTCTTTCTGAAAAGCACCTTTAAATATTATTAAGTATAATTTTTACATGAAGTTCACATTGCAAAAGTTTTTCCCAGGAATTTTTAGAGCTCTTTTAAAAGTACTTGTAAACCAAACATTTAATCCCGCTTTTCTTACAAAGGGTATGTTTCTCCTTTTCATCTGTTTGTAACTCCTAATATTCTCATTGATTATAATTAATTATTAGCTTAATTTCATTATATTTTATACCATACTCATCAAAATTAATACATGTTATCTTGATATAGAATTGAAATTGGAAAGGGACTCTAGTTACCAAGCAAATAACATTTAAACATAAGTTGAACTACTAGGAACTAAGAAAGCCAGTATGTATCAATTCATTAAATATAATTTAATGATTTAATTCAGTTAGTTGTATTTGCTAATCCTAAATTATTTAGTCCATTTCAAAAAAATAAAAAAAATATTGTCAGTGGATCTCATAGAGAGCCATATCAATATATTTCTTAGAATGCATAAAATAAGTAAAACCTTCTTTGTTTTATTTTTGCTACGATTTCAATAAAAAGTTAATATGAGCACTGTAAAATATCCAGGAACGTTTTTGGATACTGGGCAGTTTCCCCAACAAAATTAATAAAATTCGCCTGCAAAATTTATAGAAGGTAGAGTTTATTCATAAAGAAAGTTTTAAAAGTTTTACCGCACCATTGCTGTTATTTTCCAGGAACAATACTTGGAAAAATGGGGAAACCCAGCTGCCTAGTTTTCCCAAGGATCATCCCAGGATTTTTTTAGAGGGAGGTTCCTTCCAACATTAAATATCTTGTAAGACGGTGAAAAGTTCCTCTTTATGGATACGAAAGGAAAATTATCAATACTCAAATATAATTTAGTACTTTTAGACATGTGTTTAAAACTGCACTTCTAATTAAGTTTAGAATTTCACTTAATTACAGTTTCCCATTCAGAACACATTATAAAGAATCCTAATTCCAATAACTAATATACAGATGAATGGTTTGTAAGATCAAATCTAAACCTCTCTTTTGGCACACAGGATGACAATGAAAGCAAAGATCCCTGTGTTACAACTTTCTTGGCACTGCTTCTTATTTAAACTTAGTCCTTTCCTTTTTTAAAGAAAGCAACATTTTTTTCTTAATTCTTATCCAAAATCAACGTTCTTGATTGCACTGATATTTGACCGAAAGTGTCACGTTTTAACGAAAAAAGCACATACCCAAGTTTTATCTTTTCTTAAGCAAATTACCAGATACATGAATTGAGAGACACAATTGAGCAGATACCTAAAAAGACCAGGCGTGGATCCAGTACGGTTCCAAGGAGGGGGCACTTTTCCAGACCATAACCTTTACCTTTGACACAAAATGTCAAAATGTTGGATCCCCTTGTGGTACCGCTGGAGGGTCGGGGGGGGGGTCTTTCCCCAGAAAAAAATTTTGATATTTGACTTGTAAAAGTAGGGTTTTTACTCGTTTTGAGAACCTATTTGGGTCCAAGGGGGGGCACTGTCCAGAGTGCCCCCCTTGAATCCGTGTCTGAAAAGGCTCGTCCTCTTGTCATCCTAGGAAAAATGATATCTTCCCCTGACATTACTATTATGCAGAAAAATTTTTTGGAGGAAATCGTGGAACAAATTATATTATTGAGAAATGGATTTCTTTGCCTTGCAGTAATTTTTTCATTCCCTAAATTCTACTACCCTGTGAAATGGTACATATTGCACAAACCTACATATTATACAGCTCTAGCAGCGAGTACCTAAATTGAATTGGCAGTTTGTAAAAGGGAATAAGTTCATAAACCAAGTTTTGAGAAAATTGGGGAAAAAACTGTACAAGTAACGGAATTCTTTTATAGTACAACCACAAAATTTATACTGGAAGTTCAGGAGAGTTTAAAAAAGATGGTAGACTTATTCCCTTTTTCAACTTTGATATTTCAGCTCCAGAGAAATCTTAAAAACCACTTCAATTGACATTTAAATTACATTTTTCTTTTGCTTAACTTAGCACTATCAATAAAATAAATGAACATCAATAGACTCGGACATTCATTGGATTAAAAAAAGGAAAAATAACCACTTTTAAATTAAAATAAAATTTTATTTTGGCTAAGTTTTTACAGTGCAAAGAATAATGAGAGAAAGACAAATTTAACTTAAATTTCAAATTTGGTAAAAAATACAATAAATGGACATTGATTTCACTAAATTCAAGGGGCTGTATATTTGCCGATTGGGGGTAGTTATTTTTTTCCTCTTTACGCTCATGTATTGTGTAGGGTTAAGCTTGGATATTTTTTTGCTAACAAAAAGTCAATTTGCCATTTTTTGACTTTTACATGCAATCTATTTCTAAATATAAATTCAATAAATTATAAATAATATATAAATTCTATATATAATATTCATAAATTTACCCCTCACGCGCTCATTTCATTTCCCTTTATCGAATTAGGATCTTTTTTCCTCGCCAAAGGAACGCTGAGTCGCCAAACCCGTCACCTTGCCCCCCATTCGGTTTGAAATAGATTGAAAGGGGTGGCAAGGTGAGGGTTTTATGAGGTTGGTTGACGCCTAAGCCGACAAAATATTGCTGCAAGCATATTGTCTAAAACCAACCGTTGTCGCATTCCATTCCCTTATTAGCCGCGCTCCAAACCCCTCGGCCATTATTGAAAATTCCTCACCTTCTCTCATTAAGCGCTGCAGCGACGCCGGTGGCGGGGACACGAACTATCACAAAGCCAGCCGAATCCGATCTTCATCCCCCCTTCTGTGTATTTGTCGTTTTTTTATCCGCTCAGAATGATGAAGAAAATCTAGCGCTCCGCGGACAAAGTGACACCGGGTTATATTACGCGGGCCGGTTGTGTGGAGTAGATCTAGCGTCTATTCAGGAAAGTATGCGAGGTTTTTTTTTTCGGTGAGGAAGGGATTTGGGGAAAGTGAGAATGGTAAAAATAACGGCGTGTGCTTCAATGGGTTGACGTTGGGCTGTTTTTAAACTGAGGTGTCGCAGGGGTGACAGGAGTAGCGGATATTTGTAAAAGAGGCGGTAATGTGTCAGAGAAATTATTTAAAGTGCTCTACTGAAAACTTTGGAGGCGCTAGGAATCTTTGTTTCTACTTCTGTACCAGAGTCGTTACATTGATGTAACGAGATTTTTGGAGTTTGGGAATCAAAATTTGGGTTATTAAGTTTGATAATGCTGAGTTTAATTGAATCGTCAGTTAGAAGATGGGAATAAGTAAAAGAAAATCGAAAAAAAACTGTATAAATAGTGGAATTTTTGTTGCATAACCACCAAATTTTAACTGGAAATTCAGGAACTTACTTTGAAAAAAGGACATTCTTAGGGAAAAAATATAAGTGCATTCAAAAGTATTGTTCAGTTGAAAAAAGTTGATGGACTTTTTCAACCTTGTGAAGGAAAATCCTTAAAACCTCTTAAATTCATCATTTAAATTAAATTTCTGCTTAGTTTACACCACATAAGGGTGAAATAAAAAGAGAGAATAAGACAAATAAAATTCAAAATTATACGAAACTGGGTCATTAAGGCAGTATCAATGGAGTAAATTAATATGAAGGGAGTCAAACATTCCCTTGATAAAAAAAATAGTTAAAAGCACTTTTAAATTTTAATAATAATAATAATAATAATAATAATAATAATAATAATAATAATAATAATAATAATAATAATAATAATAATAATAATAATAATAATAATAATAATAATAATAATAATAATAATAATAATAATAATAATAATAATAATAATAATAATAATAATAATAATAATAATAATAATAACATAAGCTTTATTACCACACAATTTTATTTTGGTTTAGTTTGTAACACAAAGAATAAGAACCGAAAGACAAATTAATTTCAATTCGAAATTAACTGAAAAAAATACTTTGAATGGACATCGATTTCACAGCTTGAAGGGGCTATATCTTCCTATAAGGGGTAGTTATTTTCCCCCTCTATCCCCTCATGTGTAGAGCAAAGCTTGGAAATTGTTTTGAGTTTGAGCACAAAAAGTCAATTTGTCATTTTTTGGACTTATTCCCTTCTTTAAACTGACGATACAATTTAGGTTTTATTAAACTGTATATAGGCTTTGAATTAAAAAATATGAATATCCAATAAAATTAAATAAAAGTTAAAAGTTGGAAAGTTGATGTACAGATAGACTTGCTTATTAAACAGAAACTCATTCCCGCAAAAAATTTTCTCCGAATATTTTCTGGAAAAGCGTTTTAGTCTTAACAGTTAATTAAACGAAAATTAAAATTAAATTTGAAAAATAAATGAATTTAACAAAAGTAATATTATTTACCCAAGCATTTTGATAATACTTCTTTTAACAAAATAGAAGAAAGACGTGTTTATTTGTTAATCAAAATTTTATTGTTAAAAAACTGCAAAATCCTAAAGTTTTACGGTCTCTCGATGAGCATATGCGTCTATATTAATCCAAGTTTGGTTCGACAAATAATGAATTAAAAATTGTAAGATTTCCTATTCATTATCTAAACAGTGTCAATATTCTCAGAGCAATTAGAGTAGTATACTATACTTAAACTAAATACTTAATCCCAACGTTGCTCACAACAACAAATTGATTCATATTAGTCTCTTAACTTAATTATACTGAATAAATATATTATAGCTTAGTAGTGTAGTTTCTAAACACAATATAATCCATTACTTTATCGATAAAAATTACTTTCCAAAACTACTAGCTACCAGCTTACAGTTGTAATGTTGGTTTTTCTGCATATAGTCTACTAACAAGGAAAATATAGTTTTACAGGTTTCAAAGGAAATCTTCACAACTTTTAGAAAAAAATCTTATGACAATCTCTAACTCCAAAATAGGTATTTTAAAAATAAATTTTTTAAACAGTTTTCATTATAAAAATTTTATATATAGCTTATTTTTATATAAAGACACATGGTATTGATAAAAAAGCTGAAGTTGAACTTCAGAACCAGCCTGAAATCTAATTATAATAAAATTGATAACTAAAAAAATATTGTCTTTTTCAATAATTTAATTTGCGAACTAGGAATATGGATGACTATATTAATACATTTTTATATTGTATTATCTTTGTGTGATCTATTCTTTTTGTTTCTATGGCTTAAAACTTGAGAACCGTATGCAGATAGAAAATCCTTCTCTAAGTATGGGAAAGTACCAGTATACTTCAATGAACACTTAACTCCGAGGATGAAAGAATTATTCTTCCACTGTAGAAAGTTTAAAGAGGCCAACAACTACAAATATGCATGGGTAAAGGACAGTAAAACATTTATAAGGGAAAATGAAAACTCTAAGGTTATCCGAATTGTAAGTACTGACGATCTTCTAAATCTAAGTGTTCCCAACTAATAGTGAAGTAACTGTTCTTTTTTTATTCTATTTCTGAAAATGAATACAGCTTTACTTATGTGGATAACCTAATCGATTTTATTACTTTTTTGTCCCAATCAAATACTTATACCTCTTGCTACTTAAAAATTATTCATTTCAATATTAGGAGCATTTGCTCGAACTTTGATGAACTCCAAGCATTACTAAATTTTTCCTTTGATTTCATACATATACTTATTTTATCAGAAATTTGGATTTATAGTCACGAAACCTCTCTTTATAATTTATATAATTATGATTTATATTTCTACTGCAGAGACTCAAATAAATCTGGAGGTATAGGTGTTTATGTAAGAAAACATTTAGATATTTTTAGTGATTGTTCATTTACCATGAAAACTGCCGAGTCAATATTGTTGTATAAAAATTCTCTTGATTTGACTATTATTTGCTTATATCGTTCCCTAAACTTCAGCATTAGTGATTTTAATTTCGAGTTATCTAGTAAGCTTAAAAACATATATTCCAAAAACGTGCTTCTAATAGGTGATTTAAATATAGGTAGATATATTAACATGTTCAAATCCTATAAAAGAATACAAAAACCTTCTTTGTTCTGAAGGTTTTTCTTTCCTTATTGATGGTATTACTCGAGTTAATTCAAGTTCTTGCATTGATCATTTGATACTTCGGGGTTCTGATGTTAGTGCTGAATCTGTCATTTTTAAAAATAGCCTAACGGACCATTACCCGATTGCCTGTAAATTAAAATATAGAGCTTCAAGTAGTTTAAACCGAACGGCTAAGACCTCAAAGACAAAGACTTCAAGAATTGATTATGATAAGGTAGATACTTTCTGCTAAATTATACTTTTTCTTTAAATCATAATGCTGAAGATGTGGATTTATTGTATGATGGTTTTGCAGATGTATTAAGGAATATCCTATTTAATTTTACTCACTGCTTTTATCTACAAAACCGCAAAACAAATAAAAACTGAATTAATCAGGAAATCTTAAAATTAATTAAAGCTAAAGAAAAATTGTATATAAAACATAAAAAATACCCCTATGTAATTTACGAACAAAATTACAAAGCATAACAAAAAGAACTGAAAATAAAAATTAAAAACGCAAAGCATAACTATTTTGTGTCTGAATTTTCAAAGTGCAAAAATGTTAAAAAGCAATGGGAATTTGTAAATCAAATTACAAACTCTAACATACAAGATAAAAAAACCTTCATCCAACAATAATGAACTATTAGCAGAAAATATCAACAAGTTTTTTATAAATATGGGATCAAGCGCTGTGCTTACAGATAATGGTAATTACAAAAGGTATTTAACAAGTCAATTAAACACTTTCTTTCTCACTGAGACTACTGATCTAGAAACCTATAAAATTATACACTCTCTAGATGATAAAAAATCTCCTGGTTATGACAGAATAACGACAAAACTTCTTAAATTAGTGGCTAACCATCTCATATCTATCATTACAAAAATTACTAATATTTCCCTTTTAAAAGGTTGCTTTCCTTCATCCCTAAAAACTGCAACAGTCACCCCCGTTCATAAATCTGGTGATAAAGGTTATAGGACTTTTCAAATTATCGACCAATTTCCCTTCTACCGGTTTTTTCTAAGGTTCTAGAAAAAATAGTGCATACTAGACTTTATGGCTATTTGAAAACTTACAAAATCATCTCTGAAAACCAATTCGGCTTCATTCCAGGCCTTAGTACTGAAAACGCAAAATATAAATATATATAAAATAAAAAAAAAGCAAAATATAAAAATATAATATATTTTACAAAATATAATTTCAATAACATAGACAAAAATTACAAATCAGCTGCTGTATTTCTAGACATTTCCAAGGCTTTCGACAGTGTAAATCACGACATTTTAATTGATAAATTATACTCTATTGGAATTCGAGGAGCTGTAATTAATTGGTTAATTTCTTACTTAACTAATCGAAAGCAGTTTGTAAGATTGGAAGATAATAAAAGTAAACTTTTAAACATAAAATCTGGCGTGCCACAAGGCTCAATCCTTGGACCTTTATTATTCATCATATACATTAATGACTTCTGTAAATTAAAAATCAACGGTAAATCATAACTTATGCTGATGACACGGTAATTTTGTATTCAAGTTCTAATTATGAAGATTTACAAAGTCATATAAATGAAGACCTTTTAGCAATTAATCACAGGTTTAACGCCAATAAACTTTCTATAAACATAAATAAAACTAAATTTATAAACTTCAGTAAGTATCTATGGTCCATCTGAATCTCTTAGTCTCTGTTATCATCTCAACGATTGTAATGTTTCTGATTGCAAATGCCCCCCTCTTCAACAAGTAACATCCATAAAATACCTTGGATTATTCGTAGATTCAAACTTAAAATGGAAATCACACGTGAGTTATCTAACAAATAAACTTCGTTATATTCTCTGTAAACTTTATTACATAAAAAATCATAAATAGGAATTTTCTGTTACAATTATATTATTCTTGGGTAAACTCAATCTTAAGTTATGGACTTGTTATTTGGCGTGGTGATTACTTGGAAAATATTAATCCTGTAATAAATATTCAAAACAAAATTATTAAGTTTTTAAGTTGTATAGTAACCAGCCAACTTTAATTGATTTATACCGAAAATTGAATATTTTGCCAATTCGCCACCTTTTTTTCTTTAAAACTGTTATTTACTTTGTTAAACAGGACAGTAGCTCTGAATTACGAAACATCAGTTATAATTTATGATCAAAAAACCTATATACCGTGCCTAAATCAAAAAAAGAAATATTTCATAAAAATTTTGTTTATTTATCACCTAAATTCTTTAATGCTTTACCTGAAGACCTAAAATCAGAAAGATCTCCTTTCAAATTTAAGAAACAACTAAAACTCTTTGTTATGACAATAGATAAAATTGAGGATTTTTTTTGATTTTTTTCCCCACAAACGCTCTTTTTATTCTGAGTTATAATACTGAAGCTCACATCGCGATAGTTTTCACTTGTATTTAATTATATATAATTTTTTAATAATATCTTAAATTGTATTTATAATTTAAAAATGATTTTAATTTCTTAATTAAATAGTTTTAGTTACTCGTATGGGTCACTGCGCTGACCCCTGAGTAATACAAACAATTTTATTAATATTTTTTTCTCTATTGTTTATAGTAGATATGTATTCTTATGTACATTTTTAGTTTCTGTGTCTTGTTCGTTCCTTTTATGTTCAATGTAAAATTGCTACATAAAATAATAAACGTTATGTTTATTGTTATTGTATTTTTAAATGAAATATCCTCAAACATATAAGAAAAGCACACAGAAAAATAAATAAAGCTACCGTGGTCACAGAAATCAAGCCACGAATGTTGATTGTTAATCGGTAGGCAACCTACATACCAAGTCCATGTCATTGTTGATCCAACTTATTGCCAACAGACGCCTTGCCCCGCATATTTGAGCATTACCTATTCTTGGTCTTGGATGCCACAAATTCTTCGGGATCTCTCTGAGTAATAGTCAGGGTGCCGAATGGCAAAAAAGGGGTCAACCTCGAACTCGCGTATGGCTTAGATGTTTTGATGGTTTCTGATAGAGTTAATAGTGTAGATTTGAAAACCGGTTGATGCCACTCTGCAAATGTTGAGGATTTTTTTAAAATTCAAATTTTTAAAAAATGGTCCAAAAAAATTTTCAAAAAATCAAGTAATAGTAATCGAGACTTATGATACATGTTTATAGGCTATCTTTCAGTGCTGAATATGAATATTCCATTTAAATTTTTAAAAATTTAAAATATCTATTTTTAAAAATTAATTGAAAAATTGGAAAGTCGAAAAAATTTAAACATCGCTCAAAACCACAAAATAATTGCGAAAGAAGTAATTTAAACGGTTTTCTATTAGAAATGACTTAAAAAATAACATACTAAAAATGGAAGAAAATCGGACGATAATAAGTTTGATTTTTTTCAAATTTTCAAATTTTTTGGCCTCAAAAATCGACTTTTTTTAAAACTCTTGTAAAAAAAGTTTGAGGCTGATGCCAAAGTAATGCTTTCATGGATATTGTAGTTAGATAGCTATATAACATAAAAAAACCACAATTGTTGATTAAATCATTAATTAATTTATTTATTTATTAAGCTGAACTTTGAAAATATAGGTAAAATCCATCAATCGTGTGAAACATAAAATATTTTGACAATTTTTGGTACTGAATCATGTAAAAATTAATTAAATTTAAAAAAGACAAAAAATATTTCAAAAAATTTAAATTTAAAAAAAAATTTCAAATTTTAAATTTTTTAAAAATTTTAAATTTTGTATTATAGGCATGTGATACATCTCTATGGGCTATAATTAAGTGCTGGTTAAGAATATCAAGCTACTTTTCAATAAAATTTAAATTAAATGTGGAAAAATTGAAGCATTTATTTTAATACTTTTGTTTTAAATGCTGGGTGCCGAATGACACAAGAGGGGTCAGCCTTGAAATCGCGTATGGCTTAGATGTTTTGATGGTTTCTGATAGAGTTAATAGTGTAGATTTGAAAACCGGTTGATGCCACTCTGCAAATGTTGAGGATTTTTTTAAAATTCAAATTTAAAAAAAAGGGTAAAAAATTCAAAATATCAAGTTATAGTAATCGAGACTTATGATACATGTTTATAGGCTATCTTTCAATGCTGAATACGAATATTTCATTTAAATTTTTGAAAAGTTAAAATATCAATTTAAAACAATAATTTTAAAAATTTAATATTTGAAAAAATTAAAAAAATTATTGTTTTAAATTGATATTTTAACTTTTCAAAAATTTAAATGAAATATTCGTATTCAGCATTGAAAGATAGCCTATAAACATGTATCATAAGTCTCGATTACTATAACTTGATATTTTGAATTTTTTACCCTTTTTTTAAAATTTGAATTTTAAAAAAAATCCTCAACATTTGCAGAGTGGCATCAACCGGTTTTCAAATCTACACTATTAACTCTATCAGAAACCATCAAAACATCTAAGCCATACGCGATTTCAAGGCTGACCCCTCTTGTGTCATTCGGCACCCAGCATTTAAAACAAAAGTATTAAGATAAATGCTTCAATTTTTCCACATTTAATTTAAATTTTATTGAAAAGTAGCTTGATATTCTTAACCAGCACTTAATTATAGCCCATAGAGATGTATCACATGCCTGTAATACAAAATTTAAAATTTTTAAATAATTAAAAATTAAAATTTTTTTTTAAATTTAAATTTTTTGAAATATTTTTTGTCTTTTTTAAATTTAATTAACTTTTACATGATTCAGTACCAAAAATTGTCAAAATATTTTATGTTTCACACGATTGATGGATTTTACCTATATTTTCAAAGTTCAACTTAATAAATAAATAAATTAATTAATGATTTAATCAACAATTGTGTTTTTTTATGTTATATAGCTATCTAACTACAATATCCATGAAAGCATTACTTTGGTATCAGCCTCAAACTTTTTTTACAAGAGTTTTAAAAAAAGTCGATTTTTGAGGCCAAAAAATTTGAAAATTTGAAAAAAATCAAACTTATTATCGTCCGATTTTCTTCCATTTTTAGTATGTTATTGTTTAAGTCATTTCTAATAGAAAACCGTTTAAACTACTTCTTTCGCAATTATTTTGTGGTTTTGAGCGATGTTTAAATTTTTTCGACTTTCCAATTTTTCAATTAATTTTTAAAAATAGATATTTTAAATTTTTTTAAATTTAAATGGAATATTCGTATTCAGCACTGAAAGATAGCCTATAAACATGTATCATAAGTCTCGATTACTATTACTTGATTTTTTGAAAAATTTTTTGGACCATTTTTTAAAAATCTGAATTTTAAAAAAATCCTCAACATTTGCAGAGTGGCATCAACCGGTTTTCAAATCTACACTATTAACTCTATCAGAAACCATCAAAACATCTAAGCCATACGCGAGTTCGCACTTTTCGACTTGGCACCCTGACTATAAGTAGATGAGCTTCAAGTGCACCTATTGTCTTTGTCACCTCAAATATTTACCCCTCATAATAATAGTTGAGTAGTCATCCCATTTGAAATAAAGTAGGTATTGTCAGTTCTAGCCCATAAAATCTGAAATAGCTTCCATTTACTTTTTTAGATCAGAAAATAGTTTGTTTTACGAGCCTAATGCTTTTTGTGATATGATGTCTTTGTTGCCGGTTGGATTTGATTCAAGCTTATCTGATCAATGTCCATTAGGGTGGGCCGAAAACACACTTTATTTTTTATTCATGTTCTAATAGCGTGGAAAGGGTGCCCTTGGGTCTAATAAGGACGGTGAAAAATAATTTTTCGATTGGATAATATCTTGGGAATCTATCTGAATTAACTTAAAGTTGAAAATTAGCTCTGTAAGGTTTTGTACCGAATTTGTTAATTGTCGTATTTTCAGAAACTTATGTGACATGTTTTACATGTTTTAAGTCATGTGAACACCCTCAAGCGAGTTTATGAGTTTTCCATGAGTGAATCGCTCTTGCTGTGTAATTTTGGGAATTGTTTAGGGACATGCCTAAATTTCGAATTTCTTTATTTTTTTATACATGATTAAATTTTATTTTCAACTTGAAATTTGGTAGTAATATTCATTTTATGAGTTAAAAGGCTTTTAAATTTTTTTCAAAAAAATTTTCAAAAAAAAATTTTATTAATTTTTTTTACTTTTTTAAATTTTGAAAAAATTTTTTTGAAAATGATGGTCATGATGCACATCAAGTCAAAGACAAAAAATTTACGATCCGAATGGGACTGATTTCAGGTTTTTAAGTTGTATAGTTCTAGAATTATTGGCCGTTAAAAAATACAGGAAAAACAACTTTACAAGATTTCTTTGAACATTAAAAAATTATATCTAACGAAACAAGAGTGATAGAAGAATGGAACCTAAAACATTATGTCTATAACTATATTAGTTCCTCATAAAAAATCATGAACAATATTTGAGAGTTAAATCTTTGGTTTTTTAGTTGTTTTGTGAAAAAGTCATCCATTTTTCAAACTTTAAGTGCGATGCGGGAGCCTAAGATATTATCCAATCGAAAAAATATTTTACGCAGTCCTTATTAGACCCAAGTGGCACCCTTTCCGTATTAGACTACTGTAATTATTTAACAAAAATTTAAATTAGTAAAACAGATTTAAAGCTTTTATCATTTCAGTACAGTTGAATCGTCAGTTTGATAAAGGGAATAGGTCCAAAACAGTTTTAAGGAAATTAAAACAAAACTGTATGTGTAATGAAATTTTCATTGCATAAGCACCAAATTGTTTACTGGAAATTCAGGGCCCTATTTAGAATACAGATCAATCATCGAAAAAAATATTCGTACATTCAAAAATATTGTAGAGTTGAAAACGTTCATAGACTTATTCCCCTTTTCAAGCTTGTGAATGAAAATTAATCTTTTAAAAAAAATAAATTTTGACAGATAAATTATATTTCTGCTTAGTTCACAGCACAAAATAAAAAATAATAATACAAATAAAATTAAAAAGTATGAAACTGAGCCAGTAAGGCAGTATCAATGGAGTCAAACATTCACTGAATAAAAAAGGTAAAATACTTAAAAAAATATTTTGGACTATTTTGCAGCATAAATAATAAGATAAAAAATAAATTAACTTTATTTTGAATAAAATAAAAATATATAATGATTTCACATTTGTTCTGCCAAATTCAAGGGGCTATATCTGCCTAGAAAAGATAGTTAACTTTTCCCTCTTCCTAGAGAATAGTGTGGTAAAGAGAAATTTTCAGGTTTTTTAGCACAAAAAGTCAAATTGCTTTTTTTTGGACTTATTTTATTTTTCAATCTAACACTTCAATTTTATTGTAGATACACATGTAATTATAATGGCTTACATCATACTAACTTGCATGATATATCTGAGATGTTGTAATAGCTAAAACAAAAGACTCAAGATACAGGTATATTCTTGTTTCATCCCGTATTTCATTCAATGTCATGCTATCTTGACATCAGCTAAACACTGAATGTCTGTGAAAGAATATGATCAAGGATAAAATGTCTTACTAAAGGTCATTCAACTTAAAACATCACATTTACTGATGATTCAAATCCATTAAATCATAACCTTTACAATTTAAAAAAATGTTTTACATGACGCATGACTAGCTTTCAAAGTTTCCTCTAGCTAGAGAAAAGATTCACTGGCTTGAGAAATTTAATACCTATTTTGCAGAATTTTTTGTGGAAGTTATGATGAAAAAAATACCACGTATTCTCAACACAACATATGGCTGTTAAAAAAGTAATTTCTAGACAATCAAATGAAAATGAAAGCATATTTAAAATGTATTTATTATAGATATACAGATAATATTTTTTTAGCTCTCTTACATTCATACAATTTTCTTTTTGGTAGGTAGAAACTGTATGTGTGCTTTTCTATGGTATCTGTAGATAATGCAGAAGCTGATAAGCTCTGTACAACTTCGTATTAAGGCTTACAGAATGGTAGCTTTTGTTCAGAAGTAGCAGTAAGGAAAAGTTAATAGAAGTCATTATTTTTCATCAAAGAAGTAAGTGATAATATATTTTTGTTTTATTTTTTATTTGAACCTGAAAATAGACAAGAGCCAATAGACAAGAAAATAGACAAGAAAATAGCCAGATTTATCATTGTGAAAAAAATGTAAGATATAATGCGATTTATAGGTGTTAAACACTTAAATTACAAATTACAATATATTTTATCTTACTGTTTAATACCTTTCAGTCATTTTAATCTTAGGCATATCTACATTATATTCTCCATGAGGTGTTGAAAATAATTTTCCATTGGCATTAAATTCGGAAACAAATTTTCGTAATGTGTAATAAATAAAAAAATGCCCTCAATTTTTTTTATTTTCAACTACGTCTCAAATATCTTTCAATTCTATCCCCTTTTGACGTTGATTGGATAATGTAATACCTATTGTATGTGTTTTAATTATAACAAATGCACAATATATTCTGTAAACTTACCTTATAAAAAACAGTGTGTCACACATTTCATGAAGGTCGTTGGAAATTCCGACAACTCATTTGTCCTAAATAAGAATATATTACAAATTACATTGTTGAAATATAAGTGGGCTTAATATATTAGGCCCTGGGATCCTAGGACACACAGTTTCATACAACCACCAAAACCTTAAATATTGAGCCCCTTCGTATTTCAATAATTTTATAAATTCCTATCTAGGACAGATGAGTTAACCCGTTGGGCAAGTGAGTTGTCGAGCAAACGTATCGGTTAGGAAGTGGATTTTCGGGATTTTGAACGGTTCCCATTTCATGTATTCTCATCCTCATCTTACTTAAACATTCATCAAGCTGTCAATGCAATTATTTTACTGCACCAGAATAATTACAGACATGCTTATAACTTAAATGTTAACTGAATTTCTTTGGGATAATCAGATAAGGTCCAAATTGTGAATTCAGATTGATTTTCCAGAAGCAATCAGTATCTCGTATCCCTACGCCATTATTTACTCCCGAGCCGTTTCCACTTATATCTCGAGTGTGTTTTCTCTTTTGTGCATTTAGAACGTACGATAAAAGTTCGTATTAAGCCACCGCCACCAAAGAAGGTTGACAAGTCATAAATCACCAACTTTATAGCATCATAGAAGCCTCACAACTGTGGAGATAGTTTTCACAAACAACCACAAAGAAAGACAAAAGTCAAGATTAAAAGCATAAGCGAATGGATTAGGAGGCTGATATACTGACCTTCGAGCATGCTTACATTGTTTATATGTGTTAAGTATACAAAGTACATTTTCGCGAGGTTTTATGATGCCAATTGATAAAAAGAGGGATGTGACACTGATGCGCTACAATGAAGTTTAGCAAGGGACATTTAAGATTTCTTTGTTTGCTTAATATAAAAAATATTTTATTAAATTGAGGGGATAAATGTAATTAAAATTATTTTTTTCTAAGCATTTATTTTTTCCTTTCTTTGTGTGGTCTTATGTAACTGTTAAAAAGGGTATACCTGTAAAACCTTAGCTCCCTTTGATAGTAAACAACGTAAATGTAATATTAGAGATAGGATTAATTTAGTTTATTTTAAAAACGAAGTGTTTTTATAAAAGCCCAGAAAACAGTGAACTTTTAGCTTTTAATTTTTATTAATGTTTAAAATGTTAGTTACCTATATAAAGGGATGACTACGTAAATACTCTAGCACTTCCTGAGTTAAGACTCAAAATTGACCTTTTGAAACAAAATCCATCGAAATTCTTGGCTCTAAAAATTTTTGTCGAAATGTTATCCTTGAAAAAATTACAAGCAATTTATTTGTTCAATAAAGCTCCTATTCACACAAAATATCTTTAAAACCTGAGAAACCCCTCTAACCCTCCAAGAGTTTTGAAGCCGTGCGCTTTCTTTACAAATAAATTTGAGTTCCCAAGTATCTGGAGATACTCACCGGGAAGTAAATAAGTTTTTCTTCCTTGTTATTTAATAAAATTTATTCTTCCTCTTTTCAAATAACGAGAACATTCCCTTTCATTTATTCAACTTTACCTAAAGCGCGCCTTCTCAAATTAAAAACTTCTTGCATCTCCACCTAAAATACTTAATTATTGCTGAGAATTCTGTTTACCGAATCGGCATCAGACACAAAAAGCTGAGTAAACACCTAGGAAACTGTTACCGAACACCTCCTCCTTACACAATCGTTTTTTCAATCGACATTGTTTTCGAATTCCCCGAGAAAGTTCAATTATTCCCCCACCGAAAGTAAAAAGGAGGTGACTCACCAAAGGTATTCCAATTTAATCAACTCCTCTAAAGAGTCAAACAAAAGAAAACAAAAACTCGGTCCGGAAGTTAAAAATCAATGCAGAAAAAAGATCCTCCGTTGAAAGAACAACAATGAAACTAAGAGTTGACTCCAGTAAAACATCATTATTGCAATAAACGCTAGCTAATCAAAATTAATAACCACGTCTTAGGAAGTTTTTTCCCGTTCATAATGGAAAGTCTCTTCTGCAAGGGGGTCCAATGGATTGGCTCTTACAAAAACACATTCTTCCGAAAAGCCAACGTTGTTATTATATGCTGAGCACTTCAACTTCATACGCTGCTCCAACTGCAGCTGTATCCATTTCAACGAGTTCTGAAGATTCTGAATGGTCTCTAATAGGCTCGTCAGGATATGTCTTGGTATTGAAACCGGGGCGGATGGGAAACATTATGAGTTTCAGATGAGTACTCCTGAAGGCAAACAGGGGAATATATTAGTCGCTGAAAGCAGAGCGCAGTCATTTTTAGCTCCATTGTATGGCAGGCGAAAGTTATGAGGAATCTTTGTAAACTTTTAATAGCGCATATACTTTCATATGTGTAGTTCACTTTTGCAGTTGCAGGGGTTCGGCAAATAGGGCCTCTCGGCGCTCGCTCGTCATTACAACCCCGGATAACAGTGATCTTTGTTTTGAGGGAGGTTTTCATGCACCTGAATGGGTTTGGTTCGACTTCAGGCCATTTATGCTCAGCTGGAGGTCTGAGTATGTGCCACGCTAAAAAATGATCTACATTTTCTGGACGAGGTTTTTCTTTAAAAAACAGTCAGAACAATGAGTTTTTACTTTCTACAGAGTTTGTAATATTTGTGTGTTTTTGCTCGATTTTGTATTTTTTCCTATGTAGCGTCAAGCTGATTATGACTAATTTACTATTTTTTGTATTTTATTGTTATAAGAATAGGTAAAAGTTAAAATTTTCATTTCATTAACTCTTTTCCAGTAAGTTCAGGATAGTATAACTCTTACCCCATTTTTTACTTTAGCGCTTACCACAAAACGTTGTAAAATGATAAATTGTTCGACGAAATGATTAATAGAATGTATGAAGAAATATATTAAGTTAATTACATAAATTTTGTTAATTTTTAACTTTACAGATTTCTTTACCAAACTTTATTTAATGGAGTACTGATTCACATCTTGAATTTTGGGATATATTTATAGGTATTTAAACTAAAACACATGCATTTGATATGAACTATTAACATAAACTTAATTACGTTAACTTACTCTTATCATTAGTATCTCCATGCCTAATAACGGGAACATGCATGTCAATAAGTTTTCGCATATTTAACTAAATTCTAATTGGTAATTTTTAGAATTAAATTACCAATTAGAATTTTGTCAGAACTAATTAATTTTGGTTTAGCCAGAGAGATGTTAAGCTTTAAATAGTTTAGGTAACAAAGATTTTTTTGAAAAGCACTAAAATACTCGATAAATTGAAAAATTCTCCTTCCCTTATTATAAACCTCGCGGAGAACTTGCTCAGTTTCCTCCCAACCCGATAACTCTCTTTGTTTTTCAACAACACAGCACATTAAAGCGCAAAAAGCAAAGACAACCTTAGAACAACAGTTGAAAGGCATGATTAGCAAGCCGGAAAAAATAATTGCACTTAACTTCTTTGGGAAAACGGGCTATAAGCCACCCTGAGTTTACACAAGGCGCCCACTGTAATTGAATGCAGATTAGAGCTTCCCCAAAGCCGCAGTGTAAACAGTTGTCCAAAGAAAATGGGATTTAGCTGCCGCAACAGATGGGAAAGTTTTTGTAGCCATTTTTAAGCCTCGGACACGGATTTCTGCATAAAGCGCTTTGTCCTAGGAAAAGAAGTAATTAAATTGCTCCGTGCTGAAAGTAGGTAAATGCCCCTCAGCCATTTTACGGCTTTCGAAGTGTAGACGTTAAAGTAAATACATTGTAACAGATGCGAAAGAAGCTATCAATATCAGAAAGAAAGTGTTGGTCTTGGAGGTTTTTTGCTTCAAAACAGGGTCTGTGTGGTTTTCTTTGGCTTTTGATACTCTTTTAAGAATATACGATAACATAGGCTCATGTGTTCATGTCTGTATAAGAGATTCGGCTCCTGATACACCCGTGCAAGATTTAAAATGTTTACTTCATTGTGAATTTTCTTTTCATTAAAATTAAAGCTATTTTAACATCATTTCCATCATTTAATATTTTTTAAATTTAATGTAAAAATAACTCTTTAAAATTATTTTTATGAATTACTCGTAATTACGTTTCAACAGTTCAATATCTATTAATACGAGAGGTGAAATTTATATTGTAAATATTCAAAATCAAATCAATTTTAACTTCCATTGATGTTAACTATTAAATGAACGTTCTTTATTTGTAGATGCCAAAGATTTAACTATTTAACTTTGCTAATACCTAGCATTGACTAAGGGGATCTAATGATACATGAAATACTTCATATATCTTTCATTCTGCAATCAAAACGTCAGTTTTTAAAGTTGTATATAGGGTCGCCCATAAGGGGTGAGAAAGCCGACAAATGATGTTGGGTTCCGAAGCCCCAAAGTTTGATGATGATATTATAGCACGGGGTTATTTTCTAAATTTGCTAAAAGGATTGAAAACTAAATATTATTTATAGTTCCTTAAAAGTTACAGTAAAAGTTATCATCTTTCACCCTCAGTGCATTCAACAGGAAGATTGTTATATTTTTTAAAGCTTTTGAATTAAGTAAAATTTTTTAGCATCGCAAATATTCCCTGTATCTCTATAGCTTTTGCTCAGTTTTTAATTTTTCCAGAAAGATGTTAGGCCATGTACTAGATATAAATTAGGCACACAGACACAGTCAAAAAACGATAGAAAATTAAATTGGAATTTTCTATATATAGAAAAGTTCCTTCTTCGCTTATTCTTTCTAGTCTCTTTTACCAAACAATAGTTTGCCAGAATATTGTTTGCAACACTTAAAACTTTTTAATATAAGGGGGCCCGGCCCGCACAAAAATATTTTTAGGAGGTCGGAGAAATTAATGACTAGCTCTCTGCTTGTAGATCCTTATTTTCACAATCATCCCATTGCTATTTAAACATATATATTTTTGTCCATAAAAGACTTGGATATAGTAATTATTTATTGTTCAAAATTTTAAGTATATTTGAATTAAAACGCTGCATATGAATAACAAACGTTATAGTTTTTCTTGTAAAATGAAACTATGATGCATTTGGTAAAAAATACCTGGAATTTTTTTAAAATTACCCATATGCATATTTTCAGAAAGTATCTGTCCTTAAGAAAGAAAACTAGTTTCTTTCCGTTTAATTTTATTATTTAGTTGGTAGTTTCCAACCTTGTTTTAATGTCCAATCTCATCAGTCAAATAATCTGCATAATAAAGCAACTGATATCCTACCTCTTTGCTGCTGTTTCCTACGTTAGTTAAACGTCCAGTTAAAGTTTTTTTTTTCTGTATAAATTTAACATATATTTATTTTACAGTGTAAACTTGTCTAAATACGCACAACTATCTAGAATAGCTGAATGCTGCGGAATATCCGCCCGAACTTTCATGGAGGCCATGGCGGCATGTGTAAACAACAAGCGGGAGTCATCGTAATGAGGGTAGCGGCATAATCCGCCTAGTGCCGAAATATTAGTCGAACAGTAATCGGGCCCCATAACATCTGACCCGATGACACAAGCGCTTATCTCGGTTTCGAATTCCTTCCTTTCAGGGAAGATCCATCCCCCTTTGAGCCAAGTCAGACTACGCGTGTTATAGACGCTACTGCAATCAATCTCCATGAAAAAAAGCATGGAGAAAGCCTAGTCCCCTATCTTGACAGGAATGAAGATTCCTGTCAAGATAGGGGGAGTCTCAGGCTGAACTCCATGCTTTTTTCACTCTTTGATTAATTGCAGTAGCGTCTATAAGACGCTTAGTCTGACTTGGCTCTTATGGCACACAGCCGTCCCACATATTGTGCTCTTGCTTCAATATGATCTCTGACATGGATTATTGGTAGGGGTGGGGATGGGGAGAGTTATCATGCGTAGTGACAGGAGTAATTAGCTGTTTGGTTTAATTTCCATTTTAAATTGGCTGAAAATAAGGCTTTTTATACTCTATCGAGTCACGAGATGCAGATGGATTTAGGCATCAACGAATTACCGGAAAAAATTACTTAAATCCTATCATTGAAATAAACCAAAATTTTTATCCTTTAGTTTCACTAAAAATATGTTTTTAATTAACGTTGGAAAACTGGGGTGAAAATCTACATATCTAGAGCCACACACAATATCTCCTCTAAATTCTTCCTAATTTTATACCGATTTTAATTAAGAGTATGGCTTTAAAATCATATACTATACAGAGATTAATACAGCTAATCATCATTATTTTAATAAAATATAATATAAACATACAGGGTGTCCCATAAATGTTGGGTCACACTTCTAGGGGAGATAGTAGACACCTAGACGAGTCAGAATCACATAGGATTTGGGGGTCCCAGACCAAATCCCAGGGAGTTAAAAATGGAGTGACACCCCAAAAAATTATTGAAAATTTCAATTTGTAAAAGAACTACTATTGGTAAAAATTTAGTTATGGTCTCAAAAATTGTGGTTTAATATGATCTTTCAAATTATCTTAAAAGTTTTCAGTTTAAAATTTTTTTTATTACAAAAAAGTTTAAAAACCACAAAAAAATGTGAAAGCTCTGCCAAAACTTTATTTTGTATTTCGAAATCCTTTCTTTTGATTTTAATAATCTGAAAGATCATAGTCGAAAACCCTTAAGTCCAAAGTGTCACGTAAAAACCATCAATATTCAATGCTTGAGATCCTGTTAAAGCATGGTTAAAGTCCGTTTTTTGCGTCCGCAAACTGCCGTTTTGGAAACGGCTATAGGAAACCAGTTTGCGCACGCAAAAAACGAACTTTAACAGGATCTCAAGCGTTTAATATTGATGGTTTTTAAGTGAAACTTTATACTTAAGGGTTTACAACTATGATCTTTCAGATTGTAAAATCAAAAGAAAGTATTTCGAAATACAAAATGAGGTTTGGGCAGAATTTTCAAATTTTTTTGTGGTTTTTTAACTTTTTTCATAATAAAACAAATTTTAAACTGAAAACTTTTAAGATAATTTTAAAGATCATATTAAACCACAATTTTTGAGACCATAATTAAATTTTTACCAATAGTAGTTCTTCTACAAATTGAATTTTTCAATAATTTTTTTGGGGTGTCGCTCCATTTTTAACTCCCTGGGATTTGGTCTGGGACCCCCAAATCCTGTGTGATTCTGACTCGTCTAGGTGTCTACTATCCCCCCTAGAAGTGTGACCCATTATTTATGGTCACACTTATTATGGATCTTAAAGAAATTGCTAATTTAAGTTTAGTGTATATGTTACTGGCAATGTGATTAATTGGGCATTATTAATAATGCCTAGAGTAGAAGCGGGCAAAGTGATAAATTTTATTCATAAATTTCGTTGAATTTATCACATTGCCTGGGCATTATTAATGCCCAATTAATCACTTGGCCCGTAACATATTATATTGTTTCATGAGAAAAAATTTTTCGGCTGTTTTCAAACTAACATTTTGACATCTGATACACCACGTGTAAGCAACGTGTTTTAAAAGTACCGCATAATTAGGTTCAAAAATTCAACTCATTATAACCCCGAAAGAGTTATCTCCCCAAAAATCTTCATTCTTCTCCTCTACTCTCGAGATGCATTTCATATTTTCCAAGAAACTACTTGAGAGTAGGACCTTTTGATTGAAGGACGAAGAAACAAATGCAAAACACTACCAGACACATTTTTCTCGTATTTCACTGTTTTTAAGTAGCAGTGTCCGGTTACAAATCTAATTTTAATGTTGGAAAAATTTTTATATCTTTATTTATCGAGAGCCGCTTTAGAACTGAGGTGAAAATGAGTATTTTTACGTTGGGTTAAATTTTAGAGATCGTGATACTTAAGTTTTTGGAGGGCTCGATTAATAAAAGGAGAGGTACTGATGTAACGGTAATCTAATCAACTAATACGATTCAGTCAGAAACTAATACGATTTCAGACACTAATTTCTGTTCCGTTTTTTGCTACGAAGCTCAGAAATTTTCATATATTTCAGAGAAAAGTGCATAAAAAGTAGAGAGAAAAATCATTTGTCACTAGAATCTTAATCATGTATTCAGAAAAAGTAAAAGAAATAAGCGAGTTCCGTTGAAATTCCTTAATACGGGATCATTCCAATGAACTCCTGATGTATTTCTTCAAAGAGTATTGAATCGATATCTTAAGTGATTTCTTAGTGAAAGATAAGCAGTAATGAATGACAGTTGTCTGAATGGTATCGAGTTTTATTTTTTCATTATCTACTCTAAAAACACTGTGCGTACTTCCTCTGACTGTATGGGGATAGCCTGACTTCATGACATTCCAAATTTGTTAAGGGTTAAGCTTTTTTCCTCAATCCTCATCACAAATTCCTTATCATTTTTTTATAAAATGTAGAAATTAGTTTTAAACTAATGACGGTCTTTTAAAGTTTAGAAAATAGTAGAAGGCTGCAGCCCCTTTAATCTTACCTTGGTTTTTCCTCTCCATCTAAAAGGGCTATTGTTTGAAGTCAGTTTTAGGTGGGGCGGAACGCACCGAGATTGTGTGGAGTACTAAAAAATGTATTTCGGATATCCTCTCGACATTTATTCTTCTATACACTGTAAAATCAAGGTACTTAAAAATTAAACAAATTTACTCAATTTTGAGTACATGAGATATACTTGATATAGCTCCTAGTCAAAATTACTCAAATATAAGAAACGGATGTTCTCATTTTTGAAATATAGCTGGTACTTATTAATAACACATTTTTATTTAACATTGAGGACCTTTTACTCAAAATTGAGAACTTGTTTACTCAAAATGAAACTTGCCACCTACTAAAAAAACCGAGTAGGTGGATATGGTCATATTTTTGAGTATATATTGTGCTTAAAGCTATCTTCCACGTACTCTCATTTTATACCTTTCCCTACTCAAAATTGAGAACTTATAAAAAGGATGCAATAGGTTACAGTTATGATGACCATATAGCCACGTTACTATATGACGTGGAAAGTAGACCAGCAAGTTGAGTGCGACGTCACATCGTTGTGTTACACGTTATCACACCAACTTAATGCAGTGTTGCCAAATTAGGGGTTTTCCCCTTAAATTTAGGGGGGTAAATGTGGGATGGGATTTTTTTGGGGTGCTATATTTTTAGGGGTATTTTTAGGGAGTTTTATAACTTAAAACATTGGAGTCGGCGGCTCCTGAATATTGGGGGGACGCCTCAAGGATTCGGGATCCTCCACAAATGTTTTTACGAACTACTGGTTAACTACCCCAAAATAATCGTTTTTCTTTTTTGCCCTCGTTTAAGAATTTTAAGGTGGTTTTGAATCAGCTAATTAACTTCTGTTAAAAATTGTTTATAAACCGTTTGTAACATTGCTCTATAAAGGGGGGTCTGGGGGTGCTCCCCCATAAAAATTTTAGAAATTTGACCTTTAAAATACAGGTTTAAACTCATTTTAAGTGCTATAAGATTACAGTTTCAAAATTAAATTTTTTATTCTTTAACAAGTGCTGCAGCTGGATTATTTTTTGAGGGGTCTCATTAAATTATTTTTTTTAGCTAGAAACAGAATTTTTGGTTGTGATAATGTTTTCCAATCTCTCACTTGCTTCAACCTACTCTAAATGAAATCGTGTTCTAAAAATGAGGTTTCAGTCTCCTTCTTGTATATACCTACGCCTCTTAAATTAGGTGCCATTGGTAAATTGGCACCATCCTTTATGATTCAAAGTCAGAGAAACACACATTCAGTAAATTTTTGGTCGCCCTGAAAAGTTAAAAATATAGTTTTTTAAGAAATGTTCCCAATTATTGGGGGGACACGTCCCCCCCGGCGGCGACGCCCGTGACTTCAAATATTTATATTTTTATTTCAAACTAAGCAAAATAGGGTTTTTAATTGGGGCTTTAGGGAGATAAATTTTTGCGAGTTGGCAACACTGACTTAATGTCACGTTCAAATTAGCCATTAAATAACAATTTTCAAGTATAAACTAAAAATAAGTATAATTTGAGTGGTGACTATTAAATTGTTCTGGTGTTTAAAATTGAAAGCAGTGGGTCTTCGTATTTGAACCAAAAATTCTCATACCAAAATGAGAACATCGATTTACTCAAATGTGAAACTATCATTTCTCACAGTGTTTTATTGCGCGTATGGTGAATATAGTTCCTTGGTTTTATTCAACATATACTATTATTTTTTCACAATTGCATTTAAAAACCAAATTATTCGAATGCTGTTTTTATTTTCAATTTATAAGACTCACATGATGCAATAATTTATTTTTCTGCAACTTTTTTCTACAGTTTTTCTCATTTTAAATACGTTAGAGTACTGAATATTGAGAAAAACGTATACTTGTTTTTGAGTCATAACATATAAAAAAGAGAGTAGGTAAATGTTCTCACTTTTTAGTCAATACTTTTTAACAGTGTGCTACTCATTTGTTTTTTTCTCTCTTATTTCTCTCAATCACTCTGCCATTCCCTATCCTCTTTCTTTTATTCACATTTAACAAAGAACTGTAACATTTACAAGAAAAAACTCACCAGTAAACGTGATAAATTTTTAATTAAAAAAGCGTTTGTAAAGTTCTTTTGCTCCGGCAAAAATATTTATTAAGAATCGGGAAGTTTTAATAACAGAGATATTTCTGTAGAATTAACATGAATAAACTTGCGTCCTGGCTGGTGAATTTTTCTCTACGGTTAAGGGGTAAGTGGGTCAATGGGGTAAGTGAGTCACCTCCTCAAACTAAAATATTACAAGAAATTTCACACTTACTCGCATTGATTAAGATACCGATTGTCACACTGATGGATTTTGCATACGAGACGTTTGCTATCAAAACCAGCTCATTCCATATTTTTCTGAAATCTACTTTTTTGCATATTTTAAAAGTTTACAGGGTCCTTCATAACCTGACACAGGGATATAGCTCAAATCCAGCTCATTCCAACCCAAAATTAGATGAAAAGGTGAAAACTGTGATCTCAACTGTGAAATTTCAGATCATTTGAAAAAGGTAAGCGGATGTCATTTATTTAAAACTCGTAAAGACACAAATATTAACTGGTAAATTGGGAAAAAAACAATTTTACACAACTTAATTAAACAAAAAAACTGAAAAAAAGCATGAAAAATCGTGTTTTTGCATCAAAATCAGCTCATTCCAACCTAATTAGTAATTACGCCCAATTACGTCCCACTTGGAATGAAAATGAAAAACTAATCAAATTCTAGGCCGATATACCTACAATTAAAAATTTTAAAAAGAAATTTAGCTTTAGAACTGTGGACGTGAGAAGTTTTTTGTCTCTCTTGTAAAATTTCCAAAAATGGAATGAGCTGGTTTTGATAGCAAACACCTCATATATTTGATTTTTGTTTCATCTCATTTCTTTTTAAGATTATAGAACTAATATAAAATAGATTCCCAGGATAGATTTTTTGGAGAGTTCAAGATACATTTTTAAAGGAGGATTTCCAGCTAAGTTTTCATTATATTTTGATATTTATTGAATTGTTGTGCAAAGTTTAACTTAAATATATAGTACTGCAATTTGAATTTTAACAAAATTTTTAATTTATAGAAGTGTTTAGAAGGAGGGGTTCCACTTACCTCGTAATTTTAGCCTAATAGGGTTAAGTGTGGGACCCCTCTTTATAGAGTAAGTGAGACCCCTTATTAAGTTGTAAGCTGGTATAGGGTATCCCAGCCCAGATAATACAGGGACTACTACTGAGGACAGGGCGGGTTTAAAGGGGGTATAGGGGCAATGTCCCCCAACATTTTCAGAAAATTTCCAATCATACAGTCAAATCCGCTAAATGTGATCACGGTTAATGTTATCAATCGGATAATGCTATCGAAATCGACAGGTCCCGATCATTCCTATTTAATTTAATGTAAAATGTATCTTTTAATGTGATCAACTATAGAACAACACGCCGCTTAATGTTATCAAAATTTGTCCATATCCCCTAAAAAACGTCCGCTATCTGGTTTCGTTTTGAAGGCCAATTTCTACAAGTAAACATCTGCATCTGCCCCACCCTAGAGCATCTGGCATTTCTTTTTTTCTGAAACTTATTAGTAAGAAAAGAAAACATTCCACATATATTGAAAAAAAAACGGTTGTAGTCCGAATCCATGCATCTGAGAAACCATATAGGAGGAGCCTTACAGATGTTTCTGATAAGAGATTTTATAATTTTCCCTTGTGTATTGGAATTCAGATTATAAAATAAGTCATTTATTAGATTGGAAGGATATAATGGAGTGCACACAAAAAGATAGACCTTTTTATATAAAAATAAAAATATAAAATAAGCGATTATTTTATTTTTATTATTTGAACTAACTCTTATATTTTCCCCTAAAAATTTTAAGTTGTCAAATACATAGTGTAAAATGGTTTTAAATACATTAATTACAAGTTCGTAATTTTGATTTTAAAGCAAACAATATAGTTACACTGTCTCTGTCTGCTACTTTTTGATATAAAATCGCTTATTGTTATCAATCGGATAATGTTATCAGTTTAATCTCGGACAATTGCGATCACATTAAGAGGATTCGACTGGTAAAACCCCTTTTACTCACCACTTTAAAGTTTTTATTAAAAAATTAATATATGATTCGATCGACATTATGTATCAATTTTGCGTTTTAATTTAAGTTATTGTGAGTAAAGTAAAAGTAGTTTTTTATGGTTCCTTCTTTGCCAACTTTAAATAGACGCTCTCATTTAGTGTTTCCTGTTTCTTTTTTATCTTACAATGTTAACTAATGTGCAAAAATAAATCTCAATCAACCATTATGTTTTTTCAACACTATTTGATATGTTAAATTAAAACGTATCCCTTTGGCTTTTCAAAACATTGTTAAATACTTATTTTGTTTTTCATTCTATTGTTACCAGTCATACTGATTGTAAAGTGAGTAGATTTCTCAAACATGGATACAGTTACAATAAAGTATTTTATATCGAAAATTTCTGTACTTTATCAAGTAAGATCCACTTACTTTCTTTTAAGCTTTGCTTGCTTTAAATATAAATAAAGAGTGGGTGACACACTTACTCCTTCTTATGAGGTAAGTGGGTCCCCCATCTCATTTAAAAAAGACCATTTAATAAATATGTGAAGCATTCTTTTATAAACTAATACTTAATTTTTGTTTATTGATATAGTCTTAAATGAAATAAGTCAAAAAGTTCAAAATAAACCATTTCAAAAATTTTCTATTAAACTCCAAAAGTGCACAGGGCCAAAAAGGGGTCTCACTTATCCCAACCAACCCTAAATTTATATTTTTTACAGGATTTTGTTCAATATATGAATGATTGCAAAACTCCCGTTACTTTTAGATAAATATACTAGGTAACCAAATATCATTTTCATAACATTCTATACAATTCTTATTCTGTAGTTACATAAATACAAATGGTATCCCCAGTTTCAAATAAAGATTTTATCCACAAGCTTCAAATAAACTTCCAACAATTTAAAACCTTTTTATTGTCCCCAAGTATAGAAGACACGTCCTTTTTCATATGTTTTATAACCTTTAAAAAATAGCTATGTATGACAGTGCAGGCGGTAATATTTTTGATGGTCCCGGTGTTCCGAAAATTGTTATCGTTCGGAACCAATAGCAATCTTTCAAAATGATGCCTCAAATCGCATGGCAGAAAAAGAACAGTAGTGGGAACGTGAAGGGGCGTTTTTGAACAAAATGCAGCTCTTTCAGAGAAAGAATTTGACCAAAAAGAGAAATACTCCCAGTTTATCCGACCAAGCTGTTTGCAAACACATTTTCTCTGTTGTTCGTTTTCCATGTGGTATGCGCTTTCCAGCGGAAATAGCTTGGCTTGGCTGAGGGAGAATGGGTATTTTATGGGGTTTGTTGTCGAAAGTAAAATACTCTAAAGCGGAACTTTATATCCCCCAGAAAGTAGGATTTTTGAAACGTGGATAGCTTGCAGACTTGCAATCCATCTAAAAATATAGAGAAATCTTTGCTTGAAAGGAAGGAGGAAAAAAAAGTTTTCTAAGTTAAGTAAGAATTTATAAATTGTTAACTTTGTTCATACGATCAGGTAAAAAACTATTTATTTCAAACTTTTTTGGGGAGTCGATAATGGAATTCGAAAAATACTTTAGTTGGCTTTCTCTGGGTATTTCTGTAAAATTTTATTTCGAAGGGTTATTCATCAAAGAGAATATACCCATACAAGGAAATATTTTTGGTTCAGATTAGACCTCCAGTTGAAAAATCATGACGAGTAAACTAAACATAAAAAGACAATAATGTCCTTAAAATCAAAAGAAATTAAAGTATGGAAGAAATGAAAAATTAAACGTAGAAAAGATATTTCTTTTTCAATTATTTCTCTTTTATTGTTTAAAAGAATATATTTCAAGTAAAATTGAAATAATGTATGGAACAGCTCATTAGTATTTAAATAATTTTTTGAAGGTACCACCTTTGTAATATAAAATGTTTTCTGAGGGGATGGGTAAGGTTTAAACAATAATGTGAAATAATAATAACGTATAATACTGAGTTCACCTCTAAGACACCTCACAAAACTAGCAAGAACACACTGAAATAGTGGTTACAAAAGAAATATCAAAACAAATTTATTATTCTAAAAATTTTATGATTGTGTTAATTAACGCTTCAAAACTTAGGAGATAATATTTTAACTTGAAGAAAAACTCAAAGAAAAAGATTAACACTTAGTGGGAATTAAGGGAGTTCAAGATTAATGGACTAACCTTATTGCTGTAAGACTGTTGTTGGTGTTGACTATTTGTATTTGTATAACTATTTCTTTCTAATATATCTACACTATGTGAGAAAACTCCAGCTCTCAAGCGTCGCCTCCAACCGTGGACCGGTTTCGCCCTTTTTTTCGACCGGTTTCGCCCTTTTAGCCTAGCCGACTATAATATAGTCGGCTAGACTAAAAGCTCTTCCTCCGCTCTCTTGCGTTACCTTCCTATACCGTGCTGATGAGCCCTAACAAGGGCGAAACCGGTCCACGGTTGGAGGCGACGCTTGAGAGCTGGAGTTTTCTCACATATTCCTCTAACCAGAGGTAGTGGTAAAGCACTCCGTTTTCATACCTGTCCTTTCGGGAATTAAATCTGTTCTATGGCATGCGCAGTTCATTCCGGCAGATAGTGGTGGACTGATCAATGGTCACCACTTTTTCCGTTATAGTCGGCTAGACTAAAAGCTCTTCCCCCGCTCTCTTGCGTTACCTTCCTATACCGTGCTGATGAGCCCTAACAAGGGCAAATTGGTCCACGGTTGGAGGCGACGCTTGAGAGCTGGAGTTTTCTCACATATTCCTCTAACCAGAGGTAGTGGTAAAGCACACCGTTTTCATATCTACACTATAGTAAAAATAACTTTCCTGTATGTATTCCTCTACAACTAAGCTCCAAAACGCTTTTCATAACATCAAGACCCTCCCGGAAATACTCAAAGACCCGATTGTCCAAATTTAGCACCAGCCCACATCAAATCCTTGATTTACCACCATATCCTCCAGCATTACTAAACATATAAAATCCTTGTTACAACCCCGAATCCCTAAACTCATATCATATCCTTGTTGAAGACACAGTCATAAACGGGTCCCAATATTCGTTTTGTCACCCATGCAGTCCGTAAAAATCTCTATAAACAGAGCCAGCCATTCACGAGCCTCTTAATTCGAGGCGACATCTCCAGTGCTGATGGACGGTGTGTGAGCTCCCTCCACACCAATTAGAGAGGCCAGGGAGGGCACTGACAGAAGACATCCTTTCGGCACCCCTTTCATGAGGTTCCATGTCCCAACCAAGATGTAACACTTGAACTTGGGTTGTGAAGTGGGGCATAAGAACGGTGTAAAAAATATAGTAAATTTACAAAAACAAACTGCCTGCCAGTAGCCCAGTTTGTATTTATTTGTTTCACAGACATCTTCTGTGTTTTTACTGACTTTTTATTTTTAACTGTGTATTTCTGTCAATATTACAGAATTTTAAAAGTTATTTAGTGGTTTAATTTCAAGAATTAACAGATAAAATCTCTTTATTTAACCCAGTATTTGTAAGATTTTTTTTCGCCTCTTTTAACAATTAAGTATACTTTTACATTTACATCCGGCGGTACGACCAGAAGGAGAGAGCATTAATATTAGGCTGATCGCTCTATGTAGAATAAAAACAAGGGGAATAGGGGAGAGTGGGGTAATGAAACGCAAATATTGGGTAATAAGAAACATGCAAAATTCCACAGGATTTTCCTTTAAGTTTATGAAACTGATTTTTTACAGAGAGTTTGTATCATTATCAGCTTTCTTTTTAAAAAATAATGCACTTTCTAAGTTAAAGGGGAAGAAGATTTTTTAATTGTTTCTTATTACCCACAAGCGACTGTATCTTGTTACCCCAAGAGGGGTAATAAGAAACAAGACAATTATTTTACTAACTAAAACAATTAAAAATCATAGGAAGATATTAATATAACCTTTAAAGAATACTTTATAACCCCAGTAATTTTCAAAAATTTTCATTAAATATCTTTTGATATATGCCCAGTTAAAAATTAGTCTTAAAAAAGTACAAGTTGAAAGTTATAAAAAAAGCTATATTTTTATTTAATATATTTGAAAATCATGACAAAACAAATCAAATGGTGTTTCTCTCATTTTATTTTGTGATACTAATAAGTTATCCTCCCCCCAAAATCAAAACAATTTTTTTTGCAAACTCAGTTTTTTAAGGTTGGTTCCACTTATCCTTTACAAACTCCCCTTACCGCGTTACCCCTTTTCTTCAGGTTTGAATGGCTCAGGAAGTTTATGGGGAAGCTCTGAAACCTATTTCCCCCTGTGTTTCAATATTGTTTTTAATTAATTTTTTGGAGAAATGAATGTAAAAAAACGACTAAATATTTTACTTTACTCGCCATAACTTAAACTAAAACGCAAAAATTATATAAAATGTCGATAGAATTAAAATAAACTTAACTTAATTGAATTTAAAATTTTAACATGATGATAAATGAAATAAGAACAATAAAATATTAATATATTTATAATAAAGAGAAAAATTCGATGAATAAATTTTCATGGATAAAATGCTAGTGTCTTATTACCCCATTAGTAAAATGGGCAAGAAACAAGGCAGGGGTTTAAAAATGATACACAACCCTAAATTGAATAACAGAAAGTGAATTATATTGCCCCTTTAAGTTCCTAAAAAAAGTTTACCAATAAAGTTCCCAAATAATTTAGTAGCTAAAACAAGATAAATTGAAATAGTTGAAAAGGCCTGACTTTACGTTTATGATTTTGCTGCCTGCATGCATCAACTTCAAACAGGAATTTTTCACTAAAATAATAAATTATTCTAAAACGATAAAATTTTTATAAATTATTAGTTTTTACTAATTAAAAAGTTTCTTACTACCCCTGTTTCTTATTACCCTATTCTCCCCTACTCGTCGGAGAGAACCTATCGTTAGACCTTCCAACTCCAATATAAACAACCTCACTGGGTGAGGCCAGGAGCAGAGTTGTTACAGAACGTGTGACTGGAAGTCACAGTCAGTTGAAGCAAAGACCCTACCTTGTAAAAAAACAATATTAAACCAATCATAAAAAGAAAAAAAAACTTGTTTCTTAAAAAATTACCTCTTAAAAGCTTTTTAATTATGATACAATTTGAACAAAATGATAAAAAAGTTTATTTGTTCTTAAAAGGGTATTTGTAAGACCAGTTACTAAAATTTAAGTACGTTTACTATACTTAAAATATGCATATTCATTATTCATCCATGAATTTTAATACCAAATTAGTTTTTAAAAATGCATTAAAAAGTTCCAGTTAAAGGTTACACTAAATATAATTTAACATTGAATACTCTATTTGTATATACTTTTTACATAAATCCTTAGTTTTTTATTAGTTGAACATCAAGGGCGATGGAACGAAATTCACCAAGATGTGTCATCTGGCGAAATCTAAAAATTTACTATCTTTCTAGTATCCACTGATACTTGAAACATAAATCTTTTTTTTTTCATTCATAATTTCATATCTACAGCCGCATTACGTACTGAACTCTAAAAACCTTCTTAAGGTTCATTTGAGATAAAAAAAGATATTGTCTAGATATATGAATTGCCTCTTATAACCCTACACCATACAAAAATATGAAACACTTTTGCAACGCTAAGTAAGCACAATAATGAAAACTTCTAATCAAAATAGTTTGAATTGTAAAGCGATTGTGATGTATGGTAAGAGAGTGTTTTAAAGTGCTGCTAAAAATTACAGAGACTGAAAGTGTTTCAGATTCTAAACTTACTTAACAACACATTTCTGGATTGAACACATTTCCAAAAGCTTTCAAACAAATTCAGAACACTAGCTCAACATAATAAAGTGTTGTTAATTTGAGGACCAAAAAGTATTCTTAAATGTGTTACTTTTTGTGCGTCAGTGAACTGTTAAATAGCAATAAGTAGGCAGTACATTTATTTATTTTTTAAACTTTCCATAGCTGTAAACCATCATTTTAACTCAGTAACTTTTTGAAAAGTTCCTATTAGAAAGGAATCTGAATCGGAAAGAGTAATTTTAGTGTCTTGTTTTGTTAACAAAATGAGTAAATAGTAATATAAGAGAGAATACAGCTTTTATAAAGATCTGAAATTTATATAACTAATTACAATATATATCTATACATAAAAAATTCTACTCCCTATATTCATAACACAATAATTACAATTTTACAATATACAAAAGCTATTTACATAATTATACTTAGATAGGGAGAAATACTACCTTCTACCCATAATATAATAGTACATCTAATTCTATAACTTCATTTTTTGAACTATTGAAATCACAGAAACAATACAATTTTTAGAAAGTTATTGAAACAACCAAACTGTTTTACAATAGTTTATATCAGTATCATAGAATGTTTCATGAAATATCTTGACAAACATAAAATCTTTGAATTATGGATCGTTTTCATCGATTTGATTTTGATACCTGAGACCAATAGATTAGCTTTTTATTTTTATATCAGTAGATTAAATTTATTTTAGTGGTATTTATACCGGTGAAAAACTACCCTACGCACTCCTTAGCTAATTATTTTACGCTAATGAGAAAGAAAAATGAATATGGTATTTAATTTTTAAAATAACCTTTAAGAAAAATTTCCTGTTTCTTATTTACCTGCTTTAAAAGTATGATAGTTATTTAATTCTTTTAAATTATGGAATACCTTGTGCAATATGATCTTATACTGTGTTATTATACAATAACAATGATACATAATGCTGTGCTATTAACCTTATTATCTCATACAATATAAGTAAAAATTGTTTGTTTAGTTTTAACGAAATATTTTCCTCTATTAAACTGATAAAAAACATATGGGTATATATTTTGACTTATTTTTTACAGGAAAAGATGAACATCACAACCATCCCTACTTAACTCTAAATCCATAAAAAGGGTAAAAAAGAAAACATACTAAGCAATGAAGTAGCTTTAAAAAAAGCAAATTAAGACGTTTTAACATGTATTGCACAAGCACAAAAGCATTGCTCTAGTTTATATGAAAAAAATCAAAGGAAAATCAAAGATCATTACACACATGGCAAAAAATCCAGACGCACATATTTTTTGTTTCTCTTTGCTAACACACGAATTCCGTAAAAACAAAATTGTACCTAAGTTCTTTAGTAGGTATTACAAATCTACTTAACTCTTTTCAGTATTAATTATTTACTTCGGATAGAGCGCTTTCGAAAAAAGATTCGTTCTTTCCTAACTCGCTTATTATTATTATTACCTTCTTACTATTACTGAAAAGTAACGAACACAGCACATGGCTTTTACAACCATTCATAAAATTATGGACTTGAAGTTCTCAGAAAAGATTAAGTACCAGATCATTTAAGTGGTTACCTCTGTACGTGCTTATGGGCGAGTTCTTTAAGTTTACTGGCTTTTCTGCTTGTCTTTTTAAGTATAGGTTCAAGAGGGTAATATATACGGGGGGAGAGTTTGTGCTGCCTACCCATATCTTTAACTGCTACTAATCTTATATACTTACAAAACTATTTTTGCAGTCATTGATTGAGAGAAATAAAAAGTAGAAAGGTTTAATTTAGTCATTTATGTGTTTCAAAATAAATGTTAACAAAGTTTTTAACGTAAAATGTAGTTAGGGAAATGGGTATTTTCACAATCAGTCAAATCATCTATCTTGCCAAAGCGCATTTTATTAATCCCTAGACTATTATGAGCTGAGTAAGTTATCCACATATTATTTTCTAACTTATAGGTAAATTAACTAAATTTTAAATTTTGATAACAAATCAAAATAACTTTTTTAAAAATATTTTCATATCTTACTCAGTTTGCTAGTCTTCATTCTCATTTTATGTTATTTATTATTAGTTTGAATAAAGACGATGTTAAAAGAGTAGTTGTGGATTCATTTGCAATTGAAAAACTTACTATTTGATCTTATAATGTCTAGGCTTCTTTAAAGCATTTATTTTATTTAAAATGTTAAAAAGCTCTACAGGTAAGCGAATATTACAAGATGAATTTAGATACAACTCCGACAGTATTATGATTATAAATTTATATTACTTCAATATAACAAAACGATGAGAAAGATCATAAATGTTAGGCTAAAAGTCAATAATGTGACTGATCGTGTCCTCTTCATCCGATATTAAGCAAACCTTCAACTACAATAACTCAAGAGAAGAAGCTTTTCACGAGAAAAATAAATGTTTCACAGCATGACAGATGTTCGATCTTACCTTGAAAACTAGCATTCTTCCAAACCTAGCTTCACCGCCTGAGGAAAAAACGTTTACCTGAGTACAGCGTGAACAAAGCGGGTCCTTTTTTCAATGGATGGGAGTCTTTTGAAGCGTGCAAAGTAATAAAATTAGGCCCGCCCTCAAACAGTTCATAACATCGTTTCATAATCCCCCGGAGAGGGGTAATAGAGTCCCCCGGATCGATGAGGGGGGAGTCCCCGGAGAGGGAACGGGCCCTTAATGGGACGGGTAATTGGAACGGTGATCATATTAAAGGGGAGTAATCCGAGAACCCGTTTTAAGTCAAATTAAACAACAATTACCCTGACTTTAATCCTATGAGAAGGGAGGATTGATTTCTTTGCATAGTGTGAAGTATTTGAGGAGAAGGTAGTAATATAGAGTACGGTAAACTGTGGAAATAAGAGTGAAACAAGCGGATTACTAGGAGGACAAAAGCAAATGTGGTTGTTGCGAGTGAGAATAAAGGAGTGGATGTTTTGCTGTGCTGTTGATTCATTCAGCCGGAGATGTTTATTGCAGAAGTAGGAGGAGAGTTTTTTAGTTATGCTATAAGGATCCAGAGACTATTGATAGTGTTTCATGGCTTAAGAAAATGCTAAACGCGCTATGTGACTTTTTACTATACACTGCGAAGGCGTGCAACACTTTTGAAACGGTGGGTAAACACACAGTAATGAACGCTTCTGATCAAAAGCTTTTTGATTGTATTAAGAATGTGTTGTGAGAAAAAGATGAGAAATGTATAACTTTTTCTGATTCTATACCCAACACATTTTATAACAATAATGTGTTAAAGTGTACCTGACAACACAATAAAAATGTTGTATTTTTCTGATCACAAAACTGTTAATAAATTTAATAAATGTGTTTCTTTTTGTGTGGAGCGTTTGCAGTGTATACTGATCAATTCCTATTTCAGAAGGTGTCATTCAGAAGGAATCTTCAGTTAGCAAAGACCGAACACTGCAAATTCGTGAAACACTTTTACAACGCTTATAAGCACAATAATGAACACTTCAAATCAAAATAGTTTTGACTATAGGGCAATTGTGCTGTGTGAGAAAAAGATAGTGTTGTAAGAGTTTGGAACACATTTCTAACACTTTCTAATCTTATTCAGAACACTTATCACAACAAAATAAGGTGCTTAAGTGTTCAACCTTAACTAAAGTGTTGCAACTAGAGTGTTGTTAAATTGAATGTCAAAATGTGTTTTAACAAAATATGTCGCAAAATAAATGCAATTAATTTGCACCTTGACACCTTCAGAAAAAAATCGACAAGTAGTAAAAAGTTAAATTAGCACATTTGGCATCTTGAGTGACAATTCGTGTTTCATTTTAAGACAAAAAGTAAATATAACACTTAAAACGTTACCTTAGACTACAAACCAAAGAGCTTAATTGTTTTATATTGCTAACTATACTCAATCTGAAACAACTTTAAATTAGCTTCTAGAAAATGTTAACCCATAAAAAGTTCTTAATTTATTCTTTCTTTCTCACTGTATTTAAATAATCTCTAGAAAGTTAATTAATTTTGTGTCATTCCACACCGTAAAGAAGTTTGTATTATTACACTTTTATTTTTTTAAAGAAAATTTTCCTTAAGCCTAGGAAACGTGCCTTTTCCATGAGTTTTACCACAAAGAAATTTATGATCTAATTAAATCACCACTAAAAGAATAAATTTTAAGAACAAGTATTTTTTCCAGTCAAGAATTTTGGAGTCATTTAGCTATAAGGGGGAGCCCATTTTCTTCTTTTTTTACTTAGGTGTGTAGAATGTTATTCGGGGTTATGAAATTTGTTATAAAGGCCGCCTCTTGAAACTAATCTAAAAGAACTAAAGCTGCATCAAATAATGGAAAGTTTCTCTTTTAAAAGAAAAGATATTTCCCCTAAGTACAGAAATTAAATGGCAATAGTCCTACCGGTTTGAAGAAGAATTTTATACAGTTCACATAACTATAAAATTTTGATAAATTTACCATTAATTGAAAATTAAAAACGTAGACTTCAAATTTTAATGTTTTAATTTTTTTAACTGCGAAATTAAATACTTGCAATCTTTCACTCATTTAAAACAATTTAATTTTTTTTATAATTACCATCAATGGTTGAGTCCTTCTTGACATTAGCTTGATGGATGAAAATCACAAACTTATATTCAAGAAATCGATCAATAAACTCACAAACTTATATTCAAGAAATCGATCAATAAACTAACATATAAATATGATAAGAAATTAAAAACCCATACCTGATTTCTTTGAAGCTATTTCATCCTATGAGACTAAGGTTAGTTCTTAGAAGAGTTACTAATTTAAGTTGTTAGTTTTTAAGTTAGTAAATGATAAATAATAAGACAAAGTTCTGTTACGAAGTGAAATTTATTCATTTCGAATGGTCTAAATTTACAATAACATAATTTTCTAGTTTTTACACTAATGAATGTAATAATCTCATAACAAAACACATGCTCTATGACGTACAGAATGTCAGTACAAACCTTTGGTATTACAGTCCATCAGTCTAAGAATTCTTACCAAAGAAACTGATTGTACTAAAAAAAATATAAACACAAGAATTGTCTACCTGAACACAGCTCTGGTCTTTATTGCTGCATTTAAGTATATGAACTATGTACACAAAGAAATAGAAGTTTTAAGCTCATTTACATACTATAATTGACTAACTTTCTTCAACTAAACAAGATGGATAAAGACGTAATTATTAGGATAATTATTTGTATCGTAGTCCAAATATACTTTGTTAATAAATACTTCTATTAATTCAAAGCATGCTAAATCTAGGATATTTAACATTCGAGCATTTATTGAAGATAATTTTTTTGTTCCAACTATGCATGGTTTATAACTGTAATTTACTTTTAGATTTAAATCTAGTTCATATAAAAAATTAAAACAGAAACTTTAAGTGATGTTATTTAGAAATCAATTGTATTTAAGAATGGATGTGATGTTTACATTACTGGAATCTAAATGTTTGAAAGAATGAACTTTAGCATTGCTTTGAAGGAATTCGTAACAGGCTTTGAATATCAAATAATTGATTTAAAAAATTACATTTTTACCTCAAATATTTAAAAGAGGACTATAAATGATTAATATAGAAAAACAACATAGAAATTACATATGTTTTTAAAATAGTCTTTTAACCAAATAGCACTTAATTTTTTTACAAATTAAGTTCTTATAAATGATGGATTCGAATTTTTTAATGCTTTAAGGCAATAGACTAAAATAAATTTAATAAAAATACATACTTCTTAGGTTGCACTCTAATATGTCATTGAAGAGAACTAATAAAACAAAAAAATAACAAAACAAAATGTTATTCATCGTCAGTAATTAATGTTGCAACCGACAAAGAAAATTTTAGTTTCATTCATGTTGTTGCTTGTAACTCAAAAACTCTAGTTTGTAAATTAATTCGTAACAAGACATTTCACTACAATAAGCATTCCTAATACTGAAAAAGTTAAAAAGGCATTATATTTTTCAGTTTAAACATTGATGACGCAGTAAAGATTAGAGATCTAGGGAAAATTTTATTACAGCTATTTGAAAATAAAATCGAAAAATCAGAGAAACTTTCCATAGATAAATACTGAATACTAAAGTAAATAACTAGGTCTTGCTTACATTTACTGAAAATATCAAATGTTACAATAATTTTGAGCTCAAATGGTTGAATTCCATATGAATGGGTTATTGAAATGTCAGAAATATTATTACTAATATCTATTTATTATAAAGAAAAGTTAAACTCTTAATGTCTCAATACTGCAAAAAACTGCATTATTAAAAACATTTATCAACATATCTATTATTTCTATTTTAGTCATAACCAAGATGGTTATGGACTGTCTGATAGTCTGTTGTTAAACCAATAGACTTGACTAACAATTTATTTGATCCCTGAAATCACAAAACTAAATTCACCAGATTTGAATAATCACTGAACAATAGAGCTAAAAATTAGAAAACTACACAATGCAAATAATGAAAATAAAATAATGTGCTCCTATGTAATTAAGTGCAGTATTAAAAGTTAATGAGTTAAAGTTTTTTTAAGAATAATCATTTAGCAATACTTGATATTTTTTCCATTATCATTGATATTATCACTATCTCTTTTATTTTAAGTATTTATCTTTATGTTGTTTATAGACATCATAAAAAATTAACCTCTAGTTCTAGAAAATAAATTTACATAAATTGTTTTAAAATTTCTCTTCAAAATGAGGATTACTATTTACTACAAGCAACAACAGAACCTAGCTGTATTTATTTCCCCATGAAAAGCTTTTCTCTCGAATTAAATATATGGTTTGAAATCCAAATAATTGCATGTATTAATACAGAAGAGGTATTTAAGGAAATGGTAGGTAAAGTAGAAAAGTATATTTTAGTTTTAAACTGAAAACATACTTTGTGTGTTACAAATATCTAAATAAAGCTTAAATTCTGTCTTAAATAAAATGCAGAAAATCAGGGGTTAAGTGTCAATACCCTAAAACATTCATATATCATAATTTACACTGAAGCTATACACAGTGTAAAAAGGGAACTATATGTCAAATGTTGACTAGAAAAGAGTTAAGTAGATTGTAATACTTTTGAACAAGAAACAATCAAAAGCACATAACTTGTTATAAAAAAACTGAGCCACACACACAGATGAAAATTGAGACTTGAATCACAAATTATGCATTAAAAAAGGAGGTTCATGACACTATTTAAAAACATAATTCATTCCATGTATCTCCATTTTTTAAATACAGACTCTTCATCCCCAATGATGTATAGATTATTAAAACATAACTATCAGTTAAAAAATTGTATGATAGATCCTTACCTTCAGTAACATAGACTTCACAATGATTATCATGAAGTGGAAGATTCCGTATGTTCTGAACGCACATACGGTGAAAATAACTATCGGTAGTTGTGGGTAATGCTAAAATGGATATCCAATAGAGAAAGAATTTTCCTGAACACTATTCTATTCAATCTTTAAGAGATAACAAAAACGTCACCTTACACGATCAAGGATGACAATCGTCATGATTGAAATAATAGTTTTTTAACAACTTTCAAAGTTTATATAATACACATGATGTAACTGATGATATCACACAATTTTTGATCCCTTATGCGCCTATAATGGTATTATCAACAATGACAAAACTGTAGATCGTGTAGGGCACGCTTTATTATTACTTAAGGGCTTAAAGATATGAATCTGAATGAAACTTTTCGTCCTCTGTACGATACAACCTTATATCAAGAAATTATCATATTTAAGATATCCAGAGAAAACTTTACTAAAGGTTCTAACAGTGAAATTTATGATACATTAGAAAAATTTTCTGCATAGTCATTCAAAAAAGATGAATGTATTTTGTAATGATTTAATTGATATGCCATGTACTTTTTACAATTGATATATTAGAACAATTTCACTACAGGGTGTCCCAAAACAGACTGCCACTTTTAAAACTCAATAGCTAATAACTCGATAACTAAAAATGTTTGTTAACTAAAAATGTTTGTTACATCCTACTCCAGGGAATCGTAAGGTGTAGGATGCAACAAACTACGTATTTTAATATTTATTAGTTTTCGAGTTATTATTTATTGGTTTTAAAATGTGTCAGTCTTTTTTGGGACACCCTGTGTTTAGGAAGACTTTTTACCAAAAGGTTTAATTCTTAAATTATATGAATAGTAAATGTAAGTGATATTACTCTTTTTATGATGCATTACTATTTACTAACACGTTTATGAAACTAGGTTGGTTGAAACAACTGAAACTTTAAATTAACATTAAGATATTAGGGTTAAAAGTATACTAATACATCATACTGTTGAAAAATTAAATTCTATGAATTAAAAGATAAAAAACTGAAAACTTATCTGTGAGTTAAGTTTTCCTTCGATATCTAGAATGGGAGGCGCAGTACCGTACCGGAGGACGAACGACTAACACAAAATGATTCTCCTCACGGCGATTCTAATTCGATACGATGTCCCCGCAGCGACTTTTCACTGTCACAAGTTCTTTCCCTCGGCCCCAAAAGAGTGCTTTAAGTAGCTAACCGGTGGGGATTATTGCTCTATAAGACGCGGCCGCCTCACTGACGGGTACAGCCAAGCGGTCATCGCGGCCAAGGATGAACGGAGTTGGAACTGAGTGTCTGCAGGTAATGTCTGTAGGCAGACAGGCAGGTGAAGGGCCTGGGTACAGCTGCAGACGGCTGTTCCTCCCCGATCAGCCGGTCGATGGAAAAGCTCGGCTTCGCGGCTTTGGGCGGCTCGAAGACGGGAAGCGGCAACGGCAGCGGAACAGGCATCGGTGCCGGCATGTAGGGGTAGGCCGCTAGGGTGGCCAGGTGCGGCGGCGGCCCGAACAGCCTGTACGGGTCGAGTGGGAGGTAGGCCGCTGGGTCCTTCAGGCCGTACGGTTGCTGTCGCTTGTAGCGCTTCCTCCGTCGGAGGAACGACCCGTTGTCGAACATGTTCTCAGAGCCCGGGTCCAGAGTCCAGTAGTTCCCCTTTCCGGGGTTGCCCGGCTCGCGCGGGATTTTGACGAAGCAGTCGTTCAGGCTCAGATTGTGCCTTATGGAGTTCTGCCAAGCCGGGAACTTTTCGCGGTAGAACGGAAAGCGGTTGCGGATGAACTCGCAGATACCGCTCAGGGTTAGTTGCTTTTGCGAGGAGTTAAGTATCGCCATGGTGATCAGGGCGATGTAGGAGTACGGCGGCTTGACCAGGTGTCCCCCTTTGGACTTCCCGTCGTCGGAAGTGTCCGTGCTCCCGGCAGGGGGGTCACCGGACGTGTCGGTAGTGTCCGCTTCCGCTACTCCGCTGCCGTCGAAGTCACTGTCCGGCGGTTCGCTGTCCGAGTCGACGGACACTAGTTTCGTCGTGTCCGGCGGCGGGAGAGGCATCATTTGCGAGGGGCACATCATCTCGGGGACGAAGGGGGGTCGGGAGAGGTGCATCGGGTCCATAAGGAAGCTGGTGTTGCTCAACGGAATCGCCGGGCTTCTGGGGCCTGGCTCCGAAGCCATGTGAAAACGCATTGGCCCGGGCAAGCACTCTGGTGAATACGCGGTCTGCCAGCGGACTCAGGAACTGTCCCAAACACGGCACAACTCGGGCTACATGCGGGCGGGAGCTCATTCGACACCGCCCTGCCCAATCGTGACAGGGGAAAAGTCACGGGGACGCGCGGAGGTGGTGCCCGAGTTGCTCGCCCCGCCCTGCTCATAAATTATTTACAAGCCGCCGGCCGCTTTGAATTTCGGTTTCCAGGCCGAAAGCGAAACCTGGTTCAGCGGACTCTCCACTGGCGAATCACAGGCAGAGGTAGGTTGCCTTTTAAATTGATTAGCACTACTTCACTATCCTGTAACCAAATGTAATCATTGTTGTCAGCACGTGCTGTCTGTACTAGTTAACTATTGGTCAAGTGGTGGTAGAGTGAATAAATGTGACTTTACTGAAACCACGAGAATGACAGTTGCCTGTAAATTTGACTTAAATTCTCACCTTTGAATTTATAAATGGATTCATATATTTTTTATGTAAGGTGAACAGAATATTATCTCAAATACCATTGCTTGCATCTTCTATTAATAAATTTTCCGGTTTTTACTCTGCTGAAGGAATTGTTATAAATTATTACTCATTTGTTTACATTTTTGGACACATGTTAAAGTGTCCGGCTGATTTAACTTGTTTGGGTATATACATTAAACTAAATACTACTAAATACTTACTTTAATCATCAAATAATATAGAAAATTTTTAGCTGATTTGATAATAGCAACATTCGTTTTTACACAAAAATATATTTTACAATATCATTGATATTCGAAAAAAAACAAGATTTGAGGAGTCAATTAAAAAAGAATCAAAATAGATCTATATGCTAAGTGCAATAGGAAAAGTAAAATCCTTACCCATCCACCCTTTATCCTTGAAATATGAACATGAATCAACACACTGAAAAATATGTGTTAAATTTACAGAATAAAACTGCCACAGCCAGGATGCCAAAGTATTTCTATTTATTTCGCCGATATCTTCGGTGATTCCGATCTTAAGGGTGTATTTCTGTCAATATTCAAGAACTTTCAACAGTTTAATTTCAGGAATTAATATTTAAAACCTGTTCATTTAACCCAGTATTTAATAAATATTTTATTTGTCTGATTTTAATAATTTGTGAATACTGGTTATATTTACATCCAGCGGTACGACCCGAAAGGGAATCAAACTATTATGCTGGTCTGCCTTAGTCTATGTATAGGAGGGAAGATGAATTTCAGTTGATATATTAAATGCAGACATTGTAAATTATTTGACTGGTGAGTTTGTGCACTGAAACCAGTTTGAGAACTACCAATTACAATCATAAAATAAAACAGAAAAATCTGATTTTGATTTCTTAATTTAATTTTTTTCTTTGTACATAACTTCCATTTGTAAAAACACGTGTTCTTTCACAAGATCATCTCTGTTTTTATTACGAAATAATTATCAATCGAAAGGAAAAAATTCTTGGAATTAAGTAATGATTACTCCACCAATTTAGGTGCCTTATGAGTATCTCATAATGAGAACATCGGTGTCTCATATTAGGTAACCGGTATCGCATATTAGACACATTTGAATTAAAATACATTTTTAGGGTAATTACAATTTGTTTTCATAAAAAAGGGGGCGACTTTTTTGAATCAGGCATGTAAATAATATACAAAATCATTTTTAGTTTTGCCAAATAATTTATCAAGTTAGCGTAAATTGGAAAAGTAAAAGTAGTATCCCACATTGGGACACTTTCCCGTATAACCTATTTGCACCTCTTTTTTGTCTTTCAAAGAAGCTTAAGAAAGTTTTGGTAAAAAGGAATATATTTTTTTCTAATGTCGGTACGGTAAGATAATATTGGCTGTAATTACTTAAATTTACTTCCAAAACCATTCCAAACGCAAAAATAACAGTGTTTGGAAATAATCATTATTTCAAAATGTGATAGAAAATTTAGAAACTAATACCAAGAAGTTTTTTCATACAATTTTCTTCTACACAACAAACAATTGTTATTGTTATTTACCTACTTTTTATATAATTTAAGTAGTCACCAGTACTGGCTCTGTTGCCTCTTGGTGACCAAATCTTATTTTTGTAGATGGTATTTTTAAAGCAAAAATTAAATTATTATTATTATTATTAAAAAAAACTTTTAAGTAATGAGAATGCTTTCAGTTAGCATTCTTATCACTTATTTTTCTCATTGTTAAATTTGAATTAATGAATTCAGATTAAATTGCCCTTATAAATAAAGAAGAATTATCTTTTGTTTCAAAGTTTTATTTATTTACCGATATTAACTTTTTTAAACAAATGTTCTAATTTATGTAACTACACAATAAAAATATCTGTAAATATTTAAGAAATTACCCACATCCTTTGCAAGAAAAATTTATTCTTAAAAACAAGAACAGTTTTTTCTCTTTTATTTGTGATAGTTCTCAAAATTGTTTTAATATCCAAAATCACCAGTCAAATAATTAACAACGTCTGCATAACAGAACAGCTTAGATATCATTTGATTGTTTTTTTTCCTGCATATGCTCCGAACGCCCCGAGAAACAAGTTTGACAAAAAAATTAAACCTTTGCAAGAAGTTTAAATTTAAATTATAATCGCAGACAAATTTTGATCTTAACTTTTTTCAGAGTTTATAAATTCCCACACATCACCCCCAAAATTAAGTGGAATAACCCTATTCCTCTTCCATACGAATTGTCGCAACTAGGATATCTAGTCACAACATTGTACGACGACAAAAGTTTTTCTCGTGGCGGTTACACAATAGACCGATCAGCATAATACTGATGCTCCTACCTTTCGGTCGTATACCGCTAGATGTAAATGTGAAATAAGTTGCCTACTTATTTATTAAAAATGGAAAAATTGTATTAAATTCTTGGTTAAATGGACAAGTTTTATCCGTTAATTCCTGAAATTAAATTTCTTAAAAACGTTTAAAATTCTGTAACAATGGCAGAAATACACCATTAAAATGGAAAGTCTGTAAAAATCAAAGAAGATATCTGTGAAATAAATGGATATCAACTGGCATCCTGGATGACAGTTTGTTCTCTAACAAATTTGTGGAAATGTTTATTTTCCTTTAAATAATACCACAAAAGTTTCTAACTCTCGCTATTGTGGATTTTGATATGAATGTAATTGAATCGTCAGTTTGAAGAAGGGAATAAGTCCAAAAATCAAGTTTTGAGAAAATCGAAAAAAACTGTATAAGTAATGGAATTTTCAATGTATAACCGCGAAATTTTTACTGGAAGTTCAGAACCCTATTTAGAAAACAGAGCAATCATCAAAACAAATATAACTGTATTCAAAAATATTTTACAGCCAAAATAAGTTGATGGACTTATTCCCTTCTTACACCTTATGAAATTTTTCTGATGAAAAAATCTTTAAAAACCCTTAAAATCACATTTAAATTATATTTATCCTTAGTTTACACCAAAAAAGGGTGAAATAAAAAGAATAAGACAAATGAAATTCAAAATTATAGTGAAACTGGGTTATTAAGGCAGTATCAATGGAGTGAGTGAATATGAATGGAGTCAAACATTCCCTACATAAAAAAAAGTTTGAAAAACATTGAAATTAAGAGAAAATTTTATTTTAACTTAGTTTACAGCACAAAGAATATGAGGAGAAAGAAAAATTAACTTTAATTCCAAATTAGCTTAAAAAATACAATGAATGGACATCGATTTCACAACTTCAAGGGGCGATATCTCCCTATAGGGGTTAGTTATTGTTCCCCTCTTTTCACCCATGTGTAGAGCAAAGCTTAGAGATTGTTTTGAGCACAAAAAGTCAATTTGTCATTTTTTGGACTTATTCCCTTCTTCAAACTGACGATTCAATTAATAAGTTGGAAATTATGGCAATGGTAAAATTTAGTTAGTTCACAACATTTCATTTTGTATCACTGCTGATGGAAGAAAATTAAATAAACTTCTCTGGGTCAAACAAAAAGAAAATAGATAATTATAAGTTTATAAAGGTAATTTAATGCACACACTTGCACACAAAGAGTACTATAGTTCCAGGTGGGTGAGGTTAAAAATGGTAAATGATCTTTTTCTAATTATCTTTTAAACCGACGCCGTTTAAAAAAATAAGTTTTTAAACGCTTTTCTTATTTTCATTTGCCTAATGTTTTTTTTCGGAAGTAGATACAGGAGATGTTTTGGAAAATGCTTCTCAGATATCATGAAGAAAAATTAAAATGCATGAGCAAAAAATGAAAATATAGGTACTTATTTATTCCAATCAAATGGATCATTATAGGGTCACTTGGGGTAAGTGGGACCCCTTTTTGGCCTAGTACATTTTTGGAGCTTTATAGAAAGAATTGAAAGGGTTTATTTTGTACTTGTTGACTAATTTCGTTAAATAGTCTATCGATAAACAAAAATTTATCAGTAGTTTCTAAAATAAAGCTTTACATTTTTCTTAACTGGTCTTTTTATCAAAAATGAGATGGGTGACCCACTTACCCGAAGAGATGGGGTAAGTGGGTCACCCCCTCTTAATTTATATTTAAAGCAAGCAAAACTTAAAAGGAAGTAAGTGGGTCTTACTTGATAAAGTGCAGTAAATTTCAATATAAAATATTTTATTGTAACTATACCCATGAGTGAGAAATATACTCACATCAAAATCAATATGACAAGGTAAGAATAGAATGAAAAGCAAAATAAGTATTTTAAAGAATGTTTTGAAAGGCCAGAGGGATATGTTTTACTTTAGCATATAAAATAGTGTTGAAAAAACATATAATAAGGTTGATTAAGATTTATTTTGGCACTTTAATACACATCGTAAGATAAAAAAGAAATCGGACACACTAAATGAGAATGAACAGAACACTATTGATGAGATATTTCACTTTACTCGCCATTACTTAAATTAAAAATATAATGTCAATCAAATTATCTATAATTTTTTATGAATTTTGAAGTGGTGAGTAAAAGGTATTCCTACAATAAATCGAAATTTTCTGAAAATATTGGGGAAAATTGTCCCTATAACCCCCCTGAAATCCGCCTATGTCTTCAGTAATAGTTCCTATATCATATGGGACCCTCTAGAACCACTTATATAATAATAAGGGGTCTCACTTACTAAATAAAGAGGGGTCCCACTTACCCCACACTGAGGGGTCCCACTTACCCCACACTGAGGGGTCCCACTTACCCCAATCATGCTAATACTATGGGGTAAGTGGGACCCCCTGTTAAACACTTCAAAATTAAAAATTTTGAAAAATTTCAAATTATAGTATGTATTTTAGGTCAAACTCTGCAAAACAGTTCAATAAACATTAAAATGTAATGAAAACTTACCGGGAAATACTTCTTTGAAATATACGTCTTGAACTCTCCAAAAAATCCATTCTGGGAATCTATTTTAAATTAGTTCTATAATCTTAAAAATAAATTAAACAAATCTCAAATATATGCAAAACTCATCGGTGTGACAAGCTGTAACATAATCAATGCGAATGAAATTTCCTGTACATATTATAGTTTTAGGTGGGTGACCCACTTACCCCAAGTAACCCTATAACCATCAATTTATCATAACGTAAGAAAATTTTTGAAAACATCACAGTGTACACTATTATACATATGTTAATATTGGATGTGTAAAATAGAGGTTAACTCAAAATTAACTGTATCATCGAATCCTAAACCTAAAATAGTGTAAAGTATACTGTATAACGTGTGGAAGGTTGAGTCCTCTCCTTCATCTCTAAATTTCAAGGCAATTTAATAATGTATAGTCGTAAATCTTAAAAAGCTAAATCAAAACAAACTGTATCACGAAATCCTAAACCCTAAAGGTAAAGCCGTCTGTAAAGTACAGTCATCCTATCCCTATTCACGCGAGATTTACTTTCCCGAGCTCATTAAAATTCCCCCTCGGAACACAATAATCTCCCACCCTCACGGCATAGTTTCCTATTATGAGTTCGATTTATTTGCATGTTCGTTGACACCCCATCTCTCAAGAGGGTGAAAAAGTGCTGTCAGCGCGCCTCATATTCGCGAATGCCGCCGCCTTTTTTTTTGCCGCGGGCTGTAATTAAAACAAACGCCTGTCGGTTTGTTTTTCCCATGCTTGGGAAAGCGGCTGCATTCGCGGTGTTCTTTTTCAGCTTCCGTTTTTGGGATTTTCAGATCGGAAGGGGTCTTTGTGAAGGCTTGGTGGTTTCGATTGGCTTTAAAATGGGAATATGTTGATGTTTAAGCCTTAAAATGTTGAGTTTTTGCTGATTTTTAATAATTTTTAATGTGGTGAAATTTATCAAATTAAGTAATATCGCGGGAATCATCAGAAAACCTCCTATCTCGGATATGCACTGTAAAAAAATGAATGCTAAATTTACAGAAAAAACTGTCAGCCAGGTGCCAGATTTTATCCATTTATTTCACAGATATCTTCTGTGATTTGTTACACTTTCCTTTTTTAATGGCGCATTTCTATAAACATTACAGAACTTATCATTTATTTATCAGTTTAACCCAGTCGTTATTGGATTTTTTCCTGGTACTTTTTAGGTTATTTGATTGGTGAGTTTGGGCGTCAAAACTAGTTTGGGAACTACCAACTATAACACAAATTAAATAAAACAAGAAAAATCTGTATTTCTTAAAAGAATTTTTTTCTGTATAAAGTATGAGTAATTTCTGAAAGATTTACAGGTATTTTACAGTGTGGGTAATTATCAGCACAAGACTGCAGGACGTTAATAGTTTCATCGATCATGCTGATTAATCTGCCAATTTCACTGATCCAAAGAAGATTCGATCGACACTGTAGTCAGGCCAGCATTTGATGGTAGTAGCTTTCGCAAATCATATCAGTAGAAATTTTTGGTTTTTAATCATCCTCATAGCAAAATGTGTCAGTGGTGCTACAGATTAATACCATATTTTAAGCTTCACGTAAAGTAGAATCTAAAATTTAAAAACTTAGTTTAGATTTAAAAATGGTTTTATTTGTCATCCAAAAATTACTAAAAAGTAATTGTGGACGACATCCAAAAATTACTAAAAAGTAATTGTGGACGAGTAGATAGCCATTTAGAAGTAAATTAACATGTATTAAGATGTATCCTCATAAACAAAACCCGATTTAGAAACGCCGATAAGATAAACAGACACATCAAGATTGTGTCCGTGGGGTCCCCGTCAGCATAAGGTGTTTTGGCGTTCAAAATTCTACAAAAATAAAAGAATTGAGATCTGGCAACTTAAAATATGAAATCTAAATAGTCAAAATCACGGGGATTCACCACGTATATCTCATTTCATCATATCATGATTTAACACTTTATGCCCCGACGGGACTTGTAAGTCCCACTTCATGTTCCAAATTCGTCCAATTTTCGTCTTGTTAGGCCAAATTTCGTTTACTTCTAGTTGCAGTTACGTAAACTTGACATATTTGGGACGAGCTGTGCTACTAGGGTTAATATGAAGCTTATATACTACTTAATATATAGGGATAACGTATAAAAAATATACAGCACAATTTTTCTGAAAAACATAATTTGGGACATAAAGGGTTTAAGAGGAAGAAAAATATTAATGTAGTGATGCACTACATGTAACTTTGAGCATCTAAAAACAGTAAATTTATTATATTTACTTTAAATATTATTTCAAAGAGCTGATATCAGGTTAGCAAGCATGTGAGTTTACATTCAACATCTAGCACAAATTCAAATTTCCGTTTATTTCCAAATTTTAAATCGTGGTGGCCGAAGGTACTACTGTCCTTAGGTTCAACAGTCTCCCCCACTACTTATACTGTTCTTCCTATAAAATTATCTCGCTTACAACGAATGGTGCTGTTTTGGGTGTAATACGAAGGGTCTCAAAATGAGCTAAAACACTGTTTTGAGAGGCAAATTTCCAAAATTAATTGTAAAAAAATCAAATTTTCGCGTGATGCCTGATTTCAATTTAAGCATTGGAACAGAAACCCGCAACATTTTTTCGACCTGTGTAATAAATCAGATTGGATAAAAAGTAGCTGATATAAGGGAGCTGTAGGATAAAAGTAGGTACTGTTGAACCAAACATAGTAAAAATGTCACGTGATTTTGACATACTCGGAAGGGAGAAAGGAAGAAGCTGAGGAGCAGTTGATCGAAAGTGGAAGGTACATTTACTCCCTCTAACCTTAGTTATACCCTCCATATACATAAAAAATCAGTATATTTTAAATAAAATAAAAAATACTGAAGCAAAAAATCATGTGACCCTTTTACTATCGTTTGTTCAACAGTATTGGATCCTATTTTTCAGAAGTAAACGTTCTTCGTGTGATGGAAAAACTTTTTTTAAAAAACGCTTCAACTTACTAAAAGACGTGCAAATTTCTTCGAGTGAAATACAGTTATTAAATGTATTTTCATAATTGAAAAAGTGGTGTCAATGCATTATTTATATTTATTTAAGTAAAAACCCTAATGTCCTCGATTTTTTTTATAAAAACTAAAAACATACATGCTATATGAAAAAATACTGAAGTATAAATGCGTTTTTACTGTGAGTAAAAGTATACTCTCAAAATGTGAAATTTTCAACAAGAGAATTTATTTTGAATACTTTATTGGCTCAGTAAAATATTCTGTAGCCTTTCACTGGCATGCTTTACTTAAATCATAAACGAGGTTTCATGATGAAATTACATAATCAGCTGACTCAGGACAATATTCCGCTTCAATTGAAGTTACAAAACTATCTCTATCGATTTATCAGGTCTTATGAACCCCCGAGAGACTAATAAGGTATAATCTCTAGCATTTCACGAATATTGGTTTATCATTCAACTGAAAATATTCCCATTTTCAGGAAATACAATATTTAGTAAGATATCCTTTCTTCTTTAGATCCCTTTCTGTCAACGAGAACTAAGTTCAAAATATTTTTAAAAGTTTCTTTCGTGTTTTTTATAAATAATCCATGTGTTTAAATTTCTTTGTTATACTCTCAATAACGCCGTGGTATAATTATTTTATCTTCGATGGACAATTTTTAGAAAAATCTAAAAAAAGAAATGAACGTACAGGGTGTCCCAAAAAAGACTGACACATTTTAAAAATCAATAACTCAAACATTAAAAAGATAAGAATACACGGTTGGTTGCATCGTATTTTTGGGAGTCTTAAGAGTGTAATAACGGTGTAGCAACATATAACAAATTTTTCAGTGTTATTGTGTAGTTTTGTGTTTTTTTAGTTGAAAGGACACTAATCAAAAAATCAAAAAAATTTGCAAATAAACGAACTTTTTACTTTTTGACCCCTGAAAAAGTGCTATTTTCACATGCTAATATCTTCGCGAATATTCAAGATATTTTGATCAAATTTTTTCAGTGAGTTCTTCTTGATGTTGGCAAAAATACTCTCACTGAAGTTTTTGCTCTATCTCTTTTAGTTTTTGAATTAATTTTTTAACTTTTCTATTTCGCCGCTAGGGGCGCTGTAAGTCATCTCAATTGATTCTCCAAGCTCATTTACCTAGGGGTAGACCTTACTTCCATGACCCTAGGAGGCGCTGGTTCTGAATAAAAGCCGTGCAACGCAATTTTGAAACACCCTGTATAAACGAGAAATCATTGAAGCTTCATTTTAAAACTGAGGGTTCATAGTTTTACAAAAAGTAGCATGCTCTATATTTAACTGTAATCAATTGGTGTACTAAAATATCTTCACTCTAACGTTTAGTTTAAAACTAGCTTCTTTCCTAAAAATGTTGATAATTTTAATTCAAAACTTTGGTTGCAGCCTTTGGGATCATCAGCAGTAGAAGTTTAAGGGACAAGCCACCAGTTGATTTGATGATCCTTAAATTATATAGTTGGTTGTTGGTGAATTTAAAAATGTTTCATCAAAAATATCCAAATGCAATTGATTTCCTATGATTATAATAGGATATATTTTGCAGATAATTTGTGTAAATTATGTTGTTTTTCTACTTCCAATTTAATTATTTTAAATTCTTAAATTATTCTTCCCGATAGCCTTCTAAGAAACACTCTCTAAGATTGTTTCTATTGAGGATCCATAAATATAAGATTCATTTATTTTATCTAACATAGAGATACCGTAATATTGCCTCGTGGTGTCATTCTTTTTGTCAAGGCGGTGGTAGTCTCACTCAGATTCGTTTAGGTCCGGTCTCTCATGAATGATACAGGATTCATATTTTCATATGTGAACATTATTATGATCAAGCTCATATCCAACAGGCATTTTGCCCCCGTGAACTCATACCGTAAAATGGGGTAACTGGCCCTGAAGGGTAACAGGACCAAGCATCAGAGAGAGATTCTACGTGTTGTATCTTTATGAAAGAATAAGATTATCACTTATCCAATGCTTTGTCATGATATCCTTAAAGTGGTGTCTTGGTATTTCAAAATTACTATCACTAGGAGTCTTCCAACTAAGTATCAAAATGTCGATTTATGTTCACAACTTTTCTTTGGAAAGGCATTAAAGAACATGATTCAAAACAGCTAGGTCATATTTTTATGTCAGTAATTAAGTCCTCTAACAGTTTTCAATGCCGTTATTTTGTTTCACTTCGTTGCTTGACAATAATTAAAGTTTTAGTATTACGTTGGGGTAACTTGGGTGCAATGGTATATCTGCTGAAATAAGTGAAATACTCATTGCGTTAAAGAAGCAATGGTCAAATATGGATGAGAAATTAACCCATTAATTCCCAACTTCTTATTTTTATTAAATATTATATAAAACATAGTAAATAACCCATAAAAAACTTAAAAAGTAGTGAAAAAAATTCCAGGTTGAAATTTTAGTTTTTAAACCAAAATTAAAAAACGTCCCTAAAAAGGGATGCTAGACACGAATGCCCCCGTGTTTTTTCTCCATAGTAAACGCATGATAAAAAAACGGTTTTAAAGCCTAAAAACATTATCTACCTTATGAAGTACAGCAAAAGTAATCGGTAAGATACTGAAACAAGAAAATAAACAAAAAACACTATTTATTTATCAAATTAACTCAAACATTAACCTTAATTAACGTAATTTGAGAATTTTATATGCTCTAAAACAGGTCTTTTCTTCCCAAATATGAGTTAATTGCAATTTAATTAAGCTTTTTAATTGAAAAAGGCATTGCTAATATCTCACCTACCATTAAGTAATGGTTACTTTTATACACCTCAAACCCATCAGAATATATTAATTTTTAAAATTTAAGTCAGTCAAATGGCCATACGTTTTTCAATTTACTTAATTATATTGTGTGGGGAACACAAATTTGTTCCCCATAAATAAATCAAGCATTATTAGGGTGGGCATTAGCGAGCAGGATGGTAAAGATGGATCTGTAACATAGAACACAATGATTAGCGACCTCTAATTACAAAAAAGCCCAAAATTTATCGTAAAAGCTACTTTTTTGACAATTTTAATGACAAAAAGTCATTATAATTACTTATTATTAAACTTTTAACTAAAATATAACCTGAATAAGCTACATAAGTAATTATAGCTAAACAGTTAATTTATTCCTATTAATAAATATAAATTCATTAATTTCTTATAATTTAAGGCTTTTTATGCCATTAATTTACCAAAAGTAACAGTATTTTTACAAAAAATTAAACAAAAATAATAAGTTGATAACCTAAAATGAAAGTAATTTTATAAATATTAGTCATTTAGTTCATTTCATCAGAATAAAATACGTTTTTATGAAAGAAATAACGAAACACTAGGATTTCAGGGAACAAACACGGGGGCATTCGTGCCCAGCGTCCCTTTTTAGGGACACTTTTCGAGGGTCTAGAAAAAGGTCAAGATAATATATTTTGGAAAAATAAAAACACCCCAACTGAATTAATGTATAAACAAAAATATATAAATATCACGATTGAAAAAATTTTAAAATATTTAATTAGATTTTTAAGCTTTTTATTTAAAAATTAAAAAAGTACTTTTTTTAATTTTATCTTCTAGCTCTAAAAGAAGTAATAAAATATTTAAATTCGCTTTCTTCTTGTGCTCTGTAAGTTCTATGAAGATCAGATATGCATCAGCGCAAATTTCGATTCAAAAGAACAATTTTTGTAGGAATAGAAACATTTAAAAAACGTTTATTTTTAAGGACGCTAGGTGTAATGGGTTAATTCTAAACACGAAATACATCCAAATTTATGAACGAACTTTTAATATAGTATGGTGAAGATCATTATTTTTAAATTGAACAAATATCAATTTTTTGTTCCAAAAGTGGATTTTTCTCCACAATTTAGGGAACCAATTCATCAAAATATGTAAATAGGATGTTTAAAAGCTGTTTACTGTTCATCTATGCATTTTCCTTAAAAATTTCTTTCAGTAACTCTAAAATGAAATCTGTTAAGTATAAGAAAACGTTTTATTACTTGATTTTCTTATAAATTAAACTTGAAATGAACTTGTAATAGATTATTATTATTGATAGGTAACTTTTAGCAACACATCTAAACAGTAGGCATTGGTTCAAGGTAACTCAATGCTTAAAATTTTTGGTTTTTGAAGTTTACACCAAAGTTACCCGAACTTAGGAAAATTTTGGACCAAAATTTAAACATTTGAAATAGCAAATATTTAAATCTTAAATCCACACTTTAAAAGCGGTTTACATTGGAGTTGAACATGTTGAAAATAATATAAACTACTGACTTTTTTTTAATTTGTTTTGATTATTTACTGTTATTTACTTCTATAATAATGTGGAAAAACCACTCCCCTATTTGGGCCAAAGTTACCCCATGTTATTGTACGACCTTTTGAAAAATAGTTCAAGAAGAGCGAAGATTGAAGCTGAGAGATAAACTCGAACTAGTGTGCACTGTAAAAAAATATTATTTTCCGTGAATTTTTCATGGATTAATTCCGTAAACTACAAAACGGAATTTTCATCGTGAAGTTTCCGTTTTTTAATTTTCCTCTCCTCACGCATGCGTATTGTACGATTTCTCCACTAGTTCTGGTGAGACTCAAATATAGTTGTAAATTTTACACAAACTTTACTTCATAAAAAAGATAATAAATAAGATCTTCTTGCTTCAACTTTACCACTCTTGGGTTAATTCAATAATAAGCTATGGTATTCTGGCCTGGGGTGGGGATTACTTACAAAATATAAATCCAGTAATTAAAATTCAAAATAAAATCATTAAATTTCTAAGCAGTAACAATCAGTTCCCTTTAATTGATCTTTACAAAAAACTTAACGTTTTACCAGTTCGTCACCTTTTTTTCTTTAAAACAATAGTTTATTTTACTAAGCAAGCAAACGAATCTGACCTACGAAATTTAACTTATAATTTACGTTCAAGAAACTTATATTTTGTACCTAAAGCAAAAAAAGAAATTCTCCATAAAAATTATGTTTATTTATCACCTAAGTTTTACAATATTTTACCCAATGACATAAAAACAGAAAAATCCCCTATTAAGTTTAAAAAATTACTAAAGCTTTTTATTTTTACAATAGAAAATATTGAAGAACTTTTTAAAAAAAAAGAACAAACGCTCTCTAATTTCCAATCTAGTCATTCTGAAGCTTGCCCTGCGATGCCACTATTCATTTTCTATGTGTAATATCTATATGTGTAATGTCTGTATGTATTGTATATTTGTATGTTCAATCTATTTTTTTAAATACAATTCCTTTAGGTTGCCCTTATGGGTTTCTGACCCCTGGGCAACTCATATGTCTTCCTGTTTTGTTTTCGTGTATGTGTTTGTTCCAACTGTAAAATGTTCATGTTATGTTAAATAAGTAATGGAAGTTTGTGCAAGCGTCTTCAGGCGAAACGAACCTTCAGCAAATTTATTATGGGTAAGTAAGTTAAATATATTGTTTTTATTTTTTGTATTATTGGCCGTAATCGGGAATGACTAGGCTGCCGACGGGTAACCGTTGTGCGCATGATCGGGTTAAAGGCGTGGCTTTAAAGTATTTAGGATGGAACCTAGCGGAGCTCGAATGGGGTTGTGGTAGCGCGTCAGTCTAGAGTGCACATGGTCGTAGGTTCGAACTCCAGTAATTATTTTTCAGTAAATTTAATTTTAAATTTTTATTATTCCTTTAAAAATTGCAAGAATTAATTTCTCTTGTTTAACAGTCATTCCTTATTTAATTAAATTCATTGTTTTTTTTAAATGTTTTACTTTATCTAATTTTTAAAAAAAAATTTTTTTAATTATTAATTAATTGAAAATAAAATTATTTCGCTAAAATATTTTATAGAAACATCAAGAATCAAGTCCACAAGGATGCGCATTGCTAATAAAGTATAAAAATCTTGCAGGGATTGTGAAATACAGTACAAAACAGTACGTCGGCAGCCTAGCAACGGCCGTAGTAAACGTTACCATGCTTTAAAATAGAAATACTCTGATATACTATTTTTAAACAGATATTTAAACATCGTACGATCGCTTTCTTCACCACGTAGCTGAAGTCTTAAAATATTGCATACCTAACTAGTCTTATTAGATCGCAAAAATGTGATCTAAATAGTTGTGATAACTTGTAACTTTTGATTAGACTTGTATTACTGTGATCGGTAGTGTAAATTATTTAAAAGAATCGTCTATTTGGATTTTACGGATTGTTTGTCACTTTTTTTTTCAAAATTATAATCAGGAATATACTGAATCACAATATTAGTAATAATACGAACAATCCCTAAAATAACGGAAAGTTCCACTCCAATGACGAAAAGATATTAAACGAACGTTCTCTAAAATAACGGAAGGTTTCTCTCCTTTCACAGAAAAATACAAAACGGACATTCCCTCAAATGACGGAAAAAGAAAATACGGATACCTTCTCAAATGATGAAAATAATCCGGCAGCTGTGCTGCCGGGAAATTTACGTTTATTGAAGAAAGATTTTTTTACAGTGTGCATCATAACCACCATTTTCAAACTTTTTTTCAAAATTTCAAAAAAGTTTTTTAAAAATTGCTTAAAAAATTTTTTTAAGAAAAGATTTTTAAGAAAATTTAAAGCTTTATGCATTTTACCTGAATATTCCATAGAAATATGTTTTATCTGATTTGTTATGTTCTAAAACTTTTAATTTACTTTGATTTGACTTGTTAAAAGTAAAAAAAATAGATATTAACATAATTATAAGGAATATTCAGATGAAATGCATGCACATTGAATTGATTTACAGTTGGGGACTCGATTTTGTACAGAATCTGTTAATGGTTGTATTATCTGAAGTTTATGTGACATTTTTTGCGTGTTTTAAGTCATAGGAACACCCTCAAGTGATTTTATGAATTATCCATCATCAGTGAATCGTTCTTGGTGTTTTATTTTAAGGAATGTTTAGGGACTTGTCTATATTTCGATGATTTTATTTTCAACTTGAAATTTTGTAGAAATATGTATTTCAAGAGTTAGAAAACTTTAAATTTTTTTTATTTTGTTTTTTAAATTATTTTATTAATTTTTTTCGGTTTTTTTTGAAATTTTAAAAACAAATTTGAAAATGGTGGTTATGATGCACACTAAATTAAAGAGAATAAATTCATGAACAAAATTAGAATGATTTCAGGTTTTTAAGTGGTATAGTTCTAGAGTTATTAGCTGTTTAAATATGCAAAAAACAACTTTACATGATTTCTTTTGACATTAAAAAATTACTACTATCGAAAGAGGGGTGATAGAAGAATGGAACCTGGACCATTATGTATCTATAACTATATTAGCTTCTCGTAAAAAATCATGAACGATACGTGAGTGTTTAATATTTGTTTTTTAGTTGTTTTGTAAAAAAGGCATTCAATTTTTCAAAGTTTAAGTGCGATGCGGGAGCAGAAGATAGTATCCAATCGAAAAAAAAATTTTACACCCTTCTTATTGGACCCAAATGGCACCCTTTCCACACTACTAGAACAGAAATAAAAATAAAAGTGCTTTTTCAGTCCACCCTATAGCCTGAATGAATCTTATACTTGGTGTCCCAGCTGTGCAAAAATTAGTATTTTTAGAGTCCAATTCCAAAAACTTTCCGGGGTTGAACCCCCAGACCACCTCTATTTTACATTATTCTACGCAATTCCGTACAAAAACGTGCATTTTCGTGAATTTTTCAAAGAGAATAATGAGTTATTAAAATCACCACTAAAATAATGAATTTTAAGCACTTAAGCACGAATATTATACTAGTCAAAGCTTTTCGTGGTCCTTTAGTTAAAAGGAGGGCCGTCGTTCTTTAGTTAGGGGTGTTTAATACGTCATTCAGGGTTATGAAATTTATTATAAATATAGTATTGATTTTTTAAAAGGCCGCTTCTCTTGTAATGTCTGTCTATTACAAGAAGAGCTCTGGCTGTGGCTAGAGATCCTGTTATACGAGAGAGAGGCGCCAACTCAGAGGTTTTCTGTTCGCCACAGGCGGTGTTAGGTTTCCCTCCATAGAATTAGCATGGGACGCGAGACAAGCGGTATGATACAGTTTGGACATAATTTGGACAGAAATGGATGCGCAGAGACGCTTTTAAGCGGGTTGTGGCCTCTCTCTCGTATACAGGCTCTCTAGCTGTGGCTAGTTCACATGAGCGGTGGTATGGTGTCGAATGATAAATCGTACCATAGACCGAGATCACGGTAGTTCGAGATCACGGTCATGAATAACGATCATGAAAAATAATTAATTTGTATTTTTATGACTTAGGTCTAAATGACTAAAAATGTTCTTAGATCATAAAAACAAAAATTAAAAAAAAGCCTTATGACCGCTTATGTGAACTAGCGACGGCCAGAGCTCTTGTGATAGACAGACAGTAAGGCAAATAATCTAAAAAAACACTCAAGCTCTTCTTCCCGCCGGAAAGTTTCTCTCATTTGACCGAAAAGAAAACAGATGTAATATTTCCTCAAAGTACAGAAATTAACCGGCAACAGTACTTTCCGTTCTATGAAGAAAATGTTTTTTTCGGTGAATGAGCGATGCACTAAACCCGAAAAAATCCCACAACACAAAAATAAGCATTTACTCTTTTAGTGACACGCCCAAATCCCCCTATAAAAGTTACCTCCTTATGCAAGTGCACATGTTCCCAAGTCCTAAATACAACCATGATTATTTCCCATCGCAATCCCTTGCGGATCCCTGCTCCCGAAACAAACAGACGAGGGGGCTTAGCACGTGCGGGCGAGGGTAGAGCCACATCCGCCGTGCAAAGCCCCGCAGCTGCGGCATAAATATGCCTCAAAGGACCCGCACTTGTCCCCGTCTGTCACACAGGGGTGCGAAAGGTCTCCGTTTATGTGGCTATGTGCTTCGCTGGGTATTCTTTTACGTGTGTTTTGACTTGTGGCTATGTGGAGGGTGAAGGGAGTGTGTTTGTGTTGCCGAGGTTTTTCTGTCGGCAGTGGTGTGTGGTATGGAGTTGGATATTGTGTGTTGGGATTCGGGGGAAGATGTTTTTGGGTTGACATAATTGTTTCTTATAATGTTGGGGTCCTTTGGAAATTATCTAGGCGGGATATATGGTCAAAAGGGAAACCGTAAATATGATTTTTAATGATACTACTTTATAAACTCCCCCTCTGGTATAAAGAGAAGGAGTTAATTTTAAAAAATTCACATTTAAAAACGAAATTTTTTTAGACATTTTTTTAAAGCAGGGGTCATCAAGTAATTATACTTGGGGTCCAAATAATAATTTTCATCGAAGTCCAGAGATAAAATATTACTACTTAAAATTCTTATCTTCAGATACACATATATTTTTAAAAAATGTAATTTGAATACGCTACCTGCTTAGTTAAATCATTAAATGTTATATTATTAAAATGTTTTATTGTAAAAATGGGGTCTGGGAGTTTCCCCCAGGAAAATTTTTGAAATTTGACCCTTAAAAGGTTAGTCAAACTAAGTTTTGTAACGTAAAAATTTTTAATAATTATTTTTAAAATGTTGTGGCGGTCCTGGAAATAACCTCACGCGGTCCGGATGCGGGCCACGGTCCGCCAGTTGCGGACCCCTGTTTTAAAGTATTGGCTGTTTGAAAGTAATGAGAAATGGTCTTATTGGAGTGGAAATATTCCTGGAGTCCATGGTTGATATCGATCTCATCCTTATTATTTAGACTTTGCCAAACTTTAAACTATTGACGCCTGTAGCTGTGCAAAAAAGTAACCCGATTACTCTAAACAAATAAATATAAATGATTAAATTATTTAACACTGAAACAAAATTAAAATTCCCCTGTAAGGAGCAACATGACATACATCCTCAATTTTCTTTACTTTTCAGGAGACGAATAAAAAATAGTAGTTATTTATAGCTTGCAATTTTTTACAGGGTGTCCCAAAAATGACTGACACATTTTAAAAATCAATAACAAATAACTCGAATACTAAAAAACATAAAAATACGGGGTTTGTTACATCCTACTCCTGGGAGTCGTTGGTGTAGGATGCAACAAAAACCGCGTATTTTTATCTCTTTCTTAGTTTTCGAGTTATTTGTTATTGATTTTTAAAATGTGTCAGTATTTTTTGGGACAACCTGTAGATAGAACGATAGCATAACTGTAAAGAGCGGCAATTGCGTGGTGGTTTAAATTTGGTGGATAATATAGTTTCAAATTTTAAATATAGATTGATGAATAGCTCCAAATGGGGCCAAATATTGTCTTATTACGCCATGCTGCCCCTTAAATAACGTAGCTCTTCCTAACATACACATATTTTTCTACCTTTATCATTTTTTTAAGAATCCGGGTAGTTCCCAGTTGGTTGGTAGGTATTTAATCGATGGCCAGAAGTAGCAAAATTTTTAATCAAGCTTATTAAGCATTAATAAATTGTCAGGTTGTTAAATATTTATAATATTTGTTAGGGTAGGTTTTTTCATATAATCTTGCGAAAGCTTCATTACGAAAAATATTAGGCTATCTGAGCAAGGGAATATTGATTTATTTCCAAAAATTAAATTACCTTACTTAGTTAACTCTCGCACAACGAACTCTGAAATTTATTTACTAAATTAATTTACTAAAAGAACTAAATAGAGAATTTTCAAATGAATTTAAAGTAATTTAAAATTTTTCTATAAAATAATGCAAGTACCAATAAGCAGTCCGGATAAAAATTGAATCCGGCCCGGCAGTCCACGTATTCAATATCCTGCAAGACTTCTATAGTATGCGTAACACAAACCACAACTTAAAAAGACTCTTAAAGGTCTAAAAGCCAACACAACAAATACGAGAAAAACGTCTTAAATCTGATCCTGATTACGTCACTCCAATTTGCCCTTCTCCACATGCCGAAGCAAATGGAGTGCTTGAGTAATTGTGCACGTGTTATCCCGGTAGACAAAAACATTCCAGTTGCGCATTGAGTAGATATTGAGCCATCTGGGCCACAGTTACGGGCGGTCTGGCTTTGTCCGCAGCGGGCCATTGAGGAGATTTTCCGGCCCGTTGACCCTACAATGCTGGCCGGGGGAGTCTTTGGCGGTCTAGGGAAAGTTGGGATTCAGAACCCCGTTCACACTGTTTGATTTTCCGTATGATTTGGTAAACTAGGGTAGGAGCGTGCATAAGCGGGAGGATTTATTCCCGTTTGCTGTGTTATTAACTCTTACGTCTTTGGTAAGTAGGGTGTTTGATTGGCACAGTGTGAAATTTTGGATTTTTGAGGGTGCTTCATGATTAACACATTTCTTGTTATACTGTGTGGAATTACAGTATTGGAGGACTTATGGGTGATTTATAGGGAAATTACCTAATTTCCGGAACTTTGAGATAATTCAATTTTCATAACGGTAATTCATCCTATCAGAGTCATCAGGGACATTCCCCCCAACGTTTAGAGAATATACCCAGGGCTCCCCACCTAAATATGCCCATGAATTATCCCCTCCAGTTTAAATTATTTACTAAGGCCTGATCCTTTGTTTTTTAAAAATAACTTCGATCTTTTTATTGTTTTCCCCCAAAAATTGATCACTTATTTTTTGTAAGAAAAATAACTATAAAATTGTCGAAAATGAATATGAATTTACAGTTTTCTTTCTACTCTTGCACTATTTTGAACTTGTGTAGTGTAACCTTTTCTTTTTAATAATTAATGTGTTAAAAAATTAAAAAAGGATATTAAATTTTGCATGACAAACAGAATCACTATAATTTGGCTTTTTCAAACATAAAATTTAAAATATCATTGATTTTAGTCACGATTTCTTAGCTAAGTGATGTATAAGCCATGAAAAATGAATGAATTCAATGAAATATCTTGTATCAAACCTCAATTTGACATTTTTGCTTCTTTCTCCCTTCTTTCCTTCCCTCGTTCTCCCTTCCTCCCTCACTTCATTTTTAAAATTCTTACCGATTATCTTCTCTTACCTTGGAAAAATTTTAGTAAAATGGAAAAAATTAAAACTATCATTAGAGAAATTAGTATAGCACTGGCGAAGAAATATAAATTAGTAAATTAAAAAAACCTTTTAAATGCATTCATTATAAATTTTGCCTCAAAAAAATTTCAGTTTTCAAACATACGTGTTTTATTAAACTTACTATGAAATCTCGTTTTATCGTATTATATTTTTTGTGTGCTCTTTTTTCTACAAAGAATCATCCTCCAGTCATGGGTAATTAATTAGTCATATTAATGATTTCCAATGTAAACAGCCTATTGACAGCAAACGTTTCACATAAATACACTACATCAACCGCAATAATCAATAACCCCAATTGCCAAGCATTTCTCCGGTCAGCCCACCTATGGAACAGGGAGCACCCTGACCTGACTACGACCGGGGTCTCACACTGCGACCCATTGTAGTGTCATTACACCCAGGCACGCACACATGTGCGCCCACAATACAGGCGGCCTTGCCAAAGATACAGCAGCCACGCGCGTATCAAAATAACTGCGGGACTTCCCACACTAAACTGGTGACCTCAGGTGGTCCCCGGACCACCTAGTATTATTTGTCTGCGCTCACTTGGCGGAGGGAAGCGGGGAGATCCAAGTTCGGGTAGGGGTGCGGGAAATCAAGGTTGCTGACTTGGCTACTTAAGCACCCCATTGGCAAAGGAGAGGGAAGGGAGGTGGAGTAGTTCTTGGCGAGAAGAAACCAGTTTGGCGCTCTCTCTCCCTACCTATCCAACCCCAGGGAGGGAATGACCTTTCCCGTTTGGGTTTACCATTCGTGCCAAGCGAGGACAGACAAATAATACTCCTTGTGGTCTTGTCATCGATCTTGTAAAACATCTGCATTCGGCTTTTATTGACTGGAGTGCTTTCTTGGCTATTTACCTGACCAGCTCCATAGGATTCCGCAATGTTATTCAGGCCTTTGTTGGCCTACTGTGGGTATTTGTGGGGGGAAGTAGCTGCACCACAACACTTGAGTAACTTAGCTATGATATATTTTCTATTTATTTGATAAATTTTTCTATAGATTCGCGGTGGGAACGTAAGGTGTTTTTTTTCTATGGGCTTCACGATATTTATTTTTTACTTTGGGATCTAAATGGGATGGTTGGCATTCGCTCTTAACCCCTTAACAGTGTCATTTATTTCAGAAAAATTGACCAAACATGGAAATTTTTTTGACTGTTTAATTTTGTTCTTTATATTTTTATAAGTGTTAGGAAATAGTTTTTTATAAAAAAAAACAAAATTTAAATGTAATTACAAGTGTATTAGTTATTTTAACATACACATAAAAAAGTATTGGATTACACACACATCTTGTTAAATCAGGAAGAAGATTATCCAAACATGATGTCTCACAATCTCTAAACGACGAAAAATCATTATCATCATCGAAACGAACTCAGTTTGGGCTTCACAAAACGGAAACGTTAATATTTCTCCCGCCCGAGCTCAGATCGGGCATCACAAATTCTGCACGTAGTAGTTGCCCGAGCTGAGCTCGGGCGACACTGTTAAGGGGTTAAACTCTATTAAGGTAAATGTGGGTATAGTGGACACTGTACCAATAGTGGCCACATAGCTGATTAATTTTAAGTAAAACGAGTTAGAGGCATCGAACAGAGTCAAAATTCATAGGCATAGTAGATTGTGCAATCAGGTAAGCTGATAAATTACCACCGATACCACAGATCAGCATTGGAAGGATATTTAAATATTTGAAAATAACAACATCGGCCGAGTGACTGAAATTTGATTTTGCTTATTGAATCGCGTAAGGAAACAGGTAAGTCGGAACTGATTTTTTCGTATTTATTACCGCTTGATTGACTTTTAAATTTATATCAAGATAAAAAAGAGTGTATAAAATAATACTGAATAAAATTTATTTGAAAATGTTGACTTTACGAGGATTTATGGGGGTGTCCACTTTACCCACACATAATCTTAGATTTTCCAGTAGTGGTCACAGCAATGGCGTCTTATAGAAACTTAAATAATATTTAATTTGAAAAAGTTTTTTTCATAAACTGTTGATTGGGCTTTAAAATGAGTGTTGTATGAATTTGGTTTCATTCTGGCTTCAGGAACCAAGGTTTCTAAAACATTGAATTACATGCTAAATTCCTCTCAAATCAGCTACAGCGTACACTGTAAAAAAATCTTTCTTCAATAAACGTAAATTTCCCGGCAGCACAGCTGCCGGATTATTTTCATCATTTGAGAAGGTATCCGTGTTTTCTTTTTCCGTCATTTGAGGGAATGTCCGTTTTGTATTTTTCTGTGAAAGGTGGGAAACCTTCCGTTATTTTAGAGAACGTTCGTTTAATATCTTTTCGTCATTGGAGTGGAAATTTCCGTTATTTTAGGGATTGTTCGTATTATTACTAATATTATTGTGATTCAGTATATTCCTGATTATAATTTTGGAAAAAAAATGACAAACAATCCGTAAAATCCAAATAGACGATTCTTTTAAATAATTTACACTACCGATCACAGTAATACAAGTCTAATCAAAAGTTACAAGTTATCACAACTATTTAGATCACATTTTTGCGATCTAATAAGACTAGTTAGGTATGCAATATTTTAAGACTTCAGCTACGTGGTGAAGAATGCGATCGTACGATGTTTAAATATCTGTTTAAAAATAGTATATCAGAGTATTTCTATTTTAAAGCATGGTAACGTTTACTACGGCCGTTGCTAGGCTGCCGACGTGACGTACTGTTTTGTACTGTATTTCACAATCCCTGTAAGATTTTTATACTTTATTAGCAATGCGCATCCTTGTGGACTTGATTCTTGATGTTTCTATAAAATATTTTAGCGAAATAATTTTATTTTCAATTAATTAATAATTAAAAATCTTTTTTAAAAAAATTAGATAAAGTAAAACATTTAAAAAAACACAAAGGAATGACTGTTAAACAAGAGAAATTAATTCTTGCAATTTTTAATGGAATAATAAAAATTTAAAATTAAATTTACTGAAAAATAATTACTGGGGTTCGAACCTACGACCATGTGCACTCTAGACTGACGCGCTACCACAACCCCATTCGAGCTCCGCTAGGTTCCATCCTAAATACTTTAAAGCCACGCCTTTAACCCGATCATGAGCACAACGGTTACCCGTCGGCAGCCGAGTCATTCCCGATTACGGCCAATAATACAAAAAATAAAAACAATATATTTAACTTACTTACCCATAATAAATTTGCTGAAGGTTCGTTTCGCCTGAAGACGCTTGCACAAACTTCCATTACTTATTTACAACTATATTTGAGTCTCACCAGAACTAGTGGAGAAATCGTACAATACGCATGCGTGAGGAGAGGAAAATTAAAAAACGGAAACTTCACGATGAAAATTCCGTTTTGTAGTTTACGGAATTAATCCATGAAAAATTCACGGAAAATGATACGTCAAAAGACGTTCTTTTTTTACAGTGTAGACTTTGGGCCGAAAACTATCAATTTTTTTTAAATAAAGCTAATTTGATTGAATCTAAAATACATTTCGTTGGGAAGGAAGATTTAATTAGAACTAGACGACTATACCAAGAAAAACCCCTCAATTTCATGCATAAACCCCTCATATAGGCAGAAAAAGACAGGTGTCCACTATTGATGCAAGAGGTGTCCACCATAGAAGCAACAGCTTCATCTATGTGGCCACTATAGATGCAATTTGGAGTACTTTTATAAAATTAATTAAAAATACTTTGCCCAATCTAATTAAAGTTTTTAATGGTAAAATCGAAAGAAGAAGATCCAATTAACCTAAAAATAGGATGATAACCGTTTCGAAGCAAATGGATTGGTATTTATTAAGAATTTAAGCAAAAATTTTCCTTAAAGTGTTAAGATCTCCAGGTATTTACTTCTTAGGCAAACGAAATTTCTAATTTTCTATTATTTGTTCCAGTATTGTCTCTCGGGAACCCCAATTTCATGACTGCTTTAAATACAACACATTGAACTTTTTTCGAGTTATAGTTTTCATTTCTATTTTTATTAATGATTTTTAATCATTTCAACGATACCACGTTTTGCAAGCATTTCAGAAGAGTTTAAACTAAAAACAATTAATATTTTATAAAAATCTAGGCTATTAAATTATTATAAAGATGATCAAAGTTATCTTTTTCTTATTTATTTTTTCATTTTTAATAAAGCAAGTTATCAATTACAGGCGTTATGAAGCATGTTTATTTTTAAAGATTCATTCAATTAATCAAATATTGAATAACTCTTTTATTTGAATACATTACAATTGTATTGTTTTTCCGGTTGAATTTGTCCAAATATCGGAAAGGGGAAAATTATACAAATTAGGATCAGAAGTAGTTGTAGTGCAAGACATTTTCCTTGTATGCTTACGATTACTGTAAAACTGTTTTTTTCTTTAGGGTAGGCAGTGTACAGAAAAAACAACTATACAACTCAATTCGTGCAAATTATAAAAATATAACTACAATTTGAGATATTACTACAAAATATAACTACAATTGCTCCAGCCGCATATTAAGAAATAAAATCAATAGAAAAATAAATATAAAATGCATAAAATATAGAAAAATACTAAGAGGTAATAACTGTTATGTAAGATTGTAAGATAGTTTCCGTGTATGCTAATGATTACTGTAAAACTGGTTTTTCCTTTAGGGTAGGCAGTGTACAGAAAAAACAACTTTACAACTGAGTCCCTGTGATTTATACAGATACAAGATCATCATTTGTAGTTATCTACCCCAGGTATATATAATATACCACAAAGAAGAATATAAAAAGAATGAATATATGAAACAGCTCAGTTATACGTATTCACAGTGTTCGACGCGGTATTTATGTTCATATATCATTGCTGTAACTTTTAACTTCCAAGTCAAATTTTATCAAAGTTAAATAGTGCTGAATAACTTTTCCTTATAAAAATTAATGAAGCACACTCATAAATAATTTATAGGTTGAACAAAGATTTCACAAATTTTATATAAACTCGCTGATAACATTCTCTATTTTTTAAATCAAGTTAAGCTCTGAATTTCGTAAACGAGACGTCATTATTAACACCCTCGAGATATGATTTATTTTACAAAAATTTGTTAACAAAAACAGCTCCTTTAAAATGACATATTAGTAAATTTGATGGCAGGTAAGTATAAATAAGACTTAAAATGTATCTGAATTGTTAAGGTTATGAAATGATTCAAATCACAGGTTGCCAAACTTTTTGAGACCACCTCTTCCACAAATTTTTGCTCCTAGTTTGCTTATTTTTCATATAATTTTACACCAACCTTTTGTAATTAAAAGACTAATTTATAACCCTACAAAATAAAAGTTTGCTTAGCTAGTTTATGGACAATACTTTTTTATAAAATGTATGCATAAAAATGGCATCATACCATAGCTTTAAGGGGCTCTCTTTTAAATTCTCTATTTTACTCTAATAACGCCCCCTTAGTTTTCTATCAACTCATTACCTTCTCCTAGAATGCTTAACGCCCCCTAGGGGACAGTACCGCCCATTTTGTAAACCACTGATTTAAATCAAAATTATTTACTTGAACCCTTATTTTCTCATGATGCCTTTTGTTAGATATAATTTCTTATTTTATTTTAATTGATAAATTTTTAAGATAAGTTAATAATGACCAAGTCATTGTTGCAACTTTTTCAAAGCCACAAACGATACAATTTTTATAACCTTTTTACCTTAATGTCTAAACTGAGATTTCATGTGTACTTCAAAAATATCATCTGCAGAATAATATCATTATTAAGTTTGCCACTCTTCGGAAAAAAAGTGTCCTTAACCAAAATGTTTTAGTAAGCTACAAATACTAATAGTAATAACATACTAAGAAACGCAAATGGCTTTCTAGAAAGTGTCGCGCCATTATTCTTAACCTGATTAAATCGCACTTAGATGTGCGACTCACAGACTTGGAAATCCCTAATCACAAACTAAAATCATAACAACCACACGCAAAGCATACATTCCTACCTACACAAGATGTTGTAAAAGTTAAAAAACAGGAAAGAGGCAGACCCTACATATAATTCCCAGTCGAAAGGCTACCCCAATCCCGCTGAGCCTGAAAGAAGGGCAAGTGAAAGGTCGGATTCTTTCAAGTGAAATCGCCTCCTCGGGCAAAATTGAAATCGCTCAGCGGGGGACAGAGAGAATAATTAATCCACTCCTCCACAATGATGGGGGGAGGCTCCCTGCTATAGAACGCTAATGGGGTAAAGCGTGTTGCGAAACTTGTCGCCTGATTCCCTGTCACCCCAACTAGTTACTCATCACAAGAGCAGCTAATAATGGGTCCCTGGGAAGGGATACGCTGGGTGCCACTTCACTGAAAGGGAGCCAGGAGGGACCGATCATATATGGCGGATCGCTTGGGGCGGTGGTTATTTGGAAATATTGACGTTTGTTGAATTGGGTGTTTTGGGGATATGTTTGAGTATTTAAATTTTAAATACTCGGGTTTTTTTATCTTTTGGGGTGTTAAAATGGTGCGTGGGTTTGTTGTCATGCTCTTTTTTCTGTTGCGGTGTGGATTTCATCGTGTTTAGGGTATAATGTTGGTAAGGGTTCACTTTAGTAGATATTTTGATGATCAGATTGCATATGTTGAATTGAACGGTTTACATCTGATTGCAAAGAAACGCTATATTTGTTAAGTTAGAACTCACATATTTTTTGTTATCTGAATGGTAAAATAAAAAATTTGATGAATTTCTCTTTCTAATATGGTAGAAATGAAGTTAAGGTGTTACGGGATATAGTTACGTAGAGTACACCCCATATTTTTATTTATCTTTGTGTACTGATGTTCACGTTGCTGGATTTATGTAAATACATTTGTTTTTTTTTCGTAGCCATCAATCATTAAGCTACTACGTATTTTTATAAAATTAATTTTAAGTTTTTTAAATTTTTTCTGAAATAGCTTTTTAAAGCCGTGAACTCAAAGTAAGACATGAAAAGTCATTGTAAAACAATTAACACTTTTAATAACGATTAAAAATTTAGCAGTTAATCATTTGTGTAAGTTGAAAAAAAATCTTCTTTCTCATTAAAGGATTCTTTAACTGTTCACAACTGAAACCTTCTGTAAACTTCTTGTTTTAAATATTATGGATCGGAAATGATGAGTGATTGTTGATGTTACAAAATATATATTTTATGTATCTTTGCAATAATAAGGAACCCATCTGATATTCTTCTCTTTAATTTATTTTGGTTGATTTTAAGTTTATGCCCCGAGTAATTTTTTGGGGCGTGTTTAGACTTAGTGAAATATTTTGTCAAAACTTAGGGATAAATTAGAAGAATCATACGTAAACTGCATGTTTATTTATTTATTTATATTTTATAATCAATAAACGAAGCAGAGAAAATATCATATCACCTGGGATCGTAGAACGATCCATGTAGGTGAACAAACAGTTAGTTATAATTGTTACACAAGGAGATATATCCTTCAACCAATAAGATTTTGGGGTTACATAGCTATACTTTTACACAGTATACACAGTACTACTACTAATTCTAAATTATTAACGACTTTGTGTTTTGTACTACCTTCAAAAGCTTTTGAGATTTCTTTTAAATTCCTCTCTCCCGAACAATATAGAGCTAGTTTCACTCTGGAAACCACCCCCAATATCCTCCCCTATCCGTGTTGAGTATTTAGATGCTACGTCTAGTATTTTGACGAGCGAGAGAAAGCGGTCTTTTTTACCGTGAGTAGCTCGATTCATGCCCGTACCACTTAACATGGAACCCCCATAGAAAACCACGCTCCCTGAAAGCTAATATTTCGTCCAACTCCAGCACAATGAGTATCAAGTGCTCTTGTGCAGGCTACCTACGGAGAGAATATCTATATATTATATATAGATACATGTATATGCATGATAATGTCCCCCCACTGCCTAAATGGAAGTAAGCGTTCAAGTGGTGGACCACTTATTGCAACCAAATCGCCATCTGTGCCTACAGGAAAAAGCTTTTTTAGGTTGGTCACTGTCCAATTGCCCTGGTAGCGTTTGATATTGAAAGTTTTTTTATATTGTAGGGAAAGCAGTGTTTTGTATACTTTGAAGATATCAAGTAGTATTTGCATGTGTGTTACATGTTTGTTCAAATTTTTGTTATTTGACTTATAAATTAAGTTCTTAAGATTGACAGTTTTTGTGTGCTTATAAAAAACATTAAATACTATTTTATGTAGCTTAAATATTGTTTACTCTCTGATTTGATTTTTTTATTAAAATCAATGTATCAAGTGTGTTTAAAAAATATCAACTATTAATTGATTCGGCATATTATGATTTCTGCCTGTTGTGTGATGCCTTGTGTTCTATCTTCATTTGTAGTAGTCAAATAATTCTGCTTCTACATTTTTAATATTTCATTTATAAGACCGCTTAACGAAAAAAGAGTAAACAGTTAAATAAGTGATGATTTGATACTGAAAAATAAAATGCTTTGGTTTCATAAAATAAAATAAAGGAAATTTCATCTACAAGTTTTGTTCCTATTTAGATACCTTCGTTAATGAAACCTTGTTTACAGCATCACTTTTTAGTCGCTTAAATCTTTCTATTAAAATATTCTAGTAGTTTTTATAAATGCAATATAAAATATTTCATTCACAGAAAACATGTCATAAAATATTATTTTGAATTTTCTTCACATTTAAGAACCATTTTTTCATGAGAATTCTTTTTGCTTGTAAATATTCCACACTCATCGATTTATTTCGTCCTTCAATATTTTTCATCTTCTTCTTAAAATCCCACAAGCTTATATGTTCATGTTCAACCTAAAAATAAGATGCACTAATAATGTGTTTTTTCAACATACAACTAAAGGTTTTTTACTGTATTGAAAAATCTGTATAAATTTTTTTTTCTGTTTTATTTTATTTGTTATGTAGTTGGTAGTTCCCAAACTGTTTTAAATAAATGCCCAAACTCATCAGTAAAATAATTAACAATGTTTGCATGTGCCTGTGAAATAATATAGCAACTGGTATACCCCTTTTTTCCTACATAGACGGATCGACATAATAGTAATGTTTCTTTCTTTTGGTCATACCGTTGAATGTAAATTTAGCAACATTTAAATTAATAAATACTGTGTTAAATGATAACAGTTTTTATCTCTTAAATCTTGAAATTGTACTGCCGGAGTCAGTTAAAAATTATCTAACATAGAATATAAATACACATTTAAAAATGGAAAAGTCTGTAAAAATCACAGAGGATATCTGATAAATAAAATAAATTGGCATCCTGGTTGACATTTTTTTCTCTCAATTTAACATACTTTTTTACAGTTAACTAATCGGTAATTTCATTAACAGCAATCGAGTCTCTTAATGTGTGAAGTGTGGTTGGTGGTAATATTAGTAACATGTAACATACTGCTGGTAGTACTTTCCCTTTGTAATGTTGGTAGAAATGATCGTGTGTTCCGTGACAGAGATATAAATATACCATGAATATGCCGCTAACTCTAAGCAGAAGGTGTAACCACGGGGACCGCCAACGTTGCATTTCACGCGTATTTCAGCCCGCGCTCTCAAACAGTCATGACTTGAAGCGTGAAATTATGGCACGTTAGCAAATGTACTGTTAGACGGGGCTATTTTAATCTCTCAGAAATACGGTCCTGACCCACCAATAATGTTTGGAAATTGGGATGGAGTCGTGCTATTGTTGATTAGATTATTTAGGTGGAATTCGCGTTACCCTTTCAGGGAATACGCAAAATAGTGTAAATATTAGTCAAGCTTTGTTGTTTGAAAAAGAATAAACGAAAAATATTTGAATCTTCAGTTTGAAATAGAGAATAAGTCCAAAAGGTGGTAAAGCTTTGTTTAACTCATATGCGTATATGCGTGGGAAGAGGGAAAATTAACTATCCCCTTTAAGTAGATTGAATTTAGTAATATCGATGTCCACTCATTGTATTTTTTTATATAATTTTAAATTTAAGTTATTTTGTCCTTCTTTTATAATAGTTAGTGCTGTAAACTAAGTTAAAACAAAAAAAATTAAAATTTGAAAGTGTATTTGTGTGTATCTATCAAGTGTGTCTTTTTTATCTAGTTAATGTTATAGACTCCATTGATATTCAAAAGTGGCTGAGTTTCAAAAAAACTTTGGAGTTTTATTTGTTTAAGTCTTTCTATTTCTTACTCTTTTGCTGTGAACAAAGCATAATTACGATTTAAATGTCAATTTAATTGGTTAAGATTTTTTTCACCTCAAATTTCAAAATTTTAAAAAAGGGAATAAGTCCATCAACTTTTTTCAACTGTACAACATTTTTATACACTTCTATTTTATACCACAAAGGCTTGAATTTCCAGTAAAAAGTTGAAAATTCCATTTATTATAGTTTTTTAAGCCTGTTTCTATTTCTTAAACTGACGATTCATTTGATAAAATGTGTTTGTCAACGTATGGAATGAAAATAATCTACAAACAAAACTTGATACTCCATGCAATTTAATATTAGCTTTTTAAAAGAAAAATTTCAGGGTACTAATTTTGTACAAGCTAAAGCTACTAGAAGCTATGATTATACTCTGTTCATTTAGAATTGGCGCCTGAGACGTAATGTATTAGAAGCAGTTACTATTGTAATTATCAACGAAAATTTTTTCTTGTGCAATAACAAGGCAGTCGAAACAGAAGTAGTTAAAATACTGTAAAAAATAGGTCCCTGAAGTTGTGTGATGAGCGTTGTTAGGCGTTTTTGATCCTGTTTCAGGTGCCAATTCTAAAGGAACGTACTATAGTAGTTATTTTAATTTTTGGGAAATGGAGTTTTGTGCAATAAAGTTACAACTCGGTATTTTTACATCTTTTGGTATAGGGCAGCGGTCGGCAACTGGCGGACCGCGGTCCGCATTCGGACCGCGTGGGGTTATCTTGCGGACCGCCAAAACGTTTTAAAAATCATTAATTTGTATTTTTACACTTCAAAAGTTAGTTTAACCCACTTATTAAGCCGCAAATGTCAAAAAATTTCCTGGGGAAACCCCCCAGACCCCCATTTTTAATGTGAAAACCTCTAATAGTATTAAAACAAGCGGGTAGCATACTCAAATTACATCGTTGTAAAAATATATGTGATTTGGAAGATAACAATTTAAAGTAGTTATAGTAGGTAACTTGTTTTTTTTCTCCGGATCTCGATGAAAATTTTCAAAATTATTTGGACTCCACATAAAATTACTTGCCGACCCCTGGTATAGGGGGTACCTTGATTAATTTTAATTTAGAATTATGGTTTAAATAGATCCATTGAGCTGACTTAATTTGTTAAATTAAGTGTTCAAAAGTATTCAATCTATACGTTCGGAAGTGTTCATTTCACTGTCTCACTCATTCACTTTCTCTCTTCCTTCCCATTTATCCTTCATTATTCACTCTCCACTTATTCACTTGCTGTTGTCTTTCGCATCTTTCATTCGTCATTCTCTTTCTTCATAATTCTATCCTTTCTCATTCTCTCTTTCCTCTGTTCCATCCTATTTCTTTCATATAGAATTCTCTTTCTCTATCATCATAAAGCCATGACTTACATGAAAAGATTCTGCATTTAGAATCAATCGCCACATAAACCAGCATCATTAACACACCAGCCTCCCACCAAACTCCCCACAACTCACACGATTGGATTTACCGACACAAAGCCAGGCTTATCCCGTCCCAAAACCAGCATTGTAATGCCTAAAAGGGTGCAAATCTAGTGGGTGTTTATGATAGCAAGTTTCGTCAGAGCGCGCACGAGTGCTTTGTGACCCCAGCACCAGCCCCAAGTCCCCCTTCCCCAACAATACCAGCAGGCCTGTGTTTGCAAACAAGACATGTCTTTAATAACTGCCTTTATAAAGAACCGTGCAACTTTCTATGGACTCTCTACAACAGCAGGAACCCCAATAGGGGTCCCAATAGAGAGGGGTTCCGGGATTATGAGAGAATGATTCCCCAACCTGGAAGAACATCTTTTTCAATAGTAAAAAAAGCTCTCGATCGGTTTCACGGGCTGGGTTTGATTTCGGTCCATTGGTCCCTTTTCAGGTCCCATCTCGATGGGCCCCCGTTGCATTATGTCGGACGCAGGATATGATCCTTAATCCAGCTTCTTAACGAAGACGCTTGAGCAGAAGGGAGGGCCAGGGCGGCTCCTTTGGAGGAGAATCGTTTTGACATGCTACTTCAGAGGTTCGGTTTAATTCGGGAAGAAAGGAAATTGTCCTGCCTGAAAATTGTTTAGTAACTTAAGCGCTTTTGTGGCGTTTTTTCTCGGCTGGAGCTTTGTGGGCTGAATTCTTTGGTTGAGGTGAGATTCGATCAAGCTCGTTTAGAGAGCTCGGTTTGGTCTACGTTCTTGCATTCTTTATTTAGGTTGTCATTGGTTTTGCTATTGTTGCTCTGTAGGAAAGTAAGGTTTAATTGTATTGTAGAGGAGAGGAGGGTTATATGGAATACCATTTATATCTTAAAAAACCCTATTGGTTTTAAATAAAAATCCACAAAATCATTTTAAGTTCATACTAAAGCTAATGGCAATGATGTGTCAATGGAGGAAAATAACATTAATTTGTTGTTTTGAAAAAAGGAACGTACTTAAAAAAGTTAAAAATGGTGGGTAATATGGAATAGTTGTTTACAACTATTTAAAAACTGATTGGACTTTTGAAGATTTTTTAAGAGGATTTTTTAAGAGATCCTGGTTAATTTTAAATATGAAAACAATATTTAAAAAATCATATTAAAATAATTTTGTTTATGAGTCTATTTATAAAATTTAGAAACCTAATTTTCTTTCTATGCTCTAGTCTAGTGCATTGAATCCAAATTTCTTCTCGTTGATCTTCGGAGGATTTTAAGTTTCATCTTTGTTTTTTGGTCCTTTAGTTGATGGCATGAAGTCAATTTCAGATTATACATCAGAATGGACATAATATTCTATAGTACCCGACATACCATCTTGAATTATGAACTATTTTAATGGCTTATAAAAAATAGATAGCTAAACAACGAATACAACATCATAATAAACTATTATTATTTTAGTCTACATTATGCTTAACAACAAAATTCAAATCTAATAATAACTGGTAGGTTAAAATGTGTGAACTTTTACTGGAAAATACTTTCGAAATTCCCGAAACACATTTGGTGTTCAGCAACTGTAACGACAATAACCAGAAATTAACTCTTTATTCACTGTATCATGGGAGTTTTTCTTAAGACTTACATGGTATTCCTCCGTGATGGCAGCCCGAGAGATGGCTGAAACTTTGATATTCCATATTACCCGAATATTCTATATTACCCTCCTCTACTCTACATTATTCACTATAAGATACCTTGTATGTTTTCTAGACAAAAATAGTTCTTTTTAAGTTTTGCCTTTAAGTTAATTAGAATTAAGGAATAAATTCCTTATTATTATTTTAAGTAATCCCGAGGGAAAAATGATTTGGAGATTAGAACATTTAAAAAAGGAATTAAAATCGTATTTTGAATGAAAAACCATGTTTTATTTTTCATATTTTAATATATATTACTAAAAACATTTTCCAAAACTTTATATTCTTAAACAGCGGAACTCCGAGAAATTCTTTAAAATTCTTTTATGCTTAAGAAAACAAATTTTCGTTTTGGACTTAAGGACTTCTTTGGACTTTTAACATCTACTTTTAGACCACGGCCTAATTGCCCGGAAGAAAACTTTTACCCTAACCCATCCGGTCGTCAAAGCCTTTGTTCTTAAATTTTCTTTTTCTTTAAATCTTGATTATTTATAAGTATCTTTTTAGTTGGGGAGGTGTTAGATTTTAGAATGTATTTAAAATCCTTATAGCAATATTATTGATTTTTTAAAAAATTTATTGGATTGGATTTTTTCTTATCTTATAAATTATAGAACTTCATTAAATAAACTTTAATTCCGATTATATAATATTTTCAAGTAATTTCTATTATGCATTAAAATTTAGAATCAACTTTGAATACTAAGTTTGTTATAGAACTATGTAAGATATACATTTTTCTCTGTTTATTCCGAAAACGACTGAATAATCCTATATGCACGATGCAGTATATTGACTCTACAAATTTTGAAAATAACTAGACGGCGAAACAACAAACCATCCTCTCTTTTACTCTGGAATCCAATCGAATTTCGAACCTTAACGAAAAGATTTACTTTTGAGTTTGTAAGCAGCGCTTGATTGAATGTGGTAGACATGAAGAATAACGGCCAAATGAAATTTCTTCAAGAAAAAAAAGAAAACAGCAGTGCAACCGCCGAGTTTTCCGCTCCAGTTGTGGACCACGTGAAAAAGCAAGGGAATCCCATTTGGTGCTGCGAGACAATTGGCCTTTTTGTTCCCTTTTTCTCGCGGCTCGGAAAACAATTATCGGAAACTGATTGGCGCAAGAGGCGGATTGTTCTTTTTAATTAGCCGCCCAAAGGAGTGGGCCATTTGTTTTCACGCAAACTGAAATGCCGAGCTTTTCAAACAATCCCCGAAACTATTTAGCGGCGTGTGACACGCGAAGCGTAACAAAACGGCAAAGTTTATGGGATTTAAACAAGCAACAGAGCCTTTTGCGAAACCCCGATTGAGTTACGGGAAGCCCTCTCTTCCAATCATGGCGACATTCCTGAAGAGGCAGGCTAAGCCTGTTACCTAAGCAACAATCCCTTTTCTCATTTTATAACCACTTGAGCTGAATTCCCGTAAAGTTAGGGGATCTTTTTCTTTCGGGCAAGTTTGCCGGATTTGCCCCTTTGGTAACGAGGTTACCGTGATGGTAGCGGTCAAATAGAATTACAGAACCCAATTATATAGATATATACCTGGCTCTCTCTGCATCGGCTGCTGAGTAAATTATTATTGCGCTCCAAGATAATGTATTGACATCGCACACCACTAGAGAAGGTTTGTCAAGCTATTTATGCCGCAGCTAGAAGGCTGTTGAATTTCGTATACACAATAATTTGGAAGGGGAGTTTTCTTTATCTAAGAAGGCATTCCTCTCCAATTGATTTCCAGATGCTGCGAATAAAGAATCCGGCTCTCTTATTTATTTATTTGGAATAACTAGGATTTCTTCTGAGTGGCGCTTTGCCGGATTGACAATGGATTTCCGAATACTTCCTCGACATTTTATTTAAGTTAATGTCGAGGCTTTCCTTATTGATATCACTTCAAAGCTATTTCACTCGACTCAAGATAAGTGAATAAACTTGCGATGAGGGACCTTGTTAGATTCTTGCAACCTTTCCTGAAGATCACTTTTGTATTGGATTCCCATACTTGTTGAATATCAATCAACTCCTTTCAAAGTTGATGTATTTCCTGGAGTAATTTGATTCTCTCTACCTTGGAAATTCAATACGGATTTTAAAATTGTTTCCTACTAGGGTTCTTATAAAAACAGTTCAATCTTTAAAATCTTTTTGTTTGAAAAAGGAATTAACCAACCCCCTACTATAAAATTTTAATTTTATGTAAATGTGCTGTTGATATTTTTTTATGATCCAAGGACCGAAGAATAATTAATTTGTGGAAAGGCATTTAGGTCAATTTGTTGTCTTATTTCGTGGAAAAAGTAGAGACATGATTTCTCAAACAATAATAAAAACTGATAACACAGTTTCAAACTTTTTTTATTGATGACCTGGATACTAAATTATGGTCATGAGTTTGGTGTACTGAAAATTCACACTTGACCATAGAGTAACTAGTAACTATAGTATAATGTCCAAGCCCATAGAATAAAATTTTAAATCAATAAAATGCGCTATGAACACGAATCAATGTTATGGTAATGTTTCAAATATTTTTCCAATAAAGAAAATTAAATTTCAATCTTATTTTTAAGGTTTGCACAAATTTCCACAAATTTTACTCTTCAAAGCAATGCCTTTTTATTTTTTGGTGAACACATTATAGACTCTAATAAATTCTGTAACATTTTAACCTGAAAAATATGATTCCTGAAACACAATTGCAATAAATTCAGGTACAGATATAATGATATAACCTAACATATTGAGATAACCACACATTTAAAAAAATCCTACCATACAAAGCAATCTATAAATATATATCCCAAAGACTCGAAACCTATGAAAACCTCTCTAAACCCCACTTTTTCGTATTGCCAAGGAAACTCCATAAAAAAGCACAGCTTCATGAAAGGCAATTGCCCGATTAATACGACACCCATGTGTATAATCCACAATAAACTCACCTCCTTTGGGGAAGCCATCGGAGGTTTGTGGGCCTTTGTCAGTCCCTGAATGCCACAGCTATACAGCCGCATGAAAATATATATCCGAGGTCTTTTATACAGCTCCCCATAATCCAAACGTGTTGTAATCGGGCCCGCTTGTTTACCGGTATGGGCTTTTATTGGGGAGTTGCGTTCAATTGAATAAGGTATTTTTAAAGAAGCTGAGGAGGCCTTGGGGTAAGATATGGCTAAATTTGCATGATGGAGAGGTAGTAGCTTGGTTACCAGGCGTACATCATTATTATTTATGAGATTAGATATTCTTGCTTGGTGAGTATGCTGAAGATTATGAATGTTTTAAGATGTTTTATTAGGTGGGGTTAGAGTAGGTCAGAGAGCGGTTGGGAGAGTTTCTGAAGAAGTGAAATGATGGTTCTTTCGAAAGAAATTGGGTTTTTTTTCGATTTTGGGATAAAATAGGGATTTTTTAGAAGATTCTCAAACAAATTTAATGCACATTTCTAAAACAATTATTTCAGAGTTTTTATAAATTATTTAATTATTTTGGTTGATTAATTTATTACTCTAATTGTTACCATTTAAATTAGTCAACCTTGTTTCTCAATAACGGAAAAAAATAATAAAAGAACATAACACACATACCTTTAAGAAAAATACACTTATATATTGATATTTTCGAATTCTTTAGAACTTTATTTTCTCTTGAAGCATTAATAAATGAAATTTTAAGATTGTATAATGAACTGTAATTTTTTTAAAACAAAATATGTGTTGCAAATTCTGCTCTTGTACTGCATTAGTATTTGTTATACTTTTTGGTTAAGTTTAACATTTATCATTGGTGATAAAATTGTGTGATCCTTCTATTTATATTTACATTTGTTAAGAATTTAATTGGTAGAAAATTTCATTTTTTTAATGAGACAGATATTACATAAGTGGGGAATATATATATCCCTTTTAAATAAAAAATTATCAAGAGTCTAGACCAGTGTTTCCCAACGTGGAGCACACGCCCCACCGGGGGGCAATCTGATTTTCTAGGGGGCAATTTGAAAATTTGTAACCAAATTACCCCCCAGGCGGAGCATGAACCACCAGGTTTAAGGTTGGAAAACACTGGTCTTCCCCCAGTCGGTAGCCAAATATCAAGGATGCTTGACGCGTAATAACTCTGTCTTTAATAAAGTACTTTAGAGAGGTATTTTACCCAGAGGTATTATCACTTACATCGACCGTCTAACGAATCTCCACAAATTAAACACACACAACCAGAACGTTTCTTTCAACCCCCAACAACGAAAACAACAAACGATCGTGCATTCAAGATGATCGGAGCAATTGAAAGGCTTTCAGCAATTAATAACGAGCTAATTCCAAAGCTTTATTTATTGCATTGGAGTTAGCCTGTTATAATTTTAAGCGCTTTACTTGTAACTTGGCTTGCTATAGTTTGCCCAGGTTTTAAAAGTTGTAGTCGAGTTAGCAGGAAATTTTCTAGATGGGGAATGTAAAAAAAATTTTTATGAGAAATAGTCCCTATTTAGTTATCACCAGTTTAAAAACATGTAACTTTTGTTAATGAACACATATTCTTCAAGATTAGTTAAGTAGGATCTTATTTTAAAACTTTAACTATAGAGCATATTCCTTTTTTTGGGTGTGTGCGAGTTAAAAATATTTTAATTTTCATAGATTTTTTCAGTTTCATTTGATAAACTTTTTTCCAAAGATTAATAACTAAAAGCTTTAAGCTCTCAAGGTGAAGACCAGAACCTTGGCACTTTAAATTAAGTTTTTGGTGCTTCTTACACGCATACCTAATTATATTAAGTCGTAATATTTGGTGACACGTGATATGCTCAGAATAACACTGATTCAAGTACAATCTGCCTAACCTAATTTTCAGTACTAATTGAAGATTCTCCATAATGAAACTTTTGCTGTTAACAAAACAACCAAGTAACTCTTTGATTCAAACAACTAAACGATACACTATGGGGCGCACGCCCCCAGGGGCAATATGATTTTCTAGGGGGCATTTTGAAAATTTGTAACCAAAATGCCCCCCAGTCGGAGCATGGACCACAGGTATTATTTACTTTCCAAGAAGGGGTTTCGAAAAAATAAAAGATATGGGGGGCATAGAAAATTTAGAAAGGCTTTGGTGGGGCATGGCCAGAAAAAGGTTGGGAAACACTAGTCTAGTCCTTATTTAAAAAAACATTTTATACGGCTATGATTTAGCATAATATATTTCTAGAAACTATTATAATAACAACTAAAAGACTAAAATAGTTTGTTGTAAAAAGAGCACATAAAGGTGTATTGTTATACAGAAAACAAATACATTACTTGATCACGTAACTGAATTCAATATATCACATAACCAGTCAACGCCAAACATATGATATTTATTTTTCTTTAACACATTCATCCAAAAAAAGATGAGGGAGGTATTCGAGGGTATTCCCCTAAATTAGTTCAAAAATTCACGTCGATGAAAGAAATCCTCACTAATAAAATTTACTTAATTCAAAACAATCGCAACATACAATATCTCACTTTAGTCCTTTATCTCATCTTATTTGTTGGGTGTTTCCCCGCCCATATTTCATCACAAAAGCTTCAATAAATTACGCAAATTCAATTTCAATAGCACAATTCAATCCAAAAACAAAAGCGAACACTTTTTCATGCCAAACGTAAATGTTATCGATACATTTTTGAAACACCCCTCCCCTATTTGCGCGTTTAAGGGATAAAGCGCCGATCCTCATATTAAATCCTCCCACCCCCGGAAGTGGCACTGGCCAAATGAATCAGAGTCCCCTCTCCCCGGTTATTATTTAGTATTTACCCTACCGCGCTCAGCCGTCGCGCAAAAATAAAACAGCCAGCGAGCGCCTAGAAGCCCAGTCAATAAATGCTAGATACACACTCACAACAGGGAAACTAACACGAAAAAGTTGGCCCTGGGCCAATATTTTGAGGCCCCTCCCCTGCTCCAGCAATAAGAGATGGTGGCAGTGCTGGCTCCGACACCAAAAACCAAATATTGGTGAAGGCACAGCAAACACGTTCCTGGGTTGTGGCTGTACACAGCCCGTGGGTACAGTCCGTAGTATATTAGCCCGACCGTGGAGCTGGGAAAAAGTCGCAAGTTTTTCTCCGTCAGTTTGGCGCGCTTTCGTTCGCTGTTATAGCGTTCCCCGAGGCGCTGTCAAACGAACTTTGGGCTCTTTTTTGCCGGAGTTTCCCGTTTTTGCTCCCCTACTGAGGGGAAGTGATGGTTTTTTAATTAAGGGAGGCGCGGAGACGGAGTAATTAAAAAGGAGCGCTGTCCGGGAATGCATTGATGGGGATTGGCCGTTATAAATTGAGCGGGAACTCTTTTAATTAACTCTTCGGGCTGCCCTATTAATATCTGGATGTGTTTGACCATTATTTTTTGGAGAAACGTTTCTGATTGAAATCTTTTGGATACATGCGTGACAAATCGTTGTGCGTTCTAGGAATCCCGTAACGCGAATTGAATTTAAGCGTGCTATTTCTGACGCTTTGATTTCCGAAATTAAACAACCATCTTCTGTTGTGCGATAGAATTTTGTCTTGTATATCCTTAGGGCTTTCTAAGCTAACAAAGAAGTCTTCATTCTAAAATCAGAGGGATTATTTTTCTGACAACATCTTCTTATTCGTAATTGGATTATTTGGTTCCTTGTTGGTATTGTGATTAAAAAATATACTATGTTACCATATGAGGATATGTTTTCCAAAAGATAAGAACGATGTTGTGGACCCTTTTTATAAATTTCTTATGTGAAGATTTTATGAATAATTTCGTTAACCATTTAAATCCTAATCTTCCCTGCGCGTCCGAGTTTACCATTGGATCCTATGGAAAATTTGAGGAGGTTAGACATGAACGGGTTAAGTTTAAACGAGAGTTTAACTAACTTTTTATATTTTGAAGATATTTGTATAAAATGACAAGAAACTGATCATTTATTTATATTTTTCAAAGAAGATGAGATATTACAATTATTTTTCCATTTCCATTTTTTTTAAAAGCTCCAGAAAAGCCAAAGGGGAGATATAGTTTGAATTTAAAGAAGTTTAATCAATCTTTTAACCTTAGTAACTTTTTAAAATTTACTTATTTTTTACGAAACTAAATTTTTGCAATAATAATCACAGGTCTAATAATAAATCCTTGCACTGATAATCACGTGTTATAAAGTAACGTATATGCATGTAATCATAAAAAGAAGAAAATCCTTTTCGAAATGCAGCAGAAAACGACATTAAATAAGATAATTTTCATGTTGTTTTAATACAGATAACCTACTTAATACGTTTTTTCGGCTTTTCATATTTTTATTTCAATGGAAATTTTAAAAATAAATTCTATATATTAAAGGCTGCTTAAAATTACATCAAAATTATGCTTCCATTTTTTGAACCAATAATCCAATTCCAGGCTTATTGGGAAAATGCATGCATATATTTTCATTGGGAATCTTTCCTAGTTATTCTGGTTTCTTATATCCTACGTTTTAGAAATGTAAATAATTGTAATTCATATTGCATAAAATATCGTTGAAACCTTATAGTTGTGAATGCATTACCTATATGAGGCCCCATAGCAATATTCGAGAAGGTTGGATATCAGTGACGAGAAGATAGTGCCATGTAGAGTGGTGTGTAGCAGAATCAATGAGATCTCCTTTGAATAAACCGCGTCCAATCAGAAGTCTCGCAGCAAAGGGGGAGGGGCCCGAAATCAGGTACAGCTTGAAACAATGGCACGGATCTAACCGCTAAAATGGAGGAACTCTGAAACAATGAAGAGGCTCTTGAAGAATGTCTGAATTTCTTTTCTCTCCTCCAATGTTTGCTCCTGGCTTCATCGATACTATATCTGCTCCCTGGAGGGAAAATTAAATGCGACTTGAAAAAGAGAATTAAAAGTGACTTAAAAAGAGAATTAAAAGCGAAAATGAAAAGGAAGGAGAGAGGGAATTAGAAGAGGGGGAAACGAGAAAGTTCTTTTCTTTTAAAGTTGTGATAAAAACATTTTGTTCGAGGCTTCAAGTAAAAAGAAAATTGTTTCCGGTGGGGGAGCCAAATGAAAAGGAAGGCTTTCTCTTATTTTCATTTTCTTGTGAATGGAGAAGAAAATGTTTAAATCAAAATCGGTTCTGATGCTATTAAAAGAGTTAAAAGCCCTCTTCAACTAGGGATCGAAGCCACTTTAAATGTGGTTTTCCGGTAGTGTTTTTTAAAACAAATGTGTGTGTATTTGGAATGCACTTTTTATGTTGAGGAAAAGGGGAATTCTCTGTTTGAAGAATGTTCCCCCTTTATACACTGGAGCGTTGCAGATAAGTTAAAAATAAGTAGGGTCTGGAAGATGCTTGATTTGTATCAAACCTCAAAATTTATCTAAACATCAAATAAAGCATCCTGAAGGTACTTCATATTGTATAAACATTAGGGCATTTTGTCTGGATCTAGAGAAATCAAGAGTGTTCCTTTTTATTCCCTAAACTGCATTGTTGCATTTAACATAAATTATATTGAAATGATCGTCTGGAATGATTGCTCTTTCTAAACGACTATTTTTCCCCAAGTTTTTATTTCCTGAATTTCTAGAGGAAATGCTAATAATTATTCAGCTACTTTCAGTTTTTGCATTTATTTAATACATTTTTGTAATTTTTAAATCTGTTTCTTTTTATAGAAAATTAAGAACTTTGAAATTTTAAAGTAAAATAAAAACGTAATGTTTGAAACTCGACCTTAACGTAGTAAGTTAAGTTTAAACGTACGTTAGTGGACGTATTTAAATAAATAACATTTTTTTCATACAAAGTGGATTTTAACTTCAATAGTAATTTTAATTTCATAATATTTAATATCATAAAACTGCTTCGAATGAAATTAATTCCAACTATTTTAAATTTGAGAATTTATCATAATTTCATAAAAAATCAATGTTTTTGCCGACTTTTGGAATTTCAACAATTATCAATAAACTCATTAAATCCACTGTATAAAATTATCTATAAAAAAGGTTTCAATTTTGAGACCCTTGCTAAGATATCATTTTCTAAGATGAGATGCTAGATTTTTACATACTAGGAAGTTTCAAACGGTTCGTGGGGAGCGTGAGGGTATAATAATACATGTGGATGAAGGATAAAAAATATATAACTGTACTTGCATGAGAAACGAATAAATTAAAAATAAAATATAGAAAATCATGTTTCAAGTAACAACTTAAAACAATAATCTTAATACTCCTTAATTTACATTATCGAGTTTATTTTTCTTGCATATATTTTTACATACTAGGAAGTTTTGAATTGTTAAATAAAATATATTATATTTGCTGGTTGTTTAATTTGCTTTCCTGCATACCATCTGAAAGAGGTGGGAAGAAACCTTTACAAGTTAAATTTAACTCTCTCATGTCTCTTCGATCAGAAGTAGTTTATAGTTTTCTTAATAATTTGTAAAACATGGGTTGAAATCATTGGTTTGTACATCAAAAACTGCTTTGCCTTTAAGATAGTAAAACAAAAGTCATTGCCATTTCAAAAAGGTTTTCGTCTCTCCAAAGGATGGTACGGAACCACCCAATCCAATGCCTACAAAAATTGAATATTTCACCAATCCTTTAAAGTGTCTATCTCAAACAAGGGCTCCGCTTTTTCGAATCACAAGAAATAGAAGTTGACAGCACATTATCTTTTAGCTGAGGGACGCTCCTGTCCCCCCGAGGCACGCGAAAAAGAGAACAAGGTAACGGAAAGAGGTTTTCTATTTACGGTGAGAAAGATTCGAGCCCTGTCTATAAATTTCCAGCACTTTAAACGGCATGTATTCCCCACATACATCTTTATTCTCCTACGGATACATAGAAAATGGCATTTGGAGTTAGAGATTTCCCCAAAAACTGGAGGCATTCTTTTAAGAGTAGGTTGACGGTCTGTGGTTAGCAATACTTGGCTGGAGAGGGGAGGCCTGCACCTGCCGGCTTTTAAAGCAGCCCTGCATCGACCCCTAATGGAGGCAAGGGGGGCGTCTCCAAATTGAAGGACTTTCTTTTGGGGGGCATTGGTTCGTGGGGAGTGATCCGGATTTGGGGATATGGAATTGAGGTCTTGTGTTTTGCGGTTTACTTGGGGGGGTTAGTCAGTGATGTAAATAGAGAAAAATATTTTTGGGGCGTAACTGTACAGTTGTTTGAGTTTGAGGGATCAGTGTCTTTATTCAGACTACACTATAAAAAATTCTTCCTTCAAACAACGGAAGTTAACCGGCAGCACTGTTACTGCGGTTAATTTCTTTACTTTGAAGGTATATTTGTTTTCCTTTTCTGTCAAATGAGGGAAACTTTCCGTTATTTGAAGAAAATAAATGGCCGTATTCTCTTTTACTTGAACAGCGGTTAACCGTCAATTAAAGAAGGAATCACTGATTCTGATTGGTGGAATCCTACTTTATTGCTGATTAACCGCTGGTCAGAAAGCAATAGAATGTGGCCATTAGAGTTCCTTTAGATAAGTTTAAGAGAGGCGGCCTTTATAACAATCATTTTAACTATAACAAATTTCAAAATCCCGAATATCATTATGACGTCGCCGACAAACATAATGCACACCTAGCTAAAAGAAGATTAACCTCGTGTTAACTAAATGCTCACTAAAGATTTAGACTTGTACTTACTTGTTTTTAAAACTTATTATTTTAATGGTGATTTGATTAAATCTTAATTCTCTTTGTTGAAAAATTAACGGAAAAGCCACGTTTTCCAGGCATACGGAAAATTTTCGTTTAAGAGAATAGATAATTTAGAGTAAAAATACGATTTTTTATAGTGTAGATATTTTTATACATAGAAACTTTCTATCAAGCTATCGAATTCTTTTCTAACCTATATTTTTTAACCTACACTGCAAATACGTAAAACACTTTTGCAACGCTAAATAAGCACAATAATGAACACTTCTAATCAAAAGCGTTTTGATTCTGTTGCGAATGGGTTGGGTGTGAAAAAATTGATTGAAAGTTTTATTGAAAACTTCAATATGTAATTATGTTTCAATCAAAATTAAGGAAAACTTTCAGATTTTAACACATTTCTGTAAAGAAAGCATTTCTAACACTTCTAAAACATATTCAGAACATTGTCACTATCACAATACAATAAGGTGTTTAAGTGTTCTACCTGGCAACACAACAAAAGTGTTGTTAATATGAAGACAAAAAGTGTTAATCAATGTGTTTATTTATGTGTGGAGCATTTGGCATCAAAAAAATTTGAGTTGAAAGAATTTTTTTATGACTCGGGTCTGAAGAGGATAATATTTTATTTATTATTTTTGATACCAAATATATCTCGTTTTTATTTAACTTGAAATTATCGGCCCTTTTACATATGAGGACTTTTTAACAACCATTGTTTATTCGGAGTTCGAGGAATATATAGTTTAAGTTTATTATTTTAACGGAATTGCAACAAATATGAATTACAAATTTATAATAGGGGAGTTTCTTTTAAGTGATTCGTAAAAATAAGTGAAGATCAGACTCTTGACAGTATGTGTAAAAAGAAAACATTTTTATATCACCTACTAAAAATTAACTTACTAGACCAGGCATGACCAACCCGCGGCCCGCGGGCCGCATGCGGCCCTCCGGGTCATTTTGTGCGGCCCGCGAAGCTCTCTGAAAACTCTCCAAAAAGTAGCTTCAAAGCACTTTTTAGCACACTAAAATTCAAAATTTTTTTGGGGGGAGAACCCCCGACCCCTCATATACCTCTTAGATCAGGCTTTGCCAACCCGCGGCCAGCATGCGGCCCGTTTTGAAATAATTTTGTGGTCCGCAAGAATTTTTTAGTCAAAAGTTAAAGTTTTAGGGTAAGTTAAGGCCCCCCAAATTCGGAAAAAGGGTACCAAATCACGATAAAGTCTGTTAATTAGAGTCGTATTTCCAAAAAATTTTCTGGGGGAGGACCCCCAGATCCCCCTTTAGTACTAGGAACTCTATTGTTCACAACTTTTTCATGATATTAGTTCAGTCAGGTGCAAATCCTAACTAAAAATTTATTTTAATTTATACATGGAACCAATTAAATATGAATGGGGGCATGAGAGGAAGATTTGGGTGTACTTTTTCCCGATGCAAAAATCTAGCTGCAATTTTTAGAGAAAATTTGGGTCCTCCCGAAATAAATTTCTATAAGCGCCACAGGATCCTTTTAGTTTCGAGTGATTCCAAGTGTTTTTAACGGCACCTGTTTAGTTCCTATGGATATTCTACAGATGGTATTCTTGGGGTTGCTCCTTAAGGTAAATTTAAATGAATATTTTATTTAGGAATCTGTCAAACTAAGCAAAGGATCTAAGAAACTCCCTAATTTATATACCTAATTTATTCAATTTACTTCACTGTCATTCTGTGCACCTAATATCTTAAAATTTTATATGCTGCCCGCGAAAGTATTGTGGTTTACCAAAGTGGCCCTCAACAACATTTGGGTTGGCCACCCCTATACTAGACAATAAGTAACATTGAATGACCATGATTCATAAATCAATTTAAATACGAGACTTTCAAAGCTTTAGTGGTACTTGTTTTTTAAAATAAGCTTTTCCAGAGGGATGCGCTCCACCTTTTGATAACTGGGATATAAACAATATGACACCAAAATAATGACGTATAGGATAGGATTTGGGCCCTTATAAATACATCTTTAATTGGACAGTTAACAATTGCGGGCCCAATATGGCTCGATACCTCAATCTCAAGGAGACATTTAAATATGCTGCAAGCACCTCAATTCAACTATTTCAAACTCTCAAGGTTTTCGAGATATCGAGAGTATATTGTAACATTGCAGGTTATGATTCCCTCCTTTCCGAACGTTCCCTTCCCTTAAGATTTAAATCATACAATCCAAGGTTCAAAACAGAAACTCACCAAACTTAAAGGGATAGAATTCTGGAAACCCTAACAACTCTATCTCCTCAATTAAAATAAATGCAACGAGTTGTGAAACGAACGACGGCTTTTTAAAATCTCAGTCTCCAGCGAAATTAAGAGGGAGACTATAATTAAAATCCAATTTCAAAGAGTTCCCATTAGCAAATTCCAGTGCCGTAGCTAAGGAGAAACCCCCTGGAATGCTAGTGAAAGCCATCCACTGGCCTTCCGTAAATCTTCCTTCTGCTAAAAGCTAAGATTTATCTTCGCCCTACGAACCCACATAAAAGGGCCGATATCTAATGAAAGAAACACTCTAACAACACCAGGGACACGTTCTTTCGAAGTGTTCTGTCATGTTTTTAGGGATGTGACGTGTTTTCACTAAAAGCCTGGGTGAGCGTAAATGTTTCAGAGGCTAGGAAAAACATGGAACTTCAACGTTTCTGTTGGGATTTAATAATGAAAAAGGTTAAGTTCAGTCCTTTTTGGATTTGTGAACATTGATGTACTCTTTTCATTTTGTATGTAATGTGTGCATTTGTTGTTTATAGTAAACTCAAACCTGTTTTTGTGCGAACCTACTTTTTTTCTGCGATTTTTTTGTGCGGTGTATGAAAACTTGAATCAAATGGGTCCCTATTCACCGCATTAAATGGAAATTTACGTCAAAAAATGGAAATTTACTGGAAATTCTTAAGGAAACCTATCCGAACTAATTCACTGTGTCCGTGTGTCCATCAGAAAAGTGTTTTTTACTATTATATTCCAGATTATGTTAGCAAAAAAGCATTTGATAGCTTAGTCCACATTTCTATGAATCAAGTACCTAATTTTCAAAACTTATTTCGAAAAATTGCTTCAGATTTCAGTGAAAACCTATTCTACCGGAAGAGTAGATACCAAATACGTGTTTTAATTGCATGCTACGATTAAAAATGGTGTTTTAATAGTTAGTAGGTTACATTTTATCTAAGGTATATTCGAAATTTCAATTTGCAACTTCCGTCACTAAGGTAGATCGAAACTTACAACTTGATTTTTTCGTCGATGAAAGTCTAATTGATAATGACACTAATGTAGGAAAAATCTTTTCTTGGAAAAAAAATAATCAAAGTTAGTAAATGAACTAAGACTCTTCGATTTAAACTACTATTTTTTTCTAAAACACAAATGTTTCGCAAGGAATTGCAAAGAGTGGAGACTGTTAACGCGAAGGTGTGATTGACACATTAATTGCACGGATGTTGTCCGCTATTTTTAATGGAGATTCCATCGCGCATTGTTTGGGCCAAAGGAAAAGAAATGTTTCCTGAATTCATTCTAGGGATTGAAATAAAGTTAGAGTTAAATGATTGCAATAGGAGGACACAAATTCCGCAAATTTTTACTCCGTTTTTTTTAGTCAAGGGAAAACAAGATTCGGTCGCCCAGCAACGCGCTTTTTTGAAGTCGAAAGGAAACCGTCGCAAACAAAATAAACCATCGAAAATTTGCATAGTGCAAAAAATGTTGTCTCAAAAGCTGTCAATGGTTAGTTGCCAGGGTTACTGCAATTAACCAACGGCATGGATTTCTTTCGCGACGGATTAATTAGATTACCTGGAAAGGGGACGCTGCCTTATTATTAATTAGCATCTGCTCTTGCGTGTTTTCCTTGGAATAATTAGTACCTCAAATTCAAAGATTTCTTCGAGTCTACCCTTTTTTGTGCTTCGAACTGTATCCCGGCGTTTTTTTCTCGACTCAAACTCGGAAAAAGCGAGTCTTCCGCAAAGTTTTCGAATTAACACTCTTCACAGTTGGCATTGTAGTTGGTAATTATTACGAGATTCGCGTTTTTTGACGGTCTGTGAACCCCTTCGCATTTGCATAGAACAGACTGTGGACTTCTCGCATCGCTGGAATAATGTTTGCAAGGCTTCTCAACAAAGGTGAACTCGATTACAAGAATTTGCAACTTGTCGTAGCTCGAGTAATCCGATTATGTCACTCGGCTATGTTTTCTTTCATTCTCCGAATTATTATAGCAAGGATTAAGCCGATTACCCCGTTCTGTCTCAAACAGAGTGGACTAACTGTCAAGAGACCCTAAATTAGGGAGGATCTAAGACGACAGAAAGAAAACAATATGAATAACGGGGGAAGGAATTCAGAAGCATGAAGCGTGTGTTTCGTAGAATTTTATTTGTTATTTATTTAAAGAGTAAAGCAACTTAACCGTGTTAAAGTAAACGGACATCATAAAGATTAGTTATAAAGGGAATGTTATGGATTGGCTTGATTTGTAAATGTCTCGATATTCGGTTTATTAGCCAATAACTGACAATGGAATGAGTTGGAAAATAGGGGCAGCTCATAGGTTTATTTATGGTTTTTGATTTGGATTAGAAGTTTTAAAAAGGGGTACGATAAGACACTATTTCTATCTTTTTATTATTATTATTAAACGCTTTTATTCTACTTGCTTTTGGCAGCGTTTTACGGGTGGAATTTTAAACCTCGATTTTCGGGCACTTTCCGATATGTTAGGGCCCCGAAACTTTACACATCGGTGTAACACTCATTACATTCCAATATCCAACCATTATCTAGTCAAACCAAAGGATTAAGTTAATAAACGAGTATTTTAAATTAACAAAAAAACCGGAATTTGAGACCTTTCCCAAAGGTCTATGCCCCCTAAAACGTGCATAATTGTGTATTAGACATAACTTCATCATATTCAAAAGTCAAAACGAGAATTGCCCAGTAATTATGATAATTATAGATGATTAATCACTTTTTTGAATGCATATTTTGGATTCTTGTACATAAAATTTCAGGCACTTCCAAACGATATACAGTTCTGAAACTTTGCACCATGGTAGAATTCCCATGACAATTGCAATATTCAATCATCAACCAATCAAAACCACTGTAATTAAGTTAATAAAGGAGTAATTTTGATTATCCGAATATCTCGAATTTGAGACCTTTCCCAAAGGACTATGACCACAAAAACGTGTACAATGATGTAATACATATAGCTTTACAATATCCAGTCATCAAAATGAGAATTGCCTAGCAATTATGTTAATTATCGACGATAAACCGCTAATTTCAAAAACACATTTTGGATTCTTGTACATAAAATTTCAGGCACTTCCAAACGATATAAAGTTCTGAAACTTTGCACCATGGTGTAAACCCGATGGCAATACAATACTCAATAATCAACTAGTCAAATCCTCCGTAATTAAGGTAATTAAAGAGTGTTTTTAGTTATCCGTTTAATTCAAATTTTCCCTGAAGCCAATGGATCCCAAAACCTGTAGGATAATATATTAGGTATATCACTACAATATTCAATCTTCAAAACGTGATTTCCTACCTTCCAATTAACAATTAAGATAATTAGCGATTTAAGATTATAACCGCGCGAAAGAAATCACCAGAAGAGCGAGAAATCACTGAAATTATCCCGAGGAATCGCGAGAGAAGAAAAATATGCTACTTTTATAATTTATGGACGACTGAAAAGACTGGATAATACTGTTTTCTCCTTGATACACACTAATTCTGCATTTTATTTTTGTCTGAGCTTACGCGATTGGTTATTTTTATTTTATTGAATGCCTTTTCTTTTCTTGTGAATCTTTTTGATATCGATGGATTTCATCGGCGAGTGAGCGGATAGCGTTATGCTTCACCATCATATTGTAGAAAACTAAAATTCCATCCTAACATAAGATTAAATATGGTTGAAATAAATACATTTTTTCTTGTGAGTTTTTGTTAAAAAATACCATGACTTAAAAGTAGAAAATAAAATAAGTAAAAAAATATTTTTTAAAAAACGCTTTTATTGAAGTGTTCTAAAAGGTCAAAAATAATTTATTCGGTTTGACAAATAATTCATTGGGAAGTAGAAAATAACTTTTTGGTAAGTAGAAAATAACTGATTTTCTAATCACTAAAAATAAAAGCGTGGGCGCTAGTAATTCTTTATTCACTATTTATTCTAACTTCTTTATTCTATGTTCTATGAGGTTAAATTTAAAAATTTCTCATTTATGCGGTTTGGGTGGGATGGATTCATTTTAAATTCTCTATTAGGTATTTTTATTTATGTAAAATTATACATAAATGCCGACGTAATGGCCTAGTGGATAGAGCATCTGACTGCAAAGCTGTACGTCTGGGGTTCGAATCCTCGTTCGGCATAGATGTTAGTGTTACTGTCCTTGTGTGTGTTGAATTTACCTATACGGGTCCATACCTTCAGGTGAATTCGTACAAATTTAAAAAATAAATAAAAAAATTATAAATATATAAATTAAAATTTATATATATATATATAAGTTACTTGCGCCCACGCTTTTCTTTTTAGTGATTAGAAAATCAGTTATTTTTTACTTACCAAAAAGTTATTTTCTACTTCCCAATAAATTATTTGTCAAACCGAATAAATTATTTTTTACCTTTTAGAACACTTCAATAAAAGCGTTTTTTAAAAAATCTTTTTTTTAACTTATTTTATTTTTTGGTATCAAGTTAAGTCTTTATGGTGCAAAGAATCAAGTTGTAAAATATCTATTAAATAAAATTTGGGGACAGTGCTATTTAAAGATTAATGGTTCAGCGTTTATCTTAAAAAAATTAAATGAAAGCGATCTATCTGTTTTATGATTAACCTTGTCAAACACAATATGTTTTTGATTTTTAACCACTAATTAGCTACTATTACTAGTTAGATTTCTATAAAGAATCTTCTAAAAGATTAATAATAACTTCGTAAAAGATGTAGCCCCTACATTTTGCAACATTTTACCCACCTGTTCAGTTTAAAATCGGCCGTAATAGGTACGGTATTTAACGTTTAAATACGATTTAGTTCAGTCATGTATTTAAAATAAAAGTAAGTTTTTAAATGCTTCTTTTTCATATATCAGAATTAGATTATGTCATAAATCATATTAATAGATAGTTTTCCTCTCAATAACCACTCTTTAAAGAACGGATTATGAGCATGTATCCATAATAAATTACAATAATATTTAGAAAATGGGGATGAGTTAAATCTGGCTTAATGTGTCCTAACTTGATCTGTTTTTAGCATACCTTCAGCCAGCGTTAGGATTAATGGGGTTAATTACAAATGCTGGGTACAGAATTAGTGTTAGGAGACAAATAATTTTAGAGCTTGAAAAGACTTTCAGCTATGTTTTATTTTAAGGCAAACAGGAATTTTTATTACCGTATTGTTTGTATCGTGGTATTCCAAGTGCTCCTTTAAGATATAATTAGATAAAGTATAATTAGATGGATTACGCGTTTCTCCTTATACCCATTTTATGAAGGAGGTAATTTATTATAAAACCAGAAACGGTGTTTTTCTAAAAAATTCTCGAATCCCTCATTTTTTTATTTATCTCTCATTTTTCTATTCTCTAGTTTTCTTTCATTTGAGCATCAACAGTTGAGGAGCAAACATTCAAACCGTGTTTTCTCAAAAAAAAATGAGCTACTGCTATTTTCATGATCTCTACATTAAACTGCACAAAACAATGCTATTATCTTCAACTAAAACAAGTTTTAACCTATTCTAAAACTACTTAGAAAATTGATGTTTCAATCAAAAAGTGTTTCCTCCAGAGCCTGTTTTCAGTCAAACAGTGATTCCTCCAGTCACAGCCAATCATAGCTGTTCTTACTCGTCACGTGACCCACTCATTTGTTAGCGTAAAGTTGGTGATGTAAAAATATCGGTGGGGACTTGTTGATACGAAATAACCTAATGTTTATTTTAAAATTTACATTGTATATCAGAAATAAAAAGAACAGTTTTTGAGAAGAGTAGGATTAATTTTCTTCATTAAAAAAGTGTTTTGTCCATGTTGGAAACATTCAAACCATGTTTCCTCCTATGTGTTCGATCGAAACGTGATTTCTCCAAATTTCAAATGCATTTTTTAATAATTAATTTTAAGTTTTTAGGTAAATTATGACTACAAATCTTCTCAGTTACTCGTTATAGAACTAAACAAACGATAATTAGGTTTTTAAATTAGTTATTTTTTAAGTTATTAGTTTTTTGTGTTTCCTGAAAATTTGTATTTGAAGGACAAAGCATGGTTTGATTGTTTGCTCCTCAGTTATGTATTTAACTGAATTCTGCGAAATCTTAAGGAACATTCTAAATTGTGCAGATGCATTCCAGAAAATATTGATTCACCTTTTAAATCAAGCCATTTTGGCAGTCCAATTGCCGTACCGGACCTAAACTACAGTGGCTAGAAGGGGATAGTGTGTCGTTCGAAGATGAAAACTGAAAAAAAAATTACTCCTCCGCTTGGTGTCGCTGCTGTTAGACGTGCATATAGGCGCCTGCGCATTGCGACTCTCATTCTCAGCGGCTATGGGCCGGATGCAGCTACGTTCTGCGGCGATTTTGGGACCGGTCAAATCCTACTTCCCAAACAACTCAACTATCGTTGTCCTGAGTCATTTTTCCAGCATTCCGCTGATTGGTTTTCAAGAACGTCACGAACTACGTCATTGAACCACGTGCATTTGATTGTACCCTGCCTTTCCCGCGCTCTGCGCGTTCAACCAATCAGGAGGATAACGATACCCCGATCGTCGTAAAACGCCACCTCGGGAGCAGGCGTTCTTGGGCGATCATTATTAGGTGAAATACGGTTCTTTAGCACGTCGCAGAACCGTTGCTGCATTCGGCCCTATGTTATTGTTTACGCCGTGTACAGTGATTTCGCAAAACGTAAACAACAACATACCATGGCTTTGGCCGGCTTGGTGCTGAAAGTTGCAATGCGCAGGCGCCTATATGCATGTCTAACAGCAGCGACACCAAGCGGAGGAGTGAAACGAGGAGAAAAATTTTAGCATTGCTGGTATTGGCGAACGACACACTATCCCCTTCTAGCCACTGCACCTAAACTGAATGAAACAACCTTCATCCTACAAAAAGGATGGCAATAGTCAGGGTGCCAAGTCGAAAAGTGCGAACTCTCGTATGGCTTAGATGTTTTGATGGTTTCTGATAGAGTTAATAGTGTAGATTTGAAAACCGGTTGATGCCACTCTGCAAATGTTGAGGATTTTTTTTAAATTCAAATTTTTAAAAAATGGTCCAAAAAAATTTTCAAAAAATCAAGTAATAGTAATCGAGACTTATGATACATGTTTATAGGCTATCTTTCAGTGCTGAATACGAATATTCCATTTAAATTTAAAAAAATTTAAAATATCTATTTTTAAAAATTAATTGAAAAATTGGAAAGTCGAAAAAATTTAAACATCGCTCAAAACCACAAAATAATTGCGAAAGAAGTAATTTAAACGGTTTTCTATTAGAAATGACTTAAACAATAACATACTAAAAATGGAAGAAAATCGGACGATAATAAGTTTGATTTTTTTCAAATTTTCAAATTTTTTGGCCTCAAAAATCGACTTTTTTTAAAACTCTTGTAAAAAAAGTTTGAGGCTGATGCCAAAGTAATGCTTTCATGGATATTGTAGTTAGATAGCTATATAACATAAAAAAACCACAATTGTTGATTAAATCATTAATTAATTAATTTATTTATTAAGTTGAACTTTGAAAATACAGGTAAAATCCATCAATCGTGTGAAACATAAAATATTTTGACAATTTTTGGTACTGAATCATGTAAAAATTAATTAAATTTAAAAAAGACAAAAAATATTTCAAAAAATTTAAATTTTAAAAAAAATTTTAAATTTTAAATTTTTTAAAAATTTTAAATTTTGTATTATGGGCATGTGATACATCTCTATGGGCTATAATTAAGTGCTGGTTAAGAATATCAAGCTACTTTTCAATAAAATTTAAATTAAATGTGGAAAAATTGAAGCATTTATCTTAATACTTTTGTTTTAAATGCTGGGTGCCGAATGACACAAGAGGGGTCAGCCTTGAAATCGCGTATGGCTTAGATGTTTTGATGGTTTCTGATAGAGTTAATAGTGTAGATTTGAAAACCGGTTGATGCCACTCTGCAAATGTTGAGGATTTTTTTAAAATTCAAATTTTTAAAAAAGGGTAAAAAAAATTTTCAAATATTAAATTTTTCAAATTATTGTTTTAAATTGATATTTTAACTTTTCAAAAATTTAAATGGAATATTCGTATTCAGCATTGAAAGATAGCCTATAAACATGTATCATAAGTCTCGATTACTATAACTTGATATTTTGAATTTTTTTACCCTTTTTTAAAAATTTGAATTTTAAAAAAATCCTCAACATTTGCAGAGTGGCATCAACCGGTTTTCAAATCTACATTATTAACTCTATCAGAAACCATCAAAACATCTAAGCCATACGCGATTTCAAGGCTGACCCCTCTTGTGTCATTCGGCACCCAGCATTTAAAACAAAAGTATTAAGATAAATACTTCAATTTTTCCACATTTAATTTAAATTTTATTGAAAAGTAGCTTGATATTCTTAACCAGCACTTAATTGTAGCCCATAGAGATGTATCACATGCCCATAATACAAAATTTAAAATTTTTAAAAAATTTAAAATTTAAATTTTTTTTTAAAATTTAAATTTTTTGAAATATTTTTTGTCTTTTTTAAATTTAATTAATTTTTACATGATTCAGTACCAAAAATTGTCAAAATATTTTATGTTTCACACGATTGATGGATTTTACCTATATTTTCAAGTTCAACTTAATAAATAAATTAATTAATTAATGATTTAATCAACAATTGTGGTTTTTTTATGTTATATAGCTATCTAACTACAATATCCATGAAATCATTACTTTGGCATCAGCCTCAAACTCTTTTTACAAGAGTTTTAAAAAAAGTCGATTTTTGAGGCCAAAAAATTTGAAAATTTGAAAAAAATCAAACTTATTATCGTCCGATTTTCTTCCATATTTAGTATGTTATTGTTTAAGTCATTTCTAATAGAAAACCGTTTAAATTACTTCTTTCGCAATTATTTTGTGGTTTTGAGCGATGTTTAAATTTTTTCGACTTTCCAATTTTTCAATTAATTTTTAAAAATAGATATTTTAAATTTTTTTAAATTTAAATGGAATATTCGTATTCAGCACTGAAAGATAGCCTATAAACATGTATCATAAGTCTCGATTACTATTACTTGATTTTTTGAAAAATTTTTTGGACCATATTTTAAAAATTTGAATTTTAAAAAAATCCTCAACATTTGCAGAGTGGCATCAACCGGTTTTCAAATCTACACTATTAACTCTATCAGAAACCATCAAAACATCTAAGCCATACGCGAGTTCGAGGTTGACCCCTTTTTTGCCATTCGGCACCCTGACTACAATGTGGATTTCAGGTTAGCTACACCGAAAGTCCGCAGTTACTAAACTCTGTTCATGTTCATCTTTGAAATATACAAGCCCGCCCGAACGGAAAGATGCCGAGCGTGAAGGAGATAAAATTTGGCCTAAACTTTTGTTTTTTGCAAAATGTGACGTCATATCCTATAAAAATTTAATTATTTCATTCCACGGTTTGCGCATGTACGGACAGTAATATTTTTAGACCTTTGTGTGCAAACATATTCAAATGCCATGTTCACGTTTTTACAAACCTTTCTGGCGTAAACTGAACATGGCACCATACCTTTTCTGTTGCGATTTTCTCGAAAACTGTAGCTCGTTGAGGTATAGTTCTGTGGTATTTGTTATGTACTCCAAGCAAAAAATTTGGCTGTGCAGAGTTTGGGTGGCCTTGTTGAAACACCATGTATAGAGAGGAGGACCAGGAGTATGACGACTGTATTCTGTGCTACTTGATCAGCGGTTAACCCCAAATCATAGAAATCACCGACTCTGATTGATGGAATCTTTCTTTGATTGCTGTTTAACCCCTGGTCAGAAAGCACAGAATACGGCTGTGAGTCTTGGAGTCTGACACATGACCCAAAGTGAATCTCCTCAGAGGAGTCCACCTTTATAGTGTACAAAATTCAAAACTACCCCCTCTGTGTGTCCCACTGTAATATAAGTCTCAAAGGAAAGGGAATAAAAAAGAAAACCTCATTTTTCCTACCAAGCGGTCCTTCTATAAATGCTCCAGAGCAAGACAAAACGCTCAAAAAACAGCTGACATCCCCCCGTAAACATTTGCTCCCCTCAGTCCAAACCCTCAGATCCCTAACAATTTTAATGGCAGTCTGTTCCCGATGATGGAGAACACATTGTCCTACTAACAACGTCCCAGGTGTTGAAATTTCACCAACATCCAATGAATACGCCTGCCCGGAATATCCCGGGCTGAGCGCCAACAGCCAGGAATAGCGCGAGGTGCATAAACTTTGTTGTCCGACAACGTGTTGCATCGTTAGTCAAGTTTGCTCGCAGAGTCGACGACTACATAAATTCCGCCCCGGTGTTGATTTAAAAAGACTCTCAGAGTAATCGCGCCGGTATTATGGGTGGAAGTTCTCCAAGAGTAACGGAGTCTTCCATCAAGATATTTTGCCTCCATCCTGGGGGATGGCTTATTTCCGCTTCGGGATTACCCGGTAGTGATCGGGTGTCGTGAATTCGCAGTCTTTTTTTTTCGGGCAAGTCCTTTCAAGTGACAATTATGTGTTTGTGTTGAGAGATAAACTCGCTGCTTCATCTGAAGGAGCGCGATTCCAATTAGTGAGGGTGCAAATTTGCTGAGCGTGGTCCCGACTCTTTATGAGTTCGTCTTTAGCTCCTCCTGATGTGGATAGTGCAGTCAGCAAAGGGCTCCTATTAGCTTGCCGGGACTGTCTGACAACTCTTTATGACTGTGGCTTTTGCTCCTCCTTTATATTTAGTCAGCAAATGGCAAGCCGAAGCTCTTGCTGATGTGACTTGCATATAACTCGCGTAAAGGCATAGTTAGTGGACTTTCAGGGAAATGCTAAAGTCCTGCGATTCTAATTTAGGCTTGTTGACATTCTTAAAGCAAAATAGTCAGCTTGAGGATTTTAGTTTAGTTGGAATGCTTTTTAGGAAAGCTAATACTCCAAATTTAAATCTTTTAAATTTAGTTACCCAAGGGATTTCCTTAACCCTGCTGTTCTGTTAGGGTCTATTTGACCCAAAATGTTTTCAGTTGCGTGTTAAAAAATTTTGAATCGAGGTATTTTAATGAAACTTCATGAATTTGTTGGAAAGTCATATAAATATCTATATCTAAAATGAATTTTAATTATTTTAATTTGCAAGGGATATTTTTCAACATAGTCTTAATGTACTGTTTGGGTCAATATGACCCGATTCTAAATTTTTTCGTTTTACTCAAACCTTTTGGCTAAAGCTACAAATTTAGTTCTTTTAAATTTAGTTATCCAAGGGATTTTCTTAATTCAGTTTCCCTGTGTGTGATGACTGATAATATATCGTATATTGGATTCGCAAGGAACAATTTATATCATTAACACCCTGATATGGAATTTTGTCGACAAAGGGTATAGGGGTAAGGATGGTATAAAATAGGTAGGATTTGGTTTTTTTTAACTCAGGGCTTCCCAAGCAGCACAGCCGTTCAAGATTCCACTTTTCTATAGAAAAAATAAAATGTAATGAAATCGACATCCCCTCAATTTTTTAGATTTGCTGAGAAAACTCTTTTTGCAAAGCTTCAGCTCTGTACTCTGTACCTTAATTAGAAAGTGATTACCAAAGGATCTAAAGTTTTGTAAAGAAGCGAAATTATAATTTTATAGTAAAAGTTTAACTTGGTATGTGAGTAGGAAGCATTTTCCACATTTTTCGTAAAAACCAATCATTAATTACTTTATTAGAAATGCTACAGTTAGTTATCATTAAATTTTAATAATATATGTTTATTTACAGGGTGTCCCAAAAAAAGACTGACATTTTAAAAATCAATAACTTTTTAACTAAAAAAGATAAAAATGTGCGGTTCCTTGCCCCCCTCTTCTCAGACCAAAAAATTTTTATCCCAGAATTTTTTATTTTAGTTCCAAATTTTTCTCTAAATAGCAGCACGAGAATTTTTTGAGGGACTAAGGGGAAAAGTATAGGAATAATCCCTGTTTGTTAACTTCTGATAGGAAAACCAAAGTTAGGGTAAAAAATCAATTCATAGAATCGATTGTTGTTCGATTCTGGGAAGATTTAAGAATCGATCGAAAGAAAACCAAAAAATCAAGATTTGGATTACGTTTTGAATTAGTTTGACAACTGAACCTAACTGTGATCCGCTCCTAAGACGGGTCTCGCATTTCAGAGAACATTTTTCAAATTACTGAAGTGTCCATGCCCTGCGCATATTACCCAGTCTGCCTTATAGCGTTGAAATCACATAAATATTGTGCTTATTGTATCTTAGTTATGGAGAAAATTACAAACTAATATGACAAAATTACAGAAAACAAGTTCCACACACCTCCACCAAAATTCTTGCTAAATTCATATATTTCTTTATTATCATACATAAATGTAGTCTAATCGGAGCAATTCTCAAACACTAAAAGTCGAAGAAATTGAATATCATCTCTATTGCATGTTATCTGAAAGATTATGAAACTTTGATTTTTCCTTTTAAAAGCTTAAAAATATTTTTTATGTCCTCTAACAAAAATGCAGAAAAACCCTTTTCAATAAAAAATTTCTGTGTATTTAAAATACGTAAAATCACCTAGTTTTATTAAACCATTAACGGCGGAGCATGTTAAAATGCGTCAGTCTTTTTTGGGACACCCTGTACAAACATAAGAGTTCTAAAAACCCCATGTTATACTATGAACCACCTTCAAAAAGGATTTTATGCCAATTATTTTTAAATTGTCCAACAGTTATATATTCCGGATATTAATGGGACATAATTTCTATTTCCCTATTTTATATTTTTAATTATTATTTTTTATCAGTATACATTGAATTTGAACTTTTCCACTCCTTTTGGTCATCGACTTCTAATCCGAATAAAGAGCTGAAATTTTAGCTGTGAGTTTCTATTAACTACTTGGAAAAAAGTAGAGGGTACCCAGAACTCTTATCAGGAAAACAGTTTTTCGGGCCACCCTAATGCGTATTGTTTTATTTTTTAATATAGCTTTCTTTAACCATTTAACAAAATCAGATACATCGTTTTCATAAATCTCCAAATTTCAAAAAATAAAAATAAAATCACACATTAAACAAAAACAAGAAAAATAGCAAATCCATGGCATCAGTTTAGGTTATAAGAAACTTTATATTTTAGAAAAAAAAGAAATTTTAGTTCAGACAAATATTTAGGGTTTATTTGGAAAATTATTTTTGATGCTTAATATTTTAATATTTTATTTTTATTATTTATAACCACATGAAATTTTTAGTGATAGAATTTTTAATAATTCGGGAATTTTTCAAAAATGGAATTTATTTGAAACTCTGGTACCCACATTTGTTTTAAACTTTCTTTTCCATTTTAAATCATTTGAAAAGCATTAAATAAGTTTTTTAAACATGAAATATAGATGAAAGCATATTTTATTAGCAAAAAAAATCAAATATCTATTTCTTAAACATTATGATTGGAAATTTAAATAAGTCAATTAAATAAAATTTAAATAGTTGTTGAAACACTAATCGTTTTTGCACTCAATGAAAGCTTTCAAATATTTCTTTAAAAAACATGTGCATTTCCACTTTATAATATTAAAATAATATTAATTTGTGAAAAATTACAAGAATGTTGCATTGAATGCTATAACAACGTCAAGAATGTTAAAGAAAAGGTTTTTTCCTTTGGAGAGGGAGACAATAGCAATAGTACGTACAATATATTTGCCGATTTTGAAGATTTCTTTCCTTTTTCATCTTCTTTAGCGTCAATTTGGATCATTATCTTATGCTTTTAAAAAGAAAGCAATTCTTAATTGAAAATAAGAGTAAAAACTATCTGATGATGAAGCTGCTTTTTATTTTCAAATAATCGGTAGTTGCTTAGTTAATTTATCCTTCTTTTTTGTCATAAAATTGGATTCATAAGACAGAGAAATAAAAGTGAATAGAAATTTAAAATACCTTATCCTTAATCCTGAATCCAAATCTGGGCAATTCCACGGGTAACTGACTGACATTTTTTAAGAAAAACACTTGGTATTTTGTAATTTTCTTCCCAAAAATAAATGATAAAAAACACTTTCCACCCAGTTTATTGCTTTCTTGTTAGCTTAATCTAATGGCACAATTAAATTTTCAAAATATGTTTTTATTTATTTTTGAAAAATTTTAAGCAACATGGTAAATGACTGACATTTGTGAAACATTTATGCTTCCCGTGAACATTATGAAACCCGTGGAATTGCCCAACTAAGGAAATACAGTAAAACACTAAAAGAGATCCATTAAGAACATTTGAAAAGACCTTGAGTAAATAAGACAAATTTTAATATCCTCAAATACTTAACATACTTCTTTTCGCTCAAAAATACTAACATAATCAATAAAATTAAATAAGAAAAATATTTGTTTCGAAATGTTTGATTCACATGCGAACAGAATCAATGATTTTTAGTACGCATAAATTTATTTTAAATAAAACACACTAGCGGAAATAAAAATCCCAACACCAAGAAGGAAAGGAGATATCAAAGTTAAATTTATTTCTATGATTGCACGAAGTATCAATGTGAATTGATTAAAAATCAGCCTTCCTGGATGTTTGGGGGCCGAGAAAACCAGAGAGGATTGTTGTCTCCATAGGTGTCCATTACCGCCGTCACACGTCATGGTATTGAGTGACAGGGGATCTAAATGGCTTTTGAGGGATTGGAGGACCATGTTGCCTCCTCAGGTAGTCCAAATTCAAATGGTGCACCAGTGGACGTTGCATACCGGGCTATGTGATTTCTCCTCATTGACCGGAATTGTTTTGTGGGTGTTGGTTATAGAGAACGGGAAATACGGGGTAAAAATGCAACCTAGGGGGTTAAGAAGAAAGCTTGTACATTGCATACAACATGTGGTTGTGCATGTTTCTCTTAAAATTTGTCCCCAGGACAGGTCTGAAGGTAAGGACGGTCTACCGGCTGCAAAATCTCAATGACGCAGCTCTGGTTGGAAAAAGTACTGAAATCGCAGAAATGGAATCCAATGCATCCCCACTCCGTTACCCTGCATCACCACTCCGTGGAACGATTAGAAAATCATCAGCTGAGTGCGCTCTCTCCATTGTGTCTTCAAACTCATACCCAACCGTCGTGGTGCTCCAAACCGAAGCAGGATTCTCTCATAAACACAATTTCATGAAATTGGGGTTTTCATTTCCTTAATTCTTGAACTATTGGAGACTAAAAGGCCCATTTTCATTCCCTTGTTTATAGACAAAGATGTAAGAAGCTATGCGGACAAAACGGACAATACGCAGTACTGCAAACGATATCCATCCCACTGCCGCTTGTCCTCAGTATGAACTACCAGTACTTTGGCCAACCTGAGCTGCTTCATTGAGGTTTTTTAGCCGGTTGTCTGTCTTTACCTTCAGAACTGTCCTGGGGAAAAATTTCAAGAGAGAAATGTACAAACACATGTTTTATGCAATGTCAAAGCTTTTTTCTTATCTCCCTATGTTGAATTTTTACCCTGACATATCCGTTCGTAAGAACCAATGCTCACAAAACATGTCCGGAGAAAGAGGAGAAATCACCTAGCCATATGAATTTGGACTACCTGAGGAGGCAACATGGTCCTCCAATCCCTCAAAAGTCATTTAGAGCCCCTGTCACTCAATACCATGACGTGTGACGGCGGTAATGGACACCTATGGAGACAACAATCCTCCCTCTTTTTCTCGGCCCCCTAATATCCAGGAAGGCTGATTTTTTAAGCAATTCCCATTGATACTATGTGTAATCATAGAAATAAATTTGACTTTGATATCTCCTTTCCTTCTTGGTGTTGGGATTTTTATTTCCGCTAGTGTATTAATGGGAGACCTTAATAAATAATGTTTTTAGGGGGAAATTTGGTCGGAAGCTTAGCGGCTAATCGGTCGAGAGTTGGCGGCAGTTGAAGGGGAGGGTTTCGGCAACACTCGTCGCTTTGCTTCGGTCGGTTTTTCTCACTTTCGTTGGTGTGAATGAATGTGCTTTGAGTGTGCGTGAATGTTTTTGCTATGCAGTGGTAATTAAAAGAGTAAATGAGATTATATTTTTTAATTGGGTTATGAATATTAAATTCTAGGAATATTCAATTTTAATTTTGTATGTATTTCCATTTACTATGAAATAATTCACTGTGTATTATGTCAATTAATAGTGTTTTTAGAAGAGGAAAAAAGGCAGAAAATTATTTTTAGGAATGATCTATTTATAGGATTTGATTATGATTTATTTTAAGTATTGATTTTATTTTATACTATTAATTTAATATTATTTAACTTTTATATTTTGAAAGTTTATCCATCCTGTGAATATTTGTGTAGAGTAAAAAGCCACCTACTGGTTAATTTTAACATTTAGTAAACCTAAAATTTCTATTTGATGCATTTTCAAACAAATATTCATCGAATTCACTGATGTATTTAAAAGAATTAATGTGTTATACAGTATAATGTCCTTAAATCAGTATAATGAACAAACACAACTGACACTTCAGAAAATCGATTGAAAAATCGGGGGAAAAACATACAGGTTTTTTTTCAAAATTTCTTATGGCAGGTGTTAGTGATTTTCCAGAGACGACATTTTAGATAAAGGAAACAAATTAAAAGTCTAATTATTCTAAATATAAATTTATTGTGATTATTTTTATTTTTTGAAAGAGAGAGAGATAATTTCAAAACTGTTTCCTTTCAACCCTAAATGTTTTTAGAAGTATTATTTAAGAATTAAAAGTAATAACATATTTTGTTACCAGGTCTACATTATTATATTTTACCAGGTTTCTTTGAGTCAAACATATTACCAGCTAAGCTCAAAGCTTCCAAAATTAAAAAAACTTCCACATTATTGAAAAATTCATATTTGTATTGATCCTTTTTTTATAGATCTATTTTTCTATCGCCTACTCACAAAGTTTAGGAAGAACAATAAAAAAATTTTTGAGCAACCCAATCCATTTTTTAAATGAATTTTCTCAAAAAACCTTTCAATAAATTGAAATACTTCTCCACATGAAAAACGCACACACTACCCTTCTCAACAACAATCTCTTAACATTCGTGTTTACCGTGTTTACGAGAGATTGCTCTCTTCCATTCACAAAACGCACAATTCCTGATGAGTGAGTTTACCTCATGTCGGCATCATCTTTCAGAGGGTGAAGTGCCACCCACATTTCGACCCCTCGTCCCTGTGGGGGAGGGATTATGGAGGGATGTTGGTGAACTGCTCCCCTCGTTTTATTATTTCCGTCTTGATTCCGATTCGTTATGATACTTACTATGTCTTTAAAAAAAACTTCAAGGCGTTTAATTGGAGTGTAAGTCCAGATTTCATCACATTCCTCATTTTTAGAATTATTTGGTATATATTCGATACATATTCCATATAAATTCATAAAATAGTGTCTTATTGAAAGACTTTAATCGTATATTTAAATGCGGGTATTGTTTGAAAAAAATGGAAATGATCTATATCATTAAAATTTAAGTTTAGTATTTACACTGTAAAAAAAACTGTAGAAAAACAGAAATTTTCAAAAACAATGACTTTATGTTTACAGAGATATTCTGTCATGTAACATTCCCACCGCACTTCTACTTATTTTATGTAAAATAACAGCTTTTATCTAGTTTTTTAGCTTATCTGTACTTAAACAGAAACTTACTGCATCGAAAACGAATACAGCTATTGGCAACATTATACTGAATCTTCGTTGGTTCAGTGGTAGCGTGCGTGCTTAGCATGCGGTAGGTCGTGGGTTCTATCCCCGGATATTAATTAATTAAAATTAGAAAAAACTCTACTAAAATAAGTGCTTGCGCACAAGCAGAAAATTATTGAGAGGCAACAGAAAAATCTGTAGCTCACTTGACAGAAAGTTTCTTTTTACAGCATTTACCTGTAGGTAACAGCTTTTTTCTGTTTACAGGATTTTTCGGCCTACAGAAATTTTGCTGCCAGAAATTTTCTGTTTTTTTGCAGGATTATTTTTTACAGTGTAGACCGTTTTAAAGAAATAAGCATTTATCCTTTATTTATAAAAATATATAGACAAAAACTGTATTTAGTTTTTAGTTTTAAAAAGGCATACGTGCCTATCCTTTTTATAAAATTAATACAAACATAATTATTAAATTGATAAAATAAATATAGACATTCGTAAGTGGGCAAATCCAGTAATTTTTCATAACAGCTTTGGATTCAAAGCGATTGTTAATTTTCACTTTAAACTTTAAAGTAAGGCTGAAACAGATCTGACGTCGCATCGTTTAATCCTAAACAAGTGCAAAGGGATTGTCGATTTTTATTTTAAAGTGTTGAATTATCAATTTTTTTTAAATTTCATGTCGATTTTTAAGGTTAGATCTATTCCTTTTACCAGAAAATGAATATTTCTGTTTTCAAAAAGAATGCTGGTATTGCCCATTATTGAAATAATTGATTTCCTCAGAACCTCAGATCAGTTTTTATATCTTCTTCTAGTAATACGATACAATAAGCACTCACACTATTGTGTTTGAAAATAAAAATAATGTGATTAAATATACGAAAATTATGTTACTTATATTGATTGATGCAATATTTTTCTTCAACTTACGGTATTTCTCTCAATGGAATTCGTTTAAAGTGTTTCGAACAGTTAGTTAGAACTTAATTTCTATGACTGCTTCTCTTCCAAAACTGTTTACCTCTACGGGTGTTCTTTTCACTAATGAGTTTACACAGGTGTAGAAAGGGTGCTGACATATTGAACTTAAGAGTAAACACATCCGGTGTTTGACTAAGAAAACAGTAATTACAGTTCAACAGGGGTCAGTCGTTTACCTCAGCCCATTAAAAAATGGCTAGAGACCTCTAAGTTTTAAAAATTTTCCCTAGTTTTAATCCCATTCTTATATTTTATTTAAATGCAACAGATAATTAAAATTTATTGCACTGTAAAAAATGATTTCGTCAAATAACGGAAATTAACCACAAGCACTGTTTCCGGTTAATTTTCCAACTTTGAGAAAATATCTAATTTTCCTTTTCTGTCAAGAGAAATTTTTCGTTATTTAAGTTTGAGAATTCTTTTAGATTAGTTACAGGAGGTGGTCTTTATAACAATAAATATAATTTTCTTAACAAATTAATAATCCCAAATAACATTGCGACATCTCTGGCAAACTTATATTACATACCTGTCGGAAAGGAGATTGGCATCCTTTTAACTAAAATGATCACGAGAAATTTTGACACGTACGTACTTCTTCTTAAAACTTATTCTTTAGTGGTGATTTTATTAAATCTAATTTCTCTTTGTGAAAAAAACTAACGGAAAAGGTACGTTTTCTAAGGATACGAAAAATTTTCGTCAAAAACAATAAACAATTTAGTGTAAAAGGAGGAACTTAAGTACAGTGTACTGTACATATATAGTAAAGTTTCTAGTTAGTTATTTAGATGAATGAAAGTATTCCGCGTAACGAAACTGTAGAGTGCCAGGGGAACCATATTTTTCACGAATGTATTTCAAAATTAAGGACAAAAGAGTCTTTGTGAAAGTAATTTTTATCTATCCTGCAAATATAGGCTGTTGGTTAGGGTGGGCCGAAAACACACTTTATATTTTATTTCTGTTCTAATAGCGCGGAAAGGGTGCCACTTGGGTCCAATAAGGACGGTGCAAAATATTTTTTCGATTGGATAATATCTTCAGCTCCCGCATCGCACTTAAAGTTTGAAAAAATGGATGACTTTTTTACAAAACAATTAAAAAACCAAAGATTCAACTCTCAAAAATTGTTCATGATTTTTTTATGAGAAACTATTATAGTTTTAGACATAATTTTTCAGGTTCCATTCGTCTATCACCCTTGTTTCGTTAGATATAACTTTTTAATGTTCAAAGAAATTTCGTAAAGTTGTTTTTCCTGCATTTTTAAACAGCTTAATAACTCTAGAACTATACGACTTAAAAGCCTGAAATCCGTTCCATTTTGTTTGTTAATTTTTTGTCTTTGATTTGATGTGCATCATGACAATCATTTTTAAAAAGATTTTTTTCAAAATTAAAAAAGTGAAAAAAAAATAAATTAAAAAATTTTTTCTGAAAAAATTGTTGAAAAAATAATTAAAGCCTTTTAACTCTCAAAATAAACATCATTACCAAATTTCAAGTTGAAAATAAAATTTAATCATGTGTAAAAAAATTAAAGTATTCGAAATTTTGGCAAGTCCCTAAACTAGCCCTAAAATTAGCGATTCACTCATTGAAAATTCATAAACTCGCTTGAGGGTGTTCATGTGACTCAAAAAATGCAAAAAATGTCGCATTAATTTCAAAAATACGACAATTAACAGATTCGGTACAAAATCTTACAGTGCTAGTTCCCAACTTTAAGTTAATTCAATGTGCATGAATTTTACCTGAATGTTCCTAAGAAATGTGTTTATATCCAATTTTTTATGTTCTAAAACTTTTAATTTACTTTGATTTGACTTGTTAAAAGTAAAAACAGTTAGATATTAACAAAAATTTTATAAATTTTAAGTAGAAATGGATGCGAATCGAATAACTTAAAATTGGAAACTAGCACTGTAATATTTTGTATTGAATATGTTAATTGTCATATTTCCTGAAATTAATGTGAAATTTTTTTCATATTTTAAGTCATATGAACACTAGGGTGGAACGAAAAAACGAATTTTGTCAAATCGTTTAGTGATAGGGCGCAAAATTTGCCTTAAGCCATCAGTATCAATAGTTAAAAATTTTAAAATGATCAAAAAATATCTTGAGGTGCCTCAAAGCCCTTAAAGTTTCGAAAAAATGCTGTTTTTTTTACAAAACAACAAAAAATCCAATGATAATATCATTACAATTTGTTCATTATTTTTTTATGAGGAACTACTATTATTCTCAATATAATATTCCAGGTTTCATTTTTTATCACCCTTTTTTTTGGTAGTAATATTTTTTTAACGTCAAATAAATTTTGTAAAGTTGTTTTTCCTGCATTATTGAAACATCAATAACTCTAGAACTATCAAACCTATAAACGTGAAATTGGATTCCTTTTGTCCGATATTTTTTTCTCTTTCCAGTGGTGTGCATCATTGACAATCCCCTCCAAAAAAATTTAATTTAAAATAAAATGTGAAAAAAATTCAAATTTTTTTATTTCTAATTTTTATTATTATTTTTATAGTTTTTTACTTTTATTTATCTATGATAAACATTTCTACCAAGTTTCAAGTTAAAAATCTAACTTAATCGTGCAGAAAAAAACAATTAATCGAAATTTTAGTAGGTTTTTAACACCCCTTATCAAAAAACAGAAAAAGAACGATTACACTTCAACAATGAAAAAATTTCCTTGATGAAAATAGTCATTTCAAAAAGATTTTGGGTCGCTGAATACGAAAATCACCATTAAAATTCTCAATTGACTCAGGATTTTCGGGGAACAGCCCCTCCCCCTTTTTACGTTTTCGACGACTTAATAACTTAAAATTCGATTTTCAGGGTCAAAAAGCATTGCTTTAGTCTTCAAATTGCCCCCCAGGGGACAAGATAGATGCAAATTAATAAAATAAGATAAATTTATAACAAATGGATAGGTTTAAGGGGTAATTACCCCCTAAAAATGCAAAAAATTAGCTAAAAATTATAGAGGTTTTTATACGCTATTTTTTCATCTTATTTTTACGCAATTCACGTTTGAAGGGTCCTAACCCTTCCCCAAGGACACAAATTTGATGGCAGTATGCAGCAATGGCTTTTACTAAAAGCGGTTGAGGTGAGAGCGCCCCCAAAGCACCCACGGAAGGGTTCAGCGTCGCACTTAGAGTTAAACTGTGCTGTAAAAAAAAATTCGAAGCCACTAACTAAATTTCAGCTGATTCTTGTGTAAAATGATCTGCTGAATTCAAATATGACACCCATTTTCTTCCATCACCCTCAGTTTTTAAGGGGATGCCCCCTAATTGTTATCCACAGCCGTGCGTCTATTAACATCTTGAAACATGGAATCCTCACTCCCCAAAACCGGTCAGTTTTTAAAGAACTGAAGAGTTTCTACTTAGGATAGACCCAAAATATAAGGAAAACGTCCATTTGTAATCTTTTCAAAATCATCAATATTAATTCCTGAGCTCGCGAGCGCCTTCACGATTCTGGAAGTCTTCCGAACTCTTCCGCGGGTCTGGAGGCTAACACCTCATCCGCTTTTAGTAAATATTATTGCTGCATATTGTCATCCAATTTGGGTCCTTGGGGAAGGGTTAGGACCTTTCAAATGGGAATTGCGTAAAAAATAAGACGACAAAATAGCGTATTGGAACCTCATAATTTTTAGCTATTTTTTGTATTTTTAGGGGGGAAGCTACCCCTTAAACCTATCCATTTGTTATAAATTTATCATATTTCATTAATTTGAACATTTCTTGTTACCTGGGGAGCAATTTGAAGACTAAAACAATGCTTTTTGACCCTGAAAATCGAGTTTAAAGTTATAAAGTCGTCAAAAAACGTAAAAAGGGGGAGGGGCTGTTCCCCGAAAATCGTGAGTCAATTGAGAATTTTAATGGTAATTTTCGTGTTCAGCGACCGAAAATCTATAAGAACTGACTATTTTCACCAAGGAAAAAATTTTGAAGGTCAACAATTATTGGTTGAATTATAGTAGCAGAACCATAACTACGTAAAATTCCTAAGGTATAACAAGACACAAACAGTAAAAGCTTTACCGTAATTGTTAAGAATTCATATTTAGTATATAGTTGGCAGACCCCTGAGAATCACTTAACTACAATCTATAAGTAATTTTGATCAATATTTAGTGAAAGTATTTAATGCTTTTAAACGAAAACTTTTAACTGAAAATGTTTATTAATGAAGCACTTATAGCTGAAATTAACTAGAATTATATAATTTTTTAGTAATTTGTGATAATTTCAAAGCATTTCTTGATTGGTATTAAATTTTTACAGGTTAATAACTTTTTTCGGTTAAAACTTTTTTTAAATATTTTTTTTTGAAAATTGTGAAAAAAATTGAAGAAAGGTAACAAGGAGAAAGGAAACAAAGAGAATAAAATTATGAACAAAATGGGCTCCATTTCTTGTTTTTAAACTGAATAGTTCCAGAGTTATGTCTCCTAGTAATGCAAGAAAAACAACTTTACAATATTTGCTTAATTCTAAAGAAAAATATTTCTCCCAAATGAAGGGCGATAAAAAAACGAACCTTGTGCCATTATATCTCTGATAGTAGTAGTTTCACATAAAAAAATCATGAAAAAAATTTAAGAGTTTAATCTTTGTTTTTTTGTTGTTTTGTAGAAAAAGTGACAATTTTTTTAAACTTCAAGGCTCTTGAGGCACCTCAAGATATTTTTTGATCAATTTCAGATTTTCACATATTGACACTGATTTATTAAGGCAACTTTTCCGCACTATCACTAATTGAATATTCGAAAAAAGTTTTTTTGGACCTTTTTCGTTCCACCCTAATGAACACCCTCAAGCGAGTTTATGAAAGAGTGAATCGTTAATTTTAGGGATAGTTTAGGGACTTGACTAAATTTGGAATATTTTTATTTTTTTATACATGATTAAATTTTATTTTCAACTTGAAATTTGGTAGTAATGTTTATTTTATGAGTTAAAAGGCTTTTAATATTTTTTCAAAAAATTTTTCAGAAAGATTTTTTTAATTAAATTTTTTTCATTTTTTTTAATTTTGAAAAAATCTTTTTTGAAAATGATGGTCATGATGCACATCAAATCAAAGACAAAAAATTAACAAACAAAATGGAACGGATTTCAGGTTTTTAAGTCGTATAGATCTAGAGTTATTAGCTGTTTAAAAATGAAGGAAAAAAATTTACGAAATTTCTTTGAACATTAAAAAATTATATCTAACGAAACAAGGGTGATAGAAGAATGGAACCTGAAACATTATGTCTATAACTACAGTAGTTTCTTATAAAAAATAATGATCAATATTTGAGAGTTTAATCTTTGGCTTTTTTAGTTGTTTTGTAAAAAAGTCATCCATTTTCTCAAACTTTAAGTGCGATGCGGGAGCTGAAGATATTATCCAATCGAAAAAATAATTTACACAGTCCTTATTAGACCCAAGTGGCACCCTTTCCGCTCTATTAGAACAGAAATAAAAAATAAAGTGTATTTTCGGCCCACCCTACTGTTGGTTTATTCATTTACTTTCACTGCAAAATACAACGTGGGGGAGAAGTGAAATGTTAAAAAATATATCTTATATCTTGAATGTTTTTTAAAAAATAGCTTTCAAACAAAAGGATGAAAGATAATGCTTACTGAATTATCAAATTTTACGCTCTGAATGTATTCTTAGAAACGAGTTATTTCTTAGAAAACATTTCTTTTCTGAAATGCATACTTATTTTTTCTTCTCTCAATCCTTACTAAAGCACACAACTGGCAGCCTTAAACATTATATAGTTTATCTCTATACATACACACTATATGAATATTAAACTTTATTTTTATTTATGCTTTTGAGTTGCAATCCTTCAAAGAAAGTTATTTTCGTATTCTCCGACAATATCTTTATAGTTTTGAGTTAAATAAAAAACGTGCACCTAACGCTTGTTATTCAACCCATGCGTCTTCAAATGATCAAGACGTCCGTCCTACCAAATGTTAATAAATAGCGTTAATTTAAAAGGTCCGTCAAATACGTTCGTCTATACTAACATTGATCTGTTTACGCTTTGATACAACAACACCCCAGATAACATTGCACAGTGACACAACGTCTTGAAAACATCCGGAGAACCTCCATCGTTATTTTGAATTTTGATCCCCGAGCCACACCGCCTTGTTTCCGAATGGCGGCCCTTCAAAGTGCATCAGCATGAAATACGAAGGAGTCAAAGGAGAGGGTCACTTGTTTTATGGCTGTAAAAACAAACGCTGCAGTGGCATTCCCCACCGACATCGTTAATCACTCGATGCTTCCGCTGCCGTCGCAAATTATGGACCACTTGGTCCTCTGAAGAACACGTGCGGTCGGCTGGCCCTGTCATAAACCCCCGCTCCGTACTTCTTTAAGGGAGGAGAAATTGGGAGTGGGGGAAATAGGGATTTCTCAATGAAAGAACTCAATCTTTTGTCGATTTCATTCATTAAAGATATTGGTGATAAGAAGATTCGATTGGTGGTAGTGAAAAGGGTCTTATCTTGGAAATTTTTGTAAATATTTCTATCTTCTGATCATGTTGCTCGTAAAGTAGGCGGATTGTTTGCTATTAGGAAAGATGTAAAGCCCAGAACCGCCTTTTTCGACATGAGTGGAGATGAATGTGTATAACTGTTAAATTTGAGTTTGAAATGTTATCAGTTATCAGTGCTTTTTTTTGGACAGGAATACTCCTATTAAAACAGGGGTTATTGACTGGTTGTCAATGAAAGCGTTATTTAAGAAAAAGTTGGCAGTTAAAATCTTAACTATTAAAAATATTTTACAATATGAGACACTTGTTGTTGACGATGAGCTTGCAACAGCAAAAGCTAGATCCAACGTAAAACTGTTGATGTTAGCTCGTTGTTACAGGCTCATATGATTTGTAAGTACTGAATCGTAGAGGTAAATTATCTCGTATTTGAAAAGCACTGAGAGGAAGGATTCTATCTGATAAAGCGTCGGTGAACACCAATTTCTTGAAGTGCTGCTGTGTATGATTCAATTTCAAATATATAATCAAATTAAAGTGGCCTGCGGATTCATCGTGGAAAATATTTTCTCTCCCTCTCTCTCTCTCTCTCTCTCTCTCTCTCTCTCTCTCTCTCTCTCTCTCTCTCTCTCTCTCTCTCTCTCTCTCTCTCTCTCTCTCTCTCTCCTCCATTTGGGTAAACCATTTTGGGTGCTTGAAATAAATCGAGGGATCCTTTCGATGGCAGGAACTCCCTCCGTTTACAGTTTGGTAAATTACTTAAGACCTTAATTATAATTTTAAGGATGTATATTTAAATGTTATTTTGAGTTTTCTTGGGAATATGTGACAGCTAAAGCTTTAAGTAAGGCCAAATCATTGCCAGAAATTTCATGGTCACAGTCACATCGCGATCTGATCAAATTTTAGCCTTTCGCAAAGCTGTAGCTGAAACAGCGATTTTTTCCAGGTATGTAAATTAATAACTCTGAGTATATTTTTTCACGAAATGTGAAGAAAATTCTCATAATGGTAAAATATATAAGACCATTTTTGCTTTATTGTTGTATTATTGGAAGTTGTTTAGTTATAAATAGGTACAGCATAATGGATATTTATTATTTTGTTTGTTCTTTGTGTATTGACTAATAACCAATTAGTTTTTTTAGCATTTTGCTAAAGGTTTTTCCCCTTTTTAGCTTTCATGCGTGAGGACTTTTCCCCTATCTTAAACTCTGCTTATCTCAAACAAGTAAAAGATTAAAAAAATATTCCTTTTAGTTTATCTCTAGTTTTTGATAAAACTACCGAATACCTCAAGAACCTTTTAAGAGGTGACTTATTACTACTTATTTTCTCTTGGCAGTTAGAACAGCTATAGAAAATAATTTTCTAAATAATCTATCCATAAAGCTAAAACTTAATCATTTTAACTTAGTACATACCAAAATTACTAATCTATCAAAGTCATCGATGAACGAAACCCACGGAATCTCTTATCGAAATCCTCGTTTGTCTGCAGAGGAATCCATTCCGCAAAAAAAAGGCATAAATTCATCCTTCATATCTTATCTCTATCTTTTGGAAGCTGTTGCTAAGCAAAAGCGTAGTGGGTATTGACGGACTAATGTGGCGGCTTCCTTTCCGCACGTCTTTTCGCACTTCCACCGTAAGTGAGAGTGATTTTTTGTTACATCGAGTAGCCACGCTTTTTATCTGTCAGCGTGTGGGTAGAGAGATTGATACTAAGTTGCAACTTGTTTGAATCGAAAAAAGTAAGAACCTCACTGTTAGGATTTTGAGGATAATTTGATTTCTATAACACAGAAAAAGCACGTTTTTTGTAATTTTTTACCCCCCTCTGTCAGCAAAAATAACCAAATATTTAACCCTCCCCGCTTACACAAAGCAACTCTGTACAAACACCTCACCCTTTTTATGCAAAGAACTTTTACTAATGATTTCTTTTACTTAATTTTAATGAAATATTAAATTGGTTTAAAACCAAAATGCATTTTTTATTTCTTAAAAACTAATTATTTTTAAATTGAACAATTAAATGAAATTATATTTTTTCCTAGTTACAAAAGAAAGTATTTAAAAGGCAGCGTTTTAATGACAAATGTGAGCATCAGTCATCGCATATCCACTTTCCCCTCTTTAAAGCAAAAATAAGCTAATAGCAAACCTTCCTTCTCAAAATTGATGAAGTAATCCTCTATATGCATTAGGGTGGTCCTTATTTGTATGGTAAAAATTTTTTTTGGGAATTCCGGTGGTGACGCCCCCTAGTTTTGTGTCACTATATAAAATAATAATGTATGCAAAATATCAGCTCATTCGAATAATAAACACCCGTGCGCAGTTGCCTTGAAGTTTCAAAAAAATACTGATTTTTTCACAAAACATCCCAAAAACCATAGATTAAACCCTCCCATCTTCTTCTTGATTTTTTAATGAGAATCTAATACAATTATTGTTATAATGTTCCAGATTCCATTCTTCTATCACCCCTATTTCGGTAGTAAAAATTTTTTAAAGTTAAAATAACTCCTGTAAAGTTGTTTATCCTGCATTTTAAAAAAAGCTAATAACTCCAGAACCATACAACTTAAAAACCTGAAATTTGTGCCATTTTGTTTGTAATTTTATTACCTTTCATTTGATGTGCAACATAACTGCCTTTCTTTAAAAAATTTTCTTCAAAATAAAAAAAATGGAGAAAAAATTAAATAAAAAAAATTTTTTAAAAAAATTTTTATTAAATAAATTTTAAGTTTTTCCACTCCCAAAATGAACATATCTGCCAAATTTCAAGTTGAAATTAAAATTTGATCATGTAGAAAAAAATAAAAATTTCCGAAATTTTGGCAGGTCCCTAAACGTTTCATGTAATTTAACAAAAAAAGGTGTTTCACTCATGGGGATTCCAAAAACTCCCTTGAGGGTGTTCATACGATTTTTACCATGCAAAAAAATTCACTTAAATATCAGAAAATACAACTAGGTACTAGCCGATTCGGTACAAAATCTTACAGAGCCCTGTCGGGTACCAAATGGTAGACTGCGTTGTGCGTAGTCATCGGGGTATGATTTTATTTTATTCTTTTATCTTTAAACACTTTTAATTTCATTTGATTTGACATGTTGGAAGTGAAAAAATAACGTAAAAATTTAATTCTAAGGGAAATTCAGGTAAAATATAAGCACATTGAATTAGGTTGGAAACTAGCTCTGTAGGATTTTGTACCGAATCGGCTAATAGCTGTATTTTCTGATATTTAAGTAAATTTTTTTGCATGGTACAAATCGTATGAACACCCTCAAGGGAGTTTTTGGAATACCCATGAGGAAAACACCTTTTTTTGTTAAATTACATGGAATGTTTAGGGACTTGCCAAAATTTCGCAAACTTTTATTTTTTTCTACATGATCAAATTTTAATTTCAACTTGAAATTTAGCAGAAATGTTCATTTTGGGAGTGGAAAAACTTAAAATTTATTTAATAAAATTTTTTTTTCAAAATTTTTTTTATTTAATTTTTTCTCCATTTTTTTTATTTTGAAGAAAATTTTTTTTTAAAAAGGCAGTTATGTTGCACATCAAATGAAAGGTAATAAAATTACAAACAAAATGGCACAAATTTCAGGTTTTTAATTTGTATGGTTCTGGAGTTATTAGCTTTTTTAAAATGCAGGAAAAACAACTTTACAAGAGTTATTTTAACTTTAAAACATTTTTACTACCGAAAGAGGGGTGATAGAAGAATGGAATCTGGAACATTATAACTATAACTATATTAGATTCTCATTAAAAAATCAAGAAGAAGTTGGGAGGGTTTAATCTATGGTTTTTGGGATGTTTTGTGAAAAAATCAATATTTTTTTGAAACTTCAAGGCAACTGCGCACGGGTGTTTATTATTCGAATGAGCTGATATTTTGCAAAAACTATTTATTTGTATGATGGAACAATTTGGGGGGGCGTCGCGTTAAGATTTCCAAACTTAAAAAATAAGGACCACCCTAATATGCATATTTATAGGCAATGTGATAAATCTGGGCATTATAGGAATTTCGTACTACAGTTAATATACTCTACTCTCAAATGAAAAAACAACGTTTATTTACACAATTTAAAAATTTAAAAACAGCAGACAATTGTTTCGGGAATCAATGGATCCCCTTCGTCAGTACTGAAAGCATTATCCATTGATCCCCGAAACAATTGTCTGCTGCTTTTAAATTTTTAAATTGTGTAAACAAACGTTGTTTTTCGTTTGAGTATATCAACAGTTGTACAAGATTTTTTCGCTATACTCTACTCTCGTCTGCACTGCAAACTCTCACAACACATTCGAGTATACTTTTTTGCGAACACAATTTTTTAGTTAGAGTTGCTCTGGCTGCTGGCTAGATCACCCTTAATATTTTATCGTGTTGTTATAGAGTACTGAATATGTTTGAATATTGTCACTATCCAGAAATGTATTCTAATAATAGTGCTTTAAAGTGTTCCTAAACACTTTACAGAAATGTGAAGAGAGAAAATGTGTTAGTGTTTCGATTTAAATTTAAGAACACAATCAGATTCATTAGTACACTATTTTGCGAACATATTTTCAACCCAACATATTTCATTGGTTATATTGTTTTTTTTATCTTAACATACTTGTTTTGGAACACATTTCTGGATAGCAACACTTTTCAAACATATTCAGAACAACATTATCACAACGCAATAAAGTGTTAAAGTAAAAGTGTTCTACCTAAGTGTTTTAATTTTGAGACAAAAACGTGTTATTAAACTTAAACGTGTAGTAAGCTTTTCCAGTGTAATGAACAGATCATCCCAAACGCAACTAAAATACTCATTTCCCCATTCAGTCAATCGACTCGTTCAAACACACATCCTCCCTGACTACAACCAACAAAAATCCCGCCCTCCGAAAGCAACATTCATTCATATTTCTGTGTTCATTCATTCATCCATTCCCAATGCAGGTGGACGGGGCTTCCTGCCGGCACACAGAGTGGCTCTTGAGCAAAGGTAACGAGTCGGAGCCGTGAATCTTGCCACATTTTGGGGAAAGCCGAGAAGGATCTTGGGAAAGGTCAGGCGTCGACCCTGCTCGCTGCTCAAAAGGCCTCTGTTCCGCACTCGAGGACAGTCCGCATCAGTTTTCGGGTCGCCCTCCGGATGCCTCGGTAGCTAAGCAGCCGTTTACTCTCATCAAAGTTACGAGGGAGAATAGACTGGGGGAGTTTTTCAGTTATGGAGCTCTATCTGAACTAAAATTACTTTGGGGAGCCTCACAATATTATGTAGTGTACTCTCTGTTGATTAAAGAATTGATAATGGCTTTAAGGAGCTGGGTTTTGATCTATGATGGGGTAGACTAAAAAGCTTTTTTTCTCATCCTACAAACACAAAATAGACAGAGGAGAAAGAGGGTGAGAGAGATAGGATGAGGTTACGGGATGAGAGAGAATGAAAAAAGTTAGTGGGGGAAAGTGATTGAAAAAGATTCTATGTGAAATAAAAGGAAAGGGGGATGATAAGGATTCCATCGGATAATAATAAAAAGAGAATGAATGAGATAATGGGAATTATAATGAGATAAATGAAAGGAGAGTCTCACCATTATCATTGGTTAAGCGGACAATGAGTGTTAACTTACAACTCTCAACCATCGCCTCCAACCGTGGACCGGTTTCGTCCTTGTTAGGACTCATCAGCACGGTATAGGAAGGTAATGCAAGAGTGCGGAAGGCAAGTACTAGTCTAGCCGACTATAACTGACCGACTATTCCTATACAATGCTGAGGAGTCCTAACACGGACGAAACTGGTCCACGGTTGGAGGTGACGCTTGAGAGTTGTGAGTTTACACTTATAATGAGATAGTTTGAATGAGATGTTGGGAAAGATGATGAGGGAGAGGAGATTCGATTGTAGTATCAATCAAATCAAAGTCTGCCCGGGCCTAGTGGCCCATCAGGCGGTGCCCATCTCCGTTTCTGTAGCCTTTTGGGCCTGAGGTGCTAATTACTAGAGTGTGTCCAGGCCGAGTGGCTAGCCCGACGCTGGACCCCCAGTTGATTCCCCAAGCAAGCTTGGTCCTCATTTATCGACCCCGGAAGGATGAAGGGCTGAGTTGACCCATGTGACCAGCTACCCAAGCAGGAGCCGCGAGGCATCAAACCTGGGTCGGTAATGCTCGTAGCCAGACACGCTAACCACTGCACCACCGCTGCCACCCCGCGGTCGATTGTAGTATAGAGAAGAGAAATATTGAATTGAAAAAAGAAATATTGAAAAAAGAGAAAATGGAAGAGAATGATCGAACGAGGGAGAGGGAATAAGAGAATGAAGGAAAAGGCAAAAAAGAGAGAGATGAAAGAGAATTTTTGGGAGGTATATATTTAAAAAAGGGGTGTGGTATAAATGAGGAGTGGGAGAGACCCATGTATTTATCAGAACTCCATTCCGGTGCATTCGGACCAATTAAATCACAGTTGTTAATTAAAATTGTTCTTCTTGTTAATCATTTCGTCTAATTTCATGATGGCGATTTATTTCGACTCTCATTTTAGCAAATCCCTTTCCAAAAAAGTTCATCAATAACAGGGACCTCCCGCTCCATCGCTCATCAGCATTCGTCTCGAGCGAGGGTGGGTGGCACATGTCCGTAAACAAGCGCAGCTCCGACCGCGTGTTGTTTGTTGCGGCCGCCCGCCGCAGAAACAAACACTACAGGGGCAGCATTCGCCACGGCTGCACGCTTGCCAGGAAGCCAGCCTCCGTGCAGCTAAGCGGCCGGATGTCCCGGAACCAATGCAGGGAACAACTTCCGATATATTAGCCATCTCTGCCGTTTATACACTGTAAAGAAGTCCGTCTTTTTAGACTAAATTTTCTATTGGTTTTGATGAAAATTTTCCGTATGCCTTTTCGGTCAATTTTTCCCATAAAGATATTTTAGGTTTAATAAAATCACCACTAAAAATTAATTTTAAAAACAATATGTACTAGTCAAAATTTTCTTGTAAACAGTTTGTTAAAACGAGGGCAGTCTACAATTAGCTAGGTGTATAATATGTTTTCAACGGTAATATCTCAATATCATTCGGGATCATAAAATTCGTTATACCTAATCATATATTTATGGGTATAGGCTGCCTCTTGCAACTAATCTAAAAGAACTCTCGAGCTTTTTCAAATAATGGAAAAAGTTTCTCTAATTTTACAGGAAAGAAAAAACACATTTCCTCAAAGCACAGAAATTTATCGGCAGAAGTGCTACCAGTTAATTTCCGTTAGTTGAAGAATGAATTTTTTACATTGAATTTAAGTTATTATTTTTAGTAGATGGTTTGTTAAATTTTATGCTGTGAATGCATTTGATGCTATACTTTATATATTTCAGCCATCTCTATCAACTCTTATGTTTTTTGTACCACGTGTTGGAAATTTGGGAAAAAAAGCGTTAATTTTATAACTTTTATGATATGCTCCTGATTGTAATTTGTTTTCGAATTTTACGTATCGGGCATAGTTTTTGAGTAAATCTATGATGTAGGGTAGGTGGGGGCAAAGCCACGCAATTTTCAGTATTTTTAACATTGTCGTCGAAAGGGGGTAGATAATCCCGAAATTTCAATTGAAGATGTTAGATTGAGATCCTAACTACAAAACCAATCCAAGTTTAAACTCTTATCGATGGTATTTTAGGAGAAATTTACAATTTAGTATAAAAAAAAATTCGCGGGGCTTTGCCTTGCAAAATGGGGCAAAGACCCGCACTTGCAAATCTCGGTGCCCAAATGAAATAAACAGTGATAAACAGAATTTTTCATTATAAAAACACTAAAAATAATGCTCTTAATGTTGTTTTAATATTTCTAAGCCAACCAACAAAATAAAATATAAATATGATCAGTTTTAATGAAAATTGTCAATCTGTTGTTGCAATTCATTTCAGATTGACCAGATATCTTTCAAAAGGGAGAAAGGATGGTTTCAGGTAGAGGGTTGGCATCTCGCACACCTTTATTAACCTCTTTAGAGATCAAGTAGTCCCCTTTTCCTTTTGGGACGAATTCTTGAGCTTTTTAAGCTGCGTAGATTTGCCCCAAAACACCTGCGTGGATTTGCCCTGTTTTACTTTATTTTGAAAAACAAGCCTTATTATTTTTAGAGACATGTTGAGGCAATTCTTTCAAAATGAAACTGAAGTTGAATTGCTGTCTTATCATTGGGCTATCTGTTTGTATTTCTCCTCAAGCCCTATTTTATGTAATTTTTCAGTAAAAGATCAGAAAAATTACATCAAAATGATGAAAAACAAACTTACAGCATTTTTTAAACTCATGAGTGACTTAGGGGTACGAACTTTCGCAGAACAATAGGTCACAGTAAGACAAACCAACCACCTGGTTTTCAACTTTTGAATCGATCATTAACAATTAAAAATCGCGGTGCGTGGTTTTGCCTCGTGCGGGTTTTTACCCCCACCTACCCTATAAGTTTTTAAAACTTTTAAATCCCTTACATTTAAAAAAAATTAAAATATGTTGAAGTTCTTATTGTTAGTAAAAGATATTATTGTATTATTTATATCTGCAAATTTTGTCTTTTTTACCTAAATGTAATGTGTAAAGAAAGGTTCTTGTTTTTTCTTGATAACTCATTTTTATTATGGACGCCATCGTGTTTGTCACTATAACGTAATTAAGATTTTTAAGGATAAAAATATAAATATAAATGGAGGGGAAATATTAATATATAGGTTTAAAAACCAAATTTACTGATAATTCGATCCTTTTATTTTTTTTATTTTTTTTCAGTGACCCAAGGAGTTAAATTTAATTTGGGAAATGTGTCTTAATAATATAATATACCCTTCCTAAATCAAAATATCAGTGATCAAATACCAACGTTTTTTATTCAAAAATTCATGGTATCAAATTCATTTAAAAACGACCTTAAAACTTTCCTTTCAATAGTGTTTCTTAAGTATCAACGCATAACTTGATACATACTAATAAATTTACTGATGTATGAATAATCCAATGATAAAGTTATCATGATTGAGTAAGGCTGTCATTCATTCCTACCGAAATTATTGTGCTAATAAATTAAAGCATCTGGGTTGTATCATAGATGAAAGCACTTGGAGAAAAGTGTCGTAAATTTTAGGAAACCTAACTATGATACAGTGGGGTTAAGTTTAATGAAATACATTTTTCTCATACATACGCATAAATACATCATGAAATATGATTAAGTCAAAGCACTGATTTTGAGAAATTAACCTTAATAAATTGCTTTGCTTTCTACTCTTGGTTTAATAGATGACTTGGAAAATGCTTTTTCATTTTCAATATATTTAATTTTTATTTATTATTATCAATAAAATATTAAAAGACAAGATGAAATTTATAATTTAAGGCTAAAAAGTAATTAGTCAGTAATTAATTATTATTATTTATTAATATAAAAATATTTTATACACGTTTGGATTGAAAGGGTGATATAATATTTTTACTTTCATAGCATCATTTTTCTTTCTAATTGTTTTTTTTTTCTCACAAAAACTTCATAATAGATTGGACGCGTTAAATAAAAGTTGATTGTTTGTCAAAAACAATAAAAGTGTATAAGATAAGCGTTGTATAAAAGATAACGATTTTGTTAATCATAGAGCGTTCTTAGCTGGCCAAAAGTTACATCACACTTTTAAAAACACAATTCTATCGTCTATCAATTTTCGGAGGGGAGTTTTAAGAAAGGAATCCGGGACTATATTTCCTAAAACGAAATTTTATAGAGAAAAGTTCAAAAATAATAGTTTCTACAGTCCCAATCTTTTAAAGGAACTTCATAAATATATTAATCAGATATAAAAGCTGTTGGATTCAAGGTTTTTTTGTAAAGTTTCAAGAAAAAAGCTTAAATTAAAAACTGATTTATATGTTCGCTTAGCTTATGTTTATACTATAACTACAACTATACCATAGTGAAAATGTTAAAATTATTGAGAGAATGAATAAGATATACTAAAACCGATCGATGGTGAGAGAGAGAAAAATAGTGAGATAAGGAGAAAAAGGGAGAGAAAAGATAGAATGAAATGATATAGACTAAAATAAATCGTAGAGAGAGATCATTAAGAGAATAATCATGAGAGAATGAAGAAAAGGGAGAGAAATACAGTAAGGAGGGTATTGTAAAGACTAAAATATTTTGATAGGGCGGTAGAGTATAAGAATAATAAAAAGGTGAGAAAAAGAATGGAGAGGGATTAAGATATACTAGGGGGAGATATTAGTATGAGAAAAAGGAAGGCAAGTGATTGAGAGAATAATAATAAGAGAAGAAAAGAAGGACAAGAGATTGATGGTAAATTGGAGGATAACAATTAGAAGAAAAGGAGGAAAAGCATTTTAGCTTAGCTTATATTCCTGTTGAAAATGTGAAAAATTATTAGAGGAGAGGAAAAAAATAGATTAAAAGAGATGAATCAATGGTGAATGAGAGAATAATGTTGATATAAGGAGGAGAAAAAAGAGAACAGAGAGGAAGGAATACGATAGACTATATATAAAAGAGATCGATGGCGGAGAGAGGGAATAAAATGAGTTGGATTATAAGGTGATCATTGGAAAGGGAGATATAGAGACAAAGTCAGGGAATGATAATGAAGATGAAAGGGAGACAGAAACTCAAATATTTTCCGGAACACCGTTCCGGTCTACCTAACCCCCCAAGCAAGTCTATGTCCATAATTCGAATCGGCTGTCCATCACATTCCAACGCCCATTTCGTGACAAATCCCTATGTCGGCACGTGCACCACGTCAAACCTGGAGGCACGTCCTAACGCACCACGTAACGAATGGCGCGCGCTCTATTTTTACGCCCTCCCTTCCCTTCTTCGCGACACATTAGAGCAGTCGATTTGCAGCCTGCTTGCAAATGCACGTGCGGATGGTTTGCATTTAGCACACCGCATACCTCAATGTGCGCTTCCTCGAGCGAACTAAGGATGTTGATGGTAAATAGGCCCGCTGCTACAGTATGCTATGAATAGCTGGCTTAGGATGGTACAATTACTCCGATATGATTGAACGATGTTTGTCCTGGTGCGAGGGAACAATTAGGAACATGCCGAATGTATAAAAATTGTTTTACTATTTTCATTTCGGTACAGTTTTGTGTTTGTAACGTTGTATGATGTTTTGAAAACCTAAAAGGTATATTTTCGTGGTCATTTGGATGAATTTCGTTAATATGGCAAGAAAGAGTAGACATTTTTTTTCTTGTAAGAAGAAAGGAGAGTGGTTGTTAACTATTTACTTAAAGCGTGATTTCTCTATCTAATAATTCTTCTAATTTTTTCCACAGAATACATCGTTTGTAAAATATGAAACATAATTAAAATATAAAAGAGATATCTTATGTCCTTGAATATTTTTTAGAACACATGGTTAGGACATAAATCAGAGAAAATGACCTATCTATTGGAACGAGCTAGAAAACCCTATTTGAATATTTGTCAAGAATATAGATCGTAGCGCTCAACAATATTAACTAATTATAAATCAGAAAATTTGTTAAATGTGTGTTAATTAAATAATTATTAGAATTAACCTTCTTTCAAGTAAATAGAGCACTTTAACTCTAAGTTTTAAGATATTGAATTTCATTGTATACTGAAGTTTTACTTTGAGAAATATTATTAAATTTTCCTTTTCTCTCTCAGTAACAAATAAATCTAATAAATATTGTCACACATAAATCATTTAAACTCGTATCCCCATTTTATATGCAACTAGCTATAAAATTCCATAAAAAATATTACAATACATCCCCTAAAACTGGCTTCTTTAATGCAAGCGTCTCCAAAAGCGCTCATCCATTTTTCCTTAATAAAATTGGTGACAAAAGAAAGACGAATCTATTAAAGAGGCCACGACTGAAAATATTTAGGAAATGTTGCCAAACTTTCCTCGCAAAACTGAGCCCCACTTGAGGGCAAATGCAATCTTGCCACAAGCCGTATTAACAGCTGACGATAACCTTTTTTATTGTGTGTTCCCCAGTCTACTTCCAAGCTCGATGCGTTTTTGCCGTAGAGTGAGAAGTGGTAGACGGAATGTGGGGCTTCTGCCCTACGTGGTTATTAGCTAGAAGAGTGTCATGGTAATCTTGTATATCGAACCATTTAATTCACGAAAGAGAGAACCACGATTGAAATATTTTTATACAAATCTTCTTTATAGAATAAAATTTTCTAAGTGATCACATAAATCAAGTTGGGGAGCTGTTTTTATTTATAAATAACCATAATATAAGAAGCCGCACCTCTTTTGTCTTGAATCCTTGTGGAGCTTGGGTATTCCAAGTGGCACACGACAACAACAACCACAATAAAAGTTTACTTAATTATTTTTTGGACTAGATTGGTATCCTATATACTATCCTACACTCACTGTTTGATTGAAACGAGATACTGCAAGAAAATAGCTCTATATTTTTTCATGAAACAAAACAAAGAATTACATTCAGAGATTAAAAAGAAACATTGATTTTTTTCATAAATTTAAAAAGACGTCATATTTACGTCATTAACAAAATGATGTTGAAATACAAACCTATAACAAAAACCGAGTATCTTAGAAGTGTTTATTTTTAGTTGCTTATAAGCAGTGATTTAGTGATGAATGAATAATTTGAGGGTGATAGCTACAATTTCCCTAGAACTCCGATCAAGGGTTTATGGTAGAATCCCCAGTTTTGTCTAAGACCGATGGAGGAAACGAATTTCAGCAGTGGTTTTGCAAAAATATAATGCAATTTTTCCGGATTGATTAAACGACGGAATTGTAGGGGAAGAGAATTACTTAGATAATAAGTAATAAATCAGAGAATTGAAGGAAGATAATCATGGAGGTAATAAATGGGAGAAAGGATAAGAAGAAAAAGACAATTCTGAAGGGATAAAATTAGAGAATGGAAGAAAGAGAGAATTATGGCGAGACATAAGTAGGATAATGAGAAAATTATAGAAGGGCAATTCCACGGGTAACAGACTGGTATTTTTTAAGAAAAACGCTTAGTATTTTGCAATTTTCTTCCCAAAAATAAATTATAAAAAAACATTTTCCACCCAGTTTATTGCTTTCTTGTTAGCTAAATCTAATGGCACAATTAAATTTTCAAAATATGTTTTTATTTGTTTTTAAAAAATTTTAAACAACACTGTAACTGACTAACATACATGATTCATAAATGTCAGTCAGATACCATGTTGTTTAAATTTTTTTTAAAAACAAATACTAGTATTTTGAAAATTTAATTGTGCCATTAGATTTAGCTAACAAGAAAGCAATAAACTGGGTGGAAAATATTTTTTTATAATTTAATTTTGGGAAGAAAATTACAAAATACTAGCGTTTTTCTTAAAAAATGTCAGTCAGTTACCCGTGGAGCCCAGAGGGAAAATGAGAAAATGGTAAAGAGAGAAAAAGATAACAGTAGTATGTGCAGCAAAGTTCAGCACGGAGAGGAAAATGCATTGAACTCTTGGTTGATCACCTCGTAACAAGTGTGATCACACGTTGTACACATTATGTATGAAGGTGAGGGGTGCTCACATACCCTCCACTAATGCAATCAAACGCAAAACTCTTCGACTCCAAAGAAACAATGCAAATTCTGCCAAGAAGATTCAACCACGGTTGCTTAGGCGAACATCTACTATCCGTCTATTGTTTCCGACTCGACGGTTTTTGCCGCTCTTTCGCCACTTCCGCCTTTTTGGCGTGACATTTAATTTCGCTTTTTAAGGGGAGAATATGACGCTTCTTTCACGCCAAAAGGGTGCGTTTTTTGTCGCTATCTTATTATTACTACTTTTTCCTGCGCCCAAATTTTTCTCTCGGTTGTAGGAGGGAGCTTTCACAGCTTTTTACGTTGTTCTTTTAGCGCTATATTTTTTCGATTTCGTCGCTCCTTTTGAAGGCTTTTTTGAGTGTACCTTATTCGCTGGAATTTATAAACAAGGAGGCACCCGTAGCGTCATTGTTTGATGTTTATTAATGCCCAAAGTGTGACACCCATTAATCAGTGTTGAGTCCTAGTAATTTTGACGCCATAATAATTTTTACTGAACCTGAGTAACGTTTGAAATATTTTTATTTACGCATCTTTTTTATTGAATGTCGGTATTTTTCGAAAAGAGTGTCATCTCCTTATTTATCTCATTAAAGATATGATGATTTAGGAGGAGTCGTGATAAACAACTGATTGATGGATAATGTTGATGAAGTGCAACTTTTTTATATGCTGATTATAAAACAGTTTGATAAATATTCATCATATTAAGTCAATTTTTCCCATTTTTCAATGTTAAAAATAAGACATCTCGAGCTGGTAATCAACCGAAAAAAGGGAAAAGATTACTTTGGCATGCTTTAGTCAAATTATTATGATGTTAATTCATTTTTTTGTAATGCTAAATTGAAAATTAGGAGCCTAAATATTTTCAGTTAAGTTTTGAGTTTGTTAATAGAGTTATTCGTGGCATAATTTTTTTCTCCTGATTATAATTTTAACTATACTCCCTATACTTGTAGGTCTACTTATCATAATTAACTTACATACTCAAATCACTTTAAGCGATTTCTTTTCAAAATCATTTAAGAGAAAATAATTTAGTTCCATCTTGTGAGTAAAAAGTTAATTTAAATTTTAAAGTAAAAAGAAATACAAAAACCTTGCTTTTCTTTTGGTTTAAAACTTCTTAGTATTCTAAGTAGTCTTCTTACTCTTCTTAAAGTAGTATTCTCATTTGAAAGGCAAGGAAAAACTAAGAAAATGTAGATGTTTTTTTCGGCTATTTGTATTATCTTATTGTGAAACTTCCTTTAATATGCATATTCATTTTACTTTATTATCGATCCTTATATCCTGTAAAGTTGATATAAAAGAAAAGAGGTACTTTAAAAACTATAACATAACTGTAAACAGTTGAAACTGAAAAAGATAAATACTATTTTTTACTGTAAATTAAATTTATTACTTAATCATTCAATACCCTTACTGCTTGTTTTGACTTAGAATTTATTCTAAATAAATGTATTTAATTAAAAACATAAAATTTTTTGTTGCTAAAGCATTTTCCCATTAAAATAAATTTTCAGGTAATTTCGAACACCTGTTCAAATAAATCGGATAATTCAATGAAGCCAAGTCAGTTTTAACTCAATTTGTCCATTATGTGAATTTCACTAACAATTAAAATAAAGAAACATTTTTAAGTAATTCATAGGTATGGTATTGGGTTTTTCTGTATATATATAGATGTTCAATTTCAAATAACAATTACTACTTCAACTTTTAACTGGAACCGTGTACTATGTTAATGTTTTGTGTTTACATTTCTGCGCACTTTAATTCGATTGTCCTCGTTCTTGTAAATAAAGATGTGTCGTCTAGAATTCGAGTTATATTCAATTGATGGCCACCTGCATATTAACTAAAGGTCACGACATATGGAATAAAATTCCTTTAAAAATACGAAGGAAACACGCGAATTCCTTTGTTGATTACTATACACTGTAAAATGAATTCGTCTTTTTACACTGAATTTTCTATTGTTTTGACGAGAAAATTTCCCCGTATGCCTAAAAACGTGTCTTTTCCGTTAATTTTTCAATAAAGAGAATTATGCTGAAATATTAATATATCCACTAAAAGAATAAATTTTAAAAACAACTATATACAACTCAAAATTATTCGTGAGCTAGTTCAACGAAGGCCAATCTTCATTTAGCTAGGAGTGTAATATGTTTGCCGGTGACGTCACAATGTTATTCGGTATTTTGAAATTTGTTATAATTGTATTGATTGATAAAGGCTGCGCATCGTAAGTAATCTAAAAGAAATCACAGTCTTCTCCGAATTACGGAAAGTTTCTTTCATTTGACTAAATAGAAAAACAAATATTTTTCCTTAAAGTAAAGAAATTAACCGGCATAAGTGCTGACAATTAATTTCCGTTATTTGAAGGAAGAATTTTTTTACTGCGAGTTTTTTACGCGCGTTGCGCAGGGGTCCCCAACAAGAGTGTGGATAGCCCCTCTCCCTAATAAATAAATTATAAAACGTTCTGTTCGCCAAAATCTCTTAATTTCTCTAAAAAGTACAACCCTAAATGCGAAACGGAATCACGGCATGCCATCCGAAATTGCCAATTACCAAGTGACATATGAGCCATCGGCTAACATCAAATAAAGTTGTTCTGGGGTAAAATCCCAAGCACAATCATTAGCGTTCCAATGACGCCTTCTCACCGTGCGACATCTTTTTGCGTTGCTGAGCTCTAATGCCACAACAGACCATACATCTTTCTGGCGTTTTTTTCTCTCTCAAAAGAAGGCGGGGAAAAGCACTACCAATGGGCTGCCTTCTGAAACGAGGACTTATTAAATAAAACGCTCTGCTTTCACATATTAGGACTGAAGAATCCATTATCTGCTGAAAAGTTATCCTCGGTAGCTCGTAATGGGGTCCTTTCTTCGCGGATCGGAAAGTGTGGTGTGTACCCAACTTTAGTAGATGTCGGAGAAAGATGGGTTTTATTTTTTAGGGTGTCGGTGAAATTTATCATTTTTATTGGGAAGGGTATGGTTATGGAATTTCCCACAACTGTAGCTAGGGAATAGCAGTTGGCAGTTTGTGAATTATGTAGCGTATATCAATTTCCACTTTGCTACTCTCCTAGTTGTCTCAACCCTTTAGGTTTCAAATTCAAAAATATTTTTAAAAAATTTCTCTGGCTAACAAATGCTGTTTAATCTTAATTAATGTTGGCTAATTTAAATAATTTTGGGTAGAAAATACTAAAGTATGGAGAAATTTAAAGGAGTATTCGTATATATAGAAATCAAACAGGAAAAACTAAAACCTTTTTCCTGACCTAAAATCTTTGATGTTTAACTATTTGATGAAATTAAAGGTTATACTCGGTTTTTATTTATTAAGTACCTAGAATTTTTTTTTATTTTACCTACTACCTAGTGATCTCAGTCCTTTTGTTTAATTTATAATAAAATACAATATTTAACTTCTAGAGATAACATGAATTTTTTTAAATATATCTTCTTCAGGGAGATTGATCATATCATAGATCACTCTAACACGAAGAATATTTTTCACCTAAGGATATTTATGTCTCCTCCTGATATCCCTATGAAATTGACACCAAGATTATTTATGAAAATGTGTTTTAGACACACACACATACCTTTATTTTGAGTGTTAAACCATTTCAGGTGATTCAACCTTCTAACCTCGAGGATACTGATACTAACCAACCAATACTAATGGAACCAAGAATATTTATGTCTCCTGGTGTACCTATGAAGTTGGCACCAAGAGTATTTATGAAAATGGGTTTTAGGCACACATAGACCGTTATTTTCAGTGTTGAAACTGTTGACCATTTCAGACCATTCTCCCTCCTAACCTCGAGGATACTAACCAGTAACCGACCAATACTAATGGCCCCAAGGATATTTATGCCTGTCTCCTGGTGTACCTATGAAATTGGGACCAATAGTATTTATGAAAATGTCTTAGACCGTCATTTTGAATGTTAAAACTGCAGACCATTTCAGGCGATTCTCCCTCCTAACTTGAGGATACTAAACAACCAATACTAATGGCACCAAGGATATTTATGTCTCCTGGTGTCCCTATGGAATTGGCACCAATACTATTTATAAAAATGTGTTTTAGACACCGTCATTTTGAGTGTTAAAACTGCAGACTTTTCCCCCTCCCAACCAACCTCGAGGAGGTACAGTCGGCAAACCTTTGAGGTGCAGCAATTCGCAGCAATTACAGCAGTAGGCGGTGCTGAGGCGCATTCATCTTGCTCAGGGTACAGCTGGGCCGGTAACAAGAGCGAGCCTAAATGTTTACGCAACTTTTTGCGTGGGACGATCTCAATGCATCATAAGGACAGGTCCTCTAATACGCGTCCCTCTGCTGTGAAATGAGCAGAGATCAAATTTGTCGCGGCTTCGTTATTCTTGAGGCGGCCTGATTAAGTTGCCCGCTCGCTTCAGTGTCATCTCTGCATTATGGAAAGTTAGTTTGCGTGTGGTATTTTTATCGCAATGCGATTTCCTTTTGCTGGGTGGAATTTAATATCGCTGTAATGGCGCGGTTGTGTTTTTGTGACATGAATTGTGGATGGTAAAGGAGCGTGGGATTGAAATGTGTGCTTGGTGGAGATCTGTGGGGTTTGTCTTAGGGTAAGGAAAACACTGGAGGAAATATTGGATAATTACAGCTCAGCTAGTTTTGAAGAATGTTATCCTTTGGATTGGCCTTTATAATATAGATGTTTTTGTAGGACTTGTTGTAATGGAATTTTGTGGAACATATTTTTTAATTCATTTTCAAAATAAAATTATTGTTTTGCTTATTTTTTAAATGATACGCTTAATTTTTGTGTTATAAAAACTCGAATTAATAGCCATGCAGATGAAAAATTCCAGAGGCTTACTTTGGTAACTCTTGACTAACGAAATTTTATTCTATCGAGATCAATACCCAGACAAAAAAAATTGAACAGACAATTTTATCTGATGTTATGAGTAAAAATTTACTAAATCACCCGTTTAGTCTTAGCTGCCCCAAATTTTCAATGGGATTCAATAACAATCTCGGGAGGCTTAGAATTGAAAGGGTTAAATAGAAAAAATCCTCTACTAGAGTTCAATTTAGGTAAAATCATTCATTTTTTCCTTTACCTATGAGTAAAATTACGATGATTTTTTTTATTTTTTTAAATAGGATAGTAACTCAAGTCGTAGTTAGATATTTTTAAAACCGAAATTTAAACAATCTTTAAAAAATCAGTTGAACATGATGAACGATTTGACCACAAAAGCAAACTTTTCAGGGGGATTAAAGTGAGGGGTATGATTCAGCTTACTAGTATATTCGTTTTGATTAAACTTATCAAAGAAACACTTTATAAAAAATTAATAGTACTCTCTACAGTTTGGCCTGAATTACGACTTTTATACTCACTACATCTACTCGGTGGATGAAAATGTTATCACCAATAAAACTAAATATAATAAAAATATTCCCGTCAAACTCAAAGAAAACATTTTCAACAGCATATAACACCACCTCTCTCCCGTCCTCAAACAGTTCACGTAGCGCACTCGAGATTTCAACGCCAATCCAACCAACCCAGTTAAGTTAAACTTCCACCACAATGCACCAGTGCGTCGCAAGGAAACCAACCGCCCAGCTCAAACAAAAAGCGCGCGTGCCCACTATTTAAAACTTACCCCACCTCTCGAGCGGATTACGGGCAAAAAGCGCCCCTGCAGCAACAGATGGAACCCCCGTTTGTGCACTGCTGCAGACAGCGATGCAATTAGGGCTCATCTTCGAGGCAAAGTCAAACGGTCCCATTGTGTCCACCGTTCAAATCCACGCTCGCTTGCCCCGAGCACGTTCGACCACAAATTGAATCAAAGGAAAAATTAGAGGTTAGAGGCCGATCGCCTTTATGCAATGACGGTGACTTATTGGCGTCCCATTATGATCGCGAGGTAACCCCGTTCGATGGTAAGGTAGGATGAGTAAGGCAGTCATGGAGAGCAATTAGATTCTTTGTGGGGAGATATTGGACGTCGCGCTGTTATGGTCATGAAGTGGTGATAGGCGCTCGTATTGAAATTCAATCAGGGGCAATGGTGTATGATGGGCTTTGGGCACACCCCCAGCAGTTTTGTGTAACATGGGTGATCCCCTGCTGATACGTTTTAGATATGTTTTTTAAAATTGGTGCTTTTTTACATGTGTGACGAATTGGCCGAGCAGTGGTTGGGTACACTCTTAAAACGACAGTCTCAAAATTGAGTAAGAATTACTCAAACTGGCTCCAAATCAAATTTACTCAAATTTGAATACATACTCATTTCTGAAAATGTGCATACTCAAAAATGAAACATCATGAGCTTATTTTTGAGTTAGTGCATGGCATTCTCATGAATCAAGCTTAAGATGTTTCATTTTTGAGTATGCACATTTTCAGAATTGAGTACATTCATGTTTTCAAATTTGAGTAAATTTTTTTCGGAGCCACACACACACACACACACACAGTTAGAGTAATTTTTACACAGTTTTGATACTGTCGTTTTAAGAGTGAAGCTTTAAGAAAATAAAAAAATTTTAAAGTGGTTAAAATTTAAGTTGTATAGTGTGCTGAATTGGTGCTTTTTTCTCTAGTACTTCCTCAAAATATCCTGTTTATTTTTTTGTATACATACTAAAAACAATAAATTTTAAAATGAGTTCTCCAAAATTGGGTATCGGATTTTGAATTGGGCTCTAATTGGAGAATTTAATTAGGCTCTTATCTTATTTTCGTAATTACCTTGCTTCAGTATGATTTTTTTGGGCGATATCCCTATATTTTCCACTATTCCTGTCATTGCGAAAGAGGTTCTGGGCAAAGATTAGAGGATAATTTCTTTTTCAGTTATAATATTAAGTATCTGTTGTTTCCCTCCTGCAATTCCAACAGCTACTTTTACATTTCAAGACGACAGCTGATTTGCTACTCATACTTAAAAAATCCCCAAATAATCCGAACTACATTATTCCACGACAATTTTCACCACTGATCATCATCCCATTCCATTCCTATAACATCATAATATACTATCACAACAAATAAACTATTTGACAGAAAGGAAACCCACACACCAACACACCTCCTCCCGCTACAACCTTAATCACAATATTTGCCATCACACAAGAGGCCCTTTTCCACTGATCCGTCATCAACCAGGGCTCTTGATCGCAACACGTGGGAATGGACCGTCATCCCCACGAGGCCATGTGTTTCGGGGGTTAAGTACTGCAGGGAAGGAAGGAATCCGCCTCTTTGATTCATTCAAAGGCCAGTTGCGCCTGAAAGAGATAGTTCGGATCATTTAGACCTCACACCCTGTGACCGCTTTATTTTGGTTTGGTTGTTGGTTGTTCGCGAGGCCGACAAGGGAGGGTGCAGGTGGGTGGTAATAATCGTTTGAGGAGGAGCGTGAGAGATTTGTGTGCAACATGCGGTGGGTTTTGCTTCGGTGGGTGGGTGTGTTGCCCTCGAATATTTCCGGAGTGAGAAGTGTGTGAGATATATGTCGTTATGCAAGATGTTTTGTCTTTGTATTAGTGGTTGGTGTCGTTTTCCAAAATTTTTGCAACTATTCAATCATTGCTTTGTTTTCTTGAAAATTGTGGGATGTACTACAAGGAGTGGACACTGGACAGGACAGCTATATTCACAGCAATCAGTGTAGCGATTTAGCAGCATCTTCTTTCTTCTTTGGTAGCCTTACAGCCCTTGATGGGCCTTGGCCTGCTGTACTATTTTATTCCAAGCAACTCCATTACACCCCTTATTTTTCCAGTTGATTATTTTCAGTGTTCTAAGATCTTTAAGAACATCGTCCAACAATCTCATTTTGGGTCTCCCTCTAGGTCTATTGCCCATTGGTTTCCTATTTAATGTTCTTTTAACTCTATTTCTGTCATCCGATCTTTCAATGTGACCCAACCAAGCCAGTCTCTGTCCTTTAATAAAATTGGTTATAGTTTCATTTTTACCAGGATCTCCAATTTACTGTTTGTTCTGATTTGGAATCCATTATCATTCATAATCAGGACGTAAATTTTTCTGAGATTTTTCCTTTCAAAAATTTCCGAATTATTTAAATCTTATTGAGATAAGGTCCAAGTTTCACAACCATAAGTTACAACTGGTCTAAGTATTGTCTTATACAACTTAAGCTTCATTTCTTTAGGTATTACCAGCATCTAAAAGAAGAAAAATTAGTTTTCCGCTGACTCTAATAGATGGAATCCTTCTTTGACCAAGGATTTAATATACTGACGCTGATGGATGCGAATATAGCTGTTAGGGTGTCACTCAAAGGGTTCCCATTCGATCATGAGGTAAAACATTTTTATGGTTTAAATTTCAATTTCTATGATGGATAAGACTTCAGACTCTCCATCTTTGCTTATATAACTCAATATTTTCAACCAAGTTTTAACATTTAGTAGGTACACAAATATTGAAATCCTACCTTTAAGCAGCGTTCAAAATTGCGGGGGTCCACAGTTCCGAGACCAATGAAAAATGGCTCGGACCACACTACGGTCACAGAAAATCACTGGTCCACAGGACCAGTGAAAAAAATGCATACTCTCTAGTTCTAGACGCTTTTTCTCCTTTGCTGCAAACATTTAGGAGAAGAGATCCAGTTAAGAAGGACGCAAGCGCCGTTTACTCTCTTAATAATTATTGAATACCTATAATTATTCAAAATTATAATTATTGGTATTCATTTAAGTGCACTGTTCCACAGAACCAGTGGATTTTTTTCACCAATTTCTAACGCTGCCTTTAAGTGTTTGAAAAAGCTACATTTAATATACGCACGAAAGGGGTCATTAAAACAATTTTAAGCCAAAGACCGCGAGAAAAAAAAAGAACCGGTGACTCTTGTTTTTGTAATTTATCTTTATAAATGTGAAGTACAATATAAAGAAAGTGAATAATAAAAAATATAGGTACTAGAGTCAATAAAGAAAACGGACACTCCTTTAAAATGAACACGGCAGATAGATAACTGTATAAAATTGGTGTTCATACAAAAGTATTAATTTTTATTTTAAAAAGGATTAAAAGGGCTGAGTTTTTTAAATATTTACCCAATTAATGAATGTTGTGATACTTGTAAGTTCAATAAAAATGTATCCAGTTAAGGCTTTTAAAATCATCATTAGTCAATAGGCTGATACTCCTAGAAAGAGGTTAAATAGTCTAAGAAAGGGAGTATTTTATTTTCAGTAGTTTAGAACGTCTTTTGAATTGAACATCGGAAAGATTAATTTACTTGCATCAACATTGATTTTTTCTGGACTTTCTTAAAAGGACCGTTGAAAAGTAATGAAAAACAGAAAGGCAAGCTCCTTTTCAAGTGTTTGGTCTGCTTAATCAATGCATTCAGTTAATTAAACCTAATTGATCCACTTGGGACATATATTTTGAGACTATCTTCATTGTTTCGGGAACAAAGAACTTTCTTTGGAAGTAACATCCCAGATTGAGTCAAATGAAGCGTTTTTTCTGTCACCTTGTATCCTCAGACATTCTTAGGTACACTTCATTGTTTAATGGATCTTCTTTATTGCTTTTATTTGTGAAACGATCGTGAAATAGAAAAACTTACCCTTCAGAGCTCCATTACGAGAAACGTGGTTTATTCATTAAGTAAGCAGTTGTATTACTTAAGGAGGAAAAACTAACTGCATAAGTACCTAAGGTTAATTTTATTTTATTTGCCATTATTTTTATTAGAAATGAGCCTGAATGCTTTTGACAAATTTTGCCGTAGAATATGTTAAACCATTACATAATAGTTTTTATTAGTAACTAACATTATGAGTTCTATTATGAGTATAAAAATACGACAATTCTTAAAATTCAACATATATTTTCAAATTAACAGGCAGTTACACCATCGAAGAGCAAATTCGAAAATTTGTCTGGTGTTCTTGACACCTATTTTGCTTGACAAATTTACAGTTATCGCCTTTAAAATTTTAATATACATATAAAGGTGTTTGTGTATTACTTAAGTTTAGAACTGAGTAAAAAATACTCAAATTTGAGTTATATATGTCACAGTTAAACTGACTCCTCGAATCAAATTTCCTGAAATTTAAAACATACTATTAAATATATTTCTGAAACAAGCAGATACTAAAAACCCAAGCAGCACTAACGTTCAAGATTCGTCCAAGTGTCGTTATATATGACAAACTTTCGATCACTCTTTTATCTAGTAGAAATTACGTAAACTTGACGTATTTGGAATGAGCTCTGCTACACTAGTAAAAATTGTATATTGAGCAATTAGCAATTACACGTTGCACAAAGTCATACCGCCAGGAGAAAAACTTCGATTGAAAAACCAAAACAAAAAAGTACCAATCACCAAATTTTAGCACAAAACGTTTATTCCATGTTCACCTAACAATCGCAAAATTTTAGACGGCGGAAGTTTTTTTATCATGTCGGTATGACTATGCATAGCCTAATACACGATAGGGGAGAGTGCTGTACCTAAGGACGGTTGTACCATCAGCCACCTCCTTTTAAAATTCGGGAAAAAATGGAAATTTGAATTTGTGGTTGAATTTGAATGTAAACAGATGCTATCTAGTTGCTAACGTGAAATCAACTCTTTAAAATAATATTTATATTTAATATAATAAATTTACTGTTTTTAGGTGCTCAAAGTTTTTTTAGTGCATCACTACATTAATATTTTTCTTCCCTTTAAAATATATTACGATAAAATGTGATATAAGGGGCGAATCCCCGATATTTTGACTTTTTATTTTTGATATTAGAAATTGTCAGATCTCAATTCTTTATTTTTTATAGAACTTTAAATGCAAAAACACCTGGTGTTGTACCTTCGGACACCATACGTGTTGTACCTACGGACACGTTCTTGTGGGTGTCTATATATAATCGGCGTTTTTGAATTAGGTTTCATTAAAGTGAATGCATTTTAATGTAGGGTTACTTGGGGTAAGTGGGTCACTGGGGTAAGTGGGTCACCCCCCTAAAACTATAATATGCACAGGAAATTTCACACTTACTCGCATTGATTATGTTACAGCTTGTCACGCCGATGAGTTTTGCATATATTTGAGATTTGTTTTATTTATTTTTAAGATTATAGAACTAATTTAAAATAGATTCCCAGAATGGATTTTTTGGTGAGTTCAAGACGCATTTTTCAAAGAAGTATTTCCAGGTAAGTTTTCATTACATTTTAATGTTTATTGAACTGTTTTGCAGAGTTTGACCTAAAATGCATACTACAATTTGAAATTTTTCAAAATTTTTAATTTTGAAGTGTTTAAGAGGGGTGTCCCACTTACCCCATAGTTTTTGCATGGTTGAGGTAAGTGGGACCCCTCAGCGTGGGGTAAGTGGGACCCGTCTTTATTTAGTAAGTGAGACCCCTTATTATGATATACGTTGTTCTCGAGGGTCCCTTATGATACAGGAACTATTAACTATTTCAGGGGGTTATAGGGACCAATTTCCCCCAATATTTTCAGAAAATTTCGATTTATAGTAGCAAGACCTTTTACTCACCACTTCAAAATTTATTAAAATTTATAAATAGTTTGATCGACATTTTATATCAAATTTGCGTTTTAATTAAAGTTATGGTGAGTAAAGAGAAATATCTCATCAACAGTGTTCATTCTCATTTGGTGTGTCCGATTTCTTTTTTATCTTACAATGCGTATTAAAGTGCCAAAATAAATCTTAATGAACCTTATTATGTTTGTTCAACACTATTTTATATGCTAAAGTAAAACATATCCCTTTGGCCTTTCGAAACATTCTTTAAAATACTTATTTTGCTTTTCATTCGATTCTTACCTTGTCATATTGATTTTGATGTGAGTATATTTCTCACTCATGGATACAGTTACAATAAAATATTTTATATTGAAATTTACTGTACTTTATCAAGTAAGACCCACTTACTTCCATTTAAGTTTTGCTTGCTTTAAATATAAATAAAGAGGGGGTGACCCACTTACCCCATCTCTTGGGGTAAGTGGGTCACCCATCTCATTATTGATAAAAAGACCAGTTAAGAAAAATGTAAAGCTTTATTTTAGAAACTACTGATAAATTTTTGTTTATCGATAGACTCTTTAACGAAATTAGTCAAGAAGTACAAAATAAACCCTTTCAAATTTTTTCTATAAAGCTCCAAAAATGTACTAGGCCAAAAAGGGGTCCCACTTACCCCAAGTGACCCTATATTAAATTTTTTCTAAATGGTTATATATTTGTCGGTGATTATTTTCAAGTGATTTTCAGATGAAAAATCAAATATTTTGTGATCTAAGCTACTTTTTTAGATTTTTTATTTTACTTTGCATTTATTATAAAATATGGTATAAAATCTTAAGCACCTTATCGCATTTAAGTATGATGATTACAAAAAACTTAATGTCCACCAAAGAAGATTTGCGAAAGTTATTTCCTCCAAATGATTGCACAACTAAGTGTCGATCGAATTGTTTTTTTTGGATCAGTGAAGTGATCATATCAATCAACATGATTGATGAAACTGTTACCTTAAACTTCGATCTGAAAATCCCATGTGATTTATGTATTTTTGGTAAAAAATCAAGACTTTTATCATTCAACTTCGTTTTAATGATCATTTACGTTCTAAAACTACATTACTTTAAAAAACCTATTCTCAATTTTAAAAATGCTTGAAATAGTTTATTTAAAGGTAATACACCAATTAAAATGTTCATTTTAAGCTTTTATCAACTAAAAATTTCCTTTTTAAGGGTGTCCACAGGGAGAGCACGTTGTTGTACCTATGGACACAAATTTCGTCAAGTTATTAAAATGAATTAAAAATCCAATTTTGAAGATTTTAGCTAATAAAAAACATTACTCTCTCTTTGCTAAGGTTAGGACTATAGGTTGGGCACTTTAAATGTTAAAAATAGGATTTTACCTGTCTTAGAAAAATCCAAACGTGATTTCTGTCCAGAGGAACACTCTCCCCTACCTACTTTCCAACTTTAATATGTAAAGTAAAAATGAATATAATTTGAGTGGTGACTATTATATTGTTTGAATGTTTCTGTGTGTTTCTCGTGTTTCCAAACTTAAAAGATAGGTCGTCGTATTTGAAATTTAAGGTGGTTGCCTACCTATGGAGGCTTTTTTAATAATTAAAATGTTGACCTAATTTGTGAATTATACAATTAAATGCATCTAAAAATATGAATAATGCAAAAATAATTAAGTATTAATTTAAATTTTCATATTATTGAAGAATTTATGCATAAAAATCGCAATAAACAGCCTTTCTGCAAAACATAACTCAAATTTATATGAAGATATTTTTGTTTTGTAAACTTTATTATCCTCGCAAACACATATTTTAGGAGGCCTACTATTTTATGTGTAAATTATTTTAATATCAAAAGTTAAAGCACTAAATTTGAAAAATAAAAAAACACCAAAGTTCAGTAAAGTTTGAAGTTATACTATTCATAAAATAAAAAATATTACACCCACAGCCAAAAAAATAGTAGGACTCTTAAATCATATTATGTCAAGTATTGTGCCCAAGTTTTATAGAAATTCACTTATAATATTTTGAGTTATGTAGTTTTGCGGAGAAGGAAAATATCAAAAATGTGATTCTGAGAAAAACGCGAATTTCTTTGTTTCCCTTAATAAAATGCCTTTTTAGTTTTAAGTGAAATTTCTGTAACTTTGGTTCTGGGAAAGATAAAGACAAAAATTAAACTGATTTGGAAAGCTAAAGACGTGTTTTTTGAAATAAGATGATACTTTTCTTTGGAATTTTTGGTCCGAAACGGCATTTTTAGGTAGGCAACCACCTTAAAGTTTCATATCAAAGTGAGAACACCAATTTACTCATTTTTCAAAGTGCTATTCCTTCCACTGAGCCCAATGAAATTTTCATAAAAATTTTTCGATTGAAAATCTGTATAAAAACTGAAATCCGATTAACCCCATCTATTCGGAACTACTATAATATAGAAACGTAATAAAGAGGTGACAGTTCTCATTGGACCGTCTTTCTTCTCGCGGCCATAAACCCGAATTGCGCGTCCCCATTGTGCGGCATGTAAATGAAGGTCACTGGGGAAGGCCGAGCTCTGATTAAGAAGGTTCGTTAAAAGTCGCCTCTGATTAGGACCCTTCATTAAGGCGTCGCCTTCTTCTGCGCAAACAGGGGCGCCTTTGTGCGATTGGGCGCCTTTGAATCATGATTTGGACAGGGGGCGGCCAATGTTGTCAATGGCGGCCGCACAATCAGCGAAACAACATGGACGCACGGATAAAATTGCATCTCCGCCCACAAAAGGGCCGGATGGCGCTCTTTATCATCCCGGATTAAAACGTCGTCCCGGACAATCCGGCCGACGCGTCCCCTTTACGCACAAAGGGGGGATACAAAGGACCCGGTCCTGTTTCTCCGCCGCTTTCCCAGTCCCTAAATATTTCTCTGATTCGATTCTTTTGTGGGCTATCAGAAAAGTGAGCGCTTTTTGCCCGCTGAGTAATGAATCCGCGGCCGACGATAAATTTCGACGCCTTGGGCGCTGTTTTTCTTCGTAATAAATATTTCCCTTCGCTCAAAGGATTGTGGTTAGGCCCTGATGGGGTTTATTTTTGTGGGATTCTTTTATGTCTTTGGGAGGTGGAAGAATCGGTGTTGGCTCTGAATTTGTCCGGAGAAAAATTTTGTTTAGTGATGCTAAATTCTTTTCAGGCTAAATAGAAGGTATTATTAATGGAACGTTTTTATGGTTGCTGAATCTAATCCGTCGTTCGTTGTGGTCTTCTTTCTGCTAAAACGGAGGAATCTCGTCCAGCTTTGGTTCGATATTCTGGTCGAACTATCAACTAAGTAGTGGATTAATTGATGTAAGTTACAATTGAATCGTCAGTTTGAAAAAGCAAAAAGGAATACATCCAAAAACCAAGTTCTGAGAAAATTGAAAATATTATTTGCGTAGGTACTTTATACGGTCCCAACTTAATTACTTAAGTTGATATAAAAATAAGTTATTAAGAGCCCTGATTCACATCTGAACGGCATTTTGGATTATATTTGATGGGTTCCACTCTCTTCCTCTTATATTGTCTTTCCGCCCTCTTCCATTCTCTCTCTTATGTATTCTTTCTTAATGTTCAGCACTAGTTAACTAAAAGTAGTTGAAAAGTAGTTAACGACTAGTTGCAACTACTAGTTAACTAGTAGTTCAACTACTTTTGGTTTAGAGTAGTTGAACTAGTAGTTTAACTACTTTTTTCACCAACTACTAGTTCCAACTAATTTCAAAAAGTTCAACTACTTCAAAAAATATTGAAAGATCAAAATTTTAAAAAATATGTTACATCTACTAACAATGCCATTTTTCGAGATATATTTTCATATTTAGCAACCTTGAAATATATTTCATCCCAGCAATTGACATATAAATGCAACCCTTTAAGTTGTGGTTTCCTTTTCACTTTTTTATCTTGTGCTCTGTTTAAGTAAATCATAGCATCAATGCATAATATCATAGAAGGAGGAGGGAGGAGAGGAAAAATTTTCCAATTAACACGAAGTGCAGTTTTTTTCTTAAAGCAATATCGGGTGGGTTGGGTAGGACCGGAAGAAAAGGATAAATATGAACGGATAGATTCGAACATTTTGAGTAAACTTTACAGCTTGACGTAAATTTAAAAGGAAAGCATTAAGAGCGCCGAAATTAACGGTTTTAAAAGAGCTTCAAAAATGGGCGAATCTTTAGCCATGATATTTTGCTAAAGGTAAGAAAAAGTAATCGAAAATTTGGGAAAAATATCTTATGTAATTAAATAGACTAGTTAACTAGTAGTTAACTACTTTGGGAAATAATCAACTACTAGTTACAACTACTTCCAAGAAAAAGTAGTTAACTAGTAGTTACAACTACTTTTGCCCAGACTAGTTGGTAGTTAACTACTTTTTGACCAGTAGTTGCCGAACACTATTCTTTCTTCCTCTTCTTTTCTCTGCCTATAATTTTCTCTCTTCTTTGTCACAGCTCTTCTTCTTTCTCTTCTTCTCGAAAATATACTTTTATTCAAAATGCTATTGTAATAAGTAAATAAAATTATTATCCGAACGGAATCGCCTCACAAAAATATCAAAACATATTTTTCAATTCTAAAAAATAATCTAATAAAAACTGTATGGAAATTTAGGTTAAAATATACGTATAAAGACAAAAACACAAGTACAAACTGAATAGTACTTAAAAAACCTTAAAATTAACATTTAGCTTAAATTCTCGTGATAAGTATTTGTTTCAAAACAGGAGAGTATTCTTGGGGGAAATAAATATGAATAGACATTGTAATAGTGTCACATTGATAAAAAAAATTTCAAAAAAAATATGCTTCCAGGAATAAGAAACAAAACTGCAAGACCTTTATAAATTTGGAATGCAAGAAAACTTAGCATATAACTTTAACAATGGCGCCATCTATTGTCTTGTATATAAACTCTACTCTCCGAATCAAACAGACTTCGTCAGTGCTATTTTTTACTCTTCAAGAATATAATTTTAAAAAAGGTTACAGGCTTTACTTATGAGGGGCCATTCAAATATTACACAAGCATGTCTTTGATTATTTTTAGAACTTGCAATAAATATCCCTAAAAAAATAAAATCCTAAAAACTCTAAATAAAGTGGTATATTTTATTGCAAAAGAAATGAAGTTATTCCATTATTATGTTTTGAAACTTATATTGTTTTTTTTTTGTTATTCTAAATATAAAGGAAGAAAACAGAGGGCGTAAGAACAAAAGCGTAAAAGCGAATTATCTAAATACTTATCATAACTTATCTTTTTTCATCAAATTTATAAACTATCTAGTAATCAATTCCCACTGAAAAACTTTAGTAATGGTGAATCTTAAAATAAAATTTTTATATAAATAATGCATATAAAAAACTTTAAACCTATTCATATAAGTTGAAACTTCTAAAAAATCTAAATTAAGTTTTTAGCAAAGTAAAATGCTGTTTCAAATCAAAGCTTAAATTGATTGAATTGATATTGTTTTTAATTAAACTTAGTTGTAAAAGACTATTAAAATTTAAAAATTGATAAGATATATATTCATCAGATGAAGTAATGTGCTAACAGTAAGTTTAACTTCTGAAATTATTCAAAATTCATCAATATAAAAGCTTTTTTGTAATATAAAGGGTTCCTTTTATATTCAAAAATGAAAATTTTGCATGAGTTATTGAGTTATCTCAGTTCGAGATAACGAGTATAGGGGAGAGTGTTGTACCTACGGACGGTTGTACCTTCATCCACCTCATTTTAAAATTCGGGAAAAAATGTAAATTTGAATTTGTGGTCGATTTTGAATGTAAACAGATGCTATCTAGTTGCTAACGTGAAATCAGCTGTTTAAAATATTATTTAAATTTTCTATAGTAAAAATACTGTTTTTAGGTGCTCAAAGTTTTTTTTAGTGCATCACAACATTAATTATTTTCTTCCTCTATGATTAATTGATTATGATATGATAAAATGGGATATATGGGGGGAATCCCAGAGATTTTGACTTTTTAGTTTTGATATTAGAAATCGTCAGATCTCAATTCTTTTATCTTTTATAGAACTTTGAATGCAAAAACACCTGATGCTGTACCTTCGGACACCATAAGTGTTGTACCTACGGACACGTTCTTGTGGGTGTCTGTAGCTAATCGGCGTTTTAGAATCAGGTTTCATTTAACTGAATACATTTTAATAAATGTTAAATTAATTCTAAATGGTAATCTATTTGTCAGCGATTATTTTCAAGTGAGTTTTAGATGAAAAATCAAATATTTTGTGATCTAAACTACTTTTTTAAATTTATGATTCTACTTGGAATTTAATTTAAAATATGGTGTAAAACCCTAAGCACCCTATCGCATTTAAGTATGATGATTAAAAAAACTTAAAATTTCCCCTGAAGAAGAATTACCACCAAATTATTATTGTTATTACCACCAAATGCTTGCACAACTAAGTGTCGATCGAATTGGTTTTTTTTGGATCAGTGAAGTTGTCAGATCAATCAGCATGATTGATGAAACTATTACCTTAAATTCTGATCTGAAAATACTATGTGATTTTGTGTTTTTGGTAAAAAAATCAATACTTTTATAATTCAACTTCGTTTTAATGATCATTTACGATCTAAAACTACATTACTTTAAAAAATCTATTTTCAATTTTAAAAAGGCTTGAAATAGGTTATTAAAAGGTAATTCATCAATAAAAATGTTCATTCTTAGCTTTTTTCAAGTAAAACTTCCCTTTTTAAGGGTGTCCACAGGTACAACTGGGTCTGTCCATAGGTACAACAGGTTGTTGTACCTTTGGACACAAATTTTTCCAAGTTATTATAAATGATTAAAAATCCAATTTTCAAGATTTTGACTAATAAAAAATATCTCTCTACTCACAAAGGTTAGGACTATAGGTTGGGCACTTTAAATGGTCAAAATGTGATTTTACCTGTCTTAGAAAAATCCAAACGTGATTTTTGTCCATAGGTACAACACTCTCCCCTACAGTATACACTCCAAGTACTTCGGATTTTCCGTAGTTTCTGTGCCCAATTCAAAATATTAATTTAAATATACTTATATAAACCTTTATTTATCATAACATTGATATTTTCAACAAGAAAATACAGTGACTTTAGCTTTTGATTTCATGAAAATCATCAACTTTTCACTTGAGGTTGAAGTCTATAAACTTGGATATACTGTAATCACCACTTAAAGTAAAACGAAAAAATGCAATTATAAAAGTAAAATCAGTAGAAGAAGAGTAAATTTTTCGTAAGGTTATAAAGTTCTTCAATTAGTTCAAAAGTGAATTTAAAAAAGTCTCATGTAAATGTAAATGAAGGTGTGCTCCGTTGCATGTGTCTATAAATGTGACCAAAATAACCCTGTGCCTGTGAATAATCAAACCAATAAAAAACTGGAGTGTTTTATAATAAAGTAAAGTAAAGTAGCTTCTTAAGATAATTTTATGGTACTAAAATGGTATTTTTTATTTCTTTCTTATTTTTGCTAACGTTTTTTGCACAGCAACTTTTGGCCTCTTTAAACATTTTGAAAAGAAAAGAAACTAAAAAATCCTTTCTCAGATTAGAATTCCTTCTTGAAAGAAATCCAGATAGTAAAACGTAACTTTTTTATCCCTAAAGAAATACTTTCTCCCACATTAATTCTTTTCATTCAAAGTTATTGTAAAAAGAGTGCTTCTTACAATATAGAAGTAACTTGCCCACATTCTTACTGAGCCTTCCTGTCTCCATATTTCCAGCTGAACCTTCGGTTTCTGATTTCCTTAGCAATGCGACAAGAATTTATCCACCTTTATCGCATTAATCCAAATCGAAGCTGGTGATTCCAATTGATCTACCCCGTTCGTCCCATTACTCTGTCCCTCTACCGAGATCCTATTTCTAAACCACTTACCGTTCCCGACGAGAAATTTATTCTCTGGCGTTATATTTTTCTCGGTACACCCCGAAAATAATAAATATCGGGAAAGGAAACCCATGCGCCAATAAAAAATAGAGGTTTTAAACCAGAAAATCGCTTTAACCCCCTTTGAGAACCCCAGAAAAATCAATGCTTCGCGAAGCATCGTCTTCCAAAAAAAGTCCCCCAACCTTTAACGCATTTTATTTCATTATCAGGGTTTTATTCACAGTGTAACACGGTATTTACGTCAATAGCAAAGGGGGAAGCCGGGGTGAAAAGGATGGGTAGCGGATTTTATTTGTCCATCTATTGATTTCTGTTGCGAAACTTTGAAGATTGACAAATAGTAGGCGCTTCTCGATGCACAAAGGCTTGGGGGCATACAAAGAGACGCGCAAGTCATCCAGGAAACTGCAAGCATCCACACTCGCTGGAGTAGACCTAGGCTTCTATGGGGGCTCAAAAGCTAAAACCACTCACCCGCCCCAATAGCGAGGCAATTGAAACGGGCCCAATCAGCCCTACTTCGATGCACGCTCGCTATGAGGGTTTCTACTCACCAATCGACTCGCCAATAAGCCCTTGCTCAGTCTACTCTAATAACACTATTAGTTTCAGTTTAAACTTTATTTTAAATTTATGTATTTTCAATTTCAACCTTTAAACTTAAAATTTAAAAGTCTCTGTTCCCTTTTTTTAAGGGTAGAGAGAGGTTTGTCTAAAATTGGCCATATGTTGGGACCAAAATATTTTATGTAGTGGTAATTAAATGTCTTTGGAGGGCTATTTCATTGAATTTTGTTTAACATTGTCAATCCTTACACCATTACCTTTCAGTCATTGTTGGAAATAAAACCCTAGAAAATAAAATATAATTAATATAAATGTATTCCACGATCAAAATGGCTGATACTTGTAGATGATTTCATGGCTTTTGAATCCATTCGGGAGATCGCTTTGGATTCGTATGATGACAAACCAAGGGATGAACGGTGTTGGATCTCCTAGGTCCGAATGGCCTTTAATCTCCAATATGACTGGCAAGTTACACTTAAGCCTGATAAATTTGATTCTTGCAAGTTTTTTTAAGGGAAATGAGAATAGTCCCACGGCAAGTTCATCCTCTTCTGCGGTATTAGATCATCGTATGTTTGAGAATGGCAATCTCAAACAAATTGTAAAAAAAACTTCTAAGTAACTAAATTACATTGGTTTTGACTGAGGCACTGAGAGAAATGACATTTAAATTTAAGTAAATTTGGATCGGAGCCTGTTTGAGTGCGTGACATACTCAGATTTGAGTAATTTTTACTCATTTTTGAGACTGTCGTTTTAAGAGTGGGAAATAAATAAAAACATTGGAGAACATTTTGAAAGAATTTTAGTTAGGGAAACTTAGTGTAGTTAATCTACAGTCTATTTTGTCATTTATTGCAACTCATTTCTTAGCAGAGGTAGAAGTGGGTCAAACTAAAGTGGGGGATGACCAAACCAGAGTCTTCCTGAGAGTGCCTTCCCCCTTTATGAAAATTGTAATAATGGTCTGAATTCGTTCAGAGTTCGATCGACGTTTTATATTAATTTTGGGTTCTAATTTAAGTTATGGTGAGTAAAGTGAAACATCTCATCAATAGTGCTTATTCTCATTTCGTGTGTCCGATTTCTTTTTTACCTTACAATGTTTACTAAAGTGCCAAAATAAATCTCAATCAACCTTATTATGTTTTCAACACTATTTTATATGTTAAAGTGAAACATATTCCTTTGGCCTTTCAAAATATTCTTTAACATACTTATTTTGTTTTTCATTCTATTCTTACCATGTCATACTGATTGTAATGTGAGTAGATTTCTCAAACATGGATACAGTTACTATAAAATATTTTATATTGAAATACTGTACTTTGTCAATTAAAACCAGTGTTGACAAAAACCTGGGTTGGGTTTTTTGGTTTTTTTTAATAAAACCCTGAAAAAAAACATATAAAACTGGGGTTTTTTCGGAAAAAGTGTGGGGTTTTTCAAAATTAAGTGGTTTTCTCCTAAATCGTAAGTGGGTTTTTTCAAAGTTGAAACTTTTAACCCATTAAGGACGACTTTAAAATAATGAACATAAGTAACTTTTTCTTTCATATTTTGTTCATTTGGACCGAATATAGTAAGAAATGCCCATTTTCAGATTTTTCAAAAAATAATTTTTATGATTTTTTAACTGGCAACTTTTCTTGCCAACCGTCCTTAGTGGGGTCCAAACTCTGACAAATGAAAAGTCGAAAAAACTAATTAGAATGTTTACGATATTGATAATAATATGTTTTTATACATAATTTAAAGAAATAATACAAAAATAAAAGTGAATGGGGACTATACTGCTGATAGGGGGTCCAAGAAAGGGTATATTACTCCTAACGAATAGGGCCTGTTCAGTCCGAAATATTGATATTCATCTAATTTCAGGCTTTAAATATAGCCGAACTAGTACTTTTTAAGTCGGAACGGTTGGTACCCTTTGATTTCAGCACTTTAGCTAACTTTCAGGTTAAAATAGTTTTATTTATATCTCCCAGTCTGGGACATGGTGACTTTTTTACCTGCCAGTCTTATATTTTCTCAACTTTAGTTTTTTTATACCTTTGGTTTATTTTTTTTGCCTTCTGAAGCTTTTTCTCTTATTGGAATTCTACATTCTTGTTAGTCATTCTCTATCAAAAAGTCATCATAATTACAATATTCATCTTTATGGCTCCAGATTTCGCATATTCACCACAAAAAATGTTGAAGATTACTCATCAACTCGATAAAAACTAGGTATTGGCCCATTCAAAATAACTCCAGTAAAATAATAAAACCTAATACTAAATAACTCCAGTGATATTTTATTTTATTATTTGACTACTGTAAGTTTCCATAAAACCCTTCCAAGGAAAATAAATGTATCCAGAAATGATTTAGTGTGAGATTGAACCAATAAATGTGTTAGGAATCGGTAAAAATCTAAAATCTATAAAAAAAACCACTAAAATTATGATCCAAGGGAAACATTTCATCATGCTAAAGTATCAATAAGATCTACATTTATGATAAGAACTAAAAAAAGCATTAAAAACAATTAATTTGCAAAAGCTTCTTATGAGTAACTCGTAAAAGTTTAGACCACACATCGGACGATTGGCAACAAAAGTTGCCAGTAGAAGAAAACTCTTGCTATTGGCAATTTATATACCCTCATTCCAACTGTAATTGGTAATAGTTTTTAGAATGGGATCATGTGAATATGCTGCAATGGGGACAAGTCCCAAAAATAACCAAAACATTAGATTATTGTGGCGTTTTCCAAATGATCTCCCAGCTATCTCCAAAATGTAGTGAAACGCTTTCATTTTAACAGCGATTTTACCACCAAAACGGCATTGAAGGTATAAATTTCTATTTTTATCTGAATAAATACATTCTTCAGAAGCTGTTATCATGCATTTAAACTTTTAATGTCCTCTATTAGAGTCAGTAAAAAATGAAATGTCCCTTGGCAACATTTCTTACCAAGCGTCCTTAATGGGTTAATACTTTGAAAAAATCCCTTCTGGGAATCTACAGGGTGTCCCATAAATAGTGGGTCACACTTCTAGAGGGGATAGTAGACACCTAGACGAGTCAGAATCACATAGGAATCGGGGGTCCCAGATCAAATCCCAGGGAGTTAAAAATGGAGCGACACCACAAAACAATTATTGAAAAATTCAATCTGTAGAAGAACTACTATTGGTAAAAACTTAATCATGGTCTCAAATTTTGTGGTTTAACATGATCTTTAAAATCATTTTAAAAGTTTTCATTTTAAAAATTTTTTACTACGAAAAAAAGTCAAAAACCACAAAAATATGTGAAAAATCTGCCAAAACTTTATTTTGTATTTAGAAATCCTTTCTTTTGATTTGATAATCTGAAAGATCATAGTTGAAAACCCTGAAGTCCAAAGTTTCACGTAAATACCATCAATATTAAACGCTTGAGATCTAATTAAAGTTTGATTTTTGCTTGAGAAAACAAATCCAGAAAAGAAATGTTGAGGGAAAATCTACGAATTACGGATTGATACTCGCTAAATTTCTCGCCATTATTTGCGATACGAGATTCCTCGCCAACTTTCGCCAACAACAGATCGCCCAAGCTGTCTTGGTGATCTGTAGGAGCTTGGTATGTTTCGCCAAACTGGGAGAGAAAAGAAAGTTAGCGATTATCTATCCGTAACTCGTAGATTCTCCCTGAACGTTCGTTTTCTGGAGTTGTTTTCGCACTCAAAAAACAAACTTTAACAGGATCTCAAGCATTTAATATTGATGGTATTTACGTGAAACTTTGGACTTAAGGGTTTTAAAATATGATCTTTCAGATTATTAAATCAAAAGAAAGGATTTCCAAAAAAAACAAAGGATACAAAATAAAGTTTAAGCAGATTTTTCAAATTTTTTTGTGGTTTTTTGACTTTTTTCGTTGAAAAAAATTTTAAAGGAAAACTTTCAGCCTAATTTTAAAAATCATATTAAACCACAAAATTTGAGAACATGACTATATTTTTACCAATAGTAGTTCTTCTACAAATTGAATTTTTCAATAATTGTTTTAGGGTGTCGCTCCATTTTTAACTCCTTGGGATTTGGTCTGGGACCCCCAAACCCTATGTGATTCTGACTCGTCTAGGTGTCTACTATCCACCCTAGAAGTGTGACCCATTATTTATGGGACACCCTGTGTACTCCTGTTCATAAAAAATGCAACACCAAGAAGGAATTGTCTGATCAACTTGAAATTTTCAGGGTATGTTCATTATGGTTTGCTAATCAAATGATTAGAAATTCAGAGCTACAGCGCATGCGCGAGCTGAGCAGTGTCTTCTCAATCTCTAATTTAGTCGTATATATGGGGGGCTGTAACGGGACGTTAAGGGGTTGTAAGAAGGTTGTCTGTCGTTGATTATCTTGGCATTAGATGTAATTATACCCCTTAAACCTTAATGGATGTCATCTGAATAGTTAACCGAGTTTGAAAGAGGATTAATGTTAAGTCTCCCGGAAGGGCGTTTTTTACACTGTTTTACCGCTGTTTAGATGAAGGGAAACAGGACAATATTGATATGGGTTTGAAAGCAGAGGTTCAAAGATGGTAAGGCAAGTTGAAAATTGGGGTCTGGACCTCTCATAGTCACGTCAGCACGGGATGAAATAGGCTTCATTCGCATGTCAGTGCCGGATCACTGAGCGATTTTTTGACATGCTTCAAATTGTTAGAATACTGCTACAGGACAGGTCTATCATTGTCAGCTCAGCTCCATCAGTTAATCGGTCATCATTACTCCAAAATTCACCAAGTATCGTTTTTTACAGCGCTCCATTGATGGAATTCCATCGGTGCATAAAGCTACCATGGGATCCAGAAAAAAAAAGAGTTTCGCATGATTAACTGATAACAAATGGTCTTTTTAAACAAATCCCTCTTCAATTTCGGTTAACATGACACCTAAATTGGGTTTGGACGCAATGCAGAAAATCGCCATATTTGGAGTGTTTTATTTTGAGTCTGTGTTGAAGAAGTGAAGTATTTTGACCTGGAGCACTATTGGGTACCATAGGCAACCTCATTAGATAAAAAATGAGGGCAATCTCATTTCTTAAAAAAATTTCTAAAAATTTTTAGATCCAAAAGTTATACCCTACCTTTGAAGTGATCCTGAAGCTGTAATTCATCAGAACAAATCCCGTACACATGTTTTTTGGAATGTTCCAAACTTCCATTACATCCAATAAAAACAGTTTATTTCTCGACAAACTTCATCCAAAACTTCACCTATGGAGCTTGACTAAAATTTCGTTGGTTTTTCCTTATACTCAAAAAGCTTGTTATGTTGCCAATATTGGCAAACTTTGGGTTTGGATTGGATCTTTGATGAAAATCACCTTTTCAGTCAAAATTTCAATTAGTTTGATGCGCTGACCTGTCGTACAGAGGTCCTCATTGCTGCGTGTATGGACGATATTAAAACCCTATTTTCGATATTTAATTTTGTTCCTTTGTTCTGAAAATTTAATCATTTATTTACATCTACAAAAATCACTTGCTGTGTTAATTTCATCAAAATCTAACAAGTCCTTCATAGTGTTGCATTTTTTATGAACAGGAGTATATTTTAAATTAGTTCTATAATCTTAAAAATGAATTAAAGAAATCTCAAATATATGCAAAACTCAGCGGTGTGACAAGCTGTAACATAATCAATGCGAGTAAGTGTGAAATTTCCTGTACATATTATATTGGGGTGACCCACTTACCCCAGTGACCCACTTACCCCAAGTAACCCTAAATAAAGAGTGGGTGACCCACTTACCTCATCTCTTGGGGTAATTGGGTCACCCCTCTCATTTAAAAAAAAAGACCAGTTTAGAAAAATGTAAAGCATTATTCTAAAAACTAATAATACATTTTTATTTATGGATAAAGTCTTAACTGAAATAAGTCAATATAAGTTCAAATTTAACGCGTTCAAAATTTTTCTGTTAAGCTACAAAAATGCACTTGGCCAAAAAAGGATCCCACTACCCCCAAGTGACCCTACTTCTACTTCTAAATTTTTCTTTTGAAATGAAAAACTTAGCTCTTGTAAACCTTGGATTAATAACTGGATCAACCCTAGTTGAAATCAAGATATCAAATGTTTTTCTAAATTGACTAAACATGAATAATTTACAAATATTACTGTTCCATACAGATCTCAATTACCTATGATTCAATGCAATAAATTTAGTTTCACTATTATCTATAATCAGAAAGAACTAAAATGATCATATTCATTTAACTTGTGAAAAATTTATTTTTTAAATCAAGGTACTAACAAAAGAAAAGGGTCTAGGTTCTACATTTGTTATTATTTTAATGAATAATCTGCATTTTAGTTTTTTACTAGGAAGAAACAGATACAGAAATAAATCAGAATTCACGTCCACTAAATTTTGTTAAGACTTTTAAAGCATAATTGCTTTAAATTTTAATTCTTCAATATTAAATCTCAATAGTATTGTACACATTTTATATAAATTTAAAGACAATAATAAAATATTTTTAAACAGTAATATAATAAGTTTGGGTTTTGGTTTTGGTTGGATTCGGAAAAGAGCACGAATGGACTAATCGTTGATAAACCGGAAATCTTAGAGTAATATTTTCTAGGATTTTTTAAATGGAAGGAGGGATTTTAGAAATGGGGGGATGTGGATTTTAGAATTAGGGGGACGGATGGTTTTTTTTAAGAAAAGTGGGGGGACGCGTCCCCCCGCATTTCTAGCACTGTTTTGTAGCACACTTTATCGATCAATTCCCAAAGACTTCCCCCCGAATCTTCTTTCTGTTTATAAGTATACATAATTTTTTGCCAACTTTCTGATTTCTCATAAAGTTTCTCTAATTTCTATTCCATTAGGAAGTTTGGGAATAGGCATCGAAGCTCGAGGGCTCCTCTAACGATTTGGGAGTATTGGAAGCGTATAGGGCATGCGGTGTTAGTATACAAGAGCTTCTGCTAGAAGAAAAGTTTGTTTAGAACCACAGGTATGATATTTTTTAAAGTTTCTTCACACTCTTTCTCTTTCAAGCGCTAACGAAAATACTAGCAGATGTATTTAAAAATGTGGGCGCAGGTAACCTGAATTAATTTTAAGTTTGTTTTTTAAACAGCATAGAAGAAATCAAGAAATCTTTCTCGTTTAATTTCTCTAAACTTTCTTATCAAACACTCTTCTTAAATTATAAGGGTATTTTCTTTATTTTCAAATTTTTAATACATACTCTTTACAAACTTGTGATACTAGTTCTTATATCCAAGTTTGATATCAGAGTTAATCTACCGTCAACTGTTTTATGACCGTCATCTGACTGTTTCTTGTTGTCAAGAATTTAGCTTTATTTTTAGTAATTTTATTTATTAATTTAGTTATTTTAAATAATTCATTAAAAAACTAGGTTACGCGTCACTGGGATGTGGTGAAAAAACAACTTTACAAAATTATAAGAGCCAGGTCCATTAAAACCCACTTTTATAATACCCAATTTAAAGTTTATCAATAAATATGCAATTTATGACAAGTTATTAAATGTAATCTTCTACCTAATAGTTTTTGTATGTTTGAAGTTATTTTTAATTGTTTTCCTCGATGATATAGATTATTTCAAACTGTTTTTAAATAAATTTAAAAACCCACCGGGAAAATTTTGGAAATGAATATACTATCTGAGTTCCATTTGAATGTCTCTTTAGAACAATGAACTCTCATAGAAATGGTTTTTTTAAAAAAGGAAATAAATATTTTCATTTTTAATTGTGAGATATTCAAGAAGTGTATTTTCTAGGTGTTTGATAAATTCAAACTCAATTTCAATCTACGCTGTTAGATAATTCTTTTACTTTGCCGTTATCATATATCTAAATGAGTAATTTATTTATTTATCTTCAAGTTATAGGAAATAAAATTGGAAGGAAGTAGGAACACTCCGACGTTGAGCTGTTTCCTGTACATCGATTATCCCGCGCGAAGAGTCTAGTTGCAGTGAAGACAACTTGTCCCCACTCGGAGCGAAGTTCTCCCTCAGTTGCAAAGGTTGAAAGTTACCGAAAGTGATTCAGCGCTGTTTGAGCACATGGTTTCGGAAATTTCCTACGTAGTTCGAATTTTACCTCTCAACAATTTCCTGTGGTTTAGCGGATATGAATTTGCAAAAGGCACCTTCAAAGGACTAACAAGTTTCTTAGCGTCAGAAATATTTTGAAACTGAGCACCCTCACGAAAGGTTAAAAACCGCAAAACCAAAAAGTACAGAGTTTCCAAACGAGAAAAAAACCGCCTCCCGCACGCATTGTCTGCTCCCTGCCATTTTTGCCGAATGTGCTTTTTCAAAGCAAACCGAGCCATTCGCGAACAAACGTCAAAACTCTGTCAATATATGCAGAGCTCTCGGCAGCAAAAGGTTTACCATCTGAAAGAGAATTCTCGCCAAATATGGCGCAATTGATGTGGGACCCCTTCCGGCACGGGTAGCACTTCCTCTCCTCCTATTTTTCCAGCAGGAAGGACAAAAAGCTGACATCGGTTGCAGCTTAGTCATCAAATTGTGGAAAACATGTTTGACTTGCGCTCGGCGCCACAGCCACTCGTGCAGCCATATGAGAGTAATCGGCCCCTGCTGCAGAAATTGCTTCCTGTATCGGGGCGCTCAGCCGCTAACAATGCAGCCCCCTAATTGGAGCTTCGATGTGTGATTAGATTTCATCAATCGTGTTAGCCGGCCAATCAGCGGCCCCGCCGAGCTGTCGCACAAATTGGATTAGGCACACCGCACAAATTAGATCCAGGTGCGCCGACAGCGCCATCTCTCGGGCCTTGCAGCAACTGTGCTTGCGCTTTCTGATCTGTGGGCTTGGAACTGTTATTTCTTATTTTGGAAAACCGTTTTTTTATATACCACCGGTTCCGTCTATTAACTTAAAGTAACCCAAACAATATTGTATTTATTTTTTAGGGAACCGAAGAGTTATCTTTCGATCTGTAAGCTAAATGTCAAAATACTTAAAACATCTGCTATTATGGTCGTATTAAGCTGCAATTTTTCATTCATTTTATTGAAGCTATTTGGTAATTTTTAAAACCCTTATTTTACAGAATTATTTTTAAAAAATTAACGTTGTTCCTTTTATTTCCAAATCTTACGGCCTAAACCGCTTGCAAAGGAATTAATTATCGTAACAAGCTGAAATTTTTTATGGAAGCTATTTTATCAAAATTCCACACCATCCGCAAGCATAGTTTAAAACAATATTTTTTTTAATATTGAAAATTAATATTTTTTTTTTTCAAAATTGGGGAGCAATGCGACAGCAGAGGGAGCTGAAATTTTTACACGTTTTGTTAAGCTATTTGGCCAAAAATCCACACTATATTATACCTATCCCAAGTAGCACAGAAGCGTCTGTTAACCGTTGAATATTGGTCATATAGTTCGAAAAGCGTTTTGTCTTATCTAAGCAACGTTAAAAAACTGTTTATATAGACCGAATAATGAAACGTTTCCCTTTCCGTTCGGAGCCGACGTTCTTCTAAAGGCCGATCCTGGATGTTTTACTATACTATTCATACTTTCGGTCCAGTCGGTCGTGTTTTTAAATGAATTTGACGGACCGTTTCCCTTTCCGTTTAGAGCTGACGTTCTTCTAAAGGCCGATCCTGGATGTTTTACTATACTATTCAGACTTTCGGTCCAGTCGGTCGTGTTTTTAAATAAATTTGACGGACCGTTTCCCTTTCCGTTTGGAACTGACGTTCTTCTAAAGGACGATCCTGGATGTTTTACTATACTATTCAAACTTTCGGTCCAGTCGGTCGTGTTTTTATATGAATTTGACAGACCGTTTCCCTTTCCGTTTGGAGCTGACGTTCTTCTAGAGACCGATCCGAACTCTTTATTCTGTTTTTCTCATTTATTGGGGCGAGGGGGGACCATCAGACTAAAGGGGGGAGAGGAAATACCAGAGAGCCGAACCTATGACTCACACTCCACAAAACTTGTACTTCATGTGCTCAGAGAGAAAGAGGTGATTTTTTTCTCTTCCTGAAAAATTCCAGCATCCCCAGTGATCCTGGATATTTGTTCTTTCAAAATTTATACCACGATTTATCTGTAGATACCGGGAATTCCAGCTTGCCGTTGAATTAATTACGTTCATACAAATTAAAATCCATTCTTAAAATCCATATTTCTTTCAAGAATTACCTTTTCTTTCTTTAAATTATTAGAAATTATATTTTTTATTTTAAAGTTCATTTTTATTTCCTCTTGTAATCAATGGCCGAAATGTATAGAGTTTCATAGGTTGATTTGATTGATATGATTACTTTAGGTAAAATTTAAATCAAAGACATTTTTAAAGGAAAGTCTTTTACATTTAACAAAACAGAAGCTACCTCTTTGAAATACGCACACAGGATAAATGCCAGGTAATGCAATTACACAAGCACTGTGTTAAGGCCTTTAAGGGATCAGTGTGTTACAAGTAGAATTGTTCCTGATATACTCCAGACAAAATTACTAGTAATACCTCAATTTCCTTACAAGAAGAAAAAAATTATATATAAAGTATTTTTACAGAAGATGAGACCTAATATTTTTCCAAATTCGACTCAACATTATGGAAAAAAGGATATAGGTATTGATTTCAACTCTAAAGAAATAGATAATGATCTTGTAAACTTTAAATTTCATGCAAAAACTCCAATTTCCACAGTTTAACTAGTTTTTTTTCTAATGGAAAAAAGATGAAGAATATTTTCTGTATTTATACGATTAAGTCACTCAATATTTTTAATCCATAGCAAAATATTTGATAAATTATTTCTTAGATTTTATTTAGAATCCTTACGCTTTGAACTTTTACCCCACAACTTAGGGCAAAAGAATGAATTTCATAAATATTGCGATTTTTCTTTGAATATTCCAATCGTAATTTTTGTTGGAAAAAATTAGCTATTCAAGCTATGAGGGTAACTCTAGAAATGTGAAAAAAGGGGAACACAAATTTTGGAAAATTAAACTTCTTTCATAACTTCTTTTTTTAATATTAGATGCCCATATCGGTTGGTAACCAATATGGAACAATAAATTTTAAAATCAATTTAGATGGTAAAAATCCCAAGTAAGTAAATCCCAAAAAATCAAGAAAAAAATATCAAAGAAAAGTAAATCTTTTGCCGTTTTTTTTTCTCACATTAAGATTTCAAATTTTCATATTCTCTATAAAATCCTACATTTAGGTACCTAAGTTCAACAATATAATTCGTTTCTTTTAGGAGATTTGGATGCCAGGAGAATGACGCCTTAAAAGCATACGTTCTGTTTAGAAGAGATCCTTAGTAAAGCATTGAATAATTCCACGAAAAGTTAAAATTATTGTGATTGTAATGGATTAAAAACTAGAATTACTTAGTCAATTTTATATGGCTGATAATGAACTAAAATGTGAGGGCAGGAGAAAAGAACGCTATTTCGTGACCAAAACATTTCAATTCTAAAAATAAGTTTTAAAAATTAAAATATTATTTACTATCCACTAAGGAATATTCCTGTACCATACATTATTACTAATAATATTATATTTGGTAACAAAATCTGAAAAAAAATGCTTGTAGTATAGGCTAAAAATCCTTTTATTTGATCATATATGTCAGTATAGTAAAACAATCCAAAATGATGAAATTTTGAATTTAAGTTTGTTATACCTATGTCATTGTAAATATTTATCATAAGACTATTTATATCAGAATAATATAATTATATTATATTATTATCAGGATGTTGGAAATAAAATTAGTTTTATGGCATTTCAAGGATTTGTGGGCCGTATGTATAAAGAAATTTTTCGCATTTTTAGAGAATCACTCATAAACGTCCCATAAAAGTATAATTAATAAAATATTTCCGTCTTTTCTAAATTTTGAAAAATCCTCGGGAAGTGCGACTTTTTTACCCCTCCATGAAATTGATTTTAGTTTTCATTTAATTTTATGCAACGCACATTGATCTTGTGAGGACACAACGGTGGCATAGTCTGTTGTTCGCCCAAGGCGAGCCTTTTCAAAAGTTTTGAAAAGGAAAATGTTTAAATATCGGGTTTAAAATATTAAGTTATTATACGGTTTTTAGTAAATGTTTTTATATGGGTTTTGGGCCATATTCCATTTAATAAAACATGATTGAGATTATGCTATTATATAAAAGGTACCTTAGCCAAGTAACTTTGCCTTCATCAAGGCCTGAAAAAAGGACTAAAACTATATTTTGGTACTCAGTTAGAATTTTTAGCCTAACAGCATAATATTTTCTGTTAACCGATCAAATAAAACTGAAACATGCTAGACCACGATAATCGTCTCTAAATATCGCATGCTTCAAATATTGTTTGTGGATAAATGATTTTGAAGTTCAATTTCATGTTTCAATTCTAATTCAATGTTTGATAAAAATAATTTTGAAAAGATCCATAATTACAATGTTTGAATTGCCTTTACACTTAAGAGCTGAGGGTTCGATTATTAGGAAACCACAAGTAACCTAATACCGATTAGAAGGAAGTTCCTGAGGGTTTGTTATTATGAAGGATTTATATGGGACCTTGAGGGCTTAAAAAATTCATAGTGGGGGAAAGCTTTACCAAAATGTTAAAATAATAAGTTGGTTTTATACAGACAGTATTTTTAGCTGTAAAAATTGAATCAATTGAAACTGCACAATGAAGGAATTCAATGTGCGTATGTGGAATATTTTTCCAAATCTTTATATTATATATATTTAAACAACTTCAAGAAGTATATATTTATTTTAAGAAACTTCAAAGTTTAGTTTTTTCATTTCAACTTTTCCGAAAATAGTTTAAAATATGTAAATAAAATAAAAATCCGAGGTTTTTGTTCGTATTTTACGAAAATAACTATAGTGGCACCCATGTATTAATCTAGTCCTTATAGATTCAAGAGGATCAGAAACAATGGCACAATGTTTTTAATGCTAGAATAATGCCCATTTATGACAAAGAGTAATGCTGAGTTTTATATTTTTATATATAGCATGAATAGAAAGCATCACTAACGATTTAATTTCGTAACAATTAATTTCATAAGGAGAGCAGAGCCGTAAAAACTCATTTCCCGGCTCCCTCTCAATGCCCTCGCAAATGTCCCTCCCCCTAGAGCCCTTGACAACGCTTGACAACAAAAGCCACCAATCGCATCGCCAACTCGCTGGTCCCGCGTTCCCCCCCCGAAAGAAAACCTCTCCGGCGTCCGGCGTCAAACCCAGAAAGCAGAGATGCAGGCAGCCAGGCAGGAAGGACGGACCAGTCCAGCCGTTGGCTACGATGTCCAGTCTCGATGGCTACGGTCCAGCGCGCGCTCGAGTCTAAATAAGTAGTTGTTCATAAGTACAATTTTCCTTGTTTTTTTATGAATTTTATTCTATTTTGCAATAATCTAACGTGTGTCTGACTTTCAGGAATCAAAGATTTTCTACGATTAGAAGATATAGGGAGTGGAATCGACCTGCAGTTTTTTTTGAGAAGATGAAAAAAAGTATCCTTTTCTGCAATGGTTTTTTGAAATATTTTGATCATAAATTTTTGGGGTTGTGCTATTTAATTCCTCTTAAAAAAACCAATGGGGTTTTTTTAGAGTTTGTTTAATGTATCCTTTGGAAAGTTTGGTGGTGGTGGTGTATCCTTTTCTTAATTCCGTATTTCTCCAACTCATAAATTGAGAAAGATACTTCTTTGTAATTAATTAACGATTACCATTACATCATTCAAGGAAAATTAGCACATCAAATTGAACATTTCTCAAATTTCACATCAAATTGAACATTCATTTTTTTATTGATGAACATTCCGGTGCAATTTAAAGTAAAATAATTAAAAAAGTAAACACCTAATTAAAAATTTCTTTCGTAATAAATTTATCATTTCAAACATTTCTTTTAAAGGAATTTTATCAAAATACTCACATTTAATTTTCTTAAACTTATAATTTTAATTCCTTTAATAAGAAGTTAAAATTATAAGTTTAGGAAAAACAAATGTGAGTATTTTGATAAAATTCCTTCAAACATTTCTTTTGAAGGAATTTTATCAAAATACTCACATTTGTTTTTCTTAAACTTATAATTTTAACTTTTTATTAAAGAAGTTTTAATTATAAGTTTAAAACAAATGAGTATTTTTAAAAAATTCCTTTAAAAGAAATGTTTTATTTCAGTTTTCTTATGTTTCAGATTAGAAGCAAGATTCAAACTGAATAAAGTACCTAATTAGAAAGCGGAAGAAAAACAGGAAACTAAAGAGGATATATTGCTGACTGAACTTAAGTTGCTTTTAAGATTCTACACGAAATAAAGTTAAACAAAACGAGTACCTTGACCCCACCAAGGTCAAGGGAAAGAAAATAAAAAAAGAACAGGGCCGAGGCGGGAGCATCCAGCATCCCCCCTCAGGGGGGGGAGGGGATTGCGATGCTCCCGAGGGAGGGGGGATTCCGTCACCTCATCTAAATAAAACGACGTTCATCGGTCGGATATTAATACCGAGTTGAGCGTCAGCAAAACGTATCCAATCGTTCGGTTCGCCACCCCAACACGTTCATTCCCGATCTTTAAATCGAGTTTAACGGTCGCTAAACGCTCGGATTGTCACCCTTTCCGTCACAACAAAACGTCCCACTCATTCAAGATTTGCCGGACACATTTTCATCATTTTTGATCGAGTTGCTCACGCTCAGCGAACCGTCTTTAGATCCACTTTAACGTCCACAGGACAGATTGTGCTACTTGGGATAAGGCTATAAGTAGGCGGAAAAGCTTTTTCGACTAACCTTAAACATTGTATATAGCAGCGGTTTTTTAACTGTGGTTCGTGGACCCCCGGGGTCTGTGCGAGTTACCTCGGGGAACACTCAAGTTACCTTTGGGTGTTCCGTCCCCAAATAAAATAGTTTTAAAATAAGATAATACCGTAGGTTAAAGTGGCAAATTTCCCAAAAAATTTCCCTCCAATTGAAATTTATATTTTTCTTTAAAAATTCTGTGGTTTACAATTATGTGGCTTCTGTGGCTGGGGGGCGTGGTGTCTGACTGTTTCACAAAGGGGGGCCGCAGCGATCGGAAGTTTAAAAACCGCTGGTATATAGTATTGATTAAATTACAGTATAGAATTGATTATTTTTACATGGTTTATGACCTTAGTATAACTTTTATTTCAGTACTTCATCGTAATTTGAGATTTTTTTCTTCAATAAATTAATACTGATTTTTCTAGATTACTTCCAGGTATCCTGTTTATATCTTCAGACAACTTATTATCTCGCTCGTTTGGAGCATTTATTTTGATTATGTGTGTTGATCAATAAAGACAATTAGTTGAACAATGTACTCTTTTATTTTAGTCATCCATCCCCTTGGGAGGCTGTAAGGGATCAGGACTTGAATTCTCAAATAAATTTTATCACAAGTTACAGCAAGTCTACAGAAGTCTTGTTTTTTTACCACTTACTTCTTCATGAACACGGGCTTAATTTTCCAATATCTCTGGATCACTTATACGGCCATTTTGCCGGGTTTTTTTTAAATTTCATACTGTAGTCACCACTAAAAATACAGGACAAATTATCTAAAGTTATGGTTTACCAATACGGTTACTAATACCAATCTCTGTGATAGCATTTCATTTGTGACTTAAATCAATCCCCGTGCTCGATATAGTTTACATTCACACGACAAAAGGTTAACTAGAGCTTATCTTGCTGAGTAAAGTACGTGTGAACATCTTAAAATTTAATTATTTCAACTATTCTGTGACTGACGCAGTTTCACTCGTTGGTTAGTATCCATATGAAGATTATTACATAATTGTAAAGTTAAATGTTTTTTAATGTTTTTTCCGAACAGACCCTATAGTCACCACTCTAAGGAATAAGAAAAAAAAACTAATGTAATAGCCTGATATACCAGGGTTAGCTTATTACTGCGGATATACTATTCCGTCTCCAGTATCCAATTTGGGGAACGATGTGAAAAATAAAATATATTTTTTAAAAATAGGTGAGTTTTGAAATAAATTTAAGTATGAAGTTTCGACAAAATTTTGAAAGGCCGAAAAAAAAGGTTTTCGATGTCTCTGAAAGTCGACTAAGTTTCTTTTTAATCGATTATAATGTCGAAATTCAGTGTCTTCAATAATTGTTTAAATTAATAGTAACAAGCGACTGGATGGACTAATGTGCTGGAGCGTAATGCTTTGAGCTGAAAGGTTCTTGGATCGAACCTGGTTTCGCACCATGTAATAATTTTAGTGGTATTTCCTTGTCACATTCATGAACTTAAATATTAACTTTAAATTAATATGGTAATCCAACGGGTGTCAGAACATATAGCTCGGTTGGTTAATCGACTGGTACCCCGTTCTAAAGTTTCACGGTTCTTTCCTCTAGGGTTATTTTTTTAAATTGTTAACTATCAGCCTCAAATTAATTAAATAAATAGAGCGTTTGCAGGAACGGATGGCTTGGTGTGGTAGTGCACCAGTATGCTGGATCCATAAGGCCCTCAGATTGAATCTCCCTCGGTTCGAGTCTGAGCCTTTCCCCGGGTATGGCACTCGGACATAAATGCAGTTGGGTAATTTATAAATTTATTCCTGCTTAATCAGAGGGGGTCTTAACGTTTTTATTTTTCAAAGTTAACTGTAACCGTATAAGCAAAATTCTTCAAAAATAATACTATTTTTAAAGAGTTTTATGATTATTTCGAATATTCCAAGCCTTTATCCTTTCTGTCTTCGACGGAAACTGATGGATTTAAGAATCTTAAGAAATAAAATTGTTTGAATTTATATGACCATAATAAGTTTTCCGTCCACGGTCCCCAACCACCGCCCAAACGTTTTAATTTAACTTAATATATTTTTCTAAATTTTTTTGGTGGTGACTTAAGCTAAGCATATAGATACTGCAAGAAACTGCATAATTTTACTTGATAGATTTTTCTTAAATTTTTAAGTGGTGACTTTAGCTAAGCACAGATACTGTACGAGGAAATATAAATTTTCTTGACTTAAAATCTTTCATTTAAAAAGTTTCCATTTTGTAATATCCTTATCCTCTACTTCAGTCAATGTTGAATTGCTGAATTGTTGTATATTCACAGAACCATTTAACTAGTTGAATAGGTACTGCTTGAAATATTTGTAGAAGAGACAAGGATACTCATCTTCTTAACTTAATAATTGTTTCGCAATTTTAAAAGTGGTGACTATACAAATCAAGTTGAGGAAATAAACATGACAGAATAGTTTCAATCACAGATAATATTATAAGCTTAATCTTTTTTAAATCACGAGAAATGAAATTGATCAAGAAACTTGAATTGGATTTTTTGAATTGGAATGAAAAGTTTACCAAACCTAACTTCCGGTTTAATTTATAGCTTCAGGGTCAATCCATATCAAGTGATCCAGAGGTGGTCGCTCGACCATTTTCAAATAAAATAATTTTTTGAGGGCTGATTCTAGTATCTTTAAAGTGCCCAAAAACACTATCTAAAACTTTCTATCATTATTTTAATTTTTATAACATCCATCGATGTCCTACAAAAAATGCTGATTTTTGCGTTTGTGAGGGTTTTTAATAACTTTCGTTAATCCTAACTGGTTTAACTTAAATTCATGCATATAACAGTCATTTTACTCAGAAAGATAGTCATTTTACTCAGAAAGATACCGCCTTCATAATGTAAGTAACAAATTTAAGGAGAATCGTGTCCAAATACTGAAAATTGCCCTGAAAGTTGAACTATAAAAATGATTTTTCCAATTTTCAAAGGTGCGCGTAGTATTCCCAAAATATCTATATTTTCCAAACGTTTTTAAAGGCAACATTACTGGACTATATTCTGAAAAAAATCAACCCTGGTACTTTGTTCTTTATTGTAATTTAAGGCCTCCAAAGTTGGAAAATTTCCAAAAACAAAAATCCAAACTATGACCTTCTATAGGGGAGAGTGGGGCTATTTTCGCACATTCGGCACATTCGGACAGACGGCATTTCCCCTAGTATTTATTAATTCAAAAATCTGAAAAAAATACCAGTAGATGGAAGCATGACTACCACCTCCTGCATGAATTTTCAAAGCCATGAGCTATTTTGTTGTATTTGTACTAGAAATTTGCTAGCGTTAGAAGAAGCAAAGTAAATTTTCTTGTCATTTTGTTGGCTTAAAATATCAATCAAAAATAACTCTCAAGTGTACATTCAGCATTTCATTCAGTAGAGGCACTACTAAAGTAAGTTTCTAGAAAGGTTTTATTTCCCTGCTTTAATTATAAATATCTTGTTGGGACGTGGTAAACTTGAACTGGTAGATGGGGCACATTCGTAACACCAAAAGATGGGGCAGATTCAGACAGTGCGAATGTGCCCCATCTTTCCCATTTTTGATTATGAAAGTGATTTATATGTTCATAAGTGCAGTATATTTAATAACTTGAAGTTTAATTGTTTTTTATTGTAATTGTTTCAAAATTTGGTGGTTATAGAAAATAACATCTTAAAGAAAGCTTCAGTTTTAAGGAATTTAGACCCATATTTAAACATTGAATAAATAAATGTCTCTGATAATTGTTTAATACCAATTGACTTGGACTTAAGTGATTTTATTCTAGTAGAATTTTCTACTAAAAAGAAAATTTTATGTTGGTCAAATAGAAAATTTGGAATTGAATGGTGCTTATTTAAAATAAATGATGAAAATCTTTAAAAACTTTAAAATTGATGACGAAACTTTTATTTTCCCAGTAAGTAATGATTCAACATTCATACAAAAAGATAATGTATTAAAAGTTCCCCAACTACAGTTTCAGGTTAATAAGCGAGATGTTGGTTCACTTTTCTTTTCGAATAAAACCTGACAGTTAAAATATTGGTCGAACTTTTTCTAACTAATAATATTATGTGAAGTATGTCAATGTGCAATGTACTCTTCATTTCTACAATTGTCTTCTTCATCAAAAACTTAGATGTTCAATATTTTTTGAAGCTGTTTTCTTTTTGTAAAAAAATCTTTAATTTAGAGGAAAAGTATGTAAAAGTGCCGAATATTTCGCTTAATTATCCTTACTTTAAAGTGCCATAAACTTTTTAGTTTGTAAAAATAATTATCGTATAATTTTTTGCATGTGTACGAATGTGCCCCACACGTGTGCGAAACTTCCCCACCCATGGGACACATTCACACGAAATTTTTGGTTTTTTAGATTGATGATATACATGGGCGTAACCAGGGGGGAGGGAGGAGCAGCTGCCCCCCCTAAGTCCTGAGGAGTTTACTTTTAATTTACTGTTAGTTAAGTTAAAACCCAGTTTTTTAGGGCCAAATTTTCAAAATTTTTCTGGGGGAGGGCCCCTATTATTACTTAAACCTTTATTATTCACACATCTTTATAATAAATTCATTGAAATCAAAATTCTACCTAAAAATGTATGTCCATATTTGGGTTTATGTGTACCAAAAAGCTGTTTAAAACCATGTTCTTAGGGGCAAATTTCAAAAAATTTTCTGGGGAAGGGCCCCCAGCCCCCCCTTTAAAACTTGAACTTTTATTACAAAAAATGTTTTTAGTGCCCTCCCGAAATAAATGTCTATATCCGCCAGCACTGATACAAAATTAAAAATAAGAGCTCCCACCAATGTGGTCGTATCCAATGGGGAAGATCATGTTTTTAGTGTCAGATTACAAAAACTTTTACATCAAAAACTATTATTGTTTCCGCGCTACCCACAAAAAACTTTTACATTAATTTCATTAAAGGTCAAAAACCCCTCTCGAAACAATACTGTGGCTCCGGCCCTCTCTCTCACGGGGCTTTAAAATTGTTCTCCGCAAACATAAAAAAAGTTGACCCTGCTTGCCCCCCTAAGCGGAACCCTGGCTGCGCCCATGATGATATAGGTTTGAAATTCTTGATGAATGCGATCAATTATCGTTCTAAAATATCGGGAAAGGTCTTAACTTTCATTTGAATCCGAGTTTATTTCAATATCTCATCTAGATCCAGAGAAATATGCCAAAATGCACTTTTTGTGTGCGAATGTGCCCCACTCTCCCCTATATCTGGAAAAAAATGTATGAACATATATTTTACTTAAAATAATAATAAAAAATTAATATTGTGAGATAGTTCAGTTTTACTTAGATGACTGACATCTTTCCACCTTGAAGGTTTTGAAGCAACTGGTGTGTGGCGCATTAGATGTCTTCTGATAATTAAAATGGCTATTCCCGATTACACCATACCGGTCCAACGCGATCTTACTGAGTTTTATTCAACATAGCCGGTTTGACATAAAAATAGACGAGGGAAAAGGAATTTTTGACACCAATAACTCAAAAACTACAAAAATAAACACATTATAGGGAAGGGATACGGAAGTGCATTGGTGGCTCGTGGGATGATTAACTGGGGATTCAACTCATTTTATAACAATTAAAATTTATATAAGAACAAGAAAGAGAAGGAATGTTGGATAAATACATTAATCAAATTCATAATAGTAGCAATTTTTCTCTTTCAGGGGAGAAATATTAAGTTCCTAAATTCTTCACAGCATACACTTTCATTTTTGAAAAATATGCATTTAATGGAAATAAGCAGTTATGAATGAAAAAGAAGCCTTTTATAAATACCCCTTACTACCTTATAAAATATCCACTCAAAACAACTTTTATGTGTGAAGTTCACTGGCATATCTTTTTTAACACAGACAAATAATTCATGACACTTTCATTGAAAAATAAAGCAAATTACCTATCATATTTTTTATAATTGAGAGCATGACAAGAGTTCTGGTTCTGTCCTTACTCAAAGGGATTTTTAAAATCCATTTTACGTTGCATATCCATTTATATATTTATCATAAATATCATTCTTAAATTCTCTTTTAAATTTAATCTTTTTCCTTTAATAACTTTGGAAAAAGTTCAAATGAGTTGTTGGTTTTTATTCTTAATTTATTTTTTTGTTCATTCAGTAACAATTTTTGAAAATGCAAATGCTTCAGGTCAAGAACTGTAATGTTACTCAACACCAAAATCATAGCCAATAACAAAACAATTTATTATTAAAATTTGCCTTGCCATATTCATCCCTCTACGATAATATTAACCGGTGCCGTGCCGAATCTCAATTGAAGATGGTCAAACAAGCTAAATAACCGGCACGCGCCCGCTAATGCTCACCACTTTTTTCTTTTTTCCTACTTTTTTCAGACTTTCTTTATAAAAAGTAGAAGGTATCTCTTTTCAATTTCGCAAAGTGAAAAAAATTCTGTCGTAAAAGAGACAAAAAGAGACATATTGACCATATTTGAGGAGCTGAGAGCCAGAGGGGACCAACCCACAAAAAATGAAAAAGCGTATTTTTTTAAATTTTTCACTAGAATGTAGAGACATCTATTGATTTAAGTTAGAAAAAAATGCATTTTTTTTAGTTACCACAAGATGGCATCACCTTTTCGTTTGATCGAGTAATTAAAATCGCACAAAAATTTAATGCCAGAATGGATCAAGCCACTTGGTCAATTCTGATTCTGACTTTCAACAGGATCCTCTAATTACACCGGTACACAAAAAAAAGAAGTGGAATGTACTTTTGACCGGACCTACCGACATGTTTTTCGACCCGCTGAATCTGAATTTTAAGTCCGTTTGGCCCGGTCACCCTCCAGTTTTGAGTAAAATGCAAAAAACCTCAAAAAAAGGCCAAAAATTGCAAAAAACTGCAGTCACAGCAATGAAAAAATTTTTGTGGACCCGGATCAAGTATGATTTTTGTGTATTCCAAATAACTGAATCTAAATCTAAAAGTTTATTAGCCCGGTGAGCCATCCAAATTTGATAAAAAAAACGAAAATCCCAAAAAAATGTCAATAAATCATGAAAATGAACCTTGAAGTTAGTCACCAGTTGAAGTTTTTAAGAAAAGTTTGCAAGTATGGTTAATTAACCATACTTACAAACTTTTCTCAAAAACTTCAACTGTGGTGACTAACTTCATGGTTCATTTTCATTTTTTCAAGGTTTTTTCGTTTTCGTTCTTTGGGGCCGTTCAAATATTACGTAAGCACCTAAGGGGGGGAGGGGGTTTGCTCTTTGCTTATTTTTTCTGACAAGGGGGAGGGGGATATGAGTGATGCTTACGTAAGATACTGCATTTTCGAAAATCTCTTGTTTCTTGCATAACAGCCGTATTCACCATAAACTCTAACCTAAAGTTAAGCCGCGAAACCGGAGAAAAACTCGTTTCTCTCGAATCAAAGTTAAAAATTCATTTCACCATCGAAAAGTAACCACAGATTCTTCCACTGAACTCAGGTTCAAGTTAAAAAACCTAACCATGCTCAAAGCTAGGTTATACTAGAGTGCCTAGATAGTGACAAGACTGACAAGAGTGGCGACAACCGAGAGACGAACGCTGATTGGTCGGGTGCCGCCTCAGGCTATTTGGAACCCGCTCCCGTAGACTTAACACGGGAGATGCGAGAAGCTCTTCAAAAATAGCCGAAATTCTTCAAATAAAGGTATGTATCATTTGGCACCTTTGAAATTTTCATTGATAAATGTTTAAAGTTTATGATTGTCCTAAAAAATTCTCCAAAAGTGTCGGCTTTTTATGCTTTTTCCATTATTTTACTCCGCATGGCTATTTAGTAGTCGTCAATTAAGTAATCGTAACGTTTTTAAAGAGAAATAACTGCAGTAAAATGTCTGAAATACTTTCACTTTTAGTAATCTATACAATACATAGTGTTTTCTTGTTGGTTTAATATCATCAATGTGTAATAAATGCATTTTGTGAAAGTTGTAAGCAATGGCCCCATGGCAGAAAATTTGGCGTTGCTTTTTTATCGCCATTTCGCCAATGTGTACTGTTCATGTTTACGTTCTTGGTTATTATTTTGTGAGAAATACTTGAGATTTGAAATGTTTCTCCTCAATTTATAATTGACTTCTAAATTGTTCATTTGTCTTAGGTAGATTGATTAGATTTCCAACAATGTTAATAGTATTCTTTAATTGCTTCATCTCTTGTATATTTGTTTAGAAGCATAGTTTAATTTCATAAAGGTATATTGTTTTCAGACACATTGATTTTTTTATATAAATTTTAAACTACTTTATCAGATTATCAATATTAGTACTATAGCTTGGAGGAGAGGAGCTTAAGTAATTTAATAACACCTCAAATTCAAAAATGTAATAATAAGATTATACTTCACACCACAGTATTTGTGTATTATTC